>OY720677.1:52275236-53708325 GCA_963170755.1 Amphimallon solstitiale
ATTAAAATATTTCCAAAACTATTTGTTAGCCTATATCTTTTATATATTCACAATTTTTGTCTATATTAAGTCACAATATCATTGCATTGTAATTTTAAAATATGTAACTTCATACATCATCATTGGAGTACAAGAACGAAAAGCAAAAGCGATTAATAATAATATGACTTTATAATTTGTAGTATTCCAAAATAATGTGTACATGACGATAACAATGTTTCACTTTAATTTCTCTAATATTTCGTAATTTAAATTTGTAAATTTATTTACTATCTACAAAAAATATATGATCTTATATATCATTGTTAAATATAAGTTTTGATAAAGTGTGGAGCAATCAGGCAAAAGCAGATAAATCCATTTTTCATAAAAAATGAAATGACTATGACCCATTAGTAATGGGGGTCAGATAAATCCATTGGTGAAGTCAAAATCAAGCTAAATGGAATGTATCCTATTGAAAAGCAGACTTAAAAAGTAGATAATCAATATTGAAAATATACTTTAACTTTAGGTTTCAACGAAAACAGGATAAATCCAGTTAAATTCGATGTAGAATATTACATGTGTAGATGGCTCTGACTACGTTAATCAGCTGTTTCTGTTAGTTGCATCGACGCACTTTGAGCTGTCAAGTTGTTAGATTTTCTTTAGTGACTGTTTATCCGTTGAATTCTTAGATTTGATCTCGGTGACTCCAGTATTTGCCCAAAAAATGGAAGAACCATGAGGAATTGATATTTCTGTGCAAGAAGGTAATAATTTTATGTACTATTTTATAATAATCTATCTACATACAAAACTGCTTTCTTCAACAGGCAGTCGAGGAAGTCGGACTAAAATTCCGCAAACTCCTTTTAAGCGAAAATTACTGAAAGAAAAGATGTATGTCGATAAAGATCCTTTGTTGGCAAATTTTAAACGACCTTGTAATCACGACGGGAAAATTTATAAGTGCAACAAAATTCAATTGAGCGATATTAAGGTTATTCGGAAGACATTTTATTGTATTCCTGATAAAATTACACAGGATGTGAAACTTTGTCATATGATGGGGGTTTGTTCAGTAATGAGAAATCGCTCTATCAGAAACGAACCGAAAGCTCGTTCTATTAATATCACTTACCATCTAAAAAATAAATAAAATAAGTTTATTAGAGTCTGCCAAACGTTTTTTACCATGGTTTTGGGGATTACCAAAAATCGCATTAATACTATCGCAAAAACCATTCATGAAGGGAAATTACCTAAAGAAAATCGTGGTGGCGATAAAATTTCTAAAAAATCAGAACATAAAAAACATAGCATCAGGAAATTTATTGGAGAACTAAGAGGAATAGAGAGCCATTACAACCGGTCAAAATCTCAAAGAGTTTATTTGCCTGCTAATTTAAGCATTGCAAAACTACATAAAATTTATAATTCGTAGTGTCAAGAAAACTGTAAAAGTAGCTTGTCCATGTTCTCAAGAATTTTCTGTCGAGAATTTAATATAGGATTCAGTTCAACTGCAGCAGATTGTTGTTCATTGTGTACTCGTCTCAAGCATAACATCAAGATGGAAAAAGATGCAAAGAAAAAATCTAACATTATGATTTAACTAAGAATCCATAAAAAGAGATCTACAGCTTTTTACGAGTTGGCCAAAGAAAAACCCCGAAATTCAATAACGCTTTGTTTTGAGATGCAACAGGTACAACCTCTACCACGTACCCCCCTTTCCAACGCCTTTTACTCAAGTAAGTTTCTACGTTTTTTTGCTGCGTTGGAATGAACTCTAAGTCTCCAACCTTCTATACATGGACGAAGATCTAGCCGGAAGAGGCTCAGTTGAAATTGGTTCTGCACTCCTAAGTTATCTGGATTCTTTACAATATGATGATATAAGAGTGGTGAGATTATTCTGCTATGGGTGTGGAGGGCAGAATAAGAATTCACATGTTATTCATGCTCTCAGTTACTGGCTCAAGGTAAAGTCTCCCCCTGGACTTCAGGAAATTCAAATCACATACCCAGTCCGAGGTCATAGTTTTTTGCCCGCCGACAGGGTTTTTGGGCGGGTAGAAAAGTCTTTACGCAAAAATACGACTCTTATCAAAAAAGAAGAGTATTTTAAAATATATTCTGAATTTGGAAATGTAAAACAACTTGGTGTTGACTGGAAGCTGTACGATATTAAAAGTTTACAAGATAATCTGAAAAAAGTCGAAGGTATGTCTGACTACAAGCGAATTTCATACAAAAGGAAACAGATAATAGAGGAATAAATACTATAAAGGTACAATGCTACCAGAACTTTAGATTCGTTAGTATGACTGAAACGCCACGGAACTTGCTCAAGAGAGGAAAGACGTTTCCAAAAATATTGAAAAAGATTGAATTAGGTCGCACTCTTCCAGACAAAAAGAAAAGAACTATTCGTCACCTGATGGAACAACAATTTGGTACTAAATAGGAGGAAGATGAAAACTTAGACTGGTACAGAAAAATATTATCTAATGTTGGTATGGATGAGCCAAAAGGAGATGAAGATGAAAACATACACTGTGATTGCTTAGAAGATGACGTTGGAGTACATATTTAAAATTGTTAGTCATCAAATTAATATTCTGAATAAAATTTAATATATTTTCTAAAATTTAGGTTAGAGCTTTTGTTTCGTTTTTTACAAAAATAATATATTTAAGTTTGGGAGCTATCTTCTGTTGTATTATCAAAATATTAATAAAATTACTAATTAATTTTCTTTTCCGTCGACCGTGTATTTACATCCGTTATTAACGTTCTCAAAATCATACATTAATGACCCTTATTAATGCATGATTTTCTGTTAATGAACGATTTTGATGGTTTCCATGGTAACCAAGGAAATCGACAAAATCAAACAACGTCAAACTAAAACGCTATTCATGACAGTGAATAGTGACAGTGAATATTAAGCGTGAAACAGAATCGAACGGTTTTTTAGTGTTTTGTGTTGCGTTGAATTCTTCCTAGCAATGGACCAACGCTGAAATAAATTCTGTGACAAATATCCCAAGTAGTGAGGTAAACTTACTTTCACAAAACCATACAAATTCTAATGCGTGTCCAATTACTTTTAATAATTGTAATATTTCGACTATGAACATATATAATTATAATAATGATCATTAATAAATAAAATAAAAGTTGTAAACTGTTTTTCTCCACTTTAGAAAAATATACGGTCGACGGAAAAGTATTGTAACTAACTCTTACATTAAAATGCGATTAATGATCTCGAACATTAACGCGCCTCGATAATTAATCGCCTTCATTAATGTACTTGTTGGTTAAATAACTATTAACAATCTATTTTCGAGTGGTTTCACGCGTCAACTATAAACTCTCTTTTTCAGGTCAAGCAAAATCAGATATTACGAACTCAATCAAGCAAAACAAGACAAATCCACTTTATATGTGTCAAAAACTTATCGTGCGTACGGTAAAAAACCGTGAAATTTACATTTTGGTGGTGCTTTATTCAGCTTTATTGAATGAATAAGTTATTTTCTGTTTAAATGTCACGGAATTATAAATATAGGTTTTTGTCGAATATCTCAAAACTGTTTAGAACGGATTTATCTGCTTTTGTCTGATTGCTCCACAATTAAAGTTTTTATCAAAGATGAGGCATGAAAATAAATACTTCTAAGTGTTTTTTATCTTTTTATATTAGTGAAAGAACCTCCTTCGAAAATAAGAATTTTAGAGGACATTGTTATCTCTCACAGCCATGACCATAATGAAAAGAAATCAATTCAGACCTCACTGGTTAAGGAACTATCTGAAGGTAAATGTTTATTATAAAATATTATTTTATAAGAACTACTTAAGTATTATTTGAAATTTTGAAAGTATACAAAATTTAGCAGAATGTAAACCACCTATAGGTATGACAATTAATATTTACAATACAAAATTATATTATGAGCAAAACATAAAATACGTTTAGTTGTTTAACTGAAGAATTCGAAGTCATTTTAGAACAAAAATTCAACACATATGAATTTAACCTAGTATAAAAAAGAATAATTTAGAACTTTTTAGTTACCATACAATTAATTTGTATTTAATTAAATGTATAATTTTTTAATTGAATTTTAGCCATTATGGAAATTCCTACCACAAGTCATGTTGGCAGGGACGCGCCGTCCATATGGGCAACGTCGTGCAGCGCACAACGGCGCCAAGGCCTTAAAGGCGCCTACGGCCACTTGTGATAAGTTAAATTTTAAAAATATTAAAAACATTTTTTGAAAGTTTACAACAAATCAACAAATTTACATAAAACAATTATTACAATTATTTTAGCATTGACAGCAATAATTTTATTGTTACTTGAAAGAGTGTACTTGATATTTGCATCTACACTGTTTTTTGTATAAATTTAACTTAATTAATATTATTTAATAATTAAAAAAGGTGACAGGGGTATCTTAAGCATTTTAATAGAAGCTAATAATCATACTGTAATAATTTTATTAAATGAATAGAGACTTTTTTCGGCTTCATTCAAGAACCATTGCATATATAACAAGTGCGCCGTGTATTAAGGCCGCTTTACACTTTGCAATTTTAATTGCATTGCATGGACATTTTCTTGCGAGTTTGCGCATTAGTTCAATGTTTGATCAGCTGTTGCAATTTTTATTGCATTGCCAAAATTAGAACGGGTGCTATTTTTATTGCATTGCACATGCAATTCTGGTAACTCTTTTAGTAATTTCCGGTACCAGCAACTTAGCAAACTCATGAAGATCCGAAGGAAATTATAGGTTATATTATTATTATATATGATCCATTAACTTCGGTCCGTTTGATTTATTATATTTATTCCACGTTTGATTTATTAGTCTGAACGTTCGGTGGTATTAATATTTCTATCATGTGTTCGCAGTAAGTAGTAATTTATAGCTATTTGTCGCTGAACTTAAGATTCTGAAATTTACAGAAGTAATACATTCACGTGGTCACGTGAAAATACTATAAAGTTAATTCAGTTGTATGAAAATTATCCATGTCTTTATATGGTAAAATCAGCCAATTACCACAACAAAGTTATTAGAAATGCTGCTGTAGAAGAAATAACATATTTACTAAATGAAACAACTGAAAGTAATTTAAAACTTGAAGAGATTAAAAAAAAAATTCATGATATTAGAACGCAGTATTTGGGAGAGCTCCAGAAAGTGAAAAAAAGTGAAACAAGTGGCACGTCTGCTGATAAGGTTTATCGTCCTAAGCTGTGGTGTTATGAAATGTTACAGTTTTTAAGTGAGACCACAAGAGTTATAACACCAGGAGAATCAAATATGACTCAACAACTGCCAACAGATGAAGAGGAGGATAATGAAATATTGTTTGATGGGGAAGTGAATAGCTTAAGCGAGTGTTCACTAACTATGCCCGACGAACAAGAAGAATGTTCAAGCCGACTCTCTGGTAGCACTTCAATAACAAATGAAGATTCATCAAGCATTCCAAAAAAACGAAGACGACGTAGTGGTAGTAACGATGAAATTCGAGGCCTCATATCTAATGCTGCAGCATCAATTCAGCAGATAGTGCAAGAAAAATCAACTGTTAATGACTTGTTTGGGCAGATGGTGGCTGCCGAGTTAAATTCAATAAAAAACGAAGATAAATTAGATGAACTGAAACAAGAAATTTTGATACTTGTCTATAATTATAAAAGGCAATGTAGAGATTAAAATATTTAATAGATTATAAGAATTATAAAATAAAACACAGTTCATTTACAAAAAATGTTTTTTTTTTAAATCATATCATCTTGCCATGGAACACTACCGCAACCATTAACATATTCCTTAAATTCGTTCCTAATCGCAAGCGCCTCTGTCTTGGGTCTGTTTCTTTGCTGTTGTTTTAACCCATATAAAAAAGTATATGTTTTATCTCCATCCTTCTGGGAGTTTACACTTTTATATTGCTTACACTCTTTACGCAGAAAGTTGTGCAATGCGCAACAAGCTTGTGTTATTACCATGACTTTTGCAGGCTTTAATGGGTTTGTATTTAACAAGATACGAAAGCGATTTGCTAGAATACCGAAAGTATTTTCAACAACACGTCTGACTCTCGACAATCTATAGTTAAATATTCGTTGCTCCTTACTCATTCCTTTAAAAGGATATGGCTTCATGATGTGTGTAGATAAAGGAAAAGCTGCATCTGCTACAATCACATAAGGCACTGGTTTATGTCTGAATGGTAATGGTTTATCCTCAGGTAAATTCAATGTGTTCTTTTCTATAGCATTACTTAAGTCGCTTTCTCTAAAAACACCACCATCAGAAATACGTCCGTTCATACCTATATTTATATATAAGAAGTTGTAATTAGCATCTACAAGTGCCAATAGCACAATGCTGTGTAAATTTTTGTAATTGTAGTAAGCTGAACCTTGATCTTTTGGTGCATTTATAATTATATGTTTGCCATCCATTGCTCCTACAATATTTGGTAGATTCCATAAATTTTCAAATTCCTTTGATATATTTAACCACTCTGCAACTGTAGAAGGAACCTTGAAACATACTTCCATTAATATTCCAAATGTATTTAATTTTAATTATACATACATGCAGATATTCTTCTTTTAATTCATCATAAATTGCTTGACAAACAATTGGAACAAATAAAGATATGGTACTTTCAGATACTCTAAAGCTATACATTAAGCTCCGGTAGCTTTCTCCAGTAGCAAGGTAACGGAGTGTGATTATTAATTTGTTTCTTGCAGATATACATTCACGATACTTTGATGTTTTTTCAATTCGAAATCTTATTTTTTTAAGTAACTTATTGAAAGTGTTTTCATCCATTCTGAGAAAATTCTGATAGCTTCTGGTATCATCAACTTCTATAAATTCTTGTGGTAATTTAATATTTCCGTTCTCCAGATGTAATAACCAAGGTTTAACCCACCATCGTCGTTGTCGAACTTTTTCAGAGTCGTCTATTAGTGCGGCACTACCCAGAAGTATAATGTTAAGATATAATGTTATAAGCTTCTTTTTCTTTTCAGAAAACTTCAATTTTGCTGGCATATTTAAATTTGCGTTTTCTGCATCAGTGGACAAAACAGACATAACCACAAAGCAGCAAAAACAAATTTTACATATTTTTTTTTTTACTTTTGTGGGGTAGCCCTATTGATTATGTTACCAGTATGCAATAAATATTGTAAGCTGTAATACGTCTGAACTAAGTGCAATTATTTATTGCAGCAATAATAATTGCTGCAATAGAACTTGCACGCAATTAATATTGCAAAGTGTAAAGCGGCATTTGGTAGGTATTATGTATATGGTCGAATATGGTCGATATCGAGCTTACAGAATCTGGCTGCAGGTTTAAACTTGCAAAATTTTGGGTGTATTTAAACGCTTTCGCAGTCGGTGCAGGTTTATTAACTTATCGTTGTCGTAGGCGCGTGAGCCGTATGAGCGTACCAAATATATGTATGTAGTAAGTCCTGATTTTATAATATAGTGATTGTGAAAAATAATTAAAAAATAAGGTAAGTGATTAAGTGAATTCAGCTTTATATAGTAATAATAATTATAATAATGCTTTATTCAACTTTAAACTTTAAAAAACTTACAAACTTACATAGTTTTAACTATACATTCAGTTTACCTAATTTCTATAAATATTTAACTTATTGAAATTTGGCATTACAGTAATTACAAAATTTAAAATTTCGAATTTTTTTAAACAATTTTTTATATAAAACAAATAAAACTTTGTGTTTCCTAATTCTTAGTGATTTTATTTAGATGGTCAGAGAAGAAAAAAAGAAATTATCTGGTTATCAAAACTTGCTTAACAAACGAAAACGGGAGGAAGACTTGGAGAAGAGCAATTTAATAGTTACCAACTTTTTTCGGAAGCTCACACATTTTCAAGACAGTACTTCTACTGATAACAGTGGTTTTCCATTTCCATCAACATCAAAGTTGCCATCAGAATTAGAGAAGCAATCCAATGAGAATGCGGATCCGATAGATTCAGGTTCTGATACGTTTCAGTCGGTACCATCATGTTCGAGTAAGCAAGACGAATCATCCGAAGACGCGTATTCGCCCCTCTCTAACGATCCAGGTCTTTGGCCGAGTATATTATCTCCAACCCAGGTGCAAGAACTAGTCGAAAAAGGTTCTATGTATTTTCAAAATAAAACTATGTATCCTAAAGACAAAAATGGACGTAAGTTTTCTGATATATATTTCACTCGAATTTTGTCAAATGGTAAAAAGGTTCAGCGAGATTGGTTACTATATTCTATTAAGAAAAATGTAGTTTTCTGTTTTTGTTGTAAAATATTCAGTGACACCAATAATCCATTGACTAAAAATACTAAATTAAGATTAAGTAACCAAGACGTTTTCAATGATTGGCATCACTTAAGCGAACATTTGAAAATTCACGAAAAAAGTAAATCTCACTTTCAAAATTTACGTTCTTGGTCAGATTTATTAGAAAGATTAAAAACTAATCGAACCGTAGATTCCAAAATGCAAAATTTATTAAAATGTGAAACTAAACACTGGCGCAGTGTCATTGAAAGAATAATTTATACAATTCAATTTTTGGCTGAACAAAACTTGGCTTTTCGTTGTCCTACTAATAAATTAATTCAAAGAAATAATGGAAATTTTTTTAAATGTTTAGAAATGATAGCAAAATTTGACCCAGTGATGTCTGTACATATTAATAGATCTCAAAGAAATATGCCATTTTATCTTGGAGATAAAATTCAAAACAAAACGATTAAATTAAAAGGTGATAATATAAGAAACAAAATTTTAAATGAAGTTAAAAAAACCAAGTATTTTTCTATATTACTTGATTGTACTCCCAATGTGAGCCACCAGGAGCAAATTTCTGTTTGCATAAGATACGTTAATTTAAAAAAAAATGAATTTAGTGTCGAAGAACGTTTTTTAACATTCCGTCCTGTAAATGATACAACAGGTGAAGGTTTAACCAACTTTTTACTGAAAACTTTAGAAAATTATGGTTTAGATATTTATAACATACGCGGACAAGGATACGACAATGGTGCGCATATGAAGGGTAAACATCAAGGTGTACAAAAATGAATTTTAGACATTAATTCACGAGCAATATTTGTACCTTGCTGTAATCACAGTTTAAACCTTGTCATAAACGACGCTGTGAAATCCAATATGTTTAGTATAAATTTTTTCTCAACTGTTCAAGAAGTATATAATTTTTTTTCTGCTTCAACCAATCGGTGGTCTGTTTTGAAAAGTAACATTTCAAACTTAACGTTAAAACCTTTATCAGAAACCAGATGGTCTAGCAGAATTCATGCAGTAACCTCTCTAAGATTCCAGTTAGGCGAAATTTACGATGCTTTTTATGAAGTTTTGTCTGGAAATAATTTTGATAACACTACAACACATCTGGCTATTTCTATAGTTAAAAAAATTAAAAATTATGAGTTTGTATGTATGTTAGTGTTGTGGTACAAGATACTAAGTAAAGTTAATGTTGTTACCAAGATCCTGCAAACTAAAAAATTCCATATTTAACAGGCTTGCGAAAGTTTGAACAACCTAAATACCTTTTTAAAGGAATATCGATCAGATAAAGGCTTCAGTGACTTGCTCGTAGATGCCATAGAATTAGCATCTTGTTTGGAAGTAGATGCGATATTCAAATGTTCAGAAATTTTAAGCCCACGAAAAATAAAAAAACAATTTTCCTACGAAAGTGAAGATCAGCCAATTGAAAACCAAGAATTAAAATTCAAAGTCAATTGTTTTTTTTGGAATGCTAGACATTACTCTTTCATCTGTAAATGAAAGATTTGAACTGCTATCCTCTCATTCTGATGTTTTCAAATTTTTGTGGAATATTGAGGATTTTGGCAAGTATTCTGACCAAGAACAATTTAATTTTTGTAAAAAACTTGAAGAAGCTTTAACTGACAAAAATCGAAACGAAAAAGTTATAGACGGAACAGAACTTTTACATGAATTGCAATTTCTGCAAAATTGCGACAAAAATGTGACGTCTGTAGTAGAAACACTCAATTACATTACAATAAATAACTTAACCCACTCATTCCCAAACATTACAATTGCATTACGTATATTGTTAACTATACCAATTTCTGTAGCTACAGCCGAAAGATCATTTTCTAAATTAAAGTTAATTAAGGATTACTTACGATCTAGAATGGGCCAGGAGCGGCTAGAAAATCTTGCTATCATTTCTATAGAGTTTGACTTTTTAAAGCAGCTGAATATTGAAAATCTTATTAATGAATTTGCCAAAAGTAAAGCTAGAAAAGTATAATTTCTTTAAGACATTTCCATTGTTTTCCTTCACGTTTATCTATTTAAAAACACGGGCACTCTAAAAATATTTTATTTGACCTTTTGTTTTTTAATAATTTAGAATACTGTTTTTTATTTTGTTACTGTTGTTTCAGTGTGCAATAAAAATTTTAATAATATTTTTTTGTATGTGAACCTATTGTTTGCCTCAAATAAAAAATACCTACCAGTACTAACAAGTCTAAAGAGTTCGTCATAAATTTCAATGTTGAACTGTGGGAGGGTGGCTGGTAATTTTGGCTCAATACATATAGGGTAAAGGCGCCTATTAGTATTTCGCACGACGGCGTCGAAGATACTTGGCGCGTTCCTGCATGTTGGGGTTCAAACAGAAAAAAATATCTCTGCCCATACACCCAGAAAGGAAAGACTGAGAAAATCTTTAAAACAGCATCGAGTTATAGCTACTAAATCTAAAATGAAATCCTATCCTAAACAGGAGAATTTACAATATTTTCTAGGGCTTTGTGACAGATATTTAACAAGAGCTGGCAACTGTTGTTAAATTTAATGCAGTTAATAAAAATAAGAATATTGCAAGATACAACATAGAGTACAAACAATTTGCTTTAAATATCTATTTTTTGGGACCAAGAGTTTATAAATACTTAAATAAAATACTTCAATTGCCAAGCTTAACAACATTACAAAGATTAACACAGAATTGGAATATAACTACAGGAGTGTGTGATTTTGTGTATTCTGCAATTGAAATGAAAACTGTTCCTTTTACGCCAGAAGCACGTGAATGCATTCTATGCATTGATGAAATGTCACTAAAAGCTAATTTATTTTATAATATAACTAAAGATGAAATTGTAGGATTTCATAAAATAAATGGTCAAACAACATATAAACCAGCAAAATTTGCTATGATTCTCTTTGCTAAGGGCATTCATATGAATTGGAAACAGCCAGTTGGTTATGTATTAGTTAGCAGCACATGTAGTGGTAGAGCTTTAGAGGAGACTGTCGATAATACTATATTAAAGTTATTTGCAATTGGGCTTTCTGTCCGAGCACTAGTATCTGATGTTGGATCAAATTTTTATAAATATTCAAAAGAACAAGGAGTTACTCCAGAATCACCATACTTTTACTTAGAATAACATAAAATATTTTATTTTTTTGATGTACCACATCTTGTTAAAGCAACTAGGAACACATTCTTTAAATATACAATACAATTTCACATTTTTACAGCAAACAAAACATTTCTAGATAAATTTTATAATAAAGATAAACTCATGAAGTTGAGATGTGCTCCAAAGCTGACAGACTCCCACTTGAACCCAAGTAATTTTGAGAAAATAAAAGTGAAACTTGCAACTCAAATTTTTGGTCGTTCCGTTGCTGCAGGAATCTCTACTTATATTAGCTTAGGTGCTTTATCAACAGCAGCTGTTGGCACAGTTGAATTTATTGAAAGGATGAATAAGTTATTTGATTTATTAAATTCATCAACAAAAACCAGTAATGAAGAATATAACAATCCCTTTTCTGGTAAAGAATTTCAAATAAAGTACATCAATGAAATGAGACAATTCTTTTCAAATATTAAAGCATTTGATAGAGTTGCCATGAAGTCACAAAAATTATAAAAAAATGTAAATATTGGCAGATAACATTAAATAGTTTGCTTTTGCTATGGGTAGATATGGAAAAACCTGTTTTGTATACCAGAAGAATTCAGCAAGACAGCTTAGATAACTTGTTTGGTTCTATTAGACAGCAATGTGGTAATGCCAGAAATCCAACACCAATACAATTTAAGACAGCATTTAAAAAGTTGTTTTGTATGAACTATCTGCAGCATTCAGATGGTGCAAATTGTGCTGAGGATTTTGAAGTGCTTTTAAATCAAATGGACAATGTACAGTTGTGGCCAGATAAATGTAGTACAAGCTTTTTTAAATAAATTGTTATAGTATATGTTAGGATTTTGATATTTAAATGTCAAATCATTTTAAATTTTGTTTAAACGTAAATAAATAGCTCATATCTTTGTACGATGGCGCGAAAACTTACAGCAGCTGATAAAGTTCGCATATTAATTAAATTACAAGACGGGTACACTATTAGAGAAATTGCACAACAAATGCAGTTAAATAAAACTACAGTGATGAGTTAAGAAAAGATGGGAGAATGATGAGAGTATAAACAGAAAACCGGGTACTGGGCTTAGGAATCTTAAATTTCCGAAATTTATTTTTTGTTCCGAATATTTCCGAAATATTATAAATTTATTGAGATTTATAAGAACATTGAAATTTGTATCCTAAATTGATTTAAAATTAATTGTTTCAAAGGTAGGTGAAGAAATAACAAGAATTATAATAATGAGCATTAGGTTTATTAATAAAAAAAAAACAAAATAAAGATGTTTTTTATTATAGGTAAGCTTCTTACCTACAGAAGAGTAACATTCTCGGAACACTTTTGACTTTAGGTCAGTAATTTATAAATCAAAATAATAAAAGTCAATTTTAAAAAGTCATACTTTATGCTGTTCATCTTCGCTTTTTTCAAGATCAGAGAAATCTTCTTCGGCAATACTTGAGTTTGTGTCATGTAATGAAATTGAAACTACGGAATCTGCATCAGATTCTGAATCTGGGTCAGAACCAGAGCCATCTTTTTCTTTCCGTATTTTGGCTTTGCCAACATTTGTTTTTAATGGAATTTTAGATGTTATTGACTTTGCATCATTTTCTGGGGTATAGCTTAGTGTAAGGTTAGTCTGGGCTTAAAAGAATTTCAACTGCAGAGCAGGACCATAATTTAGTTCAACATCTCCAAGAACATCCCTTTGATTCAGTAAAAGTGGCTGTTGGGAAAACCATTTTTCCTGGATCACGTAGAACTGCGAGCAGGAGAATACGCGATAGCCACATAAAATCGCGTGTTGCAGCCAAAAAATTAAGATTAGTGAAGAAGGGAAAGTAGCCATACTTTTATTTGCATTAAACTATATAAACAATGAACCTCAGTTTTGGGAAAATGTTGTTTTCACTAATGAGAAAACATTTCAATCTACAAATAATAGCTCTGTTCGTGTCTACAGACCTAGCGGCAGAAGATATGAGGAACAATATATAAATAATTCATATCGGCAAGGAAGATTCTCAATAAATATTTGGGGATGGGTAAGTTACCACAAAGTTGGAATGTGTTATAGAATAAATGGCAGATTTAATTCGCAAAATTATATTCATATTTTAGAAAATATTATGTTACCATCAGTCCAACATGTGTATCCTGAAAACACTTTTATATATCAACATGACAATTGTCCAGTTCATAGTGCAAACATAGTGTCTCAATGGATGCGAGAGCACAGCATTGATGTCTTGCAATGGGTTGCCAAGAGTGCAGACATGAACCCAATCGAAAACGTATGGGCTGAAATGACCAAAAGTATGTCACATATGAGATTTCAAAATCAGGACCAATTGTGGGAAGCCATTCAAAATACTTGGCAATCTCTCTTACATAAACCAAATTACTTTAGAAATCCGGTGGCTTCTATGCCGAGAAGGTTAATGGCAGTAATTGACGCCGATGGTGGGCGAATAAAATAATAGCTTTTTGTTAAAAAACTGATTATTAAAAAAATAAATAAATTTACGGTTTTATTCTAATTTTGAAATTATATTGCACAGTTCAAACGATCGTCAAACAATAACAAAGTGAATATGTCTTGTATGATCTGACATTTGATCACATTTGATTTTACATATTATGACAAGCAGCGTAAGTTGAAGTTCGACTCACAATAATAAAATTTCAGATTTTTGACGTATATGAATTTTAAGGTTGTACTACATTCATCTGACCACGACTATACATCCAACAAATATAGTAGAATTATTTTCCAGTAATGATACCAGAGACTATAAAACTCTTGATTTACAGGAGGAAAATGCTTTGACGTATGTCAGTGGGTGTTTAATTAATACATGTTTAGGTAATCATACTGTTACAATCTGTTTTAGTTTTATCGCATATTTCTTGTTTTATTATTTTGAGGTACCCTGTATAGTGGGTATTGATATTAGAAGAATTTCTTCCCGTAGGAGTATTAAGCAGGCTTTACACGATACTAGAACTGACTAGAACTATACTTTTTCTATAATAGATTCTATTCTAGGATTTTCTAAATACTTTTTTAGGTGTCAGTACAACAAATCAATGCGTGGTGGCGCTACTAAACAGCCATTAGCTTCTACCAACTTGATAGTATTTGTTAACCAATTTGTGACAGTTCTCAAATAGGGTTCGAAATTTTGTGGTTATAAATTTTTTGGTAAGATATGACTACTTCAAAATCAAAAGCTAAGTTGAGGAAGTTGATCAGAATTAAGAAAGTCTATGATATTTATAAAAATATGATGAAAAAACTAAATGTTGAAAGAAGTAGACGTGTTTGGTGTAGGGCTTGGTTATTAAGAAGAAGTACAGTGCAGCTAGGGGCAAGTCACTTTTTGGACCAAGAACTAAGATTGGAAGACCCAGCATGTTTTAAAAATTTTGTGAGAATGGATAAAGACCAGTTCGATAAATTATATGATATTGTAAAATCAAAAATTTCTAAAGCAGATACTGTAATGCGAAAATGTATACCATCAAAACACAGATTAATATTAACATTACGATACTTGGCCACTGGTGAATCCTACACAAGTTTGTCTTATACTATGCGTATATCATTAAGTGCTATTTCACAAATAATACCCAATGTGTGCGTTGCAATATATGAGGGTTTAAAAGAAATGTACTTAAAGGTAAATATATGCCTATAACATACACTAAAATGCTGCTTATATTTTTAATAACAAAATTTGTAGGTACCTTGTTCAGCAAAGGAATGGAAAGATGTTTCAAGGGCATTCAAAGAATTATGGAATATACCAAATACTTTGGGGGCCTTGGATGGAAAGCACTTTGTATTTAGAGCCCCGAAATGTGCAGGTTCACATTATTACAACTATAAAGGAAACCATAGTATTGTATTACTTGCTATTGCAGATGCTAACTACAACTTTTTATATATAAATATAGGCACTAATGGAAAAGTCAGTGATGGTGGTATGTAAATATATTGAAATAGGTAACTAATATAAGCGAATAGCCCTGTATATTTAATCTTTTAAACGTATTTTAGCATGACTGT
The DNA here is from genome assembly GCA_963170755.1 of Amphimallon solstitiale. Taxonomy (NCBI): domain Eukaryota; kingdom Metazoa; phylum Arthropoda; class Insecta; order Coleoptera; family Scarabaeidae; genus Amphimallon; species Amphimallon solstitiale. Next base: position 52,290,828 of record OY720677.1, read on the forward strand.
AAATTTAAAATTTATTTCAATTATAAAGAACAGTTGAATACACTTAAAGCATAGTTTATTGCTGTTATAATATTTGGTATTGAAGTAGACATTTCTTGAAGGAGTGGTAGTGGAACAGGTTCGGTGTCGTATAAATTTTCATCACATTCTGAAAATAGAGATTTAAAGGTTATTACTTTTGTTAAAATGTGGATAATAATTTTGTAAAACTTGTCTAATTAATAATATTGTAAGTAAAGTAATTTAGTGTTGAATGTTGAAATATGAAAGGAATTAATTGGTAAATATGTTCGCGGGTAAAGTTTAAAAAAGCGAAACTGTCAAAATTGACATTTACATAAAAAATGTTAGTAATGTATTTTTGTAATGTAAAGTATTAGAAATTCATTATAAAAAATTAATAGAGATTTAAAATGAAAGGTTTACTGAAATTTGATAAACACTGAAACCTGTCAATTAGTTTGAAATAAACTGTTTTGAATAAGGATTTTGAGGAAAGGAATTTATTGGTTGTAATTTAAAAACTAAGGATTGTCTAGGAGATTATAAAAAAACAATGGGAGAATTAAAAATTTTTCATGAGAAGTAGTGTGTAATTTTCGGATAAACGCAGATTTATTCCGAAAATTGTTTAATTAAAGCGCGAAAATCACAAAAAGTAGTGAAGAAAGTGTTTATTTCAGAGTGGAAAGTATTTAGACGACAGAATATTATATATTTAGTAAAAGAGTAGAAAATATTTAAGATATTTTCTGGTACTCACAATTACCAAGAGTATAAACGCTACAAGAAGATATTTATAAGAACAGGAATTATATAAAATTGGTACTTACAATGTTGAAATCGATAACGAGGTCCAGAGCGAAGTTTAAACTCTTCAATAGTACGTAAGGGACAAGCAGAATTCCAAATATTAACGGTCCAGTTAGGTTCATAAATACGAGAAGTATCAACTAGCAAGAAACACACGAGAAGTCCAGGAATCATTTAAAATTTCTAAAAGGTGCCCTTGTCTCAAGAAATTTCAAGAAATCCAGTTCCAGAATTAAGTGTAATGTTCAAAGGTACAGCTGTTATAATTAATCCAGAAGAAAACCATTAATCTACGTGGACACAACGAGATAGAGACGGTACATCACGTACGTGGAGTTCCAGGGTCCTGATATTGTTCGAGAATAGTTAGCTCAGCCAGAATATTGTACGTGAGAAGATCCAGAGGTGAATATTTGCTGCATAACGTACCAAGGAATGCTGTTTTTCGTATAAGGAAGCATTCACATAATATTTTCCCAAGCAAATTAGTTGAAGCTGTAAAGAAAAATTGATATAGTACGTGGAAAAGGCCAGAGATAGAAGAGTAAAGGTGTAAAGAGGTTGTATAATTTTATATAAAAGGAACAATTAGAAATTTATATTATTCATCGAGAAAATGTCATAAATATAAATAAGACATACTTATAGTCATAAAAAGTCGCTTATAAATAATCGTTGTAAAAGTTTTACATCTCTATTTACACCAGAAATATCAAAAATGAAATTTATATTCATATTTGTTAAAGTAGAATAATTCTGACACGTAAAAATATTACAGAAAATTATTGAGCGTTTAAATTTAGATAAATTTGGTTAAATTCAGATCTGTATACATTAAGGTATACTAAATTTACAGATTTACCGGTAATTGTTTGTTATACATACCTTATCGAAGAGATAAGAGTTATTACCCATCCTTCATATGTCAACAATAAACAAAGTTTGTTTAGGCAAGTTACCAAGATGATGTAAATGTCGTAATAGACTGTAAAATATTCTTCGTATTTTATTTGAAGTTATTATTATTATTATTAAACGGATCATATATAAAATTCTTCTTTTATTTGGTAAAGTAGGAACACAGAATTAGTAACTTCCATATAAAGTATAGAAATTCGAAAGGTCAATAACCTACAAGAAACATAAGTATTATAGTGTAATTTGTTTTAAATATTGAAGAAAGGGCATACATACCACATCATATTATCCCAAATTAATCAATAATTTATAAGTACTAGTCAATACTTAATCAGGAGGGATATATTAACAAAATACTTAAGAGAATTTATAGGTTGTAAAATAGTTTTCGTATGACAATGGAATTAACCATTGCTAACAAGATTGTAAAAATAAATGTACTGTAGGTACTGCGTTATCAAGATAAAAACTAGTTTCATTGTTGAAAATTCAATGCAGTGGCAAAGTTAAATATTTAGTAACTAGTGAAATAATAAGAAATGAAATATTTGATCTCATTTATTATAGAAATAAATTTATATAGAATATTTGCATAATAAATTTTATAACTGAGTTAGTTTTGGGCATAATTAAATTAAATAATAAGTTTTGAATTATTGAAAGATCATATTATTGGATACATAAACATATAAATTTAAATTTATATACGGAGGAGAGTTAAAAAGTTTTGTTAATATTTACTTATGGTTTTTATAAATATTTGAATGTTTAGGTGAGTGAGGTGTTGCATATACATTACAAAAACCAAGATTTGAATTATTTTGGTTATAATAATAGTAATAGGTGTTTGTAATTTATATTACCCCCTCCCTAGTGCATTTTATGGCGCCCAACGTGGGGCGATTAAGAATAAGACTCGCACATAGTATTTTGATTATTTTATTCACTTTGATATTAACAGCAACATAATAAACATTATATAAAGGTGATAAGCAAAGTTTTAAATAAAATTATATTTATATAGTAAAAATGAATACCAGATCTAAAAGTAATTCTGGTTTAAATAGAACTGAATCATCTAGTGAGAATGAAGAGGAGGTAGGACAGGAAGTGAATTTACAAGAGGAAGGAGAAGATATATCACAGGTACCGGTAGAAGTTTTACAGAGAGGTGAGATACAGGATAGAGGTGATAAGGTAGAAATACAAGGAGAGACTTCTAAAATAGAAATGTCGACTCCAGTAGTAGATTTGGGATCAATTGTACAAATGTTAAGACAAATGAACGAAGAAATAAGGGGTAAATTTGACAAGGCGAGTGAAGATAATAAGAAAATTAGAGAGGAGGATAAAAAAGAATTAATTGGTAAATTTGACAAGGCGAGTGAAGAGAATAAGAAGAATTTAGTGGATTTGAAGGAAGAATTAAGTGGAAAGTTGGACAAGGCAAATAAGGATAATAGAGAAGAAAATAAAAGAAATCTCGAAGAATTAAAGAAAACTTTATTAAGAGATACAGATGAAAAGGTTAAAAAACTTACTACTGAAATGAATAGCAGGGAAGTGAAAATGCGGAAAGAAATGGATGACAAATTGAAAATTAAAGATTCAGAAGTTAAAACACTTATTACTAATAAAGTACAAGAGGTTGAAAATAAAGTAAAGGGTGTACAGGAAAATGTGAAACAAATAGAGAAAAATAATAATGAGAAACATAAGGAATTGGCTAAACGTATACGAGAGGAAGTGGATCAAGTGAATAAAGATGTTTCAGAGAAAACAGAAAAACTGGAAGAGAACTTTAATAAGAAAATAGAAATTACAGAGGAAAAATGTTTGAAAGATATTAGAGTATTATCTGTTTCTACAAATGTACAGAAATTAGGAATGGAGGAGGTTTTAAAAGAATGTGAGGAACAGAAGTTAGAGTTGAAAGAGCTTTTGTTGAAGTCCCAAAATATAAAGATACCGCAGGCTATGTATACTCCATCTTATCATGCATTAAATAATGGTATAAGAATTGAAAATATAACTCATTTTAGTGGAGATAAAATGTCAACACATCCCATGGCATATTTGACTAACATATTAAGATACATAGAAGAGATACCAGATTACAGGAGTCAAATGAACATTATTAGAGCTACTATGAATAATGGTGCGGCAGATTGGTTTCAGCGAGTTGAAGATGATTGTCATGACTTAAGACAGTTTGTGGAATTATTTAAAAAGAATTTCTGGAGTGAGACACAGCAAAGCAGAGCACATCAGAGGTTGTTAACAGGTAGATATCAACCAGGTAAATCTTCAAGGGAGGCCTACGCTCAAAGAATGTTTAATTATTGTCGATACATATCTCACTTAGATGAACAAACCATTTCTCAACATTTATTACAACATTTTATACCTGTTGACACACACGCAATTATTTGTCAAAATGTAACTGATATGAATGGGTTAATTAATATTCTTATACGCCTAGATGATTATTCAGATGGGGTAAAATATAGGGAATCTTGCCAGTTTAATGGAAGAAACGAGATTCAGAATAACCAGCAACGTTTGTCATATAATAACGGTATGAATAATCAATATGTACGTAATAATGCATCTTTCCAACAAAATACTTATTCGAGGAATAATCAACCTGGTAATAATCAAAGTAACAGTTTTGGGACAAGACAATCTTATCAATTTAATAACCAACAGCAAAGTAACTATAATAGGAATTATAATGATCAAGGGAATGGAGGTACAAATTGGTCGAATAATCGAGAAATAGTAAATGGAGGTAATGGTAGACATAATGCGAATAGAAATAATCCATTTATTAATTAATCTTCTAGACAAGTTCCGCACAATAATGGCTATAAGGAACAAAATAATAGATATTATGGAAATAACAATACAAGACAAATAAATACTTTAAGAACTCAAGATTGGAGACAAACAGAACGAAGAGTTACTGGAAATCAGGTGTCTAATCAAAATATTGATGAAAATGGGGTTGTTTTAGAAGAGAAAAAAAAACGCCAATTTTAGAAATGGAATTAAATCCTTATCAAAATGCCATACCGGGAACATCTCATTAATAAATGATTTTGTTCATAGTAATGTTAATTGTAATATAATTAGAAGTAGTAATATAGATTGTCGTAGTTAAAAGTTAATATGCATCTTCAAATACACACACATAAACATGTACCTATGTATAAGACCGGCGGTGTGGGGAGATAGTGGGGAGATCGAGAGCGGGGACAACACATTCGTTCCGTAACTTTAGAGCGTGAACGTACATACAGTTTATCTGAGCAAACTCGCAAATATTAATACCGCTGAAGGAAATAGAGCGATTGATTTGGATGGCTTAAGAGAACAAATTCTTAACGCCATACAAATGATTACTCCTGAAATGCTATCGAATGTACGAAATGGGTTTTATAATCGTTTAGGGTACTGCTTGATGCAAGAGGGACAGACATTTGAACATCTACAACATTAAATTTTGTATAGTTCATTAAGTATAATGTTTTGTTTCGTTTTAAATGTGAGAATTTTATTTAATTTTTTATAAGAATTTTATTTTAGTTACAAATTTTATAGAGTTTTGTTTCAGTTCAATGTTAATACATTATATATCAGTTACCAAAATATTATACAAAAGCCGTAAAGAGCGTAGCAATTCCTTAAAGCAAACGTCTACATACTAACTTTCAACGTTTTGCACTAAAGCCTGGGTACCCCGGTGTCCCGATATGAACTCATCTGTACTCCCCTACTATCGTACCCCTCCATTTCATGTTTGCATGCACATGTGTGCGTATCTGTATTTCCCTATATCTACTTTTATTTCAGTCAAACGGTATAACGGGAATGGGGAATTTTCAGAATAATCCAGATATGGGGAATATAATCAATAATTATGAAAGTTTACCTTTTTGTACAGTTTGTATTAGAAATGTTAATTTTAAAACATTATTAGATTCTGGTGCAGAAATCTCTCTTATTAAGGAAGATTTGATAAGGAATGTTCCTGATTATTCTAAACATATAATTAGAGTCAAAAATACAAATGTTATGTCTGCAAATAGGGGAAGAATGGGATGTATTAATAAGAGGTTATGCATAGATGTTGTTTTAAATGGACATAAATTTATTATGCAATTTTATTTGTTAGGGAATTTGTTTTACGATTGTATATTAGGGATAGATAATATGAGAGCGCTGGGCATGAATTTAGATTTTGAAGAAAATAAAATTAAGATAGGAGGAAAGGAAATTGTATTAGAAAAAGTAGTGGATATAAAAGAAATAAACGCATATATTGAATATAAGGAAGATATTCAGAATGAGGTAAATAATATTATCATAGCTGATCGTGCAGAGGATGACGATGCACAAGAACATTTGGAAGGGGCAATGTTCGAATTACCAAGATCAGATACAAATGACGAATATGGGGATGCTGTTATAATCGAAGAGAAGCAAGAAGTTAAAGTTATAAGAAATAAAGCTGATATTCAAACTTTTATATTGCAACAAAAGTTACCAGAAGCATGGATTGAACAAAGATTAATAGAAATTCTAGCAAGAAACATAAAATTGATAAATGATGAAGTCGTTTTTGCAAAAGATTATGAACATCGGTTATTAATAAATGATGATTCGCCTTTATCGTGTAAAAACTATCCTATACCGTATTTTTTTCAAGATCGTGTAAACGAGGAACTAAGGAAATTGGAAGAAGCTGATATCATTGAGAGATCGAACACATATTTTATTAGTCCTGTGGTGTTAGTTAAAAAGAAGGACAATTCTATACGTCTTTGCATTGACGCTCGCTTAATTAACTTAAGGATCATGCCTGAGCACGAAATACCACAGAACATTGATGTCCTGCTTACCAAGTGTGGAAACAAAAAATGGTATAGCAAATTAGACCTTAAAAATGCTTTTTGGTTGATTAGGTTGGATGAGAATTCGAGAAAGTATTGTGGGTTTAATGTAAATGGGATTACATTTAATTTTAAAGTTTGCCCGTTCGGAATAAAAAGTAGCCCTGCTGGATTAATCAGATTTCTTCATAAAATACTAGATAGGTACGAGAAATTTGCTCTTCATTATTTGGACGACATTATAATATTTTCGGATGATATTGAATCGCATATTAATCATATAGAGATTATTATAAATACTTTACAAGTTAATGGGATGAAATTAAACTTGTCTAAATGTCAATTTTGCCAAAAGGAAGTTAACTATTTAGGATACGTAGTAAACCAAGAGAACATTTCATTAGATCCTCAGAGATTGGAAGAAATTCAAAATTACCCAAGACCTACTAAACTCAAGATGTTAAGAGGATTTCTAGGACTGTTAAATTATTATAGGAAATTTGTATCGAATTACAGCCAAAAAACAAGTACATTGTTAAATTTATTGAAGAAAGGTACAAAATGGAAGTGGACTAGTGAGTGTGCGGATTGTTTCTTACAATTAAAATCAAATTTTGTGGAAAATCTTAAATTGTATCATCCTGATTTTAACTTAGATTTCATTGTAAGGACAGATGCGTCAAGTGTAGCAGTTGCTGCGGAGTTAGTACAAATTAAAGATGGTATCGAGGTTCCTATATATTTCGCTTCAAGAACTTTAAAGCCTTGCGAAAGGAAATATGGCGTATCAGAACTCGAGATGCTTGCCGTCATTTATGCTTTAACTAAGTTACGCTATTACCTCATAGGGAAGAAGTTCAGATTGGAGACGGATCACAAGGCGTTATTGAATATTATGACTACTAAATTAAATAATAACAGGATTTACCGATGGACGTTATTAATACAGCAGTATGATATGGAAATTGTATATAGACCAGGTAAAGAGATGATTGCAGCTGACATTTTGAGTAGAAAGCATGGTGAGACAAAAACAGCTAATGTACAAATAAATTTAGTAAGATTGGGTTCAGAAGGAATATTCTCATTACAAAGAGTTAGAGAAGCACAAGGTACTCCTGAGTTAGATTTAATTAAAACTAAATTACAGACAATTGGTCCTCATAAAGGGATGAGAATTAGTGAAGGGTTGATACTGAAGAAGATAGGTGAAATGGAAGTATATGTGACGAATGAAGGGCATACAATTGAAATTATACGACATCTCCATGAAAGGTATACTCATATAGGAGCAAGAAAATGTTGGCTCATGTTCAGAGAAGCGTATTATTGCCGAAATGATGAGAAAATTATTAAAAGAGTAATTAAACAGTGCGAAATTTGTGTTTTGGCAAAAGAAAAGAATTATACAAATCAAAATATAAGTTTAAGTATTATAGCGAACGATAGATTACAATTAGTGGCCATAGATTTTATTTCTAACTTGATTCCGAGCACGAGGAGATATCGAAATATTCTGGTACTATGTGATATCTTTTCTAAGCATGTGAGATTAATTCCTACTCAGAAATGCAATACAGATACTGTATTACAAGCATTACAAGAATACATAACTGAATATGGGACTCCAAGAACAATTTTATCGGATCATGCAACATATTTTATGAATCAGAGATATCATGAATTTTTAGATGAAAGAAATATTAAATCATATCACATTTCTATACGACATCCACAGGCTAATCCATCTGAAAGGTATATAAAGGAAGTACTTAAATATTTACGGATTTTACTTAAAGATAATCATCATAAATGGGCAAGATGTCTAAAACAAATAGAATTTGTAATGAATAATACTCCAAGTACGGTACATGAAGCTTGTCCAATAACCATTTTTACAGGACAACCTGCACAAAGACCTTGGCAAGAAGATGAAATTGCAGAAATAGGAGACAGATATGAACAAATAAAACAAAAATTATTGAAACGAAAAATTAAATGGGAACAGAAGAAAAAAGAAAAACAACGAAAATACAAGATTTATAATGAGAAAGATAAAGTTATCGTTCGTGCGTTACGAGTAACAGATAGAAGAAATAAAATTATAGCAAAACTCGTCAGGCCATATTCAGGACCATATACCGTTTATCGCAGAATAGGTTTGAATAATTATGAACTTATTGATGAAGATACTGGATATTTAAAAGGAACATATCACATATCTATGTTACATGATTATATAGTTGAAACATAACATAATTATATATAAGGTAGGACACAGTATTGGGAGATTGTACTGTGAAAGTGATTAACGCCACTTCCTTATCTGAGTTACGTTAAATCATCCATAGAAAATTTTAGTCAGGACAGATGATTTAGAAAGGAGGTCTTTTTCAGAAGGTAATTACGATACCTGCTTACCTAAGAAACATGTAGATCTCAAAATTTTACAAAAGTTTAGTGTCAAATAGAGACATGTAGGTAATTAGAAAATAAATAATCAGATGTTACAGAAGAGATAGGAGGATATAATTACCTTATAATAAGATAGGGGCATGACTAGATACAGTTAATAAAGTGATTAGAAAGGGGCATAGTAAATTTATTTTTAAAAGAACAAAAGATAAAATATTGAAACAGATAAACAATATTACAGAAAAGTACATTTTAATCGAGATAATATTAAGAATTTACAGAGAGATTATCTGGTAAAGAATTTACATATAGTATTCCAGAATTATGTTACATAAATTTAATTATTGAATTGTTATAATTATTAGTTTTTTTTTGTTTTTTTTAAAAGAATTAAAAAGAAAAAAAAATTTTTGAAAAGTTAAATATAAGTTATTTGCTCATTCCCATATTGTAAATAAATTTGTAAATATCCATAAGAAAAGGTAATATAAGTATTTTCACCAGTAAATAGATTTGTCAAGTATTCATATAAAAAGAAATGGATAATGGAATAGTATAGAAGAAAATTAAACATGAACCATATATGAAAACAAAAAGAATATTTCAGAATAATTAAAGCACTTAAGAAAGTTAAAAAAAATAATTATCAAGATTTAACAAACATTATAGGTGATGAAGAAATGGGAAAGAAAGAAGATAGGAAGAGCCTTTTAAATGATATATGTCAGATGAAAGTAAATGCTTACAATAAATAGAAAATATTGAGAGTACCATGAGAATATGGGATTATTATACAGGGTGAGTTTTTTTGAATGTTTAGCATTGGGATCTCAGAAACTACTGGAGATAGAAAAACGCTTAAATGGGGAAAGATGCGCAGTTTTACGAGTTTGATTTAAAACTGCTTTTGTTTCTCTGATAACTTTCATGGCTTATTAGATATTCAAAGAAAACTCAATTTTACGATTTTCTTTAAACATGCTTAGCATCGTTAATAGTAATTTTAGAGAAAAAGTGTTCAGACAAAAGTTTTAGATAATTTTACGTCAAATAAAACTATGTAGCTAATATTTTTTTTTCGTTCACCATTATCGAGTTATGACACAAACTTGTGTTTTTTTAAATGGAAACCATAGTTGGTTTTGACATCATTAAAAAGCTTATTTTTTGCTGAATACAATGATATAAGGTTTGATATGGTTATTTTAAAAAATAAAGAGGATATAGACATTTCTATTATTGTTCACTTTATAAGATATAAACTTTTTAAAAAAAAAATTTTTGGTGTTTTGTAATTCAAAAAACAAAAAATCTGAGTTACAATAGTGTTCGTTGGAGCAGTCGAAATAAATATACTAACATTGCTTTCACGTTGAATCACAGAAGTGAGAGCTGTTAATTTTTACTTTTAAGTCAGGTTAATTGTCAAACATTGACAATTAACTATTAATTAATTTAATTGTAACTTAACTATAATCGGTGCAAACGGCCGTTAATCATAAGTTTGCATTGGCTATGGAATTTTCTAACGTACAAGAACGTGATATGGTTGAATGTTACATTCAGTGCCAGAAAAATTCTGCTAGAGCTGCTGAAGTTTATTTTGAAAATTATTTGATCGACGTCAGCCGTCGCTATCTACTTTTAAGAGATTATGGAATAATTTAGCAGATTATGGTTCGTTCGCTAAACCAAAATCAAAAAAAGGGATGGATGAAGATAGAGAAATAAACATATTAGCATGTGTCGCTCAGAATCCATCTACATCGACCCGACAAATTTCAACAGAAATGGGCTCCTCTCAACGCACTATTGTCAGAGTGTTCAAGAAACATACATTTCGTCCCTACAAATTATCAGTATCACAAACTTTACATGAAGGTGATAACATCAGACGAATAGCTTTTTGTAGATGGTTTAAAGATCAGTGTCAGAACGATCCACACTTTTCAATGAAAATATTATGGACTGATGAATCTCGTTTCACAAATTGTGGAATGTTTAAAAGGCACAATGAGCACATATGGTCTCAAACAAATCCTCACGTTGAACATAGGAGACCACAAATTAAATTTGGGTTTAATTTTTAGTGTGGTGTTATAGGATCAACTGTTCTTCCTCCTTTTATTTTTGATGGATCACTAACTGGCAATCGTTATCTTAATTTGTTACAACAAGATTTCGAGGAAGTGTTAGATAATTTAAATTTAAGAACCCGAGCAATGCTGCAATGGTTTCAACATGACGGAGCGCCTCCGCACAATCAACTGAATGTTAGAAATTATTTAAATTTGAACTTCCTTATCAATGGATAGGACGAAATGCACCCATTGAATGGCCGGCTAGATCCCCTGATTATCAGTTTTGGATTTTTTCTAGTGGGGTGTACTAAATGACACAGTATACAAAAGAACATATGAAACAATCGACGATTTAAGAGAAGGTGTCTTAGTTGCTTTTAATAACATCGATAGGAGTAAAGTACGCAATGCTACAAATTCTGTTGTGAAGAGATGCAATTTGTGTATTAATAATAATGGAGGTATCTTTGAACATTAATAATGTTGTGTGCCCTTAATAAAAGTTCTTATAGTTTTCATTTTATTACTACATAAGATTTCAAAATAAGTTTTCGTTTGGTTTGTATTTTATCAGTTCGAAATTCAATTGTTTTCCATAAAAACCATAAAAATGTCTATATCCTCTTTATTTTTTAAAATAACCCTATCAAACCTTATATCATTGTAATCAGCAAAAAATAAGCTTTTTAATGATGTCAAAACCAACTATGGTTTCCATTTAAAAAAACACAAGTTTGTGTCATAACTCGATAATGGTGAACAAAAAAAAAATATTAGCTACATAGTTTTATTTGGCGTAAAATTATCTAAAACTTTTGTCTGAACACTTTTTCTCTAAAATTACTATTAATGATGCTAAGCATGTTTAAAGAAAATCGTAAAATATAGTTTTCTTTGAATATCAAATAATCCATGAAAGTTATCGGAGAAACAAAAGCAGTTTTAAATCAAACTCGTAAAACTGCGCATCTTTCCCCATTTAAGCGTTTTTCTATCTCCAGTAGTTTCTGAGATCCCAATGCTAAACATTCAAAAAAACTCACCCTGTATAGAGAATATGTGTAAAAGGGTGAATAATACCCAAAATGATATAAAATATAGGACAAAAATGTCTTAAAAGAATTTTATAGGTAACGTACGCCTTAAAAAACGATAAGTAATATATTAACTTTCCATAAATGAAAGTATAGAGGTAGACGGTAATGTCAATTATAGGTATAGAGGGAATTTGTTCGTATGAGAACAGTAAATAAAGAAAATAATAAATAATAAGTGAGCATGTTTGAATCATGATAAAAGGAGGCTAGTAATTATATGGAGTATAAACAGTTATAAATAGTGTATCATTCACCTATTAGTGTAAAAGTTAGTATAGAGTGTAATTTTAAAAGAATGTTTATGAAGGTTAAAAAAATAAACATAAATTCAATGAATATTAAAAAGTTTTTGATGGCAAATAGAAGATAGAGATTTTATTAGGTATTAGAACATCAGCAGGAAAATCATATAGAGTATGATAAATATTAGGAAGAATAATATTTATACAAAGCTAGACATCCATTCAAATAAATAAGATGTTACTTTTATATTGAGAAAATAAAATATAAAGACTTATATTGCTTTTGACTTATAAGGAAGTTTAGTTTAATTAATATGTGTGTCACGAATAGTGGTGAATTAGAATATACTTATGTACAGATAGTTATAAACAAAAGTTAATGAGAATACAAAATAACAGAGGTTTTATATATGATCTGGTAAAGGATTTAGATTGATTTACATATTGTATTGAAAACATTGTTGAACATATGAAGTATCAGTAATTTTTTAATAAATATAATTTTTTTTTATTCGTGTTGTAAATTTACATTTATTAAAAGGGGCATATGAAATAGGTAACTAATATAAGCGAATAGCCCTGTATATTTAATCTTTTAAACGTATTTTAGCATGACTGTAAATTTAAAATTTATTTCAATTATAAAGAACAGTTGAATACACTTAAAGCATAGTTTATTGCTGTTATAATATTTGGTATTGAAGTAGACATTTCTTGAAGGAGTGGTAGTGGAACAGGTTCGGTGTCGTATAAATTTTCATCACATTCTGAAAATAGAGATTTAAAGGTTATTACTTTTGTTAAAATGTGGATAATAATTTTGTAAAACTTGTCTAATTAATAATATTGTAAGTAAAGTAATTTAGTGTTGAATGTTGAAATATGAAAGGAATTAATTGGTAAATATGTTCGCGGGTAAAGTTTAAAAAAGCGGAACTGTCAAAATTGACATTTACATAAAAAATGTTAGTAATGTATTTTTGTAATGTAAAGTATTAGAAATTCATTATAAAAAATTAATAGAGATTTAAAATGAAAGGTTTACTGAAATTTGATAAACACTGAAACCTGTCAATTAGTTTGAAATAAACTGTTTTGAATAAGGATTTTGAGGAAAGGAATTTATTGGTTGTAATTTAAAAACTAAGGATTGTCTAGGAGATTATAAAAAAACAATGGGAGAATTAAAAATTTTTCATGAGAAGTAGTGTGTAATTTTCGGATAAACGCAGATTTATTCCGAAAATTGTTTAATTAAAGCGCGAAAATCACAAAAAGTAGTGAAGAAAGTGTTTATTTCAGAGTGGAAAGTATTTAGACGACAGAATATTATATATTTAGTAAAAGAGTAGAAAATATTTAAGATATTTTCTGGTACTCACAATTACCAAGAGTATAAACGCTACAAGAAGATATTTATAAGAAAAGGAATTATATAAAATTGGTACTTACAATTTTGAAATCGATAACGAGGTCCAGAGCGAAGTTTAAACTCTTCAATAGTACGTAAGGGACAAGCAGAATTCCAAATATTAACGGTCCAGTTAGGTTCATAAATACGAGAAGTATCAACTAGCAAGAAACACATGAGAAGTCCAGGAATCATTTAAAATTTCTAAAAGGTGCCCTTGTCTCAAGAAATTTCAAGAAATCCAGTTCCAGAATTAAGTGTAATGTTCAAAGGTACAGCTGTTATAATTAATCCAGAAGAAAACCATTAATCTACGTGGACACAACGAGATAGAGACGATACATCACCTACGTGGAGTTCCAGGGTCCTGATATTGTTCGAGAATAGTTAGCTCAGCCAGAATATTGTACGTGAGAAGATCCAGAGGTGAATATTTGCTGCATAACGTACCAAGGAATGCTGTTTTTCGTATAAGGAAGCATTCACATAATATTTTCCCAAGCAAATTAGTTGAAGCTGTAAAGAAAAATTGATATAGTACGTGGAAAAGGCCAGAGATAGAAGAGTAAAGTTGTAAAGAGGTTGTATAATTTTATATAAAAGGAACAATTAGAAATTTATATTATTCATCGAGAAAATGTCATAAATATAAATAAGACATACTTATAGTCATAAAAAGTCGCTTATAAATAATCTTTGTAAAAGTTTTACATCTCTATTTACACCAGAAATATCAAAAATGAAATTTATATTCATATTTGTTAAAGTAGAATAATTCTGACACGTAAAAATATTACAGAAAATTATTGAGCGTTTAAATTTAGATAAATTTGGTTAAATTCAGATCTGTATACATTAAGGTATACTAAATTTACAGATTTACCGGTAATTGTTTGTTATACATACCTTATCGAAGAGATAAGAGTTATTACCCATCCTTCATATGTCAACAATAAACAAAGTTTGTTTAGGCAAGTTACCAAGATGATGTAAATGTCGTAATAGACTGTAAAATATTCTTCGTATTTTATTTGAAGTTATTATTATTATTATTAAACGGATCATATATAAAATTCTTCTTTTATTTGGTAAAGTAGGAACACAGAATTAGTAACTTCCATATAAAGTATAGAAATTCGAAAGGTCAATAACCTACAAGAAACATATTATACTGTAATTTGTATTATAGTGTAATTTGTTTTAAATATTGAAGAAAGGGCATAACCACATCATATTATCCCAAATTAATCAATAATTTATAAGTACTAGTCAATACTTAATCAGGAGGGATATATTAACAAAATACTTAAGAGAATTTATAGGTTGTAAAATAGTTTTCGTATGACAATGGAATTAACCATTGCTAACAAGATTGTAAAAATAAATGTACTGTAGGTACTGCGTTATCAAGATAAAAACTAGTTTCATTGTTGAAAATTCAATGCAGTGGCAAAGTTAAATATTTAGTAACTAGTGAAATAATAAGAAATGAAATATTTGATCTCATTTATTATAGAAATAAATTTATATAGAATATTTGCATAATAAATTTTATAACTGAGTTAGTTTTGGGCATAATTAAATTAAATAATAAGTTTTGAATTATTGAAAGATCATATTATTGGATACATAAACATATAAATTTAAATTTATATACGGAGGAGAGTTAAAAAGTTTTGTTAATATTTACTTATGGTTTTTATAAATATTTGAATGTTTAGGTGAGTGAGGTGTTGCATATACATTACAAAAACCAAGATTTGAATTATTTTGGTTATAATAATAGTAATAGGTGTTTGTAATTTAGTACTTACTGAATTGCCTGTCAATGTAAGTAATCCGTTGTGTCCACAGAACTGTCAGCAACTTTAGCGATGAGGAACAGTCTGCAGAAAGTCAGCTTTCGAATGCTGAATTCCAGTTGGACGCTCCGAGCACTAGCGCAATGAGCTCCACGTCCACAGACTGTAGGACCTCAACACGGGAAGATGAAAATGTTCATCGGGATACTCCAGTAATGCGTGTAGAGGGAAGAAGAAACACCAAAAGGAAAGCACTTCTGCAAGACGTAAATGCTGCTTTTATCGAGGCCGCGTCTTCAATGCAAGCAATGTTGCAACAAAAAACTCTAGTGCAAACTGCAAATGAGAAGTTTGGTCAAGTTGTAGCAAATTTGTTGGACAACTTGCCCCAAGCAGTGCAGACGACGGCTAAGGCCAGTATCTGAGTGAAGTAACAACAGAAGAGGCCAACTGCTAGTGTAAATCTTTCATTTAATATATAACTTAACTACCTTTTCTTGGTTTTACTTTATTGTTTTATTTGCTTTCGGTAATCCTTAATTACTTTCTTTAGATACATAAAATGAAAATGATGAAACTTTCTTCATAATGGGTAAAACAAAATTCCATTTAGGATTAGACTAATTATGTATTTATTATAATTACATAATTAGTTTAACCCTGAATGGAATGTTGTTTTACCCATTATGAAGAAAGGTTTCGTATCATTTTCATTTTATGTATCTGAAGAAGATAATTAAAGATTACCGAAAGGTAATAAAACAATAAGGGATATTTGTTATTTAACCCTGCCAATAAAACCAAGAAAAAGAAGTTGTTATATATTAAAAAATACTGGCAAAGAAAATTAAATCAAACATAAATACTTTCCTCATAAATACTTTCATTTAGTTTAAGGTAATTATTGTTGCATATTTTCATTGAATGTAAGGCGTTGAGCAATAAAATAATATTATTAATAATAATAATAATCCTTTATTCGGCGTTAGATGTACACAGATATAGGCTTTGTCATAATAGAATAAACAAAATGTTAAACATACTCACATAGGACATACATAGTTATATAAAAGGATATAAACAGATTACAATTTCTGAAATTATTAATAGTAAAACATTTTTATATCCTATTAAGCTGAAAAGGTACAGAACCATCTGTAAGAAAATATTCTGCTAATGTATCACGCAGCTGAAAAGCTCTTTGTGTGGCATTATTAGAGCCCCATCTCATTCGGACTGTAGCCTGTTCTCCCACATCATTTCTCCACTCGCCGCGAATTACGACACCATCTTCATCTTCTCTGTCAATATACGTGTTTGGACAATACATGTTATTTACCAGTGAGTTTAGTTTTATAAAATTGTGTGCAATTGTTGCCAAAACAATACTTTCAGCATATTCTGGAAATGCATTTATTGTTGTCAGTAATATTCTCCATCTAGCAACTAGAACACCAAATGCATTTTCTATCACTCTGCGAGCTCTACAGAGTCGATAATTATATATTTTCTTCCTCACATTTAATATTTGTCCAGGGTATGGGCGCATTATATTTTCCCTTAGAGGAAATGCTGAATCTCCTACAAAGTAATATGGAAATGGCTCACTACTGTTAGGCAGCAAGTTCACTGATGGCAAAGGCAGGCGTTTTTCAAAAAGAGATTTGCCAAATTTAGTAGAAGCAAGGATTCCTGTAACCAAACATATATAAATAAAATGTAAAGTATGTCTATTTAAAAGCTTACCACTATCACTCTGACTTCCATATCCTCCCACATCAACATAAGTAAAACAAAGATTTGCATCACAAGTTGCTAATAGTACTATACTAAATCTGCCCTTATGATCGTAATACTGAGATCCTGAGTTGGGAGGACATTGAATATTAATATATTTTCCATCTATTGCACCGAGGCAATGTGGCATATTCCACAGTGTCCAAAAATCCTTGGCAATATTTTGAAAATCTTTTTGGTTTGGTGGCGCTAAGTAGATTGGCGTCAAAACCTTCCATATCACTTTGCAAGTGTCCAAAATAATTTCCCTTACTGTCGATTTGCCTAACTGAAAACTCCAAGCTAGAAACTGATGACTGACTCCTTGAGATAAATACCTATTAACATTTACATTTTAGAAATGAATCTACTAAAAAAAAGCGTACTTACGATAATGTTACAGCTAATCGACATTCGAAGTCAATTGGCTTTCGCATTGAATGCTTTGTTAATTCAACTTCTAAAAGATTCAGTAGAACATCATACAATGTTCTATTCATACGTGTGTGAGTAAAAAAAGTTTCGGGGTCATTTTGTTTTATATTTAAAAACGACGTAGTGAAATAACCCACAGTATCTCTTCTGATATTTATGGGGCGCACCCACTACCGTCGATTATTGTGGCCATTATTTTTTAAGTTGGTGGATAAGACCATTAAATATAGTGTATAAAGTATATAAAACATTATGAACAATTCAAAATTATCCATTTCGTTTTTTTTAACAAGTTTTTATAGGTTATCTTTACAACGCTTAACAAAGTATATTCAGTTCTGAGTTATTTCCGCGTTTGTCAAGCGCGCTAGCGAACGCTTCGGAGCGTCGTATTCTGTTTCGCGCTTAAGTCACAGTATAGAGCTGTATAGACACAGTAGTTTCTCTCGCCGTCGGCACCTTTGATCTTTGTGTCCCAAAATAGTGCTGCGCATTCACGCACGCGCAACCAGAGGCGTAGTAAATTTTTCTATTCAGAAATAAGCCAGTGACGCAGAACCAAATCGTTTATGAGATAATTATGTTAATCTATTTTTAAAATTATGAAAAAGCTATATCCATAATACAAAAAACGATGATAAAACACTGCTTTTTATTAAGTACATATTACACACGCATTTAAAATGTAATACATTATACGTACAACACAAAAAAAGGCTCCTCTAACCTAAAGATTACTTAAATTTCTTGACACAATTCATCAATGGTGTTGTAAAATTGTTATTTTATTTGAATTGCCACTAACTTTGAAATTTCTATTGCAAAATTTCAAAGTATAAAAAATTCTTACACGAATAAATAGCTTTATCAAAAATTCAGTAGGAAAATTTTCGCAGGGATGTTTATATGATATCTCCTCCAACTTCTGTTTTAATTTAAAGCTAACATTTGGTTCGAAGGAAAATGAAGAAAAAAATTCACAGAAGGCTTTTTCCTAATGCGGTATTTATATATAGGTATACTGAAATTATGGTCGGGCGTTGCCAAATTAGTAAAGCTGTTTCACAAAATTTGGACATGCCTTAAAATAAGTGTAAAATTTTAATTCATTCATTTCTTGTGTTTTAAACGTATAATTGTTGGAAAACTATACTTTTCAAAACATTTGTGTCCCAAATAACCTATAAAATAAGTGAAGGCATTTTGTTCAGTTATATTTTCCCATTGTCGGTAATCAATCTTCGAAAATTAAATTTTTCGTTGGTGGTGGTGAATTTGTCATGAAGTTTGACTAATTATTCACAACTACAATACACAATATGCACATTTTAACAGTTGAGGACATTTTAATGCGCCTGGGGATCTTACCGCATTGGTTCTTTCGGAAACCTGAAAAAGCTTAATTTAGAATTGTTCGAACTATTCTTGCACCGAGGTGCACAACAATAATGGGGCATTTTTGTTCCAAGTATTCGCGAAACGAAACACTACAATTATTGATAAAACGTTATGCTGCGTGCACACTAATTATAAAAAACAATTTGTTTGTCAAAAATGTTGGAAGTACGTCAGCATCCATTAAATTATATGGAAATGTTTCAAGGAAATGCACAATAATCAAACAAAAATTTTTGACACACATTTTAAACACAAATTCTAAATTAATAATGTGTTAATAAATTTATTTGACGTTAATTATAAATGCCAAAAGAATGTATAATTAAGTTTTACAAATGCCTTGTTTAATCTGTGTACAACTACCCATTAATTTGTAAAATTAGTGTTCATAATAAATTGTTTGTCAAACATTTTGTATAATTGGTGTACAGCATAACTTATATTAACGGCCATTCACAAATCGCATGCCCAGCAGTCGCATCAAATAATCCCGCCGACTCAACAGCTGATGGCTGACTACTGCGCATTCTGAAATTTTCACGCACGCGTCGGTTCAAGGTCGTCGGTAGGAGGACAATTATTTCCCTCGAGAGAGAAACTACTGTTTCTATTACATAGCTATATACTGTGGTTTAGTCTTCAGTTCATTTAGTTGTGTAAAAGTTATTCGTGTGCAGTGTGAAGTGATTTCGTAGTACAATGCCGAAACAAAAGCCCACCGTTGAAGAATGGATTAAAAATTACAAGGAATTGAAATATGAATGCAATCAATTATTTTGTCAAGCGTGTTCAAAAATCGTAAGTTTTATTTTAACTTAAAATTATAAAATGTATTGACGTTACTAAATTTCTTTTAACAGATTAAATGTGACAAGAAATACTACATAATTCAGCATGTCAAAACGTCATTGCATCAGGAAAAACTAAAACTAGCTAAAAGTCAAACCAAGAAACAACAAAGTATAGGTACAGCTATGCAATCTGTGGCATCAACTTCCGGCTATACTGAACAATCAAAATTTAATTTTCATCTCTGCAAAGCTTTGATAAGAGCAAATATACCTATTTATAAATTGAATAACAAATATTTGAAAACGTTTTTAGAAACATATTGCGCAATGCACATTCCTGACGAAAGCCATCTCCGCAAAAATAATATTAGTTCAGTGTACAAAGAAGTTATTCAGGACATAAGAAATATTATTGGAAATAACTGTATATGGATATGTGTAGATGAAACAACAGATGTATGTGGACGATACGTAGCAAATTTAATACTCGGAGTATTAAATGATGAAAATTCGTCAAAGAGTTTTCTAATAAGTACCAAAGAATTAAGTAAAACAAATAATAATACAATAACAAGATTTATTCACGACGAATTAACACATTTTTTCTTACCGGAGCCGGTACCAAGTGATAAAATTTTACTCATGCTGTCAGACGCAGCGGCATATACATATGGTAAAAGCTGCATCTAATATGAAGATTTTTTATCCGAATTTAATTCATTGCACTTGCTTAGCGCACGGACTTAATCGAGTAGCTGAAACTATAAGATTACAGTTCCCGTTAGTAAATAAATTAATAACATGTGGCAAACAAATATTTGTTAAAGCTCCTTTAAGGGTAGAAATGTTCAGAGACAGATTACCGAATACCCCATTACCCCCACAACAAGTTCTAACAAGATGGGGAACATGGTTAGATGCCGCTATATACTACACAAATACCTTGGAGAGTTTCAAAAACTTAATAAATGAATTTCCAGCTACAGCTAGTAAGGCAATACAAGATTGTCAGGCCGTACTAAAAGAAGTACAATTACAAAATAATTTAGCATTTATAAAAACCAATTACAGTTATGTAAGTGACTCTATAAAATCACTTGAGAAGCAGGATTTGCCTTTAGTTACTGCAGTACAGATGATTAAAAATTTTCAAGAGAGCACGTATATTGTACCAGGCCATACTGGTGAAATAATTATAAATAAATTTAACAACGTATTGCATAAAAATGAAGGATTCAACACATTACAAAAAATTGCATCAATTTTAAATGGTGAAATCGTTACTGATTTTATTATGGATCCCGCATTAATTACAAAATTCAAATATGCACCAATTACAAGTGTCGACGTAGAGAGAAGTTTTTCGGCTTACAAGAATATGTTGAGTGATAGAAGACACAACTTTACAATGGAACATTTAGAACAGCACTTAATAATCTGGTGCTTTCGGGATTAGTATTTTTTTTTTTATAAAAGTTTAGTTTGAAAATGTATTTTTGATGAAAATAAAATGTTATTACGTTATTAGATCAATGGCTTTAGAAATTAGTAGTTTTCTTTATATAAATTTGTTTAGAAATGTATATTTGGTGAAAATAAAATGTTATTACGTTATTACTTAGGAATAGTAATTTTTGTGTTTTTTATCTGATTTTTATGCCTTTTTTCGAAACTTCATGCCTTTTTTATGCTTTTTTTGTCAAAATTTTATGCCTTTTTAAGTGCCTTCTTCTGTTTTTTTTGTGCCTTTTAGTCCGGTCACTAATTATTAATGCGGACATTGTGAGTAAAATATTTTATACTCTAGGTGTTTTTAATGATAGCGATTTAGCCTACGCCATAAAAAATAATGCATTAAATATACCTGCCGATGAACCTTTGCCCACTATGAATGTGCCTGTTCCATATGTCTTTCTGGCGGATGCTGCTTTTCCTTTGCAAAAACACATCATGAAGCCATTCCCATTGAAAAATATGACCAAAGAGGAACGAATTTTTAATTATAGATTGAGCAGAGGAAGACGTGTAATTGAAAATACATTTGGGATATTGGCAAATCGGTTTAGGATATTACTGACACCGATTCCATTGTGTAGGGATAAAGTTGTGATTATTACACAAGCATGTTGTGCATTACACAATTATCTACACAATAATTCAATGAATACAAGTATTGTAGACGACAATAACTTACAGTTACACAGTATTAGTTTAACATCTGGAAGAGCAAACACTGAAGTTTTACATGTTCGGGATATATTCAAAGAATATTTTAACAATGTAGATGTGTTAAAGAGTGGCAAAACAACATGGCTTAAAATAAAAATGAACTTGTACAAAGATATTGTCTTATTGTCTCCTCTCTTATGTTTAACAAAAAAAACTCTTACATATATTTTAAAATAAAGTGCATTTTATTTCTTTTCTGCAAATATAAAACATACTAGCTGTCCATCAATCTCTTCGAGCTTGAATCGCCTTTCGCGTCCGCTTACAGTTTATTACAGATTCCTGTAAAACGCTAAAAAAAATCTTATTTTCTAAACTTTTGACACACCTTGTATAGACACATACTTTTTGCTGTCACGATGACAGGACGAACGACAATATAATTAAGCATATTTACATCAGTTTGACTGTTCATTGTTGAAGTTTTAAGTTTGGGCTTTATTTAGCGTAAAGCTAATACTTGACACTAAAACATTCATACAGACTGACGTGGAAATATCTGTGTTAACATTTTGCTTACATACATTGCAAAAAAGTCCTCTATAATTCATATTTGTTGGGTTATTTTGCGATTCTTATGAAATATTTTATAAAAAATAATACAAAAGGGGAGATTTCATGATTAACACCAAACTACAAATAATAATTGAATCGATCGAAATAAGATCGCGACACCAACCTGGTACACGATCATCATAAATCATAGGTGATCTATAATGTTTGTCATACAATATTGGTATAAGTAATGTAGATTACTCATTTTGTTTTTATTTTTTTTTAATTTAAGACATAATTATTCTATTGAACACTCGCTCTTATTGTTATTATAGTGTTTCATTAAACTCTTCGAATTAGAATTGCTTCTTCGCGTCCACTTCTTCTCTATAAGTTGTTCTATAAATGTGCCTCTTTGGAAATGTGATCACTGCCAGACGCAAGGGTACATGAATATTAACACTTATATATTTTTTTAATGTAAGTAAAATGTTATTAATTGCTTTTGACTCCTTTGCCTTATTTTATATAACAATGATATTGGAATCTGTATCTGAGGTACTGTTAATGGAGAGTAATTGCAACTGTAGTTCACTTTGCTTTTGTTTATGAATAAAGATTGAATTTAAACAATATATGTCTAATAATGAATTATACATTATTTGACATTTATAATTTGTGGCAAATGAATTTATTTATTAAGAATTTGCCCATAAAATATATAATATTTCTATATAATTTACTGAACGTTGAGTTGACATTTAGAACATTTCGTTGAGTCAGGTTTTGTATAAATCGTGTGCAATTAGCGTAAGACTGTCATAGTCAAGTCAGACTGAAGTTAAGATGCTTAGGTAAATTATTGTCATTCCACTTGTCATCGTGACAGCAGTTCGTTGAAGTGTGTTCGTTCATAATAACATGCGAGAACGAAATGTCACAGTGACAGTGCTTAACCAAATTATCTTTCCAATTGTCGTATGAAATTAACAAAACATGATGAACAGAATGTGTTTTTAAATTTGCTAACATTTAAAAATAGGTACTGTCGCTCTTATATTTTTCAAACGCAATGGAATGTTATTATACCACCGCTGTTTGAGAAAGCTACAGTGTTAGCGAAACGCGTTACAGCATTTACATTTTTGTAAATAAATAGATATAGTGAAGATATAAACAAATTTGTTGTTTTATTTTACGTTGATTTCAATAGATCTTCACCAAGTAAAAGCCACATCTATCCAATTTTCCAAGCAATGGAAAATCCTGCTATGTCGTACCATTTAACAGAAAATGTGCCTCTGATCGGTTGATGACAACCAGCAGTCGCATCCCTTAAGTGCTTGTTTTTATAACAGAATTATTATTAAACAAAATAACATCCGGTTACATCTTTCTTCCAATTTCCTGTAAAACGCGAGCACTGCCATGATGGTTTTTCTAGTGTCCGTTATCATAAACTTTTGACGAACCCCTATATATACATATATGTTTGCGTTATAATTGTCATCATGAAAGCAGTTCAGATGTCATCACGAACTGAAATTGATCGATCGTTTGGACGTTTGATAGCCTGCAATTGAATTTTCGTGCGACTGCCAACGTTAATTAAATGTTAGACGGATTTTTGCCTGTCAATTGTGACGTTTCCTATAATATTTAAGTCAACCTAATGTGGATGTTAAGTTGTCATTGTCAGCTATGCCGACGTACTTTAATATTTAATACAGACATTTTGCGTAGACCCTAGTTAAATTTATCGGTGTTAGAAACGGTAATAGAAAAATGAACTTGGTGACATATATGTGCCCGTCAATTATTCTTAATTCTGATCAGCACATATAAAAATCAGCTGGATAGTAATGCTTACTTCATTTTTTTCTGAAGAAGTGATGTTATTGTGTATTAAAGTACTTTGCGATCTTAGAGTAACTAATAATTATTAAATTACCATATATGATGTTTCTGTATCGTATTGTCTTTATATGTAGTAATAGTTCCATTACTAAAATAGTAATTGCCCATTTTACTCTTTAAATCGTTAAATTAAATGTGATATGTATGTATTATGCATTTATGAAAAGTAAAGTGTTACAATTAACATTGATTTTCACGACAATAGGCAACAGAAATAAATTTCTTCTTCTTCTTTATTGTGGCTTTGAGTTAGACTATTTAGTCTTTTACTCTTCATCTGAGAGCGGTGAATCTTGGAATGTTGGAGTTGAATTTGATTAGCTATTGTTTATCTTTATTTTGATTAAGAATTAAAGTAGAACCATTTTAGGTCTTTTGTGTTTGAAATTTTCATTTCCATCATATGCAAGTGCTCTTTTAAGATTTTGATTTGAGTGGTTTTCCATCTGATTTATTGGACGTAATACTTGTTTGTAAAGTAGAATTTTGTTGTTCGTGTTCAGCTGGCTTTTTCTGCCTATAAGAGGCCATAGTTGACATCTTGTTTGTTTGGTTTTGGTTATCGTTTTTGCTATGTGTGTGTTATAATTGAGCTTTATATCCAGGTATATTCCCAGGTATTTAATTTCTCTACTCCATGGTGTAGTGTTGTTGTTGATGGTTATTTCGTTGTCTGATGTTTTCCGATTCCTTTTGAAAGATTATTACTTGGGATTTGTCTTCGTTTATTGTTGTCCTCCATTGTTTGAACCATTTTATCGTGTTGTCTAGGTGCGTTTGGAGTTCCTGTACCGCGTTCGTCGGACATCTTGATGTTGAGAGCAGTGCCGAAATAAATTTCTATGACGTTCGTTCAAAATAGACAATAGACTATATAAGAATCGGTGTTATTGGGTTTGTCAATTTTGAAGTTTTCCGGCAAGTGTAATTGTGATTTAAAATTGATTGGCCACTTTAAGGATTAACTTTAAACTTTTTCGAAAACCGTCACTGCGTCAGAGGTTAATTGATGTTTATATAAGTTCCTCCTATAAACTTCAAATCTGCGAGACCTAATTGTCAAATTGAATATCATTGTTGAAATATGTAAATGTGGCAATTGGATTTAATATTTTCTGCATTAAAGATCAATTTTATTGTGATTAACATTTTAATTTTATTGACAATTTATAGTAATATAGCGGAAAGGATGGAGATATTTTATTATGTGTTGGTAATAATAATAATACATATCTAATAGGTTTCACATTTCATCAATCAAAAACCACTCTTGAACTTTGCATTTTTTCATTTCCTTAACATTACATATTCACATCGTGTCTGCTCATAGCGCCCATGTAAATGTCTGATAGAAGATATTGAACTTGTAAATTTAGAGTCTCTAGTCGTCAAAAAGAAAAAAGAAAGAAAATATTGTTCCCTTCTTTTCGCTTCGCGTATGTTCTCAGGTGATTAGCCAAATAAATTCACTTTTCATTACCAAACTGTCCAACATTTGCCGACTTTATGGCTTTAAAGTTTCACAACACGTCGATGATAGTGACTGTTCTTCCTCGATATTTTTTCGATAGCACATCTCTTTATCGTCACATCTTTGGTGGTTTCAGTATTTAGTCCGGTCAGGTCACAGTATTTTTGAGATGACATACCAAGTCGATTGCACCACCGAGACTATTATTGCAGTGAATTCTGACGTTTCCCAGTAAGTGTTATCGCCTATTGATCGTCTTGATGGTTCATAACTCGAATTGAAGTTTCATCGCAAGTCAAACGTTAGATGGATTTTTTGTATATAAGTGTTAAAGTTTCCTGTTACTTTAAAGGATATTCTTACACTTCAACTTAATTACATATCAACATGTCAAATTATAGGATTGCGTACTGAAAAATTAAAAATACGGATCACTTCTGTTTCATTTCCTGCTTTTAAGTATACACTTTTCTTAGAAAAGATGCTAAATTAGTGATCGATGAATTTAATGTAATTTAGTATATATACTCTTCAAATTCTTTAATTCTATTTGGATATTTCCAGTATTTAATGAATGAAACCTGCAAACTTTTAAGACTGTCATTTCTAAGTGTATAAACATATTCATATGTAGTTACTGACCTTGTGGGCTTCAATTCTTTCAACTTTAATTTACAGCCATACCAAAAAATCGAGAAACTACTTCTGTATCATTTCCTTCGGATCAGTTCCCGTATATATTCTCAAATAAAAGGTAAATTCATGTTTGATTAAATTAATGCCGTTTAGTATATTCTTTAGTGCTTACCTATTTGATTCCCTCGATCTAGATATTTACTTGCCTTAGATTTTTCCAGTATTTAATGACAAAACTTGCAAACGTTTAAAACTGTAATTTGTAAATGTTATACGGTATATATTCATATGTAGTTAGTGACCCTGTATTGTCAATTATTTCCACCTTAATTTACGACAGGGGTCGTTTGTTTTAGAAATTTACTTGCCTTAGATTTTTCCAGTATTTAATGACAAAACTTGCAAACGTTTAAAACTGTAATTTGTAAATGTTATACGGTATATATTCATATGTAGTTAGTGACCCTGTATTCATAAGGCAGATTTCATTAAAAAACAACTAAAAACATACGGTATAACTATTTTCGGTACGCTATTTCTGAAAATAAGGGAGCTAATTAGAATTTAGATCCGTATAATATTTGTCCCTGTGAACAGTTGATTTCACTGCTACAGCTCACTGGTTTGACGTAATGTCAGATTATGTGTATGTGTTAAAAAATCGTATGGCATATCGGCAACAACTCTAACCATAATACATAAAATTGTCGGAGTACCTATGCCATTCATAATGTTAATTTAATTTTTATGATACCGCATACGCTTCTTCTTTTTAGTTGGTTAGGTTGTATTCACTATTACCTATACTATTTATGGTATTTTAATTTCTATATGAATGAATGACAGTGGAGGATAATTATGTAGTTAACTTTGCTATTGTAATGAATGAAGATTAAATTTAAAGAAATATCTCTAGAAATGGATTATACATTATGGTGGCAAATGAATTTATTTATTAAGACTTTGCCCACAAAGCGAACAATATTCCTATATAATTTGATGAACGCTGATATTTAAATTTTTTTTATTGACATTCAGGTTTTGTATCAGTTGTGTACATCTAGTCCAAGGTGAACGTCGACAGATCAAAAAAAAAAAAATTAATTGAATGTTGTTTCACGTTATTAGTTCTATAAAATTGGTACTACGCTTTGTGTCAAGTTTACGATTGAAATAGTGTATAATTCAAATTTTCTGACAGACTGTCATCGTAACGATATTTCGATGACAGATACCTATGACAATGAAAAGTCAGACAGCTGACATCAAGATGTTTAACCACAATTGTCGTTCCACCTGTCATCGTGACAATAGTTCGTTGAACTGTATTTGTTCACACATAAACTTGCGAGAACGAAATGTCAGACTAACTTAATAAAACATGTTTTAAACTTACAGGTCATTGAGAGAATTAATTAATTTTCATATTACGCTTTAATAATATACTTTCTAAAACGCAATCGAAAATCTTGCTGGCTCCTATACAGTTGATGCTAGACACTGTCGTACCATTTAACCAAAAATGTACTTCTGATTAGTTGGTGCCAACCAGCTAGTCGCACACTTTAAATACTTGCTTTTATAACTGAATTGGTAAACGAAATGACATACATGCTTATGGGAATCTTATTTGATGTATTTATTTTATTTCGAAGTGCTTCGGACACATCTGACAAATAAAGAAAAGTCGCCCTATTATTTGTATGTAGAGAGATCGATGAGAAATGTTATTAAATGATCCCATTCGTAAAATGGTTTAAATTTATATAATTATAACTTGAACACTGATACATTTCCAACATTCTGTTGACATTTAGGTTTTGTATAATTCGTGTGCATCTAACTAATTTTACAGGCCCAAATGGCAAAACTCAGATGGTTCTTCTTTATATAAGCTTGCTTCAAGTTCTTCGTTGTATGAAATTTACATTTCGATGACATATATAATGAATAGAGTGTCATTGTATTTATTAATATATCTTAATAAAATATAGAAAAATCGTCATATTTGTTACTGTACTTACGTGCGATAATACACTTTAAGTTTATTTTATCATATCCGTCGGCATTTTGTTCATATATTCATATAGAAAAGAAATAGTAACGATTGATAATAATAACACTAATACGTATCTGAAAGGTGCCACGTTTCAATTAAAAATGCACTTCTTCGTAATATCTTTATTTGTCGGCCTTTTGACATTTAAACTTGACAACCGATGGATGAACGTGAATATATAGTCATTAATGACACGCAAACTCGTCATTGCGAGATTTTTTTACCCTGCAGGAAAGCTTTAAATGAGTCACACCTTCGACAGCGACAGATTTGGCACTTGGACAGTGCACTCAATCGTCGCGGAAAAGTCCACTCTTTTGGTTTCCAACCCTCTTTCCGCACTCTAAACCTCGACGGCCTGAAATTTCTTCGTCAATGTGAAACTTTTACAATTCTTTCGCGCGTGCCTGTCATACCTGACATTTTTACGATTTTGATCGGTTGTCACGTGAATCGTCATGACGTAATCCATTTTTCTGTTAAAACACCGAATGCACGCTCCTCTTCAACGGGCGATATCTCTGCACACGCTCCACTTAGAAGGAAAATCTCTCCGTCGAGGAAAAATTTAAGGTCGTCGGTAACTTCACCCCAAAGGGCAGCTTTCAATTTCGCGTATCCAGAGACGAGTTCTTCCCCCCGCGTACCCAATTTTCGTCGATTTTGCCTGGGTTTGGTTGCCATTGACTACTCGGCTTTTAGTATATATAAAATGACATTACTTCATTATTGAATCTCATTCTCATCTATAGTATTTTGAATTACCTGTAGAATTTCTGTTTTACATTTTTTATAGGATGCTTTGTTATTATACACATCTATTAATTCATGGCCAATAAATTCTATAAATGATCTTAGGTCATCCGGAAGATGTTTTGCACCTCGATCGTCTTGACCTACTTCATTTAAAGCCTTCACAAACGCAGCTTCTACCACACCAGATTGTGATGAATCACTCTTCCCTCTCTTCCTTATCTTTGGCGTATTTTTCCAATTACTGTCACTATTGATACTTAACGATTTTGAATGGGAAGATTCACATTCTACTGCAAATGAAGCTGGAGACATGGGATCTGTTTGAACAATCGGTTCATTTACGTTTTCATAATGGTCATCCTCCGTAAAAAACCCTTCCTAAAACATGTTACACTAATTAACTTCATATTAAATTATTTCGATACAATTCCTACCCAACCACTTATCTCAACTGTTGTTTCTTGACTGTTTGGTACTGGCAACAATTTTTGAGTTGCCGAAACATTTAAATTAGATTCTCCTTTGTCTTTTTTTGTATATGGTAATAAAAAAGATAAAGAATCATATAACCACCAATTGGGTTTTACGCATTCTTCTGCACCAGATCCACTAGCTGGAATCACTTTTTTTTTTCGTTACTTCTAAAAATTGACTTCTTAGATTATTAATTTTTTTTAGTATTTCCTGTTTGAATATTGTTCTTTAAAAGTGCATTGCAAGTCTTCTTTTATCGCTTCAAGTGCTTTGTGCCTTAATAATTGGTTATGATAAGTTGGCAAATCTTGCTGTTAAGAAATAGTATTAATAAAATAGTATTTATAATTATTTTATTTATCCTAACCTTATAAAGCACCGGTTGCAATTCATACAGTGACACCAGTCTTTTTGTAATTTCTGCTTCCCACTTTTTGGGCATATTTATATATACTCACTAAAACAATGAAGTTAAATATGAAGTTTATATTTAATCATTCATTTGTACTCACCTAATTCGAAACAATAAAAGTGAAACAAACAAATAAATTTCGCATACAATTACCGATAACGCTCAACCGTACATAACCTAACTACGTTTCCAATAATATACTGACTTTGTATTTATTTTCCGATGTTGGCCAATCTGCCAAAAGTACTTCTGCGCATGTTCTAGAATTAATTTAGAAACAAAAATAGAACTGGATCTAGTTTTTAAAATAGTATAGTATCTAGCATAGTTTTAAAACTTGGAAGCATGTTTGTGATTTACATGATACTTTTTCTGACTATTTTTTCTAGTTTCTAGATATTAGTATAGAAAAAGTATGAAACTAGCATGGTGTAAAGTGGCCTTTACCTTGCCTTCTGTTGAGACGTTTAGTTTGGGGGAAAAGGAAACAACACTGTAGTTTCTTATTTTAGCGTATATTTGGTAGAACATTTATTTTGTTTCAATCTTTAAATATATTTGGAGGAATGTTACATTGCAGTTAATTTTTTGTTCTGATTAAGTACCTAACTGTTTCTCGATAGATCGTTGTCATTGATTAGTCCTCTTAACGCCCTCTCGTGTACAGTTTAGCAAGAGTCTGCCGTCCATGGCGGTATGCAATCTGCATATTCTCGTGGTGGTATCGGTAGTCAGCGAGGGATGGCGTATGCTTATTCTTTTGTTGTGATTTTGTAATTTTCCGAAAATTGTCTCTCTTTTTGTATCTTAAGCATTTGTTTACGATTCGTAATTAATTTATAAATTAGAAATTAATTTCCCGCTTTGTCGAATTGCCGTTGCGAGTCAAATAATCATTTTGGAATTAATTGTGGTTGTGTAGTTCCATGGGTATTTTGTTCGAAAAGGTGGCGCTGGATGATTCAACGTCAAATTTTTTTCCTAAGAGTTAATTACTCTTTCTCTTGATCTTCAGCTCTCGTGCAATTAAGACCTAGTTGAAAACGCAGAAGTGCTTAACCGATTTCCTATCATTAAGCTTGTGCAGAGTCAAATTTTACATTTCGTATCGTTGAAAAACCCATGCAAGTGAGGGATTATTTAGCGACTCTGTCAAGGTTGTATTTTTGTTGTCGGAAATTTACAAATCTTTTGTCAAGGTTGTGGTCAAGCTGCACCTATCCCAGAACCATCGGCACCTGTTCTTCATACGTGCTTAATATGCAACGAAAGAAATGAAAGTCCTGAGAGTCATTATAACATGCACTTAAATACAATTAATAGGGAACAACTGAGAAAAAAAAGAAATCTGGAAAGAATAGAAAACGAAAAAAGAAGAATTGAAAGACAAAAGAGAAGAATTGAAAGACAAAACAGACTGGAAATTGCTCAAAGGACATACGTCCCTCTCTTATTTTATTTTATTGCAATTTTGGGGAAAAGGTTAGTGGTCAGATTTCGTGTTCGCGCCATAATTGCCTCTCCCCCCTGCCTGGCCGATCTTAAGGCAAGAGGCGAGCGTAATAATACATGCATAGCATGTGAGGTTTGTAGGTTTACTTTTGAATTGGGTAGTGATTTTCGCAGTTTGCTTGTTGGAACATTATTATGAACGTAGTAAAGAAACACATAATTATTTCTCTGCTTGCGGCATTTGATAGCGATGATGAAGATGATTTTATTATGAATTATATACTTAATCATAAGAGTAAAAGAAAAATAACTGCTATCCAGCGTTACGTTGAAAAGGTGATACCTTTATATGATTTTGACGGTAGGTATTTTTAACGTTTCGTTTTCTAAAGATGTTATATAGTAAATTTGATTTCTATATATTCTAAAGATGTTATGTAGTGAATTTGATTTCTATATCGTTTTTATCTTTTGGTGCGATTTTAGAGCCCATTTTAGACTAAATCGTACAACATTCGAATGTTTATTACAAGTAATAGGTCCATATTTACAAAAGGAATAAAATACTAAAAAGTGTGGGAGGAATACAAATTCTCCTGAAAAGCAGTTGTTAGTAGCTCTAAGTATGCTTGTGAATGAACAAATATATAGGTAAATATTTTAAAGAACAAAAATTACAGTGATACTATAATATTTTCCCTTCAGAATTGTAGCAGAAAAATTTAATATTTCCAAGTCAACCGCATGGATATACCTACACAAAGTATCATCTATACTTACAAATATGTCGGTCGAATATATTAAATGGCCTACTGGTGGAAAAGTGAATGAAACTATGAACAATTTAAAGAACGTCAAGGATTCACTGGTGTATTAGGAGTTATGGATGGTACACATGTTCCTGTTAATGATCAGCCTTCTTATTGTAACAGAAAGGGATATCATTCCATAATTTTGCAGGCAACGTGTGATGCAGACT
Organism: Amphimallon solstitiale; assembly: GCA_963170755.1. Lineage (NCBI taxonomy): Eukaryota > Metazoa > Arthropoda > Insecta > Coleoptera > Scarabaeidae > Amphimallon > Amphimallon solstitiale. Next base: position 52,323,782 of record OY720677.1, read on the forward strand.
ATATATTCACAGATGTCTTCACAGGTAAAAAAAGAAAATGAGAAAAAAAGGTAATATTACTTGTTTTTTTTTAGGATACCCAGGCAGCGTTCATGATTCAAGAGTTTTTCAAAATTCTCCTCTTAATAAAAAAAATTACAGAGTGTCCAAACGAAACATTTCCACAGAACACTCACATTCTAGCTGACTCAGCTTATAAATGCTCGGGATATATATTAACTCCATATAGAAATAATGGCCATCTTAATGAGAGGCAGAAAATATATAATTTTAAACACTCATCAACAAGGGTGTTCATAGAACAATGCTTTGGTTTGCTTAAGGGACGTTTCCGTATTTTAAGACACATCAATATATATAAGACAAAATTAATACCAAAAATTATAATAGCTTGTTGTGTCTTACATAATGTTTGTATGCAGCAAAAAAATAGTGAATTTATTGAAATAGATATTGATGATGATGATAGGTTTAATGTAGAAATATATGATCATGAAAGTAATTCTGTAATTAAAAGAGATGTTATAGCAAATATTCTAGAATAAAAACCATAAATAAATATTGTCTTTTATTGAATTAAAAAAAATAAACAAGTTCCTATATAACATATATGTCCTATTAAAATACATTCATAGTGCTTAAAGAAATAAATAGAATTGAATTCACAACAAGAACAGCAAAATATTAAATTTATTTATATTATTTTTTGGCATCTTCTTTTAATGTTTATTAAAATGTTAACAGTTGCATTTTTTGATCATGCCTGCTAGCTAATTCAGTTCTAAAAGACTTCATCCATTCTGGTTCTGAATGTTGTAATTTTTAGTCTCTTGTGTGATACCTCTTTTAAATCATCAGATTGCTGCAGACACATATTAATGCATAATAATACTAATATAAGTGTAAACTTACTGTTGAGTCTGTTGTTAAAGAATTTGATGAGCCTGATGAGGTGCCACATGAATAACCATCTATGTTACTGGCAACTGCAATTGGCATAATGTCAGCTTGCTTACCGAACATTTTGTTAAATAGATTATAATATGGCCACATTATGTTTCCAGACCCACTATATTTTTTGTTATCTACTATCCTTTTATATGTTTTTTTTAAGTTTCTAAACTTTATATCACACTGGTCTCCATTACATGAATAACCTTTGCTTTTCATTTTTGTTGCTATATTGTTCCATATAAATTTATTTCTTTTACTTGGTGATTTAAACAGTGCAATGTTGTCTTCGTACAATGTTAACAAGAGAAGCACTGCTTCATGTGTCCATGTAGCTCGTTGACTATTATCTAGAATATGTATTTATACATATATACATATTTCATAGTAACACAAGCTTCATAAATCAATATACCTTCTACTGTATTTAAGACTTTTTCCTGACTATTTTGAATATTTAATAATTTTCGGTTGTCTTCCGAATATTCCATATAGCATGTATAGTTACCTAATAGCCAACAATTATAGCTTTGTTTATATTTTAATTGTCCAATTACTTACCTAACGTATTGTATACATATATATTGCCTTCAACATCATAAATTATTTCATTGTTTTCATCAAGAACTGGTCGTAAAGTAGTCATTTTAGTTATTTATGTGTTTGTTATTAACGTTATTAACTTTTAAATTTAAGGTTTTCTTATGAAAACTTCATGTATCGGCAGAAGTTACCGATCCATGAAATACGTACCCGGTAGATAGAACGCGGCAAGGATCTACTCTTATCGAACGCGGTTGAGTAAGTACATTTGATATTTTCGAACGCATTGGTATATACCGATTTGGAGCGGTTTAATTTTCGTAAACCCCTAATGTTATTGTCACCATCGACCTTACTTACTCATTTCAAAACAGCAACTAATGAGGAATTATTTGGAAATTTAAAAACACCAGCAGAGCATTTTGTTTTGTATATATACAGATTGGAGTGTATGTTTCTACAAATTTTTCCAGAAGTTGCTACAACAAATCAAATTGGAGCTAAACTACTAGGCGTTTTGAAAAGCATAGCTTACATCTCCCTTGTAGTGGTTTTCTGAAGAATTATTTGCTTCGATTGTTCATTCGTCTCTGAATATTTTATACAATGAAATATGTTAATAGAGATTTTAATTGTCAAAAAGGCAAAAATGTGAAGTTAAATATTTTACAGCGTTTATGATTAAAAAATACATTTATTGTGTTTTTTAATCATTTATTGTGTTTGATCGACTACATTATAACGAATAGAGAAATACATCCCAGAAATATATTAGATGTGCGTACTCTTGTCCTCGGCTAATGTAGGATCGGATCATGGACTCGTTCTAGGGAAAATAAACATAACAATAAACCCTATTAACATAAAAAACGTAATAAGTGAGGAAGGATTGAATACAGAAAGCCTTGAGAACGAAGGGACGAAACTTCTCTATCATAACAGACTAAAAGAGAAATGAAACATGCATAAGTTAGAAACAATAACAGATATAGAAGAATGCTGGAAAATCATTAAAAGAAGTATCAAAAAGGCAGCAGAAGAAGCTTTGGGCAAAAGGAAAGCTAACAGAAATAAACGAGAATATAAAAAAAACACCATGGTACGACGAAAGGGTTAAAATACTAGCACAAGAAAAGAAAAAAGCGTTTTTAACATATAAGGGAAACAAAACAGGAGAAAATAAGGACGAATACGTAAGAACAAGAAATAGAGTGAACCAAGAAATAGACAACATCAAGAAGGAATATTGCGAAAAATTTACAAAAGACATGGAACGCGACTTATATGGATCACAAAGAAAAGTGTGGAAAATGATAAGAAGACAACGAAATGATATGAATGAATTCATAAGAATAATCGATATCACAGAAGAACAGTGGACCGAACACCTCACAAAATTATATGGAGAAACAGAAGAAGAGGATGATGAAAACAACGAGGCGAACAATGATAGAGTACAGATATCAGAGGAAGAAATAAACATGCAAATAAAACGATTAAATAACAGAAAGACACCGGGTCCAGATGGAATATGCAATGAACTCATAAAATATGGAGGGAAAACGCTATGCACTTGGATTCAGAAACTATTCAACGACATTATTAACAGTGGAAAAGTGCCAGTGGAATGGAAAGAAAGTATACTGATACCAATACTAAAAAAAAGGAGACAGGAGGAAACCAGAAAACTATCGAGGAATCAGCTTATTGAATAACATGCTGAAGCTGCTAACTGCAATAATGAAAGACAAGATAGAAGAAAGATTAGATATAGCCGAGGAACAACAAGGCTTCAGAAAAAACCGTAGCACTATAGACGCGACTTTCATCATCCGACAAATAATTGAAAAGTCAATTGAATATAACAAGCCCGCATATATGTTTCGTAGACCTAAAAAGTGCCTTCGATAACGTAAGACGGAAGGACTTCATAAAACTTTTACAAACAAAAAAAATAGAGGATAAGATAATAAAATTAATTAAAGAAATAAACATAGATAACAAAACGCAGGTCAGAATGCCAAGAGGAGAAACGAAATACATTAACATAAAAGGGGGAATACGACAAGGGGACTCGCTTAGCCCGACATTGTTTAATATGATAATGGACCAAATAATCAACGAAGTGAAAAACAATGGGACCCCATAAAATTAATATAGTATGCTACGCAGATGACGCAGTATTGGTAGCTAGTAACGAAGATGACCTGCAAAGACAACTCCACTCATTTAATATTAGGGCACAAGAACACAACATGCAGATTTCAGCGGGAAAAAAACAAGTGCATGGTAATTAGCAGAGAACCACGCAGATGTAAACTAGAATTGTACAGCAAAAGCGTAGAACAGGTGATGACATTCCACTACCTTACCTGGGAGTTGAAATCACCAGTGAGAGAAACGTAAAGGCAGCAGCAACAAAGCAAGCGACTAAGGCGATGAAAGTGAGTAGCTGTTTGAGACAAACCATATGGAGAAACGAATTTATGACTACAGAAGGCATACTGAAAGTATACAAAACAATAGTGAGACCAATTTTAACATACGCAGTAGAGACAAGGGCAGACACAAAGGGACCAACACAGAAAATAAGCAAGGTGGAAATGAAAGTATTAAGATCTATAACAGGAGTGACACTAAGAGATAGACAAACAAACGGTAGCATACGGGAGCAATGTAACATACAAGACGTCAACACATGGGTGAAAAGGAGAAAGAAAAAATGGAACGAACACGTAGATAGGATGCGACCAGACCAACTAGCAAACATCTCTAAAAACAATAAGCCATACAGCAGAAGACCAGTAGGAAGACCAAAAAAGAGATGGCAAGACAATATACAATCAACAACAACCGAAACCGAATAAGAGGTAGACAAACAGGAGAAAGCCTAGTCGTACGAAGAAGAAGAAGAAGAAGAAGAAGAAGAGATTTATTGTGTTGGTTTTTATTTGGCAATTGTGTTCCTTTCCATTTAAAAAATTTGTTAGCGAGAAAGTATTTACAAAGAGAATAAAAAAAGCTATTAAAGTAGCGCTACAGAAAGAATAATTATGTGAGCAATTAATTGAATGTAATGATTAGATAGTAGGTACTAGCAACTAATAATTTTAATCAATAACAAAAAGCAATATTTTAATTCAATAGTAATTTGTCCGTAATTTTTATTAAAACTGATTTATTTGTCAATTTTATTACTAGGTATTATTCAAAACGTTTTAAGGAATACTATTCTTATTCTAATTTAACCTGAACATGTAGAAAATATTCATCAAAAAGTTCTATTTTATCTAATAATTGAAGCTATTTTATTATGTATATAAATCATATTTCCCGCCGGCCGGGCGCGATTTTCAAAATGGCGAATTGCTTCAAGGTCTTCAAAACGTGACACACAAATATCAAAGCTTCCGCCGATATTGTCGTTTCTGTTATTCTGTGATGGTCGAAGGCACGAGAGAAGTCAGTGTAAATAACATTCGTCTGTCCCCCATTGTCCAGTGTTACACATAAAAGCCCGAGATAATGTGGCGAGATTCGAAGTGGTAGACCTCTTGGACATAGAACCATGTTGGCACGGCAACAAAAATGATTTGATGCTGTTGTATATATGTTCATACAGTATAGCCTCATACACCTTTGCAACGTTTGGTAGGATTGATATCGGCCTGTAATTATTAGTATTGGTATGTATTATCTCCCTTTTTTGTAAAGGACATACACAAGCTACCTTCCAAGTCTGAGGAAAGACAGATGTCTGCAGAGATAAATTAAGTATCCTGCGAGGTTGAGCAAAAATAGACGCACAATCACGAAGCAGGAAGCTGGGAATATTATCATGTCGGAGGTGAAGTTATTCTTTGATTTCTTCAGCTGTTCTATTGTGGAAACCTCTTGTAACTTAAGGATATAGATGGCAGGGTAGTAGTATAAAAGTAATAAAAAGAAAATGGTGTAATAAGAAAACGTGTATATTGTTTGCCAAAATAAAGTACATAAAAGTTTCATCTTTGAATGTTACTTTTCTTAACATTTAAATAAGCTCTGCTTAAACGAAAGAAACAGGTTACTGGCCCAGATCACAACCAAAGAAAAGAAAACACGTAGCAAAAAGTTTTTTGTCGGACATCTTTTTTTGGAAGAGAGCTACTACGCATTTGCTCCTTATAAAAAAAAATAGTTCACTTCGAAACGAGCAACATGGTGGATGAAACAGGAAGTTTTGTACAGATTAGCAAGTTCAATGGGAAAACTATCAACAATGAAAGTTTCAAGTAAAATGTGCCATGTGAGCCAAAGGACTATTGGATGTTGCAAATGGAAAGAAAAGGCAACACCGGAAACACCAGAAAACATGAACGAGTTAGAAAAATGGAACAAGCAATATGCTTTAGCAATGTGGTTTTTAACTGCATCTATGGAATTTTCACAGATTTGTCTACTAGAGAACTGTAAAACTTCGAAAGAAATAATAGATAAATTAGACTCAACCGAAATGAAAACAGAAACGAATAAAATGTTGACACATGAGCAATTTTATCAATACAAAATGGAACCAACGGATTCAATTGCATAGCACATTTCTAAAATAGAGAGCCTAGCAAACTAGATTAGAGAATCCGGAGATACAATAAGTATTATAGCTATCATTACGAGGATTTTAAGCTCATTACCCTCAAAATATTGGCCTTTCCGACAGGCATGGTTGTCACTGGATGAGACGAAATAAAACATAGAGAATCAACAGAAAATGCATTAGCAACTACGAGTTCACAAGGTAAGAAAGAACAATGCAATAAAAACTCAAAATCAAAATTTGCATGCTACGATTGTGGAAAGAAAGGACATTTTTCAAAAGATTGTCGACTCCCTAAGAAAACAAATAAACAAGACAAAGGCAACAAACAGGGTAATGCTTTTAATACTGAAGTAGCTATGGAAAATACAGCATTCGTAACAAAAACAGAAGATGAATGGGTTATGGGCAGCAGGGTACCTACGTACCAGGTCTGAATCGGAATCTATTTTCAAAGGGAGTAATAACCAAAAAGGGATTTTCAATTATAAAAGACGGTACAAAAGCATAAGTATAAGACAATAAATTAGTAGCCAAGGCTATTCGTGATGAAAACTTGTATAACGGATTAATCAGAGTTAAAGAGACCAATCCAGTAGCAAACATAGTTAGTGATGGATCTTTGAAACTGTGGCACGAGCGACTGGGACATATAAACACAACATATTTAAAAGAATTGTATTCAAAAGACTTAGTAGGCGGAATTAAAGTAACAGAAAAGCAAGATTTCTTTTGCGAAGCTTGTGATTATGGTAAGCAGCATAAATTCAAATACGCGGCCATCAAAAGAAAAGAAACAAAACCCGGTGACCTAATATATAGTGACGTGTATGGATCAATGAGCGGAGAGTCTGTGGGTGGAGCAAACTATTTTCTTTTGTTTAAAGACGATTGTACTGGATATCGTGAAGTAAGATTCATTAAACATAAAAGTGATGTATATGATCGATTTCGTAAATTTATAAAAATGTGCAGCACAAAGTTTAATCATAACGTGAGAAGAGTACCTACGTGTTGATAATGGAACAGAATTTGTAAACAGAAGATTGAATGAACTATTTATTGAGAATGGAATAGTATTAGAAACAACTGGTATTTACACACCACAACAAAATGGTCGTTGTGAAAGGGACAACCGCACTATCGTTGAATCAGCCAGAGCAATGTTGTACACAAAAGATTTACTTTAATGTTTATGGGCAGAAGCAGTCAACATGGCGGTGTACATACTCAAAAATCTAATAATATAAATGGATGGCGTGTAGAGAGAGACAATTGACGCCAACCAAAGAAAGAGATAGCGCATGCGATCAGCTGACGGGGGGCATGTTATTATATCGGGTGCTTACTTGCGTATTGTTAACTGGTGTTTTCTACGCCTTTTTGTGCATTTTTGAACAGTGTGATGTGGTAGGCGTATTTAAAAATTAATTATGGTAAAATCCTGTGCGGCGTATAACTGTACAAATCGTGTATTTAAAAACTGCGGATTATCTTTTCACAGGCAAGTACATTTTGCTAGTCATAACCTAAATTAGCATGATTAGATTTATTTCCTAGTCATATTCTTACAATAATTAACAGTTTAAGGAATAAATTAATCTTCACAGTTTTCCTAAAGATGAGAACTTGAGGAGGAAATGGATAATTGCTATGCGGAGAAACCAACCAAAGAAAGAGATAGCGCATGCGATCAGCTGACGGGGGGCATGTTATTATATCAGGTGCTTACTTGCGTATTGTTAACTGGTGTTTTCTACGCCTTTTTGTGCATTTTTGAACAGTGTGATGTGGTAGGCGTATTTAAAAATTAATTATGGTAAAATCATGTGCGGCGTATAACTGTACAAATCGTGTATTTAAAAACTGCGGATTATCTTTTCACAGGCAAGTACATTTTGCTAGTCATAACCTAAATTAGCATGATTAGATTTATTTCCTAGTCATATTCTTACAATAATTAACAGTTTAAGGAATAAATTAATCTTCACAGTTTTCCTAAAGATGAGAACTTGAGGAGGAAATGGATAATTGCTATGCGGAGAGACAAATATCAACCTTCCAGTTCAGCAAGATTATGCAGTGACCATTTTACTCCAAACGATTTTACATACCAGTTTGGAAGAAAAATTGTTAAAAAAGATGCTGTAACATCCTTGTTTAAATTTCCAGAACATTTATTAAAAAATAATACAAAACCCAGATCTGCACGTCTTACTAAAAATCAAAATGGAAATAAAAGTTCAGATTTGACCAACGATAAAGAGTCTAGTGCCAGTGTGAATTTTATTGTTGAATCTTCAAACAGCAGGTAAATTACAGTTCGCCAATTGACAGTCCAGAGATAAACAATTATCATTTGCAGGGAGTCGGCTACTAAAATTGAAGATAATTTATCAGTGTCTTATAGCCCCTCAAAAAAATGTAGACGAAATCCCGTATATTTTGGGGACTGCAATATTAACGATTTGAAACATCTTAAAAAAGCTAGATTAATGTGGAATATTGCTACTAAAACAATTGAAAAACAGAGAAAAAATATAAAGTATTTACAAACTCGTAATCGAAGATTAAAGAAAAAGATTGTTTCACTAACAGAGTTATTACAACACTTGAAAACAACAACAAATATTTCTGCTGATTGTTATTCTCTCTTACAGGTAGATGCATACATATATTAGCTGGCTTTAGTAAAGAACTACAGATAATAATTATTGTGCATGTGGTTAAGTGCTTTTTTTAGTAGCATGCCTGTCATGAAATGATTGATAAATTAATATAGTAAATGATCCAATCACTATCATATATAAAAATGTTTTGCATTAACATTAAACTTTTACTCAAGTTCTGTATATAATTATGTCCGTAGAATCTATGGCAATTGTTTACCTCATCCTAGCACTCTTAGAAAGTGGTATTCATCAGTAGATGGGTCCCCTGGATACACGAGAGAATCCCTGCAAGCAGTACAACAAAAAGTTCAAGAGTTTGGGGAGAAGAACGAACAACTGATATGTGGATTGCAAATGGATGGGATGTCCATAAAACAGCATGTAGAATGGAATGGAAACAGACAAATTGGATATATAAATTACGGATATCAAATGGAATCAGACAGCTTACCAGTTGCAAAGGACGTTCTAGTCTCTTTACTTGTCGGATTAAATTGTCGATGGAAAGTCCCAGTTGGCTATTTTTTAATAAGTGGACTATCAGCAGATGAAAATGCTAATCTAGTTAAGGGTTGTTTTGTTATGTTAAGTAATACTGGTCTGAAGGTTATTTCTTTGACGTTCGACGGTGCTGCCTCGAATATTAGCATGGCACAAATCTTAGGGACGGAATTTAGTTATTGTAATTTAAAAACCTCTTTTCCACATCCGGTAACAAAAGAAAATATTTATATTATAATGGATCCTTGCCATATGATTAAATTAATCCGAAACGCCTTAGGTGATCTTGAAGAATTACGTGATGAAGATAATAACAGCATCAGATGGTTTTTTTTAAAGCATTAGTTGATTTACAAGAAAAACATGGGCTTCATCTGGCTACAAAAATTACGAATAGGCATCTAAATTATTATAAAGAAAAAATGAACGTCAAATTAGCAGTCCAAGTTTTCAGCAATAGCTCGTCTGATGCTTTACAATTTTGTAACATGGAATTGAAATTAGCTGAATTTCAAGATTCAGAACTTACATCAGTCCTGTTCGTATATTCAAAAGTGATACACACGTATTACAGGTGTTTTTCTTATTTCTTGTACTTTAGACTCTTCGCGAAGCGGTTTACTTGTTTGTTTTTGTTTTTCGGGTGTGGGAAACATTAATAAGACAATAAGGCAGTGCCCATTTGTATTAAAAATGCCACCCCCTGCCAGAGGAGGTATAAGGCACGGGAATATAATCATAGACGAGGGAGATTTAGATAGGATGGACGTGACAACGCAGGGAAAAGAGACACCAGATATAGGAAATAATGTGCCGAAGACAGACGGAAACACATCTGGTACCACTGAGAAAGAAACAGATACTGTTTCCAAAAAAGAAAACAAGTTTTTTAATCTACAACAAGATAAGTATTACAATTTACAAAACATTTATGTTTATGTAGAGAACATAAACAATCAAAATCTAGGTAGACTGCATCCTATGTACATGGGACATATTTTGCATAATAAATTAAAATTAAAAAATAACATAATATCGATTGAGAAGGTAGGCTTAAATCGTGTTAAGGTGGGTGTTAAAAACTTAAAAGACGCAAATGATTTAGTGAGCAATAGTAATTTGTTAGCAGAAAATTTGAAAGCTTTTATTCCGGATAATTTAATATTCAGAAAGGGAATAATACGGGATGTTGATACACTTTTTGACGAAAATTATTTAAAAGGCAATTTGATTTCTAATACAAATATTTTAGAAGTTACCAGGCTTAAGCGAAAAGTTGCGGGCGAGGGCGAAATGAAATTGGTACCCAGGCAAATGGTAGTGTTAACATTTGAAGGAAATTTATTACCTAGTCATGTGATTATAAACAGTGTTATTTTTCGTGTAGAACCGTATATACAACGAGTAATCCAATGTTTTAAATGCCTTAGATACGGTCACATTGCTAGACAGTGTCGTGGAACAAAAACTTTATGTACGAAATGTGGGTTACAAAAAGAAACAGAGCATACTTGCAGTGTAATGCATTGCATTTTTTGTAAAGTCAGCTCTCACAACACGGTATCCAAAACTTGTCCATATTATATCAAACAGCAAGAAATTAAAAAACATATGGCAACTAGCAATATGACTTTTGCGGAAGCTAGAAGCACTCTTGACAATTCAGCTGCTAAAGTAGTGACAACTCAAAATCGCTTCAATGTGTTCAATAATCTGAATGATGAGAGTGTCTTTCCTATGCTCTCGGCAAATTATAATAGAGTTAAGACTAACCCAAGTACAACACTATCACAACCTATATTAAGACATAATGAATTAAACAAATCGTCTGTTAAAAAACGGAAAACTTGTTGTCCACCCATGCTTTCTTCCCAACCACCGCTAATGTTCCCCTTTGTAATGGGGCCATCGCAACCAATAACTAAGAACCCATATAGTCCCAACTTCGATGAAAGAAAGAATAAAGAAAAAAAAGAAATGATTAAATCATTTATAAATTTATTTAATGAATTTTATTCAAGTGCTCAAAGTACTCAAAGTTTAGAAAGTTGTATTAGTAAATTAGAGGATAAAATTAGTAGCATGCTACAAAGCTATTTAGAATAACATTCACCAAAACAAATACAATAAAAATTATGCAGTGGAACGCACGTTCTGCTATTGCAAACAAAGAGAGCTTAAAAAAGTTCTTGAGTGAGGAAAACATTGATATTGCTTTAATTAGCGAAACATGGTTTAAGCCAGGTCATTCGGTTTTATTTAGTGGTTATAATATTGTGAGGCAAGATAGGAATGATGGTAAGGCGGGTGTAGCAATCTTTATAAAAAAAATCAATTGCTTATAAAGAAATTAAGATGAGTGATAATTTTAACTCCGATATATTAGTTTGTGGTATTCAGATTACGCAAATTTCGCCAAATCTTAGTCTTTTATCCCTTTATAGACCACCAAATGTTAGATCTAGTAATAGAGATTGGACTAATATATTTTCAAATGTTAAACCTCCGGCTATTATTGGAGGTGACTTTAATGCTCACAATCGTTCATGGGGCTGTCCACGTAACGATAATATAGGCGATCAATTAATACATTCCTTTGACTACGAAAACCTAGTTATTTTAAATGACGGTTCAGAAACTTTAATGACTTCTCCAAACTGCCAAAAATCGGCAATAGATATAACAGTAGCCACATCGGAAATTTCTTCTAGATTGTCTTGGTGGACATACGCTGATACACTTGGTTCTAATCACTATCCTATTGGGCTTCAGCTGGATGCAATAAACAGTAACTCAGATGTTATATACCCGAGAAGTAAATGGAATGTGAATAGAGCTAACTGGAAAAAGTATTCTGAAGTTTGCAATTATCTGTTTAGTCACAATACACCCCTCAACAGTGCAAAAGATAAGTTGAATTTTTTTTTAAAAAACATTAACGAAGCTGCTGCCGTATCAATACCTATTAATAAGCCTACCAAATATAGAAATAAATTACCACCGCCATGGTGGGATGGTGACTGCATGGAGGCAGTTGAAAAAAGGAAATTGGCTTTAAGGGACTATAAATTAAATGGTACATGCGATAATTTCATCAAATGTAAAGAAATAATGGCTAAAACTAAAAAACTATTCAAATTCAAAGCGAGGAAAAGCTGGAAAGACTATTGCGCAAAATTAAGTCACACTACGCCATCTCAAGAACTATGGAGGCAATCCAAGTTTATGCGAAGAATAACAACCGAAGGTTCAAGAAAACCTAATAACTATGAGTGGGTTGAAGAGTTTCTGGTCAGTATTACACCACCATCGGTAGATTATGCTACTGAGACTATTCCTGAGTCAAACCAAAGTTGTTTCCTATCGGAACCCTTCCGTATAGAGGAGTTAAATGCGGCCATTCCTAAGGCAAAGAGTACCTCACCGGGACATGATCAAATAAAATATCCAATGATAACCTTTTTACCTGATAACGCAAAAACATATTTGATAGAGATTTTTAATGATGTTAGGGTTAAAGCGTTAAAGCGGAAGCTATGGAAGACTGGAAAACAATTGTGGTAGTACCAATACTTAAACCGAACAAAGATCCGAACATAGCAGACTCATACCGTCCTACCTATATCCCTTTTTTCTTGCATATTTAAAATACTGGAACGGATAATCAAGTCACGCTTAGAATGTTGGTTTACAACACTCGGTCAACTGCCTAGTGGTCAGTATGGATTTAAGAAATCATGTGGTACAATGGACGCACTTGCTTCTATAGTAACTGATATACAGTGTTGTCATTCAAAAAATGAATACATGTGTGCAGCTTTTCTCGACTTCAAAGGTGCATATGATTCGGTAGATCTTCTGATTTTAAAAGGTAAACTTGTCAAATTGGGATTCCCACCTTTCGTTGCGCATGTCTTGGTTAGTTTCTACCAAAGTCGATCTGTCTACGTACGAAGTCTAGACAATGGCATGGTTGGCCCACGAATAACAAGCAAAGGATTACCTCAGGGCTCTGTACTAAGCCCTATGTTGTTTAATATATATACTGCTGACTTTCATTTTGAATACCCTCTCTCAAAAATAATACAATACGCAGATGACTTCTGTGTATATGTTCAACACAGAAACATCGATCGATGTGAAAAGGTAATGAGTTACGTGATGGATTTAATTGACAAGTGGTGTTTAAACAATGGGTTACAGCTATCAGTAGAAAAAACAAAAATTACTTTCTTCACCAGGCACAACATGAGTAATATAAATTCAATAACATTAGGAGGCCGGAAACTACGCATTTCCAACCAAGTTAAATACTTAGGCATGATTTTAGACAGGAAACTCAATTGGAATCAGCATATTGAATATATGATTAATAGATGCAACAAAGGGTTGAATTTCTTTCGAATGGTAACTAGAACATGGTGGGGCGCAGAACCCAACACTTGTTTACTTTTTTATAAGGCATATTTAAGGTCAATCATAGACTACGGAGCTATCCTTTATGGATCAGCAAGTAGATCCTTGCTTAAAAAGGTAGATGTAATTCAAAATAAAGCACTGAGGATGTGCCTAGGGGCAATGTGTTCTACACCAATTGAGGCACTACACGCTGAAGCGATGGAGCCGACCTTATTCCTGAGGCGAAAATTCCTCGCTGAGAAATTTGTACTAAAGAGCATAGGCAAAAATCAACAACTCATATCTAGTATTTGTAAACTCAATAGTTACGATCTAATGCATACATATTGGAGCAAAAAGCCCTCTCCACTTTTATGTGCTGCATTCAGAGATACTTCCTCATTGCATGATCGGATTTGGCAACAGAAACAAACCTCAGATTGTTACTTTGATCTATTCAACCAAATTGATGTTACCTATCCTACCTTTACAGAGATACCACTCATCAACAATAATGAATTACGATTGTTGTTGAATCCTCTTAAAACACATATATACTGTGACGCATCCAAAACGCAGGACGGGGTTGGTTGTGCGTTTATTGAGGCACTTACAAAAGATACACGACAATATAAGTTACCTGATGATACAAGTGTCTTCTCAGCAGAAGCTTACGCCATTCTTTATGCCCTTGAATACATTAGCATCCATGAAATAAAAACGGTTACGATTCTGTCAGACTCTCGATCTGTACTGCAGGCATTGGCATCATCACTTCAACCAGGACAAAGAATAAATAATATAATTGAATAGGTAAAATCTAAATTAGTCAAGTTAACGAAGGAAAATATATCTATAAACTTTGTGTGGGTCAAGGCTCATGTGGGCATCGAATATAATGAAGCCGCAGACAGTTTAGCTAAAGATAGCTGTAAACTTGGCCAATTAGCAGAGGAAAACATTACATTGGAAGACGCCATATGTATTGCCAAAGAAAGACAAAGATCAAGGTGGAAACTCCAGTGGAAAAAATATACAACAACCTCTCAGTCCAGATATGCAGCAATACACCCTGAGTTACCTAATAGCGTGTGGTTTACTAGCTATAGTATTCCACGAAAATATATTTCGATCATTAGTCGATTAAAGTTTGGACATGGATGCTACCCAATGCACTTAGCAAAACTAAAAATAATTGATGATAATAAATGTGCTATCTGCAATACCGAAAGCGACCTGGACCATATCATTTTTGATTGTAAGAAACACTATCAAGATTGCCGGAAAGTTTATGATGATATAGCTGCACTAAACGTGGAAAGACCATTTAATCTTCAACATGTGCTAACCCTGAAGAGGAGAGACGTATTAGACTGTCTAATAATTTTCTTTAGTAAAACAGGAGAAAAAATTTAGCTTCGATCCTATATCTGTTATACCTTTGTTGGAAAATCCTGTCTATCCACGGCTCAGTTTTGTTTGTCTGATAAAGCCGCCTTGATGAGCCTCTAGGCGTGAAAAGTGTTTTTGTCCAAACCTTGTGGCATCTTCAAAGTCATCCCTTTTTGTAGTTAGGGTCTGGCTGCATGGACAATGTCCGCAATGCCATTAAAAAAAAAAAAAAAAAAGAACTTACATCCAAATTTTGTTTAGTAATGGAGAGGTTGTTTGATGTTCTAAATACTAGAAATACCCTCAGCAAAAACCCGTTTAAAAGAGCATTATCACAAAATAATTTTATATTTATTAAACAGTTTTTTCAAGAAACAATTTCTTACATTTCTAAATTACGTACAGTTGAAAATAGAAATATCCTGGAATCAAGAAGGAAAATGGGATTTTTAGGGATGATTATAACAATGAAAAGCATTAAATCAATTATTGAAGAATATATCTGCCGAAAACAATATTTAAAATATTTATTATCGTATAAGTTAAGTCAGGACCACATAGAACTGTTTTCTTCTGCTATCCGAGCAAGGGGAGGTTTTAATAATAACCCCACTGCTCGTCAGTTCGAATGCGCTTATAAGCGTTTACTTGTGCATGTAGAATTGAAAACATCTGAAAATACAAACTGCACTCCACAGTCTGATGTTTCAATACTAAATGTCGCTAGTTCAAACAATTCACAACGTAAATCTCATTTTGAAGCTTTTTTGAAAGATTATACATCTTTACAAGAGGATAATATTTATGATCATTGTTTATTCGATTTTCTTGACATTGATTGTTTATATATAGATAATGTTATTGAGTATATCGTCGGCTTCACATGAAAAGTGCATAAGTCCCAAAATATTCGAAATTGAGATGTTTGCGCCATCTATTTAATTAATATAATCTTCATAAACTGACGCACAAAAGTTGTTACAAAACCTACTAGATGTCGTTACAGTAACATATAAAAATAATGCATAAGTCCCAATTCGTTCACAGCAACATGAAAAGTGCGCAAGTCCTCATATTCAAGTGTCTGTAAATGACAGCTTGTTACAGTCATATATTTCTTGCAAAGTTCACAAATTTTAAAGTGCAATATTTGTGAAGAATCGGTGTAAAAGTGTTCTAGGTAAGTAAAACTTTATAAATCAACATAGTTCTCTTCAATTAGTGCACTGCTTGATAAATTCAATTGAGACAATTATTTTGTTGGAGTTAGGCAGTTTTTACTGTGCTTGATTTTTAAGATAGTATGCAGTTAGGCATATTTCATATAAGTAAAATAAATAAATTCTTTTAAAACGGGGCTTTTTTCAGAATGATTCGCTCTTCTCGGGGTTTCAAAATTCTTAATGCTGTCAACAGTAACAAAAAAGAGAAGGAAAATGCCCAGATTAATGACAACAAAAAGCTTAATTCCTCTACACAAACCAAACAAAATGTGACAATTTTAAGCAACATTTCTTTAAACGTTCATAATAATCAGAAAGCATTAGTAGAAGTACATTCTAGTGAAAATGATCAAAAGACAAATGCTAGTGATGAAAATTACGAATTGTCTTTGGCTATCCAAAATTTTAAAGCTGAATGTAATAAAACTCAAGAAATTTTAAAATTGGATGAAACAGAGAATCATATAGACACAATAGAGGACGTTTATGCCAGTGACTGTAATGTACAAGACATTCACGTAGAACCATTGAATTTGGAGTTTGAAACCTATGTTGTACATGAAGAAGCTGATTTTAACACCTCATACAATCTATTAGCATTCGCTGCAGGTGAGGAGGTTATAGGACCAATTCTAGACACCGAATTAGATGTTCAGGACACGTCGATACCTCGTGAGAAAGAACTGAATGATTACGATACAAACACTAACCTAACGACAGAAACAGAAGGAATATATCAACAGGATGAAGAACAAGATGATTCAGAAAAGGAATGGGTTGGTAGTGATCGTGACAGTACCGATGAAGATAATATCATTTTACACGAAGAGCGCGAGGCTAGAAGAGACACTAATTCAACAGATGATGCTAATGATAAAACCCAGAATGAAGAAGGCGAAAGAAAACGCAAACGTAGAAAAAGTAGATTAAGTGATTCAAAGCAATGGGAATATAATCGTTATAAAAAAAAAGGGAAGAAGGATTAGCGTATTTGGGAAGAAAAGGTGAGAAATTTATTGTCGAAAAGGGCAAGAGAGAACTGAAACAAAGATGCGCATGTAAAACTGAAAAGGCCAAAAATATTCAGTGTTCGAAAGTAAGTGAGGAAGAAAGAAAAGGCATTTTTAAAAAGTTTTGGAGACTCACCTGGAATGAAAAGAAAATATATGTTAACAGCAGAATTATAAAGAAAAATACTAAACGAGCCAGACATAGAAAAAACGAAACTGATACCAGAAGAACATGTTCACTAGAATATTTTATGGATTTAAAACATTATGCGAAAATAAGAGTATGTAAAACTATGTTTTGTCATACGCTGGGAATGTCAGTAAGAACTATTTGTAAGTGGATAACAGATTCAAAAGAAGATGTGATACACCAGAATCAAGAAACCGTCACTAAAACAACAAACTCGAGATGTTCCCAGAAATCAGTACTGAATGAAAGAAATGTAAAGCGCAATCAAAAAAGAGAAGATATAAGAAACTTTCTACATGAGTTTCCCAAATTAGAATCTCACTATTGTAGAAAGTCTACGACCAAATTATATTTGGAGCCCTTATTTAAGACAAAAGTTGAACTTTATTTGTTTTATAAAAACAACTGGTGTAAAGAAAGAGAATTGAATCCTGCAAGTTTAACCCTTTTCATGTATGTTTTTGAGGAGATGAATTTAGCTTTATTCGCCCCTAAGAAAGATGAGTGTGATTTGTGTGTCGGCTACAGAACAAAAAATGTGAACGAAACGGAATACAATGAACATCTTTTAAAAAAAGAAGAAGCGCGCAATTGGAAAGAAAAAGACAAGACATCATCTAATAGAGTATTCACAATGGACATGCAATCAGTGCTGCTATGTCCAAAATCCAACGTATCGTCGTTATATTACAGAACAAAACTGATCGTCCATAACTTCACAATTTATGATATTCAGAGTAAAGCTGGCTATTGTTTCCTTTGGCATGAAGGTGAAGGCGAATTAAAAGCTAATTGTTTTGCGTCTATAATTTGCTATTTTTTATTAAATGAGGTTCTACCATCCATTGATAAAGAAAAGAATCCTGCAATTATACTTTACAGTGATGGTTGCGGTGCCCAAAACCGAAATGTTACCTTATCCAACGCCCTTTTAAACTTTTCTATTGAAAATGGCATTTCCATTATTCAAAAGTACTTGGAGAAAGGTCACACTCAAATGGAGTGTGACTCAATGCACTCAACAATAGAAAGGAAATTAAAAGGGAGAATAATTAATGTACCTGCTGATTATGTTTATTTGGCTAAAACTGCTAGAAAAAATCCAGAACCATATCAAGTCAAATACTTACAACATGATTTTTTTAAATCGTTTGCTCAGGTAGGTAAACTTTTTCAAGTCAATTCGACCTGGGTTTAGAGTTGGTGACCCAACTGTTCAAGACATCTGGGCCTTAAAGTACAATAGTAATGGAACCATTCAGTTTAAAACTCGTCACTATGACGTTTTTCAAACTTTGCCTGCTCGACAAAATAAACAAGCCAAGATGATACCTGCTGCTGCTTTACCAAATTTATATCAAAACTCTATAAAAATAAAAAAATAAAAGTACGACAATTTACAGTTCTTAAAACGAACCATGGAAAAAGATTATCATAACTTTTATGATAATCTGAGTCATGAATAAATATATAATTACCTATATTTTTTCATATTAGACAGTTTGCGAAATCACGTAACGTAAAACGTTACGTACGCATGATGATTATATGATGGGAAAATTTATGCGTTAGCATTGTTTGACGTACGCAAAAAGTCAAAAAACTTGAAAAGTCAGAGTTGTTGTGTGAGGTTGTAGAAAATTGTGGAAAATGAGCTGCTGTAGTCACATTTCTTTACGATCCGTAAAATGACATAGGTACGTACGTAACGTATTACGTTGCTTGATCTCGCAAACTGTCTAACTGTAACGAAAGTTATATTATTTCTTATGTTTAATGTTCGTTTGATTTGCAATTATTATAGAAAATAAAATGTGTTTTTTTTTAAACTTAGTGTTAATATTATTTCAAATGAAAACTGCCCAAGTCCACAGCACATAATTTTGTAAGATATGAAATATGCATAACTCCATTTTTTAATATTATATTTTAATATTTTTCATTTTTGTTGTTATACAGTATATTAAAACGCAATTTCAATTATCTTTGTAGAAAAATAACATAAATACAAAACAAGATTAAGTTCTTGATTAGTTTTTTGTCCTCCTTGTAAAATTTACCATTTTGGACTTATGCACATTTCATGTGAAGCTGACGATATGGAGGTTTCATTGTAAGGAAACTATTTAAAATAGTAGACTGTAACAGTTGCCAAAACGCACTTATAAAAAGTAATTCAATTTCTTCTTCTTCTTTAATAAATATAAAAAGTAAGGGAAAATTGTTTATTCCTTCTTCTGATTTGATAAAAATTTGTAAATATGCCGAAAAAATATTTCGTTTGTCACCTGACATTAAAAATATGTGTGAATTCAACAGTAATATAATCAGAACAGTTCGACAACTTAATGATCAAAATTTATTTCCATGTCTTTCTGATCACATATTAGAACATGATCCCTTAGAAAATCACAGAAATATTTTAATTTATTTAATTTTAAAAACTTATTTCACTATTATATATACTAATAGCCAATTGTCTCGCTCTTTTTAACACGAACGATTAAAACGGCACAGATATACCCCAAAATTGACGAATTGGGGAGACACTTTTCTGAGAACCTGGCGCATCTACGGTGGGAACGAAAGTGTCACGTGACGGGGACCACGGTCCCACGTGCTTGAGGCTATTTTTCACGTCTCCGAAGAGAGAACGAGGGTCCGAAAGGAGTTTTTGAAAATCTTAGAACGTGCAGAAAAAGAGTGTGCATAATAGCATTTTGCCATAAGGCCTACGTGTAAAATATAAAATATGGACTAGGTTCGATTTTAAAATGGCGGTGGATCGATACAGATGACCGTGACACCTCAAAGTTCGGATAAGGTTAAGTTAAACGCACGAAAAATTCAATTTCAGGTTATACATTATCAAAACTGTCAAATCAGTTTGAGTTCGCGATATGGCATTTGCCGGGAAACGTCAAAATTGGCGGAAAGCACCAGTCGTGCAATACACACATAATGACTATCTATTCACGTTTATCGATCGGTTGTCAAGTTTAAATGTCAGAAGGCCGACAAATAAAGTGATTACGAATGAAAAGTGTATTTTTAATTGAAAGGTGGTACCTTTCAGTTACGTATTAGTGTTATTATTATCAATCATTACTATTTCTTTTCGATTTGAATATATGAACAAAATGCCGACGGATCTTATAAAATAAACTTAAAGTGTATTATCGCACGTAAGTACAGTAATAAATATAACGATTTTTCTATATTTTATTAAGATATATTAAATACAAAGACACTCTATTCATTATATATGTCATCGAAATGACAGTTCGCGAGAGAAGTACGAGCTATTTTTTGCTTAAAACTGGACGCAAAAAAGTCATTTTCATACAACGAAGAACTTGAAGCAAGACTAAATAAAGAAGAACCATCTGAGTTTTGTCTTTTGGGCCTGTCAAATTACGTTAGATGCACACGAATTATACAAAACCTAAATGTCAACAGAATGTTGGAATGGGATCATTTAATAACATTTCTCATCGATCTCTCATACAAATAATAAGGTTTTCTTTATTTGTCAGATGTGGCCGAAACACTTCGAAATAAAATAAATACATCAAATAAAGTTCCAATAAGCATTTATGTAATTTCGTTTACCAATTTTCAGTTATAAAAGCAAGCATTTAAAGTATGCGACTGCGGGTTAGCACCAACTAATCAGAAGTACATTTTCGGTTAAATGGTATTAGGAGCCAGCAAGATTTTCGATTGGGTTTTACAAAGTATACTATTAAAGCGTAATATGAAAATTAATTAATTCTCTCAATGACCTGTAAGTTTAAAACATGTTTTGTTAAAGTTCATCATGTTATGTTGTTAATTACATTTGACAATTGGAAAGACAATTTGGTTAGTCACTGTCAGTCTGACATTTCGTCCTCACAAGTTTATGTGTGAACGAACTATTGTCGCGATGACAGGTGGAACCACAATTTGGTTAAACATCTTGACGTCGCCAGTCTGACTTTTCATTGTCGTATAAATGTCACGATGACAGTCTGTCAAAGAATTTGAAGTATACACTATTTTTATCGTAAACTTGACATAAAGGGAGGCATAGTACTACCAATTTTATAGAACGAATGGCTTGAAACAAGATTTAATTACGGAACCGTCTTGGTTTTTTTTTTTGTCTGTCTACGTTTACCTTGGGCTAGATGCACACAATTGATACAAAACCTGAGTGTCAGCAAAGCTTTTCTAAATATCAGCGTTCAGTAAATTGTATAGAAATGTTGTTCGCTTTGTGGGCAAAGTCTTAATAAATAAATTCATTTGCCACTAATTATAAATGTCACAATAATATTTAATTTATTTCATTTTGCTTAATATGCGTCTTCATTCATAAACAAGAACAAACTGAACTGCGGTTGTAATTACTCAACATTGTCGGTCATTCAAGTACAGTTTCCAATATCGTAGTTATAAAAATTGAAGCAAAGGCGTCCTAATGTAATGATTAATAACATTTAACGTCCACTGAAAGAAATATTATAACCGTTAATATTTACATTTTATTGCATTATCAATTATTATTATTATTACTATTGTATCGGTCATTTATCGTATTTTTAATGGCTTGGACACATCTCTGTCATCTTTCTACATACAAATATACATACTGCGTCTTTTATTTACATTTAGACTAGCTTATGATATCAATATTAATTAGGGAACACAGTAATGTTTTTCATTTTGACTACTGTCATAGTTAAGTCAATTTATTGAAAAGTTCCACAGTGTTCTCAAATTAATATTGAAATCGTAGGTTATTCTAAAAAAAATTTATTGAAGGCACGGTATGTCTACAATGACATTCAATTTGACAATTCATTCTCGCAATAGATCAAACTGTCGCCACGATGACAGTTTAACGTTTGGGCAACTTTTATCATAAAACTTGAGACAAATAGAGTTAGAGTACTACCAAATTAAAAAACAAAGAAATTTATATATGATACAACAAATCTTGATCATACAACCATCTTAGGTTTACCTTTTCGGCCTACTTACATTCAACTTAGACTAGGTGCACACGCATTATATCAAACCTGAATGTCAACGATATGTTCGAAGTAATCAGCTTTCAGTAAATTCTATAGAAATGTTAAACATTTTATGGGCAATTCAAACTCGAAGAGTTTCATGGACCACTGTAATAACAAAAAGAGCAAATATTCTATTAAATTAATGTGTCCTAAATAAAAAAAAAGAAGGGGGGAAAGAATAGAAATTTATTTCTATTGACTATTGTCTCGGAAGTCCTACGTTAATTGTAATTCAAAGAAACGAATACATCATGCATACATATCACCTTTAATTTAACGATTTAAAGGGTAATGTAATTACTATTTTAAAACTGGAAGTACTACCAATATAAAGACAATGCGATTTAAAAATTTATCATACATGGTAATTCACTAATTATCAGTGACTTTATGATCGCGATCTACTTTATTACACAAAAGCATCCCTTCCTTAGAAAAAATAATTTAAGCATTACGCCCCAGATACTGATCAAAATTGGTGAACACAGTATATTATTAAAATAAAATTAAGTAACAGTTAAAGGGTGTAGCGAAAATAAAAAAAATAGTGCACATCTATGTCGTCATCATTACTCATCTATTATCATTTTAACACCGATATATTTAACTAGAGCATACGCGAAATGTTGGTCAACACAACATTCACGTTAGGTGGCTTAAATGTTACAGGAAACGTCAGAATTGTCACAAAAATCCATCTGACTTTTGATTAATGTTGGCAATTTCACAAAAATTTAATTGCGGGTTATAAAACGTCAAAACGATCAATCGAGTTCAGTTCGTGATGAAATCTGAACTGCTTTCATGATGTTGACAATTAGTTAAGAAAAAAAGTTAAACACCCTGACATCTGTCTGATATTTCATTGGTCATGTTTTTAAGCTCCATCGATATTTATTGTAGACCTTGACACAAAAACATATGAAATTAGAAATTTTATACAGCGAAATGACTAAAATATTAATGAGAAAAGTGCTATCAGATGCATTTTAGTTTTGCCTATATACCGTGCCTTCAAATACTTTCCGCATTAGAGACGGCCATGCTTTTTTTTTAATGGTTGGTGACAGTGCATAATTTTAATAGTTTGGTTATGTCATATAAATAATACCGCGCGATCATTTAAATTCTAAATTAGAGCAGGCTGTGAAATTTAAATTAACTTGGTATATAAGTACTAATTTACAATTTGAATTGTCAAAGTGACGTTTCAAAATGTTAATTAATCAATAATTGACATTCTGGACAACCTAATAAAAAAAATCCCGCCTGCTATAATTTAGAATTTAAATGATCGCGTGGTAATAGGCGTCTATAATTTGAATTTAAGTATGTCAACTGTCAGAATTTGAAGTTTTCAAAAAATTAGCATGTACACCAACATTCATTACTTAAAAACTTCAAAAACAGCCACTCTAATGCGGAAAGTATTTGACGGCACGGTATTAGACAATTACCTTAAAATATGATTTATATTATTATTACTAGGTGACAGACGAATCAAATTCCAATGTAATGACAATTGTTTTGTAACTATTCAATTTACTAAAGTAAATAATCCAGTCTAAAACAACAATTACTTCTACTAAATAGTTTGATTGTCAGTAGAAAGTTTGAAGTATGGACAGCGTTCAATCATTTAATGGGATATGTTTGAAAATACACCATTAAATCAAATTGTTAATCAAACATTCTGATGATGGTTCATGATGATCGTGTCCCAGGCTGGTGGCTCTTATTTCGATGGATTGGTTGTAATCATGAACTATCTTTTTGTGCTATTTTTCCTTAAATACTTAATAAGAATCACAAAATGATCCAACAATTGCGAATTATATTCTTTTTATATTGTGTGTAAGTAAAATGTTTACACAGATATTCCCACGTCGGCGTCGGTCTGTGTTATTTTTGGTTATTGTTTTTAGTTCAACTACCAGCGTCACTACTAAATATTTAAATTGTAATAGGATCGTCTCAGCACGATCTACAGGCGACGACTCAATGCCACTGCAAACTCACTTTGACAGGAACAATTTCAGAGCAGACAAATGAAACTAATTTATTAATATGGAAACCAGTTATAAATTCACTATTATAAATAAAATTAATAAGTCATACTATTCTATACCAACATTTTATTTAAAACTTGATTCTTCTGTGTAATGGGCATGCATTGTTCACAAATTTGCATTATAACAAAGCTCAAAAGGTATGTCAAAAGATGTATGATTATTATTAAATATTACAGCCCAGAAATAACGTTTGTGGGCCATTATAATTGACAGGTTAAATTATGCAAAACTAAAATAAATCTGATATTACTTTTTTAATAATGATTTAGTCCTTTCATTGTGTAAAACTAATAACACTATGAATCTTTTAGTGTCAAGTATTGGTATTACGCTAAATAGCATCTAAATTTCAAACTTCAACAAAGAAAAGTCAGACTGACGTAAGATGCTTTAAATTAACTTGAGTTAAAAAAATTGTTTGTGCTATTTCCATCGTTTGTGGAAACTTGATATTCCAACGTTTCGGCAGTCCTTCTACTGCCGTCATCAGGGTTCATTTTTGTATAACTACTTTACCACTCGACTAATTAAGAAAAAAAACTATTAGCAAAAAAGGAAAGATTATTTTGACGTTAAAAATATTTGACATAATTTGACAAATGTCAAATCCACACCTTTTTTTATAGGTTCAGTGTGTATGCGCAATATGCTATTTTTTTCGTGTTAGTTAGTAGTGGTAGTTATTATTCTCCGGTCTCGGAATATTCATCTACTTATCTGACAAAATAGACCATATTCAAAGAACATTAATAAATATCAAGGAAAGAGCGTTCCATTAAAAATAAACATTGGCTAGTGAGAGCTGCCACGGGACAGACGTGTCTACCGTGTTTGGCAGTTTGTGTTTAAGTTTTATATGTGATTATTTGTAAATACAAATATTTAATAAACTGTAAATAATAATAATGCCGCCAGATACTCGTTCTGGTATAGAAAAATGGAAAAAGTTGTGCAGTTTTTTGAAAGCAGTGAGTTCGCTGAAATAGTGTCAATAATTATACGTAAAGAATTGGACAAAAACCATAAGGTATTAATAGAAATGAAAAATGAAATTTGCCTTTTAAGAAACGAAGTACAGATCTTGAAGGATTCTAATATTGATTTAATTCACCTGCTTACAAATATGAATGCAGGGAATATACAAAACGTTACAAATAATCAAGAAAAAAGTACTCATGATAAAAAGATACAAGAAAAAGATATTGTTTCTCTTGTAAATACTACGAAATCCACCAAACAAAAAGTTGGAATGAATAAACCGAAAATAAATGATGCTGATATAAAGATTGCGGCTACACAAAATAATGACAAAAATTCCTTAGAATGGAAAACAGTAGGACCTAAGAAATCAAGAAAAATGGAAGTTATTCGTGGGAGTGATGTTGCAGCCTCTTCAATTAAAGGAGCTACAAGGTATTACCATTTTCACATTTACAACCTTCAACCAAATTTATCAATCGATAAACTCACGGAATTTCTTAAATCTAAAAATATAGAAGATGCCATCTGTACCCCCATGCAGAGTAAACACCCGGATCGATATTCCTCTTTTAAAGTCTCTGTATCATCAAAATCGTTAGATATAATAAAAAATCCAGATACTTGGCCTGAAAATGTCTGTGTTAACCGTTTTTTAGATCGCCTTTCCAACAAGGTTTAAATTGCACATCTAAGGGTATTAACATTATGCATCAAAACATCTGTTGTGTTAGTAATAAGATACAGCAACTCGAAATTGTAATTAATACATATAAGGTTGATCTTTTAATGTTAACTGAGCATTGGCAATCGGAGTATCAACTAAAGCAACTTTCAATTAATAATTTTTATTTAAAAAGCTTCAATTGCTGTCCTCAGCGTCGGCATGGGGGTGTTGCGATTTTTGCAAATACAGTAGAACGTCGTTTATCCGCACGTCAATCATCCGCAACGTCAATTATCCGCACACCTCAAAACAAAAAACACTGCTCCCGCCACCAAGCGTCATCGTGCGTAGAGTGAGTTTCCTCGCTGCAAGTCATAAGTTGTTCAGTTGTTACGTCGAGATAGTAGCGTATACGTACAGTACCTACAGTACATATCTTTTTCACAGTAGAATACTGAGTGAATGTGTATAAAGACTGCATGATATTAAATTTTATGATTGGTGTGTAGTTTTTCTGTACAGTCAAACTGTGATTTCGTACATTAGTAAGCATGGCTTCGACGAGTGGTGATCAAGGTAAACGAAATCGGAAAGTTGTATCGATCGAGAAAAAGGTAGAGATTATCAGAAGACTCGATAAAGGTGAGAGTGTCGACGCCTTAGTAGCATGTTATAAGATCGGAAAAAGAACGGTATATGATATTAAAGCCCGAAAAGAAGAAATTTTGAATTATGCATCGAAGTTAGATAGCGAAGAAGGGTCTAAAAGAGGAAAAACTATGAGAACGGCACAGAATGAAAAGCTAGAGGAAGCTGTGTTTCTGTGGTTTGTGCAGAAAAGGAATAAGGGAGATCCTATTTCTGGACCTTTGCTATGCGAGCAAGCGTTGTTAATGAATGAAAAACTGGGTGGTTCTCGCGATTTTAAAGCAAGTACGGGATGGCTGAAGAATTTTAAAGCACGCCATGGTATTCGTGAGTTGGAGGTTCAAGGTGAACGTTTATCGAGTGATTCGGGAGCCGCTGAAAATTTCAAAATCAATTTTTTGGCTTATCTGGAAAAAGAAAATTTATCCCTTGATGACGTCTATAATGCGGACGAGACAGGTTTAAATTGGAGATCCTTTCCTCGCAAGTCACTCGTATCACAGCGGGAAAAATCCGCTCCTGGTTTTAAAGTAAGTAAAGAACGTGTGACAGTTATGGTGTGTGCAAATGCGAGCGGTACTCATAGACTGCCTCTTTTAATGATTGGTAAATCTAAGAATCCACGATGTTTTAAAAATGTAAAGAACCTTCCTGTACGTTACAAGTCTCAAGCAAGTGCGTGGATGAACACTGATGTGTTTTATGACTGGTACAAAAATGATTTTATTCCAGAAGTGACGAAATTTAAAGCAAAGGAGGGAAAACCCGGAAAAGTAATCCTCTTACTTGATAACGCGCCGTCCCATCCAAATTTGGAGCTATTGAATGCCATTAACGAGAATTTTGAAGTGAGATACTTGCCTCCAAATGTTACAGCTCTGATTCAGCCAATGGATCAAGGAGTAATAGTGAAGGTCAAGAGAATTTACAGAAAAGACATGTTGCGTCGTTTACTACAGTCTGTAGATGATGAAGAAAGTGTGATTTCTTATGCAAAGAAACTCAACCTCAAGGACTGTTGCTATATGATAGCGGATGCTTGGACCTCTTTGACGAAGGAAAATCTGCGAAGCGCGTGGAATAAGTTGTTGGCAAGAAGAGAAGAAGGTTCTGAGAACGAACGCGATACTTTTGAGCAGGACTTGAACGAAGTGATGGATGAGTTATTCCCCGCAATTCCTGGATTTTCTGATTGTGATAGAGAAGACGCACGGATTTGGTTGGAGAGTGAGGATGATGCTGGTTTTCAAGTTTTGAGTGATGATGAAATGATAGCCGTAGTGCAAGAAGAGAATAAGGCTGAAGAAGATGAACACTCAGATCATGAAGAAGAAAGAGGACCAAGTCACCAAGAAGCCTTCACTGCATTAGAAACTGCACTATTGTGGTATGAAAAACAGTCGGAAAGTTGCCCGACACAACTTCTTTTATTAAAGAGGATGAGAGATTTGGCGGCAAAAAAAAGACGTGGTTATCTCGTCCAAAAACAAATTTCAGACTACTTTGTGACACTGTAATTGTCAAAAATAAAATACATACTGTTTGTACTGTACGTGTTTTTCTGCATTAAATTAAACGCATGTTCAATTATCCGCAAAAATCGTTATCCGCACAACCCTTGGTCCCAATTAATGCGGATAAACGACGTTCTACTGTAATTCATTGCAACTGAATCCCAGAGATGACATTACATGTCTATCGATTGTGAATATTTTTGAACTTTGCGCGGTTGAAATTCAATCTGAAATTAACATCATTGTAGTTGCAATTTATCGCCCACCTCAGGCTGACTTTGATATGTTTGTTGGGACAATCGCGAGTTTGCTTGACTTGATTTCTAGTGAAAATAAGTACATAGTTTTAGGTGGAGATTCTAACGTAAACTTTGCTGTGGCATCGGCGAACTTGCGAGCTTTTAATGATGTTGTGAATAGTTTTAGTTTGCATGCAACAATTGATGTACCCACTAGAGTTTGTAATACATCGTCCTCTTGTATTGATAATTTTGTAACAAATTTGCCGCTTGACTATTATAGTTCTTCTTGTTTGGATAACTGTTTGTCCGATCATTTTAGTCAATTTTTGAATGTTAAATCGGATCTAAAATCAAATGCTGTTGATTATATTTATAAACGGAAAGTTTCTAGTAATTCCTTAATTTTGTTCAATGATTACCTGGAAAAAGAAACTTGGTTACCAGTATACCAATGTTCGTGTCCAGATACTAGTTTTTCAACCTTCCTAGAGATATTTGCTTATTATATGAGTATATGTTTTCCGTTGGTTAAGTGCCATGTTGGTCATGGCACGGGAAATGGGTGGATTGATCAAGAAGTCTTGGATGCAAAGAATAAACTTACATTCTTAAGTGATATGAGTAAAAAGTTCCCTATATTTAAGGCTGATTTTCTCAAATATGAAAAATTTTATAAACAATTTATCATTGACAAAGAAAAACAATATAATAATCGTTTTATACTGCAATCTAAAAATAAAAACAAAGCCGTTTGGACGCTGATAAAAAATAAATGCCCAACACATCAACAAAAAACAGTTCTTCCGGATTATAGTATGTATCGAGAAAATACTTCTACATATTTCAACAATTATTTTGCAACATTGGCTTCCAATCTAGTTAATACAAATTTTAATCAAACAGATATTGAATTCAATTCAATTGACACATATATTGACCTGGTTAATAACTCGTTTTTTATGCCGAATATAGACAGACATGACATTTAAATTGCAGTTGGTAAATTAAATGCAGATTCCTCAGCGGGATACGATCATATATCACCCCGTATAACACTGGCCAACAAATTTCAACTTTTGATTTTGCCATCAAATAATTTATACGAATTTCAATAGAAAACATATAAACATTTAATTTAAAAAAAGGTAGAACGTAAAGTTAGCTCGATTTTTTATTGTATTACAATGAAAAGGTTTTTTAGATTAGATCATAATTTAATGTATATTTCAAATTATTATAATTAGAAATGTAAAGTAATATTGCTCTGTCTCTTATAAACAACATCTACAGCATCTCTTCTTAACGTCCAACAGTAATCTGCTAACATAATAGGATTCCATTTCCCCTGATACCGTTTTTCCATTCCCATGATGTCTTGGTGGAAGCGCTCACCGTGTTCATCGCTAACGTCGCCCATATTTTCCGGAAAAAAATCCAAGTGAGAATGTAGAATGTGCACTTTAAGGGACATATTACAGCCAGCAGCGTGAAATGCTTGTATCATATCCATTACTAAAGTTTTATAGTTGTCAGCTTTTTTGTGTCCCAAGAAATTCGTAAAAACTTGTACCATGGAGCGCCAAGCTGTTTTTTCCTTCGCTGTTAATTTGGTTTCAAAGATTTCATCATTTACTATTTCTCGTATCTGAGGTCCAACAAAAATACCTTCTTTCAGTTTTCCTTCTGTTATTTTTGGAAACTATTCACGAAGGTATCTAAAACCGTCACCTTCGCGGTCCACTGCCTTTACAAAATTTTTCATGAGCCCAAGTTTCACGTGGAGAGGTGGTATTATGATCTTTTCTTTTTCTACTAGAGGCTGATGTTGTACATTGTCTTTTCCTGGTATAAACTGTTGTCGTAGTGGCCACTCTTGCTTATGGTAATGTTTTTCCCTGTCACGACTGTCCCAAAGACATAAGAAGCAACAGTATTTGGTGTAACCAGATTGCATACCCAAAATAATTGCAATTACTTTAAAATCTGCACAAATATTCCAGGAATAGTCTTTGTACTTTATCTTTTCTAATAAAATTTTCAGATTTTCGTAAGTTTCTTTCATAGAAACAGCATAACCTATCGGAATAGCAGGATAATGGTTTCCATTATGCAACAAAACTGCTTTTAGGCTGATCTTTGATGAGTCTATGAATAATCTCCAAGAACTGGGATCATGATGTATTCCAAAAGCTTCAGAAAGTTTATAAATATTATTGCAGTAGACCAGATTACCGGCCATACTATAAAAATCAACAATATTTTCATGTCTGCTGCGAAAAATACTTATTCTTGTGTCCTTTGCTAAGAAATTCCATTGCTGTAGTCGCGACCCAAGAAGTTCTGCTTGTGATTTTGATAAATTCAAATCCCGCACCAAGTCATTTAATTCAAACTGAGTAATTAAATGTGGTTCGTTTGATGTAGATGGAATAAAATCAGGGTCACTTGATTTTTCATTACCTTCAAAGCTAGTGTCGCTATCGGTAGCTATTGTACTCTCCTCGCTTTCTTTGTGAATTGGCGGTCGTGGAACAGGATGCTGTTCATCATGGGGTCGAGGTTTCTGAGCTGACTCAGTTTCCACATAATTATATTTTCTTTTCTTACGGGTGTTAAGTCCTGCAGTTTTGTTAAGGCAAAAATAGCAATCTTCAAGATGATTCTTTTGTTCTTTCCATCGCATAGGAATGGCGAACGGTAAAGAATGTCGTTGTCCACATAACCAATCTCGCAAATATCTGCTGCATGTAGTACATATTACATGTGGAACCCACTGTTTGTCCTGATTTTTGACGGTCATATCGAAGTAAAGTTCATAGGCCCGGCAAATGTTCAGACTTAACTTTTCACTCTGGCCTAGTGGGGTAAATTTACCACATACGTTACTAAAGTTATTTGGATTACTTCTACACGAACGAGGCATGACTGTGTCTTTAAAGATGGAACTAAATTATCTCAATTTTTAATTTCGTTATTAAAAATTCTCATTCACGGCTTTATGTTGTGCTAGCGCTAGTGGTATTTCAGTCAAAGATGTATCTCTTATATAGTATGTATCTGCTTATCCCCTCCCTAAGTCCTATCAACCAACCAGATTAAAGCATAACACTGCAAACTTGAACATTCTTGAGGGAACGAGTCAAGTCACGTCTGCAACAAGTCTCGACCTGCATTTTCTCTGTAACCAGAGCTAAGCCAATACTGCCGCTTTTCGAATCATTTTTACTTTATATATGCTGTTCAATTTCATTAGTTACTAACTTAGGGTAAAAACCTTGTTGGCCAGTGTAATTAAATATTGTTATTGGCTAATTATTGAGCCGCTTATATACTCATTAAATTTGTCGATTAATCATGGGATCTTTCCATCAACTCTAAAAGTAGCATTGATAAAACCACTTTATAAGAAGGGAGACTGTAATGATTTTTCAAATTATAGACCAATAAGTGTTGCGTCAGTCTTTTCAAAGATTTTTGAAATAATTGTTACTACTAAATTAACTGAATACTTTAAACACTTTGATTTATTTTCTGACGATCAGCATGGATTTCGTCCTAGTTATTCTACGAATACTGCCTTATTTCGATGCCTTGCGAGGGCCATTACTAGTGTAGATTCTAATTTGCCATGCTTGGCAATGTGTACTGATTTGTCAAAGGCTTTTGATTGTATAAATCACACGATTCTTCTTTATAAACTGCATAGGTATGGTGTTCGCGGTATGGTGAATAAATGGTTTGAGTCTTATCTCCGGGACAGAAGGCAGCGGGTTACATGTTATGGAGAAATATCAGTTGAAAGAGAGATAACAATGGGGGTCCCACAAGGCTCAGTGATGGGTCCCATGTTGTTCTTGATTTACATTAATGATCTGCCAAAACTTATAAAACCATTGGCCGCAATCTCTCTCTATGCGGATGATATTAATATAATCGTTGATGCTGATGACTTATTAGATCTAAAATCTAAAGCAGACAGGATCTACACACTCATAAAGGATTGGATGTCAGTCAATAAGCTATTAGTCAATGATTCAAAAACCAATTGTATTTTGTTTAAAAATCAATTAAAGTTTAGGGAAACGAAAATTAACCTACATCAAACTTCTGTGGACTTTGTTAGTTCATGCAGGGTATTGGGGGTTGTGTTGGATGAGTCTTTGACTTGGTCCGCCCATATTGATGTTTTGTGTGGTGAGCTGAGTAGGGCTTGCTATGCGTTATATAATCTGCGCAATTCTTGCAGTTTCGAAGTGTTGAAGACATACTACTACTCGAATATATTTTCCAGGATTCGATATGGTATAATTCATTGGGGTCATTGCAGAGATGCCCAGAGGGTATTTTTGATGCAAAAAAAAGCTGTAAGGTACATATATAACCTGAGATTTCAAGAGTCTTGTAGACCTGCTTTTAGAAAAGAAAGAATTCTGACCTTCTTTGACATATACATATTGGAAGTAGTGTTATTTGTACATGAAAACAGGTCATCTTTCACCACCAGTATAGACCATAAATACAACACACGGCAAAATAATTACCTGTTGCCATTTCAGCATAAAACAGCACTTTTTCAAAGAAATCTTCTTTATAATGGTTGTAAACTATACAATAAACTTCCATCTGAAATAAAACGGGAAGGTTTAAAGAAATTTAAACACAAGGTTAAGGAGTTACTATTAACTTTAAATTGTTACTCCTGTGAGGACTTTTTGAATTAATGATTTGTTACCTATATTTGTAGATTTTATTTTTGACGTTTTCACACATGTATGTTTTTATTTGTATGTACACATGTCTCTGAAATAAATTATATTATTATTATTATTATTATTATATGGCACAATGTACTTGCCGGCTTTATTAAGTACGTGTGTATACATTGGAGAAACTAGCAGACCCCTAAGAGTCAGAATAAAAGAACACCAAAGAATGGTCAGCTTAGGGGAAACAGAAAAATCGCAGCTGGCGGAACATGCTTGGGAAGAAGATCACAACATTGCATGGAACGAGGCGACAATCCTGGCCAAACAAGAACACGGCCAAAAAAAATTACAGAAACAGCGTATATGAAGATAACACCTGACACGATCAGTACGCCCAGCCTGGAGATCAAGAATATCTGGCTCCCTATGATGAGAGAATGTGTTAACCGAAACAGGCAGCCACGAGACCGGAGAATAATAACTACTACTACTAACTAACACGAAAAAAATAGCATATTGCGCATACACACTGAACCTATAAAAAAGGTGTGGATTTGACATTTGTCAAATTATGTCAAATATTTATAACGTCAAAATAATCTTTCCTTTTTTGCTAATAGTTTTTTCTTAATTAGTCGAGTGGTAAAGTAGTTATACAAAAATGAACCCTGATGACGGCAGTAGAAGGACTGCCGAAACGATGGAATATCAAGTTTCCACAAACGATGGAAATAGCCCAAACAATTTTTTTAACTCAAGTTATACTTATTCATCGTCAACAATTTCACGTCATCAGATGCTTTAAATTGCCGTTCCACCTGTCACCGTGACAGTAGTTCGTGGACAAAAATATACGTCTATACAAGGTGTGCCAATAGCTTAGAAAATCAAAAATGATTTTTTTGGCGCCTTACAGGCAACGGTAATACAACTGTAAGCGGACGCGAAAGGCGATTCAAGCTCGAAGAGATTGATGGACAGCTAGTTATTTCTCCTAATGACTGTGAATATGTTAATGTCCGTCCCATCTCCAAGAGCCTCATACTGATGAAGATGATGAGCATTGTAAACATGTTAATGAATACCTAAATAACCCGCCTGGAACGGATCAAAATCATTATATGTACTAATAGCCAATTGTCTCGCTCTTTTTAACACGAACGATTAAAACGGCACAGATATACCCCAAAATTGACGAATTGGGGAGACACTTTTCTGAGAACCTGGCGCATCTACGGTGAGAACGAAAGTGTCACGTGGCGGGGACCACGGTCCCACGTGCCTTATGCTATTTTTCACGTCCCCGAAGAGAGAACGAGGGTCCGAAAGGAGTTTTTGAAAATTTTAGAACGTGCAGAAAAAGAGTGTGCATAATAGCATTTTGCCATAAGGCCTACGTGTAAAATATAAAATACGGACTAGGTTCGATTTTAAAATGGCGGTGGATCGATACAGATGACCGTGATACCTCAAAGTTCGGATAAGGTTAAGTTAAACGCACGAAAAATTCAATTTCAGGTTATAACTTATCAAAACCGTCAAATCAGTTTGAGTTCGCGATATGGCATTTGCCGGGAAACGTCAAAATTGGCGGAAAGCACCGTCGTGCAATACACACATAATGACTATCACTATTCACGTTTATCGATCGGTTGTCAAGTTTAAATGTCAGAAGGCCGACAAATAAAGGGATTATGAAGGAAAATGGTACCTTTCAGATACGTATTAGTGTTATTATTATCAATTGTTACTATTTCTTTTCTATTTATGAATATATGAACAATGCCGGCGGATATGATAAAATAAACATAAAGTGTATTATCGCACGTAAGTACAGTGACAAATATAACGATCTTTCTATATTTTATTAAGATATATTAAATACAAATTATATATGTCATCAAATGTCGTCACTTCTCGCGAAAGAAGTACTGAAGCAAGCCTAAATAAAGAATCATCCGAGTTTTCTTTATTTGTCAGATGTGTCCGAAACACTTCGAAATAACATAAATACATCAAATATGTAAAATTCCCATAAGCATTTATGTAATTTCGTTTATCAATTCAGTTATAAAAGCAAGCATTTAAAGTATGCGACTATGCGGGTTGGCACAAACTAATCAGAAGTACATTTTCGGTTAAATGGTATTAGGAGCCAGCAAGATTTTTGATTGGGTTTTATAAAGTACATATATATACTATTAAAGCGTAATATGAAAATTAATTAATTCTCTCAATGACCTGTAAGTTTAAAACATGCTTTGTTAAAGTTCATCATGTTATATTGTTAATTTCATTTGACGATTGGAAAGACAATTTGGTTAAGCACTTTCAGTCTGACATTTCGTTCTCACAAGTTTATGTGTGAACGAATACACTACAACAAAGTATTGTCACGATGACATGTGGAACGACAATTTGGTTAAACCTCAACTTTTCATTGTCGTATAAGTGTCACGATGACAGTCTGTCAAAAAATTTGAAGTATACACTATTTTTATCGTAAACTTGACACAAGGCATGGTACTACCAATTTTATAGAACGAATAACATGAAACAACATTTAATTGCCGAACCGTCTTGGTTTTTTTTTTTTTTTTGGTCTGTCGACGTTCACCTTGGGCAAGATGCACACAATTAGACAATTAGGCTTAGCAATCAGTAAAAACATTAACAAAACCATAAAGATAGAAACTGAAAGTGTCATGAGCTCTGATCACAATCCAATTATAATAACTTGGAACGAAGACATAACCGAAAGAACATATCACACCTTCAAGACAGGCTGGGCCGGCTACAAAACAGAACTAGAACAAACCATCACTGCAGTTCCTAAAATACAAAACACTGCAGAATTAGAACAGAACATAAAATCACTACAAGATAAAATAACAAACGCTGTTGAAAATAACACCATCAAAATAGAAAGGATATATAAATCAGGTAGTCTACCACATCATATTAAAGAACTAATAAAGGAAAAGAACAGAGCTAGGAGAAGACATAATCGTACACTCGCACCACAAGACAAAACTGTACTAAACAACCTTCAACATCAAGTACATAAGGAATTACTGGAACTGAAAAATGTAGAATGGCAAAGAACACTCGAAGAAATAGGTGCAGACCCGTCTAAGACATGGAAAATAATCAAGGCAATCAAAAGAGAACAAATACAAATCCCACCACTTCAATTCAATAACTCCACAAAAGTCACAGCAGAAGAAAAAGCAGAAGCTCTAGCGGAATCACTAGAAGAGCAATTCACTCCCAACTGGGATGAAGTAGACATGCAACACGTAGTGCAGATTCACAAAGTAGTAAGCAGAAAAATACGTGAACCCCACTCCCCTAGCAACGACCCAGTCACAGCCGATAACCTAAAAGCAATCTTTAAAGCATTAAATCCCAAAAAAGCTCCTGGTATAGACAACATCACCAACAGATCACTACAAAACCTCCCACCAAAAGCAATAATGTCAATTCTAGCAATAGCAAACTCCGTTATCAGACTCCAAACATTCCCAAAGATATGGAAACATGCCAACGTAATAGTTATACCTAAACCAGGAAAACCAAAAACAATACCAAGCAGCTACAGGCCCATAAGCCTGTTACTATCCATTAGCAAAGTGATAGAAAAAATAATCCTACAGAAGATAAAGTACCACTCTGACAATCAAGACATAATACCAGAAGATCAACATGGGTTTAGAGAAGAACATTCAACGATAACACAACTTTCAAGAGTCACTGAGATTATCCAAGAAGGATTCAACAAAAATCAAGTGACAGCAACTGTATTTCTCGACATAGCAAAGGCATTTGATAAAATCTGGAGGCAGGGACTCATATATAAAATGACAATTACCCAACACACATCATAAAAATCACGAACAATTTTCTCCAAGGACGCTGCTTTCAAGTTAGCATACAGGAGACACTTTCCTCATTAAAACCTCCAACAGCGGGAGTCCCCCAGGGCTCATGCCTGCCACCTCACCTATATACAATATTTACAGCCGACATACCAGTATCAAATCCTACAAGATATTAAAATACGGCCACCTTTGCAGATGATACGGCACTGCTCTCAACATCAAGATGTCCGACGAACGCGGTACAGGAACTCCAAATGCACCTAGACAATACGATAAAATGGTTCAAGCAATGGAGGACAACAATAAACGAAGACAAATCCCAAGCAATAATCTTTCAAAGGAATCGGAAAACAACAGACAACGAAATAACCATCAACAACAACACTATACCATGGAGTAGAGAAATTAAATACCTGGGAATATACCTGGATATAAAGCTCAATTATAACACACACATAGCAAAAACGATAACCAAAACCAAACAAACAAGATGTCAACTATGGCCTCTTATAGGCAGAAAAAGCCAGCTGAACACGAACAACAAAATTCTACTTTACAAACAAGTATTACGTCCTATATTCACATATGCATGCCCAATATGGGTACATATGTGTAAGACCAACATCAAAAAACTGCAAATAATACAAAACACCAGTCTTAGAATGATACTAAATGCTCCGTGGTATATGAGAAATAATCAAATAATGAATGAAACAAATACCCCAACCATTATTGACTACATCAAGGAAAACCACTCAAATCAAAATGTTAAAAGAGCACTTGCATATGATGGAAATGAACATTTCAAACACAAAAGACCTAAAATGGTTCTACTTTAATTCTTAATCAAAATAAAGATAAACAATAGCTAATCAAATTCACCTCCAACATTCCAAGATTCACCACACTCTGATGAAGAGTAAAAAACTAAATAGTCTAACTCAAAGCCACAATAAAGAAGAAGAAGAAGAAGAAGATGCACAAAATTGATACAAAACCTGAATGTCAACAAAATTTTTCTAAATATCAGCGTTCAATAAATTGTATAGGAATGTTGTTCGCTTTGTGGGCAAAGTCTTAACAAATAAATTCATTTGCCACTAATTATAAATGTCACAATATTATAACGAAATATGTATCAGCCAGACCAGGCGACGTTAAAAAAGGGGTTATAAATCATCTCGGCACGACCGGTAAATATCGTAAATGCAGTGAGTCATCTCACAGATGTACGACGTAAGCAAGGAAGAGTCCAGATTTCCTCCAGTATATTGCCGAACTTACTGGTACATTTCGAGAACATTTCATGCAGGTATATAAGGCGACTGGGTCACCGATGGATTCATTCATTGCGGGAATTAATTGCGGGATGAGTAATTCGGGATAAAGAAGTGGTCTCGTTAGAATTCACTATAAAAATAAAAAATTAAATGAAGTTCCTGACCGAATTCGTCATTGCTATTCAAAATTAATTCACTTTAACCCTTTCGCTGCTATTGACGGCTATTGGTGTCCCCAATATTCCGTGTACTCATTGCTAAGAACGCCTTTTGTTTTTTTGTTTTTACCGTGAACTGCTGTTGACGCCACTTGTTTTATGGAATAGCGTGCGTGTTTATTCGGTTTTACAATCGTTTCATATCGTATATCGCCGTCATCGCGGTTGGTGGGAACTACGCAGGTACCGCAGGGATTGTCCGATCATGTAGTATCTGCTGAAAGTGAGAGAAGAGTGTGTTATTGTTTACTTTTTGTAACTAAAAACAATGGATGATGCCCAACCTGGTCCTTCCAAGGGTATAGCACCGCCTAAACGAGGGCTTTATTATACGGACGAAGAATTATTTGAAATACTTACCCGAAGTGACAGCGATGATGAATTTATACAAAATGATTCTGATAGCGAAAGTGATACGGAGGCGGAAACTATGCCTACTAACAATAACGTTTTTACTTGGGAATGGGAACAAAAAAATCTTGATCCGACTGTGTTTGCTTTTGACACTACGCGAACTGGTTGTACGATAGATGGACTTACCAATGAAAGTAAATCAGATGAATTTTGCAAGGCATTTTTTACTGAAGATATAGTAAATTTGATCGTAACTGAGACTAATAAATTTCATAAATATGTATGCGAAAATCAAGAGTTATGTGAAAAGTCGCGTTTGATAAAATGGAAAGACACTAATGTCAACGAAATGTGGGTCTTCTTTGCTGTGCAATATCTGATGCCACGAGTCAAAAAATTAACTCTGTCTGAATATTGGACAACAGATACATTATTGGCTACTCCAGCCTTTTCAAAAATAATTTCTCGTGACCGATTTTTCCTCTTATTGAGAATGTTACACTTTTCGGACAATAACTTACCTATGGAAGGTGATAGTTTAGTGAAGATCCGAGTAATTGTAGATTCCATGCGAGAACATTTTCGTAATGCAGTGAATCCGAATAAACAACTTTCCATTGACGAAAGCCTTTTACTTTTCAAAGGACGTCTGTTTTTCAAACAATATATACCGTCCAAGAGGCACCGGTTTGGGATAAAAAATTTTGTTTTGTGTGACTCCATCACGGGATTTATTCTTGATTTTATTGTCTATACAGGAGCCACTACGGACTTGAAAACTCATGAGAACTTTGGAAAATCTGCCGACGTAATACTGACCCTTTTGGAGCCCTATTTAGACAAAGGGCATGTACTATACTGTGACAATTGGTACACAAGCCCAGATCTTTTTGCATGGCTTCACAATAGAGCTACCGGTGCCTGTGGTACAGTTCGCAAAAATAGAAAAAATATGCCGCAAATGGTAGAAAAACTGCAAAAGGGGGAATTTACATTTAGGTGTAATTCAAAAATGTTGTCCCTCAAATATTGTGACAAACGAGAAGTTTATATGCTTTCCCCGTGCATAGTAATAACGTTGTAGATGCCGGCAGAAAAGATCGACTTACTGGAAGAGTTATTATGAAGCCTCAGTGCATTACCGATTACAATTCGTTCATGGGCTCAGTTGACAAAACAGATATGTTACTCAGCTCGACTGAGTGTGTTCGGAAAACAACGAAATGGTACAAAAAAATCTTTTTCCATATCATGGACATGGTTTTACTAAATGCACATGTTTTGTACACCATCGTAAACAAACGAAAAATACCATTGGCTAAATTCCAAATGCAGCTCATCCGTGATATTTTGGAAAAACATCACATTGGCAAACAACGTACATCGGGCGGTCGAAGATCATTAGAAGGTAATCCTTTGCGACTCACTTGCAGGCACTTCCCTTCCAGACTTCCTCCAATAAAAAACAGAAAGGCTGGACACAAGAAGTGTTTTGTGTGCACCAAAAAAAAAGTGAGAAAAGAAACAAGCTTTATGTGTCGCGAGTGTAACGTTCCATTGTGCGTTGTTTCTTGTTTTGAAAGGTTTCACACCATAAAGCACATCTAGATATATTTTTTAATATACCTTTTGTTACAGTCTTTTTGAAAAATGGTTAGTTGTTATTTTATTTTGAAACATTTTGTATGTATTTATTGTTAAACAAAGTTTTATTTTTTTGTGCTTTTTTATTATTTTTGATTAACAAATGTAATTATAATGAATAAAGACTACTTTTTGAAAAAATTATTAAAATTATATACCAAAACTCTAAAAAAAAAATAGCCGCAACCAGGTCTGAGGTCGCTCGGAGAGATAGTAGCAGCGAAAGGGTTGCATCAATAATTTTATTGTAGTTTGTTACATTTACTTTGTTTATTATATTTATATTCTGACTATTGTTATATAGTGCCTCTAAAACTTGTTGTAATCTCATTTCCCATTATAAATACAGAATTTCCAATTAAAACAAATTGAATTTATTCCCCCTGTCACGTGATCAAATCATCTCTCCTTTACGCACTACAAAGCAATCTCGTATATCTATCTTTTCCAAATGTTGGAGTCATTCTTGGCAATAGGATGGTGTACGTAAGCGCCATCCATTAGTATTAGTATATCATTGTACATACTGAATAGGACACCAACAACACAAACAAAAAGCTCAACACCGTACGAGAAATGGTTTGGTAAGAAACCACACCTACAACACGTTAAAACATATGGATGTGAGGCATACTTACATAAACCCGATAAACTAAGAAAGAAACTAGAAGCTAAAAGTGAAAAGCTTATTCATGTAGGTTATGATGGAACTTCAACTAATTACAGGTTATTTAATCCAAAGACCAAGGCAATAAAAGTATCTAGAAATGTAATTTTCAATAAAAACAATAAAATAAGAATGTCAAGGACAAACACAATTCTTATTAATGTAGATGATAACGCACAAGATATAGAAAACATAGAAAATGAAACTGAAGCAATAACTGAAATGAAAGAAGTAAATGGAGATAAACATGAACAAGAAGAATATGACAGAAACAAGGAATATAACTTATGAGATAGAAGAACATTAACAAAAATTTGAATTAAATCTCACAGAATATGACGTACCAGAAACATATGACGAAGCAATGAACAGTAAGGAATCAAAAAAATGGAAACTTGCAATTGAAGAAGAGCTACAGGCATTAGAAGCTAACAATATGTGGGAGCTTATTTCACTACCACTTGGTAAACGAGCTATAAACTCAAAGTGCGTCTTAAAATCAAAGAAACACCAGGAAGAGACATTCGCTTTAAAGCATGTCTATGTGCAAAGGGTTGTTCACAAAGCAAAGGAATAGATTACAATGAGACCTATGCACCCACTACCCGGTATGATACAATAAGAATTTTATTATCAGTAGCAGTTCAAAAAGAGTGGGAAATATTACAATTTGATTTGAAAACAGCATTTTTATATGGAGACTTAGAAGAGATTTTTATGATGCCACCTGAAGGAGCAAAGTTTGTTGAAAATAATGTATATAAACTTCAAAAGTCCTAGATGTTGGAATAAGATTTTCATAGAATTTACAGTGTTACAACTTTACACAGCAAATGCAGACATATTGCTGTGATCTGCTGTACTATGGTTGATAACCAATAGTCAAATTAATAAATTAATATTCTTTAATAATCTCAGGGTCTTAAAGGTAAATTTCTTTGTTTTTTAAAAGAAATATGTCACAGCTTTTCCTTATTGTGAGTTCTAGCTGTGATTGTGATGTTTACTTTCCTAATGTTCTCCTTTGGGATGGGTATAAATAAGTAAATAATGAATGTCAGCACAACTTATATTTATTTACAGTATGAAGATTTACAAAAACATAAAAAAATATTGACAACTATACAATATAATAGTGTTGCTTCATTAAGATATATTATCTTCTTCGTTATAGTACAAGCACCTTGCAAATCTTTTATTGTTTAAAAAAAATTGTAGAAGTCTACTAAATTACCTCTTCATGTATGCTTACAATTCAAAAGAAATGACTAAATTTATTTTCTTTACTCTTTACCGACGTATCCCCATTGGATCATCTCGACCTGAGATTTTCACGTCAAAATCGAGATTTAAACAATGAAGAACCTATTAGATATTTCAAATAATATTTTGAAACTATTGTTGTTCAAGTGAAAACGTTAATACTTCGTTGAATCGCCCTAACTTGAGATTTTCACGTCAAGTCAAGACTTATCCAAAGAAGAATTTATTAAATGTTTAAATAATATTTTATAATTGTTGTTGTTCAGGCTAAATTGTTAACACTCCGTTGAATCGCCTTAACTTGAGATTTTCACGTCAAGTCAAGACTTACCCAAAGAAGGATTTATTAAATGTTCAAATAATGTTTTAAAACTATTGTTATCCAGTAATTTTATATAACACACATGAAGATTCTTTTATTTATTGACTATAAGATTGCAAGATGAAGCTTTATTAAATAGTGCTTGTACTTACTTTTCTTGACTGTATATCATTTCGAATTCCTCTTGATAATTCTTGTGTTCCATTCTTTTGAACTTTATTATAGCGGGTTTTATAAAATCGAGTAATAATTTCCCGCGCTCTACTGTACTTTAGCGCGCACTTATTGTTTGAAAACGTATTACACGTTTTGTTTCACTACGTGTTAAAATCTTAAAAGCGTTTATGCCTTTTTAGATTTTATTTAACTGAAGGACACTTGGAGCACTGATTTTGAAGTTTAAGGTACTGGTGGCTGCTGATCAACTTTTTCTTCTTAGGTATTAAAGATCTTCTGATGAACTCCCCTATAATTGCAAATGCACGTATTTATATACCCCTCAACAATTGACAAACGCCTTA
This sequence comes from Amphimallon solstitiale, assembly GCA_963170755.1. NCBI lineage: Eukaryota > Metazoa > Arthropoda > Insecta > Coleoptera > Scarabaeidae > Amphimallon > Amphimallon solstitiale. Next base: position 52,367,278 of record OY720677.1, read on the forward strand.
TTTTGTTTCAAATTATTTTAGTTCTATTTGAATTTTCTTCTACTGCGCCCTCCGTGTTTGTTTTGGTAATTATCGATGTCATGTGATCACATGATTTTGCGTCCGCCATCTTACTGTTGTTGTTATTTACATATTATGCATTTGCATATCTAATTAATATCGATTGATTTTTATCGACTGGTAGGTATTTTAAGGGAGGGTTTTATTTGATCGGCGTATGCCACAAAATGGTCAATTTCAACGTAAAAAATCGCAAAAATTAAGGCACTTGAAAAAGTTGCCGCTACATCCACAAAATAACCAATGTTTGTTCTAGTGACTCACGATTGAAATTTGCAATTATATTAAAAAATAGTTAAAATACAGCACTTTGAATTTTTTTTCGTTTTATAGCGATATAAAGCTTACTGTGCTTAAAAAGTACTTTTTTGAATCGTGAGTAACTAGATATTTTTATTCTGAACACGACAATGTATTTACTTTACTTTCAAAATAACTCTGGTCTCCAAAAAATTACTTTGAAACCAATGAGAATGATCACAAAGTCCGCACTGATAAATGGCAAATAGGCAACAGACAATTCAACCTCTTACTCACAGTTTTGTAATGTCTAAGACCAGCTATATGGAAGGTATACCTGGTCGACTGTATTAAGCCGAACATCATATAAACAGAGAGATCTTCAACTTTTTTTATTACCTTAGGTAAACGAATGTTTCATTCATATATCGGCTTTATTTTGTAATTAATTTAAGGATATTTGCGAAAATGTATTAGATATTAATTTTTCGTCTGGAATAAATATATGTTATTATTATTATAATAATAAGTATACATTAAATATATTTGTAAAAGAAACTACATGTGGTTGGTATATACAAGCAAATTGTAATATATTTCAGATATTTTTCGGTGTTCATTTATGATTGATTACGTGATAACATTGATGCGTCTACGTTGTTAGATATTCTTTTCTTTCGTTAATATTCTTCTAACTTTCAAAATGCATTTTATTTTTCAAGGACAAGGTTCCGGCTTTATGGAATTTCAGAAATGCAGTTTTCTTCGGCAATAAATATACATTATTATTATTATTAATTATAAACTTTCACGACTTATTATTATTTCTAACCTTACATGTTGAAGCTTTTTAATATGAACAATGTTTGTAGAAAACTAATATCTGACAAAAACAACTTTATGTCTTTGTAAGATACGAACTTAGAAGTTTGGTGGACTCTTCAAACTAAGTGGCAGGAAGTTACACAATTTTCAGTTTTCTAGATGGTAGGCGTAAACAACAAACTTTGTTTAATTTGTACAAAATTTGGTATATCTAAAGATCACGTATGCTACAAAAATTAGTCTTCGTCGTCAAGTCATGGAGTCGACAATTATTCCGAAAGAGTAGGGTAGATTGGAGAGTTCTGGACCCTCCTCCCCCTCTCAACTTACTCCATCTCACCCCCCTCGCCCATCACGTTAGTTCCGAACGCGGCCACCGTGGATTTGCAGATGGCGTTCTGGTCGGCGCGCAAAACTAATATACAGGATGTCTCAAAAAAATAAATACATATACAGCATGGTACTTTGTGACGTATACAGGGTGTTTCAAAAATTAGAAAAGTAAGATGGCGAATCCAAGATGGCCGCCAAAATTTTAAAATTAATGTAGGGTGTTTCAAAAATTAGAAAAGTAAGATGGCGAATCCAAGATGGCCACCAAAATTTTAAAATTAATGTAGGGTGTTTCAAAAATTTGAAAAGTAAGATGGCGAATCCAAGATGGCCGCCAAAATTTTAAAATTAATGTAGGGTGTTTCAAAAATTAGAAAAGTAAGATGGCGAATCCAAGATGGCCACCAAAATTTTAAAATTAATGTAGGGTGTTTCAAAATTAGAAAAGTAAGATGGCGAATCCAAGATGGCGGCCAAAATTAAATACATATACAGTATAATACTTGTATTAATATAATATGAATATACAGGACGTTTCAAAATAAACAAGGGTGTAAGGAATAAAAGATTAGATTCTGTAGACAAAATTTGTTTCTTTATATACAAACAGATACAATTAAACTTATTATCTAGTATCACAATTATGGACTAATCAATCAACAGTATTGTTATACCAATTAGCAATATCACCTAGTTTCATTACTTCAAAATCATAATGAAGAGTATTAAAAGAAGTATGTAGCACTTCTAACATTAGAAAAGCGTTTAATGAATTTGACTGGCCCTCTATTAATTTAACAATATTGCTATATAAATCACCGCTTAAGTTTATACAAGATTTCAACAATGTATTATAAAAACTAGGGAACTCACTATCATCGAAGAATGATAATTTATATTTAATTAGTGGTTGTAAATTAAATAAATTATTATATGTATCATTTGATAATACCATCTGCTGATTTCGACTACTTATTCGTATAACACTAATCGTTTTGTATGTCGACATTTCAATTTGATGATTGGGGCTGCAACTCTCAGTCTTGCCATTCGCGTTTTTAGTCTTTAAATAGTCCTAAATGTGTTGATGTTAACCTCTAAATGTGAGACCATCTTAAATGCTCAATTACTCCCTCTCTCCGAAAACTCTTCCGACTTAGACTTTATAATAGCAGCCGCCTGATCAAAAACGTCCTCCAAGTTCGACCACTCGGTGACAATGGTGTATCGAGTATTAAATGATTTTAAGTCGGTTATTTCCTTATCTGCTATCGCTTTAACATAATGAGCAAATAGCTCTAACTGTACCTTAATACCCGATACAGCCCCAGCCAGAACATCTTTAATCAGGCGGCACACTTTAATTTTCAAATTTGCTAAAAAATTTGTGATATCTACACTCTCATCACCTAGAATTTTGTAACTCGCGACCCTGTTGTTGAATGAAGAATTAATTTTAAACACTCCATCCTGCAGCATAAGTGTGTTATTAATCAAATGCTGTTGCGCGCGAAGATGCCCCCTATATAGAGAATTATTAGGGAAACTCAACCCGCAGCAGCTTACCTGAGACACATCTCGACTAGTAGATGGAGCAGCATCCGCAAGTCTATTAGAACTAGTGGATGGTTCAACATCTACTTTAACCATCTTCTTAGGTGGTCCAGCAACATGCTCACATGTGTCCACGCCCTCCTCGCAAGTAGCACAACGAAAATTGTGGTGGAGAGTATGTAGATGTCGTTTCAAGTTATCACGCCGGGTGAAAGATTTTTTACATATAATGCAGTTCATTTCTGCGAAGAAACAACTAAAAATAATTAATAATTCAAGACATCTTACAACAAATGTAAGATTCACTTGAAGCATCTACTTAAAATATATTTAAAATACCGGGTCTAAAAAGCACTAGTAAATAAAATTTGAAACAAACTAACATATTGAATGTCTTTATATAAATTTTAAATGTATTTATGAATACTAGACACATTCAAAAACATCTTAGAAAATAACACTAGTAAATTTAAAAGTAGTTTAAAAAATATATTTATGAATACTAGACACATTCAAAACATCTTAGAAATATCTATAATACCGTTTCGAAAAAAATATTAAAAAGCACTAGTCAATATGTACCTACTAGTAGAACACAATGTTGAATGATATTTACAATACTGGCCGCTGTATTTTATACACTAGTAAATAGAATATAATAAAAACTGATATGTTTCCAATAACAAATTTGTTTACCGTATAAAATGCATGTGTCGAATAACATTTTGCAGATAAATAACTTCATAAACAGCATTATCTCTCACTTCCTGTTATAAACTAAATGTGGTTAGATATATCCTTTGCATGTTTTTTTACTGAATTTAGGTAATACACAAAGTTAATACATATACAGTATGGTGACGTAGTAATAAAATACTTTTTAAAGTTTATATTTAACGATATAATTGAAGGATGTAACATTGATATATGCTTTATATTATTATTTATTAATTCAATATCTGTAGTTCCAAAATCGACCACGTTTTTTATAGTTGTCGCTGTTGTGTCAGTTATATACAGACTTGCCCAAAAACCAATAAATTAAATAAAATACTAATATATACAGGATGGTCCAAAAGTCACGAAAATATTAATATCAAATCGCTTCTAGTGCCCGTTCGGTATGATCGTTAAGATGGTTGCCTATACACGCTTTTAACATTCAAGATGACACAATCAAGTTGTTTCGACTTATCCGCGCGTGTGTTTTTTAGTACAGAAAATAAAAAATCATAAGATGTTTCTAGAAAAAATAATGTATTCCATGTTTTTTAAAAATATCATGGTGACGCTAATATATTAAACAAACATTGATTGTTACTTTGTGGTTTTGTGATTATCGGTGTGGGGTCAAGACATTAAAAACCAACGTTATAGACTTATCTGCGCATATGTTTTTGAAGTATAAATAAAAATAATATTTTGATTCCACACACATTCATTGATCTTATAGAGTGTCTAAGACTAGTCAGAACAAATAATAAAACATCATGTGGATGTGTTATTCAAGATATCCGGAAGCAACAGACTTGAAGACGTCTGTTGTAAGATGTGCAAAAATGTTAATTGATTTGGAGTTTGAGAACCTGCTGGAGGGAAATCGAATCGAATCATATTTGTCAGATGAGGAACGTAATCTATGGAGTGTAAAATACAAGGAAGCCATCGAGGCATGTGAGTCATACTTACATGAAAAGATATTAATTGAAACTCTGGTCAAATGTTTAATAAAATTGGAATTGATTTGCTACTTACACAAAGAACATTTACCGGAATTTATTATAAAAAATACAACTTTACACGAGAAAGAAGAGATTGAGAGGTGGAGAAAAAATGGTGGGGGTGAAAAATGCATTTAATTAAGTGTGAAAGAACAAAAAATCAGTTATTAATAGCTTGTATCGCTAGTAATAAGTGTTTACAATGAATCCATCATATCCTTTCAATTTAATGGATAATTTACTACAAAAATACGAAAACAATATAAACAAGGAATATCGTTTAATAAATGAAGTTAAATATGAATTAAATAACAATGGTACCTATATATCAACAGGATTGAGTCCTGCAAGAGATTACTTTCCAGTTGTCAAAATAGCGAATGGTCGAAAATGTATATCGTTTACAAAATAAGAGTTTTATGGATTTTTAAAGTATCAAGCTCAGATAAAAGATTATGTTGTCAATGTTCGACGAAACCAGCGCAAAAGGTGTTCAGATGAAGCGACGTTCGAAGAAGATTGTGTATCCAACATCAACAACAACGAAGAACCCTTGTCAATTGGGGATTCCATCAAATTAATATTTACTCGTAGACTGACGAAAAGCGGCCGTCTGCAACCCATATTGAAAGTGGTTCGTATAGATATTGTGTTAATCCTAGATGGGACATCCATCACAATGTTAATGAATGCTATATTGGCTATTAGAAGCAGACTCCACAGATTAGAGTTATTAGACTTTTCCTATTACTATCAGACTTTAATGTCATCGCTGGCCGCGAACAAGGAAATCAGAATTGATATTAAGACGTACATGGAAAAATTTCTATGTCATCAGTTCAACGAGTACAATTACGTCATTCAGAAGTGTATCTGGAGCTCAGAATATACCGATTGTGTCTTAGAAATATTGGCTTTTGAATTTGCTAAATTTAAGTGTGACCTAGGATCTGCCAACGTTAATAAGTTAATTTCCGATGATGACGCAACTCCATCAAGCGATGACACCAGTTGAAGAAAAAAGTCAGTGATTCTCTAATCAAACAAATTTTTAATACAAAACTGTTGCAATTTAATAAAAAATAGAAGAAAAGACTGTTATTTTAGCACTAAGTTCATTGATTTCTTTTATAAGTTTAATGTATTGTTCTTTATCTCTATCTCATTATGGTTTAATCATATGCTTCTTTAAAAATAAACTATGAATGAAAATATTTTTGTGGTTTTATTTCCTTTATTAAGATAATAGAATAAAATTCAATTATTTCTATTAATAAATATATATTTTTTATAAAAGCATTTGTTTTAGTAATTTATGTATTTTATGCATTAACGTTGTCTTATTATTACACTGAAGTCCGAACATTTCCAAATTAAAATTACCTAGATTTACTATTTTATTGGAGAATTCGTTGAATTCATAGAATGTGTTATTTGAAAAGAAAAATAAATTTCCGTTTTTATACCTGAACACACGATCAATGTTCGTAGGTAAACCAGGGAATTTTTCATTAATTATCCCATGCGTCTTTAATTTTAAATTACATTCATCGACTTCAATATAATAATAATTATTATAAAATACATATGTTTTTCCACTGTACGTACTGAAAGCACCATTAAGTTTGCTAATGTATGAAATACCAATTTTATTGGTGTTATGTTTTTCCACCAACTTGAAAGTGGGAAATTCAACCTTGTATATGTAACGCTGGTCGAAAATCATGATGTAATCAGCCGAGTTTTGATAGATGTGAACATCAGTAGTGGGGAAGTCTGGTAAATAATATCGAATCTTTTCTGGTTTTCTGTACGGCAATTGGTTCCTAATATCCAAAATCCACACCCATTCTTTATAAAAAAACATACATGTGATGGTTTGATGTAATTAAAAAATTATTTGTTCGAATCTCACACAAGTCCGGTTCAACTTCCTCGTGCATAGCACTAGTGGGAGAATAAGTCACAGTAGTAGTATCAATATCTGTAATAGTAGGTAAAACACTCCCCTTGCCGTACATATATTGAATTGTTTCTATATCGCCATCGGATAAGTTATCAACCAGTCCATTGTAATAAGCATACATAATAGACATTGGATCAGACGTGTGCTGAAGACCAAGAGTATGTCCAATCTCATGTGTTAAAACAGAAAAAAACTCGTGGTATCAATTGGGGGATTATCGAATCCATAATACCAATTCTCACTTTTATCTAGATGAATTTCAACACAGCTATTTCTGTTGGGGAAAAAAGCGTGTGCTAGAACACCTCCCTTTCCATCAAAATTATACTTGCAGACCCCCTTCATACATCTTTGATTATTTTTGTGTTTATACTGTGTTTCAGAAAACGAAATTATTATGTCCGGCTGTTTTACGGAGTATGTAAAAGTTATATTTGTGTAATTCTGCCATATATTAAAAGCTTTTTGTGCAATTTCAATCTTTAACGTGTCCACCCTTGGAAAGTACCAAAACAGGTTAGTTTTATTCCATTTACTTAGATAAGCTTGAATGTCTTGCGGATGGTCAGCCATACCACAACGAGGTCTACTAAGCAACTCGAGAGTTTCATTGTTTAAAGTTCCATCAATTTTTATATTGTAGAATTCTTGAAATTTGATTAATCCGATCTCTACGTTTGCGATTGATGACTCAGACGCGTCTAAATATCCAAATTGATATAGATAGTCAGTAACATTGTGCGATAATGCAGTATGAATTATACAGAACAAGTACACGAATACATGACACATGTTGTTTCTCTTTCACTACAATATCATCAAATGATATTTTGTTGTTTGTGTATTGGTTATTTATATAAAAACCACACATATTTATAAAAAATATGTATTTTCTATAAACAGTATAAATAATTATAAAGTATTTTCACATTGTTTTCTGTACAGGTACATTCAATATTTTCCCTAAAATTATGAAACAAACAAGAAGATTCAACCGTCTTAACTAAAATCGGTACATTACTATCGTATTCTAAATTAATAATATCTATATTACATAATATTTTTTTTAAAAATATACACTTTTGATGCCCTTTTACGTACACGGTGTCATGTCCAATGCAAGCTTCTCGTAAGATTTTACCAATGCATCTCAAATCAACGTATCCATCCGTATATTTAATATTTAAATGATTCCTTCCTATCCAATTGATTTCTCTCTGCTTCGATGGTGGCAGTAAGTGAAATGGTATCGTGGGCTTGAACAAGAAATGAATTGACCGCTCCTTGTAATTCATAATACTCAATTCTTTCGGAATAAATTGTATTACATTAAAACCTTGTATATCAATAATTAGTGATCGTGAGAATCTTTGTAGGTAAATACGCCGTCTATGTTTTTGGGTAAAGACGGGCGCTATAATTTTTTCAAACTTGATAATGCGATTTTTAAATCGAATACGATCTATGAGAAAATAATTTCTTCTATCGTCTTCGTCACACCATTCGTACACAGATGTTACATCAATAAAACTGACTCTCTTGCTCATGTTTTAAATTATTTTCTTTACTATCCCCGCAAGAGGTTGGTATTCAACTACATTATCAAGCAGAATGAGACAGTAAACTGCTGTATATGTACCAATTGATCTTGGCATTCTAGTTTAATATCGACGCTAGTGGAAATCATCGATTCATTTTGCTTAGAACAATCGATTACATAAATAGCAAGATTATGAAATTGCTTGTAATCCAAAGAGGTTGGTTTTGACATTCATAATAAGTAGATTGAAAATTTGAACACATGTGATCAGCTACTGAAGAGCTTTGAACAGCTTCTGAAGTGCTTTGAACAGCTTCTGAAGAGCTTTGAACAGCTTCTGAAGTGCTTTGAACAGCTTCTGAAGTGCTTTATTGAGGGCGCCACCTTAGTTGGGTTCGTGGCCGTCAGAGGGCGCCCCTCTGACGGCCACGAACCCAACTAAGGTGGCGCCCTCTGACACTCAATTGCCAAACTAAAAATAACGTCCTCTGACGATCACTAACCCAACTGATGTGGCGCCCTCTGACGGCCACGAACCCAACTAAGGTGGCGCCCTCAATAAAGCACTTCAGAAGCTGTTGAAAGCACTTCAGAAGCTGTTCAAAGCTCTTCAGTAGCTGATCACATGTGTTCAAATTTTCAATCTACTTATTATGAATGTCAAAACCAACCTCTTTGGATTACAAGCAATTTCATAATCTTGCTATTTATGTAATCGATTGTTCTAAGCAAAATGAATCGATGATTTCCACTAGCGTCGATATTAAACTAGAATGCCAAGATCAATTTAGTACATATACAGCAGTTTACTGTCTCATTCTGCTTGATAATGTAGTTGAATACCAACCTCTTGCGGGGATAGTAAAGAAAATAATTTAAAACATGAGCAAGAGAGTCAGTTTTATTGATGTAACATCTGTGTACGAATGGTGTGACGAAGACGATAGAAGAAATTATTTTCTCATAGATCGTATTCGATTTAAAAATCGCATTATCAAGTTTGAAATAATTATAGCGCCCGTCTTTACCCAAAAACATAGACGGCGTATTTACCTACAAAGATTCTCACGATCACTAATTATTGATATACAAGGTTTTAATGTAATACAATTTATTCCGAAAGAATTGAGTATTATGAATTACAAGGAGCGGTCAATTCATTTCTTGTTCAAGCCCACGATACCATTTCACTTACTGCCACCATCGAAGCAGAGAGAAATCAATTGGATAGGAAGGAATCATTTAAATATTAAATATACGGATGGATACGTTGATTTGAGATGCATTGGTAAAATCTTACGAGAAGCTTGCATTGGACATGACACCGTGTACGTAAAAGGGCATCAAAAGTGTATATTTTTAAAAAAAATATTATGTAATATAGATATTATTAATTTAGAATACGATAGTAATGTACCGATTTTAGTTAAGACGGTTGAATCTTCTTGTTTGTTTCATAATTTTAGGGAAAATATTGAATGTACCTGTACAGAAAACAATGTGAAAATACTTTATAATTATTTATACTGTTTATAGAAAATACATATTTTTTATAAATATGTGTGGTTTTTATATAAATAACCAATACACAAACAACAAAATATCATTTGATGATATTGTAGTGAAAGAGAAACATCAACATGTGTCATGTATTCGTGTACTTGTTCTGTATAATTCATACTGCATTATCGCACAATGTTACTGACTATCTATATCAATTTGGATATTTAGACGCGTCTGAGTCATCAATCGCAAACGTAGAGATCGGATTAATCAAATTTCAAGAATTCTACAATATAAAAATTGATGGAACTTTAAACAATGAAACTCTCGAGTTGCTTAGTAGACCTCGTTGTGGTATGGCTGACCATCCGCAAGACATTCAAGCTTATCTAAGTAAATGGAATAAAACTAACCTGTTTTGGTACTTTCCAAGGGTGGACACGTTAAAGATTGAAATTGCACAAAAAGCTTTTAATATATGGCAGAATTACACAAATATAACTTTTACATACTCCGTAAAACAGCCGGACATAATAATTTCGTTTTCTGAAACACAGTATAAACACAAAAATAATCAAAGATGTATGAAGGGGGTCTGCAAGTATAATTTTGATGGAAAGGGAGGTGTTCTAGCACACGCTTTTTTCCCCAACAGAAATAGCTGTGTTGAAATTCATCTAGATAAAAGTGAGAATTGGTATTATGGATTCGATAATCCCCCAATTGATACCACGAGTTTTTTTTCTGTTTTAACACATGAGATTGGACATACTCTTGGTCTTCAGCACACGTCTGATCCAATGTCTATTATGTATGCTTATTACAATGGACTGGTTGATAACTTATCCGATGACGATATAGAAACAATTCAATATATGTACGGCAAGGGGAGTGTTTTACCTACTATTACAGATATTGATACTACTACTGTGACTTATTCTCCCACTAGTGCTATGCACGAGGAAGTTGAACCGGACTTGTGTGAGATTCGAACAAATAATTTTTTAATTACATCAAACCATCACATGTATGTTTTTTATAAAGAATGGGTGTGGATTTTGGATATTAGGAACCAATTGCCGTACAGAAAACCAGAAAGGATTCGATATTATTTACCAGACTTCCCCACTACTGATGTTCACATCTATCAAAACTCGGCTGATTACATCATGATTTTCGACCAGCGTTACATATACAAGGTTGAATTTCCCGCTTTCAAGTTGGTGGAAAAACATAACATCAATAAAATTGGTATTTCATACATTAGCAAACTTAATGGTGCTTTCAGTACGTACAGTGGAAAAACATATGTATTTTATAATAATTATTATTATATTGAAGTCGATGAATGTAATTTAATATTAAAGACGCATGGGATAATTAATGAAAAATTCCCTGGTTTACCTACGAACATTGATCGTGTGTTCAGGTATAAAAACGGAAATTTATTTTTCTTTTCAAATAACACATTCTATGAATTCAACGAATTCTCCAATAAAATAGTAAATCTAGGTAATTTTAATTTGGAAATGTTCGGACTTCAGTGTAATAATAAGACAACGTTAATGCATAAAATACATAAATTACTAAAACAAATGCTTTTATAAAAAATATATATTTATTAATAAAAATAATTGAATTTTATACTATTATCTTAATAAAGGAAATAAAACCACAAAAATATTTTCATTCATAGTTTATTTTTAAAGAAGCATATGATTAAACCATAATGAGATAGAGATAAAGAACAATACATTAAACTTATAAAAGAAATCAATGAACTTAGTGCTAAAATAACAGTCTTTTCTTCTATTTTTTATTAAATTGCAACAGTTTTGTATTAAAAATTTGTTTGATTAGAGAATCATTGACTTTTTTCTTCAACTGGTGTCATCGCTTGATGGAGTTGCGTCATCATCGGAAATTAACTTATTAACGTTGGCAGATCATAGGTCACACTTAAATTTAGCAAATTCAAAAGCCAATATTTCTAAGACACAATCGGTATATTCTGAGCTCCAGATACACTTCTGAATGACGTAATTGTACTCGTTGAACTGATGATATAGAAATTTTTCCATGTACGTCTTAATATCAATTCCGATTTCCTTGTTCGCGGCCAGCGATGACATTAAAGTCTGATAGTAATAGGAAAAGTCTAATAACTCTAATCTGTGGAGTCTGCTTCTAATAGCCAATATAGCATTCATTAACATTGTGATGGATGTCCCATCTAGGATTAACACAATATCTATACGAACCACTTTCAATATGGGTTGCAGACGGCCGCTTTTCGTCAGTCTACGAGTAAATATTAATTTGATGGAATCCCCAATTGACAAGGGTTCTTCGTTGTTGTTGATGTTGGATACACAATCTTCTTCGAACGTCGCTTCATCTGAACACCTTTTGCGCTGGTGTCGTCGAACATTGACAACATAATCTTAAATATCCATTAATCGTAAATTATCCATTAAATTGAAAGGATATGATGGATTCATTATAAACACTTATTACTAGCGATACAAGCTATTAATAACTGATTTTTTGTTCTTTCACACTTAATTAAATGCATTTTTCACCCCCACCATTTTTTCTCCACCTCTCAATCTCTTCTTTCTCGTGTAAAGTTGTATTTTTTATAATAAATTCCGGTAAATGTTCTTTGTGTAAGTAGCAAATCAATTCCAATTTTATTAAACATTTGACCAGAGTTTCAATTAATATCTTTTCATCTAAGTATGACTCACATGCCTCGATGGCTTCCTTGTATTTTACACTCCATAGATTACGTTCCTCATCTGACAAATATGATTCGATTCGATTTCCCTCCAGCAGGTTCTCAAACTCCAAATCAATTAACATTTTTGCACATCTTACAACAGACGTCTTCAAGTCTGTTGCTTCCGGATATCTTGAATAACACATCCACATGATGTTTTATTATTTGTTCTGACTAGTCTTAGACACTCTATAAGATCAATGAATGTGTGTGGAATCAAAATATTATTTTTATTTATACTTCAAAAACATATGCGCAGATAAGTCTATAACGTTGGTTTTTAATGTCTTGACCCCACACCGATAATCACAAAACCACAAAGTAACAATCAATGTTTGTTTAATATATTAGCGTCACCATGATATTTTTAAAAAACATGGAATACATTATTTTTTCTAGAAACATCTTATGATTTTTTATTTTCTGTACTAAAAAACACACGCGCGGATAAGTCGAAACAACTTGATTGTGTCATCTTGAATGTTAAAAGCGTGTATAGGCAACCATCTTAACGATCATACCGAACGGGCACTAGAAGCGATTTGATATTAATATTTTCGTGACTTTTGGACCATCCTGTATATAACTGACACAACAGCGACAACTATAAAAAACGTGGTCGATTTTGGAACTACAGATATTGAATTAATAAATAATAATATAAAGCATATATCAATGTTACATCCTTCAATTATATCGTTAAATATAAACTTTAAAAAGTATTTTATTACTACGTCACCATACTGTATATGTATTAACTCTGTGTATTACCTAAATTCAGTAAAAAAACATGCAAAGGATATATCTAACCACATTTAGTTCATAACAGGAAGTGAGAGATAATGCTGTTTATGAAGTTATTTATCTGCAAAATGTTATTCGACACATGCATTTTATACGGTAAACAAATTTGTTATTGGAAACATATCAGTTTTTATTATATTCTATTTACTAGTGTATAAAATACAGCGGCCAGTATTGTAAATATCATTCAACATTGTGTTCTACTAGTAAGTACATATTGACTAGTGCTTTTTAATATTTCTTTCGAAACGGTATTATAGATATTTCTAAGATGTTTTGAATGTGTCTAGTATTCATAAATATATTTTTTAAACTACTTTTAAATTTACTAGTGTTATTTTCTAAGATGTTTTTGAATGTGTCTAGTATTCATAAATACATTTAAAATTTATATAAAGACATTCAATATGTTAGTTTGTTTCAAATTTTATTTACTAGTGCTTTTTAGACCCGGTATTTTAAATATATTTTAAGTAGATGCTTCAAGTGAATCTTACATTTGTTGTAAGATGTCTTGAATTATTAATTATTTTTAGTTGTTTCTTCGCAGAAATGAACTGCATTATATGTAAAAAATCTTTCACCCGGCGTGATAACTTGAAACGACATCTACATACTCTCCACCACAATTTTCGTTGTGCTACTTGCGAGGAGGGCGTGGACACATGTGAGCATGTTGCTGGACCACCTAAGAAGATGGTTAAAGTAGATGTTGAACCATCCACTAGTTCTAATAGACTTGCGGATGCTGCTCCATCTACTAGTCGAGATGTGTCTCAGGCAAGCTGCTGCGGGTTGAGTTTCCCTAATAATTCTCTATATAGGGGGCATCTTCGCGCGCAACAGCATTTGATTAATAACACACTTATGCTGCAGGATGGAGTGTTTAAAATTAATTCTTCATTCAACAACAGGGTCGCGAGTTACAAAATTCTAGGTGATGAGAGTGTAGATATCACAAATTTTTTAGCAAATTTGAAAATTAAAGTGTGCCGCCTGATTAAAGATGTTCTGGCTGGGGCTGTATCGGGTATTAAGGTACAGTTAGAGCTATTTGCTCATTATGTTAAAGCGATAGCAGATAAGGAAATAACCGACTTAAAATCATTTAATACTCGATACACCATTGTCACCGAGTGGTCGAACTTGGAGGACGTTTTTGATCAGGCGGTTGCTATTATAAAGTCGAAGTCGGAAGAGTTTTCGGAGAGAGGGAGTAATTGGGCATTTAAGATGGTCTCACATTTAGAGGTTAACATCAACACATTTAGGACTATTTAAAGACTAAAAACGCGAATGGCAAGACTGAGAGTTGCAGCCCCAATCATCAAATTGAAATGTCGACATACAAAACGATTAGTGTTATACGAATAAGTAGTCGAAATCAGCAGATGGTATTATCAAATGATACATATAATAATTTATTTAATTTACAACCACTAATTAAATATAAATTATCATTCTTCGATGATAGTGAGTTCCCTAGTTTTTATAATACATTGTTGAAATCTTGTATAAACTTAAGCGGTGATTTATATAGCAATATTGTTAAATTAATAGAGGGCCAGTCAAATTCATTAAACGCTTTTCTAATGTTAGAAGTGCTACATACTTCTTTTAATACTCTTCATTATGATTTTGAAGTAATGAAACTAGGTGATATTGCTAATTGGTATAACAATACTGTTGATTGATTAGTCCATAATTGTGATACTAGATAATAAGTTTAATTGTATCTGTTTGTATATAAAGAAATAAATTTTGTCTACAGAATCTAATCTTTTATTCCTTACACCCTTGTTTATTTTGAAACGTCCTGTATATTCATATTATATTAATACAAGTATTATACTGTATATGTATTTAATTTTGGCCGCCATCTTGGATTCGCCATCTTACTTTTCTAATTTTGAAACACCCTACATTAATTTTAAAATTTTGGTGGCCATCTTGGATTCGCCATCTTACTTTTCTAATTTTTGAAACACCCTACATTAATTTTAAAATTTTGGCGGCCATCTTGGATTCGCCATCTTACTTTTCTAATTTTTGAAACACCCTACATTAATTTTAAAATTTTGGTGGCCATCTTGGATTCGCCATCTTACTTTTCTAATTTTTGAAACACCCTACATTAATTTTAAAATTTTGGCGGCCATCTTGGATTCGCCATCTTACTTTTCTAATTTTTGAAACACCCTGTATACGTCACAAAGTACCATGCTGTATATGTATTTATTTTTTTGAGACACCCTGTATATTAGTTTTGCGCGCCGACCACAACGCCATCTGCAAATCCACGGTGGCCGCGTTCGGAACTAACGTGATGGACGAGGGGGTGAGGTGGAGTAAGTTGAGAGGGGGAGGAGGGTCCAGAACTCTCCAATCTACCCTACTCGAAAGGTTTTCGACATTCTGGTGAAATGCACGGTGTAATTTATGGTAGATTAATAGGGGACGGTGATAGCATCGTTCTTAGAAAACTACGTGAAACGGCCCCTTACGGTCCCCAAAAAATTATTGAAAAAATCGAGTGCCGAAATCATATATTACGTAATTATATATATAAAATTAGGGACTGTTTGAAAAAAAACTTAATTCAATTCGGCCGTGACAAAAGCAATTGAACATTACAAAAGTTCGAACTTAAAAATAACAAATTATAGATAGTGAAATTGCAGTGTGACATTATAAATATGGACCAAGATATATTTTTTGTGAACACTAGGATTGTGCTTCTTACTTTTGTCAAGGATCTAAAAAAGGATACTTGGTATGAGATAATACACATAGATGTAGAACTCTGACCAGAAATGGTAACTAAGTTAGAGTAATTTTATTTTCTCGCTTTATATCTCAAATTATGGATCCTCGTATTTTGAGAAATCGAGAAATTAGAAACGTCAAATTGGAGAATTAGTATGTACCTACTGATTGTGATAAGTTTAGACAAAACGCTACTTGGCGGTTATTTAAAAATTTTACCGAAGCTTTACTGAAAAAAAATTAAACAGTGCAAGATATAAATAAAAAAATGAAGTGTGGCCACCACACGACTTTCTTATATGTATGAAAATGTTACTTCCGGTCCGAATTTTGAGGTTTCATTTATACAAAAAATATTCCAAATCCAACTCTAAATACTTTTGTACTCTTCATAAATGTATATAGAATGCATAATTTACGACATATTTGCAAAAAATCGTTATTCGGTATGAGTAAAAGTGTTACTTCCGGTCCGAATTTTGAATTTTTTTTTATATAAAAGATATTGGAAATTATAGTTCTAAATACTTATGAATTCTTTATAAATTAGTCTAAACTTAGTAATTGACGAAATACTTGCAAATTTCGATTCTTTCATTGAAGTAAACTACTACTTCCGGTTTGCCGATTTTGCTCAAAATCTAATCAGTTCTCAAGAGGGAGATTATATTCGTAAATACAAAATTTGGAATTGATATGTCCAGCGCTTTGACCGCTATCGTGATCACACACAAACACACACACACATAGACACACAGACATTTTTTAAAAACCTCTTTTTCGGTATCAGGGGACTTCAAAACGTAGACATCTGCAAAAATCTCGAGGTCGAAAATTTTCATCATCACAATACTTCCTTATACTACGTATAAGAAAGTAAAAATTGATAATATCAATAACATTCGATTTCAAGTTGTGGTATTAACATTGGCTTCCAATCAATGATTAGTTCGGAGTCCGCACAATTCGTCTCTTACCCACCGTGAAATTTTTATAATTTAATTTCGCTAACTAGCAATATCAGTGTCGATTGTGAAGAATATAAATATTTTTTACATTTTATAAGAAACACCGGCACTGTTGTTACAAAAGATTTTTTTTTATCAGATTTTAGTTTTCTCTAAAACATTACTCATATTATTACAAAGCCTCAACATGTAAAGTAAATACAAATCATGGTGAGAAATAATAAGAAGTACAACTTGTAATAATAATAGTAATAAAACATTGCAGAATAAGATTTAATATCTAATTAATGCCGGCAAATATCATTAAAATAATTACAAATTACATAAAATGGGAGTCTTAATAAAACTAAATAAATACAAGCCAAAAGAATATTCATAAATAGCAAAAACAAATTCCGACAAAAGAGATGCACCAATATTTTCATGCAATAAATGCAGGAAACAAATATCCCAAATTTATTTGCTTTCCAGTTGACCAGGCATCGCTTCATGTTGCTGGTCGTATACCTGCATTGTGTAAAAGGTACAGGGATATTAAACTCCGTAAATATATTCGATATATTTCAGACAACCCGATATACGCCATTCGAGAATTTTTCTTAGGTAAAGCCCACCCTTAAGCTGCTTTAATTTCTAAATTATCGTTTGTTTTTATTGTGTTCACGTTACCTCCAATTTGCGTTGTATTTATATATATATTCATTGCTTTCTTTGTTGTTTTTGATATATATTCTCTTTTCGTTGATTAATTTGATTCTAACATTTCTTTTCTTATTTTTAGGAATAGGTAATATAGGATACACGTTACATATCACCTTTATTCCTTTATCTTGGTTTAGACGGTCCTTTTCCTTTTGGTATTTCGGCTCTTCTTCCTCCAGGTCATTGAACCATTTCTTTGTGTTCGGAGAATTTTCCAAATCCGTTAACCTTTAATCAAATTTTATTGGTGTAAGTTCTTTCTAATCTATATTATATACTGACTAATGTTTTATTTGTTTTTAGCTTGGAATCACTTGGAGCATTTTTATATGAAGGAAATTATGCCAATCGTACATTTAAATGTGTATCTATTGATGTCTTATGCAAAGAAAAATTACAATTGAATCTCTATATAGTGATTAGAAAATTTGAGTGGAATACATTTATTTACGTATAAAGACCTTTGCTTTTTTTTACAATAGTGTTTATTATTATTGCAATATGCTGAAATGCAGGCTTCTGTTCATTGCGTTTCACCCCTATGGAACCTAGTGTTTCCCTCTTCGTGCAATCTTATTGCTTGTAAGTGATTTACTCTTGTGACGGAGCCATCCCTTAACATTATCCTTTCTCTATTTTTAGCATTCATCTTTTTCTTTACCTGGATTTGTTGCCTTCTTGTGAGTATTTGCAGTGCTATGTGCACTGTGGCTTTGTAGTCAGGCTCTTCCTTTTTATATTTAAAAACTATGTCAGGATTTTCCTGCCTGTAACGGAAATTGAATTGTTATTCAAGTTGTATCCTTTTATGTTTTCTTATTAAGGTTAGTTTTTATTTATTTAACGTTGTTTTATACAATATTCAATACAATTTTTATTTGGATTGCTAATGCTTTCATTCACGTTTCTTTTTTACGGGTATGCAACCCACATTGCATTGATGTGTATTGTATTGTATGTCCATCAGTTCGAATATTTATTGTCTTATCCAATAATTTAAACAAATATATATATATATATACATATATATATATATAAGTTAATGGATTATTCTATATATCTATATTTGATGAAATGTTAAATTATAACTAATGTATCAAATATGTATACTTATATTTATTTAAAATAAATTGTGCTGAAATTTATTTTTGTTGGCATTTTATTTGTTTAATTTTATTTTTATATATAAAAGTGTGTTAACCACATTCACTGATATCTGGTTATATTCACATTTATTCAGTAATAACCACTTATATCTAGTTTTATCAATGTTTTTACATATATAAAATTTTTAATATTTAAATCTGGTTATATCCAGTTTTCTCATTGTTTTTTTATTTTTTTATATTTTTAAAATACAGAAAAATACCACAGCAATATGTGTATATACAGCAATGATAAGTAATAGCGTTGATTGAAGGAATACATAAAGATGCGCAACTACATAGCACTGAGCGTAGCCAAAACTGGGTCCAAGATCTATAGCGATGTATAGTCGTTTGGATCCGAGATTCGAAACAGCCCGAGACAGCGATGATGTTTCTCGGCAAGGGGTTTGCGGGACGACTTAACGGAAAGACACGCAATTTTACTATAGCGTTGCGCATCGTTATGTATTCCTTTAATCGACGGTAATAGTGAAGTCGTAATAATACGATATGTTGATGACGGTTTAATAATTACTAAAAATTTAAATAATTTAAGTTACTTTTAAGGAACATTTCAGATTACATTATCAAGTGCATAATATTTTATCGGACTAGAAATAATAAATACAAAAGACTGAATCAATCTTTATTCACATCAGTTCTTATATTAAAAACATTCTAAAGAAATTCAATTTCGGTGAACTAAAACCAAATTCTACTCCAGCAGATATCAACAGTGTTTTATGCGACAATATGAATTCTAGCAAATGTGACGATAGACTCTATAAACAGACAAGCTGTAGCTTGTCTAATGTTTGCAGCCATTACAGTTCGTCCAGACATCATGTCATTGAGAATGTAGTGGGTCGTTTTCAGAATTCCCTTTCAAATGCACACTGGCATGCAGTGAAGAGGATTTTCAGATATCTTAAGAATACAGTCGGCTACGGAATTGAATATAAAAGAAATTCGCAACTGACTGGGTACTTCGATGCTGATTATGGTGGAGACAGGGATACGAGAAAATCAACGAGTGGTTATGTGTTTTTGTTGGTCAGGGAGCAATCACCTGGTCTTCCAGATTACAAAATTCCGTATCACTTTCTACTAAAGAAGCTGAATATGTTGCAGCATCAGCAGCAGCGAAGGAAATGATTTGGATAAAACAATTATTAAGTGATATTGGGTGTAATATGGATAAAGGGCCTACACTTATAAGACAATCAACGTGCGATCCAACTAATAAAGAATCCTGTTTACCATAAAAGAACGAAACATATTGGAATACATTATCATTTTGTGCGTGAAAAATATGAAGGTGGTATTTTGTTTATTGAATACATACAAAGTGATGAACAAATTGCCGATATTTTTACGAAACCATTACCTTTGCCAAAATTTAACAAATTTAGGGACTTAATGAATATGAATAGCATATGTAACATATGCATCCATATGTATAGAGGAGACCTGGGATGGTTTGGACACGGGGATACAATTGACAGGCTCAAATTTCGCGCCCTAATAGAGATGCTGTTGCTGTGACTGGGATTTAATGTTGGTACTTGTGTGAGGAAGTGGCTGACAAAAGCATATGGCCGCTACTCAACAAGTGCGACATCGCGAGTAAATTAACACTTTTTGACACCTCCAAAGTAACTTTTCAAGGTAAGTTTGTAAAGTTTTTCGACAATACAGATCCGTTCTTGAACATTGCGGTTTTGTTTGCAAGTAATGGTGACTGGTGGAAACATATCGTATGATTCAAGTAGATGCAATATGTTGTTCAAATTTTATAGCTAGAAATGTTTCATCGTGCACCATGAGGATACAATGGACATCTGTCCATTCTTTCCACGGATATGTCCATTGTATACCCGATAATTTTTATTAATGTTCAACGTTGTTGTCATCTTAGGTGCCACGGCAATTTAAGAGGAAAATTAACCGGAGCTTCCCCGAAGTTGACCTACAACAGGCGGTGGAAGATGTTTTGAACAATCGCGGAAGTATACAAGTGGCAGTCTGCCGGAACATGACGAAGTCTCGTTTGGCACTTTACGTAAAGAAAGCCAAAGAAACGGGCTTGGAATATTTGTCATTTAAGCCAAACTTTCACACCAGACAGGTTTTTTCTGAGAAAATGAGGTAAGCACTGGCAAGGTATTTACTCCAATGTTCAAACATTTTTTACGGAATCACGTCGATGAAATACAGGCAAATAGCTTTACAGTTTGCTGAAAGAAATCAACTGAAATTTCCCGAATCTTGGAAAGAAAAAGGGCAAGCCGGAGAAGACTGGTTCACGGGATCATGAAGAAAAATCCTGCGTTGTCCATAAGAAAGCCAGAGGCAACATCCCTTGCTAGGATGACCGCGTTCAATAAAACCACCGTGTGCGAATTCTTTGACAAACTTGAAAACGTTTTACAAAGGAATAACTTTCAACCCTCAGATATTTTCAATCTAGATGAAACGGGCGTCACCACAGTACCTCCGGTGGAAAAAGTAGTTGGACAAAAGCATGAAAAGCAGATCGGCCAAGTAACGTCGAGAGAGCGAGAAGAATTGGTGACACAAGTAGGAATAATTTGTGGCAATGGCAATTCGTTGCCTCCGGTATTCGTGTTCCCACGTGTGCGCTTTGAGAAACAGCGAATGATGGCTGGCGCAGCACCAGGAGCTTTAGGACTTGTTCACAAATCCGGGTCGATGACCACCGAAAACTTCGTGTCGGTTTTGCAATTTTTCAAGAACGTGAGATGTGATAAAAAACAGCCCGTATTACTTCTGATGGACAATCATGAATCCCACCTCAGCCTGGAAGGAGTTAATTTCTGCCGAGACCACGGGATCACAATTTTGACACTCCCGCCGCACACTTCCAACCGGTTGCAACCACTGGACTGGTGCGTGTTTGGTCCATTCAGAAAATACTTCAGTGAAGCAGTCCATTCTTGGATGTTGGCCCATCCAAATGAAACCCTATCAATCTACGCACTTCCTGAGCTGTGCTGCAAAGCTTGGGACCGGGCTGCATCGCCTGAAAACGTGAAATCGGGTTTTATGAAATGTGGTATCTCACCATATGATCGGCATATTTTTCAAGACCACAATTTTATGTGCCCTTCTGTCTCAGACCGGCCAGATCTTTCGAAACTGGCAATTCAGCATCGGAAGAAGCTGAAGACGCTAATAGAGTCACCGCTGCTGTAGATCTTTCTACGACAATTATTTTTCCTACAGGGACTCTTTCACCAACTCTTTCGACGTCGAATCAACAGTTTGCTACATCAACTCCTTCCTCGTCGACTCAGCAGTTTGCTACATCAACTCCTTCCACGTCGAGTTCGTTCATTTCTCGAGAACACATTGATCCGTATCCAAAAGGTAAGCCGAGGAAGAACTAGAAGAAAAGGAGAGAATAAAGAGGACAAAGAAGGCCAAAAACGTAGGGTAGGTTGTCCAACAGTGGATCAGTGGTACACAGTGAATCAGTCAATTATTCGAGAAAATATGGCAACTATGGCTATGCGCCTGTAATACGTTTAAATATGTTTATCCACCTTGAAACGCAGCCAGTCGGCAGTTACGGTTGAGAGTGTCGGTGCGTTAGCCGAATTTTCGTTTTGCATTATTTAATGTTGGTTTCCGGTGAGTGCATTTTTATTTTTTTATTCTAGTTATTTGTACATTGAGTTTGGCCGTAAAACCATTTTACAAACTTCTTTTATTTTAGTTGAAAATCACTTTTTTTGTTATCATTACCTGTTGGTAAACAGTGGATCAGCAATATTGGGGACACAGTGGATCATGATCCACTGTGTACCACAATTACTTAAGTATGATGTTACTCAGAAATTATCTTTTTTCCTTTACAGAAAATGCCACGGACAAAGATACAGGAACGTAAAATTGGTAAACATACGCAAGCCGAGATAGAGCGAGCCTTAAAATTAATAGAAGTTGGTTTAAGCATCCGTCAAGCGGCAGTGCAAACCAATGTTGCCTTTACAACTCAACAGAGGTACAAGCAGAAACAACGTAACGCAGAACCCAATGCGGAGTTAAGATTAGTGCCCAATTATGCAGTAAACAAGGTGTTTACTGATCTTCAAGAAGAGGCATTAAAAGACTATTATAAAAAATGCACACTACTATTTTATGGCCTTTCTGCAAAAGACTGTCGCCAAGTGGCATATCAAATGGCACAAGTCAATAATCTGAAAATGCCTCCAACCTGGGAGATTAACGAAATGGCCGGAGTCGAATGGCTCAGATCCTTTAGAAGCCATCATCCTGATTTGACTTTAAGAAAACCGGAAGCATGTAGCCTCGCCAGAGCAACAGCATTTAATGGGACCAACGTTGGGAAATTTTTCGACAACTTGGAAACAGTAATTCGCAGAAACCCGGCATTTTCTGACGGAACAAGAATTTTTAACCTGGACGAACCCGGCACCACAACGGTGCAGAAACCACCAAAAGTTATTGGACCAAAAGGGCACAAAAACCTGTGTAAAGTAACAAGTGCGGAAAAGGGGACATTGTGCACAACTTGCTGCATAATAAGTGCGGGAGAACAGGCTTTGCCAGCAGCTATTATTTTTCCGAGGAAAAACGTAAACGCCAGAATGAGTGTTGGAACACCACCTGGCACTCTAATTCTCTCGACACCGTCAGGGTGGATGAACACCGAATTATTTGTGAAAGTTATGCATCATTATATTAATTATAGTTGTTTGGACAAGCATGTGTTTGCGCTTGCGCGCACCCGCACGCTCCACTCCACTTCAGCATCATTTCGAAAGAGTGTCAAGTCAACCACGAACAAAGGTAGATCGTAGATCGCCCACAGACATTTTCGTTATTAAATCAGTGCATGTTTAACCAAACAATTGTAAGTTCAAATTTAAATAAACAAACATCAAAGACGAAGAAGTGATATCATTTCTACATAAAATTTGGTCCTTCGACAGCCGGATAAGTCAAAAACAATATACATTGGCTTATCTATTTCACAATACCAGCCGCCAGGCGAGAAAAACAGTACGCTTGCATGGGAACCAGACGAACACGTGTGCAGCTGGAACAAAAAAAGGCAAGTGGCAATTCCTTTCTATAATATATCCTTTATTTGAATACATTTATTTGTGTGAGTATCGTAATTTAAAATGCCAGAAATGCAAGAACAAATTCGCAAACGTGGTATTTTAAAAGCAAAGTTAACGTTATTTCAAAATTATTTAAATAATGTAAAGCAAATTTTAGATACAGAAAAAGGCGAAAACGAAAGAGATAGTTGCATACTTGAAATACAGGGTCGGTTAGATAAAATTGAAACATTATTGGGGGAATTTGATGAAATACAATATGAAATTGAATCGATACACGAAAATCAAGACGAACAGTTAAAAGAACGAGAGAATTTTGAAAACAATTATTATAAATACATAGCTATGGCCAAACAGATTTTAGCTAAACATAAAATTTTAGAAGTAAATTCAATAAGATCTAAAGATTCTATAGGTTCAGCCAAATCTCACAATTCAGAACAATTTAAAAACAATATTAAATTACCACAGATAAGCTTGCCAAAGTTTGATGGGAATTATGAGAGATGGCTTGAATTTCGCGACACATTTAAATCACTGATTCATAGTAACGAAGCTATAGGTGAAGTTCAAAGATTTCATTATCTTCGCGCGTCGTTAGAGGGTGGTGCGGCTCAGGTAATTCACTCAATAGAATTTTCAGCAGAAAATTACAATTTAGCATGGGAATTATTATGCCAACGTTTTGACAATGAAACTTTGCTTGTACACAATCATGTGAAAGCGCTATTTGATTTACCAAATTTAACAAAAGAATCACCTTCCGATTTGCGAGCGTTGATTGATGGTCTTTCAAAACATCTTCGTTCTCTAGAAATTTTGGGTCAACCTACAACACATTGGGATACACTAGTGATATATATAGCAACGAGCAAGTTAGATAAGCACACTTTAAGAGAATGGGAAGAAAAGAGAAACTCAGATTCATTACCAACATTAAATGAATTAAAAACATTTTTAAGATCTAAAGCTGACCTACTAGAAACATTAGAATTAGGCAAAAATCATACAAGCAAATTTGACAACTCTAAATCATCACAAAGAGAACAAAGGGCATATAGAACACATACATTCAACACTCAAAAGATCACCTGTGTATTTTGCAAAGGGTCACATCAAATATACAATTGCAAAGATTTTCTTGATTTACCAACAAATACACGATTAGATTCAATCAAAAAATTGCAGTTGTGCATAAATTGTATGAAAAGCGGACATGTAGCAAGGGATTGTTGGTCAGGTAGGTGTAAGCGTTGTAATGCACAACATAATACACTTTTACACTTTGAACGGAATTCAAAGGCAAATGAAGGGGTAACACTATCAAGTCAAAATCCCATAGAACCATCACACGTTTTCATAGCGACCGCTTTAGTTCATATTTTGGACAAACAAGGTATACCATACGAATGTCGGGCAATCCTGGATTCTGGATCTCAATCTAATTTCATTTCTAAGGAAATGTGTAACAAGTTAGAGCTACAACGCTCAAAAATCAATACAACAATCATCGGAATTAATCAGTTAACAAAAACTATTAATTCTCAGTGCACTATACGACTTCAGTCAATGCACAACACAAGTGAATTTACAACATCGGTTTTAGTTATAGACAAAATCAGCGACGACTTACCTAGTCAGAAATTTGAATTAGAAAAGGAAAAAATACCAAATCATATCAAATTAGCAGATCCAAGATTTCATACACCAGGTCCTATAGACATTTTAATTGGAGCAAGCATTTTTTGGAACTTGTTGTGTATAGGTCAGCATTCCATATCACAAAATTTAAAATTGCAAAAAACCAAACTAGGTTGGGTGATGACAGGCACAATACCACATATCCAATCTGCAAAAGGTTCACATTGCCATTTTACAAAAACCACAAATATCCAACAACAATTAGAAAAATTCTGGCGCATAGAAGAAAGTCCAACAGAAAGCTTCATTTCTAAGGATGACATCAAATGTGAGGAAATATTTCAAGAAACGACAACACGCCACAGTGACGGTCGATTTGTTGTGCAAATGCCATTAAAGGAATCTATAACAAATTTAGGTGATTCGAAACAAAACGCTATTTCAAGATTTGCGGCTTTAGAAAGAAAATTCAAAGCAAGGCCTCAACTTAAAGCACAATATATAAACTTCATGAACGAATATGAGGAAATGGGTCATATGACACGAGAAGATTCTAACAAAGAAGTATTCGCGTATTACCTACCACATCATGGAGTATACAACGAAAATAGCTCTACTACTAAACTTAGAGTAGTTTTCGATGGTTCAGCAGCTTCTGATACCGGATGGTCACTTAATCATCTCCAACTGGTAGGTCCTACTATACAAGATGATTTATTTGCAATTATTTTACGATTCAGAGAACACAGATATACAATGTGTGCTGACATTAAGAAGATGTATAGACAAATTTGGATTCATCCATCGCAAAGACATTTACAACGTATTGTTTGGAGAAAGCAGGCAGAAGAACCACTCGAAAGCTATACATTAAACACAGTCACATATGGAACCGCAAGTGCACCATTTCTAGCAGTCAGATGTTTACAACAATTAGCACTGGAAAATGAAAACGAATACCCAGAAGCATCAAGAATAATAAAGTCAGATTTTTACGTAGATGATATGATTACCGGAGGCGACAACATCGATTCGGTACAACAAGTAATTCGACAGATCATATCTATCTTAATGAGTGCAAAATTCGAATTACATAAATGGACATCAAACAACCAACAAATTCTAAATGGAATTCATTTTTCAAATACAAGAGAAACCATTCTCAATTTTGGAACTCATGACAACACAAAAACTCTTGGTCTTTATTGGTCATGTGATACTGACAGTTTATTTTTCAAAATTAGCAATCCACACCAGGAAAACATAACCAAGAGAACCATATTATCGGATATCGCACAAGTTTTCGATCCTTTAGGGTTGTTGAGCCCGTGTGTAGTTACAGCAAAAATGATGATGCAACAACTTTGGATACAAAAATTATCATGGGATCAAGTACTTCCTCAACCAATCCTTTCACAATGGAAAACATTTAGACAAGAACTCATTCAGTTAAACCAACTCAGAATACCAAGATACATAGCAAGTCAGGAAATATGGAACATGGAGATCCATGGGTTTGCCGACGCTTCTCAAGCAGCCTATGGTGCATGTATATACATTAGAACTACAGATGCGCAGGGCAAGATTTGCGTGAAATTATTATGTGCTAAAACAAAGGTAGCCCCCGTAAAGGTCATTACGATTCCAAGGCTCGAATTGTGTGGGGCATTGGTTTTAGCGCAGTTGGCACACAAGGTGAAAGTCGCTTTCAACAAAGGGTTTCACAAATGCTACTTATGGTCAGACTCCTCGGTAGCTCTTCATTCAGGCACGTAGCCAAGGGGGGGTCCAGGGGGTCCGGACCCCCCCCCCCCCCGAAGCTGCCCTGAAGGCTAAAGCGCACATGGTTTTCTAAAAATGAAAAAAACTAATTTTTTAAGGTTAAATAGTTTAATAATGCTTCATGGAATTACATACTAGTGTTCTTTTCTAGTCGGATAAAACGCAAACCGGAAACCCAGTCTCAAGTTCCTGGAATTATAAGCGCATCACATCACCCATATGGCACACTGCACTACACCTAGCAGCACAGGGGTGAAACCTAGATTAGGCAACTGGCAGCAAAGAAATATGTGGGCCACGACCCAGGGCGGGAGTGAAGGGATCTTTGACGTTTGAGACCGATCCAATCGGAACCAATTATTAGAGCGCGTGGTTTGAAAGTTTTCCGTACTCGGTTTAATCATGCGCCAATGCGTCAACAGTTCGGCCATTTTGTTTATCTTGAAAATTTTTAGAAGTTAGCGTCTATAACGCCACAATGGCCCCACAGAACACTTTCTAGCCCTAGCGTGGTGTCTGCTACAAAGAAAGTGTATTTCATGGAAAAGTGAAGCTGCTTAAGCCCTAAGAACTGGTAAGCATATGAAATGAAGATGCAAAAACCATAAATATAAAGATTATTTTACGTTAACCGCAATTCTTGAAGTTTGTTTAATGAATTTTTGTTTTAGGGTTACTCGTTAACCAGAGGTGATTGCGAAACTGCCGGACTCCTGCACGAAGAAAAGCGAAAATTAGAAAAGTTAAGTTGATAACAACAGATACTACACCATATTTAAATCAGTTCACTGTATTTTAGGTTTAAGTCCACAGCCCTTGAAGAAAGTTTCTTTGACAACGCCATCCACTTTTATATCTCTTGTATGTCAACGATGGAATTTGTTGGCCGTAAGAAATATTGCTCCAAGTATCCAGGAGGCAACAACTGGTATTACACTAGTATTTGTGAAGGCTTCCATCAATAAACATTTCTTCAGATTTCTGAAATCTGTATTACCATGAGTTATGGAGGAATATTTGTAAGATGTTTCTAAAAGTTAAAGATTTTGGACTGTGTGTTCGTACATGAAGATAAAAGTGAAGGTAGCTGCAGCTCAGCTTAGCAGTTCTGTAGCTAGTGCTATTGAAACATTTGTTACTTTCGTGAACATCCTACCTTTACAAGCCATGTTCACAGCAGAATTTGTTCAAAAAGTTGATGATTTGTTGGACTCCCTTAACAGTTCAAGTCCCCAAGCCACTGATAATAAACATTTCAGATGTGCAGTGTCTGAAAGTTCCCCTCATTTGGAATTTTGGCATGAGTTATTGGCAGAGATGGATCAGTGGAAATTAATTGATTTGGAAACTGATGCCGATGTCACAAATCGGTATTCATTTGTCAGGGGTTTGCAGATGACAATCCGATCAGTTATTTTCCTCTGGAACAGTCTCAAGGATATATCCATAGATTTTGGCACAACTTGATGACCTTCCAGCAGAAGACACGCAAGGTGTAGCTTTAAGTTTGTTGAAATTTTTAATTAGTTTTTGTATATATTTTATATCATTATGTATACAGGATGCAGTTTTATAATTATTGTTTCCTTGTTCTGTTTGATGATTTTGTTTAAGTTTTATAATTATTATTTTCTTCTTCTATTTGATGATTTTGTTTATATTTTTGTATTTTGTTAAACTTGAAAATGTTATAATAAATGTAGGGTTGTAAAATAGTATACTATTTTTAATTTCAAAGTAACTCATTCTTTATTAACATTAAATTATTAATTTGATTTTTACTGAATATACGTTATTGTGTATTCGGTAAAAATCAAGTTAATAATTTTTGTAACATAGAAAAATCATCTGAAAATGTAATTTACACGTTTAAATGTGCCGCCATTTCGATTTAGTTTGCCACGACGCACGACGACACGAGGGTGCGCGTTTTTTGTGTTGCCAACGTTTAATATGGGGTCTTTCATTTCTTAAGAGTAATTATTCTATGCCTAGCAGTGATCGCTTAGACTCCCTACTCCCTCACTCTCCCTTCCCTTAAATTAGTTCACTTTTTCAATCGAGATCGAGAATCGAGTCAGACAGTTGATGAGTCGTGTCGTAATCGCACAGTAACTAACAGTAAGTTAACAAATAACAATGAAGAGGTTGATTCCATCGTCGGATTCGTCGGCCGCGTCAGCGCCTTCACAACGCAAGATCACAAAAATTTTTCAACTAAAAACATTAGGTAGGTAAATGTAATGCAATAGTTAGTTATTGTATCAGAATATCAGAATTATCAGATATAATATACATAAACTTTATGGATGCTATTTTTTCTAATCTGCGTCTGTAATAAAGCTGTGAAAGAGCATTATGAACGGGTTTTTCATAAATTATTTTTAATTTGCGCTTTCGTTTTTATTTTGTTAAATCACTTCTTTTCTTCTTTAATACCATTGATTTAGTTTTTTTGGACATAAGTTTTAAAATCTTTTTTTTTCTCTTCAGATTCTCAATCTGAACAGTCAACAAGTAATGAAAATGAAGTTGTTTGTTCGTCTTCGTCTACTTCTGATCTGAACTTAAGTTCTTCTTCTTCTTCTGCATCGTTAAATTTAATAGAAACAATAGAAATAGAACCGAAAACCACCAACATTAACAAAGCCATTTCATTGTTTCAACCCGAAAATTTTGATTTGGGTAGTGCGGTTTATGAACACTTTGATGACAATTTAAAAAATAAGATACTAACATTTACTCTGATTCCTGAGCGTTCCTATAACTATCCTGCTACAATAACCGGAAATCAAAAGCACTTAAAATTTCAACCAAAATGACTTGATAGATGGCCTTGGCTAGCCTATTCAAAAAGTAAAAATGGAGTATATTGCAAGGTATGTGTTCTATTTTCCCGCGATGGAATTGGCAAAGGTAATCATGAAAATCTTGGGGCTTTTATAAGATATCCTTTCAATAAATGGAAGCATGCATTGGAAAAATTTGAAAAACACGAAATATCGAAATATCATCGCGATTGCAAAGTTTATGCTGACAATTTTCAGAGTGTTAAATCGGGAAGAGTGCTCGATGTCTTATCGCAAATTGACTCTCGGCGACAAAAAGATCGAGAAGAAAATCGTAAAGCTTTGAAACCTATTATTGAAACAATATTATTTTGTGGTGAACAAGAACTTCCGTTACGAGGGGATAATGATAGTGGACCTGTAACCTTAGATAAACCAAAAAAGAAAGATGGCAAATTTCGGGCATTATTAAGGTTCCGAGCGAATGCCGGTGACGAGGACCTCAAAAAACACCTTACAGAAGGTAGAAAAAATGCAATGTATGTCAGTCCCGATATACAAAATGAAGTTATTGACATATCTGCAACATTAATTCAGGATCAATTGGTAAAAAAAATTAAAAAAACTGGTTATTTTAGCATTTTAATAGATGAAACAATGGACATATCAGGAGTGGAGCAAATGTCCTTTTGCGTACGCTATATAACCACAGAAAATTCCCAGTCAAATCTACGCGAGGATTTTCTAGGCTTTGTACCTGTTTACGATCAATCAGCTGAAAACATATCAACACTGATTCTGGAACAATGTACCAAACTGAGTTTAGACATGAACAACTGCGTAAGTCAAGGATATGATGGTGCAGCAAACATGGCTGGCCATCTAACTGGTGTTCAAGCTCGCATTAGAAACCAATATCCAAAAGCAATATATGTTCACTGAGCAAGTCACAGATTAAATCTAGCTCTATCAAATGCTTTGTCAGTTCCGGCGGTCAGAAACTGTTTGGGAATAGTTAACGAAGTTGCAAATTTTTTTAGAAATCATGCACATGCTAATCAAATTTTAAAAGCGAAAATTAAAGAGCTTATTCCTGAGACCAAAAAGACCAGACTTCTTCGCCTTTGTGAGACACGTTTCATTGAACGTCATGATAGTGTTTTGGTTTTTGTTGAACTAATAAAACCTGTTGTTGCCAGTTTGCAAGACATATCACAAGAAGTAAGAACTCTTTCTTTTACAGCTGCAACACTTTTGGCAGCAATAGAAAAAAGTGAGTTTATGATCTCATTGTTAGTTTGTGAAAAGCTTTTCAGCTTGACTTTACCACTCTCCGTATACCTTCAGACTCCTTCTCATGACTTAGTAGCAGCTTTAAAACATACAAATGATATAATTTCATCATTGCAGGATATGCGAAACAATGCACGATTAATATTTCATGAAATATTCGTTTGTACATCCAAGCTGTTTAGCGATTTGTTTGACTGTGAATTAGAAGTTCCAAGAATTACTGGTAGACAAAGACACCGTGCAAATCCACAAACGGTTTCAGTTGAAGATTATTACAGAATATCGGTTTTCACTGTATGTATCGATCAACTAATTGCAAATCTAAACGACAGATTCGCACATAATGAAGACATCTTTTCTGCTTTTCAAGTGCTCTTGCCTGGATTAGCGTCACCAGAAAAATTCCCATTGTTAGAAAAGCTGTCAATATACCATTCTCACGATTTTTCATCTGCAGCGTTACAAGCTGAATACTATGTTTGGTGCAAAAAACTCTCATTATTAGAGGAAAATATAGAAGTTCTTACACTTCTAGATAATTGTAATAAGTCTTTTTTTCCAATCATTTATGATTTACTCACAATTTTGGCTACTATTCCTGTTACAACAGCCAGTGTTGAACGCTCGTTCTCTACGATGAAACGAGTAAAGTCATTGCCTAGGAACAAAATGGGGAATATAAGACTAAGTTCCTTGGCACTTTTATCTATCCATTGGGATATAGAAATAAAGCCTGACCATGTTTTAAACATAATGGCGGACAAAAAGAATAGAAGGTTACTGTTGTAGATTAGGCATAAATATGTATTATATAGTATAGATAATACAAATATTTTACATGAAAGCAGGGATTTATGGTAGGCTAGTGTTTTGGTCCTTTCACTCGGACCCCCCCCCCCCGATCAAAATTTCTAGCTACGTGCCTGTCTTCATTGGATTAGAACATCATCTAACAGGTTACATACATTCGTAGCCAAACGAGTATCTCAAATTCAAACGCTCACACAGCAAGACGAATGGCATCATATAAATACTATTCACAATCCAGCAGATCTTTTATCACGTGGGCTTACACCACACGAACTGATAAAAAGTACACTTTGGTGGACTGGACCAGAATGGTTATCAGACAAGCATGAGAGTTGGCCAATCTCATCAGTACAATTTGATGGAGATCCACCAGAAGTGAAACAAAATGTAAATGTAAACTTCACAACAAAGCTTAAACCAATCATACAATTTGAAAGGTTTTCCAATTTACATCGTCTCGAAAGAACACTAGCTTATTGCTTCAGATTTATTTCCAATTGCAAACCACAGATCGGACAAAGACAAACAGGTGTCTTAACAACTATGGAATTGACTAGAGCCACAGAAACATTAGTGAAGTTTAGTCAACATGATTGTTTCTCTGAAGATATTCAAAATTTAAAGAAGGGGCGGAAACTCCTTCCGAACAGTCGTTTACATGCACTAAACCCATTCTTGGATGACAATGACGTGCTCAGAGTGGGTGGAAGACTACAATTGTCAACATTTGATTATAACCAGAAACATCCAATAGTTTTATCTACCTCACATCATTTTACCAAACTTCTGTTCAGAAAACAGCACATCGAATCACTACATGGAGGACCTTCACTTTTGCTGGCTTCCATAAGAACAAAATATTGGCCTATCTCAGGTAGAAATCTTGCAAAGAAAACAGTAAATCAGTGTGTCAAATGCTTTAGAGCAAAACCAAAACATACACTACCTCTAATGGGTGCATTACCTCAGCAGCGCGTATCACCTGCGTTACCTTTTACTTCGGTTGGCGTTGATTACGCAGGAGCATTCATAATTAAGGATAGAAAGGGCCGGGGTTGCAGGCATATGAAATGTTACATTTGCTTATTCGTGTGCTTCACTACAAAGGCCATTCACCTAGAGCTCGTTACAGACCTTAGCACAGACGCGTTTATGTTAGCTTTAAGACGTTTTATTTCTCGAAGAGGTAAACCTCGAGATATCTTTTCAGATAACGGCACCAATTTTGTTGGGGCGAACTCGGAGCTAAAAGAATTGGCTAATTTTTTGAAAATAAATCATAACACATTATCAGACAAATTGACTAACGACGGGATAGCTTGGCATTTTATTCCGGCGCACGCAGCTCATTTTGGGGGGCTGTGGGAAGCGGGAGTTAAGGCAACAAAACACCATTCAAAACGAGTGTTAGGGAAAACAATACTCACATATGAAGGTTTTTATACTATACTCACACAAATAGAAGCAATCCTAAACTCTCGACCTTTGACTCCGCTTTCCTGTGATCCAAATGATTTTTCTGCATTGACACCGTCACACTTCCTAATTGGCAAGCCACTGATTGCCCTTCCGGATAATGACGTCACACACATACCAGAGAGAAGACTGTCGAATTATCAGCAGATTCAGAATGCACAACAACACTTTTGGTCCAGATGGTCAAAAGAGTACATCTCGGAACTACAGCAAAGACAGAAGTGGAAATCCAATCAAAGCAACTTACATGTTGGAGATATAGTCGTAATCAAAGACGATCATTTACCTCCACTGTATTGGCATTTGGGTAGAATTGTTGAACTGCACCCAGGAAAAGATGGCATTCCTAGGGTAGCCACCATACGAACTTCAAAGGGGATCCTGAAGAGGGCCTTTCCACGGATCTGTCCATTGCCTGTGGAAGGGAAAGTGTAGAGACTATTAAGTGTACATTATAAGTTCAAATATACTTACCTATTGTAATAGCCATACAAATTATTCAGTGTTTAAATTTCACTTACTTGTAAAATTTTTGAAAGGGAGCCTTTCAACGCGGGGGGCATGTTTGGACAAGCATGTGTTTGCGCTTGCGCGCACCCGCACGCTCCACTCCACTTCAGCATCATTTCGAAAGAGTGTCAAGTCAACCACGAACAAAGGTAGATCGTAGATCGCCCACAGACATTTTCGTTATGAAATCAGTGCATGTTTAACCAAACAATTGTAAGTTCAAATTTAAATAAACAAACATCAAAGACGAAGAAGTGATATCATTTCTACAATAGTAATAGCAGTTCCGGAAATCCTAGCCTACTTTTAATGGACAACCATGAGTCTCACTTAAGAGTCTTCTATACCCGTCTATCGCATGTTAAATTCCTATAACACGGGCGGTGTAATATACCAGCCAAATTTTAGAATTTTGGTTTGATCTTTCGTTTGTAGAAACTATGAACCTTTATCTACAAAATATCGGAGCCCATTTTTACAATTTTTTTTCCAAAACAACATAATGATTTTTTTAAAGTTTTAATGTTTTGCGAGAATTTCAATGCAAATTTGTGAACACATTTTGCCGCGGTTATTGAAAAAAAGTACGAAAAAGGCGATCGATATAATCTTGTCAATACATTTAGTAATGCATTCAAAGTAAATTTAAGTATGTCTTTGTTATAATAACCACGTAATTGTACCGCCAAGAAAATAGGTAAAATTCCTCTGTACGGTGGCGACCACTGGTGACAAAATATAGAAACGGAACACCTGACGTCTTTAAGTATATATTGCCGTCGTTAATGTGATTTATTATATATGTTGGAGTAATACACTGTAAAAATTGCAAAGATGAATTGGTAATTTATTTTATATGCTACTTATTACGTATTCAGACGCGTGTATGGGTATATTAATATATATCTAACATATATAATAATAATATTAATTTATAACAATAACAATTTAATATTAATGCCCTAAAAGATGCATTTATTTTACAAAAAAAAATATCAAAAAAGCACTTCGAAACTCATTTTAGTTATTTTTAAATTATTTATCCTACCAATGTACGCATCCGAATCAATTATTTTTTAAATTATCTCATGGTCAAATTTATGAGAAGTGTGCAGTTATCTCAGAAATATTACTTTTTTTTCAAATACCGGGTGAATATTCTATACTGGTCAATCGCATGTTAAATTCCTATAACACGGGCGGTGAAATATGTCAGCCAAATGATAGAATTTTGGTTTCATTTTGCGTTTGTAGAAACTATGAACCTTTATCTAGAAGTTACCGGTGCTCATTTTTGCAATTTTTTTTCTAAAACAACATAATGATTTTTTAAAGTTTTAATGTTTTGCGAGAATTTCAGTGCAAATTTGTCAACACATTGTGCCTCGGTTAGTGACCGACATAATGTTATCAATACATTCAGTAATACATCTAACGTAAATTTAAGTATGTTTTTATTATAATAACCAGGTAATTGATCCGCGGAGAAAAGTACGTTAATTTCTTCTGTACTGTAGCGACCACTTTTTTTACGTTGGATGTATTACTGAATGTATTGATAAGATTATGTCGGTCGCCGTTTTCGTACTTTTTTCTCACTAACCGCGACACAATGTGTTGACAAATTTGTACTGAAATTCTCGCAAAATACCAATTCAAACGGAGAATTGTTTTCCATGTATCATTATTTTCATTTGCACTTATGGCATTTCCTGTATTTCCATCATAATTTCGTCATTGTTGCATTTTATTCTATTTCTTTTCCTCAATGCTCCTGCTTTCTTCAACGAAAATATATAGAATAAAATGTAATAATGACGAAAGTATGATGAAAATATAGGAAATTCCATAAGTAAAAATCAGAATAACGATACATGGAAAACACCTGTAAGAAAGAAAAGTGATTAACTATTACCGGAACAGTGAATGCATGCTCTGACAACTCGCTCATAGCTGCACCCCCTTTAAATTGGTATTTTCTTGTAGGTGTAAACCAGGTATAGACAACCTTTGCTTGGTTGTGGGCCCAACTTCAGAACATTAATCGTCGCGGGCCGTAGGTTGATAATAAGTAGTAGTAAACAAAAAGCGATAAAAGTTCACACATTTATTTATAATACATAAATAATAATAAGCTAAAAAAAGATAAGCAATCAGAAGACATTAATGAGAGGCTTGAGAATGAAGTTCAGAAATAAGATGATCAATTAGGGTCAATTCTACTAGTACACAGGCGCAAAGTTTTTTCTGAATTCTCATCTGTAAGCCTAGTGCGATGCTTACTTTTATTAATTTTCACAATTGAAAAAAAAACTGTTCACATTTATACGAGCTTCCAAATACGCAAATTATGTTTCGTGCGAAAGTTCTCAGCTGTGGGTATTTTGTTCAGCAAAGTATGTTCTGTAGAATTCACTGAGTTCCACGTCATCAAATTTAGGCATCAAATATGCGTCTTCCTGAACGATCAACCCCATTTGCAGGTGTAAAGGAACCTCCTCCACATTACTTTTACTCGGACTTGTAGAAAGGCTGAAGGAGTTATTCATGTTCTTCAAGTTGGAAAACCGATCTGTAAATTGCTGTGACAGTAGTTTCAATTTTTCAGCATAGCGACCGTAAACAATATTTTCGTGACTGGATAGCGGTCAAATGGCTGTAGCTATCAATTCCAAATTTTGTATTTACGAGTATAAAGTTCCTCTTGAGATCTGATTTGATTTTCAGTAAGATCGGAAGACCGGAAGTAGTAGTTTACTTGAGTGAAAAAATCGAATTTTGCCAACTAAGTTTAAACAAATTTATAAAGAATTCATATGTACAATTTTGAGTACATCTGTGAAGAATTTTATTATGAAAGTCTTTCGAAATTGATACCGGAAGTCTCTTACTCTTATCAAAAATCAGTTTTTGTAAATATTTCGCCAATCATGCTTGTTAGACAGGTACGTTACGAATTAATCTTCAATACCTTTTGTATAAAAGATATTTCAAAATTCGGACCGGAAGTATCACTATTACTCTTATCGAATGGCGATTTTTTGCCAATATGTCATAAATTATGCATTTTATATATATTTGTCAAGAGTACAAAAGTATTTAGAGTTGGATTTGAAATATTTTTTGCATAAATAAAATTTCAAAATTCGAACCGGAAGTAACACTTTTACTCTTAGCGAGGAGCACTTTCCTTCGAATATCTCGCAAAGTATGCATTCTATAGAGGTTTATTAAGAGAACAGAAGTACTTATAATAGGATTTTGAATAATTTTTATATTAAAAAAAAATAAAACTCTATAATTTAAAACGCTAATACGTATAAGAAAGTCGTGTGGTGGCCACACCTCTTTTTTTTTGTGAAAATGGCTCCGTGCTTACCTGCTTCACGGCAACTAAAAGATGACAACTTGAAATTCTGTATTTTTAGCGACTGAACTTGAATATACCGAAATCAACTACTAAAGCGACAATATGAAAATGCGAAATATTCGAACAATGTCGAGTATCTTTTCGTCTACAAAATATATGAAAATTTATAACAAAATGATAATGAATTGTTTACATAACGAAGAACAGTGGATCAAACATTACTTTTTGGGGTTTTTCGGTTTCTCTCTTTTTTCTTTCAGTTGTTGCTGAGCGTCAAGAATACTTTGCGGTTCTCGGATTACCATACTTCTCGTATGTCTTGGATCTATCAATTCAGGCAACAAACAATCATAATAAAAATCGCACAACTTTTCTTTCATATTGTCTCTCCAGAAAACGTCATCTTTACTAATATGTGTTGTCTTCATAGGGAATTCGTCTCCTGTCCATACACCAAAAATACAAATTTTCTTGCCTGTTACCTGTAATTGGCCCTGTATTTGATAATACCAAATGTGTTTTGTATTTACAATATATTGTTTCGTTAAGGGGTTTAATTTCCAAAATGTAATTTTTTTCTTTTGTATCGCTTCTTCGATTTCCATTTTATAAGCCGATGCTGGACATTTAACTTCTACAATAATATTATCATCGACAATACCATCAGGACTGGCACCTAAAAAGGGGAAATCCTTATGCAAAAACACACCACATTCTTTGATTTGTATGTTTTGTTCGCTTTCTAATTGTTGCAAGGCCCTCTTTTCATTTTTACGGCCATGTAGAATAGCAGGCACATATATTTCATTACCATAAAAAAGCCTCTGAACCAATTTGCCACAATTGGTGCTCTTTCGACGCGTACACACGCGATAAAAATTTGATGCTGTCAATAGCTTTCGGCGATACTCTAACCATTGCCCACTGCTTGCCTGTTCAACTGTATCGCGCTCCAATTGATGCCGTTGTTCCTCACTTATCTCGAGATTATTTAAAAAAATGTATTTTTGCTCTTCGAACTCGTCCG
Organism: Amphimallon solstitiale; assembly: GCA_963170755.1. Classification (NCBI taxonomy): domain Eukaryota; kingdom Metazoa; phylum Arthropoda; class Insecta; order Coleoptera; family Scarabaeidae; genus Amphimallon; species Amphimallon solstitiale. The sequence goes on from OY720677.1 coordinate 52,406,002, forward strand.
GTTGCATGTCAGGTTTTTGACACAGTTCACCATAATCTTCTTGACTCTTTTTAGAATTACTAGAAAAATTAATCTTTTTTCTAACAGAGACTTCTACTCCTGCTCGTTTCTCTAGCGCTTTTTTTATTTTTCGCATACGGCCCACTTCTAATCTTTTCACACGGCAAGTAGGGCTTTTCAAATAAATTTTTTTGTGCAATTCGTAGTGTGGACGTCTGGTGTTGAACGCTACTACAGCTGCTGAACATCTCGCCTCATAGGAACCCTTCAGAGAGAAATTTACTCGCCCCCCCCCCACACAAATTTGGCCACGGTGGAATTAAAATGTTCCGCAACATTGCTGTCTACATCTGCGATCAGTGATCGCGCATTTATGACTAACACCTGAAACAAAAAGACTTTTGTGTACATCTATCCTATATTTGTGTAGTAGGCAGCTAATTTTACCTGTAGACATACTTCGATACGAGAATGCATTTCTATACATCTTCTCAGTTCGTCCATGTAATTTGGTTCGTTTGTATCTTTTCTTTTGCAGAAGTACATTTCACAGTCCTTGTGCTCCCCGAAAACATGACACATAATATTTTTTATATCTGTTTGTAAAAGTTTTACATTATTTTCTAGATGCTTGTTATGGGCAATTGCACCTGAAACACCATTTCTCATTCTACGTATACTCCGTTGTAACAAACGACGCAAATTTAAAGGATATCTGGTGTCAGTTGTCAAAGATTGTAACTTATTACTAAAATTGCGAAGCAGGTGATTTCGGCATTCGATTTTTTCTACAGTAATGTTATTGTAGGGCCTGGCTTCTAAAATTTTCTTATAGGTGCTCGAATCACCGTCAGCAATAAATCTAGAATATTTTACTCCGTACATTGCTACACTGTTTTTGAACCCCTCAACTAAGATGTCGGCCTCCAACTAGTTGAGCTGCCTTCAAAGTTTTTGTAGCATTTATGTTCAGGAGGATTTTGGCTTTGCTTCTGCCACCTTGCACAAATGACGCAGTACTTGTTCCGAACCCCAATAAATAGTACCTTCCCAAAACGCTGTCCAACAATTGCTGCCACTCCTGACAATGCTGAATAATTTTTTCTATACGATCGTTTGGACCAACAACCGTCAGCTACTACATGGATTAGAGGTATGCCTTGTTCGTCGACGTTGCCTACTTCAACTGCATATTGAGCTTCTTCACGGACAGCAGCCTGCATTACCTCAAGCGCGGTCTTTTGCCACCCATCACTTACTAATTCATTATACTTCTCATAAGTTTTAGGTATGGGGAAGGGTATGTCCATGGTGGTAAACAATTCCTGCGCGTTAGAGTATCCTATTCCTACACTCATGGCTCCTGAAACTAAAGCAGTGTTCACGTCTATTTCTGTTTTTTTCCGATTTATTAAGGTTCATAATCAAATTTTGTCCACACATATCGCATTTGAATTTGAGCTTAGATTCTAAACCGCAGCGAATTTCTCCAGCAAATTTTAAATTTTGAAATGTGCATCCTAACTTGTTTCCGTGCGAATTTAGCCTATATATTTCTTCCAGCATGTACTTTATATCTACTATTCGTCGTCCGTCTAAACCCTATAAGATTTTTTTATAATTTTTTATCATAATTTCAAATGTACAGTTGTTTTACCTCATCGCTTCGCACATCCTTCGTAAGAACTTCTTCAACGTTTACAGGCTGTAATGCTAAAGACTGTGTGTCTAAGTTTGACTCCAGGGACGAATTTTCATTCTGGCGTACCTCCACTAAGTGATGTATTGATTCACTGAGCGCACTAATGTCTTCTCCATTGTTCGCTGATTTTGGTTGAGCTAAACGTATACATAAATGTAATTATGTTGTAAAATTAGTAAGACTCTTCAATGCATTTTTTACTCTACTTGGTTAGTCGGTACCTAAACAGAATCTAAAATTTGACTCCCCGCAATATTTGAGGTGACATGTCATTTATTTACTTTTATTCTTATCTTTGTCATATACTAACAGCTTATTGCCTAGCGGGCTGATTTCTGTACCACTAGAATTATACGATGTACCTTATTCTCTACGGTTGCTCAGAAGTAAAAAACTGCACCGCGGGTAAGAAGAAATAATGTTAAAAAACAAATGGTAGTACCCAACTAACAAATGTGAAAGTGATTATTTTTACCTGCGATATTTTTTGTGTATTGTTTGAGATTTTTCCTGCAGCCTTTTTTTAAGCGGAATGTATTACTGACTTTCTTCTTTTCGCTATTTGGTTTTCCCATTTCAAGAAATTTTAATTAGTAACTATAACTACACGAATTACCTATTAAACTGTGTGTTAGTTAAAAGGGGTAATTCTTACTGATTACAGAATAAGACAACTATAATAAGTATTCACCTCTGCAGTAGTGTTTGAACACTGACATATATCAGATTTTATTTTCACAAATTCCACAAAAAAAGGCAGAATATTATTTATGCGTCTCGTACGATCATAAAACGTATTTGTCTATATTTTCTTTATTAATTTATTATATACTCAACAAAACTATAACTATACTTAAAACAAAGATTAATATGAAATCAGGGTTGAAAAAAATATTATTATTATTATTACTTTCTACTAAAACACAACAGTATTTTACTTGATAATTAGTTGTTTTTTTTTCAATATTTCAAATATACAAATGTCGGTGCAAAGCATTTTTATTGGAAATTTAATTTTAGTTTCTTTTAAATTCCTTATGCTCCTAGCCGCGTACATGTGAAATTCTAATTATTTTTAAAATTATCTATTTATAGAAATTGTAAATGTATCTTATTTTATCTCTACTATGTATGACTTATTATTTATTAGACAGTTGCTTCTTTTATATGAACATCGCCGTTCTCGAGAACAGAGTAGCTTCAATAAATCATAAAAAGTATGTCTGGGTTCCGAACTGTTTACTTAATATAGTCCGAGTTTAATTTCTACACGTCTTTTTGCCTAAACGTCATATTAGCAAATCTGAATGTATTCAGATGAGTCTCACTCTCGATTAATACAACGGGTAGGTATAGAAGACTCTTAATTATTGAGGCACTTGATTTACCAAAAAAATCCGGAGTTACTATCATTACACTTCATCCCCATACTTCAGCAAAGATGCAGCCTTTGGATGTTGTAGTTTTTAGTCCATTTAAGTGTTATTATAATAACGCTATGTATGGACTCCTGGCTCATGCGGCACCCAGGCTGCCCCGTAAGCATATATGATGTTGGCGAACTAATTGGAATAGCATTTACTAAGGCCATGACTATTGAAAATATTACCAAAGCGTTTAAAAAAACGGGAATATTTCCATTTGATAGAGACGTCTTTAGCAGTGATCACTTTTTACCCAGCACAGTGACAGATCGCCCTAACCCACCTCCTTTCAACGCTGATATGTCCATTAATTCAAATTATTCTGCTCCCTTAACTGAGGTAACACTAATCAATGTTCTTGGCTCTGACTGTCCGTTATCTGACTGTAGGAATGGCCGAGCGTATCAAGGACCATTCCCTACATCTTGTAGTGGTCCAATTAATGATTTTGCTGGGCCCTCTTGCTCTAAAGATTATTTTGTAAGCCCTAACCAATTTCGAGCTCCCATAAAGGCTGGACAAAGAACTAATAAGAGAAAATGTAGAAAGCTAGGAAAAAGTATGATTGCTACGGACACCCCATAAAAAATGAAATCGCTTTAGTAAAAGAAGCAGCTAGTAGGAAAAAAATGGCAAAACAGAAAAAAGTTAAGCGTCGAGTCTTACAAAGCGATTGTGAAGACGACTGTGAAAGTGTAGAAATGGTTTTCCAAGAAAGTGACGATGATAATGACTGGTATGAAGACGATGATCCTGAGAAAGATGAGATTGTGTTAACTGAAGAACATCTTTTGAAAAGTGGGTTATTACGCAAAGCTCAAGTTGGTGAATTTGTGGTTGTCTTATTTTGTACAAAGAAACAAAAAGTTTTTCATGTGGCTAAAGTTTTAGAAGCTTTAAATGACAACATGGAATACGTTAGTTTTTTAAGATTAAAAAACAAATCCCAACAGCAATTTTATATGCCTGATGTGCCGGACATATCACTTATGAAGGAACAAGATGTTAAATTTATATTTCCAACTCCCTTCGTAAGTGGTTCGGCTAAACGTCAGTCGTACTATAAATTTCCTGTCAATTAAACATGCGTTCAAAATATTATTTTGTATAAGAACTTTGTTTTTGTTGTTTTAGAATGAAATTTTTAGTTCCTAAAATACCAAATGAGTTAGTTTCTTACCTTTGTCTTGATGGCCAATCATAAGAATGGTTTGTATTCTTATAAAATATTAGTCTTTTTATAAACCACCAAACTTTTGGTAATAAATGATAAAAAAAACAATTTTGCAGCATATTCCTGAAAAAAAGTGAAAAAAACGGTCACGATCCACTGTGTGCTACCAGGCAATCCACTGTATAACACTGTGTTCAACAGTGGAGCATTTTTCCAAAACTCAATAAAGTTCAAGTAACTTTTTTCTTGTTACCTAAATGACTTTATGCAAATATAATATTGTGTAACAGTATGTAATATAACTCCTACTAAAGTTTTGCAAAAACATTGCCGTTTTGCTTAAAGATGCGCGACCCTAAAAAAATGGTGATCCATTGTTGGACAACCTACCCTAAAGAAAAGAATTGTCATCGAAAAGGAGGTTTCTGAGAAATTTTCTTCGGAATCATCGATCGAAGACATGGCTGAAATGATATTGAAGGATTCTTCTTATGAATGGGAAGATGAAGAAAAGGACGAGTGCTGCAAGAGTGCCGCAGATGCTGTTGAAGGCGACTTCGTTATTGTGAAAGTTCCATCGAAAACAGGCAAGTCTGGGATGAACTATGTGGCAAGAGTGGAAAGCAAGTTGCAAGACGGACTCGAAGTAGCTTTTTATAAACGATTTCCTTCCAATCGTTTCCAACCTACAACTGAAGAGGTATCCTTCGTGAGACTTCAGCAGGTAATTTTGGTCCTGTCGACAGCCATAGTAAACAAGCGTCCCAGGTTCAAGGATATGTTATACTTTAACACAGGCCTATCAGGGTTTTGTTTGCAATAATTTGTCAGTATCTGTTTGTTATGTTTCGTTCTATTTTTTTGTCTTTTGTTTTTAATTTATTAGGAAACGAATTAGAAATATGTATGTTAACTATTCGCTGTTTATATGTTCCTACCTGTATGTACAGTTACGGCCTGAGAAAATGGTGTAATAAGAAAACGTGTATATTGTTTGCCAAAATAAAGTACATAAAAGTTTCATCTTTGAGTGTTACTTTTCTTAACATTTAAATAAGCTCTGCTTAAACGAAAGAAACATGTTCCAGTACATCATCATATGCAATTCTCCCAATATTAAGAGACGGCAAATTTGAATGCATATCTCGAATGTCACAACTGCCAGCACCTGGCGAGAATACACCAGAGAAAACAGACGCAAAAGCATCAACAATTCGCTGAGGGTCGTCGAATTTGATGTCGCCATTGAAGAGTTTACCGGGAACTCTGGAGCTCCCACGCTTGGAATCGTACAAATTTCCAAAACGATTAGGGTCACCAACGAGGGAATGCTGAATACTGTTAATATAAGTCTGATAGGCCGTGGCAATCTTTAAGAGAGCTGCGTAATCGCTGAAATTCACGTTTGAAGTAATTATCCCCAGTCTGCTTCCACCTCCGATGATAATAGGGATTTTGGTATTCTGTTCGATTTTAAGTTAACATTCACTGATCATATAACTGATGTTGTTGCCAAAGCTTATCGAATATATGGTTTATTTACAGAAATTGTAGAGACTTTAGGGATGTGGGCTGTCTGTTACTACTATATTATACTTTCATAAGGTCGAGGCTGGAATACGGTGCGCTAATTTGGTGCCCGGTATATGCTGTTCACATGATGCGTATTGAGGGTGTGCAGAGACGTTTTGTGAAGTACTTATTATTTCTAATCAACGGGGTATTCCCTGAGAGGGACTACGACTATTCAAGTATGTTACGACAGGTTGGTGTCCCATCTCTCCAACTCCGGCGCAATACAATATGTATAACATTCTTATATAAACTTCTAAATAACAAGATTGATTGCTCCTGGATCCTGAGCAAGATACATTTTAGGGTTCCCAGGCTGTCTGCTCGATATGAGGAAACATTTCATTTGCCTACCGCCAGAACTAATATATTACGTAAATCTCCGCTTTACACCATGTGTAGCAACTTCAACCAAATCTGTGACTCTTCGGATATACACTTCAATGCAATAAGTGTGATATTGGGGTATCTGCAATGAATTATTCTGCAACCACCTATATTGCCTCACTCCTTTCCTTTTATTGTTTTTCTATTTAACATATATTTACATGTCTTTATATATAATTGTGCTTTAGTTATTTCATACTATACTATTATATAATGTATGAATTACATGTACTTGCTTTGTATTTTCTTTTGTATTTTCTGTACTTGGGTTGTTAACCTGTAGAAAATAAACTCATTCTTATTATTATTAATATAAAGCTTCAAATCTAATGATCTATCTTCCCATAGATGGTGTAAACCATGGGGGGAGGGGGGATGTTGCTTATTGTTGTGGCAGGTATAGGCAAGTGTCCATTATAGAGTAGACTGCAGAAAAAGTAAGGCCCACCTGTACTGAAGTCCCAATAATGTATAAAATTCATATGCATTTTTGCAGGCAGTATTAGTTTTTTATGGAATTATAATCTTTTTTATTGTAATATTCTCTGTAAACCTTTTATGTTTAAAAATAATTTCTTGTTTATAAATCGTACCGATGCTTAACCCGTAACTGAGGACGTGGAGTCTACCAGACTCCTGCAAAGTTTGTCTGTTTTGTATATTAACAAAACCCGATTTCACCTCCACCAAATTCTATGTACCTTCATTTCTTGACTCAAGTAATGTGCAGTGCACATGCAGTGTTGCCAACACTAGGGATTTATCCTATTTCTAGTGATTTTTAGCTATAAAAGAGATCAAGGGATTTTTTCCATTAAATCTTCTAATTTGAGGGACTTTTTGCATGTTTATGAGGAAGAATTTTATTGGTTCAAGTCGATCACTGTATCAACTATCACAACCCTAGTAGCAAAATCACTATATGCACACTTGTCGTACATTAGCAAATATATATTTTCATCCTTCTCTAAAATTATGATTTTGCTGCTTGGGGAGGTGTCACAGCCCGTCACTAGTCTATGATCACTACGGTCACATTTTATATTGACAGTTGATGTTGAATTAGTAATGTCGGCAACATTTTCTGTATGATAGAAAAATTAAACCATGTGTGATAGTGATAGTGAAAGTGGTAATTGCGAAATCATACCTAAAAAGAAATGCAAGTCGTACAAGAAAAAATTTAGACAAGAATGGACTGAAAATCCTAAATTCAAACAGTGGTTGCTCGTGGATGAGAGTGACGTATTAAGAGCAAAGTAGCCATTTAGTTGGAAGTTTCTTCTTTTTATTACTATTTATTTGTATATTCTAGGTGTAAAGTATGTAATATTGGATTAAAAAGCGGGAAGAGTGAATTAGAGAGACATTCAAAGACTGAGAAACATTTAAAGACAATGCGAGCTATATAACATAGTAAGAACATAATGTCTTTTGTGACGGACCATAATTTAGCAGTCAAACGGGCTGAAATAAAGCGAAGTTTATTTTTTGCGACTAAGAATGTTTCTTTTCATATAATGGATAGATGAATTGGAACCACTTTTAAAAGACGTTTTACTAAATGTACGGAAATAATAAAGAATGTTTAGTGTAATGCCGCCTATACACATCGCCGAACATTCGGCAAATTATGCCGAACAGCGATGTGTAGACAGTTTATTCGGAAAATATTTGGTATTCGCCAATATTCGCGCCGAAGACGAATGCCGATCCGTCCGGAGTCGGTTTTTGTTTCCACATCAAAGAACATTCGTATCCGAACACAAATAACCTGAGTACACATCGCCGAATGTATTCGACGAAGATTCGTACGAATGTTTCGTCAAATAATTCATGCGCAAATATGATATCTACACATCGTATTCGCAATATTCGCGTTGAAAAGAAGATAGAATGATGGAAGGTAAACAAGTTGCTGCTGCATTATACTATATGAGTACTTGCAATTATTATTTAAATATTTATGGTAACAGATTGCGGAAACCTAGGCAAAATAGAAGATGGTGGATGATAGCAATGCATAGAAATAGAACACAGTGAGTACACATTCCGAAATAAATATCCGTTTAATGCATTATTACTTATTTCTAGGGAAAGTATGGAAAATATGTTTAGTGAATTAGTACGTGAACCATCCGGAGAGTTCCAAAATTTCTGCAGAATGTCTTCCACTGATTTCGAATATTTGCTTCAAAAGGTAGCACCATTAATTTCTAAAGAGGATACTAATTGGAGAGAAAGCATACCAGCTAAAGTACGATTGGCAGTTACCCTTCGTTTCCTGGCAACAGGTGATAGTTACCGAAGTCTTCACTTTTTATTCAAAATTTCAAGTCAAATAATATCAAGAATTATACCAGAAGTATGCAAGGCTATAAACAAAACATTGAAAAATCAAATTCAGGTAAACAAAGTTTAAGGTTTTATTATTAATATTAATAGTAAAAATTAACAGAAAATGTCTTTAAATTGTATCACAATCTGCAGATGCATAAGATTGATTAATAATGTTAGTTGATTCAAACGTTGTCACATTTGGAAAATCTTGCGTGATGGCAGACTGTCCTTCAGGAAGAACTGTGCTAGGTGTTGGACTTAGAATTTGTATTTCCACCGGGGAAAATGTGCCACTCGGAGATGCTTGAGAAGATGATGAATAACCACTATAACACTGAAGAGGGTACTTCTTTTTCCTTTTCAGAAACAATCCATCAATTTCATACATTAGTTGTTCTCTGTCCGATTCTTGTACTTTCCGTAACTTTTTTGCTATTAATTTGCCATACAAGTCGCATTCATCATCACACTCTTTTTTTGACATATCTTTTAAAATGGAAAATGCTTGGTCCATTTGCCGTTTTGCTTCTTGTAGTTCCTGTGGCTGTTTGTTGCGGCGAGCGGAATATGAGGATGGAGTGCGTTGTGGTATAGGTGGTGATGTTCGGGAAACATCACTGTTACTTCCTGATGCTTTTGTTACATTTCTACTAATTTCTTGGTCAATCTCTCCTTCATCAGGCAGATCCTAAAAAAATACATACCTATGTACAATACAGTAATCAAATTTTTTCTATTGTTTCAGTTGCCTTCCACTGCAAACGAGTGGCTAGTCAAGGAAGAAGGATTTACAAATAACTTTCCACACTGCATTGGAGCCCTTGATGGAAAGCATATAATTCTGCAATGCCCTGCACACAGTGGTTCTGAATACTACAACTACAAAAGATCTTTTAGCATTGTACTGCTAGCATTAGTCGACAGCAATTATTGCTTCATGTTTGCTGATATTGGTAGCCAGGGAAGAATTAGCGATGGTGGTATTTTGAGAAACAGTCTACTATGGCATAAAATTTGCTCAAACACTCTTAACTTACCACCTCCAACTTCCATTTCAGGCATAAACACAAACCTTCCATTTGTATTTGTGGCTGATGGTGCATTTGCTCTTCATACAAACATTATGAAGCCATTCCCTGGAAATCATGGCATTGGCACACCAAAGCGAATTTTTAATCAACGATTATCAAGTGCTCGTGTTGTTGTGGAAAATGTTTTTGGAATCATGTCGTCGGTTTTTCGAATTTTTAGAAAACCTCTTGCGTTGGATGCAGAAAAAGCTTCAATTATTACCATGTCATGTATTTTATTACATAATTTTTTAAGAAAAAGTGAAACCTCTAAGAAAATATATACACCTGCGGGTGCAACAGACAATTATGTAAATGGGGAATTAGTCCAAAGAGGTACCTGGAGAAACGAACAATCAATATGTGATGCAATTAGGCCAATATTACAAATACCACGAAGAGCCACAACAGATGCTTTGCAAATAAGGTTGGCCTACACTAATTATTTCTTTAATAATAATAATACTATATAAAATAAATGTAAAACGAAATTATATATGCATTAAAAATATTGAAAAATTATAATTTCAAAATAAATAACAATTTTATTAAATGTGTTTTGTCTTGTACTTACCACAGATTAACTATTGTATGTGGAATTGCATTCATATATGGACCCTAAAAAGGCCTCCATAAATTCATATGCAAACCACGACGGTTTGTATATTTCGTCCAAACTGGCTCCCGATTTAATAGATGCCTTTTGTTTCTTCATATGGTGGCGAAAAGCTGCCATCAATGAATCTTTCTTCTTTTTTATTTCTCCTACTTGAAATTCCACACTCAGGGCACGTTTAATTCTAACCCACACATCGTTTACCTTTATTTTATTTTTATGCCCAGGATGTTTTGGATCATATATGATCGGTTCCCTTTGGTACAATTCCAAAAATTCGAGGATCAAGTCGTTATTCCACTCCGCCATATTTCATTACAATATCCAGAATACACACCAAAATAATACCTTTTTTAATTTGATACATTTAAATTATAGATTATGTTTACGAATTTATCTATTTACTTATATAGGTATATATTCATCTCACTTCAGTATACGATGTGTAGTCAGGTTATTTATGTTCGGATACGAATGTTCTTTGATGTGGAAACAAAAACCGACTCCGGACGGATCGGCATTCGTGTTCGGCGCGAATATTGGCAAATATCAAGTATTTGCCGAATAAACTGTCTACACATCGCTGTTCGGCATAATTTGCCGAATGTTCGGCGATGTGTAGACGCGGAATCATATGTGCGCACGAATTATTTGACGAAACATTCGTACGAATCTTCGGCGAATACATTCGGCGATGTGTAGAGGGGGCATAAAAAAGAAACTAACGACTTGGTTAAAATTTTACAAAACAACTACTTTTCAATTCTTCTTGATGAATCAACCGATCTCAGTGATATGAAGAGATTGTGCATCTTGACCAGGTACATAGAAAATGGGTTGAAAGTAAAAACACGACTGTTGGAATTGATGGAAATAAATACCCTTGACCTTGGTGCAACCTCAATCTATAATGAATTTAAAATGTGCTTGGAGAAACATAATATACCTCTAAATAATGTTGTGGGTAATATAATTTTTATCTAAATTGAATTTAATACTCAAATAAAATATTTATTTCCAGGGGTAGCTTGTGATGGGCCTTCTGTCATAGTGGGGGTCAAACATTCATTTTTTAAGTTACTTCACGATGAAGTTCCTCATGTAACTCTTCTAAAATGTATATACCACTCTTCCACATTAGTTGCATCAGCTGCTTGTATAAAACTGCCTAAAGAACCTAAGGAGCTTCCCCGAGCCATATACAGCTATGTGTCTAGTAGCGCAAAAAGGTCTGCACAGTTACAGGATATGCAAGAATTCTTTAAAGCAGCAGTGGAATGTTTTACTCAATTACTTCACAATTGCATATGCTGAGAATCACTACAGTCTGCAGAATTTATATTGCATGAGTATAAAATATGGAAACCAAAGCAAACCTATTGTTTCTGAAATATGTGTTGCACACATTTAATTTATTCAATGGATTATTTCAGTCTACAAAGGTATTGATCCACGTGTTATATGCAGAAACAAATAGATTACTACATTATCTTTGTCAAAACTATATGAATTCTGAAATTGTTTTAGAGCAATATTTATGTAAGATTAATCTTGCCCACCCCTCTTACTTTTTACGTTTAGAGCATTATTGGGCCAGAATGCAAAGAAATTATTCAAAAATTGAATAAAGACAGACGAGGCAACTTTTTAAGAAATGTTTTGAAGTTTTATATTTCAGCAGCAGTAGAATTGCAAAAACGCATACTTAATGCTGTTTTTAAAAATCACCAATTTTTGGATATACACTTTGCTTTTAAAGAAAATTTTAACCAGCATATAGTCGATTTTAATGTCATCTGTGAGCAATTTAAGAATTGCATTAATATAGATAAAACTGAGGTAGCTAATGAATGGAATGAATTACCAACCTATTTTTTACAATCAGATATTTCTAGATGGAAAAGTTTACTGATATATGAGGTGTAGCTTGAAACTTTAGGAAAAAAAAGATATGATGATGCTTTAGTTTTTGAAAATCTTGGTAAACTAATAAAACATATTGATTTAGTCTCATTCTAATGCGGATGCTGAAAGAATTTTCAGTATCGTTACAGACACAAAAACAAAAAAAAGAAATAAAAATGGGTCAGAAGCATTAAATTGCAGTGTGCGTTACCAAAAGCAGTTGTGACTCTGCTGGTTCAACTTCTGTTAATTACGAAGTAACTCAGGAACACTTTAAATTACACAATGTTAGCATGTATGTACTCATTTAAAAATTGAATTATATTTTGATATTCAACCTTTTGTTTTTTTTTAAGATGTTTAATTGTTTATTTTGTTTTTGTAATGTTTTTTTATATTTCTCGTTGGAAATAAAGAATGTATGCATAGGTATTTCACTGTATTTGACACGTTGAAATTTATGATATGAACATGACATGACCTCGATTATTAGGGATTTTTGGGGGCAAAATGGGATTTTTTTATGCCGATCGAGGGATTTTCTGTATGCTAAGGTTGGCAACACTGTGCACATGTCAGTCCTGAAGTGGGATTATGTGTATTATAAGTAGGGTTGCCAGATGGCCGGGAAATCCGGGATTGTCCAGGAATTTTGGGTCTTGTCCCGTGTCCAGTAATTAGACCTTATTGTCCCGGATTCCGAAAACCTATTAGTTTTATTTTTATTTCTCCTTCGTTAGTTCCTAAATTCGCGCGCTAGCTTTACCTTGAGTGCATGGGACCGAGCCATAGAGCACTATGACAAGTACTCAATTACACTTAAGAATATGAAAGATCACTTGCATATGTTGTACGATTTTAGTAAAATGGATGGTTCTTATGATGATATGTATAAAAGCTTTCGTAAAAAATATAGAGAAGCCCTAAAATCTGAAGTTATCAAACGTAATTCAGATAAAATACAATCATCAAGAAATCGGCAGAAGACAGCTTGGTCTATTATCAATCCCAAAGCGGACAATAGTGCTTATTCAATTTCGCCGGAAATTTTGAACTCCTTCTTCTGCAGTATGGCAGAACAAATAATAAATAACTTTAACGGGGATAGCACAGATTATATGGAAGGATTGAAATCGGGTGGCCTTCCATATTCGTTTTTCTTGGAGCCAGTGCATGAAATGGAAGTACGAACACTGATAAGCAATTTAACCAACTCAAACTCTTTTGATTACTATGGGTTGAATAGTGCCTCCCTAAAACTGGGTGGGGACGAACTGGTCCGACACGTGACTTATTTTATAAATTACTGTTTTGAACGTGGTGAATTTCCTGACTGTCTAAAAATAAGCAAAGTAACGCCTATATTCAAGAAGGGTGACTGTTCTCTACCTGAGAATTATAGACCCATATCCATAGTTCCTATTTTTTCCAAAATCTTGGAAACTGCTTTCAAGCATCGACTCGTGAGATACTTAGAAAACAAAAACATATTAAACCTAAGTCAGTACGGTTTTCGGCAGCGTAGGTCTACGATTGATGCATTGGTTGATATCGTCACTTATATTACGGACGAGCTTGAAGTGGGAAACGTGGTCCTGGGTGGTTTCTTGGATTTGACCAAGGCGTTTGACTGCATCTCTCACGATATACTTCTTGCTAAATTATCATATTATGGTATTAGGGGTCATGCATTGTCATTTATTCAGGGTTTTTTGTCTGATAGATATCAATGTGTGAAAGTTGACCGTGATGTATCATCTTTGGGTCGAGTGTTGCATGGGGTTCCGCAAGGCTCCATTCTCGGACCAATACTCTTTATTATTTATGTGAACGATATGTGTGACCATATCAACTCTAAAAACGTTGAATATGCGGATGATACCACAATCTTAGTCAGTAGCAATAACCTTAACAGCTTATATAAAGATTGGGAATTATCCGCTGCACAAGCTGAGGTATATTTCAATAATAATAAACTTTGCTTGAATAATAAAAAAACCCAAACGTTAACTTTCACTTTGAATAATCGCTTGGAAATTTTTCAAAACGAACCGGTAAAATGTTTGGGTATAACACTCGACAGCAAACTGACGTGGGGTGCTCATGTTGATCGACTGGCACACCGTTTGACTACCGTCCTATATGCGCTAAAGAATCTAATACAAATGGTAGATTTTGACGCATTGTTGTTGGCCTATCATGGCATGTTTCACAGCGTTATGAGTTACGGCATTTTATTATGGGGTGGGTCCGCACACCGAAAGGATATTTTAATCTTACAAAAAAGAGCAATAAGAATAATTACTAACACTAAACGTTATGATTCGTGCAGACCTTTATTTAAACGGTTCAGAATATTAACTTGCACGAATCAGTTCATTTATGAATGTCTTGTTTACAGCAAAGAAAATTTAATGTCTCACTACCGCCAGTCGGTATACGACACAAGACATAAACAGTATGCACAGCCTCTTTTTCGACACTCTAGGAATATTAACTCTTTCAGGTATCTATCCTTAAAACTATATAACTTGCTACCTACCCATTGGAAAGAACTAAATTATTTTAATTATTATATTTACGAGATTCAGGAGTTTATTGGTGCGTTGACTCATCTTTAAACATTTTGGGTATCATATATTGACTCAATAGCAACTTACTTTATTATACGTTTTTAAGTATTGTTTTAGTTTGTATACTTGGTTGTTTTGCTATGTAACAGACAATTTTTTTTTCTTTATTTTTTTTACATGTATAAGTTTGTTATATACACATCTATATATATAGTTTTTTCTTGACGTGTGCATACATTGATGTATTCTGTCTAGCACAAATAAAATATCTATCTATCTATCTATGGGCCGAGCGCAATGGAGTGTGTATGTTTGGTCCCCGGTCCGATATCTCTGCACTGGGCGCATTATTGTAAAATCATTCTATTCCCATTGCTCGACCTATAAACTTCGCTTGTCAACTGCGCTAATAAACACGTCCGAACTGTGAGGCGCAATAAGTAGTTAATTGCAATTATCATGGATTCATTGTCGACTCCATCAACAAGTAAGAAAAAGTTCACTGGATTTAATGATAAATGGACCAACTATCCTGGCTTTAAAGACTGGATAGAGAAAAAGAATGACTTTACTGCAATGTGTAAAGCATGTAACTCGGAAATTGCCATTCAATATGAAGGCCATCGCGCGCTAACAGTAATTTATTTTTATACATTCTAGTTCCTTTTAATTTTGTTATATGCTTGTTACAGGTTCACGCCAATAGTATAAAGCATAAAAAAATGGATTTGGCTCAAAGCATGATAATTTTTTAATTAAAAAACACATCAGAAGAAAGATCTATAATAATTTCCGAATTAGCATTTGTTTATCATAATGTGAAACATGGATTAAGTTACAATAGCTTGGACTGCTTGGCAAAAAATATCAGCAAGTTAATTCCAGATAGTCAAATAACAGCAAAAATGACATGTGGACGTACAAACGCATCGGCAATCACTCGAAATGTTTTAGAACCCTATTCTCAAGAAAAAGTGATCTCTGATTTAAAATCTTGTTTTTATTTTTCAATAGCCTCAGATGCATCAAATGTTGGCAATTTGAAAACATTTCCATATGCTGTTCAATATTTTAATTGTAATAAAGGTATATGCAGGAAATTATTAGACTTTTACGAGGAAGCTGAAGAAACATCGCTAGATATACAGGGTGATTCTTAATATATGCGACAAACTTTAAGAGCTGATTCCTGGGGTTATTTTGATCATAAAAGTTCATAAGAACATATGTCCAAAACCGCTTAGTTCAGAAGTTATACAATGTTTAATAGAAAGTTAAAATAATAAATGGTTTTATTATAAATTAACAAAATAATTAGTAAAACAAAAGTAACTTATAGTAACTGTTGAAATTGACCGCCCCCAACTATACTACAAGCTGCTATCCTCCGTCGTATTGACTGGCGAGTCAGTTTGAAAATACCAGGGGTATTTCAAATTGTTTCAAAAGCTGCTATAATACGATTTTTTAGTTTATTACTTTAACTTTCTATTAAACATTGTATAACTTCTGAACTTAATTTTGTTTTACTGATTATTTTGTTAATTTATAATAAAACCATTTATTATTTTAACTTTCTATTAAACATTGTATAACTTCTGAACTAATCGGTTTTTGACATATTGCCGTGGTATCTCGCAAGTTTATAAAATAAGAATAGCTTTAAGAATTAGTTTAAGTTTTGAAATGAAATAAAAATGACAAAAATCGTACTTAGATATGAAAGAGTTTAAATATGCAACAAATTACATGAATGTATATAAAGTTGCATACACATGGTCAAATACAAGCAAATAATTTAAAAGTCATTATTATTCAATTGAATAGTGAGTAAATGTAAAATAAAAAATATTAAATAAATATAAAATAAAAGACAAAATAAATATAAATAATATATTTCTTTTGTAAAAAGGATACACAAGATGTATGGTTTACATATCATGAAAAAGATCAAATACGATATGCAAAAAAAAAAAGATAAATATGGCTGAATAAATTATTATGATTTACATGCATAAAGTAATAAAACTTTATGAAAGAGTTTAAAAAACTAAATTATATTAAAAGATAAAAATTACCTTAGCTTATAACTAGAGACTAGAAAAGGATATAAAAATATATAAAACGTAAACCCGATCAGCAATAACATTTGGTATAAAAAGGTAGCTGATAGCATAAATAAAAAAGTGTATGTGTTTATGATTTGTTTGTAACACAATGCTTCAGAGACTGGAAACAGACGTGTACAGTTTCATGACCTACAAAAAAATAACAAAATATAAAACTTGTGTAAAGTTTATTGCAGATAGACATATTACCGAAGAACAGAGATGCAATGGAGAAACAAACGTATTTTCCAGGTGCAGGCAGTGTTGGAAGAAAAATATGCGTTCTTTTCAACGTGTTTCCGATCCTACCGAGTCACAATCCAGCTACAAGAAAAGTGAAGATAACATTAATAAATGGAAAAGAAAATATGTATTGAACAATGAACAAGGCAATAGGTTCATTAATGAATACAAAGAAGAATGGTATTAACAACAAGAATAAACCTACCGTCGGAAAGGCAGTACGAGGCTGTGAAAAAGATTCTTGGATGGGAAAACAATTTTCGATGTGTTGACGTTTGGTGAATAAGAACTGTCAGAACAATATGTGCGTGTGTGTATCACGGCGGCAACATGTGGGCAGCGATTTCACTGAAACGTATAATCCAATGCCAACCTAAAAGATGGACTAGAGGGCGCACTAGTCAACGTTACATTTCTTTGTCGGTATAAATTCAAAACAAGATCCGACAAGAAGGACTTCTTATTACGACTTCGGGAGAATAAGACGCTTTCAAAATAATTGCGATTGAGATTTTGTTAATTGTTATATAGTAGAATAGTAATTTCTTTATTTTTTTATCACGTTCATTTATAATAGTTTTTATTTTATTAATACATTTAAATTCATTTTTGAAGAGTTCAAGATGGACACTCAAAATAAACAATTTGATGAAATGTTTGTAGATAGCAAGTAAGTTTTGTTCGAAAAGAGTTATCTAAACTGTTAAACAGATATTGGTTTTGCGTGCAAATGATTACTCAATATACCGTTGAACAGTATAGATACGCAAATATTATCCTGTAAGGTTTTTTTTTAATTCATTAAGTAATTACAAAAAGATATAGGACTAATGGTGTTGGGTAGTTGGAGAAATGCTGCGTGCGAATGAGTACTTTCTTCAATAATTTATCCAGGCATTATTAATCTTTTTCAAGTCATATTAATACACAATTAAACGTTTTACACGGCAAAGGTTAAAAGCTAGAAACAACGCGTGCAAATGGTTGTCTAAAGCAATTAATTGAAGCCAATATCAAAACAATTACGTTGATAAATAAAATTATCAATGAACAATAAAAGTTTACATTTATTGATTTACAGGATAAATATTTATTTTTTTTTGTTTAGCATCATGAATAAATAAATAAAAGATTTACATACATTACAACCGGCATCTGGTATAAATGATATATATATTTTCAATTATGTATTTGTTTAGAGCATTAAGGTGTATAAAGATATTTGAATATACAAATTATTAAATAAAAAGTGTATGATCATGTTATATAGACATTCCGTTTTCTTCTTTAAACAAAACTATTACCTCGTCCCTATTATAAGTAAGAGAAAGGCCAGGGATGGGCTGGAGGCGGTTCGCATCGGTTCGCGGGAACCGTTTGTTAAAACTTAAGGAGTTCGGCGAACCGTTTGTTAAAAATTAGAAAAATTAAAGCAGGTAGAACACGTATTAAAAAAATTGGTTGAGGAAATAAACAAACTGTACAGACTGCACAAAATTCAAATTACTGCAGTTTTCTTAAACAACCCGAATACCCCATCGGATCGGTGTATTTTTATTAGTAGAGTCCTCGCCGACAATTATTTATGACTGGGATGTTTGATGTGAAACGCAAAAAATTATATTGCCTGTGAACCTTCAGTTCAGTCAATGATTTTTTATTTTCAGTAATAGTTCGTCGTTTGTGTGTTGAAGTTTAAGTTAAGTTTAGATTACTTAGTAAGTGACAATTTTTAAATTTTTATCATGAAAAGACAAAGTGTTCTTTCTTCATTTTTTCAACCAAAAGTGATGAAATTAGCTGATGATGTTCTACCAATGACATCAACAGTAACCAGTACAAATCTTGAGCAAGGTATGAACAAACTTCATTTTATAAGTAATCTTGTTTTTATAAATTGCGCACTTTTAGAACCCGATAATATAGAAGATAAAATCTTTATATCCATGCCATGTGACAAAAAAACTAAAGAATCAAGATCAGGTCATGATGGTAAATTTATTTTTTAAAATCTAGAACGTTCATAGTTAAATTAAGCTATTTTTCAGTAACATCAATAACATCTGTTGACGACAACATATCTGATAATGGTCTTTATCGCGAGTTGCCGGAATGTTGGTCCTTAAAACAGTTTAAATATTTTGAAGAAAAATATACGTGGTTAGAAGTAAAGGGCGGTAAACTTGGATGTAAAATTTGTCGTCTTGGCTCTCTGGGTGTAGAAAAGGGAAAACATTTTCACATAGCATCTGCATGGGTAAACTACAATGTAAATGCAAATGGCTCAACAAAAATCATTCAACAGGCGTCTTTTAGAAAAAAACTAAACGAGCATGCTCTTTCACAGTCTCATTCAAATATCGAATTAATTTTGAAACAATCTGGAAAAGAATCTTTAGCAACATGTATCGAAAAAGCTAATGAAAAGTCTATTGAAGTGACTGCAAGAATTTTCAATATAGTATATAGTTTGGCAAAACAAAATAGGCCATGATATGGAACGCGAAGTAGAACTACGCGAAGTAGAACTACAAATAAAAAACGGTGTAGATTTAGGAAAGTGCCTTCATTCCAGATATTCAGCTATACGAGTTATCGAGCATATATCTTCGGAGATAAAAAAACAACTCTTTAATAAAATTATTGAAAACAATGCAAAAGTTTGCATAATATTAGACGAAGCGTCGACTATTGCAAAAAGAAGTGTACTTGTTATATATTTGAAATGTGCATTGAGTTTATGTCCAGATCCTATAACTGTTTTCATCGAACTTAAAGAACTTGAAAACACCACGGCCGAAGGTATCCTCAATACACTTTTACAGTGTTTAAACGAACATGGTTTTACAAGAGATTTTTTATTAAAAAATTTAATTGGACTTTGCTGCGATGGTGCTAGTGTTTTGTTAGGAAAGATATCTGGTGTGAGTGCTCAACTCTCGAAGATTTTTCCAAATATTATTGTTTGGCATTGCTTGAACCACAGGTTACAACTGGCTTTGGATGATTCCATTAAAGATATTAATGAGATCAATCACTTTAAAATTTTCTTAGATGAAATTTATTCAATTTATCATAAATCTAACAAAAATCAAACAGATATACGACAAATTGCAAGTGATTTAGAAATTGAGATTTTAAAATTTGGGAGAGTCTTTGGGCCAAGACGGTCTGCATGTAGTTTACGAGCTGCTAAAGCTGTTTGGAATGCATATCCAGCTCTATACACGCATTTTGCAAAAATTAAAAAGTTTTCCGGTATGGCTAACAGAATGGTTAACAAAAATTTTCTATGCGATCTTGCTCTTATGATAGATATTTTGGAGGAAATATCATTATTATCTAACGCATTTCAGTCTCGATCAACAACAATGCCTAAAGCAGACAGGTTAATGAGAAGGACAATTAGAGCACTCGAAGTACTTAAAGATAGTACTGGTAAATACGAGAATGAATTACAGACCGTTTTAAATTCTCAAACTTTTAAACATATACCTTTTAAACAAAATGACCGATGTACACATTTGCCCAGAAACAGATTAATACA
The DNA here is from genome assembly GCA_963170755.1 of Amphimallon solstitiale. Taxonomy (NCBI): domain Eukaryota; kingdom Metazoa; phylum Arthropoda; class Insecta; order Coleoptera; family Scarabaeidae; genus Amphimallon; species Amphimallon solstitiale. The sequence goes on from OY720677.1 coordinate 52,426,663, forward strand.
AAGTGTTATAGATAATATAAAAAATAGACTTTTGTCTGCAGATCACGTATGTTTATCATCACTTGATAAAAATTTAAAGGATAAAGATAAATATCAGGAACTAATTAATATCTTTAACTTGATCGATACATCATCGTGGTGCCTAGAAAAAGTGTTTTCTCCATGGATTGAAGCAGAAAATAAGTTACCGGCGTTAGAAAAGTTATTAAAATATGAAATTGATCGAAATGAATTTAGAGATTTTGTTGATTCCTATCTAGAATCAAGAAACAATGTTCCTCCATCCATCATGTGTGCTAAAAAAATCGCAAATACCATAGGCATTAGTAGTGCTGAAGCGGAAAGAGGATTTTGCGTAATGAATGACATTGCAACAAATGAAAGAAGTAATATTACGATAAAACATATTTCAGATTTAATGACAATTAAAATAATCGGAAAACCGTTATCACAATGGGATGCTACTCCATTTGTTAAATCTTGGATCCGAAAAAGGCATCGCGATGCAACTGATACGAGAATTCGTAAAAAAGCGGAAATAAAATATTCAGAAAATGAACTTCAAATATGGGCTTTAATTTGATAAAATCCAAATGCTCCATCCTGGGGTCCAATATTAATCAATCAATCAAATATGGGCAATTAGTTAAAATATTTCAGTAAATTTATTTTTATAATTCACCTGTTAATTGTAGTATATGTATTGTAAATATAATAGGGTCAATAGGGACACCACTGCTATTGCTAAAAACTATCTGTTTTTACTGACATCATAAGTAATAATTAATATTAATAAAGAAATAAAGTGTTATTATTAGCGAACCGGTTGATAATGATTTGGCAGCCCATCCCTGAGAAAGGCCACCAGTGAAGGAGAAGGAACCACATACATTGCCAGAATCCACAATAGTTATTAGGTACATGCTATCACAATATAAATTAAATACAAAACCAATTATAAGTTTTTGGTGTAAAAAGAATAAATTTTAAAGCACAGCATATACAGATGACTATACCCACAAATATATGCTATCATAGCAATATGTTCTTATGAACTTTTATGATCAAAATAACCCCAGGAATCAGCTCCTAAAGTTTGTCGCATATATTAAGAATCAACCTGTATACAAATGCCTTTAAAAAATTACTATTGGTGCCAATCTCAGCATGGATCAAATAAGTGCATATAGTGCAGACAATGCTTCTGTCAATTATGGTCCCCATAATTCTGTATATCAGAAATTAAAAGAAGAAAATAAACATATATTTAAAGCCAATTGTTACTGCCATGTAATAAATAATTGTGTGAAATATGCAATAAAAGGCATCGATGTTGATATAGAAAGCACAGTCATAAAAATTTATAATGAGTTCAGTTCATCAGCATTAAAAACACTAAACAATATAAACACATTTACTTTGTTGTATTTTGTTGTATGTGTTTTTATTGTTTTAATATGGATTAGGTACCTTTACACTAATACTTTATCCTGCGCGACTAGGACGGGGCGTTCCAATCACGCGCGAAAACTTGCAGGTGTAAATGCTATATAATCACTCGGTTTTTGGATGGATGAAACCCTGCATTCTTTCCTCTGTATTTTCATGCTGTTAAAACTCGTCTTGAATAATATTAATAATTATTTTGATTTTCACGCGGTCATTCTGGTGCAGTTTTAATTCATACAGGCGGTAAGTATTTTTTTATAAAAAATATTAAAGGCCAGTTTACAATAAGCGAATTAAATACTTGATTGCAATTAACTATTTGATTGCGATAACTCGGTGAATCTGAGGATTTGATTGGTTCAATTTCATCACGTGATCAAATTTGATTGCAATTAATTCAATGACGCTTCTATAAATCGCCCCTAAATTAACTAAAATCAACTGTATGTGTATGCGTAGTTTTTTATGTCTTTTTATTGTTTTATAGACAAGATGACTGATGCACGATATTGGAGTAAGGAAGTTGTTTCAAATTTCATTGAAATATATAAATCTTACCCTTGTCTTTGGAAGATTAAATCTCGAGATTATACAAACAGAAATTTAAAAAATGCCGCTTACGATAAACTTGTAGAGTTTTGTAAAAAAATAAATCCCGAAGCCAATCGGGATTATGTAGTAAAAAAGATTCAAAGCTTTCGTGGTTCCTTCCGAAAGGAAATGAAAAAGATGGAAGATTCAAAACGCAGTGGAACTGGTTCAGATGAAATTTATACACCAACACTGTGGTACTTTGACTTACTTTTATTTACAATTGACCAGGAGCTACCAACACCAAGTATATCCAACATTGGAAAAACAGAAACTGAAAATTCTGCGACAGAAGAAACACAAGAAAGTGAAATTCTGGAGGAAGATGAAGATGATGGTTCAGAACGCAATAATACACAGGTATTTTTTTATGTGTGCTCATTTATTTCTAAATTAAGCTTTTCCTTTGGTTAACATTTCGTCTTGCCAGTAAACTTTTCCATCAGAATTAAAATATTGAGTATAATTATCTCGATTAGTTTTGGCAGCTATGGTGGAATAATTTTTTTTACAATTTTGTAAATTTACCATTTCAACAATATTTTTTCGCCAGTCACCAGGCTGCAGTTCATGAGTTGAAGAATTTTCATGATCAAATGATGTTGGGGATGTATATGAAGTATCGCGCCTTCTAAGAAAATTGTATAGAGCACAAATAGCAAGTACAACGTAGCTTATATTTTCTAGGTAAATCATGTGTATTGCCGTGTGTAGAATTCTGAATCGTGCAGCTATCAGTCCAAATGCATTTTCAGAAACATTTCTTGCTCGCGACAGTCTATAGTTAAATATTCTTTTACTATAAGACAGATCTCTTTGGGGATATGGTTTTAAAAAATTTTCTTTTAAAGAAAATGCTTCGTCGCCCAAAAATACAAAATTCAGATTATTTTCTGATTCACTAATGTTTGGTAAATTCAGCTGATCTAGAACAATATCAACATTAAATTGTAGATGAATTTTATAAAGGTAGTAACTTACCATTTTCTAATTTATGATAAAATTCTGTGCTTTCAATTACTCCACCATCAGATAATCTTCCATTTTTTCCCGCATCGACATAAATGAATTCATAGTTTGAGTCTATGAGTGCCATTAAAACAATACTATAAAAAATTTTATAGTTATAATATTGAGCTCCTGTATGGGGAGGAGGTACAATCCGTATATGTTTGCCATCAAATGCTCCTCCACAGTTTATAAATTGCCATTTGTTTTTAAATCCAGCTGCAATTTTAAGCCAATCTTGCTTTGTAGATGGAAACTGTAACAATTTTTTTACATTTTTCAGACATCTGCTAAAGTTCGATCTGAATCTCAGTCGGCATCGTGCTCAACATCTCATCAACTTCCAAAACGTTTACCCCCGAATAAAAGAAGCAGAACATCAAAACAAAATAAGTCTCAGGTGGACTTTATAAACTACTGTAAAAGTCAGCTAGAATCTGCTAATGATTCACTTGATGAATTCGATGCAACGGCAATTGCAAGGGCAAAAAAAATAAAAAGGATGAATCCAACCCAGGCCATCTACGCAGATATGCTTATAAACAAAATTATTAATCAAGGTTTATTGAACCAATTAACCGATACGACAACTGTCTACCAGATACCACCATCAGAACAAATTGCACCATCACCATCACCCTTTTCACCCCTTAGCCCATATAGTTCAGTATCATCAAATTCTGCTTCAATTCAACAGGGGCCACAACAATCTGATTTAACATGTTTTTATCAACAGGCAGGTGATACTTTGATAAATTTAAATTCAGTCTAGAATTGTATTAAATGAGAATGATAATATATTTTTTTTTATTATATAGATTATGTTCACGTTTTTAAAATAAATAAAGCCAACTTACCTGTAAATATGTTTTCTTTAAAACCTCAAATATAGCTTTACATGTCTCAGGTATAATTTTACACAATGATGGTGATGATATTCCAGTGGAAAATTTCAAATCTTCAAACGAACGACCGGTAGCTAAGTATCTTAATGTTGTTGTCAACCTTTCTTCGGCACTTATGCTTTCACGCATTTTTGTATCTTTTTTGGAAATTATGGGAGAAACCAAATCCAACAAAATACAAAATGAATCACAATCCATTCGCAAATAGTTTCGAAAATCCATAGGAAAATTATCACGCAGCTCATGTAACAACGGCATATGTCCATATTTGTTACATTTTCCATCCATCCTTTTACCCAACATCTTCTTTTTTGTCGCTTATTTGACATATTTAGGTAGATGGCGGCGCACAAAGCTACTTTTAATTCTCGTTTTTTGATTAGTTTGTCCATTTTAGTAGATATCGTCCGTAGAACTGTTGAAACCTTCAACACTCCACGAGCCACGTCTGTCACGCGGGAAACTTGACGCTTTTTAATTTACACTAACAGTTTTATCGTCTAGCGTTTCATCGCACAGTTCAAAACTGCGCGATTGGAGCGTTGCAATAGCTAGGCATAGACGGAAAGTCTTTCCTACGAGTTTGGAACGCCACGTTCCAAACGCGAAGGAAAGAGTGTCCATGTATGGACGGTGCCGAGTCAGGTTTATCGTGCGGGATTGTCATACAGGCGAACTACAGGGATAAACGCGAGGGAAAGCGTGGTCGTCTATTGACGACGCACGAGCCAAGCTTATCCTGCGCGACGACTGCAGGTCTAAACTTGCATGATACATGTTGTACACTTCGGTGCAAGGTGCAAGCTTAAAAATTGTGTTTTGAGTAGATATTATTATTTAAAAATGGACGCAAGGTAAGTTAATAAATTCTACATAGTTCTTATTATTGAAGAGTATATTTTTACATTTTATAGATATTTTTCTAAACAGCTTATGACAGAGTTCATTGAGACTTATCGTCAACACCCAGCTCTTTGGAAAATTAAATGTAAAGAATACACAAATAAAAATTTAAAGAATGTGGGCCTTAAAGAGCTGATTGAGGTATTTAAAAAGTACAACATAGAAGCAGACAAGGATTTTGTGACTAAAAAAATTCAGTCAATGCGCGGATCCTTTAGAAAAGAATTAAAAAAAGTTAAAACTTCACAACGAAGTGGAGCATCTGCCGAAGATGTTTATGTTCCGTCATTGTGGTATTATGACCTCCTATTTTTTATAAAAGAAGATGAAATGATGGCCGACAGTGTGTCAAATTTAAGCAGCCCTCATTCTGTGAACACAAACGATGACGAGAGTGAAACTCAGGAGTCACAACAAGCAATAATAGAAGAGACCCAAGGAGAGGCAGAAGAAATCATGGCAACGGAGAATCATGAAATAGAATCTGCCAGTGTTGTAAGTACGCTTATATTTGAAATAATTATGATGAAAACAGTTTTATAACATACTATAACTAAGCTCTTCCTCTTCTTATCATTTCATCTTGCCAGCTCACTTGTCCTGCTGTCATAAAATAACGTAAGTAGCTTTCTCGATTCTCTTTAGCATCTCTGGCAGTGTTTCTGATGGATGTTGGTTGCAGTGTTGTAAGAACAGGCAGATTATTTTCGCGCCATTCTCCTTCTATTATGTCGTGGGTAACTGGATCTTCTCTATCAAATGTTGTTGGGGTAATATACGATGAACTGCATCTTCTCAAAAAGTTGTGTAGAGCACAAATCGCGAGCACAACGTAATTGATTTTTTGAGGTGCAATGTTAATACTTGTTTGTAAAATTCGAAATCGGGCTGAAATAAGTCCAAATGCATTTTCTACTACATTCCTGGCGCGCGAAAGTCTGTAATTAAAAATTCGTCTCTCGTAGGTGAGATCTTTTTGTGAATAAGGCTTAACATGTGTTTGTGTAAGGCAAAAGCTTCATCGCAAATCAAATTGAAATTAAGATGGTGAACGTTTTCATTGCATTCAGGTAAATGTAAAGTACCATCTACTAAACATAGATGAAAATCAGTTTCTTCAAAAACTCCAGCGTCGCCTGCTCGTCCATTTTTCCCGACATCCACGTAAATGAACTCATAATTAGCATTAACAAGAGCCATAAGAATTATACTGTAAAAATTTTTATAGTTGTAAAAATGTGCTCCAGATCCTCGTGGTGCCACAATTCTTATATGTTTTCCATCAAGTGCTCCTCCGCAGTTTATCATTTGCCACCGTTCTTCAAAATTATTGGCAATTGCTTTCCACTCCACTCTTGTTGATGGGCACAGTAAAAGAAGAAACACATAAGTTATAGTACAACAATCTTTATTCATGTATCGTTCTTTTTATTGCAGACACTTCAATTTCCACCTGTAGTAAGAAAAACACGGCAAAAAAGAAAAAACAATAATGACCCCAATGCAGCAGCATTTTTCAAAGCATGTACTTCGGCACTAGGTACATCCAACAGAATTGGTGAATTTGACGCTGTCGGAATCAACGTGGCATCTAAACTAACAAAAATGAGTTCCAGTCAACAGGTGTATGCTGAACTTTTAATTCAAAAAGTACTAAGTGCCGGTTTATTACATCAATTGAATGCTGAGACGGACATCACGCTCAATCGGACATCCATTCCAGCTACTGTTGGCCTCTACACACCATCTTCTAACCTGACAGCACCCTCCACCTCGAATAGTTGCTCATCTGTTACTCAATATTATGAGAATTATCAAGTACTTTAAGCCTTGAAATTGTCCTTTACCATACCAATGCCAATGTGTTTTAGATTTTCATTTCTTTTATGCCACTAGAGTTTAGTTTATTCGTTATAATAAAATAGCTATATACATACCTTCATATATGTTTTATGTTTTAGGTTTTCATTTCTTTTATGCCACTAGAGTTTAGTTTATTCGTTATAATAAAATACCTATATACATACCTTCATATATGTTTTCTTTAAAACTTCAAAAATTGCCTGACATGTTTCTGGAATTATAGATCCCAAAGCCTGCGCGGATATTGCTGTTGAGTATTTCAAATCTTCATAGCATCTTCCTGTAGACAAAAATCTAAGAGTGGCCATTAACCTTTCCTCGGCAGGAATTGATCTTCTCATCACAGTATCTTGTTTAGTTAGACGAGGGCGTAATAACCTTAATAATTCATCATACGTTTTGCTGTCCATTCTTAAATAATTTTTAAAATCATCGGGGTTATTTTCTCGTAATTCTGATACAAGGTTAACATGGCTATACTTTCCCCTTTCCAACAACCATTTTTTCGACCAAATCCGCTTTTTCCGGTTTCTTTTTAAAATGCTACTGTTATAGATGTAAACCATACAAGCCGCAATAATAGCTCTCTTACGGCTGTCTTGGGGCATCAACATGTTTACTACAACTTTTTTAAAACACTTGGAAACCCACAAGAATACACGATCTTTCCCGTAAGAATTTCAGATTTCTAAAACTCCACACGCCAAGCTAAGCTCGCACGAAAGTCAGCAGGATTGTCCACTAACCAACGTTTTTTCCTTTCAAGGTTTGAATGTACAAGATAAGTATGTGGTACAATTTTTATCGTTAGTGGAGAACGCCGCGCCAAGAATGGTACGTTCCAATCCCGCGAGATTATCACGCCGTCCTAATCCCGCAGGAAAGAGCGTCCGTCTATGCCTAGCTAATATTTACGGGAAACTTTTGGAACGCGACACTCTTGACCAGGCGACAACACGCGGTATTGGAACGCCCCGTTCCAGTCGCGCAGGATAGAGTGTAAGTGTAAAGGTACCTATTATCACAAAGTAACGGCTTACAGCATTAATTATTAAAAACACTAAAATTGAAAGAATGTTGAGTTTGCTCAAATACAGTATAAGGAGCTGCTAAGACATGTACCTACAAGATGGTTGTCACTTTTGCCAGCTATAGATCGCCTTATTCAGAGTTGGCCTGCTGTGAAACATTATTTCTTAAAAAAAGGTTCAGACAACTGCCACAAGGTGTTATGGGACTTTATTTCAGAAGGTTGCTATATCAGTGACATAAATAATGAGGAAGAATGTAAAAATGAAGGCAAGAATGACTGTTACCTCTTCTTCTTAAGTAATGTGTTGCCTGAATTTACAAAAGTGATTTTGCTACTAGAAAGTGAGAGCTTCACTATTTTGTAAATGGATCATGCCGTGCGAAGTCTTCACGATCAATTAAAAAGTAGGATGGCTGATAATTTTTTTGGGAGTAAAGTCAGGACCATCTTTAGAAAAATTGATGGAGAAGAAAGAAATCAATTCACATCACAGGCACAGATTTTTCTTCAAAGAGCCATTAAATATTTAGAAGAGAGATATGATTTCGGTCCCAATGGAATCTATAAAAAGTTTGAGCTTTTATCGCTCAAATCGGAGGAATAAGAGTTGACTTGAGAAGTGCTTTCCGAAATTCCCCAGATATTGAATATAGAGGACTCTGTTAATATTGACACCCTTTATACAGAGTTTGCATGTCTGAAAACTATGTATAAGGCGCTTCCGAAAGACTTGCCAAGCGACGAAATATGGGCGTATTTCTTCAGAAATAACACATCCACAAACTTTACAAATTTAAAGAGAGTAGTTTGTTTTGTTCTTTCAATTCCAACAAGCAATGCCTTTTGCGAAAGAGTAGGGGAGAGTGACCAACAGTGAGACAGGTCCTACGGTGAGACATTAAGTTTTCCCCACTTATCATATGTCTGATTTTTGTGAGCATTGGTTAGCAGAAGCCTAACTAATAAACGGTTCTTTCAATCCAGTATGCAGAACGCTGTGACTAGTGATGGACCTAACATTGAACTACGTACGATTCCCGGGTGTAAAAGTAAATTTTCGCGCCTGTCTTATCTTGTGACTGAAAGACAAATAGAAAGGTATTTTTGTGAAGTGATTAGCACGAAGGTATGTTTCAATTATTTAGTTTGTAAACCCATTTTATTTGTGTGGCTATCTATTTATTTACATGAACTGTGGCACAAGATTGCGGTCGCTTATGTATGTCCAACAGTAAGACAAACTGATGTGCTCTACACTGGGACAATGTCTCATTGTTGGACATATATACATACTTATATGAACTATTAAGTGATGTTTTGTTATTTCAGCTCAAAAATGGAGTCTAAAAAAAAGAAAAATTGGTAACTGTTTAGAAGAAACTGTGAGAGATGCAGTAAGTCTTGTAATGGTAGGCGGTAGTCTAAGGAAAGTAGCTGCTTCAAAAGGTATCGCATTTCAAACCTTGGCTAGGTACGTTAAAAAAAGCTAAACAGGTTGAAGACGTCAGCGTAATCCGAATATCTCCAAACTACAGCGTGAACAAAATATTCACTGTAGCAGAGGAAGCCTCTCTTGAAAAATACATCATCGACTGCTCACGAATGTTTTATGGGTTGTCTGTTAACGATTGCCGAAAACTTGCCTATGAAATGGCCATTGAAAACAAGAAGCATGTTCCTTGCAAGTGGCATAACGAAAAAATGGCAGGGCTAAAATTATTTCGAGGTTTTCGCAAACGTCATGATCGACTGTCATTAAGAACACCTGAAGGATGCAGCTTGTCTCGTGCAACGTCTTTTAATCGCCACAATGTGTCAGTTTTTTACAATAATTTAAAAGATATTTATTTAAGAGGTTCCCATTTCGCTGACGGAAGAAGAATTTTTAACTTAGACGAGACAGGTACTATGACCGTTCAAAAGCCCCAGAAAGTAGTAGCAGTTAAGGGCGTTAAGCAAGTCAGCAAAGTAACAAGTGGAGAAAGGGGTACTCTTGTTACAACTTGCTGCATAATAAGTGCTTCCGGTCAATATCGTCCTCCAGCAATGTGTTTCCTCGAATTCACTTTAAAGAACATATGCTTCAAGGGGGCCCTCCTGGTACACTAGGGCTTGCTGCTGCTAGCGGATGGATGAATGCAGATTTATTTTTACAAGTAATGGAGCATTTTATTAAATACTCCCACAGTTCCACTGAGAATCCATCACTTATGATTTATGATAATCATGAGAGTCACCTCAGTATTGCTGTTCTCAATTTGGCGAAGGCTAATGGCGTAACTATTTTGACTGTTCCACCGCACTCCACAAATAAAATACAACCATTGGATGTTGGTATTTATAAGCCATTTTCAACAGCTTATAACGCTGCCGTCGATATCTGAATGATGCAACATCCAGGTGTCCCACTATCTATATATGAGGTAGCTGGGTGTGTTGGAATTGCTCATGAAAAGACGTTAACCCCAAGTAACATAATAAACGCATTTAAGAAGTGTGGAATATATCCATTTGACGCAAATGTGTTTACTGACATAGATTTTCTACCGAGCGCTGTTACCGATCGCGTCATTCCGAAAGAAAACGAAAATAATGAAGCTCAGTTGATTTCAACAAGCACCTCATCATTAGCAGACCCCATGGCCCAAAATGATAAAAATGTTATAGGAGATGTAGAAGATAGGAATTATAAAAGTGTTTTCAAAAGTCCTGAAGAGTTTAGAGGTTTTCCAAAAGCAGCGGCTCGCAAATCCAAAATTACAAGAAGAAAAGGAAAAAGTATGATAGCAACGGACACCCCTGAGAAGGATGCTATAGAAGAAAGAGCGATGGCAAGTAAAAATAGGGGCAGCATTGAAGATAGAACACAGCAATCAAAGGTTAAAAAAGTCAAAAAGCAACTGATTGAAGAAGATTCGGAAAGCTCAGAGGAAGAGCCAATACTAGACTCGTCTTCAGGAGACGAATGTTTTGATACAATTGATCCTCATGGATTTCCGAAGCTAACCAGGAGTCCGATGAAAGATGATTTCGTACCATTATCATTAAAAGAATAATTAGTTCCGAAAATACCTCATATCTCACTGAGTGTCTCAGTGTTGGACATATGTGACCAACACTGAGACACAAACATCTGTAACAACTTTTTGAAACAAAAAATTGAAATTTTTAATAACTTCAGAAATGAAGACAGAAACATTTCAAAAAAGGACCAAGCTTCATTATGATAGAAAAATTAGTGTTTTCAAAATAGTAAGAAATTTATATTGACTTAAAAGAAAACCGTCTCACTGTTGGTTACTCTCCCCTATTTAACCAACTGAATAGTTTATGGACTAAAGAGCGAAACCGAATGTCCATGGATTTAATCAAATCCGAACTGCAGACTCGTAGCAATTTTGACGAGTTGTGTTCAGAAATTTTATCACTTTTGCAAAGCTCTGACGGAGAAAAACTAATAAAACTCGCAAAATCCAGTGATAAATATTTAAAAAAAATGATCTATTCGCAATTTTATTTTTATAAGAGTTTTTTATTTTTGTTAAGACTTATTGTATACGCTACCAAAACACAATTAATAAATGTATGTTTTTGAAAATAAATGTTTTATTTAAAGTACATATCCTTCGAAAATAAGAAATACACATTTTTGTATGAGTGCAAAACGCATAGCGGTAATGGGCGGCAAAGAACTACCACGACCCCATACCGTTGTCCTAGAATTGTCCCAGATTTTATGAGTTTCCATCTGGCAACCCTAATTAAAAGACGTCTACTCTCGCTACGCTATTGTAGACAGCGACAGTAGAAAGCGATGATTGCCCAAATTGGTATTTTGTGCAAGTATCGCTTGAGATTTGATATACATTCGGTGATATTCGGTTATGTATTACCTACCTATTCCAACTATATTGTGTTTTTTTTCTGGGGATGTTTGTTTGCATAGGTTATATCAAGTAGTATTTTACTAATATTGTAACCAAACGTTTTTTAATTAATTTAAAATAGGATTTTACGATAACTTTTTTTTATTTCAAATCGGAATTTGGTTTTTTTAAACATTATTTTAATTCCGCAGTAAGTGATGACAAGTTTGCAAAATGCAGTGCTAATTTATAACATTATTGGTGCGTTTTATTGTAACATTTGTCTCAGCCGATGGAGAAAAAATGTCGTTTTATTGTGCTACCGGTGTCCATTGTTGGCAACTTTCTCTACCGCTCTCTACGCTCTTTCGAGACCGCAGAGCACAGCAGAGAAAGTGGGCATATGTCAATTTACATGAAATCCGCATTTTTTAAGAGTTTGAGGTTATAAATAGTTCTTGTTGCCAAAGTAGTTATAATTTTATTTTTTCGAAAAAACCATGGATGCTCAGCATCTAATTCAAACAGATGATGGGGAGTTGCTGTGGTATGATCCAAAAAGTAAGTTAAATGTATTTTTCAATAATTACAAATAAAAACTACAATGATTTAAAATTTTTATCATTAAGCAAAAATGTATATGACAGTGGAAACACTTTCAAATGAGACAACACCAATCCCAAACCCTGAACTACATGTTGACCAACAAGGGGACTTTCAATCATCATGTGATGATCCGAAATGTGAGTTGGATAATATTTTTTTTGTTTTAGTTGAAAAAAATTAATTACTTCATTTTTAAGGGAAAAAAAATAATGGAGTGAAAGCAGTTACAAATGAACCAACGTCAGTCGTACATTCTGAAATACATGTTGTAGGGGATGAACAGAAAGAACAGCTACCAGCATCATGTGAAATAGCAGCATCCAGTACTAAAAGTATTTGGGATGAATCACAAACTTTATTACTCCTGGATCTATGCAAAAAAGTTAAAGAAGATATAGATAATCCTCGTGTTAAGAAAATGGATGTTTATAAAAAAATTGCACTAGAAATGAGGAAATATGATCATACATTTACGTGGTTGCAATGTCAAAATCGCATGAAAACATTATTGACTAAATATAAAGAAATCAAAGATCACCTTTCAGTAACTGGGAATAATACAAGAACATGGGCTTACTATGATGTAATGCTTGATTATATAGGTGATCGACCAAATGTTGTACCCACTAGTAGTTTGTCAACATTACAACTTCAGCAACAAAATCCAGATTCTGATGCAAGCTCTTCCTCAAGTTGTACAGCCATTAGTAATTCATCAAAAAACATTATTAAAAAAAGAATTACAAACAAAACATCTCCTAGAAATAAAATGTTGTTATGGCTTGAACAACATAGAACTGAAATGAAAGAACAAGAACAGAAACGTTTGGAAGTTGTAGAAAGACATCATGCAGAAAATAAGGAACTTTTTAAGCAGTTCCTGGAAGCTGTCATCACATATCAAAAAAAGTAGACAATACATTTTACATTAAAATGCATCCCGAGGACTGCTAGCTGAGCTCAAGAATTATAATTTAGTTTTTATCTTGAAAGGCTGTTAGTTTGACTGAAGAATTGTTTGTTTAAGTTTTCTTTAAATTTTATAGACTTATTTGCTTTATATTTTTTGTTTTAAATAGTTCCTAATAAAATATAAAAAATAAATTTATTGTACTTATTGAAGATAACATCTACATTTCATATACCAAAATAAATAATGTTGATAACAATTCACACATGAGCTTGTTGCCAAAGATCTAGCATCAACTGATTCCTGCGTTCAACACCTGCAACATCATTTTGATTTTGTTCTCCAACTATTCCTATGGGTTCAATTTCTCTCCCTTCATTTATGTATTGCTCAACTTCATTTTCTCCATTTATTAAGCAAATATTGTGCAAAACACAAGCAGCAATAACAGTACGACAAATTTCATGAGGATCATCTCGATGTAAATAATGTTTAAGTCGCCGAAATCTTCCTTTGAGTAAAGCAAATGCATTCTCAATTACTACTCTAGTCTTTGACAGCATCTTGTTGAAATATACTTGCTGTGGCAATAGGTGGCCATTGTTTTTAAAAGGTACAATGAGCCAATTTTTCAAAGGGTAGGCACTATCACCTATTAAAAAATGAAAGGGTCCACACAATTCTTGAGCAATAGGATACATATCTGATGTTCTTAAAACTCTCCCATCATGCACACTCCCAGGCCATCTAATATCACAATCTATAAATAATAAATTAGGTTTACAAATTCCTTGAAGGACCATTGAATAGAATTTTTTTCTATTGAAATAATCAACTCCATTTGCTGTGCGTCTCTTAATTGGGATGTGACAACCATCAATTGCTCCTATAATGTATGGTATGCCGTTCTTTGCAAAGCTTTCAGCAATATGATCTCTTTCTGCAACTACAGGCCACTTAATAAACTTGGGTGACAACTCATACAAAATAACATCAATTACTATTTTCATGCAATTATACACTGATGATTTTGCAATTCCAAACCGTTCTCCCACTGAACGATATGAATCTGGTGTTGCAAGCACCCAAAAGGTAAGTAGCAAGGCTTTCTCTGGGCATATTTGCTCACGTCCCCCAAACTGGATTTGATCTTTTTTATGAAAATATTGACTATTACCAATAAAATCAAACACCATCTCAAATGTTGCACGACTTATACGAAAGTGTGATTTAAATGTGGACGGTGCTTGCCTTGGGATGACTTCTTCATAGTAATTTTTAATTTTTTCAATATCATCATTTGATGAACTGCAAAATGCAATCGTTGATTGTAATACACACAGCACAAGTAAACATAAGTAATAAAAACCTCAATACAAATTCGTACAAAAACCGAAGGTTTACCACTTCCTCTTCACGCATTAATTCATCTTCAACAACTCTTTGCTGTTGTACAAATCGATCAATTGCCGGAAATGATATTAATATTCTTTCCATTGTTTAAAGAAATTATTCAAATATAAGTAAGCATATCATCATAATTAATTAAACCAAAAAAAACTGACATGACAGATAACGCCCGGTAGCATTTTCGCCGATCCTACCGAAGCTAGCATAGAGAAGAAAATAGACGCTTCTGATTGGTGCATTTTAATTTCATTACGTAATGGTTTGTTTACATTCGCCTTTGACAGCATAGGCGATTCTATAAGTGACAGTGTTCTATTTTAAAAGCAACTGAGAACATATTTAAAAAATGAATTTTGAAAAATTGCCTTCAGGTTACTCATATCTCTTGGTGAGTGAGGGAGAAGATGTTCGAGAATTTAAAATTAAAGAAGTTACTGATGAAGTTTCTGCTCAGGTAAAGTAACATTGATTAGTTTTATTTGTGGTTATACTAAGAAAATGTATCTTGCTTACTTTGTAATATTTTAATATTTTCTTGCCTGTCTGCCCTTCTCTATATTGCACTTTCAAATAATTTATTCTCACAGTACTGCATGTTTATTTGATAATTTTCCGAATTGAATGTAGTAGTAAAAAATGATTGATCTGCCTTTGTTTATTTTAATTCACTAAATACATTACATACAACGTTTTAATAATATGAGTTCCCTAAAATATCCACTTTCCTCCTTTACCTCCCATAGCGTCCAAAATTTAAAGTATGATTATTTTATTTATATTTTACTAAATGTACAAAATATGTTCTGAACTGTTTCGCGTGCTCCTTGGGGTACTGAAAATTCTGGTTATGCTTACTTATAAGAAGTAAAACTAGGAAAACAATTGATTTATTTTCTTATAAAATGAGGGGAGGGATCCACCAAAATGCATAATGCTATTGTTTCCCTTACTTTTCTATAGAGTTTTTACTGTCAGTCTTCGCTCTATTTCATTGACTTAGAAATATTATATAATATTTATTTATGTAATGAAAAATCTTGCACCCAAAAAATATTTGCCTATTTGAGACACTTTTGTCACAATTCTGCCATGACATGCATCCTTTAATTGCCTTAGTTGCATCCCTTTATCAGTTGTTTAATTTTGCATTCTTTGCATGTTACTGCAGTACAGCTATTATCTGATGTTTAATGTATTTTTAGTATTAATTAGTTAAAAAGTTGTAATCTATGTAAGATTATGAATACTCTTTTTTTATCTTGTATGTTATGCTAATAATTTGCTTCTATGAGTGTATTTAATATAAGTATTACTCATATTTTTTCCTTCTTTCTGTCTTGTAGAACTGGATAGCTAAAATAAGTGAAGAAACTAAAATTACTTGGCGAGCTCTAAGAACATATCCAGAGACTAATGGGAAATACAACATCTTTAAGAAAGATTTGCGCTGCCAGCATGCTACAGACAAAAGAGCAAAGGGTGTCGGCCCCTCAAAAAATACTAATTGTCCTGCAACCTTTCGAATACTTGTTAAAAGGTAAACACATTTCAAATAATTATCTCTTATTTGTATCTGAATTCTTTTGTTTTTAACTGTTATAAAACTACAAGTGCTGTGCACACAATTTCCACTTATGACCATGCTGTACCAAACTTTAAAACCTGTACCAATTTCATTCTCTTTTAAATAATATAATGCACTTCAGATAGTTAGCCTCATAGCACATAATATGCGTAAATTCTTTCATGTTTTTCTGTAAAAGAACTGTAAGTACTATACTCACAATTTCCCATAATGATGTAATTTGCAAATTAGTTTCCTATTTTGTGATTATATAAATTTGATATCAGTAATGTTTGACTCTAATAATATTTCTATTAGTCATTCATTATTTAATTTTTATTTATTCATTTTCAGATACATAGAAAAATCACGAAGTAAAAAGATTGATCCTTTAACAAAAGATTGGCCTACCACTTGTGTTTTTAAGAATGCACATAATCATGCAATTGAAAGTGCTGCTGTTCTTCAATGTCGTCCTCTCAGCGAAACTTCTAAAGAAATTTTACGATCACTCTTTCATAAAGGTCATTATGCATCATCAGCTTTGCAGTGCTTGAAAACTGATCTGTTGTTGGAGCATGGTGATAATTTTTACAAAATTTCATCTGATGGATTTTATGTTCCAAGTTTATCTGTGGCTACCAAATTATTTCAGAAAGAGTTTGTTGAGATCTATGGTGAATTGAAAGGCCCTAAAATGTTTGAGTGTTTGGAGAAACAACTAAACGACTACTCATCTTCTAGTACTGGAAAAGCCGAATACCACAGAACTGAGGATGGTGAACATTATTTTGTTGTTTTATTAACCCCAATAATGTTGAGAGTGCATCAGCACATAATTCAATCAAAAGAGTTGATTCTTGTAGATGCATCAGGTGGCGTTGATAAGCTTCGCCATAGAATTTATTTTCTTGTATGTCCTACAACAGCTGGAGGTCTTCCAGCTGGTGTAATTATTTGTGATACAGAAAAAGAAAGTGTATTCCATGAAGCACTCATATGTTTTAAAATGATGCTTGGAGATGTAGCATTTTTTGGAGCAACTTATCCAGAAGTTTTCCTTACAGATAATGATCTGAAAGAACGAAAGCCTTTGGCAAAGTTGTTTCCAAAGTCTAAATTGCTTTTATGCCAATTTCACTTCCTGAAATCAGTGTGGTCATGGCTTTGTAACAAAAAACATACTATCAAAGATACAGAACGCCAGCAGTTATATTTTTTTGTAAAAAATATTCTGTATGCCCAAGATGAAGATAAATTCTTTAAAAGCAAAGACCTGCTGATGTCATCTGATGTATGGCAAAAATATCCAAATTTCCAGAGGTATTTTGACATTTTGTGGAGGCAAAAATCAGATTGGGCTTCATATTTTCGAAAAAATTTGCCAGTCCGAGGAAATAATACAGCCAATTATGTAGAAGTTGTTTTCCGCATCTTGAAAGATACTATATTAAATAGGATAATGGCATTCAATTTAAATCAACTAGTTGATTTCATCTTGACTAGATATGAAGCATATATGCAAAAAAGGCTCATAGACTTTGTTAACGGAAGAGTCTCAAAATCCTTGCTACACAAGATGCTACTTGTTGAAAATGATATTCTTGGTGAAGACATTGAACTTATAGATAATAATTTTTGTTATACTGTTAAAAGCCAGACAGCGAAAGATAGAGAATATTTTGTTGATGTGTGTAATGGCATATGTTCTTGCTCTGTTGGGCAAAATGGAAGCATTTGTAAACATGCTTCTGCTGTAATCATGCAGTCAACAGACAAATTAAGCACTGCATATAATTTAGTATGTCCCACAGTAAAAGAAAAAATTTTTTTGGTGGCTACTGGTAATTCTGTATCATCAGAATGGTTGATGCCGTTAAATCAACAGCCAGCAATTAATGCTATGGAATGCCTTGAAGAAAGCAAGTCGAATGAATCATCAGGTTTAATAAATTGGGAACCATCATCATCAAACCAGTCATCAGATTTCAATATGCCAGAGGATATTCGTGCTACAAATAATGAAATAAAAAATAAACAAAAATGTGAAAAACTGAGTGCTGATGACCTTGAGGAATTTGATGGTCTCGTATCAAGAATGAAACAAGGTTGCAAAACAGACCCAGAAATATTTGTTCCAGCAATGAAGAAAATGCTGAAAAATGCAAGGACAGCTGCAGCTACCCAGAATGGACTTGTATCTGCCATGCACACCTTTGGCTTATACAATGGTGCTGGAAAAACACTGAACAAACAGCGACACCATGGAAAACATATTGGTGTGCAGCCAACAGCAATTCGCAGGAGGAAATCTCTCTTGGCGGGCAAAAGAAAACGTTCTGCTGGTCGTCCTGTCCAGAGTGCAAAAGTACCAAAGGAATTGCACTCACATGATTATACATCATTTGGTTGTTTACCAACCCGTAAATTAAAGGCTCCACATAATTTACAAAGTTGTGTATATGACAACAAATCATTAGGAGGTAGGAAGTGAATTGTATAGTGTGATTTTTATTTGATATTTCCTTTAAATAAAATATATAGTTTCTCTGTAATTAGATGGCATTTTTAGCTATTTTATACTTGTAAAAATTTATTTTGTAAAATATGTACCCTGATTTAGACATTTTTTTCAGCTTTTGTTTTATTTTGGCTTGCATTATGTAATTTGTATAATAATTATATTGTTAATTTTGTATGTGTATCTAATAACTTTCATGTTTCATGTGTTTTTTTACATATAATAATTTTAATACATTTATTTTCTACACATTATATGTATGTATATTTCTGATTACATATTGAGAACATTGAACATTTTTTTATCTTCAAATATTAATATATTAAAAAAAAATCCAATTATTTATTTATTTATTCATTTCTTTGCAAACCCAATTCCATGTCCAAAAGAAAGGCTATATTTCTTTTCAGGAACAATTTATCAGAGAAAATAAGTTTACAAACAGGGCCAGTCCTCGTGGGGGGGCATAATGGTGCACAGCATATGGGCAGCCAAATTTAAGGGCTGCGAAATGCTTATCAACGAAAAATGTAAAGCATAACGTTTGTAATTATTAATACATTATTTAATTGCATTACAGAAAAAAATATATATATTTTTACCATTTTTTGCAATTGTAATATTTAAATTTAGAATAATGTGAAATGCTTATGTGCTAAAGCACATTTAAGGCAAGGGGGAGATAGTTTTCTCAGACAATGCTTTAAAAATAAATAGTTTTTAAACTCTTCCCTGTTAAATTTTAAAAAGAGAAAAATGATAGGCTTCAAATAATTTATTTTATATTAAGAAAACATTCAATCCAAAAATACATGTAAAATATTAATCTAATATTAACGTTTTCAGTTTGATTTTTAATTTTAAATTAGATCAGAAGTTTAATTAAAAAAAAAAAGTAGTAAGGAGTCAATTTTCCGCACTGGCGGTAAAAAAAAATGTTTGATTACAACCAAGAAGAGCGTAGTGCGTTCGTTGACTGTAAAGTTGCTTTCTTTACCAAGCACGAAATCGCTCGTTTGCCCTTTAAATTGATTCAACCAATCAGAAGCCTCTATTTTCTTCCCTATGCTAGCTTCGGTAGGATCGGCGAAAATGCCGCCCGGTATTGTTAACAGTTCCAGCAACTGTCATTCTTTAATGTCGTTTTATTGTGCCGTTTCTACTGGCGTCTACTTTTACCACCAGTGGTATGCAATAAAACGCACCTTATGTTTAAGATGTTACCCATACAGAATATAAGTGCAATTGTCGCTAACGAATTAGACCGATTGGAAGAAATGCGGCAGTATAATATACTTAGGAGAAACTTAAGGGCTGCCAGTGATCCATTTAATTTAAATGATCAACATTTTATTGATCTGTTTAGTTTAAATAAATATATGGCCCAATATGTATTTCAAAGGAGCTGTCCCTCCAATATTGAGATATTTTGCAGCATTATATTTTTTTGCTACGGATTCATATCAGAGAACAATTGAACAGAGATTCAATTTAGGTGTTTCTCAGCCAACTGTGTCTGGTTGTATAACGGAAGTCAGTAGAGCAGTAGTTCATGTGTTAGGATATGAGTGGATTAAATATCCCCAAACTATCCATGAAATTAATCATGTAAAAACAAGATTTATGGAAGCATCACAATTTCCTGGAGTTATAGGTGCTATAGCTTGCACACATATTTCAATAATAGCACCAAGAGAAGAAGAGCATAATTATATGACCCGTAAAGGTTATCATTCAAAGGAGGATCTCAGACTCCACGTTACCACTAGTGTAATTTTATTCTATGTCACCATTTACGGGTTAAGTATCTAAAATATTTCATGGCTAAAATATTTTATTAGCTTAACTTTATACATTGTATTTGAAAAGGCTTACTTGAAATTATTTTTACATATAAAATGCAAATCAATATTTTATAAATAATTTTTAGTTTATCTAGGAGTAGTGCTGCATATCGTAAGTTACATAATAAAAAAGTTTCTATTTTTAAGTACTGTTCATATAGATTATTAAGAAATTTGCTATCTAAAGCTTTCTTGTCTATGCGAAGAGCTCAAGATTAGGTAATCTTATGTAAGCAACAATACTTTTAAATAGTTTTTCTATTGTATTAATACCAATTAGAGTATTCACACAAAAACCATTTCTATATTTCAGAAAGAAACATTTATGTGTAACAATACTAGGGTTGCCATACGTCCGGATTTCCCCGGACATGTCCGGATTTTACGATCGTCCGGGGAGGTCCGGGCGGTTTTTGAAAAGTTGTCCGGATTTCCAAATCAAAAACTGAATCGCAAAACAAACATTATATTGCCTCGTTAGTCGCACCGTTATCTGAATAAAATTTTACAACAGACATGCGCTTGTGCCGGGGCGCCAGCAGCAGACACAACTGGTGGGTAAAATAATAAGCATTCGGTAACGGTCGAGGTGGTTCGTGAAACGTCGATTATCGATTGTATCTCTGACGTTTAACAATAAAGTGTTAAGGAGTTAAGGTTAAGTGTCATGTGCTTGCGCTCACTAGTTTGTGCACTAGTTTCTCGAACTGTCGAATACAAAAGAAAAGTAAGTTCCTTATGTTAGTACTGTAGTGGGAGTTGTTTTTGTTCCTATACCGAATTATTGTATCGTTTGTGCTGCTATTAATAAGAAGAAAGATGCCCAAACGCCGTTGTAAAGTTTCCGAAGATTATTTTCAAGAATTTCCTTCAATGAAAAAATGAGGTGTGGCCACCACACGACTTTCTTATACGTATGAAAGTGTTACTTCCGGTCCGAATTTTGAAATTTCATTTATACAAAAAATATTCCAAATCCAACTTTAAATACTTTTGTACTCTTCATAAATATATATAGAATGCATAATTTACGACATATTTGCAAAAAATCGCTATTCGATAAGAATAAAAGTGGTACTTCCGGTCTAAATTTTGAATTTTTTTTTATACAAAAGATATTTAAAAGTACGTTCTAAATACTTTTATACTCGTAATGTACCTGCCTAGAAAGCATGACTTGCGAGATATTCGCAAAAAACTGATTTTCGATAAGAGTAAAAGACCTACTTCCGGTAGGAATTTCGAAAAACTTTATTAAAACAATTTTTCTCAAATTTAATTTTGAGTACATTTGAATTCTTTATAAATTTGTTTAAACTTAGTAATTGACGAAATATTTGCAAAATTCGATTTTTTCACTGAAGTAAACTACTACTTCCGGTCTGCCGATTTTGCTCAAAATCTAATCAGTTCTCAAGAGGGAGATTATATTCGTAAATACAAAATTTGGAATTCATATCTACAGCGGTTTGACCGCTATCGTGGTCACACACAGACACACACACACACAGACACACAGACACACAGACATTTTTTAAAAACCACTTTTTTGGTATCAGGGGACCTCAAAACGTGGACATCTGCAAAAATCTCGAGGTCGAAAATTTTCATCATCACAATACTTCCTTATACTACGTATAAGAAAGTAAAAAGGAAGAACAAATGAAGAAGTCCTTTGCCAAATTTGCAATTGTTTTATAAACATTGGCCACAAGGGCAGAAAGGATATCCTAGAACATAATGATACTTCCAAACATAAGAAAAACTTGCGAAGTCAATCGGGCAGTTCCGGTATGCAAAATTTTGTAATTGTAACAAAAAATGAAGATAAATCAGTGTGGGCGGCGGAGGCAACATTGGCTTATCATACAGTGGAGCACCACCATTCTTTTAATTCAATGGATTGTACTGCAAAGGTAGGTAATTGGTTGAAAGACGAGTTGAAAATGTTTAAATATTTTTATTTCTGTGTTTGTTTTAGATTAACAAAAAAATATATCATGATTCTGAAGTAGGAAGAAATTTAACTTGTGGTCGTACAAAATCAGAAGCAATAATCACTGGTGTTCTAGGACCCAATTCGTTAAAATTGATTTGCCATCAGCTGAAAGAAATTCCCTACGTCGGTATATCTACAGATGCAAGCAACCACAATTCAATCAAAATGTTTCCCATATTAATTCAGTATTTCGACTGTCAAACCGGCATGCAAATAAAAGTTGTTGATCTGCAGAGCACAGACGGAGAAACTGCAGAAATTGTTTCAGAAATGCTGTTATCCATTTTGAAAAAACTAGAGTTAACAAAAAAATGCATTTCATTTTCGGGGGATAATTGCAATACGAACTTTGGAGGTGTTAAAAGAGCGGGTACAAACAACATTTTTTGTAAACTTAGATCAAAGATTAACGAAAAGTTAGTAGGGATTGGCTGCCCAGCGCACATTCTTAATAACACGATTCACACATGCTGTGATTCCTTGCCTTTCGCAGATCTCGAAAGTATTATATATAAGTTATTTAATTACTTCAATATTTATACAGTGCGAGTGGCTTCTCTTAAAGAGTTTTGCGACTTTGTTGGCAGTAATTACGAACAACTTTTATATCATTCAAAAACAAGATGGTTATCTTTATTTCCTGCAATAGAGAGAGTTTTGAAAATGTTTCATGCTTTAAAATCTTATTTTCTATCTGAAAAAAGTCCTCCATATCTCCTTAAATCGTTTTTTGAAAACCAATTTTCGGAAGCTTATTTGTATTTTGTACATTCGTTAATGACAATTTTCCATACTAATATAGAATGCATGGAACGTCGTGATAATTCTGTAATTGAAGTTATGGATATTTTACACTCTGTTTTAAATACTTTGAAAGAGAGACAAAAAAATAATTTTTTGCCGCTTAAAGTTCGAGAGATTTTGAAAAAGTTAACTGATGGTGGTTTTGAAAACGAGAGCCTTGTTTTCAAAAATAATGTCTTTGGATTTTACGATACGGCAATTCAATATTTAAATAATTGGATTAAACCATTTGAAGAGTTTAAAGTATTTAATTGGCTGAATCTCAAGGACCTAGAAACTCTTAAGTGGGAAACTGATATTATTCCATCACTTTCCTATCTTTTGGAAAAAGGAGTAGAAATTGATGATTCCAAACTTTTTGATCAGTTCACGGCATTAAAACATTATCTTATTAACAATGAATTTACAGACAAAAATGATCTGCCCTCTCACAAGAAGTGGGCGAAATACTTTGCTTCCTGTAAATCCTCAGAAATATATTCTGAACTGCTAAAAGTATGCCAGTTTTTTTATGCGCTTACAGCACATAATGCAAATGTTGAAAGGATATTTTCTTTAATATCCGCTCAGTGGACTAAAGAACGAAACCGCCTGCAACTTGAAACTGTAAAACATATGATTTTTACAAAGTTCAATTTTAATTACACTTGTTTAGAATTTTATGATTTTTTGTTACAGCCAGATCAGTCAAAACTCTTAACAGAAGTCCATTCTTCTGTTAAATATTTATAGACTGAATCGTAGCATAATGTTATGTTGATACAAAATTATTAATAATTTTTATTTTGGCTATTATTTTTTGTTTCAAAGAAATTTTGAAATTTAAAAGGTTGTACATCAAGTACGTATTATATAATAATCATATACCTAAATATACAAATCTTGTATTACAAATTAATGTTTGTTTTTTTTTGTAAAATATTTCTCCGTCCGGATTTTGTCCGGAATTTTTAGTAGCCTTGTCCTAGTTTTTAAATTTCAGAGGTGGCAACCCTAAACAATACTGGGATGACGAAAATATGTAATGCTTTTTAACCAAATCAATCAATAACCTTTGGGTTATAATAAATTGTAACATAATAGTAATCTGACCATTATAACAAAATAATGTAAAACATTAATAAAATACTTCTACAATTATGTTTTTATTACTTACTTTAATTGCTAAATATGTTTTATCATCTTCTATTATAAAGTGGTTAATATCTATTTCTAAAATCCTGAAGCTTGTAACCTTCAGATAATCTTTTTAGAAATGCAAGTAGCCTAGAAAATGTTGAGATATGCATATTAAACAATTACGTTTAACAGACTGTTGTTTAATTGATAATTGTAATCTGTGTGCATTACACCTTCAAACATTTGTTGTCGGACAATTAAACAAAAAGCAACAATTCCTATGTGTTCTTAGAATACCTACAAATGTTATAATTGGTAACTGGTAAAAAATATGCAATGTTCGGTTAGAGAAAACCGTGCACTTTCACTATGGTGAAGCATGTGTGTCAATCGTCTATCACCATTTGCACTCTTGGCAGGCATCTCATATCAAAATATTCATATTTTATTAATAGAAAACCCACTTTATAATATAGCTCCACAGATTCTATTACGTACTAAATAATTATGAGATATTAATAAACTAAACCCCAAAAAAAACAGAATAAAATATATAAATATGTATGATTCATAATTAACCTACCTTATTGCTATATGTAGTTTATTTTTAATTATTATACTAGAATCTCCATTCAATGTTCAACAATTCATTTTAACATCTACCAAATGAAAACTGTAAATAACCTATTCTATACTTGATAAAAATATTGAAATAAACACTTCTGTAGCCATGCAGATTCTGAATTGGTTTGTTGATCTGAACCGTATTATGACCATGTCTATCATCTATGGCATCACAAAAGGATCAAGGATCTGGTAACAAAAGCATTTTATAAGTAATATAAAACACTGAATTACACACATATTACCAATTAAGATACACTAGCAACAACAAAATATTTCATATTTTAAATATTTGTTTGTCAAACTGTGCACTTCCACTCAGCGTCGCCAACAGAAACTCGGGACGGGACATTATCGTAAAAACACAACGTAAAAATGACAAATTATCCTAGATTATCGTAGGCGGTAGAAAATCGCGCCATCTGGTGGCTGAAATACTGAATTTAAAATTATTTACTTTAGGCCTTGTTTATAAATATTATAGTTATACAACCTAGAGAAAACTGTAAATATTTCTTATGTAGTAAAGTGTCGTCCTCTGATATCTTTCAAATAGATTAATACGAATGAATGAAAGTGCTCAGCCAATGAAATTCTCAACGCCACTCCCACAATTTAATCCGGAAGTTTATAAAAAATGTAAATATATTTTGATATTTTCTATTAAATTTTACATAAGAGTATATTTTGTTTGATTTGCTTTTCACATCGTTTGCCCTTGAATTACATATCAACATAACCTATATAGCTTAACTGTGATAAAGTAGATTTAAGTAAATGTTTGATTGAAGAATCGTAGGATTACTATTTTTTTCTCTTATTATACTCACAATTACCCTTTTATAACATAATAAAAAAAAAGACATACAAAAGGCTTTTTAAAAAACGTATTCATGTTTTTTAAAGAAATAAATCTAAACAAGAAAACGGTATTAAAAAGTCAGCATTTTTATTAAATACTCACCTACATGAAATGTCAGTCTGTTTCGGGTTCAGAGTTTGGGGTTATTCTAATTTTTTTCTATGTGTTCCAACAGGTATGTCTAAAACAGTCTTCTATATATTTGGTATGACTAGATATAGGTATTATGTAAAAGAAGAAAAAGTAATTAAAAGCTATCCGAACCACAACATTTATTAAGTTGCTTTGCATGGTTTCATCAACTTGACTGGTTTATGTGAGGCTTTCAAACCAGTAATGTAGTACGTTTTACAAAGAAAATGCATTATAAACACCACATTATTTTAAGGTTTTGGTATCTTCAGAATTTAGAAATTTAAATGGTTCACAGCCAATCATTTATCACTTAACCAGGATAAATGTGAGACAGTTTATTTTACTAGTAAACATAGATCAAACATATATTCTACGAATTTAAAATTCCTTGATATTAGACTAGACACAAGATTAACATGGAAGCTGCAGATTAGTTAAATTAGTCAAACACTTATCTTCTGCTACTTATGCAATTAGACATATCAGATTTATAACTGATAGTCTACTGGAATAATGATATACTATGGACTATCAAATCACATATCAACAATGTTTAACCAATATGGGGTAAGTAGGCCTATGTAGAAAAGGTGTTCATCCTGCAGAAGAAGGCTGTTCGAGCAATTGTCTGTGTTTCACAAACTATTCGCTGCAAACCTCTCTTCAGAGAACTTATGATAAGTCCATTAGCCTAGACACATATTCTGCAACAACTAAGGAGGGCTTTGAAAAAGCTGTCACACCTCATGACTAGGGGAGAGATTACAGAAGTCTCCACCCCTCATCACCATTTGCTGCACATCCCGCATTACATAGGACAAAAGCCACTTCAGTACAACACGTCACTGGTAATTATTTAACAAAATCAAAGTTATGTGTAGACATCTTTCTACTTTCGTATCTAAAGAGAAAATAAAGGACATCCTCCTTCAAGAAGCATTCTACAATGTCAATGACATAAATTAGCCCTGTGTTGATATTATCATTACATTTTTGCTTGATGTGCTATTGTGTAAACTGTATGTATATCTTATTATTGATATAATAAATTTATTATTATAATAGAAACACTATCCTTCTTACTGTAGAAGTGTTATAATTAATCCTGCTTTTACACCCACAATACCTCAGCTCGTCAGGGAAGTCGCAGCAACTTTCATTATACATTTACATTCTTGGTAATTATCAATATAGTAAGTACTGCCTACACATGGTCTGTATATGGACGTTTCTTCAATTTGTATTTACCTGCGATTTTAAAAATTGCTTTCAATAATAGTAATTCCTAATAATTGAAGTTACGTAGGGGTTATCAAACAAAACTAGTTTAAAATATGTAACACTTTCGGCTGTTACTTATACATAAGTAAACTAAAACACTCAATTAAATTTGAATAACTTCACTTTATTTTAATCACTATGTGACTGCAGTTTTGACATTACACGTCATTATCAAACTAGTTTACTTATATTTCTACTATTTAATTTTTCTTTCACCCACGTTTAATTGCAATTGTTTGAAATCTTCATGGATTTTATTGTGTTATATATGTAGAATTTTAGCTTTCATACTGGTTGAAGTGAGGTATATCACTTCATAAAAGTTAATTAGATACACACTTAAATGTACTTGGCTTTGACATTACTTATTTTATTATGGTTCTAGTTATTTTTATTTTATCTAGGCCTGAATCGTAACAACAATTGCCATGATACAAGTCTGAATGAATAATCATCAATTATTGTTGAGGATAGTACATACCCAACAAGTTATACAAACAAACTAATTCATAAGCAAGCAAAGATTTTATTAAAGGTTAGTACTTTGAACCTTTTTCAGCTTGTATAACTGCAATATCCATTGTCAATTATAAGATAAAATATATAGGAAAAATGACATTTCTTCGTTACATCGTCTTGCAATATGTATTTTAGAATAACATTTAACATCCACAATCACATCATCACTTATTTTTGGAATTTGAAAAATTAGTGTCAGTAGACTTATCATATCCCTTAATTCAAAATATTTTAAGATATTTAAATCTAAAGCAAAACGCCTACAAAATTGTAACAAACACGATTGGTGTAATTGGATAATTGCGTCACTTCCTTTAAGCTCCCATTGGCTTCTCTTTACTACTACGAGAAGACTGCTTTTACTACAACAAATTTAGCGGGAAAACTTAAGAATGGGCACATCCTACTGCCCAACCCCTCTGTTGGCTACCTACCCGAACTAACCTTCAGTTGTATAACATAGTATTAATAAACAAGGCTTTAGGATTACTGAATCATTTGAATGATAAATATGCATAAGACAAAATAAATTGTGTGCCAAGTTTGAAAAATGTAATAATTTATTTTCTACAATAACATAAATATAGCATACACCTTTATCAGTCAATAAAATAAATTGTAAGAACTAATATAACATTTAAAATAAAGAGCAATTCTACTTTAAAAAATAACATTTACTTTACAATATATTGTTTATAAAAATGGACTAAATCAAAAATTATTCTGCACTTAACGGTTCTAAAATTATATCCCCTATATCCACATCATCATCACTGTTGTGATTCTTATGACACAATATTGAAGAGTTATTATATCTGGTCAACATTATATCTGATGGTTCAAATTCAACAGTTACCTATGCACGCACTGCTTAGTAAAAGACCATTAATAGTATATGTAACTAACTTGTTACATAGCTTGGTCTTTATCAAATTAACTTTCGAAAATATCCTTTTGCAAGTCGCATTCGAATGAGGTATTGACAATACGTTCAAACCGTATTCGGGTAATTCTTTAAACAGATGCTGACCATTGCCGTCAAGGATATTTCCCACTGCTACCCAAAACTTGTCTACATCTTTATCAGAGTATTGAGATACATCAAAAGTTAGAAGTTCTCGCCACTGATTGTCAATTACTTGAATCTGAGTATGTTGATTGATATCAATGATTCGAGGAGTTAATTGCAGCAGATTATATAATGAATGATTTTTCTTATTTATTACATTATCTGGATTAATATAATCTATTATTACCATAAGTTTATCTGAAAAATCATATCTCTGCTTTATTTGCAAGCAAGCTGTTACCAAAAATTGTCTACAACTTATATAAGAAAATCAGTAATCATATCTTGTGGATAATGTTCTTTAGAAATTAATGTCATAACATGCACTCCCAAATATATATTTTGAATGTTCTTGTAATTGGTCTCCAAATCTGGTTCAATAAAATTTAAATCTACTGATTGTAATATGAGTCATGCATATAGCTGAATAATAAATCTTTGTATAATGAACACATTTTAGAATGTGTGGTCGAGATCAATACCGTTTCAGATTGAAAATATGTATTGACACTTGCTATTTTAACTAAAACTCACTCTAAAAACGCATAAAATAATCTTATCTGAGTGTCTTGCAAACTATTGTAAATTTTATCAGCAACAATTAATTTCGATTCAATTTTTTCATGAGTGAAATACAACGATAATGTAGCCCAATGTTCATTAATTCTTTTGACAGCATGTGCTAAGGATAACCATCGAGTCTGAGAAGGTCTTAATAATTTATGTGGGTCCAATTCACAAAATACCTGAAATTCTTTCAACTCAGATCTGCACTTAGCACTAGCTTTATATATAATAATTGTGAATATCCCTACACATGTCTTCACATCTTCGTGGTAACATTTTACAGGCTTCGCTTGCAACCAAATGTAATGAATGACATATACATTTCTGTATATGCAAACCTAGATATTCAGCGGACATTCTTGCAGATACTGAGCTTCTTCTCCCCATCATTGTATTACATCTAAAAAGAATCAATAAATTCATAATTAAAATATGACATTGTTTGTAAGACTCATTGTCATTATCATACCCATCTGATGCAAAACCAAGTATATTTGTAAATGGCACATTCATTTCCTGAAATGTATCTAAAATTTGTTTGTAGAGTCGTTCTGCTGTAGCTCCTTTTTCTGCTTCATTTTCAGCAAGTTGTGTAATACTTCAGAATTGCGATATTACAGATTCCACAGATTTGTCATAAAAACATACAACTAAGTATACATAATATTTTTACACATGCAATATCTGTGGCCTCATCAACCAAAATACTAACTTTAGTATGCTTTAATTTTTCAGCTAAATTCTCTTTTTGTATAGGACCAATTATGTTTTTGACAATATTTGTTGCCTTGATTCGTTTTAGTGATAAGTTTTTTGCTATATCCGAATCAGAAAATATAGAATTTAATAAATCGGTTATATGATTAATAGCTGAAAATGAAATATTATGTTCTGTAATATAGCCTACTAATTTTAACTCCGCTTCATGTGTCTTATTTTTGGGGTGCATTGTTTGACTATTTTCAACAAATGAGGTAATTGTAGGTTGCCTCTTCTTTTTATTACTTGCATGCATATGCTTTCTGCTTTTTGAATGATTTTTAATTACAGTTAGATCAGGTGTTAAATTTTCATTACAAATACTACAATATGCAAAATCAGGCTTCATACTATTTGGTCTCAGCCATGTATATGTCTTTTCCCATTCTGCTCTATATTTCTGAGCATATCTTTTTTTTTTCATTCCATTCTTTATCTTCAATTTTCTTTCGGGTGTTCTGCTTCGTAATGTGGAAGGCTGTGATTCAATTTCGAATCAAAATGCTGAAGAAGAGGAAGTAGAATAATTAAGAGCTCATCATTATTTTATTATTTCAAAATTTCACTTACTTGTACAATTTGCACTACTTTGCAAATAAAAGCGACAAAAGTACTGAAAATCTTGATATAAAACAACGTGTACTACGTATAATGTTTAATGACGAAAAAATCAGGGTATTTCCCCTATATTTGAATAATTTGAAATTCGATTTACCAAGAGAAAAAGAAACCTCTCTCTCAATTATAATAGTAAATTCAAATAGCAATATGTATATCTGTACCTCTGAATTCCAGATGACGCTCGACCAGTGGCGTAGATAAGGCGCCCGCAGAACCCGCAATGCGGGGGGGCCCCCAAAAATTCAGGGCCCTGCACTAGTAATGAAATTTACAAAACTATTTCTGTTTTATCCTTCATGTATAAAAAATGTGTATGTTATATTTTATATGTACTTGTTTTCTAGTATTAAAAATTATGACAGTACGTGTATTTGTATTTTTTACTCTGAAAACGTTCGTCCAGTTTTATTTTTTTATTGTTCGAATTTCTCTTTCAGTTCCAAGAAAATATCACATCTGGTATTGACAATTTGCTCTTTCTTAAAAAGAAATGAAATATCTGGACTTATATAGAAACCCAAATTAAAATAGAAAATTGTCGAGGGCAAGGATACGACGGGGCTGCTAATATGTCTGGAAAATATAAGGGTGTGTAATGCAATGTTTCTCAATTATTATCCTGGTGTGCAACAAGCAAAATGACAGAAATGAAGTAAAGTCTCAGCAGAATAAAATGGATAATTATGAGTTTATTCTATTGCTAGTTTTCCAGAGTAAAATCCTCGAAACTGTTAACTTAATTTCAAAGCAACTTCAGAGCCCTTGATGTGATTCAGAAGAGACAATAATGGTCAAGAAAACTTGACAGAACTGCGACAAAATTTTGATAAATTAGAAGAAGGAGCTAAAAATCTAGCTATCATATAATATAAACGCCAGAAGAGAATTAAAAAGTTTTTTGATGAATGTGAAAACGACTGTGTAATTCATAACCCGATAAAAAAAATTTCAAGTAGAAGTTTTTAATGCGTCACTTGATATTATTATCAACCAATTATCTAGAAGATTTTACTCCATAAATGAAGTTGTAAACCTTTTCTCGTTTCTTAATCCCTCAAAATTTGTTAAGTTAACGAATGAATATATAGTGGAATACGGAAGACATATTCTGAGCAAATATGGAATTGATTTTTCAGAAGATTTGCCGATTCAATTAATTAATCTTAAGACTGTTTTGTTTAATGAAATTAAAGAAAAATCTTCTATTAAGGACTTAGCCAATTTATTAATAGTGGAAAATGCATGTTTAGCAACTAGTCTTCCAGATCTATGTACACTATTTCAGTTATATTTAACACTACCGGTAACATCAGCAACAGCAGAAAGATCGTTTTCGAAATTAAAATTAATTGAAACCTATTTACGCAGCATCATTAAACAAGTTCGGTTAAGTACCTTGGCTGTTATAAGTATTGAACATGAACAAAGTAGGTCCGTTGATTTGGAAGAGTTAGTTGAAAATTTCCTACTATTGAAAAAAAGAAGTTTCGGCATTTTGTCTTCTAATTAGTTTTTTTTTGTGCTTTCAAATGCATTATTATAAAATAAATAACTAAATATAATTTAGATTTTTTTATTATAAAATAAATTTATTATAATTACTCCGATAATCACATTCTATGCTACAATATCTAAGCAAGTATTTTGGAAGGGCCCCCTAAAAATTTTGCGGGGGGGCCTACATTTTTTAACTACGCCACTGCGCTCGACGTATATAAAAAAATTGAAAACGATAAACAATTAAATCGTTTCTATTAGACAGAGTTTGTATAAATTATTGTAGATTTTGCTATTATGGTAGAGGTCTTATCAATTATCATTTTTACAGCATAATAATCGTAGAATCTGATAATTATCGTAGGATTGGCAACGCTGCTTCCACTAATTATAAATATCAATATATTATATAATTATCTATTTAATAGGTATTCAACAATTTAATATTTGGTGTGAATCACTTCCATTTTATATTATTTTTTTACGATGCCACTAAGCCGTTTTATAACAATTTAATGAAAACGTTTATTCAAATTAAAAAAAAATAGGTACGCAATCAAATATTACGTGATATTAAAGAGTTATGCGAAATAAGAAGGTATGACAACATTACTTCTTCGTGTTTATTTGGAAAATTGAAAACAGGTATAGAAATTAACAAGATAGACCATTATTGCACTCAGTGATGAGTAGAGATGAGCGATATATCCAGTAGCAGTTATTAATCACTTTTATTCTACAGTAGCAGTGATCACAACTAATATCATCGCTTTAGAAATATCATTCATTGAAATAACGTTTGGATATCGACCGTATAATTCAAGGGCGAGAGCAGGTACATGCAGACTAATAATTGTGATGCAGACTAATATTCGGCAGTCGGATCGTAACGATTCAGCACACTTCGGTAGCAGTGAATTATAACTGCAATCACCGTCAATACCAGCTTAATAATAATAATAGCTTAAAAATATCTAATATATATATCTAAACAGTGATCACCGTTAATATGAGTAACGGTTAAAAAATCTACTTGATATTAAATCACGCAGATATTTTTAAGCGTTACTGTTATTGACGGTGATCGCTGTTAGTCTATCAAGTAGATATTTTAAAGCGTGACTGATATTAACGGTGATTGTGGCACTTATAATATCTATATATTAACATTTTAAAATATCGGCTGCCCTTAAAATATTGTCTGGCATTTATAGGAAGGTTGATATTATGAAATAAACGAAATAGTTTAATATTAAATATTGAGTAAAACATGTCAAAATAAGTGCAATAAATATTATATTATTTGCTCATGCTTTCAATATATTTCATAATATTTGAGTTTTCGTAAAAAAATATTATTTAACCAGTTCTTAATTGTATAAGCATAATTTAAATATCTTCCAATACAAAATATTTTTACTTTCTTATACGTAGTATAAGGAAGTATTGTGATGATGAAAATTTTCGACCTCGAGATTTTTGCAGATGCCCACGTTTTGAGGTCCCCTGATACCAAAAAAGTGGTTTTTAAAAAATGTCTGTGTGTGTGTCTTGTGATAAGCCTGGTCGTAGGGCTTACCTTTACTCGATCGTCATCTCGATTAGCTCTCGCGAATCGGATCGAGATAGGGAATTCG
Source organism: Amphimallon solstitiale (assembly GCA_963170755.1). Classification (NCBI taxonomy): domain Eukaryota; kingdom Metazoa; phylum Arthropoda; class Insecta; order Coleoptera; family Scarabaeidae; genus Amphimallon; species Amphimallon solstitiale. Next base: position 52,460,629 of record OY720677.1, read on the forward strand.
TTGAGAGGATTATTAATTAAAACGCATCACGTTAACTAACTAACTATATGTATATATTAATGTACATGTTCGGATTGAAAGTCAATACATTATCTGAACGTTAATCAATAATAATCGTGAATCTAACGTGAATGGCTTAAAACTAACTTACACTACTATTTATAACATATTGCAATATTAACCTATTTATATTACTGACGTCACGGGTGCATTAACATTGTCCGTGTATTACCGTATATGGGCCATCGGAGAAAAGCTTAAATATGCACTTCTGTTAGCAAGTATTGCGGTAATGCTTATCCTCGTTAAATTATATTAAATGTTTTAATGTACGAGGTCTAGTCGATTAGTCGGTTATTACACCTTTCGCGGGCGGGAAAAAGAAAATTATGACGAAGTCCATATATTTTCTTTGTATTACACTTACAAGAAGTAATATTAATTTTATTTTATACATAGAATTCATATTCTTAATCGTTAAATTTCTTTATTCTATTTTTGTGAACTATAACTAACTTATTGTCTATATTTAGAGTAACGTTTGGGGAATCGTTAATGTTTACAATTTCAAAGGGACCCTTATATAATTCTTGCAATTTGTTTCCTGATTCATTTTGTAAAACTACTTTGTCTCCAATTTTATAATGAACACTTGCTCTGTTTTTGTCGAGAGCTTCTTTTCTGCTTGTTTTTGAATCGATTAAATTGTTTCGAGCCTCTGTACATGCCGATTGTAGTCTGTATTTTAATTCGGTTGCATAGTTGTCGAAATTGTACAAAGGTTCTATTAAGCTTGTTATTGAAGTAGGTAAAGGGTTATGTTTTCCGAACACTAACTCGTGTGGAGTGTATTTAGTTTCTGTATGAACCGTGTTGTTGAATGCAAAGCTCCAGAATGGTATCCATGTGGACCAGTTGTCTGTGTGTTTAGCAAGTTGTATTCGGAGGTATGCTCCTAGATTTTTATGTGTGTTTTCTAATGACCCTAATGTTTCGTGATGGTACGCGGTTGATTTTAGTTGTTTTATGCCTAATATGTTGCATATTTCTTTTAAAACGTGCGACATAAATTCGGTTCCTTGATCAGATACTATTTGATCAGGAATCCCGTACCGTAAGATGAAATTTTCTACGAAAGCTTTGGCTACAGTTAGAGCTTCTTTATTTTTGAGTGGATACACTTCTACGAATTTTGTGAGTTCGCATTGTAAGGATAAAACGTATTTATTTTCCTCTATGTCTTGATGTATAGGACCTACTAAATCTAAAAAAAACTTTTTGAAAAGAATGTGTTGCGGTCGTGGTGACAATGATTGGTTCTTTATTAGGTATAGAATATTTATGTCTTTGACAATCGTTACAGCGTTTTACGAATGATTCTACGTCTTTCTTTAGTTGTGGCCAATAATAAAATCTCTTTATGTTGTTGAACATACGGTTTATTCCGCTATGTCCTCCTGTAGGTAACATATGGTAATCGTTTAAAATTAATTGTTTGACTTCTTTCTTATCAATTCTTTGAGCTCCGTTAATGACATTTATTTTAACTTTTAAGTTTTTGATTTTTTCTTTATTCCATGGAATTAGTTTCTTTATGAACTGACTGTTTAAAGAACTATCTTTAATTATACATATTTCGTATATGTTGTATTTTGCGCAAATATTTTCGAGTTGCTCAAGTGTTGCACGAAATGCTCTCTTCACTGTAATTGCATACTCGTCAATGAAAATGATTTTTGATTTATCATTATATAACATTGATTTTGATTTATAACTTGAATTTAATTCATACATGCATGTGTCATTATTTTTCATGTCATTGAAGTCATTGTTACTTACTATTCTGAGTTCGACGGATTCTTTAGGTTTTTTCAATAGTTCCACGACACCCGGGTGATCAATTCCGGTTGTAGTAGTACTTGTTGTTGTGTCCTTTGTAGAGATGCCTTCAAAAGCCTCTTGCCTCGACTGTGCACGTGTCGTGACAAAAATACTGTTGCATGCATCTTTACTGACATTCTTTAAATCTTCTGAATCTATCTGTATTCGCGATAAAGCGTCTGCTACCGTATTTTCAGAGCCTTTGATGTATTTTACAACAAAGTCGTATTCTTCTAGGGTTAATCTAAATTTTGTTAAACGACTAGAAGGGTTCGTCATACCGAAAAGGTAGACGAGTGGCCGATGATCTGTGTAGATCTCGAACTTCTTTCCGTATAGGAAGGGTCTGAAGTGTTTTACAGCCCAGCATATGGCTAGAAGTTCTTTTTCGATTGTGCAGTAATGCCTTTCTGCCTTATTTAATGTGCGACTTGCGTATGAGACTGGCTTGTCGTCTTTGTTTGATAGAACGGCACCGATTGAATATCCTGATGCGTCTGTTTTTAAAATGAATGTGTTCCCGTCTTCGAAATTTGGATACTGCAATATGGGAGGTGTTTGTAAAGCTAATTTTAGAGTTTCGAATGATTTTTGGCATTGATCTGACCAAATGAAAGGTGTATTTTTCCTTGATAAATTATTTAAAGGAGAAGCGATTTTTGCAAAGTTTGGAATAAAACGTCTGTAATAGTTTGCAAATGCGACGAAGCGTTTCGTTTCCTTCGCATCTTTTGGTACTGGATAATTTTTCAGTGTGCTAATTTTGGAAGGGTCTGGTGATACTCCTTCGGATGATATAACGTGACCGAGATATAATATTTCTTTTTTTAGAAAATCGCATTTGTATGGATTAAGCTTTAAATTAACCTTTCTTAACCTTTCTAAAACCTTTACTAAATTTTGATTGTGATTCATTAAACCATTTCCAAATACTATTAAATCATCTAAATAAATGAAACAATTTTCGTAATTCAAACCTGTCATAGCTATTGTCATGGCGCGTGTGAAAGCACTGCTGCTTATTTTTAATCCCATGGGTAGCCGTGTGAGCTGGAACTGAGCTTTGTCTGTGGTGAAAGCTGTGTATGGGCGGCTTTCTGTATCCAGTTCTATTTGGTGGTACCCCTGTGCTAAATCTAAATGTGAAAAGTACACTGCTCCTGACAGTGAGTCTAAAATTTCGTTTATAGAAGGCAAAGGAAATTTGTCGTCTTCTATTTGTTTGTTTAATAACCGATAATCTATCACTAATCTCCATTTTTGATTACCTTGATTGTCTTTTTTCTTTGGTACTAATAAAATTGGTGATGACCAAGCTGATTTGGCTTTTTCTATTATACCGTCTGACAAAAGTTTTCCGATTTGTCTGTCTATTTCTGGTTTTTGGGCATGTGGCAGTCTGTAAGGTTTGACATATGTTGGTTTCGCGGTTTTATTTAAACGAATCTTTTCTTTATAAATATTTGTAAAAGTTAATTTATCCGATTCTAAATGGAATACGTCTGCGTACTTCGCAAGAACTTTTTGCAAGGCGATATCTTCTTCGTTATTTAAATGTTTTTTATTAACTGATCGCAAAATTGTGTCTACGCGGTCGACTGATTTATATTTCGGACCGTTAAATGTACATATATCGTAGTCGTCTAGACTTGTTAAAGTCGGTGTGAAGTTTTTTAATTTGATATCGTTTTCTCGCGTATTTAGTATGCGGATAGGTATCTTGTTATTTTTTGATGACACTATTGTTCCGGCTATAAAAATACCTTGTGCAATTTCTCCGGCTTCGATAACGCAATTTCCTTCAATGTTAACCGTACAATGTGTGACTAATTCGCATCTTGCTGGGATTGTTAAGGATTTGTCGTAGTTCGACTGTAAATTTACTTTTACCTGTTGGTTGTTTATCTGAAATGAAACGTCAAATGTTTCGTAATTTATTTTTGCTCGGTGTTTCGCTAAGAAATCTGAACCTATGATTCCGTGTATGTCATTAATAAAAGTGCTTGTTATTAAAAATTCGTGACCTACCTTTACATCGCCTATGTGTATTTCTATATTCGCTGATCCTAAAGAATGTGTTGTACCAGCTATACCATTTATCGTGACTTTCGCTGAGTCATCTATATATTCACTATGTGAAATGTAATCTTTGAAAAAAATAGTCGATGACGCACCTGTATCGATTAAGAAATTTAAAATTTTGTTATTATATTTAGTATGAATATATGTAAGTCCGTTAAGATTAAAATTTGTTACGGTTTGGAGTCGATTTCCCTTAGGAACGAAAAACTGATTTTTGTTCCCTACTTGACTATGGTGGGTTTTATTTTCTACGTTATATGAAAACGTGTTTTGTAGATATCGTCGATTGAAATTCCTGTTATTGGGTCTATTATTATAATTTCCTCTGTTATTGTTGTTATTTCCTCTACCGTACTGTCTGAAGGTGTTTGATTGCGGGTGTATGGTGTTATTATGTTTAAAATTGTTGCTAAGTGAAAAATTACGTTGTGGACAAGTCTTATGTGGAGAGGTATACGGTACCCGTGATTGAAAATTTTGGGAATTACCCCGCAGCCGGCGAGTATTTCCATGCATGTGAAATATTTGCGAGCTTTCTGCAAAATTGAGTTGTTCCTCTGATGCATGCTGTATCGCGGCGCTTAGTTTGTCGTGATTGCGAGCTTTTACTAATATTCTTAAATCATTATGTCTTATCCCGTTTGCAAATGTATTTATGGCTATTTTCTCGTTTATGTCGCGCAATTTTTCTGTTAGCGTGTTGTCGTCTCCCGCTTGTGCGATTGTTAGATCTGTGAAAAGATCTTCTACTATTTGTCCGAACTCTTCGATTGATTTTCCCCCTTGTTTCGCGTGAATAAGTTGGGTTGCTAGAGCGGTAAACGATTTTGTAGTAATGAAATGTTTTTTCAGGTCAGCTATTAGGTTGTCGTTGCTATCATAATCCCGATTTAATCTGATTTTGGCCTTTTCCGTTAACCTAGTTTTTAATACGTATTGGGTTAAAGTTTTCTTACCGTTTGCATCTAACAGAGAATCGTACAACTTAATCGAGTCAATCAGCAGCTTTGTGACATCTTGTTTGTCGTTCATTACAGGCAACAAACTTGCAGCGGTTTTTAAATCAAATTTTTCCGCCATTATTTCTATAACATTCGTATCCTTACCTCTATTACTTAACCTAGAACCTAAAATACTATCATTTCATACAATATATATTTATATATTTGTATATATATTTGACGCACTCTTTCGTGTCGTCGATTACTTTTTGTCTATGTACCCCTTTATTAAATAATTCCCTAAGTTTTACAATATTTTTCTTATAATTATTTAACTGCTCATACTTAGAATTAGTTATTGTTAAAATTGTATTTTCTTAAATTTCTAGTGAGTACCTGTACTGTAGTTTCCGGGATTGTTCTGGGACTGGCATTAGCTCATACTTTATCTTGGCTTCTGCTTATTTCTTTTCCTATTGTTGTGTAGACGGCCTTCTTGAATTTTTTGCTTATGAAGGATTGTTCGGCGGCACAGCAGCGACGTACGAAGATTGTGATTACCCATTTTTCTTTCTTCTTTGTTCGCGCTTTTATGTTCTATTCTTTAGTGGTTCGTTCCATCTTTCCATTTTTATCTACCTTTAATGGACTGGCATTGGATCGCCATGTGATAAGCCTGGTCCTAGGGCTTACCTTTACTCGATCGTCATCTCGATTAGCTCTCGCGAATCGGATCGAGATAGGGAATTCGTTGAGAGGATTATTAATTAAAACGCATCACGTTAACTAACTAACTATATGTATATATTAATGTACATGTTCGGATTGAAAGTCAATACATTATCTGAACGTTAATCAATAATAATCGTGAATCTAACGTGAATGGCTTAAAACTAACTTACACTACTATTTATAACATATTGCAATATTAACCTATTTAAATTACTGACGTCACGGGTGCATTAACATTGTCCGTGTATTACCGTATATGGGCATCGGAGAAAAGCTTAAATATGCACTTCTGTTAGCAAGTATTGCGGTAATGCTTATCCTCGTTAAATTATATTAAATGTTCTTAATGTACGAGGTCTAGTCGATTAGTCGGTTATTACAGTCTGTCTGTCTGTGTGTCTGTCTGTCTGTGACCACGATAGCGGTCAAACCGCTGGAGATATCAATTCCAAATTTTGTATTTACGTGTATAGTCTCCCTCTTGAGATCTGAGTAGTTTTTCAGTAAAATCGGTAGACCGGAAGTAGCAGTTTACTTCAGTATAAAAATCGAATTTTGCCAATATTTCGTCAAATACTAAGTTTATACAAATTTATAAAGAATTCATATGTACTTAAAATTAAAATTGAGAACAGTTTTATTTAAAAAGTTTTTCGAAATTCCTACCGGAAATAGGTCTTTTACTCTTATCGAAAATCGGTTTTTTGCGAATATCTCGCAAGTCATGCTTTCTAGGCAGGTACATTACGAGTATAAAAGTATTTACATGAAAATTTTAAATATCTTTTGTATAAAAAAAATTTCAAAATTCGGACCGGAAGTACCACTTTTACTCTTACCGAATAGCGCTTTTTTTCGAATATCTTGCAAAGGATACATTCTATAGCGATTTATTAAGAGAATGAAAGTACTTAGAATAGGATTTTGAATAATTTTTGTATAAAAAAATTCTAAAAATTGTATAGTTTGCAATGCTCATACGTATAAGAAAGTCGTGTGGTGGCCACATCTCATTTTTAAAAAAAATTTACTCTAAAGCTAGTTTACTATTTTTAGAATTAAATAAGTTTAATATCTTATTTTATTGAGATAATCTAAGCCAAACTCAATATATTGGTTTTAAAACAATATAAAATGCATTTCCTATCAGTGTTTCTATATAAATTCATACTTATTACTTACTAAGTTCTTATTATACATCTGTTATACTCTCTTGGAATATTTTATAACATATATTACCTTTGTTTTTTTTTATATATTGCGTAGGTGCCTACAATCTTAGAACTATCTAGCACCGTAGATAATCGCTTTTCTCCGTGTCATCTTTTGGGTGTTAGATGTCGCTGTGATACTCTCACTACATTTAACATGCGAAAATGACATAGGCAGCGATTTAAGTCTTGAAGCTATTGTCGAGAATCTCCACGTACACTGATGAGACCTCATAGGTCGAAACACCGGTGTCTGTGCGTTCGATTATCGACAATGGCACTTAATGTATGTGTGTATCTCAAACACATGCATATATACATATACGTTTTACGTATAAAGGTATATATGTAAGTCACAGTAATTATTTACTGCTTGATGTTAGTTTTAACATCCATGTGTTCACACTTTTCATTTTCGTTTTGATTGGTGACGCCACCTAAGGCTCTATTACACGAGATACACTATTAACATACAGGCCTCTGTATAGCAGAACATGCTGTCAGAAGCCATCGCTTTTTTCCGTGTCATCTTTTGGGTGTTAGATGTCGCTGTGATACTCTCACTACATTTAACATGCGAAAATGACATAGGCAGCGATTTAAGTCTTGAAGCTATTGTCGAGAATCTCCACGTACACTGATGAGACCTCATAGGTCGAAACACCGGTGTCTGTGCGTTCGATTATCGACAATGGCACTTAATGTATGTGTGTATCTCAAACACATGCATATATACATATACGTTTTACGTATAAAGGTATATATGTAAGTCACAGTAATTATTTACTGCTTGATGTTAGTTTTAACATCCATGTGTTCACACTTTTCATTTTCGTTTTGATTGGTGACGCCACCTAAGGCTCTATTACACGAGATACACTATTAACATACAGGCCTCTGTATAGCAGAACATGCTGTCAGAAGCCATCGCTTTTTTCCGTGTCATCTTTTGGGTGTTAGATGTCGCTGTGATACTCTCACTACATTTAACATGCGAAAATGACATAGGCAGCGATTTAAGTCTTGAAGCTATTATCGAGAATCTCCACGTACACTGATGAGACCACATAGGTCGAAACACCTCTGCGTTCGATTATCGACAATGGCACTTAATGTATGTGTGTATCTCAAACACATGCATATATACATATACGTTTTACGTATAAAGGTATATATGTAAGTCATGTATTATGTTTATCAAATTATTACGGTTGTAATAATTATCAAACTCTAACTAGAAATAACTACAAGCGTTATTATGTGAAACGTCTTTATTAATTACTACTTTAATGACATTCTGTTATTATTGCATGTTCATGCGCATGAGCGACTATTATGAACTACTTCTAATATTGTTGTGGCTAAGGCCACGTAACACATATAATACATCTCCCCTCAAAGATCTAGCCTGGACGGTCTTTTAACTAATCTACCCGACCTAGTTGTTAAAATATTTTTTGTTGGAGGATTAGTGTCCTGAACATTATTCTGCGACTCATTGATATTCTCTGACTCACAATTATTAGATAAATTTGCAGAACTATCTTCAGCACACTTTAGATGAATTGGTTCATCTGTTGTGATGGGATTTGGTACATATTTGTTCAGAGACTTTTTAATATCAATTCTGTTTCTCCTGACAGTGTTACCTACTGAGTCTTGAAAAACATACGATCTCGGAGTTTCATGTTTAGATGTTATATAACCCGGTTCCCAAACTTACCGGTTATATATTACAACGTCTGTGTTAGGATCTAGCGGCTTTAAACTAGCAGATGTAGTATTGTAATATTGTTTATTTATATCTTGCCTCTTCTTTAGCTTAACTGGTACATCATCGCATAGCTTTGGTTTCAAAATTTCAACGGAAGTTGGTAATTTTGTTTTGCATATCCTACTTAAAAATAGTTCTGATGGTGAATGGCCTATATGCTTTAGAGGGGAATTTCGATATTGAAGCAGTGCTGATTTTATATCATTGGAGTCTAATAATGATTTTTTTAGTAAGTTTTTCGCGATACCTACTGCTTTTTCGGCTAGGCCATTTGAACGAGGATAATTAGGACTTCGCGTTACTATATCGAAGTCCCATTCTTTAGCGAATTTTTGACAAGTGTAACTATTAAATGGTACGTTGTCACACAACATAACATCTGGACTACCGAATCTAGAGAACACCGGTTTTAAAACTTCAATTACACTTTCAGCTGATTTGCTTTTCATTAACAGAATCTCCAGCCAATTGGAATACGCATCCATAATAACTAGGTAAGACTTGTCTGCAACTGAAAAAATGTCGACGCCGATCCTTTGCCACGGACGCTCAGGGATTGGGTATGAATTTAGAGCCTCTTTACAGTTTTTCCTGCCTAAGCGCTCACATACTTTACATTGCTTTATAAAATATTCTATTTCTGCACTTAGACCAGGCCAATAGAAAATTTTGCGAGCTCTACATTTTGATTTCTCTATCCCAGTGTGACCTTCGTGAATACGAACTAACATTGGCTTACGTAATGATTGGGGAACTACTAATTTATTTTGATAGAATAGTAACCCATTGCAAACAGATAAATGATCTTTTAGTTTATAAAAATGTTTGACATCTATTGATATTTTATTTTTAGTTGGCCACCCATTATTGATGTAGTTAATAACGGTACTTAACTGCATATCCTTTTCAGTTTCTTTCTGAAATTGTAATTTTCTTTCAGTAGACATTGGTATGTAATTGGCTAAACTGTTAAACTTTACATTAATGTTGTCAATTCTCTTAATTAATTTTAAGTCAATACAAGCCTGTAAACCTAACAAAGGTGTTTGGTTTTTACCATCAACAATAATGAATAGAATTTGAGCATTTCTGTTACTAACCCTACAAGATAATTTAATGCTCCCTAAAGGTTTGATTCGGAACTGCTCATTACCATATGCTACCAGAGTTACATCAGTCTTTTTGATCTTTGAACCTACATTAATAGTTTCTAATATACTAAGCGGCAAAACACTAACCTCTGCTCCACTGTCTAACTTAAAGTTTACTTCTTGACCCTCAACATTCACTACCTGCTTCCATTGGACCTCGTTTATTGCTTTCTTGTTTATCTCGTGCTGTGCTGGCTTCACAGAATCTATAAAAAATTCACTTTCACTATCACTGCTTTGCTTTTCTTCTTGATCTTGCGACTGTACATCGTGTACTTTCTTTTTTTCTCCATTTTCTTTTCTGTTCTCCATTTTCTTTCCATTGTTTTCTTAAATACACTTGCAAAATGATTTCGGCCTTGACATTCTGCACATGTCTTCCCGAAAGCTGGACATTTGGTTTTCTTGTCATGCTTGTATCCACAATATCTGCACTGTTGAAACTCAATTGACGTCTTTGCATGCACACTTTTCACAGCATTGACAACTGTTTCACTTTGGATTTCTTTTGACTGACTCTTGCTAGCTTCTATTGCCTGGCAAAATTCAATTGCTTTCGACAAGGTTAGAGAAGACTCACGCAGCAACCTCTCTTGGGTCGATTTATCGCAGATTCCCATTACAATCCGGTCTCTGATCATATCCTCTTGTTTCTCATACTCTGTTGATTTTATTGCCTTTCTAAGTTCTGTGACAAAACTATCAAATGGTTGACCATCCTTTTGTGCAATATTATTGAATTTGAATCGTTCGAAAATGATGTTCTTTTTAGGTGCACAATAGCCTTCAAACTTTGTTCTAATATCTTCTAATGTTTTGTTTTCATCCGGAGCAAATGAAAACGAATTATATAATTCCAAGCCATCATCACCGATTAAATTTAAAAAAATTGCAACTTTCTTTGCTTCTGGTTTTTCAACTAAATCAGTCACCGTTAAAAACAATTCGAATCTCTGCCAAAAACGTTTCCAACTTTCTGCAATGTTCCCATCGACTACTAGCGGTTCTGGAGGTTTGAAAACGTTGTTTTCCATTTTTCGGTCGGACCCAGCTGACCTGACACCATGTATTATGTTTATCAAATTATTACGGTTGTAATAATTATCAAACTCTAACTAGAAATAACTACAAGCGTTATTATGTGAAACGTCTTTATTGATTACTCACGTGATTACTACTTTAATGACATTCTGTTATTATTGCATGTTCATGGGCATGAGCGACTATTATGAACTACTTCTAATATTGTTGTGGCTAAGGCCACAAATCACTATACTAGAAGATAGTATAACTTAATAGTAAAAAGTTTAGACAATGTTTAGCGCCGCCTGCCAACTGCAGGCAGTACTAAAATGGATCAAACCGATGAACCGGGAAATTTAAATATATATTTCTATTCCATTTTCTATTTACCTTAATAGTTTTTATTCTTCACTTTAAATGTTGGGAAGTAAAACAGTAGATGTATTTTAAAGAAAAATAAACTACACTTATTGCTATAATAACTTAGTAGTAATAAATTAGAAACATATCTTTTTAGTAACGCTTTATTTTTATATGAAAATTTATTTCTATTTCAAAATATTAAGGAGAAAGCATTCTAAATTATTCTTACATTTGAACTTATTTATTCCTTAAATGGAAATCGTCGATCTTCTCTTATGACATTGAATAAATTAGGATCTCATGTAGCTTCCTACCACTCATGAAAACGAATTGATTTTGGATGTGGAAAACTTTTACATTTTGGTCACAATTTGACACATAACATTTTCTTGTCGGCATAATTACTAGGAAGTCTAGAAAAAAGTGCTAATAAATAAATAAATTACTCGAATTATGCAGAATAAATACTTACGTACATGCAATTTTAAGAAATAAGTTAATATTTTATAACTCTGATTAATAATTAGCATATATACATATTAATTAAAAACTGTCAACAGAAATATTTGAAAACTATACCACATGTAGTTGCCATAGTTACCAAACACAGTCAACAGCCTACAAGCAGCTAAGCTCTGAAGTATCACATGTGATCCTAAAATTTCGTCAACACATACGCCACCTACCAACTGCAGGCAGAAATAAAACGATGTCTACGCAATCTCAATTTAACATTTCCCCCCCTGGCTAAGGCCACGTAACACATATAATACAAGTCACACCAATCAAAATGTTTGACAAACATTTTAAACAAATTTCTAGCAAATTCTTAATTAATATCCTGTTAATAAATTTAATTAATATTAATTATAAAAGCAAAATGAATGTATAGTTTTATATATTTTTTGTATAATTGGTGTACAACGGTGGACTCCCCAAGGTGGACACCTAATGTACCCTGTGTAACAAGTACTTAGTACTACATTACATTGGTATAAGTCAAAGTGACACAACTGACTGAAACGCCACTAATTGAAACCATATTTACAATACATAAAAATAAAAAAAATACTATAGCAACTAAAAGTTGTCCACTTTAAAAAGTCCACCGATGTACGTGCAGCCTAAGGGAGAACAGTTATTATAAGTAGGGTTGAAGGGTGGTTTTTAATTTCATATGCATATAGGAATTACGACTATATTTTTAATATGCATGCATATTGCCTATATCTAGATATGGATGGAAGTCGTTATCACAATCACCTTTAATTTTCACTGATATTTTAAAATCACTGATACTGTGATCACAGCTATTAAGACATCACTGCTAAGGTCATCCCTAGTGATGAGCGATATATCATATCATATCCAGTAGCAGTTATTAATCACTGTTATTCTCAGTACCAGTGATCACAACTAATATCGCTTTAGAAATATCAGTAATTGAAATAACGTATCGATATCGACCGTACAATTCAATGGTGGGTGCTGGGGCAGTGGTGCCAAGTTAGGGAATTTTTCCCTACATCTAGGGATTTCTTAATCAAATAGGGAAATAGGGAATTTTTGACAAATTTTAAGGAAAATAAAAAATATTGCTCAAGTTTTTTGTCTAAATTTTTCAATTTTTTTATTTTTCTACAGTTTTGCTCAGTGCCATGTAGTGTATTATAGTGTTAGATTTGTATGGAGTATAAGACTGAAGGTAGGTAAATAATTAACAAGTACGCAAGAAGCGAGTAATTTTTTCAAATAGAAATATGAACATAGGGTATTCACGGGAATGTTTGCACAATAGGGCATCTCGCCCGTCGTCCTCGTGTTTGTTACTTTTTCGTCGAAACGAGCGACTATCAACTTGATTGTCGTGATTTACAGCCCCCTCCCCCTCTCTCTCTATTAGATTCCAAATTCCCCATTCCCGAAATGTTACACGACAATATATTCCTTAAATATTAGGTTTGTTTTTGTTTCGCTAAGAACGATTCTAGAACAGTTCACGTCATGCACAGAATTATGTTAAGTGTTCGGGTTTCCGGAACTGTTCTGGAACAAAAAATATCGTGTTTTGGTTTGTGATTGGCAGTTCTGGAACCGTTCTAGAACTGTAGAACTAATTCGGGCTAAGGCTAAAGGCATCGAATCGTTACAGAAGAACCGTTCCGAACGGTGTACTATGACGCATCAGTTCTGCGCAGTAACAGAACTGTGTTAGAACTGTTCGTAATATTAAAATAATAAAAAATGTATTATAATATTGGAGTTAACCAAGTATTTTAGTCGGGGTTGCAAAAACCGGCCCTTATACTAAAACCTACGCCGAAAGTTAATGCAAAAAAACATTTATTGTTATTGTTTATTCGGTTTAATCTGTGTCTAGGGAAATCTAGGAAATTTTTAAAGTGGTTTCTATAATGCGATTATCAGAACCTACAGGAATTTTCGGAAAAGAGCCTAGAACATTGCGTCATTGGCGAAATAAATGAGCAAATAAATGAAGAAAATGATAGTAAAATTGTTGAGAATACACCAAAGAACAAAATGCCGACAAAGAAGAGTGAGAAAATAAATATATAAAATTACAATATACAGGGTCTGTCAAATAAAATGGATGCACTACAGAAAGATTTGCATACAAATGATATAAATATTGTTTGTTTAACAGAACATTTCCTATCAAGGGAAGAACTAAACTATATAAATGTAAAAGGTTTTAAGATTAGCAGCAGTTTCTGCAGAACAAGCACTATCCATAATCCCTATAATCCCTAATTATGAATAAAGTGAACGAAGAAGTGGTCGAAAGACGGGATATAGCGGCACTATCAGTGGAGAAATAAAATCAAATAGCCGCGGTCGAACGAACAACATCCAAAATAGTACTTTTATCGATATATAGACCACCCACAGGAAACATAAAACTGTTTATAGACATACTAAATCAAATCATATATGTGCTAGATGATGAGAGAATTGGGAAGACAGTATTTGTCGCAGGAGATTTTAATATGAATTTTAAAGAAAAAACGAAAAATACACAGAGAGTAGTGAACATACTAATGGAAAACAATCTAAAACAGGTTTTCACAGAATACTCAAGAATAACAGAAAATACGAATTCTTTAATTGATAACGTCTTTACAAACGCTGACGTACGAGAAATTAAAACTATCAACATGCACTTATCGGATCATATGGCACAAATTCTGAAATATGCTGTTCCAAGCCCGGAGGAGTATCCAAAAGCAAGAACAAAAATTGTTTGAAATAGAAACGCCAATACCATTTCCAACTTCAAAAATAAACTAAACGAGGATTTATGGTTGCCTTGTGACGCTCAAGATGCGGATGAGTTTTATAATTGTTACCATAATTTACTAATGAAATCATTCAACTACTGCTTTCCTGAATTAGAAGTCAGGATTAAAACAAAAAAATGAGGTGTGGACACCACACGACTTTCTTATACGTATGAGCGTTTCAAATTATAGTATTTTAAGAATTTTTTTATACAAAAATTATTCAAAATCTTATTCTAAGTACTTCTGTTCTCTTAATAAATCTCTATAGAATGCATACTTTGCAAGATATTATCAAAAAAGTGCTACTCGCTAAGAGTAAAAGTGCTACTTCCGGCCCGAATTTTGAAATTTCATATAGACAAAAAATATTGCAAATGCAGTTCTAAATACTTTTGTACTCTTGATAAATATATATAGAATGCATAACTTACGACATATTTGCAAAAAATCGTTATTCGATAAGAGTAAAAGTGGAACTTCCGGTCTGAATTTTGAAATTTCTTTTATACAAAAGATATTGAAAATTATGTTTTAAATACTTTTATACCGGTAACGTACTTGTCTAAAAAGCATGACTTGCGAAATATTCGCAAAAAACTGATCTTCGATAAGAGTAAAATACCTACTTCCGGTAGGAATTTCGAAAAACTTTTTAAATAAAATTATTTTCAATTTCAATTTTAAGTATATATGAATTCTTTATAAATTTGTTTAAACTTAGTAGTTGACGAAATATTGTCAAAATTCGATTATTTCGCAGAAGTAAACTGCTACTTCCGGTCTACCGATTTTACTGAAAAACTAATCAGATCTCAAGAGGGAGATTATACACGCAAATACAAAATTTGGAATTGATATCTACAGCGGTTTGACCGCTATCGTGGTCACGCACACACACACAGACATTTTCTAAAACCCACTTTTTTGGTATCAGGGGACTTCAAAACGTGGACATCTGCAAAAATCTCGAGGTCGAAAATTTCCATCATCACAATACTTCCTTATATACTACGTATAAGAAAGTAAAAACAAGACTGCTATAACCAGGAGACCAAAGAGCTGAGAAACAATCTAGACGCATGGGCAGTAACAGCGAAAATAACAAAAAACCCTGCATGTTACCAACAATATCGCGATCTTAAAAGACTCTATATAAAAAAGATAAATGATAATAAACAAAAAGTTAATGCTACATATATAGAACCGTCAAACAATAAAATGAAGGCGATAAGGAATGTTATTAATAATGAATTAAAAACCAAACGCTCTGAAGATGTTTCCTCGCTGTCGGCTGATGAACTGATTGAATATTTTGTGGGTATTGGTAAACAAATTGCTAGCAGTATAAAATCAGTTCACTCCTACCATGACCTACTGCAAATTACCGCCTGAACAATGTTAACTCCTTTTATTTGGCTCCCACTACTCCAGAGGAAATACAGCAGATATTAAGAAGTCAAAAGATCAAAGATACTAAAGGTATAGGCAACTTCTCCACGTTTCTGCTTAGGGAGGTACATCAAGAGGTATGCATACCTCTTGCAAATATTTTCAACAGTTGCATGGAACAGGC
This sequence comes from Amphimallon solstitiale, assembly GCA_963170755.1. Classification (NCBI taxonomy): domain Eukaryota; kingdom Metazoa; phylum Arthropoda; class Insecta; order Coleoptera; family Scarabaeidae; genus Amphimallon; species Amphimallon solstitiale. The sequence continues at coordinate 52,476,662 of OY720677.1, forward strand.
TGTGTTTCCGGCCTTGCTTAAAGTTGGTAGAATCATGCCAATTCATAAGAAAGGCAACAACAATAATTGCGAAATTTATCGCCCGATAGGTATTTTGCCAACAATATCCAAGGTGTTCGAGCAGATTATTGCATCAAGACTAAGTAAATACCTTGAAGGGAACTACTATTTAAGACCAGAACAACATGGCTTCAGAAGAAACCGATCAACAACAGTGGAATATTGGATGTGGTACAGCATATCTACAAGGTTTTTGATGAGAGTAAATATGCAGCGATTCATATGCTAGATCTAACAAAGGCTTTTGACTCAGTTAGCCACGACATATTACTGAAAAAGTTAGAATATTATGGAATCAGAGGACAACCTTTGCAAGTAGTAATATCCTACCTTTCTAATAGGGTTCGAATAACAGATTGGGAAAACATTAGATCACAGCCCTTAAGCATGAGATCCGGAGTGTCGCAGGGCTCAATACTTGGTCCTCTGCTTTTCGTTATTTACATGAACGATCTCCCTCTGGTTATTAAAGAGGCTAACGTATGTTTATATGCTGACGACACATCTCTGCTGGTTCAAGGCGGGGATCTGGAAACAATTTGTGGAAGATCGGAGAAGGCAGGTAAGGATGCAAAGGGTTGGTTCGCTGCGAATAAACTAAAATGAATAAGTGTAAAACGCAATGTGTACTATTTTCCGCAAGAAATCTCAGAATCTCTGAAGGAGCGAAGTTACTGGGCGTGACTGTTGATCCATGTATGAAGTGGGATCAACACATCGATGATCTAGGAAAAAAGTTATCTTCTGCCCTGTTTGCTATAAGGCGACTTAAACATGTAGCGACCCCGGAGTCAGCTAAACTGGCATATTTTTCCTACTTCCACTCACTTTTGTGCTACGGAATACTCTTCTGGGGGGGCAGCTGCAGATATGCATAAAATCTTCACTCTGCAACAAAAAGCTATAAGATCACTATGTAACCTGAAATACAATGAAAGTTGTAGAACTTAAAAGGGAGCAAAATGTGAGATATGTGCACATATGGCATTTTTCTTCTCCAGAATAGGGCTCCAGGCCAGCGTGCATGGGTTGTTTAGTCGTAATTGGTCGCATTCCACAGACTGGTCGGGAACCGTTCCCCGCTAACTGTCACTTGACAACAGTTGAGATGTTGGCTGACAGCACTGTTCTCATATAGATCATTTGTTATCTGGTAAACACTTATATGTGTGTAAACTTTTACACTTGAGAAATTATTACGTTTAAGAACATTTATAATCGCATTCGGATAAACTGTGACAATAGAAATGAATTTCTAGGTAATATCCCAAGCAGCAAAATCACAATTCTAGAGATGCATGAAAATATATATTTGCTAATGTAATTTTAAATGTAATGTGTAATTTTAAAGTTGCGTTGAAATCAACAAGGCCATTTACGGAAGAACAAGATAAGTTTATTGTGGAGGCTTGTTGTGTATGTGTATATATGTACGCACGATTACCGCGACAAACGGACCTGCGCGACACACACGGTACGAAGCACGCCAACTGCCAGAATTAACAACAAGTTGTATTTAAGAATTAATGTGTATCTAAATAATATATAATAAATAAGTGTGTGATTACATAATTTGTTAGTGTATCATTACATACATAATAAAAGTGGCGACGAGTCGGTTCACGGAAAGAAGAATTACATACGTGCAAGATAGGGCATTTACAAGGTTAGTGAATATTTATTTACATTACCATATTACATTAGCGCTGTTACTCCCAATCATACTCTAACCTCACCTATAACCTATCGTTCAGGGGCCTCCGATTCCTTGAGCCTTGATAGCCCTCTAGGCGTTTCCTGGTTTTGATCTTTTATTTCGATATATATACACCTAGTTATCCCTAAATATGGCGCAAATGGATGAAATATTGAGTAAAATCGCGGATGCATTGAATGCCATACAGAAAACACAAGCAGATTTCGCACAGCAAAATAAGAATACAGTATATACGGCTAAAGATCATTTACATGCATACGACGAAAACAACGAAAGTTTCGATAGCTATTTACAAAGACTGGATAATCACTTGAAATTACGTGGGGTGGACGATTCAACGGTGGAGAAAGATAAGATGTGTGTACAAATTTTGATAGGGTGTTTGAGTCCGAAAATATACCAGACATTGACTAAAATTACGGCACCGGAAATTCCCAGTACAAAAACATATAAGGAATTAATTAAATTATTGAAAGATTATTTATCGCCTCAAGCTAGCATAATCGCAGAACAACATAAATTTAATATGCGAATTCAACATGAGGGAGAATCTATACAGGGATATGTTGCAGAATTGCGGAAAATGACCATAAACTGTGAATTTAGATGTGCGAACTGTCAATCGTCGACGATTGATACACATTTGCGGGCGCAATTCATTCGGGGATTAAGAGACAGTGAAATACGAGAACGTTTATTACAGCAAAAATCATCCGTTAGTTTCGAAGAAATTACGCAAATAGCCAAATCAGTGGAGATTTCAAAAAGGGAATCTAGTCAAATTCAGACTAGCACTTTTCCAGTAAATTACGTGGGTACAAAATTGAATGAAAGAAAATTAAATACGCAAAATAAACAAAGAGGTAGGAATGACACGGATCGCGGAGAGAATAAAATACTTAAGCCATGGGGAAAATGTTTCCGATGCGGGAAAACAAATCACAAAGCAAATGAATGTTTCGCTAAGAATTTGGTATGCAAAGGTTGTCGAAAGAAAGGACACATACAGAGTGTTTGTTTTAAAAAGGATTCCAATACTCGTACACAGAAACAAATCGAAATGCGTTTAGAACCTGAGAACGGAAATGAATTATTTCCATTAAACAAAATAACCACGGTGGGTATGAATTCCGTGAGTGTAGAGAAAATCATTCTAACATTGATGATAAACCGTTCGAGTTGTAAAATGGAACTCGATACCGGAGCGGCTGTTTCTACGATGTCTGCGTCGGAATTCAGGAAATTGTGTCCGGGAATAAAAATCGACCCTACGCAAATAAATTTAAAAACGTATACAGGGGAAATCATACGTCCTCTAGGTACAGCTGAAGTTCACATATTATACAAGGGACAATCGGCAAAGGGTACTTTATTCATAATACGAGAAAATGTTGATGCAATTTTCGGCAGGGATTGGCTGAGATTAATCAAAATAGACTGGGGAAGTATAGGACAACTGAAGGTCTCTTCTCACGATTACGAAGAAAGTTTGCAAAACTTATTACAAGAATATAAAGATGTTCTGGCAGAAGAATTGGGAGAAATTCCAAATTACACTTACTCATTCCGATTAAAGGATACAAATACCAAACCGGTTTTTCGCAAACCTCGACAAGTACCTTACGCATTACAAGAGAAAATTGAAAATGAAATCACGAGGTTAATCAGAATAGGAGTTTTGGAACAAGTAGTTCATTCAGCATGGGGTACACCCGTGGTACCAATTAAGAAGAAGGACGGCACGGTACGCCTTTGTGCAGCGTACAATACTACGCTGAATGCAGTTATTGAAGATGATTGCTACCCGATACCCAGAATCGAGGACATCTTCAATAAAATGAGGGGTGGAAAGTTTTTCTGCAACTTGGATATTCAGAATGCTTATTTACACATGAAGATGGACGAGGAAAGTTCCATGATGCAAGCAATATCTACTCACAAAGGAGTTTTCAAAGTGAAACGACTAATGTTCGGGGTGAAGACAGCACCTAGCGCTTGGCAACGATTTATGGATCAAATATTACAAGATCTAGAAGGCGTTGTGTGTTTCTTCGATGATATCGCAATACAGGGGAAGACTCCTGAAGAACTATTTACAAGATTACGAAGAGTTTTTGAACGTTTACGAATACATGGGTTACACCTAAACAAAAACAAATGTGAGTTTTATAAAGAGAGTATTACGTACCTAGGACACAAGATCGATGGGAGCGGATTGCATACGCTACCAGAGAAGGTAAAAGCAATAGTGGAATCTGTTAGACCCAAGGATGTTTCACAGTTAAGGGGTTTTCTCGGATTAATACATTATTACCAGCGTTTCATTCCGAATTTATCTATGAAACTGCACCCACGTTACAAATTGCTGCAGAAGAACGAACCATACAGATGGACAAAGGAATGCGAAAAGGCATTCAAGGATCTCAAATCCGAGATTGCAAGTTCAAAGGTTCTTACACCCTTCGACGATAAGCTTCCATTGGTTTTGGCGACTGATGCTTCACCTACAGGAATAGGAGCAGTCCTTTCACATGTTTTGCCGGGAGGAGTCGAGCGACCAATAGCGTTTGCTTCGCGTTCATTAAGTAAGGCAGAACGAAATTATAGTCAGTTAGACAGAGAGGCTACAGCGATCGTCTGGGCACTGAAGAAATATTTTACATATTGTTATGGACGCAAATTTACCTTGATTACGGACAATCAACCGCTAATGCGAATTTTTCATCCACAAAAGGATTTACCACCTACGTCGGCGGTAAGATTGCTTCACTACGCAAGTTACGTGGCTGGATTTAATTATGATATTAAACATAAGAAAACGAAATTACATGCAAATGCAGATTATCTGTCGCGTGCACCGCTATCAGATACACCTTACGGTTGCGATAGCATAGATGTATTCCAGATAAATCAAATTGAAACTCTACCAGTAACAAGAAGGGATATAAAAGGAGAGACAAAGAAAGATGCAGTATTACGAGGAATTTATTTAGCAGTGGAAAGTGGATCGAAATTACCACCAGGGTACGATCAACTTGACTTTTCAATACAGGATGGATGTTTGATGAAAGGAATTCGTGTGGCTATACCGACAAAGTTACGGAAGGCTGTTTTGTTGGAGTTACACAGTGCGCATACAGGTATGGTCAAGATGAAGGCACTTGCCAGGAGCTATGTGTGGTGGCCGAATATTGACAGGGACATTGAGAAGACCAGTCAGGAGTGTGCAAGATGTTCAAAGAACAGAAACAATCCTCCTAAAGTTGGAGTACATCCATGGGAATATTCTACGATGCCTTGGCAACGTGTTCACATCGACTACGCTGGACCATTTTATGGGACTTACATATTCGTGTTGGTCGATTCTTACACGAAGTGGATTGAAGCTATACCGACAAATTCAATAACTACCGGGGTAACCATCGATATACTAAGAGATATTTTTTCTCGGTTCGGTTTGCCATTTACACTGGTATCCGATAACGGAAGCAACTTCAGATCATATGAATTTAAGAATTTTATAGAGAGCAATGGAATATGTCACAAATTTACAGCTCCATATCATCCCGCTACTAATGGACAGGCGGAAAGATATATACAAACAGTCAAAAGAAGTTTACGCAGTCAATTACTCGACGGCGGGAATTTAAGGTTGAGCTTGAACAGATTTCTAATACAATACCGGAAGACACCGAACTCAACCACGAATGTCAGTCCCGCGGAACTCATGTTTGGTAGGAATATACGAACCAGAATAGATCTGCTTAAAAGAGACATCAGCGTTGAAATTAAGGAAAAGAAGACACTACTACCAGAAGTGATACGAGAGTTCAATGTCAATGATCGAGTTCAAGCCAGATGTTACAACAACGCTGCTACTAAATGGGAATTCGGAACTGTTGTGGCAAGGACAGGACGTTTGCATTACAACGTATTGATCAACGGACGAGTACAGAATAAGCACATTGATCAACTCCTGCCATATGCTGGAAATATGCCGTACACCAATAAGCCGGTACCTGAGCCAGTAGTGGTTTCGTCCGATACAAGCGAAGAACAGGAGGTGATCCAAGATTCGCGACCTTCCACGGAAACAGGTGAGTCAGGTGAGCCTGACATTAATAGTGATTCTGTTACAGAAGTTGCCAACCCTACACCGACACTAAGACGATCCACCCGGAACAGAAAACCACCTACAAGACTGGACCTTTGATTTACCGGGGGGGAATGATGTTGTGTATGTGTATATATGTACGCACGATTACCGCGACAAACGGACCTGCGCGACACACACGGTACGAAGCACGCCAACTGCCAGAATTAACAACAAGTTGTATTTAAGAATTAATGTGTATCTAAATAATATATAATAAATAAGTGTGTGATTACATAATTTGTTAGTGTATCATTACATACATAATAAGGCTTATTTTCGTAGCGGAGAACTGTTACCGAATGCAGAGTGGAAATATTCTACTGATTCATATAGACAACAGTTTCACACTCGATTCCCAGAAATGGAATTCCAACATGATATTTTTGCAAGATATGTCAACCGTCTTATTAATCGTTTTCGAGAAACTGGCAGTATATCTAAGAAACACTCTTCTGGTAGACCTACTTTACTAACAGGAGAAGTGCTAGAAGATATTCAAGAACGGCTGGACGTGAGTCCTAAAAAATCATTAAGGCAACTATCAGCGCAGACAGGTAAAATATTACTTTGATTAATATACAGAAACTTTATTAATTCTGATTTTATGTTCATATAGGACTATCTTATGGAACATGCCATAAAGCCACTAAAAAACTACACTTACATCCATATAAAGTATCTGTTGTACAGAAATTGTTGCCAACAGACTTTGAGAAACGCATACAATTTTGTACGTGGTTTAATAATAATCTTGCGGATGATAATTTGTTGGACATCACATTTTTCTCAGACGAGGCCTGGTTTCATCTAAGTGGATATGTTAATTCCCAAAATTATCGACACTGGTCATCCGTAAACCCACATGTTCTTATTGAAACTGACATGCATCCTATTAAAATAGGTGTTTGGTGTGCAATATCACGAAGAAGAATAATAGGGCCAATTTTCTTCCATGATACAATAAATGCAGAATGATATAGAACATTTCTTTTAGAACCATTTATTAGACAACTTGACGACAATGAAAGACAATTTGGCTATTTTCAGCAGGATGGTGCTACCGCTCACACTGCACATGCTACAATTGAATTCCTCCAAAGATATTTTAATAATAACCGACTGATTAGTAGAAATAGATGGCCTCCTAGATCACCAGATTTGACTCCTCTGGATTTTTTCCTATTTGGGTATTTAAAGAACACGGTCTTTAAGACTCCACTACATACATTACCAGAACTACAAGATGCTATTACAAATGCTGTTAATAGTGTAACAGAAGAAATGATTCAAAATGTTTTCAATTTTCTCAAAACACGCATTAATGTTTGTCTACAAAATGAAGGATCTCATTTTGAACATATGTTATAATATTTCTAAATATGTAATGTAACCTTATGCAATATCGATCTTATATTAAATTATTTTTAATAAATATATTTTCAATTATTAAATGTATTTCTTGAGTTCTTCAAACGAGTAAATATAACAAAAATTCTTGAAAATAGTTCATACGTAAAGTAACGTGTCTACAAACTGAAGGATCTCATTTTGAACATATGTTATAATATTTCTAAATATGTAATGTTACCTTATGCAATATCGATCTTATATTAAATTATTTTTAATAAATATATTTTCAATTATTAAATGTATTTCTTGAGTTATTAAAACGAGTAAATTTAGCAAAAATTCTTGAAAATAGTTCATACGTAAAATAATAGATGTCGCACTAACGAAATACATACAATTCAGAATATGATATGTGCTGCAATTACACCATGACTATGAAGCGGCACGGTCAAGCATTTACGATCTCTCTGTAGAACAAGTGTGCGTATAGTGATTTTGCTGCTAGGGGCATTTCTATTGTCACAGTTTATCTGACACAGGTACAGTAATTATAAATTAAACATACCTACACAAAGTGTTCAATCTCAAGTGAAGTGTATAGGTATCTTAAAAATTCCTAGATTAGGGTATTTTCTCGTTAGACAATTTCATACAGGTACCTTTCAGTCATTGGTTGCATTCAGCAAACGCAACTGTTGTAGAACCGTTGAGAATATTTCTGCTGGATGCATACTCTACATCGAATTACGAGACGATTACATCGACGATTTTTCGGAGCGGGCGGCCATCTTTTGTAGTTCATTCTATGTATTATCGCTACGTATTGGTAACATGTTGAGTAAGAATTTATTTTGTATTTTATTGCAATTTTATAATCTTAGATTTTCACTGAGACAAAAATAGCACATTGCTATTAATACAAAGTTATTCTAACTTAAGAAACAATAGATCATCGAAATCTTAAAATAAAAAAAAAATTATGGTCAAAAATGAAAACTGAATTTATGGAATTCTTGTTTCTGGGAATTTTCTGCCTCTCATTCGCCACAACCTCTAGTAGCAGGACCAATTCAATGCCGAAAATAGCTATATTAATGGAATTTTCTAAAGAATAAATCTGATCTTCTTTAGCCATTTTAGATATCAATTATAACAAATGTTATTAACAGCGAAGACTACTCCAAATCCTCCAAACAAATACACAAGAATTGATCAAATTTGAATTTCACTCAACAGGGGTGCGTTCAGAAAAGGAAAGAATGTTATCCAAGTGCCATTCCAATTTCACACTTGCCGTTTAGAAACAAAAAGATGTCCCAAAATTATGACGTCATGCCGTTCAGAATTGATTGGTGCGACGCTCGGAGTGTTCCTTATATCACCCACCTATTTGTGAGTTAATAGCGGGCGATTCATGGGCATTCGGGTCGGGGTATTTAAAGCGTGGCTCTGAGTGCTTTTTAAAGTTTATAATTATAATTTCATGTTATTTCATATGTGTGTTTCTTGGAGTTTGAGCAGTTTGTTTTTGGACAATTTTAATTTGATCCAAATTTTTTTTTTGATTATGATTCATTGTTCTAATTAGTTTACTTATTTCTTTGATGTCTTTATTTTTTCATACATAACCTCTAACTCTGCAATGCTTAGCTTTGACTTTTGACTTTTGCCACAAACTAACTCGACTCACTCTACGGCGTTCAGAATTATAAGGCGCTCCAAGTTTACCAAGTGGATGACGTCGTAAAATTTGACCTGACCATGCCAGTTTCCTATCCATCATTTCTGAACGCACCCCTGTTGTCGATAATAATAGCGGCCGCTGCCGAAGGAGCGAAGCCGTTGATTGAAGGAATACATAAAGATGCGCCACTGATGATGTTTCTCGGCATGGGGTTTGCGGGACGACTTAACGGAAAGACACGTTATTTTACTATAGCGTTGCGCATCTTTATATATATTCCTTCAATCAAGGGCGAAGCATAGTCTTCTGCTGAATGCGACCATTGTGATCTAATTGATTTCTTTTTTTTTTTTTTGATAAAACGTTGAAAATATAATTTCTTCGGTAGACCGGAAGTAGTAGTTTGCTTCAGTGCAAATTTTACCAATATCTTTAAAAACCTAAAGAATAGGAGTACTCAACATTGACCACATATGTATATAAGACTGTGATAGGTGCCTTCATCTCATTACTTTCTTTGATAAATGAAATCTATATTAAATTTTAATATGTGTACCTAGTTAGTTAAAATTATAGATATTTACATTGAGTTGTTTCTTCAAACCACAGATAAGGGAGATAATCTCTTTGTCAATACAGGCTGATTCATACTGAATAGAAGGTAGGTATAAATTTGGCAAAGTTGACAGATTTTGTGCTTGAGGGAAAATGTATCTGGAGCAAGTGGCGCATAAAATGGTGGGTTTTACTCTTTTAACTTATGCACGTTTATATGAACTCACTGACTAAAACAAAAAACACATTTTTAGCTCTATTTACAGCGTTTTATCCATTAATGTACTCTATATTTTTAAGAGACGTTTTAATTCCTCCTTGGCACAATCAAATATGTGATCCTAGAATTTTAAACTATTATCACACGTAAGTTATTAGCCAAAATAACATAACGTAAATAAATAAAGAGAAACGAGATATGGTAAGTCTTTTCACTAGTTTCTAAACGTGGACATATGCAAAAATCTCGAGTTCATATATTTTCGTCACAATATATGTGTTATCACAATATTTCCTTACGCTACGTATGCGAAAGTAAGAACAACAGTATTTTGTGTAACCAGATTGCATACTCAAAATAAAGCTTTTAAATTTGTACAATATTCCAGGAATAGTCTTCTCCCCCCCCCTCTCTCTCTCTCTCTCTCTCTCTCTCCCTCTCTCTCACCACGATAGCGGGCAAACAGCTCAAGCTATCAACTCTATATCTTATATTTAGGAGTATAAGCTCACTCTTAAGATCTGATTAGATTTTCAGTGAAATCAGTAGGCCGAAAGTAGTAGTTTTCGTTAGTGAAAAAATTAGACTACCACTATTTCGAAAACTACCAAGTTTTATCAGTATCCCTAAAAGGTGCAGATTTGGGTGACGACTTGTCATGTCGAATACTACTACAAATACCTTCTTTTAAAAATTCGTCATTTTCTAACCTCCCATTTGACCAGATGCAGTATTGCAGGCGTTATAAATTGTCTCCAAATTCTAAACACTGATTAAACTTATTTTGATTTAACGTTCCCTGTCGCTGTCTGAATAATTTAATTGTAATCTAAGACATACGTTAAACCCATAGTAGTGTCATTTTTTATCCAATAAACTTATTATGCAAATTAACTGCAAGTTTCGCTAAAGTAAATACCTTGGGAAAGTATCACAAAAATACAATCATTCTTACGCCATCAATGGGAATGAATTAAGGTTATTTTGAGTATTGCCAATCTCTCCATATACACCGACTACCTCTAATCTCCCTTATTTGTGATTCTACATACATACGCACAAACTTCGCTCCAACATTGTGAAATAAAACACATGGTGCTATGCCGTTTAAGAGTCGCATTGTCCAAACTGCGCATGCGTTATAAATAATTTTTCAAATTTAGGTCTGTATGTTTATCACATAGATTTATTACTATAAATATTTGATTAAAGTTTGTAAATCGTCAAACAAGCATAAATAGTTTTAAAATCGACAATCCTCTTTATAATTAATAATTGTGCCTTGTTAAATGTGGAAAAATAATTTAATTTCCCTTAATGAATGAAGAAATATCGTCGTGCCATCATGGGCAAATCATAGACAAACAAACGATCATACCGCAGAAATATATTTGTCAAAAATTGTACGAATTGTGGTTATGTTATAGTAAAAATCTACGAGTAAAGAATAGAACAGGAGAGAGTCTCCTTAATAATAATATTTGTCCAAATTTGGTAACTAAATATGGCCGCCGCAATCCCTAGGCGTGCATAAATATTTTGTAGAGGGTATAGGTACACTTCCTGTGTTCTCGATAATCATTTAGAATAGGTTGTTAGTCCAAAAATAATTAAAGAAATATCGTGAGTGTATTATGTTTTCAATTCTTTTCTTCTTTTTAATATATTATAAGCGGGTTTAAATGAAATCTGCGTCAAAAATATGACAAATATTAAATGACTTGGATATATATGTTACGACACTGAACACATAATCAGACATGTCAGATATATGACAATTTATTTAAAATACCTCTTTTTAAATCATTATTGCCTATGTTGAATGCCAATGAAATAACTTATTACCGATGAAGAGAAAAATTAATATTCTTTGTTCTTGCCGTTTTAGAACGACCACAAGCCACACAATTGACCATTATAGAAACACTAAAATGTCATTTTTGACATAACCGGACATAACTGACCTACCGAAAAGGGTAACTCCGTCTAAAAAATACCTATTTCCACACCACGTTATGCTTTCTCCTGTTCTATTCTTTACTCGTAGGTAAAAATTGTAAACTAATTAACTAAAACTCGCAGTCAGTTCAATTGCATTGCAATTGTTTTCTTTGAAGATAGAGAGAAAAACACCTCTATAGGTACAATAATTTGTGATATAATAACAGCACTAAAATTATTCAACTCAACATGCAAGAATAATAAAGAAGTAGATAATGTGGTTTTCTTGTATTCTAGAATTACTGTCATCTACATCGGAGAAATGTACGCAAATAACACAGTAAATTGTACTTGAATTAGGTAATTGTATTACTATGTTACATATTAAAATATTTGAATTGCTTATATGTAATAAATAGACTTTTATTAAACCTTACAGAGTTGCACACCCATCTTTTTGCCATGACCTTCTAATTTTTTTGGTATATGTCTAATAGAACATACATGTGTTCATAGAAAGTTGAAGAATTTTGATATGTCCACCACGGAATCCACAGATCCCATATGATATGAGATAATAATATGCCGAAATTGGGTATTTTGGGCCGGTTATTGGAATTTATGCTATGATGCATCACTGATTGTGAAAATAACTTGAAGGATGAACACATTATTTATAAGATAGTGAAGTGATTTTTTTTAATTTGTACTTTGCTGAATATGTATCGTAATTTCTGTCACTAAATTATAATCAAGCACATATAAAATGTATTTTATATTTAAATTTACAATAAACAACATTGTGGAAGTAAATACTGCAGTGTTATGAACGGCAAGGTAGGCACGGCATCAAACGGTATTCCTGTTTTTATGATATTGTTACATTCTCTAAATCTTTTTTATCACTTTATAAATTTGCATGTATCTATTAATTCATACAAATATTTATATTTCATAATAATTTTTTGTTGTTTTAATTCCAAGAAAGTATAAACAAAATAAATTTGCGAACATAAATAAAATAAAATTTAATTTTTTACTTGGTAAGTAGAAATTGTACTTTGATGTAATTATTGAATCAAATACAACATCAACATACCTTTTTTACAAGCAATAATATAAATTATTTGCAAGTCTCATTTCTACTCATCTCAGTCTATGAGACATAGACATCAAGAAAAATGTATTGATTATTAATGTGCTATTAGATACACTCCAGAAATTCAAGTGTATCAGAGTAATTGTTTGTTTATATTCTTTGCTAGCATATGGGCGTAAATTAGGCTTCATCACGTTTTTATTTTCATGAATGGTTTAATCATTCTAAATTTAAAAAAAAAGTTAACGACAATAACAATTATATTCAATCACAAAAATGTAATGCTGATTAATTCCACAACTTTTTCTAAAACATTCATGTTTCAGTGTACATCTCGACACACAATTAAATAAAGGAACACAAAAGGAATTTAATTAGTTCTTTACATTGTTGATTACGCGACATTATATTGAATAATGTAGGTACGTAGACAAATATAAAATAGATGTTCTATTCTTATATATAGCCAAAATACTAAATACAGTAATTTAAGTAATTTTATTTGCATTCTTAAGCTTAAAATACATAGCAAAACTATATGTTGAAATATAATACAATCTGACTTATATAACATACCTGAATCTATTCGATTGTGTATGTAAAACATTAATTTATGCGTTTTCTGTAAATCAAAATGAAAGAAGCAGTATTTATATTCAATAATTTCACTGCTACCGGACCTACGTCGCACTAAGATAAATGTCTAAAATTAAGGTAAAGAAACGGAGAATCACAATGGAGGTTGATAAAATCTGGGAAACGCAGGGCCGAGCTAACTCTGTCGCAGACGGCGTGACGGTTCAGGTAAACTAGAACACCTAAAAGTAGAGCGTCGGTCGGCAACGACGCTAGCGACGTTGTCCGGGCACCAGGACACTGTGTTACCTTACGATAACCTACCTGCGCCTCCTATGAGCTACCACTGGCTGTGTCCCTCCAGCGGGTTTCCTATTGATCACCCAGTATATTAAAAAGCACCCTACCTTATGTACGTGCTTGTCACAATATTATATGAGTTATGTAGAGGTAAAATAAAAGAAAAGATATTACGGAAAGTAGCGAGATTTAATTAAAAGATATGTGAATCAAGTTATTTTTTTTTAAAATATATTAAATATAAAAGTTGGTTGTGTTATATATTTTTTTTTCAAATTAAAAGAAAAGTTAAAGTATAACAGAATAATTCCAGTGACACAAAGCGGTCTGATCAGTTTAAATGTAAAATAAGATTAACAAACGTTGACTGAAATTGATTTACACACAAAAAAAAAGAAAATGAATACTAGACAGTTTGATAAATTTCGTACGCAAAGCGTTAGGTAATAATAATGAATTATAAAAGGAAATAACAAGTCTTAAAACTAGAACATAATCTCTGCGTTTCAGCAGCAGATGGTTGGTAGCAGAAACGTTTCATTACCTCACATAGTTTAAGTACAAATAAAATCATAGAAACGCCACAACGGCAAGGTTAACACAAATGTGAATTAATACGTACGCAAGAGAATAATTATCATCCAGTACATAAGACTTAGACTAATATAGTGAAAAATTCGTTAAATTCCAAACGCAAGGTTTGATTACAGGTTCAAAATTAATTTAAAAGTCGGTTACTTATTAACAAATGTCATATTATTATAGATAAAATTAGAAAGGAAATGTTACAATATACAAAATTACACTGAGCTTCCCGTACCAAATATATTCCTGCAGCAAAGATTTCAACTAGCTCAGGAAAAATTAAATGAACATACGTAAAAGTCAAACTTCTAACTTTCGGTAATAAACGCGCAAAATATTATTATTATAAAAAACCAAGATTAAATTCAGCACAACCAAGAGAAATACTAATATGATTTCGGAAATGAAATTACTGGATAGTTACTAAGTTAAAGGTTAACTTTACAAGGGATATAGTGCTCCATTAAAGAATTTACAAAAGTTAATGATTAATTTAATTTTCAACACAACAAAAGTTACATAACTACGGTAATGACCTACTAAAATTATTAATGAACTAATTATTCAACATGACAGTGAGAGCCCTTATCTAAACTTCTTAGGGTCTCCCTGTATTCCGCAAAACCAGTTTGCAAAGCAAAAACATGAAAAATAACGATAATTTATTTAGGATTAATATGTGACCTTGCAGTTAACTAGTGGTGCGTTAGTTATTATAGCCACTCAAAAAAAATTCTTAGGTCAAATTCAGGCAAGATAAAGTCCTGCACTCTGGCATAAAATCGTCGAAAATCAGTCGTAAATTAATGTGTAAAATTACAACTTTAGTTGCACTTAACTGACAAAATGGACGCTTCCGGAACCAATATGGCGGAGGGCCCCTCGTTGAAAGATTCCACTTCAACAGACAGATAGACGTCTAAGAGCAACTACTGCAGCAACGATAGTATCCACCATACCCTTCCATGATATTGCGGGGAGATATTACCAGACACATGGCTACTGAGGGCTTTTGTGCCCGTCAAAAGAATCCTATCGGCTACTGAGGGCTTTTGTGCCCGTCAAAAGAATCCTATCGGCTACTGAGGGCTTTTGTGCCCGTCAAAAGAATCCTATTAAATTAGACGAGAAAAGAAAACCAAAATAAAATCCCGAAAATTTACACAAAGTTTCAAACACTTACCCCAAAATGATAATGGAGATCCCGCGATAAACGACTTCACAAGTCACACAAGGGTGCAAAATTCGAATTAAGAAGACCAGCACGTGGCCATGCGTGAATTTTTTGTAACGGTATATCGATAGAAACTCACGAAAAATAACCAAAATTAAGGTAACGGTAATTACTGCTTACTCCAATTAAAGCCGCATACGCGAAAATATCTACATAGATAATGTACCTAAGTACTAAAGGAAGATAAGCAATTTGCACACCATGTTCTTACACAAGAACCGACTATAAAGTGAAGTGGAAACGGGAATCTTCTTCCATATCTCATGCGCGCCAGGTACACGCAAAAGTCACAAGCACGGAAGTATCACTGAGCGAAAGGCGGGAGACTTCAAATAAACATCATAGGCACAAATCTAAATTGACAATTAAGGGAGTCGACATCGTGACTTAATTATAATTAAACGCAACCCTACACATAACTTAGACGGAAAGAAAATAAAGGACACACTCTTACAAATGTACGTAGAAATCAAAAGTCGGCAGTTCGAGAGGGAATTTCATGCTAGACGCTGGCAATCCGTGAAACGCACAACCATCTAAGCGACGTAACCAAACGTTAGACAGATAGAAAACAAAACAAACCTCCAAATGTAGATACAATTTATTACGAAAGAAAACGGATCCAGCAGGTAACTATTGAAATTTCCAAAATCTTAAATCACGTTACAAGCAGACGGTTAAGAAAACCGATCAAAACATATATTTCAGAGTATCAACGATACTTAACCTCCACGGCAGTTCCAAGGAAGAATTAACAGAAGTTACTAACACTTAGAATATCAATGATTGAGTAACAAGGGATCAGCAAAACAATTAAAAGTATGCCCCATATTCCAAGCACTTCTCCAATTAACACTCCTTGCATTTTTCAGTGTCATAAACACGAAGGCCGAATACAATTCAGACGTGCTAGAGGGTCTATGTCTAGAGAAACACATAAACACAGGCGGCAGTTAATACAGTGAGGCCGTCTGATGTGCGTGTCAAGAATTTAAAGACACACATAAATGCACTACGTAGAGAACGGAAGTAATGAATAAGGAAATATTGATAACACTGAAACAGGCGTAAAAAGTAACTGCAAATGCAGAAAATACGAAACTACAGGTAGGGTAAAATAAGCTAGAGATAAGAGAATTAGAATTAGTTACATAGATACAGAGGTTTTTACACAAATAGAGGGTATTTGCTCGATAATACATATTACACATCTATCAACTCCACGGTTCGCGACCTAGGGCTCTAAGGGTACAATAGTCGATTTAGCACACACATACATATACGGCAGGCGGTCCTTTCAACCGGTGAAACGAACGATGTACAAGGCACACTCAGAAAGTCTCGTGCTTATACAAAATCTACGTACTTAGACAAGGCACATAATCCTTCGAGAACTAAACACATAAGTAAATTTTACAGCGTAACATCACATACACCAATAATCATACACAAATCAATGTACACAAGATTTTCTGTTCAAAATCTTTTCAATAAGACGAAATGAAACGATCGGTATTTACATTTAATAATATAATTTCACATATACTAATAAACACGTACAAATCAATGTATTAGTTGTAAGTTCACAAGTTTTTCTGTTCAAAATCTTTTCTGTTAATCAAAATGAAACGATTGGTATTTACATTTAATAATATAATTTCAAATATTCCAGTAAGCACGTATAAATCAACGCAGAAGTTATAACTTCACAAGTTTTTCTGTTAATAATTCACTGGAATCAGGCTTCATATCGTTTATTTATTCCGTCTATTTTCTGGGTAATTCTACAAATTCACCGATGAACTAAACTTGCACAAAACTGAATTCAATAAAAAAAACAACCTTGCGTATGCTTTCAGTAATATATAGTTATAGATGTCAATTTAAATCAGAGGTTATAATTATGTTTTCTATTGATCTGTCATTTCCTAAATTTCAAAATGGACATGAGTTGACGCATGCGCAGAACACGCAAGGCGGCCAATTCTATCTCTCTTAGTTGGGACGAAAAATTACACATTATCAAGATACAACACACGCAATATACCACGCGATCATTTAAATTCTAAATTATAGCAGGCGGGATTTTTTTTATTAGGTTGTCTAGAATGTCAATTATTGATTAATTAACATTTTGAAACGTCACTTTGACAATTCAAATTGTAAATTAGTACTTATATACCAACTTAATTTAAATTTCACAGCCTGCTCTAATTTAGAATTTAAATGATCGCGCGGTAGTAGTGTTATATATATGGAATTATCTGAGTAATAGCACAGTATATAGCTATGTAATAGAAACAGTAGTTTCTCTCGAGGGAAATAATTGTCCATCGGCAAACCGACGCGTGCGTGACTGCGCAGTAGTCAGCCATCAGCTGTTGAGTTGGCGGGATTATTTGATGCGACTGCTCGGCATGCGGTTTGTGAATGGCCGTTTATGTAAGTTATGCTGGGTGTACACCAATTATACCAAATGTTTGCCAAACAATTTATTATGAACACTAATTTTACAAATTAATGGGTAGTTGTACACAAATTAAACAAGGCATATGTAAAACTAAATTATACATTCTTTTGGCATTTATAATTAATGTCAAATATTTATTAACACATTATTAATTTAGAATTTGTGTTTAAAATGTGTCAAAAATTTTTGTTTGATTATTGTGCATTTCCTTGAAACATTTCCATATATTTTAATGGATGCTGACGTACTTCTAACATTTTTGACAAACAAATTGTTTTTATAATTAGTGTGCACGTAGCATAACGTTTTATCAATAATTGTAGTGTTTCGTTTCGCAAATACTTGGAACAAAAATGCCCCATTATTGTTGTGCACCTCGGTGCAAGAATAGTTCGAACAATTCTAAATTAAGCTTATCAGGTTTTCGAAAGAACCAATGCGGTACGATCCGCACGTGCATTAAAATGTCCTCAACTGTTAAAATGTGCATATTGTGTATTGTAGTTGTGAATAATTACTCAAACTTCATGACAAATCCACCACCACCAAAGCAAAATTTAATTTTCGAAGATTGATTACCGACAATGGGAAAATATAACTGAACAAAATGCCTTCACTTATTTTGTAGGTTATTTGGGACACAAATGTTTTGAAAAGCGTAGTTTTCCAACAATTATACGTTTAAAACACAATAATGAAAGAATCCAAATTTTACACTTATTTTAAGGCATGTCCTAACTTTGTAAAACAGCTTTACTAATTTGGCAACGCCCGACCATAATTTCAGTATATATATAAATACCGCATTAGGAAAAAGCCTTCTGTGAATTTTTTCTTCATTTTCCTTGGAACCAAATGTTAGCTTTAAATTAAAACAGAAGTTGGAGGAAATATCATAAAACATCCCTGCGAAAATTTTCCTACTGAATTTTTGATAAAGCAATTTACTTACTTTGAAATTTTGCAATAGAAATTTCAAGGTTAGTGGCAATTCAAATAAAATAACAATTTTACAACACCATTGATGAATTGTGTTAAGAAATTTAAGTAATCTTTAGGTTAAAGTAGACTTTTTTTGTGTTGTACGTATAATGTATTACATTTTAAATGCGTGTGTAATATGTACTTAATAAAAAGCAGTGTTTTATCCTCGTTTTTTTGTACTATTGATATAGCTTTTTCATAATTTTAAAAATAGATCAACATAATTATCTCATAAACGATTTGGTTCTGCGCCACTGGTTTATTCCTGAATAGAAAAATTGACTACGCCTCTGGTTGCGCGTGCGTGAATGCGCAGTACCATTTTGGGACACAAACATCAAAGGTGCCGACTGCGAGAGAAACTACTGTGTCTATACAGCTCTATACTGTGGTAATAGTGTAACTATTGCAACTAAGAAGGCGTCACCTACTTTCATAGCCTTCCCAGTATGTTTTTCTCACATATTTTCTAGATTTTCTGCTAGCCTGATACTCTGCCTATAAGAAATTGGACGTTTGGAAAGATTGGATCCCAAACAAGCTTACCAAATAAATAATTGTAAAAAATAAATAAATAAGAATAATTAAATAAGAAACGTGGAAGGCATGCATGCTAATAATGTTTTCAAAAGTATTATATGTGTCGGCTTTTATGGAAAAAAAAATCAAAAATAAGCTTCCAAATTCTGATGATGCAAAGATAAATTCCGTAGTTTATAAGAAAATGATCAAGAAGATGATAAGTAAATCATAACAGGCATTCTGAGAAATTTATTAATACCCAATTTTATATACACCGTGTCCAGAAATTCGCGGATAAACTTCAGGTAGAACAATTCTAAGAGTAATTCTGAGTAAATAATCCTAATACAAAAAAGTTGTAGGGTCTGTCGTTAAGCCATACGGATTATTTTAAGAAAGTGTCAGTTTGGCAACACCGTATTATAGCAGTTGTCATACAATAAACACGAAGTAGGAGTTTTATTCGTATTTGAAAATCCAGTACTTTTTATTAACTACATTATTAAAACTAAAGTTAATGTTAAAAAATTGATAAAACATATTTAATAGTACAACAACACACATGAAATTATTAAAGTAGTGTTCAAACTGGTAGCCATTAGTTTCCAGGCAGAGCTGTAATCTTCGAGGAATGGAATTTAATACGCGTTGTAACATATCAGGAGTAATTAATTGAAGTGTGGCGGTAATTCTATTAATTACTTCTTTTTCATTGGCTGGAGGCGTCGCATATACTTTTTCTTATAAAAAGCCCCAAACAAAGAGGTCGAAAGGATTAATATCTGGGGACCTTGCTGGCCACGATATTGGTCCATTACGTCCGATCCACCTGTTCGGAAAGTTTTCGTGTAAACATGCTCTTGAAAGTCGAGCATTGTGAGCTGGTGCACCGTCATGCATGTAAAGCATGTTGAGCCTGAGATTTAATGGAACATTATCCAGCACTTCCTCTAAAATCTAAAACATTCACGTATTCAATTGCATTTACACGATTGGGAAGAAATATTGGTCCAACAATGCGAAGGTGTAAGATGCCTAGCCATACATTTACTGAAAACCGTCTTTGATGTCCAAATTCTCTGAATGCTCTAGGATTCTCATCCGCCCAAAAATGGAAATTATGGCTATTAAATACTCCGTCTCTGGTAAGCAAGCATTCGTCGTTCCAAAGAATATGGCATAGAAAGTACTGTTCTAGGTGAATTCTGTTTAAAATTGTATTACAGAACATTATTCTATTCACATTGTCATTTCTATACAATGGTTGCACTTTTGTTACATGAAACGGCGGCAAAAGGTTTTGTGTTAGCACTGAATGAACTGTTGACTTACTTGGGACATTCATTTCTCGAGCTATTTGTCTAGTGCTGCAAGTAGCATCTTCGTGAACAGTATCCAAAATTTGTTCTTCTAACTGAACCGTACGGCGTTCCAAAGGTCTGCCTGCTTCATAATAATTAGATCTAAATGTACCATTTTCACGAAGGCACTGATGTAATCTTCGGAATGTTGGTGCCGCCGATATGGATAACGTATTTCGTATTCCTTTTTGCCATATTCGCATTGCCGTTGCAAAATCCGACAGCATATTCATTAAAAGTATACATCATAAAATCGCACAATAATGATAACTAGGTACATAAAGCGAAAAAATGAAACTTCAATTTTACCAACGTCAAAATTTGACAACGAGCTTTATATTGCAACCACGATACACTTATACCGGTATGCTCACTTTACCTGTCAATGACGTCACTGCGGAGCAAGTCAGACTGACAGTTCTCATATGGGCAACATTTCGACGCATTTTGAAGTTGTTTTGTCATTTTTTAAAAATAATACTCTATTTAATATGCCAGGTTGTGCTGTATACGGGTGCCGTAATTACAATCAAAAAAGTAGAGATAGCCACATTAAATATTACAGGTTTCCCAAAGAAGACAGGGTACGAAATTTGTGGTTAATTGCGTGTAAAAGGCAGGATTTAATAAATTTGGAAAATGGTAATTCCAGAAGTCTGATTTTATCATTCTTCATAATTAAAAAACTAAAACGTGTCAGCATGTATCTGTTCCATTCATTTTGAGCCATCATGTTTTCATACATCGTTCCAACAAGAATTACTACAATTCTCCCAAAAATCATACAAAGATTTAAATTCAGATGCAGTTCCCACATTTCTTCCAGATTCAAAGAAAAGACAACTTGAAGCAACAAACATGAGTTGAAAATTCTTAAAAGTCAAAAAATAGTTGGCATTTACAATACATATACAGATGCTCTGAGTACTTTACGATTCAGCAGTAATTTGTGTGGAACATCGCATTAGACTGACTTTGAAACTTTAAAGTGTCCGATGCTTACTGATCACCTATGAAAGTGAATGATTTGATTCAATACTTTTTCCAAGACTGTCACATTAAGAGCAACACGTTTGTACATCTGCAAACATTCATAAAGTATGAGGCATTCTATACATCGATGACACCATAGGTAGTTTTCTTGCTTATTAAGAATTTCTAAATTATTGTAACTATTTCAGGATGCTTTTCGTTAATATATAGCAAGGGTATAATGATAATAGTATTTGGATTTCAATCTGATACAAACTTGTATAGCTTTTCTTTAATAGTGTTAAAAACATTTACTCAAACTGAATTGAAATAAACTTCTTAAACTATCAAGGTTGTTCTTTTATATTAGCAAGCATAATTAGAATTCCTATCTTTCTTAAGAAACATATAATACTTTTTTTTTATAAACATTTGTATTCTGTTCAAATACACAGTGTTTTTATCAAACACAAAAACAACCTAATATCTTTTCGAATTAAAAATTTTGCAAGGCAGGATAAAGATGAAATAAAAGTTTAGTTTGGTAATTTTATTTTAACTTGATATTATTAGGTATAATACAAAGCCCTTAAAATTCTGAAATACTTGACCACTGTTATTGTTTAATCTAATATCAAGATTAATTTATGGCTTAAAGACGGTGGAGTCAGTTTTGTTTCAGTGGGTAATTTATAATTATTAAAAACACTTGTAAAATATGTATATTAAATATAACAAATTCCAGCCAAGTTGTATTTGCTTCATTCGAATGTTGGTTTATCTTCTCTTCAATTGCTCGAGACCCTTCTATTAAAAGCGATGTAGCTGTACCTTACCAATATCAAATACTTCAGATCTATGCGATTCACTAAATAAGATTTAATTGTGTGCTAAAGAAAATATAAGCTTCAAAGTATATGTTAAATAAATATCTGTATTTACATTTTGGCAATGATTTTATTCACTAAATGAAACACTTATCAATACCTCAATTACAATTTCCAGTTTATATTTACACAGATCATTAATGCATAACTCTAGCATCTCGTTAGCACAGTATTAAAATGAAGTCACAGAATAAATTGTTTTGCATTGTGTATATACCATTTTTCAAATTTATAAAATCCTGCCTTTTACACGCAATTAACCACACATTTCGTACCGTCTCTTCCGTGGGAAGTCTGTAATATTTAATCTGACTGTTTCTACTTTTCGATTGTGCTTACGACAACCGTATACAGCACAACCAGGCATATTAAGTAAATGTTATTTAAAAGAAAACCGATAAAATAACTTTAAACAGTGTCAAAATGCAGCAGATATGAGAACTGTCAATCTGACTTGCTCCGCAGTGACGTCATTGACAGCTAAAGTGAGCATACCGGTATAAGTGTATCGTGATTGCAACCGAATATTTTTCTTGTCCAAGGTTGCCATATGTACTTGAAGGTAAAAAGTGCAATTGACGAAATGTTGAAAATGCAAAGTATTGGCATTATTCGATTAGTAACATCAACGTTGTGCTACATAAATCTATTTTAGTGTAAACAGCAATGGTTATTCGTAAAAGATTTCAAAATGTTGAATTATTTCCAGCCGTATATTTTCAATTTTGATGGCCTCGTGTTGTTTGTTGAAAGACCAGACAAGTTTTTTGTATCAGGATTGTTGACTTAGAATTAATCGTAGAATCGTTCTATGTGAAGTTTATCCGCGAATTTCTGGACACGGTGTATATAATATATATTACATACTCACCCCTAAAATTGAGTAGGTACTAATAAATTATATAATTTCTCAGAATGCCTGTATTTGATTACTTACGTACTTATCTTCTGATCATTTTTATGAACTACGGAATTTATCTTTGCATCAAATGTATTTAGAAACCTGTTTTTGATTTTTTTTGTAAAAGCCAACTACACATATAAATAATACTCAAAAACATTATTAGCATGCATGCCGTGCACGTTTCTTATTTAATTGTTCTTATTTGTTATTTTTCAAAATTATGGTGGCTTGTTTGGATCCAATCTTACACAAACTTCCAATTTCTTATAGACAAACTATCAGGCTAGCAGAAAATCCAGAGAACATGTGAGTACATATTAGGAAGGATATGAAGTAGGTGGCGCCGCCTTTGCTGCAATAGTTACACTATTACTTATATAAAATTCAAGAGTACCTGTAATTGCTGTTGCAATTTATATCATACATGGGCATTGATTATGTATAAGAAGATATACAAAGTCCATTGACAATCAAAATAATTACAAATGTTTGCGGAAGATGTCGCTTAACTATCCAAAATATGAAAAATTGTAATTTCGCGCGTGACTGCATTCAGGTTTAAAACCAATGTGTTGCGCTATCAACGAAAGAACAGTTCGTATGGGTGTTTGTAAACTCTTGCGTAAATAAACCAAAAGCAGAGACCAAAGTAACCGACACATATTATGTTTTTTTACATCTATTTAAAAATATATATCGGCGATATATACATACACATAATATACGAACAGCGAATGAAGGGATGTATTGTATGAAGTCGGATTATTTATTACTTCTTTCTCTATTTCTTTCTAATATTTCAGTAAAGAATCTCAAGTTTTCTTTTTAATTTATTTAAAATGTAATAAAATGCTATACAAAAATAGTCAGGAAAAATAACATCCCATAAAACGATACTGAAAATACAATCTTATATTTACCTTGAACGTAACATCTTTAATAATTTTTCTATAAATATACTAAGAAGCCTTTTATAGTAATTTTACATTATGTTTGAGCTTTATTTCTT
The DNA here is from genome assembly GCA_963170755.1 of Amphimallon solstitiale. Lineage (NCBI taxonomy): Eukaryota > Metazoa > Arthropoda > Insecta > Coleoptera > Scarabaeidae > Amphimallon > Amphimallon solstitiale. The sequence continues at coordinate 52,501,248 of OY720677.1, forward strand.
ATATTAATAAACAGTAATTTCAAAGTATGCCAAAAATAATAAATAATATGAACAAAAATTGTTTCTAGATTTATTTAACATGATTTTGACAAACAAAGAATATGTTTACTGTCAGGCAATGAGTTAGGTAGTAATTGTAGTGGAATGGTAATACTGTATTTTTTGTTATCTCAGACAAAAAATGCTGAATACAATGTGGGAATGAAATGTGCCTGGCATAGGTACTTTGACACCATTTAAAATACGGAAGTGTGTAACGGGAGGGCTTTTACTTTCTTATACGTAGTATAAGGAAGTATTGTGATGACGAAAATTTTCGGCCTCGAGATTTTTGCAGATGTCCACGTTTTGAAGTCCCCTGATACCAAAAAAGTGGTTTTTGAAAAATGTCTCTGTGTGTGTCTCTGTGTGACCACGATAGCGGTCAAACCGCTGTAGTAATCAACTCCAAATTTTGTATTTACGTGTGTAATCTCCCTCTTCAGATCTGATTAGATTTTCAGTAAATTCGGCAGATCGGAAGTAGAAGTTTAAATCGAATTTCGCCAATATTTCATCAACTACTAAGTTTAAACAAATTTATAAAGCATTAATATGAACTCGGAATTAAATTTGAGAAAAATTTTATTATGAAAGTTTTTTGAAATTCCTACTGGAAGTAGGTAGGTCTTTTAAAAAAAAACAGTTTTTTGCTAATATTTCGCAAGTCATGCTTTTGAGACGGGTATATTACGAGTATAAAAATATTTAGAACTTAATTTTCAATATCTTTTGTATAAAAAAATTTCAAAATTTGGACCGGAAGTAACACTTTTACTCTTATGGAATAGCGATTTTTTGCAAATATGTCGTAAGTTATCCATTCTATATATATATATATATATATATATATATATATATATATATATATATATATATATATATATAGGAATAATAGGTTCTTGGGGAATCTAGCAATCATAAACTGGTTGTGCTTTAGTTCTTTATTCTTTCTGCCAATATTTCGTACATATGATCGTGTACTTCATCAGGGCATCAACTGTGGAAGCAGATCACAATAATTGAGTGTGTTGATATATTAAAAGTTTACAAATGTACTTACAATGCGAACTGTTTATGTGGACAATATCACATGATACAGAAGTGCATGTTTCTTTCCACATAAACAGTTCGCATTGTAAGTACATTTGTAAACTTTTAATATATCAACACACTCAATTATTGTGATCTGCTTCCACAGTTGATGCCCTGATGAAGTACACGATCATATGTACGAAATATTGGCAGAAAGAATAAAGAACTAAAGCACAACCAGTTTATGATTGCTAGATTCCCCAAGAACCTATTATTCCTGTGTTCTAACGGCAAAGACTTCTTGCTTTCTCTTATATATATATATAATTTCTTTTAATTTTTAAGCTAACATAATTTGAGAGATTAAAAAAATTGTCTATCCCGCTTCCAAAAACATGTCACATGATTTCAGAAACGTCGGTAAGTATGTTAGTCTATTTACACTTTCCATATTATTTTTATAGCAGTTATTTATTATTTATTTACTTTATTATTGATATTTGAAACAACTATTATTGAAGACTAATAAAATAAAAATGATTTGTCTCATGACTAGTAATATAAATTACTTTTATCATACTTGATATAAATGTATAGAAATAAATACGCTGCAAACTATATGTCGATATATAATTCAACGTACGTTATAAAACATACCAGAATATATTCATTTGTGTGTAATATATTAAGCATTAATTTATATGTTTTCCGTAAGATGAAATGAAGCAATCCGTATTTACATTTAATATAATAATTTTACATATTCCAATAACTGCGTATAAGTCAATGCGGAAGTATAATTTCACAAGTTTTTCTATAATATTCTAAACCTGTAAAAAGCAGAAGTCATATGCTAACAGTAATATCATAATTATTATTAAAGATGTTGTATTATTATAGATCCATAACGTATACACATTTTCTACAGATTGCCTCTCAGTTTTAATGCTATTGCTGGTAGGTACTTGGATACATTAAAACTTCTTCTATTACATCCGCTTAAACAAATATGATGTTTTAAGTATTGTAAAAATGATTTGCAATTAAACACTCCATGTTTGCATTGTTATTAAATTTAAATATTATATACAGGTCCAAAATATTTGATGTATATATAAATACATTTAAAAATAAACTAGTCAACATTAGCAAGCATAGTTAATATACAGGATGAGTCATCTAAGCGGGTAAGGCCGATTATGTCTATATGAGTAAAGATATTTCGAAGAGGTGTTTTCCTTGTGATAGCTGTTCATTAGGAGCACATTTTAAAAATATGTTGTGTTCTACAGAGTGTTCCACAACTTGGTGGCTGACCATAGTTATAGTTTTTTTAATGGATCACCCTATATATTATCACATTTTTGTATTCCCCGCATAATTTTTAGGCAAAAAGTTGTAAGATAGTATAGCCTAAAATCTAAGATTTTTGACTTATTACCATTTTTCTGAAAAATTCAATCTAATAATACATATATAAAATTCTCTATTTTTCATACCCCTAAGTGATAAGGGTGGTCCATCCCAAAAATTTTTTTTTTGTTTTTTGGACAAAATTTTGAATTTTATTTTTTTAATGATTCGGCATCAAAAAATACATACAACCCTAAATTTTCACCCTTCTACCACCAACCCCTATTTTTTAATAGCGATAATAGTACTTTAATAACTTTCTACTCTCGGCGGTCGATAATTGATCAGTTAGAGTGAAAACATTTAGGGAATATCACATACGTCATATTGCGCTATGAACGTACTAGAGTTGGGCGAGTTCATTATATCCCATCCGATCCAGTTTAGGGGTGTTTGTACAACAGCAGCGCGGCGTTTACGATTACGTTATATGTATCGGTGTTTATGTTTTGTTGTTGGTTCTTTGTCTTTAGTAAATTTTGTTCTTTAAATATTTGTCTTTATCAAGACACTTGAAAATATTTCTATATTATTCGATCTGTTAGATTAAATTTTACAATTATGAAGTTTTTAAAAAAATCATCCCTCTTACCTCTGCCCTCTTAATCACCTACGCCGCTGGCACTTTTTCTTCGCGCAGCTTTATGATGACGTATGTGGTATTCTAAATGTTTTCACTCTACCACTCGATCAGTTATACCCGCCAGGCGTCTACCGGTGTCACTTTTCACCCCGTAAACAGCACAGAGTAGGGATGAGAACGAAGCCTGTCTTCTGTTAGAAATTTATTAGTTAAGATAATAAAAGTACAATGAATTCAAAAAATGAATGTTTGGTGTTTCGTTATTTTTATAGGCCGCTACTGCAGCTACTGTCGTTTTTTGATATGCTTTTGTTAGTTTTTGCAAAAGAAGTCAATTTTTTCAAACGGAACTCCCTGTATATTATTTCATTTTTGAATTTCTTATTAAATTTCACATCAAAAACATGTAAGACGTTAATACTTTAAAAGTGACTATTACTGAGCTATTGTCTCTTTTTGATACAATTTTGTCAGTACTATACTAAATTAATTAAAACCACAAAACTGACAAAATGATATCAAAAAGAGACAATAGCTCAGTAATAGTCACTTTTAAAGTATTAACGTTTTATATGCTTTTGATGTGAAATTTAATAAGGAATTCAAAAATGAACTAATATATAGGGTGTTTCATTTGAAAAAATTGACTTTTATACAAAAACTAACAAAATTAGATCAAAAAATGACAGTAGCTCAGTAATAGTCACTTTTAAGGTATTAAAGTCTTCCATGTTTCTCACATGAAATTTAATAAACAATTCAAAAATGAACTGATATACAGCGTGTTCCATTTAAAAAAACTGACTTTTATACAAAAACGTGTCATGTAATTTTAATCCAGTTTTCTGAAAATTCAGTTAGGCCCTTTTATTGTAAACGACTCTACCAAAAATTGTATTCATCTAATACGTCGTTTTCGAGAAATCTAATTTTATAAAAACATTGAATTTTTCAGAAAAATGGTAATAAGTCCAGAACCTTAGATTTTAGGCCTATACTATCTTATAACTTTTTGCCTAAAAATCATGCGGGGAATACAAAAATGTAATAATATATAGGGTGTTTCATTTAAGAAACTATAACTATGGTCAGCCACTAAGTTATGGAACACTTTGTATAATACAAAATATTTTTAAAATGTGCTCCTAATGAACAGCTATCACAAGAAAAAAATCGCTTCGAAATATCTTTACTCATAAAGGCACAATCGGCCTTACCCGCTTAGTTGTACCATGTATAGTTTAATATCATATCAAACTTTGACTGGCGCATGCCCATTAAAAAGTCGAAAACTCTAGAATAACTATTAACAAATTTTCTCCACCAAAAGACTACTGGCGCACCATATTCCCAAACGGGGATGTGGTGCGCCAACCTGTATACAAAAAAAAATTAAAATTTGCAATAGATTACCTTGCAGCGTTGATTGAAGGAATCAACGCTTAAACAGCATCTGTTTTATATTTGTCAGTATGACAATTAATGATATAACTTAAGACAAACATTTTACATTCCATGGCAAACCTTTATCAATATAATTTTTGATCTCGCGGTATATATGGTCCAACATAACTTCTAATTTTAAAAGCTGTGCTTATATTTATATTATATCTTTCCGAAATTCCATGTATTTTGAAACCGTTACTCAAATCTCCAATAATATTGACTATAATATATTCATGTATGGAAGGCCACTATATACTAGTTTAATTTCAACTGAAGGTGCAATTCCACAATGAGAATATCTCATGAGATTTTTGTCTCATGCAATAAAAATCGCAGGATAACTCCAATTTCATTGGTCTTTCGACCGTTTCCACAATGAAATTGAAGCGATTTTTATTGAGTCAGACAAAAATCTCATGAGATATTCTCATTGTGGATTTGCACCTTTATCAATTTTGATAGATAACCAAATATTGACAAGTAACTTGGAAGCCGATATTACACTAAAGAAACTCTATTACAAAAACCTGTATTATTGCCTACTTTTTTTGCTATCGACTGTACATATAAAAACCAAAATGAACATTCAGCAAAATCTTCTCGCAGTACCTATGTCATAAGTATTTTTTTTTTATTTTTTATTTTGAATTAAAATGCCTTGTTATTACTTAATTGATTTGATTAAAAATAAAAAAAATGTAGGCAACTTATTTAAGGATAGTTATTACCGCGAGATCAAAAACTATATTGATAAAAGTTTGCCATGCAATGTAAAAAGTCTGTCTTAAGTTATATCAAATTATATATTTTCCCTTTGACAAATATTAATGACAATATGACAATGATATAACTTATTTTTGATCCAAGATATTTTTGTTAATTTTAAATTTGGAGACAATCTTTCATCGTCAACTTATGAAGAATTTAGTAATCTGCCCAGCTGAATAATCAAACTTAGAAAAAAAATTATCTGATTAAAGAAAATTAATCAATATGTCAAAATATTTAAAACAAGTTTTCTCAAACATTACAAAAACTGAGTATATGTGCATAGGAGGGCAGCAAGAAGACCTACATCTAGCAACGGGACAGATCATCAAACATTGCAATATACACAAATACCTAGGAATGAAAATATCTAAGGATGGGACACTAGATGAGGCAATATCGGACAGAAACGTACAGGGAAGAAGAGCTACTTCCATGTTGAACAGTATTCTATGGGACAAGACCATTACAAAAGAAAATAAAAAAAGGATTTACAACTCCATCGTGAAAAGCATAATAACATATAGCTCGGAGGTGTGGTCGATAAAAGAAAAAACAAAAAGAAAGATAAAAGCTACAGAAATGGACTTCTGGAGAAGAGCGGCAGGAAAATCCAGAAGAGATTGAGTCCCAAATGAAACCATCAGACAAGAAATGGGAATACAACACGACATTATTGGTGACATTATAACTAAACAGCTAACATGGTATGGGCACGCCCAAAGAATGCCAGAACACAGAATCCCAAAGAAAGTACTAAACTGGAACCCCCAAGGAAACCGAAAACGAGGAAGACCGCGCAGAAGCTGGAGAGACGGAGTGGATAAGGAAATTCGAGAGACGGATCTGGAGGAGGGCATGTGGATGAACAGAGGGGAATGGCGATTAGGAATCGGAAGACGTAAAACGTTGTAACCCGATATATATATATATATATATATATATTTCTCAAAAATCCTTTGCAGTAGATTTGTTTGTTTAGTTCATGTTAAAAAGTGAATAAAAAGCTATCCCGCTCTGCACTTATTTTTCGTTCAACTATTCTTTACTTTGTTTTAAATGTATATAAAATAAATTAAAATTAGGCAACCCACATTACAGTGAATGCTATTCTGGTAAAAATCATTCCCAGGGTTACAAATGTGTAAATATTTGATCATAAGTGAATTTTTATTCGCTTAGATATTGAGTTATTATTTCAAATAATTATTATATATTCCCTATGTGTAATAGGTACTCGGACATCCCTGGCGTATTAAATTATGTGCTATGCAACTAACATTACATTACCGAATCACTAGCGAGGACGCTTAAGGGTCCTATATAGTGAATCTGTCAACAATGGAAAAATAGCAGATTTTAGTTGCTAGATATTTTTGTTGATTTTAAATTTGGAGAAAACCTTTCAACGTCAATTTATGAAGAATTTAGTAATCTACCCCGCTGAAGAATCAAATTTAGAAAAAAATTATCGGATTAAAGAAAATTAATTAATATATCAAAATATTAAAAACAAGTTTTCCCAAAAATCCTTCGGAGGAGATTTGTTTGCTTGGGTTCATGTTATAAATTGAATAAAAAGCTAATTAAAATTTGGCAACCCACATTACAATGAATTAAAAAGTAAAAATCTTTCCCGCGGTTACAAATATGTGAATATTTGGTCATAGGTAAATGAATTTTTATTCGCTTAGATATTGAGTTATTATTTCAAATATTTATTATCAGTGGCGGCTCGCGGTGGTTCACATAGGGAGTGCATAATTTCAAAATTAAAAAGTATAATAGAAGAACGCTTACCCAATCTTTATAAGTTTCACTGACATACTGTTCCAGACAGGTACTGTTCATTGTACAGTTTGTTTTGAGGGAATAGTAAATATAACACTACAGTTTGATTAAATCATTTATCAATTGTTTTTCACAAGATAACATAGTAAGGGCATTTAATCTGTCTTCTTTCATTGTATTTCTGAGGAAAGTTTTTATTCTCTTCAGCCGTGAAAACTGGCGTTCCGCTTCAGACGTTGTCATTGGAATTGTAATGAAAATTTTTAAAAGCTTAACAACTTCACTAAAGGTGTCGCTTAATCCATCCAGCAGAAGGCCTAGCAGACCTACAGCACCGACTTCTATATTTTGCCTAAATTCTTCTCTAGAATATAGAACACTTAATTCAGTTCGTAGTCTGCTTTCATTGAGGCATGGATAAAATTTTACTGCTTCTTTAAGGCAATCTTCCGGAAATTTTTTTTGAAAAGAGGGGAACTGTTTAAAAGAAATTAAGTTTGCTAATATTAAGTGCCCTGTATACCGAAATCTAGTTTTTATTTCAAGCAAAATAATATCGCACACTTCAATAGTTTCCCTCCGGCTTTGGCTACCATCAGTTACTCTTCGTCGCGTTGATGGTCGAGGAGTCAGTTCTGAGTCATTTTGTTTAACCAACTGATTATCTGTGTCAGCGATTTCGGTTCGAATTTTTCCAATAGCGCGTTCAAAATTATCTAAATTATTCTTGATTTTTAATGCATCTGTATTGACATTTTGTAATTGATTAAACAATATGTCCACATGTGGCATAATTTTATGAAAGAAAGTTAACCGATAGATAAAATTTTCCTCCTCTAAAATTCGCAAATTGGCACCAGCTCGATGAATGGTAGTTTGTAAACTAGCTTCTCCCTCGATTTGTTCTAGAGCTTCAATTATTTCTTCTCGGTGCTCATATATTGTATTCACTGTCCTAGAATTGAAGTTCCATCTTATTCTTGAAGAACGAGGTAAGCTTTTTCTCTGAAGGAATTCTTCCAATCTTGCAGCTCGTTCTGGTGAAGTGGAGAAAAAAGTACATAATCACGTCAGATTGGCAAAAAAAATTCTGCAATTACTACTGCTCGATGTAGCATGTGACATAATAAGATTTGTCTGATGTGCGTAACAATGTACAAAATTGGCCCTTGGATACTGGTCTTGGACATGTCTTTGCACGCCGTTAATAGCACCACTCATGACTGCTGCCCCATCATGTCCTCTAGGCAGAAGAAATTTCCAAAATCTTTCGACCGGTCTCGCATTCACAATATATCTTAAAACAACCACCAACTGAAACTGATTGGACACATCTATGGTTTCATCAGTTATCACAGATATGAAGTCGGTTGCTTTAATTTCACTGGAAACTTGTTCATGATACACGTTCAACATTGCATCAAGCAGCTCATTCTGTATCGTTTTTGATAATCCCTTAAAAACCGGTGCTGCTTCGATGTGATCTCTGAGCGATTTATCAAATTCTGCCGTAAAATTTATCAATTCCCGAAAAATGCCCTTGGTATTCGACGTTTGTCGTTCATCATGACCCCGAAGTGCCAGTTCAAACGCGCCACAAAATCTAATGCAATTTATTATTAAATTTAACACATGCCTATTTTTTGTTACCACACACATTGTGTTGTTGAACTGCTTTTCTATATGATGAATCTAAAACATTCTGAATGTTATTTTTTCCTAACATTCTAAGACTAAATATATTTTTCAAATGCCCTTCGGAATTTTCATGTTTCGTAATTTTAGCACTAAGATGAATTAAGTCTTTTATTCCGTTCTTTGACCAAGAAGGTTCACCACCAAACAAAAGACACGGAAAACAAAACAAACTATTTTTAATTTCACACCCACAAATCCAGTCATTTTTCTGATAAATATTCATTTTGAATTTTCTTGTAACGTCTTTACCTTTAACAGATTGTTTATTTTCTAAACATAATTGAGGCATCGGCCGTTTCAGATTTTTTATTGCGATTTTTTCATCATACGTTAACCGCGAAAACGTGTTATTCTGTAACGCAGTGACAAAATCCATCTTGCAACAGCGGTGAGTCGACTGGGAATCTGCTCACATGCTATGTATTAACGATATGGAACTAGAACAAAATACAGTTCTCCCCACCATCAATGTAATGTTTAATGGCTTAACGCAGCAACGGTAGGGCATTGCTCATGGGTATGTTTCTCTCGGTGGAAGGGGTAAACATTCGAATAGTTTCTCGCGTTTCTCGTCATTATATCTGTGACGACGATCTGTGCATGTAGGTTGTTTCGCGTGCCGCATACGCCACGTTCCTGTTCAATAACTATGAATACGTAATAAATAAATACTTTCACAGTTAGTCGCCGCTTGGTTTGTTTTGTTTCAAAATTCCAGCGGGTGCAATTGCTCACTTGCTCTCATTAAAGAGCCGCCACTGTTTATTATATATTCCGTATGTGTAATAAGTACTCGGACATCCCTAACTTATTAAATTATGTGCTATGCAACTAATACTACATTTCCGATTCACTAGCGAGGACCCTTAAGGGTCCTATATAGTGCACAGTGGCGGCTGCTGCTGGGAGGGCAACGGGGCACTGCCCCCCCTCGTAACAAATTTCTTTTAACAGATAAATTAATTATAAATACCTAATTTGTATGTAATTTTTCTAATTTGTTTGATAACAAATAATATGTTTTCGGAAGTAACAGTCCGTCTTTTCAGCGCGTTTAAGAATCGCAGTCTGACGTAGATTCCGGGGCATCTCGCGCGACTGCCCCGTTTGTATTAGAAATCGAGCGATGAAACTGGCGCGAGTAGCGCGCGTATACTGAGGTGTCTCTAAAAGGTGCGGAAAAAACGCTACCACACATTTCTGCGGGCAAAATATGACGATCTAACCCAACTTACCTCAGTCCAAAAATGGATGCTTTCGGAGATACAGAGTGTCAAAAGTTCAATTTGGTTTTAGTTTTTTATAAATAATTTCTGTAATAATTGGTATATTGTCACAATATTTGAGTAAGGGGGGTGTCGTGGGGTAAAAAATTTAAATCTGCTCTCATTTTCATTGCAAAATGTAGAGGGCGTCACCTGCGGCATATTGTATCCATTTAAAACGTAATAACTTTTTTGAGACACACTGTATTTAACTTTTAAATAAAAATTCTTATTCTCCAATGTTTTTTACCTAGAAAAGGTATACCTGGTAGGAGTTGATTGGAGCAGCCGTTTATGAGTAATCTGGATATAAAAAATTCATTCCGTATATGGACACATATGCTTCTGTAATTTGGGTGTTTTTCTTGTGGCAATTCAATGCAATGGTGCATCCACTTTTGGACTGAGGTAAGTTGGGTTAGATCGCCCTCAGAAATGTGTGGTAGCGTTTTTTCCGCACCTTTTAGAGACACCCTGTATATGTAGGCGACGGGGCACTACTCTATGGTGCCGGATGCGGGTGGCACTCCAGTATGTAATATACAGCGGTGAGTGTATGTTGTAATTTTTATCGGTACAAATGCAACTATGAATTGCGTTAGTAACATTAAGACAAAATTAAAAAATCTAGGTCTCCCTAGACCAGATTTGTTGATTAAATTAGAAGGTCACAATTTGAAAACTAATAAAACCGTGACGAGAAAATTCAACATTGTAGAGTTACAGTTTATCAGATTGGTTGTTTGGGTGTAATGTGCAAAATGCTTGTTTCTATTTCGGTGCTATAAAGTTCACTTTACGACATCCGTTTTGGTTGCAAAAGTATTTCTTTATCGCACGTTAATTTTGTTGTTTTGACGTTGGTAACAAAAAAAATGGGACCAAATTATATTTAAATGTCAAAATGTAAGCCTTTAATGTAACAAACATGTGCAATAGAAGTTGTACAAAGAATAAAAAGCACACATGCTAACATTTTATTTACTAATTAATTATATAACAATATAAATTGTTAAGCAGAGTTAGATGATAAGTTTTCTAATGCTTCTATTGTAATTTACTTCCAAGGTTGAATAGTACAACTGTTATAAAAGTTTGTTTTTGATAATATGTCGAGACGATGTTGGCGAAAGATTTTGTAAATTGTCTTCTGCTATTTTGCGAATCTCTGGAGGTGTGCAATTATTTATTTCGTTCTTTTTGTTGATAATTTGAAATAATTTATTGCATAAATCAGTCTTAATTTTAATGATAATTACATATACACTGCCGATATTCAAATATTTAAAATGTTCAGACAAGGCAAGGCCTTCATCGGCATTCCGAAGACGTCCGAACACAAACGAAGTTTGCCGAAGCCAGGGCAAAGCCTTCATTGACATTCCGAAGACGTCCGAACCCATACGAAGTTGGCCGAAGACAAGGCAAAGCCTTCACCGATATTCCGAAGACGTCCGAACCCATATGAAGTTGACCGAAGTCAAAGCAAGGCCACCACTGACATTCCGAAGACGTCTGAACACGTACGAAGTTACAGTTTCCATAGACGTTTTTATCATAATTACATAAACACCGCATATATTCAAATATTTAAAATGTTCGAACGAAACATGTCTCTCATTTTAAGCTTTTTTGAACTTTTAATAACCAAAATAGAAAAAATCAAATGAACGGTGTTTTTCTACATTGAAGAGAATAAAAACATTTTCTAGAAATACCATGCGGGAAAGCAGACTATGTGCCTTAGCAATGTATTCCATTGAAAAACAATTACTAACATCAACACCAAACCTCAATGAATGAGTTATTAATCATTTTGCTGATCGTAAGGAACGGCGGATGGATTTTATTTTCAAACAAGTTAATTAAATAGCATATTAGTTTATTTTTTGTCTGTACTTAATTTTTGATGTTAAACAGTCAGACCCCCGGTGCCCTCCCGTCGCAAAAAATCACGGGCCGCCACTGATAGTGGATCTGTCAACAATGGAAAAATAGCAGATTTTAGATGTACGATATTTTTGTTGATTTTAAATTTGGAGAAAACCTTTCAACGTCAACTTATGAAGAATTTAGTAACCTACCCCGCTGAAGAATCAAATTAAAAAAAAATTATGGGATTAAAGAAAATTAACTAATATGTCAAAATATTAAAAACAAGTTTTCTCAAAAATCCTTCGGAGGAGAGTTGTTTGCTTGGGTTCTTGTTATAAATTGAATAAAAAGCTACCCCGTTCTGCACTTGTTTTTCATTCAACTATAATTTACTTTGTTTTAAATGAATATAAAATAAATTAAAATTAGGCAACCCACATTACAATGAATTCTAGTAAAAATCATTCCCGCGGTTACAAATATGTAAATATTTGGTCATAAAAGAATTTTTATTCGCTTAGATATTGAGTTATTATTTCAGATATTTATTATATATTCCCTATGTGTAATAAGTACTCGTACATCCTTGGCTTATTAAATTATGTGCTATGCAACCAATATTACATTTCCGATCCACTATATAGAATCCTTAAGAGGGAATTTGCCCTGGACTTTTTGCGGAGCGGGAGACGAGGGTACAATAAACGACACCAATGACCACTACCAAAGACGGTCACCCGTCTATACTCCCTAAAATCCACTGGGTTGCAACAGACCCGCACTAAATTTATTTTAACGGATATTACTACACAAAAAGGAAAATCATATTGCAGAGACTTCTTGGTGAAACATTTATTAACTTAATTTTACTGTCGAGAATAACACCTTGACTATGTTTCACAAAGTTTTATTAGAATTTTCTAATATATTGCTGTGACCCTTCCAAATTAATAATACAATAAAATTATTAAAGGTCTATATTTTTAAAAATATGAAGGTTCACGCACATATCTCAGGAAATTAGCCTTATGCCAATTTGAGATGTTATCACTTCTGCAAAAATGTGGGTAAAGCAATCTCGCACTCTACTAGCTCAGATTATAGTATCACTAATAATATTTCATCTCAGTATCAGAAATATTCTTTCTCCAAAAGATTGTACTCTAGCTTTTCGACAGGTCAGATACATTAAATAAAATACAGAAATATCTTACAAAATCATTTATTATACACACACAAAAATTAACAAAGAGAAACAGATTCATCCAAAGTTATTGATTCATAAACAACTTAATTACATAATAAATAAATAAATATATAAACAGGTATAACGTACTTGCACGTATTAAGTTCAATGTTACAAATACAAAAACAAAATCAAGAAATTTATTATAGGTGATGACTTATACCAGATATTGTTATAGTGAGCAAAAAGAAAATTTTATTATAATGTACACATTAGAAGATAGATTTTGCTTTGATATTAATCCTATCCAAATGCATTTTCTCACTTTTGGATAACATTCCCAAAGCAAATTCATATTATCTAAAAATGTTGGTTTTCTAAAATTTATATGATATATTATTAACGTTTTTGTATACGGTATTTCTAAAAAAATTAAGTTGTTATTTTCTTCTTTGATTATTGTAAATTGTATTCTGGAGTTTAGTGAATTAAGTAAGAATTCTGTTAGTTGTCTATCTGTACATGTCCAAATACATAATATATCATCAACGTACCTCGCCCAATCCCATGTATTTATTTAGTTAAGGTATTATTAAACCTGAATAACCTTCCTTCAATGTGATTCATGTAAATATTTGCTAATAATGGGCTTAGTGGGTTTCCCAAACAATTCTAAATTTACATCTGAAAACCAAAACCTAAAAACGATAAGAAATAAATTAAATGATAACAAACTAGTAATCACAAAAACATACAAAGGAAATACAGTCACGTTATTCGAAAGAACTATACACAATGATAAAATTTATGAATTATTAAACACGAATTTAAAAAAATAAAAAATGACCCCACTGATTGCTATCAAACCAAACTAAAAAAAGATTATAAACAATCATAATAATCTAAAAAACAAAAACCTATCAATAATGAACTCCAGCACCCTAAGACTTTATGGCTAACCGAAATTGCACAAAAATAAGACCCCAATGAGACCAGTAGTATCTTATGTAAATGCACCCGTCTATAAGTTGTGTAAGTATTTAAATAAAACACTACTGCCCAATCAGTCTGCTGAATGAAACCAATCATTTTGATATGCAACTTCTTATACCTTCGTTTGGCCTAACGCAAGAGTAACAGGACTAACAGGTCGTCGTCAGCGTCGCCAGTAGGTATGAGCTTAGCAGTGATTTTTCAATAGCTGTGATCACAGTAACAGTGATTTTAAAATATCAGTGAAAATTAAAAGTGATTGTGATCATGACTTATATCCATATCTACATATAAGCAATATGCATGCATGTTAAAAATATAGTAATAATTCCTATATGCATATGAAATTAAAAACCACCTTCAACCCTATTTATAAAGACTGTTCTCTCTTAGGCTGCACGCACACCAATTATACAAAATATATCTAAAACTATACATTCATTTTGCCTTTATAATTAAATTTATTAACACATTATTAATTAAGAATTTGCTAGAAATGTGTTTAAAATGCTTGTCAAACATTTTGATTGGTGTGCATCTCCTTCAGACATTCCCATATATTTTAATGGACGCAGTCGTACTTCAAACATTTTGTTTGACAATTAAATTGTTTTGTATAATTGGTGTGCACCCAGCCTTATAAATTTTAAATGGCACTGTCTTACCCTAGAAATTATTTGGATGGGATTCAGATATAAGCAACATTTGTAACCGCGGGAAAGATTTTTACTAGAATAACAATTCAATGTAATGTGGGTTGCCTAATTTTAATTTATTTTATATTCATTTAAACCAAAGTAAAGAATAGTTGAACGAAAAATAAGTGCAGAGCGGGGTAGCTTTTTATTCAATTTATAACGTGAACCCAAGCAAACAAATCTCCTCCGAAGGATTTTTGAGAAAACTTGTTTTTAATATTTTGACATATTAATTAATTTTCTTTAATCCGATAATTTTTTTTCTAAATTTGATTATTCAGCGGGGTAAATTACTAAATTCTTCATAAGTTTACGTTGAAAGGTTTTCTCCAAATTTAAAATCAACAAAAATATCTTGCATCAAAAATCTGCTATTTTTCCATTATTCACAGATCCACTATATAGGACCCTTAATGTTTTGCCATTTACATATTAAATTAAATGCATGTAGTAATAATAATAATCAATGTCTTAACATTTTACGAAAACTGAATGTCAATTAAAATATACAACTCAGGTAGGTTAATTCAAATTGCATCAAATTAATCGTTAACTGACACAGCGATATTTTAAACTTGCTAGCAATCAACTGCCGAATTATTATTCACGGTGCTAGTAAGCCCAATCATATTCCAGATAGTCAATATTCGAAACATTTCTTAGTTAGCTACAACCGAATAGAAACACTGATAGGAAATGCACTTTATATTGTTTTAAAACCAATATATTGAGTTTGGCTAGATTATTTCAATAAAACCAACTACAATACGATATTAAACTTATTTAATTCTGAAAATAGTAAAATAGTTTTAATGTAAAAATGTTTTTAAAATATTTTTTTATTGGAAGATATTTAAATTATGCTTATACAATTAAGAACTGGTTAAGTAATAAATTTTTACAAAGACTAAAATATTAGAAAATATATTGAAAGCATGAGCAAATAATATCAAATACTATATTATGTATTTGCTCATGCTTTCAATATACAATATGTCTCACTAAGTTGGAACCATATGGAAAACTTTTTTATTATTAATTTTAGGGAAAAAAGTTATTCTTCATAAAAACTTCTGCATGTTCTAAAATCTAAAATACAATCATCAGATATTAAATTTTTTCAGTTGTATACTAGATACCTATGTCAAAAATATTAATTTTACCCAAGAGTAAAGTATCTTTATATTTGACAATATCGAATAATGTTATTAAAAAAAGCTGATTAGAACTAAAAATGACGTTCAAATATGCAATTACATCCATTTATATGGAAAAATCCATTTTCTCTATTTTGCCTACAATAACAATGCAAATTTAACTGTAGTTACATATTATCTAGGATGCACTGACATACAAATGATTTGTTGTTTGCTAGAACGGTTTGACAATGAATGTCAAAACGCGTTAGAATTTATATGACACATAAACATGGTAGGGTTATTAACTTGTGAAGAGAAAATAGAAATTGTTTTGATTGTGGGAGAAAAGTATAAAACGCATAGACAAACAGCAATTATTTTTAATAATAGATATCCCAATAAAAATATTAAGCATTCAACTGTTACGAAAATAATAAATAAATTTAAGAGTACTGGAAGTATTAAAAAAAACTTATGACAGGCGCTTTGATTTTTGCTCACTCATCCAAGGAGAGTTAGAAGAAGACACTTTCTTTACGAGGCGTATAATTTTTTCCGATGAAGCAACATTTTCGTCAAATGGAACTGTCTCGTCACAACATTATCGCTGGTGGTCTAAAGAAAATCCCAATTTTATAATAAAGTCTCATGACCAATATTCATTTAAAACGAACGTATGGTGTGGCATTTATAAGAACAGATTAATAGGACCTTTCTTTTTTCACTAACCAATGAATGCTGAACGTTATTTACAGTTTTTACAAACTTACATCAATGACTTCATGGACGAACTACTCATACAAGAACGTCAATGTATTTGGTTCCAACAAGACGGTGCCACATGCCACAGTACATTAAATGTTAGGGAATATCTTGAACATATGTTCCATGGAAATGTTATTCACAGATACTCAAATCTTTATTGGCCTGCTAGATCCCCTGACTTAACCCCCTTTGATTACTTCTTATGGGGTACTTGAAACAAAAAGTTTACCAGGAAGGGCCGTTTCAAGATGTTAATCATTTGGAGAGGATAATTATAGTAACATGCCAGGAAATTTCTCCAGAAATGATAAAAAATGTATTACGTCAATTTGCCAAAAGAACGATTAAATGTATTGAACGAGAGGGTGGATATGTCGAGGCATTAGTGGAATGAGTGAAAATTAAATTTCTATTTACTTCTATTATTAATATTATATTAGTTACACAACTTAGTATTTCTTTGTTTTTTCTTATTTGCAAAATAAATGCACATGCATTCATTACGTGTTTAAATTGCGAAATTGTTTTATAGTTTTCTCCCACAATCAAAACAATTTCTATTTTCTCTTCACAAGTTAATAACCCTACCATGTTTATGTGTCATATAAATTCTAACGCGTTTTGACATTCACTATCAAACATTTCTAGCAAACAACAAATCATTTGTATGTCAGTGCATCCTAGATACCATGCAACTACAGTTAAATTTGCATTGTTATTATAGGCAAAAATAGAAAAAAATGAATTTTTCCATATAAATGGATGTAATTGCATATTTGAACGTAATGTTCAGTTCTAATCAACTTTTTTAATAACATTATTCGATATTGTCAAATATAAAGGTACTTTACTCTTGGATAAAATTAATATTTTTGACATATCTAGTATACAACTGAAAAAACTTAATATCTGATAATTGTATTTTATATTTTAGAACATGCAGAAGTTTTTATGAAGAATAACTTTTTTTCCTAAAATTAATAATAAAAAAGTTTTCCATATGGTTCGAACTTAGCGAGACATATTGTATATTTTCACTCAATATTTAATATATAACTATTTCTTAGTTTATTTCATAATATCAACCTTCCTATAAATGCCGGACAATATTTTAAGAACAGCCGATATATTAAAATGTTAATAGCATATAGATATTTTAAGCGCGACTAATATCTTAACTGCGATCACCGTTAATATCAATCACGCTTTAAAATATCTACTTGATAGACTAACAGCGTTCACCGTCAATATCAGTAACGCTTAAAAATATCTATGTGATTTATATCACGTAGATATTTTTCACCGCTACTGATATTAACGGTGATCACGGTTAAGATATCTAGATATTTTTAAACGTGATTGTTATTGACAGTGATCGCAGTTATAATTCACTGCTACCGAAGTGTGCCGACTCGTTACGATCAGAGCCGAATATCGGTCTGCACGTACACACTCTCGCCGTTGAATTGTACGGTCGATAACCAAACGTTATTTCAATCACTGATATTTCTAAAGCGATATTAGTTGTGATCACTGCTACTGTAGAGTAACAGTGATTAATAACTGCTTCTGGATATATCGCTCATCTCTAGTCGCCAGTTCTTACTATATATCTTTGATCCTGCTTTGATCCATAGATATGGTTGGATATGGTATCTAACGCACTTTTGTCGAAAGTCAAGAATATTTTTCTTTTTTTATAATTTTTTAATAGTTTGTGGGTGGATTGTGCATTATAGGAATATTATATATTAGTTACTAACGAATTAATAATGGCTGATTATATAAACAAAATTAATATGAATACCGCGCAGCTTTCGGAAAATACATTTAATATAACGGAAGAAGAGTGGCAAGAAGACACTTTTATAGAGGAAAAAGTTTGTATAACTGAAACGTCCATTAGTATAAGTATAAACAACGCTGATTTACAAGACCACGATTGGCAAGACAAATTAAAACGGTATGAAGTCCCCATAATTTTGGATAAAATTAAAAAAGAAGATATGGCATCATTTGAAGTGACTGGCATACAAAATGCCAATGTTGAAGTAAAAGAAGGGTGCAGTGCTGATATTAAAATTGAATTCGGTAATGGACCATTATGTAAGTAAATTTGTATTAACAGCTGTTCAATGTCAGTTTTGGCAGTCATAATCTAAAATAAGAGTAGTTTATATTCAGTGACAATAAATGCAAATTTTCCTCATGATTATATCTTTGTACGTTATTTGTTTTAAATATAACTATATGCATATTTGCAACTACATACTTGGAAATATTACTGATGATGTTACATCACTAATTAGATAATGGAATGTTATTTTATGTTGTTGCTTCTGACATTATTGGTATTGTTTAAGGCTAGGGAACCTTAAAGGAAGCAACTCCATTAGAAGTTTTTATTTGTGTTGTTTGTAATTAGTGATGAAACATCTATATCAAAAATATAAAATACATGACCGTAACACAATAAGATTAACGTGTATTTATTCTGTTCACTGAAAAACAGAATCTGAAACATTAAGATTTTCTAATTTTTTTTAAATGTTGAAATGCTATAAAGTCATCCCTTGCAAAGCATTTCAAATGGGCAATTTGCTTTAGTGCCTCATCATATGATTTTATCGAGTCAGGGGCATGGTAATCGCCTGCGTTCTCTTCGTCTTCTGAGTCTTTTACTTCCACGGTGTCATTTTCATTCTCTAATTCAATTTCTATGTCATGCTTCATCGATATTCAAAAATTCTTCCAAATTTTTATCACTTAATTCGACGAACCCGTTTTGCAGATTTAAAAGTGTTAATAGTGACAGTTCATCCTCGGCATCAAACTCTGGAAGCATGCAATGATCTGTTATGAACGCTGCTTTACGTAAGCAATTTTTAATAGTTGCTGCTCCAACTTTATCCCAAAAAGCTTTAATGAAGTATAAAGTCTCAAGTACATTAATACATCTCGCCAGCTGTGATTCGGAATTGGCTGTATCCATTTTTGATAATATGTGCTTCAAAATAAAGTCTCTATAATGGATCTTGAAATTTTGTATTATGCCCTGATCCAGGGTTGACATACTGCAGTTGTGTTTGCAGGTAAAAAAAAATATATCAACATTCGTTAGATTCAGATCTCTAGGATGAGATGCTGCATTATCCAAGAACAAAAGAACTTTTCTTTTCTGTGATCTCATTTTCTTGTCAAATTGTTGCAACCATTCAGTTATGATATCTCGTGTCATCCATGCTTTTCTGTTAGATTTCCAATTGGCTGGTAGCTCTTTAATTAAAAGATTTTTGAATGCTCGAGGACGAGCCGCTTTACCAATAACTAACAAACTTGGGTCCAATATTATTCTTAATTTTCATTAATGACATCACAAATGAATTGCAATGCAAAAATCTCTTATATGCGGATGACTTGAAGATCTTCTATAGAATATTCTCTTTGGACGACTGTCTGCTTCTGCAGAATGACCTAAATCGTGTTTACTCCTGGTGTTGCGATAATAATTTACATCTTAACATATCTAAATGCAAAGTAATGACCTTCTCCAGAAGAACTGATCCAATGCTCTTAGACTATGCTATTGCGGACACGCCTTTGGAGCGTTGTTGTGTTATTAGGGATCTTGGTATTCTGTTCGATTTTAAGTTAACGTTCAATGATCATATAACTGATGTTGTTGCCAAAGCTTATCGAATATACGGGTTTATTTATAGAAATTGTAGGGACTTTTGGGATGTGGGCTGTCTGTTACTACTATATTATACTTTCATAAGGTCGAGGCTGGAATACGGTGCACTAATTTGGTGCCCGATATATGCTGTTCACATGATGCGTATTGAGGGTGTGCAGAGACGTTTTGTGAAGTACTTATTATTCCTAATCAACGGGGTATTCCCTGAGAGGGGCTGCGACTATTCAAGCATGCTACGACAGGTTGGTATCCCATCTCTCCAACTCCGGCGCAATATATTAAGTATAAATTTCTTATATAAGCTTCTGAATAACAGGATTGATTGCGCCTGGATCCTGAGCAAGATACATTTTAGGGTTCAGATTTCGAAAGTTTTATCCGGTAAAGTACGGAAGAATATCCCACTTTCATCAGCATTATAAATATTCTCTGGTGAATACCCAAGCAATATAGATGGAAGCTTTACCTTGAACTGGTCGACGTCTACCTGGCTTACATCTGAAGCTTCGCCAGCTGTACGTTTGAAAGTAATGTTATGTCGTTTATGCCATTTTTGTAGCCAACCATCTGATGCAGAAAATGAGGAGTATCCTATTTGCTGAGCTATTTCTCTTGCCTTGGCTTTTACTATCGGTCCAGAAATGGGAATGTTCTGGCTTCTGGCCCTTGAGAACAAAAGAAAACTTTTCTTCTGGTGAATATTTATACCAGACTGCCATTTGCAGCGAATATTTTCCTTGTTTTTTGAGATTCCTGCAGCCTGTGTTTTCCCGATATTGAACATTTGCAAAACAATTAATAAATGTTAAAACTCGTTTATTTTTCGTAAATAAAATACCGTACCGTTTTGCTAGTTCACGAACCGACAACCTTTCTTTCTCCAATGTGTTGGTAATTTCAATTTTTTCGTTCAACGAAAATATATTTTTTCGCGGTGCCATTCTAATATGTCCCTGTGTGTACGAGATACAAGTTATGATTGTTTCAAAAGGAGTAAAAAAAGGAAGGGCAAAGTAAACAACACGTATAATGACTATCGTAGCGTGTAGCAGGGGAATCACCGCGTTAACTACGCATAAAAGTGTGCAAAAAGGGAAAACACCGAACTTCCGGTCCGAATTTTGAAATTTCATTTATATAAACAATATTCCAAATCCAACTCTAAATACTTTTGTACTCTTCATAAATATATATAAAATGCATAATTTACGACATATTTGCAAAAAATCGTTATTCGGTAAGAGTAAAAGTGATACTTCCGGCCCGAATTTTGATTTTTCTTTATACAAAAGATATTGGAAATTAAGTTCTAAATACTTTTATATTCGTAGCGTACCTGCCTAAAAAGCAAAAAACTGATTTTCGATAAGAGTAAAAGACCTACTTCCGGTAGTAATTTCGAAAAACTTTTTTAATAAAATTGTTCACAATTTCAATTTTAAGTACATATGAATTCTTTATAAGTTAGTCGTTAGTAGTTAGTTGACGAAATATTGGCAAAATTCGATTTTTTCACTTAAGTAAACTACTACTTCCGGTCTGCCGATTTTACTGAAAATCTAATCAGTTCTCAAGAGGGAGATTATACTACTAAATACAAAATTTGGATTAGACATCTACAGCGGTTTGACCGCTATCATGGTCACAGACAGACAGACAGACACACAGACATTTTTAAAAACCACTTTTTTGGTATCAGGGGACTTCGTATAAGAAAGTAAAAGGGGAATACCGGATATATTATGATTCTTTTTGGGGTTGAGGTTTTACATACTTAGGAGTTTTGTGTCCGCTTATGAGAGATTTTGCTTTCTTATACGTAGTATAAGGAAGTATTGTGATGACGAAAATTTTCGACCTCGAGATTTTTGCAGATGTGCGCGTTTTGAAGTCCCCTGATACCAAAAAAGTGGTTTTTAAAAAATGTCTCTCTCTCTCTCTCTCTCTCTCTCTCTCTCTCTCTCTCTCTCTCTCTCTCTCTCTCTCTCTCTCTCTCACTCTCTCACTCTCTCTCTCGCTCTCTCTCTCTCGCTCTCTCGCTCTCTCTCTTTGTGTGTGTGTGTGTGTGTGTGTGTGTGAAAATTGAGAACCATTTTATTTGAAAAGTTTTTCGAAATTACTACCGGAAGTAGGTCTTTTACTTTTATCGAAAATCAGTTTTTTGCCAATATTTTGCAAGTCATGCTTTTTAGACAGGTACACTACGAATATAAAAGTATTTAGAACTTAATTTCCAATATCTTTTGTATAAAAAAAATTTCAAAATTCGGACCGGAAGTATCACTTTTACTCTTACCGAATAACGATTTTTTGCTAATATTTCGTAAATTATGCATTCTATATATATTTATTAAGAGTACAAAAGTATTTAGAGTTGGATTTGCAACATTTTTTGTATACATTAAATTTCAAAATTTGGACCGGAAGTAGCACTTTTATTCTTAGCCAGTAGCACTTTTTTTCGAATATCATGCAAAGTATGCATTCTATAGCGATTTATTAAGAGGATGAAAGTACTTAGAATAGGATTTTGAATAAGTTTTGTATATAAAAAAATTCTTATTGTATAGTTTGAAACGCTCATACGTATAAGAAAGTCGTGTGGTGGCCACACCTCATTTTTTGGTACCGAATATATAGAAATACAGTGTCCGTATCCGTCCGTTAGGGCGTCCGCTTATCGGAGAGTAATTTATATTAAACACGTAACAAAACACTTGTGTACTGAAAATTTGTCCGATTACGAGAGATGTCCGCTTATAAGAGCTGTCCGCGAGTAGAGCTTTCACTGTAATTGTATTTATAATAGACATGCTAGAGCTGTTTGTTTCTAAAATTTAGAATTTTTGTATCGCTCCAAGACTTTTTCATTTTGAATATTTACACTAAAATTGCTTCTTATATCTTCACAAAGTTTTTTAAAATCATACATATTGGAGGTGTCAAATTCTCGTAAAATACAGACATTTCCATTCTTTTTAGCTAGACTTATAAAGGGTATCATTGAGACGGCATATAAATAGGACCACTCTTTTTTTCTCGCTCAATGAGAAGTGCATGTTATCGTCTTTATTTTGAGTGTGTCCTGTCACATTGAGGCTATTAAGATTGAATACGGAATATAAATACGTTGTAGTTTTTTCTGAGAAAGCTGAACGCTACGTTTGGCACAATATTCACTCGACTCATGGCAATCTCCTTGCATTGTAACAATATCATACATGGTAAAGTTATATGTTGCTAATTTGCTCCTATAGTTGAAAGTCGAAACCTTTCCAGAGGGATAAGGCAGAACTTCTTGCAGATCATACACAGCAGCTGTTTTATTTTTTTCTGTTTTAGCAACTTCTATATCTTTAGCCTTTCCTTCACTAGAAAAATCTTTATCCCCAAATATTTATTGTACAACTCCTCTAGTTGTGTCTTGTCTTCTTCATTGGAACTTCTGTAACTTTCACAAGTAGAGCATTTATCTTTCTATAAAAACCTATATTGAAATTCATATTAAAAGCATTTTCATACATGGACCTCCTCATATGATGAGACATTTTCTTTTAGGCACTTCTGTGTACAACCTACTCGTCGCTTATACGACGTTTTATAAAAAACTACACGAATATTCTTTCTCGACACGAACAACTGTAAGTTCCCCAATCTTTACACTTTCATTTTCTGTATTTTTGGGAAAGCAAGAGCCATTTTTTGCCGCAAAAGAAGCTGCCATAGTCCATTTCTTTGATTTGGTAGGGCTGACCTGTTTTTACTTATACGTAGTATAAGGAAGTATTGTGAAGATGAAAATTTTCCACCTCGAGATTTTTGCAGATGTCCACGTTTTGAAGTCCCCTAATACCAAAAAAGTGGTTTTTAAAAAATTTTTGTGTCTGTCTGTGACCACGATAGCGGTTAAACCGCTATAGCTATCAATTCCAAATTTTGTATTTACATGTATAATCTCCCTCTTGAGATCTGATTAGTTTTTCAGTAAAATCGGTAGACCGGAAGTAGCAGTTTACTTCAGTGAAAAAATCGAATTTTGCCAATATTTCGTCAACTACTAAGTTTAAACAAATTTATTAAGAATTCATATGTACAGTTTTGTGCAATAAATTGGCGTACACGTCTTATTGCCATTGTGAAAATGGCTTAAGTTAAGTTGACAAATGGAATTATAGCGTCAATTCAATTTGTCATACATGACAGGTATTCAAACAAAAGTCATATTTACATAAGGGTATATTAAGTGTACGCCAATTTATTGCACAGAACTGTACTTAAAATGAAGTTTGGGACAAATTGTCTTAAAAAAGTTTTTCGAAATTCCACTCCATTCTTATCGAAAATCAGTTTTTTGCGAATATCTCGCAAGTCATGCTTTTTAGACAAGTACGTTACGAGTATAAAAGTATTTAAAACATAATTTTCAATATTTTTTGTATAAAAAAAGACCGGAAGTACCACTTTTACTCTAATCGAATAGCGATTTTTTGCAAATATGTCGTAAGTTATGCATTCTATATATCTTTATCAAGAGTACAAAAGTATTTAGAACTGGATTTGCAATATTTTTTGTAGATATGAAATTTCAAAATTCGGACCGGAAGTAGCACTTTTACTCTTAGCGAGTAGCACTTTTTTGATACCTTGCAAAGTATGCATTCTATAGCGATTTATTAAGAGAAAAAAGTACTTAGAATAGGATTTTGAATAAGTTTTGTATAAAAAAATTATTAAAATTGTATAGTTTGAAACGCTCATGCGTATAAGAAAGTCGTGTGGTGGCCACACCTCATTTTTACTTTCTTATACGTAGTATAAGGAAGTATTGTGATGATGAAAAATTTCAACCTCGAGATTTTTGCAGATGCCCACGTTTTGAAGTCCCCTGATACCGAAAAAGTGGTTTTTAGAAAATTTGCAATATTTTTTGTATATATGAAATTTCAAAATTCGGACCGGAAGTAGCACTTTTACTCTTAGCGAGTAGCACATTTTTGATAATATCTTGCGAAGTATGCATTCTATAGAGATTTATTAAGAAAATAGAAGTACTTAGAATAGGATTTTGAATAATTTTTGTATAAAAAAATTCTTAAAATTCTATAATTTGAAACGCTCATACGTATAAGAAAGCATTTTTTTGGCTGTTAGTATGAGTGTTACATACTGAATGAGTAAAAAAAATGGGGAGGACTTCAGTGATCGTTTGATGCGGCGCTCTATATCTGAATCACAGATAAGGGAGATGTCAGATAGCCGTTGCATGTGGAGAGATATCAACACAAAAAGTAAACTTAATTCAATGAATGTAGAATTATTGTATTTTCGTGTTATTTTCCCAAGGTATTTATTTAGAAAAAGAATTTTGCGATTATCCACAATTTAAAAGAACAGTCTATTTTTGATCATTTCATCTAAAAGATCTTATCCTAATTTTCCTAATTTGTAAAAAGGCAAATACGTATAGGCAACGAACAGAAACCCCCTGTTTTATTTAAATATAATGTTTGTAAATCTGTAAATGTATATCTTTCTTTATTTGACTTAGACCACAACTATAAATAGGTATTTTTAATTAGAGAAGACTATTTCTGGAATATTTTCCGAATTTTAAAGCTTTGGAATTATTTTGAATATGCAATCTCGTTAGACAAAATCCTTGTTGTTGTTATTACTTTCTCATACGTAATTTAAGGAAGTATAGCCGAGTCGCTCTCGCAACCGACATGCGCCACTAAATTAAAATGGCGTCAAATTTCAGATGTTGTAAATTTTACCTGCCAAGTAATATAACCTACAAAAACTATTTTAGGACTGTCATAAATAACAATCTTCATACACCTTTTGACATGTGTCATAATTATCTTTTGACGTTTGTTATAATTGTCATCTAAACATTTTAAATTTGTCAACAATGTTTGCCTCCTAAACAGTATAGCCAAATGTTATATAAAATATAGGTGCAGCAAAAATAATATTTAATAGCTTTATTTATAATATTTAATTTGTAATTGACTTTCATGTTATAATATTTTACCATGGGAAGCTATACATTCTGAAATATTATTTAGTCAGTTTAATTTTATTATTTTGAAATTGTTCCAGCCGATCAAAATTTGTAATGGTATTCAATCGTCGTCTTTAGTTCGTACTTTGGCCGTGTCGGTTGCCAAAACGACTCGACTATATTGTGATGACGAAAGTATTCGAGCACGATACAACTACTATATAAAGCATAGCTGACTCGTCCGCCATTTTGGAGATAACTGCGTCAAAATGTAGCCTATATGAGAACTGTCAATCTGTCCGCAATGACGTCATTGACAGCTAAAGTGAACATACCGGTATAAGTGTATCGTGATATGAACTGACATTTATTTCCAAAATAGCCGACGAGTCAGCTGTCCTAAATATAGTAGCTATAGAGCACGAGATTTTTGCATATGTCCACGTTTTGAAACGAGTGGAAAGACTTAAGACATATTTTGTTTTTCTTTGTGTGACAATAGTTTAAAATTCCAGGATCACGTGTTTGATGTTGCCAAGAAACAATTAAAACGCCTTCTAAAAATTTAGAGTACATTAATAGATAAAACGCAATAATTGGTGTTAATAATGTGTTTTTAGTTTTAGTCAGTGAGTCCAAATAAAGTGCTAGAGATAGAAGAGTAATAAAACCCACCATTTTAGGCGTCATTTATTCCACATCCATTTTCCCTCAAGCGCAAAATCTGTCAACTTTGTCAAATTTAAACCTACCTCACCTACCTTCTATTTAATATGAATCAGCCTGTATGGACAGGTAAATATATTGCAAAGACATATTTTGCATACAGCTTTGACAATGAATTATGTATTATAAATTTTATTCAAAAGTTTTATATTACCATTCAAAACTAAAAGCAACAGTAAATAGGGTTACATTATCATCTATTGTATATAAATATTAAACAAAATTTAACCATAGTAAGGATTTACAATATTTGAAAGATATTTTAAATTCAATAAAGACATATATTTAAATATAACCTTGACGCACAAATAATATTTAATAAAATGTGTCTGTTAAAACTTCTTGTTGTACAAAGCACAACAAACGCGCATCAGTTCTATTTCGCGTTTTTTGTCGACAAGTATATTTTTTATTTCAAAGACTATTCTTCTGTATGTCGCTGCTTTATTTGAAGTAGAAATTAAAATAGCAACCTAGATTTTGTTACATTTAACTACAGTCCGTGAGAGAGCGCCCCGAATATTGTAACAAAACTTATAGTAGCGCCCTCCATCTTGGTGCCTTGTCTCTAAACTAACGCCCAACGTCTAGTGGTCGTCTCCAAAATATGTTACCAATAATTATCATTACATCGGCGACCTGTAATGTCCCTTATCTGTGATCTGAATGCACACCATCCCGCTCATTTTGGCTATGACCTTTTATGTGTAATTGATCTAATGAAATCATATTTCTGTACGGCAAACAAATACATTAAAAACATAAATCTTTTTTTTTTTTGCTGGCTACAGCAGTTATCAGAGTAGAACACTAACTTTGTCTGTATTTGGCTGGACATGGCTCTGTTATTAACAGCTTCAATAAAGTTAAGAACACAACTTCCAATCTCGCAAGCCCCTCTGTTGCCTTGAGATTTATTCCACATAAAACATGTTACTGAAATTGCCTTTAATTCAAACATAGTCAAATTGAACACGTTTAACTTTGACGTGTATAAAAAATTGAAGCATCTCCCCTGAGGCATTGCAAAATCGCCTGCAAATTCATTTACCGCTACAATAAATTTGTCACTAACATTTTGCTTGTCTTTTTGATTCTCTTGGCGTGAAAGTTTCTTTTCACTCAGATGCTCTTCATACTTAATGCTTAAATTTTTCTTGTTATTTCCCTCAGCATTTGCAAACATTACACAATCTTCGCATTTGTCTTAAAAGAAGCTCTTTTCAAATTCCGCGCCAATATGCTGCTAGCGTCATCTTCGTACCCGTTCATTCATGTGTGACAAGCATAGAAGATCTTGGATATTTTTCTATCAAGTAGTTGCCGGTCTGGTTTGTTTAGTCTCTGCTTAGATACTGAAACCAATAAAGTATGGCGTCTGTAAAGAAAATTGTCTAGAAAAACCCCATAACTTCAATAAATTACATTATTTAAAATATTCCCAATGTAGAAAAGAGACAACTCAAAATAGTACACATTATATAATAATCTTGCCATAATGTTTGCCACTTACTTTACTTGAAAAGTGGTACTTTTCTTAAACAATATGATTACTACGCTTTGTGTATGATTCTCAACTGACAAGTGTCTGTTTTGTAGATAGTGTCATGCTGAAGATCACTAGCGTCTAGCGGTTCACCGCAGCATCGAACCCGTACACAAGCGACAGCCGATCGTCTTTGGCGGCTAAATTCGAATATTCAATGCGATATAATTACTTATCACAATGGTTGTAGTTTTTAAAGGTAATTAGAATGTTAAATATATCATCATTTGCAAAAGAAAAGAGAGTTATGTATTGTAGGGTTGAAAATAAGCTTTGTATACTTTCATTAATTTGATTTATTGTTATTATCGGTCAACATAATATTTATAGACATTTTTTCAGTTTCCATTGTGGTAGGTTTTTTGAACGAAGTTGTTTTTTTGCCCTTTTTCTTTTGCCAGAACGATGACACGCATATTTTTTTTGTAACATGGGATTTAAATGATATTGATTTTCTTATAACAAATTTTGAATTTGTTTCGTTTTCTATTTTCACTGCAAATTTTTTTTTAATGAAATTAATTAATAACTACTTACTCTTCCAACGTGTTAAAATTTTCAATCGAATCAAAAGTGAGATTTTTTTATACTAATTTAATTTCATGCACATTCTTAAAATGTTGTAGTAGGTTTTTTCTATACAGACCATAATATTCACAAAGTGACCAATTTTTTGCATACCTTTCTGTTTTGAGGTTACTTCCATCGGCATTTGCATGACTTAATTTTGTTTCTGTTGTATTTTGAATATTATGCGTTTTGAAGTGTCGGCGCGCAAAGTGTCTGTGGTTAAATGTGTTTTTGCAAAAATCACAGTGTAAAGTGGAAGATGGAATGATTTTTTTATAGCGAAAAGGCGCTAATCCAACAAATTTTTGGCGTGAAATTTATTCACGTGAAATTACTTTCACAGTCGTTGCACTTGTATTTCATAATTAAATGTTAACAACTGTAATTAACGATTTGAATAATCTACACAAATTACGCAAGCGCATGTCGACACCTAAATCCAAACTAAAATCGAATGTTCGGGTTCGATGCTGCGGTGAACCGCTAGACGCTAGTCTGAAGTTCCACAACTGCCATCTATTGGTGTAGATTTGAAGTATGACTTGTGTCATTTCTCCATATAGAAATATATACTTTTCTATGCCTATACCCACTATACCATATTCCAAAAAGAGAGACGAAATTCTGAACGGACCTCAGTGAGAGTTATTTCTTATTGGTTGACAGCAAGGCGAAATAACACCATACTACATCCGCTTTTTGCTATTATTTGTCAAATATTTTGACATCTTTGACATTCTTTGTTTCTTAGACAAATTTACTTACTTTCAATCTGTTGCGAATAATACATTTAACATTCTGTTGCCTTAACTGTGAATTTATCTCTGAAGAATCTATATACAATTTAATTTGGCACAGATTTGTTATTTCTGGCAGATATGTAAATTTAATTTTACCGCCCAAAATTGATTTCACCAGTTACAGGTTGTAATTTGGACTGGGTGTCTTCAGAATTTCGTCTCTCTCTTTTTGAAATAAGGTATAATGCACTATAAAACAAAAAATTGCAATTTTTGATTTGTATCGCTTTTCTTGTGTATAAACGATATATCACAGATCACTAACAGGAAGATAGGAAACGTCCATAAGTAACCTGTACAAAAAGGCGACCAAGTTTTATGTAGTCACAATTTAAAGCACATGTGGCGCTCTAATCAAATTTTAAAAATTTACAACGCGGGAAGTTTAAAATAGTATTTTTCCCCCGTGATAACTGCAGAATAATTCCTTTTATCTAATTTTTTTTTTCTCTTTATTGAATGAATGAATGAATGTGATTATATATATTTAAACACAAAGTAGTGACGTTAATCATTTATTGGTACTTATTACAAACTATCATTATATATGGGAAATATTTTTTAGTTTTTGATTAGTACTGTAGACCTTAGGATTTTTGTTTCTATTTTCTAATCGTGCACCCCAATGGTGCCGCATTTTTAAAAATGATAAAAATAAATCAAACTTATCTTTGCTACATAAATTAATAATGGGAACATTGGGTAGACCACGAATAATATTAATAAAATCTCCAGTTAAGGAGTTACTTTTTAATAATGTTTTGAAATATGTATTGTGTACAACTTCAATAATTTTTATAAAGTTGTAAACTTCATTTGACGGGAACAATAAACCTTCGTTAATATAGTCTAGCATATCACTCTGGCGAAAATAAGTAAAAAGCTGATGTTCTCCAACCAGGAGTTTTTCTTTATCCAAAACAATGGCTCTGCAAATGTCACATTTATGTAGTTTTAAAAATTTTCTACAAAAATATCCCGAAATATAATAAATGGCATTTTGATCCAACATTGAGACATTATTAACCAATTCTGGAATATTTGTGGTATCTTCAGTCGGCTCTATAAGAGAAGGTGCAGCTTTTGCTTCATTTTCAACATGTGACATTGTTTTCAAAGTAGTTAACATAACATTATAGTCAGTTTCACAATTAGAGTTGGAAGACAGTTTAGACATACTGCTAATATAAGTATGCTTGAGTCCATTTTCAAACTGTTGCGTACTAGGATTTTTACAGCAACCATGCTGTTGTCGCACAACACTGAAAAAATTTTCAAGCGAATCCTGATTTAAGTGTCTGGTCAATAAACCAGAAACACCATAATGTTCTCTTAACTCAGCTGCCAATAACAACACACTAGTTATTGAAATTTGCCAACCATTTAAGCATGGAGGTCTTCTGGCTCCTATGAAGTACGCATTTTCAAATTTACTACAAATATCACTCATGACCGTTTCATGAGGCGAATGAGCAGACATAGCATATCGCATTTTGATTTTATCAGGCTTTAAGCTACTACTGTTAAGGCAATCAAAAATGGTGTCCATCTCTTTTACAAAAGCTGAAGTGGCTTCAGAATTTGTTCCCACCATTCCAAGGTGTTTCATCACCAAGAGAGCGACACTCATTGCATCACTAAATACTTGGCTAGCATACTTCACTTTCATGGCATTAAAATTGTTTATATGCATGTGTTGGAAACCAAGTTTTGGTAAAAGTCTTACCCGACGTGGATGTGTCGACTCTACGGCTCCTTTTATACACTGCCAACTAACAATTTTGCCCTCCCATACCAAATCATACTTTTGTAAATTGTTTCTCATTGACTTAAGCAAATGAGGTACATCAAAAATAAAATAATTTTTTTGGCTATTGTAAAAGAAAAAAGGCTTCACTTTGGATATTTGCAATTCCTTTGCCAACCCTTGATTTAAGGGACCCTGATCACAAATGACAGTTTTTATTATCAATTCCGCTTCTATGGCAGCAGTTATACATTGCAAAAGTATATGTTTCATTTGTGCCGATGAATGTTTGGCACCTAAAAGCCAATAGCCAAGAACATGTTTCCACCCATGTGTAATTCCTGTTGCCATGCATACTAAAGCTGTTTTAGCTCTCTCATTGCTGCGGCTTTCGCCATCATCAACAACACCAATTATTTTATCCTTGCTTGGATTATATTGTATCTCTTCTTTCAGACTTACTTCATCAAATAATAAGGATGCCAATCTCTCATTCCGATTCACACTTTTGTCCATATGTGCCTTTATAGATGCAAGCACAGCACTGCTTATACCAGGCTGTATTTGAAGCAAAGACTGCCAATTTCTTATGCTTCTAGGAGTTGGCAAATGTAATGCTCGAGCCACACTTTTGTACCCCTTTGGTGATGTATAATACCAAGATAAACATAACTGTTTCATGTCATTTGTGTATCTTCGATTGTATTTGCAAACAAATGCAGACTTCAACTCATTGGCAAATAGTAAATGTGCATCCTTTGATAAAAAGTTCTTTGACTCTTTTATTAAATAGCACACTTTTGCTCGCCCAGTAAGACTCATGAGTCTTGTGTTTGCAGCACAGAAACACGGTACTGATTTTCGTTTTCGAAATAATTTACACCTAATTTTGTTTCTATCAACTTTAAAGTGCTCCAACTTCTTTTTGGTGCATGGACTGTATTGTTTAACTGATCGTTCTTTTTTGTGAGGAGTACTTACGCAAATACTGGCAGATGCATCGCTCTTCTGAAAATCTGTAAAAATATATTTTTTAAGAATACCAGTAAAATATTTTATATAACTAATTTGTAAACACCATTTATTCAAAACTGAAAATTTATCTCAGTATACTGAATCATAACATTGAAAGCCTAATTGTAAAAATAGAAGATGGTAAAGATGCAGAATCGGGACCTGAGTTAAATGACAAATTGAATATTTTCAAGGTCAGGTCCCGATTCTGCAACTTTACTTAGAAGATAATAAACAAAAGTGAAAAACATTAGATCCTACCTAGAGTATTGTCGGCTGCCTTAAGAAGAATATTTTCCTGGATTATAATTTTTCCATGATTTTCATTTTCATTTCCAGCTAGTTAATCTGCTATAATGGTGTTCACTAGCAATATTTACAGTATTTATACTATTTTCAAGAACAGTACTACTAAGTGGCACTACTCCTGGTTTTAAAATAATTCTTGGATACGTTTTTTTAAAGTCATTGCACGAAAAATGTTTACTGCATATTTGATAATGACATTTCAAATATTTATCATCCAATAACAAATCTGTCCTGTCAATGATTTCAATCCACTGTTTGGCTCTATAAAAAAAGGGTACTTTATTATACATGTTTGTATATCTATATATAACTTACAGTACAGGATCTTTTGGCAAGTTAAAAAACGCAACTTCGGTATTATCAAACTTGTTCATGTAACATGAAAAACTAATACAATAAGAACCTCGACTCATTTTTCCCTTTTCACGAAGAAAAAACGGAAAACACTTTTTTATTGTAAATACAATGCAAAACAAATGATTATAAAACACCAATACGCTATGTTAATAACTACTTATACACTTATAGGAAGTAACGAACGACATGTGCGAACGAATGAACAATGGCAAACAACCTTTCAAACAACTAATGAACTAATACAAAAAGCGAACTCTATCGGGCCAAACCTTCACAACTAAGCCAACTGGGTTCCTTTAGTTAACATTTGAGTTTAAAGGTTACGCTAGTATCGCGGTAGTTGCGGTGTTTCCAATCTTCTCCTTCCTGATCCCTGCGATATATTACTTGACAATATTGAGAACTGACAGTATTAAATATACCTTTATTTATTTATAAAATCACCAAGTGACAGTAAATTCTTTCTTTTGATCTGTGTTTATTTTGCCAACAGATTGTGAATATTGTGAAGCATATTACGGAGACTACTGCATCGAATGTGGAATGATTGTGCATATTTTAAACAAATTTACTTTGGATAATGCAGATAGTGGAGCACGAGGAGATATACCAAATGATATTTTAGAAATTCAAGGTTATTTTGGACAAACTGGAATATATGCCTTGAGAATTATACCTGCAGGTGTAAAATTTGGTCCTTTCACTGGACTCCGTGCAACAGAATGTCCGTGGGTAATGAAAGGGAAGAAATTTGTTTTGGATAAAAGTAGATCGCAATATCTGAATTGGATGCAGTACATTAATCCTACCAGGAATACTTATGACCGAAACCTGCATGTCATTCAATCTGGGGATGATATATATTATCAAAGCACTAGACAAATCCAAGCTGGGGAAGAATTACTGGTGTATTTTAGCGAGGAATATGGAAACAGTCCGAATAAAATGGTCAGAATGGATTTTGCTGCCGCTACAAAAATCATTTTGAAGGACATATTTGCCTGCACATTTTGCTGTCTTGGATTTAGCTCGATATTGCATTTGGTCAAACATAAAACCATTTGCGTTAAGGATACAGCTGGAAAGTTTCTTATTGAAGGTATTGGAAATATCTCATTTTGATTTTTGTGGAATTGACTATATCACTGCCTCCTATACTTAACGAGCCGTGCTATACGATCTGCTTTGAAATATTTTACCGTTTCTTACCTTACATAAATGAAAAAGTGGATCACTTACCCGATTATAAAATGCACTATGTGCCTACTATTTTTTATTAACCTTATCAAATAAGTGACACTTACTAATTAAATAGTTTATTTATAAATCAGTTGATTTAACAAACCTAGAAACATACGGCTCTATATCTACTCAGTGTAAGCTATAAACTAATTTGTTCTTTTGCTTTTAGTATAAATAGTGAAATTCAGCATTTACATATGTGTCTGAAACATTTTTATACCTGACCAACAAATTTTGTAATTGAGACCACTTACCTAATTTTGAACTAGGTGGAAATACCCATTGTAGTACATCATGCTTTGAAATGGCATTACAGTTGTTGTGATCTGTATTTTATGATTTAAATGCACTACAACATCTGGTTGGTCACTTCTTTATTAGATCATTTATAATTGTGTGTTGCACTGTATGCAACCACTTATACATACATCTCGTTCACAATGGACATAAGACATAAGAAACCCATAAGTCGTAAGATTTACATAAGAGATACATAACGCGTACAATTTAATTACTGTTCACAATGTACATAAAGAAAAAATAAACGTTAGTATTTGCGCATGCGCTATAGTGG
The DNA here is from genome assembly GCA_963170755.1 of Amphimallon solstitiale. Classification (NCBI taxonomy): domain Eukaryota; kingdom Metazoa; phylum Arthropoda; class Insecta; order Coleoptera; family Scarabaeidae; genus Amphimallon; species Amphimallon solstitiale. The sequence continues at coordinate 52,536,531 of OY720677.1, forward strand.
TATTTTGTTTATTTATTTTGAAGGTTAATTTTTTAAGGTTAGTAGTTTCTAAAAATTCTGACAATAGAATGGATAATGATCTGCATATTACCTTTAATGTTATTAACGAAAAGTTACAAAAATAAATGTCAAAGGAAAACGAGACACGCTCGTGGGTTTAGCAAAACAAGAAGAGCAAATCCAGTCTGTAAAACCTATTTAATTAAATGTTATCAGAACAAAATCGTCACAATTCCAATTGACACGATTCGAATGAATGTGATTATACAGGCTTCCCGCGTTTTTAAAATATCGTTACCAATCGGTTTAAGTTGGGAAACTACAAACAGCTTATTTTACTAAAATTATACGTAAGAAATACACAAGAAAAACATAAGGTTGAATTTATTTCAACTTTATGTTTTTCTTACGTTCACATGTAAGGAATACGTAAACTGACATAAGCTGCTGACATAAGCACTGCGGCCACTGTAGATATAGTCGGATTCAAGAAAGATGATCCCTGCGTCATTTTTTAATATCGTATGATTCAAATCAATACTTCGCCATCATGATAAGTACTGTAAACTATAAAATGAACATGGAAATCATAATGATGACATCCTACGTTTTCCGGTTAGATTGATCGATCTAATTTTAGGTTATGTATAATTAGATAACTAATGGTGGAATTCTGTAACTTTCTCGGAAGCTCCGGCTATCGTAGGCCCTGGCAACGAAGTGACGTTGCGATGACGATTTCAGAATTTTTGCAGTTAGTGACGTAGAAGTGTCAAAACGTTCGTGAGAAAAGATTTTGTTGGTTATATTGTGGTTATATTATTATTATATAATTATTGTTAATATACTGTTCCTGTTGTTATATTTATAGTTTCTGTTAGTTTATTTGTTATAATTATTATTGTTTTATATTTGCAAATATGAATGGTGCTATAGCATTACTATTAGATGAAGATCACAACAGGTAGGTAATCGATAATATAAAATATATAGAGTATACATAATATTCTCTATTTTCCTTATTTTAGAATTTATATGCGTATATTCCGAAAACGTTTAAGAGATCACGGAAATCCTTTTGAAATACCAAACAGGCATTTTAAACAAATGTTTAGACTGAATAAGGACACTGTTCAAAACCTGATCCAGTTATTGGATGGACATATTGAACAAACAAATATATCATTACATTTGAAAGTTATTATCATAAACGTCACTTGAAATGCATATTAACTTTGTAGTGCACATTATATATTTGTTACAGGTCTTAACAACATTAAATTTCGTAGCATCAGACAGCTATCAGAATAGTGTTGGTATTAATAGCTTTGTTTCTCTCAGTCAGAGTTCAGTAAGTCGAATAGTTCATCAGGTCTGTCTTGTAATATCAAACAATTTATTCCCTGAATAGATAAAATTTCCCAGTGATTGTGAATCGAAGAATCGTGTCAAGCAAGGATAATTATGTTGTATCAAAATATTCTAAAAATAATTCTTTATTTTGTTTTTATGATAAATGATGGGAGGCCGGAAATGTATTTTGTTTAATCGATAGCACCCAGTTCATATATTTACCAAGGGTAATTAAGGGTATCTTTTCTAAACGTTCTAAAAATTATTCTTCTTTATAGTTTTTATGAAAAATGGGGTGCACGAGATGTAGGTGTAATTGATGGCACACATGTTGATATACTTGCTCCACCTTTAGCCGATGAAGAACACTCTCCTTTTGTATATATATATTTTTTATATTCACATACTGTAATTTTTTTTCTAAATTTCAGCACTACTTTTATGGTAAGGTTAATAAAACAAAATATATTTGACAATAAAATGTGTTTTATTTGTCAATATTTATACGATTAATCTCTATTTGAGTACCTATTATTCAAAGTTCACATTTCTAGTTCAGTATTATTATTTTTCTTTTTGATCTTTATTGTTAAGATTTAATAGTAAACTATAATTCATATCCAATATTAGTATAATTATCCGAGTCAAATGTCTTCTATTGTTTTATAATACTTGCTGGTAAATTTATTAAACAATAATTTTTACATTCTTTTGAGTTGAAAAAGTGAAAGTTTCAGCCTAATGAATATTACTCTCCTGTAAAAACTGCAAATAAAGAGAACTTTCAATTACTATAATTTCAGAGGCTCGACAACAAAATCCTGCAATAATATCGAAAGATTTGGTGTACCAAGTACAACAATACATCACAGGATTGGTCGATTTTCTAAATACAAAATCATCTATATCCTTCAACCATTTATATACTTTGGCCTATGCTATTAAAACTTAATGTTACCTTTTTGGAGCCTAAAACATTAATCGTTCAATATAGTTACATATTGATAAAATCTTTACCGTTTGACTTACAAATAAAGAAAGTCATTGACTAAACAGGTAAATTTCCTCTTATCTTCTTCAACATAATATTAAGTTAAACATCTTCTCAATTTGATGTAGTTTTATTATTAGAAAATCTTATGAAAAAGTCAACTTTAAATTGTGAAGTTATTGTGAACACGATACCATAATATTCTTTATCGAACATTTAGTTTGTGCACATTTCACATGCTTTATGTTGTGTGGATATTGTCTGCTAGGTTTATGTATTTTTTGTGTTTAGGTACTCTTGTAAGAAAAACAATGTCCACTTTTAGGGATACCTGTCCTTGTTGGCTTTATAAAAAAATCACTTTTCGTCATCCATAAATGTGCCTGAAAAGACATTTATCTGCAAATTCACTATACACTAGTGCGATACTACCTCCTTTGAAACTCTCCTAACGATAACAGTTCGTGTTGAAATTTTCCAAAGTGTTTCGTGCTATCTTGGCAGCAGTATAAACATATGTTTATACTATGTCTTGGCATTACAAAATGTTCCCTACATTTTCTTTAAAAAAAAATGTTAGCAATCGCTATATTATATTTCAACCAATTTTTCTTATTAGTTGAAATTTTAAATTGAAATATTTTGGTATATGTTTAGGAGATGATATGTCTGTTTACATGTTAAACATAAAGGTTATGTACAAAAAATCGTAAATTGACCCTTCTACGTCACTAATTGCAAAAATTCTGAAATCGTCATCGCAACGTCACTTCGTTGCCAGGGCCTACGATAGCCGGAGCTTCCGAGAAAGTTACAGAATTCCACCATAAGTTAGATAATCGCATTTATCGTTTATTAAAAATATGTAATATAAACTCAATAGTCTTTTAATGTACTAAATTTAACATATGCCAAAATACAAATGATAATAGAACTTTATTGAGAAATAACGTGGGTACAAAACAAACAATCCAAGTCTCATCGAGAAATATCACTTCTCTCTAAAAAGGTGAATTTATGTTTTTTAAATAATTCTTCAGGAATAATAATCGCATCTCAGTTATGGTGGATCTCTCCACTAACGCTCGGCGATTATTCTCGTTTTTACATTTAAAGCCAATATTATGAAGTACACGATTTAAACTGCTTCTACTCAATAAAATATGGTTTTCAGCAATTTCTGCATTTAAAGTTTGTACTGTAACATGCTTTTCTAAAATTAAAGATATTATTACTTCAATACTCAACATTTTTAAGGTCTTACTTTGTAAATACATCATGTATAATGTATTTCGGATACTCATTTTAGAGCTTTCTGCCAAATGGTCTGTTTAAGCTTTTATATGGGGCCTTTTCTTCCCTGGACTAGATAGAACAGGACTATTTAGTGATCGGGCTTTAATACGTTTTACTGAAGCTACTCCTACCTTCAATGCATCTGCTACTCGCTAAAAGATATTCATTAGAATTTGTAAAATGTTAAATCTCACAATGTTTACCTGTTGTACAGATGTAAGGGATATTAGATGACCACCATTAACCTTCTCTTGCTCGAAATATTCTAATAAATTTAAAACGAGTCCTTGAGCTTGTGACCGTAATGTTTTACGGCGTCGTGACATTCTGGTTTAATAAAGATTGAAACAACAAACAAATTGTGAAACGAAATCAAACGATCAAACTACTAGAAATGTCAAAGTGTTAATGTCAAAGTCAAAACGCTAAACGGAAGTGTATGAAATAATACAGCGCATGCAATCACTCCGTCTTTGTCTTGCTCAAATAAATTCTATGAAACGTATGTCGTGCTTGCATCGCACTGAAAACACATGCATTCGCTTATGCTATCCTTGTTATACAAGTTGATACTATTTGTTATTCGGATATAGACATAATTCTTTGATAGAATTATATAGTAGTGACGCAGGGATCATCTTTCTTGAATCCGAGTGTAGGTTGGTTTCTCATACGTTTAACTTTACGCGTTACGTTTATGTTACGTTCAGCTTATGTCTTATGTCCATTGTGAACAAGGACTTAACATGCATTACATAATACATTTTACAAATTAAGTCTTTTCGGTTTTACTTTCTTATACGTTATAAGGAAGTATTGTGATGATGAAAATTTTCGACCTCGAGATTTTTGCAGATGTCCACGTTTTGAAGTCCCCTGATACCGAAAAAGTCGTTTTTAAAAAATGTCTGTGTGTGTGTCTGTGTGTGGGTCTCTCTCTCTCTGTGTGTGTGACCACGATAGCGGTCAAACCGCTGTAGATATCAATTCCAAATTATGTATTTACGTGTATAATTTCCCTCTTGAGATCTGATTAGTTTTTCAGTAAAATCGGTAGACCGGAAGTAGCAGTTTACTTCAGCGAAAAAATCGAATTTTGCCAATATTTCGTCAACTACTAAGTTTAAACAAATTTATAAAGAATTCATATATACTTAAAATTAAAATTGAGAATAATTTTATTTAAAAAGTTTTTCGAAATTCCTACCGGAAGTAGGTCTTTTACTCTTATCGAAAAGCATGCTTTTTAGACAAGTACGTTACAGGTATAAAAGTATTTAAAACATAATTTTCAATATCTTTTGTATAAAAAAAATTTCAAAATTCGGACCGGAAGTAGCACTTTTACTCTTAGCGAGGAGCACTTTCTTGATAATATCTTGCAAAGTATGCATTCTATAGCGATTTATTAAGAGAATGAAAGTACTTAGAATAGAATTTTAAATAAGTTTTGTATAAAAAATTCTTAAAATTGTATAGTTTAAAACGCTCATACGTATAAGAAAGTCGTGTGGTGGCCACACCTCATTTTTTATTCTTCTACCATAACTTGATTGCTTGTTTTGCAATTAAAATTATAGTAATGTAAAAATGTTGCGTTTTGCCTGCTAAGCTCAGATTCTCAGGGCGATTCGAGTTAATAGAAGTGATTAATTAAAAAGGTTCCTGAACATTAATTGGTTTTAATAAAAAGAAAAATGCCATTTTAAACTTTTTATATACTTGTATTATTCAAAATCAATTAATCATATAGATATTTTTACAAACAACAAAAGAAACAAAACATATTTAAAAGACAATTTCAATACACTTTTTCACAAACATTAAACTGACACAAATATTAATGTAGATTCTTTGTTATACAAGATGGCGCAAAATTAATCATCCAATTTTGTTTTTGAATAACTTTTTTAGTAAATAAGAAAAAAATTTTTGAGTGGTGAAAATCTTTATTTGGACCTTTACAATTTTTTTCTGTTAATTGGAAAATATGATATCCGCCAAGTGGCTGCCGCCAGTATTGATACACATTTGTGCCCGTTTTATCGCATCTTCCATAATTTTCCGCACGATTTCTGGTGATAACTGTTCGCATTTCTGTCGAATATTCTCCTTAAGGGCTGCGATTGTCTGAGGCTTGTTGGCATAAACCCGCGCCTTCAAGAAGCCCCAAAGAAAGAAGTCTGGGATGGTTAATTCGGGCGATCTTGCTGGCCATGCCAAATCGCCAAAACAGGAGATTACGCGACCAGGAAATGCTTCCTTCACAATATCCATTGTGGCTCTTGCTGTGTGTGCGGTTGCACCGTCTTGTTGAAACCACATGTTCACCAAGCCCCGCTCATTCAATTCTGGCAGTAAGAAGTCGTTTATCATGGCCCTGTAGCGTTCGCCATTAACAGTAACCGTATTGCCGATGGCGTCCTCAAAAGAATACGGTCCAATCACTCCTCCCGCGTGAACACCGCACCACACAGTAGCCTTGAGTGGATGTAACGGCTTTTCGTGCATCACACGCGGATTTTGAGTGCCCCAGAAACGAAGATTTTGCTTATTGACGTAACCGCTTAAATGAAAATGCGCCTCGTCCCTCATGATGATTTTCGACTGAATATCGTTCACTTCGTTGTTGAGATTGAGGATGGCTCTACAGTAATTCACACGCGACTGAAGGTCAGCAGGCATTAACTGATGCACTGTTTGCACTTTGTATGGGAACATGTGTAAGTCTTTCACTAAAATTCGCTGTAGGGTCCGTCTGCTGACGCCCAATTGCGTGGCACGTCGTCTGGTTGATGTTTCTTCATTCTCAGCAACATCAGCAGCCACAGCCGCGATATTTCCGACAGAACGACCAGTCCGGTGGCGGCCACGCCCTGGAAGATCTCTTGTGGTTTCAGTCTGTTCGAGTCGAGCAGCTAAGCGGCGTAATGTTTGTCCAGTTGGCGCGACACGATTAGGAAATCGACGACGAAATTCACGCTGCGCTAACACCACCGACCGATTATTGGTAAAAAAAATCGACACAATTATTCCACGCTCTTGCGGAGTATAGCGCTCCATTGTTTGTCTGTTTGTATCCTGCAGCTGTCTAGTTCACAAATGTCAAATATGATTGACGTACGACGCCATTTGCAAAAGTTATAACATCTTCCGACAGGGTGATTAAATTTTGCGCCACCTAGTATTAAAACGTAAACAATAAATGCCAGAATTTACTACGTACGCTGCATACACGAGATTTATGTATGATTACATACATATACGACGATTGAGAGATTTATATCTTTTGAAACGGTGTTTATTTAACAATTCTATTTAATCAGTTCGTCGCTGTTTGAAATTTATTTTGCAATCTTAAATTCTTTATTATTAAAATTACATTCATCATACAATAATTATTTATCAATTTAAACAATACCTAAATTTTAAATCTTCTTTTTTCAACTTATTTCTTCTTTCTTCGGGCGCTGTTTATCCTCAATAAAATCTTCTTTGTTTCTATGTTGTCTTCAACGGAATTATCTGCTTGTTCTGCCAAGCGAAGCATAATATTTATTTTTACGACGATTCCACATTTTGCAAATTTAACATTTATGTGCTACTTTAAACACTATTTTATTATTTTTCACAAACAACCACAATTCTTCTGACCGTGGCCGACTATCCTAGTAGTCGCTTATTTATTTAAATTAAATATTAACAATGATACTTGTGATCATTGTCTGCTTTTCCAGAAGTCTATTGTCTACTTGGAATTCGCCTTTCGATACAACATTTAACGTATCTCGCCTTCGACTCCTTCACTTTTGAATGCGTATTTTCTTTTTATATGAAGATGTCTGGGGTTCCCCGCTTTCTCCATAGTCCGGATGTTTTCACTCACATTACGCCCGTACACGTTCTTTTAGATGCGAGAATGTTTATCACTGCCGGAGCGTTTATCGCCTTAATATAAACTTTTGGCGTCACATTTCTTACTCATAAATACATACTAAACCTATGACTAATTGCGACTTAATATTACAATAATGCATTTATTGATTTTAAATACTTCTTTTTAAAATATTAATAAAAAATATACTTAATTATATATATAAGTTCGCGAACTTGGACCACTTTCCTCAAGTCTTCGCCTAATTTTCCTTTCACTTATTTCAACCCGTCGCACTGTTTGCAAGCGATGTTGTAGTTCAACTGCTGTTATTTTTCGATCCGTTAATGTATTCGACATAATAAAACGATAACCAACTGCACTAGTTACTCTTCGCTTTCCAGATCCTGCACGTCTTTCGAATGTGCCAGCCTCTAGAAACCGATTCCAAGCATCCCTACGAGGTATTCCTAATGTACGTGACACATAACGCTGACTACGACCATCTTCAATTAATGCAATAATTTATCCAAAGTTTGCACTATAGTAGAATTACCCAACAGATGCAGTAACAACATCGCATTGACGTAATAGCTTAAAAAGTCAAATTCACTACGCTTAACCCATAGCCTTAACCATAAATATTTTGACATTAGACATTATAAACAAATATGTTGTTCTAAGCCCACATTTCGATACAAGGATTCTACGCATTCTCCTATATAAATGTAATTATGATAGAAATAGTAATAATGCAAAATTGAAACTGTCAAAACACAATACTGAATTCGTTCTATTGTGGCCGTCCTTGCAAACGAACCAATAGTAAGCGTTATTTTACGTATGACGTTCAAGTGACGCATTTCTGGTGCGCTGTTGCTACTGCATCTGTTCGGTAATTCTACTATAGTTAACGGCAATCTGAACGTTTGAAAATGTTGTTTACTGTCAAACCAACATCTCTAAGCAACTGAAAAGAAAAAAATTAGGTGTGGCCACCACACGACATTCTTATACGTATGAGCTTTTCAATTTATACAATTTTAATAATTTTTTCATACAAAAATAATTCAAAATCCTATTCTAAGTACTTCTATTCTCGTAATAAATCTCTATAGAATGCATACTTTGAAAGATATTCAAAAAAAAGTGCTACTAGCCGAGAGTAATTGTGTTACTTCCGGTCCGAATTTTGAAATTTCATGTATACAAAAAACATTTCAAATTTTTCTCAAATTTAATTTGGAGTATATTTGAATTCTTCAGCCGATGTAAATTTTTCTATTTATTACTGTTGAATGTAAGATTCACATTTCCAAGACTTGAATTTACCTCCTCAAGGTTTGTAGCAGTAATACGAATGATTTATCTGTATAAGTTCTTTATTGATATTTAAAATAGAAATTAATAAGCAAAACGTTTTGTGCAAGTTCTTAAGGACATTTTGATAAAAGATAAAAGGTTTGATTCATTCTTGCTCTTTGATACAAATATTTAATAATAAATAGACTTGATTCACAATTTTCATGTTGATATAGCACATTCACTAAAATCTGCAGTAATTATATATTTATAACGGCAATCCTCCTCAAAACGCTCAGAACAAAGTCTATGCTTTCATTTGTAAATTGGGCCTATATCTTTATCCATAGATTCTTCTAATTTTTTTTGTAAAACTAGAATGAACAGATTTGAATGTTAAGAGATTTGTATTCATCAAATTATAGATGTATGCACCTACTTGTGTTTATAACTTTACTCTCCTGTTTCCAATTGCCGTGCACACGTATTGCTGCTTCGACTGGTAGAATGAAAAGCGGTACATCCATCTATTTTAACGATAGTAGTAAATGAAACACAAAACAGCTAAATCCTTGGTTAGAATTAATACAGTTCTTCTAACCTCAATTGTCATGATGTCATATCAAATTGTCTACTAAATTTTAAGCTATGTGTTCCATATTTTGGCGGGATATTTGAATCACTCCGTCTTATTCTGAGACAGGGTATAGTATAAATTTTAACACATTAAATCATATGAAACATTGAATAACAAAACGGTAAGCAACAAAAAGTGATAAATTTATAGATTTTTTTATCTTAGTAAATGTTCGAAGGTATGGCCTTGTTGATCAATACACTTCTGAGCTCTTCTGAAAACACTTCTTGTCACTTTAGGATAGTTCTAGCGGGAATATTATTTATTATGTATTTAATTTTGTTTTTTTCCACCTCCACCACATTTCTATATTGTTGTTTATAAACTTCGTCTTTGATGTAACCCCACAGATAAAAATCTAAAGGTGTTAAATCAGGGGATCGTGGAGGCTAAGGAATTTGTGCGTTTGTTCCTATCGACCTATTATCAAACAGTCTACCTAACATAGTAGGAGAATCATGATAATTATGAGCAGGCGCCCAACCTGTTGAAAATATATACGCTGGTAATCAACTAATGGTAGGTTTTCTAGAAGATTCTTGAGAACTGGCGCTAATAGTTGAACATAACGTACCCCTGTTAGGGTACCGTGATAAGAAATTGAACCAATAACTAGAGAACCTAGTATGATGTGACACCAAATACATATTTAAGCTAAACCGATACTGCGGATGTCGTGGATCCTCAATCATGGGATTCTGTCGATACCAGTAATGTTGGTTTCTTTTATTACACATACCTTTAGTTGAACAGTTAGATTTGTCTTACCACAAAATAGTTTAAAATTCTGGATATTCATTGATGAAATTAATTAGCCAGTTACAAAAAATTGATCGTATCGCTGCATCTCCTGGTAATGTTGTGTGTACCCTTCTCTTTTTATAGGGATGCAGTTTATGTTTCCTTAAAATAAGTTGAACAGTGCATCTGTTAACATCCAATTCTTGCGTAATGTCTCTAATTAAATTTTGAGGAAATGCGTCAATATATGCTAACACTCGTAATTCCGTTTCTTCGTTAATTATAAATCCTTTTTTTTTTCTAAATTTCTTAAATGTATCTTCGCTATTCCATATTTTTCTGTACAATTTTAAAAGGACTTGTCTATTTGGCACTTCACGGTCTGGAAATTTGTTACAATAATATGTCAATGCTTCCACGGTGTTTCTAATGCAAAACAGATAAGCTTCAAGCATATAGCATTTTTCTAGATGTACGAAAGGCATTTTCGTAGAACTAACAGCCAGTTATAAACTGTTAACAATAGGTAGCCGTGTACATCCAATTAATTACAAAATAGATTAAGCACCAAATTAACTCGTTGACTTTTCAAGTAATCTTTTATTTCATTTTATATTCGTCGCCTACTTACATGTTAAAGAAATAATAATCAAGAAGTTTAAGTGCTTTTCATTCGCTTATTTTAAAATTTAGGACGATAGTGTATATCTTACTTTTTGTTTAGAATTTAATTCTCTTTCAAAAAAAGTTGAAATATACAGGATGTTCTATTTAAAAATTTGTTGTTTTTGTGAATATCTCTAGCTCTTCAATTGTTTATTTGTTTTGACTAACTTAATCAGCAAAAAAGTCCTACTAGTTTATATAATAATAACAAAGTTAGCAATGGTGAACACTTAACTGTAGACACGGTGTATATCAGGGGTGGCCAACTTGAATAGAGCTAAGATCTAGTATTTACTGACGGAACCCTGTGCGATCTACCAGTTACATACTTATTGAAATTTAAATGAAACAGTATTTATTAATGTAGTATTTTTTATTTTTTATTACATTAAAACGGAAAACATAAAATTGAATTCTTAGTAACTAGTTACTAACTACTTATCCCAAATGACTAATAAGTATAAATGTGAAAGATTGTATGTTTGCATCAATCACGCCTAAAATAGTTTTTAATATTAGTGTGAGCATTGCGCCTGAACATCTTCCGCTAGATTAATGTTTAATGTATGAGCGTCCATTAAGCGTGAGCGATGTTTACTTTTTGTTTGTTTTAAACAAGAAAATGTCGATTCACATAAATATGTTGAACCAAAACATGAATGCAATTGTTCAATACATTTCTTTAAATTTGGATATTTCCCGTTGGAAACCAACGCCCAAAAATCTAGACCAGAGGATGACCTTGCTTTTAGAATTATGTCGCAGCGAAGAGTAATAATTTCGTTTTGCAATATCACGTGTTCCATATAAAATACAGCTGCAAACTTTTTAGCCATTTTATAGATGTCACTATGATCAATAGAATTATTAAACGGATAACTAGAGAATTCCACCAACTTTTCAATTTTTTTGAAATCACTAAAGCGAATTTCAAAGTCTGATACCACTGCTTTAATTTCTGCCGTGTACTTGTCAGGAATGAAATTGTAGGTAGGATGTTTTTCCATATGATCCTTGATGTTTGCAAATTGTTGACATTTTTTCTTGATGTCAACTATCATAGATGCTGTTTGACATTGGAACGCTGCAATAGAATTCATCATTTCTGTTAGTGTTTTATTCTTGCTTTGAAGTTCCAGATTTAATATGCTTAGTTTTCCGGTAAAATCTGCTAAAAATGCTAAATCACATTGCCAGTCTAAATCACGCAATTGCTGATAATCATCACCTCTCTCTTCTAAAATTTTTATTATTTCGTGCAATAGATCTCTAAGTCTTTGCAAAAACTTGCTTCGTCTCAACCACCTTACGTCAGTATGTAATGCCAATTCTGGTTCGTTCTCATCTAATTGCTGCTTAAAGAGCCGCCTTTGGAGAGATTTTCCTTTTATGGAATTTACGATCTTAAAAGAAATATCCATCACATCCTTTGTGTTTAGTCTCTTACTAGCCAATACTTGTTGATGAATTATCCAGTGGTAGCTAATGAAGTCTGGAAAGTCTTCATCTTTGTGACAAAGAGCTATAAAACCATTATGAATACCTGTCATAGCAGGAGCCATATCAGTTGTCATTGATACGAGTTTATACAAAGGTAGCTTAATTTTGCTAATATATGCCATGAAGTCGGTGAATATATCAAAGCCACGAGTTTTTCCTTTCAAGGAAATCATACTTAGTAGTTCTACTTTCGTCGAGAAATCTTCAAAAACCATCCGAATAAAAATAAGTAATTGTGAAGTATCAGTGATATCGGTCGACTCGTCAAGCTGAAGCGAAAAAGCTACGCAGCGAACGAAATCTCTTTGTAGTTGTTCGTTAATGTTTGCACTCATCGTTTCTATACGGCGCATCACAGTATTTCGAGACAGCTGTGAACCATGAATAGCTTTTTTAATTTCATTTTTATTTTTGAAATTCACGAATAGCAAATCTGACGCGTCTTCGAAAATATCCTTAATGTATTCTTGCAATTTACTCTTTCTTATTTCACTGTTAGGTGGAAAATCTGTCTGGTATTTACTATGAACTGTGTTAAAATGTTCTAAATTTCCTTTTTTCGGTATTGCTACGGATATATTGCATATTAAGCAACAACAGTTTTCTTTAACCATTGTAAAGAAGTAGTCCAGTTCCCATTCTGGATGAAAATGATAAGTTTTGGATTTCTTTGGAACACATTTTTCGAGGACCTACAAAAATAAAATGATATCATTTGTAGAAAAATGTAATTAACATCCAATAGTACTCTACTATCGTGTGTCAAAAATTTTATTTTGATTGTTTATCTTGAGAAATATTACGCGTGAGTGAGAAAAGTACTAACGTAGGTACCTATTAAGAAAATTGAAAATATTATCTTGCTTTATTTGAGGAACCTTCAGAAGCATTTCTTTTTATTCATTTGAAGTTCCTTCAGCGTTTCTCTTCAACCACTTATCCATAGCTTTTGAGGTGCAATATTTTAATGTAATGTAATGGGACGGTGATTGAAAAATGATACAAGACGATGGGGTCAGCAGTTAGTGATTACGTTGCGCAGTATTTTTCACGTATTTTTTTACATATAAATATATTATTATCGGATAGGTATATTTTGCCTTGACGCGATCGAGTCGGCTAATAGGCGCGATCGACCGGTTGGCCACCCCTGGGGTGCGTTCGGATTCGCGGTGCGTTTGTTGAGAGAAAATACGTCTGGGTAATTACGTCACATACTAGATTCGACCAAAAAATGCGAACGATTGACAGGCGCTGTTAGCGGAAAGTTAAAATTTTGAATTCGGGATTATTATTAATAAATATAAATTATGATTTATCAAGTTTAATTAAAAGAGAGTAAGAACAAATTTTTATGATTTCAAATGGCTACACTCCGAATAAATTTTGTAATTATCAAATAGTAGTTGATGCAAATAATAAATTAATAATGGACTGCGAACACATCCTGCCAAAAAACATTATCTTATCTAATTTTGCAAAATTGTATGAGCGTGTGCTGTACAAACAAATATACAGTCATGTAATTTCCTTCATATCTCCTGATCAACATGGATTTATTGCTCAACGTTCCACTGTTACAAATTTGTGTACTCTTTCACAATACGTTAGTGAGGCTTTGGATAAACGCGGTCAGGTTGATGTAATATACACAGATTTCTCTCGTGCATTCGATACGGTTAATCACAGCATTCTTTTACAAAAACTTGCATCACTTGGCTTTTCTCCGTCAGCATTGAAATTGCTTCAATCCTATCTGCAAGATAGAATCTTCTATGTGTCATATAATGGATACTGCTCCAATGAATATATCGCTTCTACAGGTGTCCCACAGGGTTCTAATCTTGGCCCGTTGTTATTTATAATTTTTATAAATGATTTACTTCTCAGTTTAAATTGTCCAGTTATTGCATATGCTGACGATATAAAGATCTTTCTGGAAATCTCTTCACCCGATGATCCCATACATTTACAAAACAATCTTAATAAAATAATTGTGTGGTGCGATGATAACAAGTTAACTTTGAATGCCTCTAAATGTGCGTCGGTATCCTACACCAGGAAAAACTTTCCGTTGGAAACAATATACTCAATAAAGGATTATGTACTCGAAAAAAAGTCAAAAATCAAAGACCTAGGTGTTGTTTTTGACTCCACATTAGCATTTGTTGATCATATTGAGTTAGTATGTGGTACTGCAAGCAGGGCGCTGGGATTTATTATGCGTGCATCCAAATACTTTCGGGATATTCAGCTGTTGAAAATATTATACTCTGCGTATGTTCTGAGTAAAATGGAATATGCTTGCATTGTATGGTACCCCATTTATGCGCGGCACTGCATGGCTCTTGATCGCATCCACCGACGATTCCTGAAATATTTATCCTTCAAACTGGATGGAGTTTATCCTGCGGTTGGTACATGTCAGGATGAATTGCTGCGGCGTCATGGACTGCAATCACTATCTGAGAGAAGGGAAGCTCACTGCCTGCAGTTTATTAGCAAACTGGTTCGTGGTGGGGTCGATTGTGCTGCTCTGCTATCTGCTGTGGCATTTCGAGTACCAAGGCTATCGTCGAGACATGGGTCTACATTCAGCACGGCGACTTCAAGGACTAATGTCTTACAACGTTCTCCAGTGTCAATAATGTGCCGTTTAGCTGATCGCCGGCTTGATGATGTTTTTGTTTAGCTTTTGTGCATCTTATGTTTGTGTTTATTTTATTTTATATACCTTCTTTTTTCTTTTTATATTATCTATATTTGTTCAGTAATTGGAATTTATTCTGTTGGACAATAAAGATCTATTATTATTATTATTATTATTATTATTGATAATAAATTTATACATCAATATAAATAAGCAGAATTTGAGTGTCGCCAATAAAAATAGATATATGTATTCCAATAAAAATGTTTTTCTTTAGATAATACGGTAATATGCTTTCCTTAAAACGCATCCATATTTTATTCTATTATTAAAAAATAGAACAATATACTATACTAAATAAACTGAAAATAATACAATGCAAAAATGAAGTAAATTTATGTTTGACTCGGTTAAATTTTTGTCAGATATTGTTTTGCTATATACTGCGCAGGACGAGCAAGTTTCGTCCACCTCGGGAATAGGGCGTAAAGTTGTTTCACCCGGCAGATATATGAACGCTTGCTATATTGTCCCGACAACTCTATGACGTCACATCTACTAAATATGAACGGGTCTTGATTCAAATTTATTTACCTGGTAGACGTCCGGATGGATATCCGAACGCACCCCTCGTGTATATGTTCAATATGCTAAAATTAAACTTTTTTACATAGACTAATTACAACGAAAATTTAACAATAATAAGATAACAGTTTAAATCTTATTTAGACAAAAAACCGAAATTTATAGAGCTTCAATAAATATTTCAGGATTGCCGGTTTTTTTTTTGCCGGTCGGTGTATAATGTTGGATAAAAATTATTCAGTTTATATATAAAATAATTAAATATATTTTTCGGTGTCTAAGAGCCAGGTTTTATACATATAAATCAGGCATGTGCAACATACTGCCGTTGCACATGCCTGATTTAATGCAATAACTGTTTAAGGACTTACAAATCCATTTTTTTTTCGTGGTTGTATGTTCATAAATTGTTAAATTTTTCTGTAATCATTTATGCCTTAATATCATGATATTGCATGATTTTTCCTTTACACAAACATTACATCAATATAAGTTTTTTATGTAATCTAATGGGTGTGTTTTTAACACAATTCCAGAGCTAATGCAGTGCCAGTTTTGCAAAATTCACTTGGACCAGAAGGAATATTTCGAACACCATATGGCCTTCTGCTGCGAGAAGAATTCCAGGTACGATTGGTTACTTTTAATGACAGTGCATGAAAAGAATGAGGCAAAAATGATGTTTTCTCATGAAAGAAATTGTTATTTGCTCGATGATACGTACGCCACATCTTTACCAGTTTTCTTCGTAATAACACAGTACAATAATAATAATATTATAAAATTTACTTTGCAAACTATCTAATACACTCATAAATACACTCACATCCCCAGAAGCAGATCTATAGCACATAAACAAATATATCTTTCTAAAATTAACGATAAACTCGAAACCCTGTTTTGGACAAAATAGAAACATGTCTCATCTCCATTGAAAATCTAATTTTATCGTCTGGGATTGCAAAATATTTTTTTTTTTTTGAGAAGATGTTCAATTTTGATGATATCACTCTCTTATATCTTGTTTAGATTTCGTTATCGAAGCTGAACTGACTCCTTCTGTTGTACGTTCCGTTAGTAATGGATGTCGCTTTAAAAAATGTTGGAACCATTTATCTTTATCCTCTGGCATGTTGTTTTGAATGAGCTTTTTCGATTATCGGCGTCAGTGAAACCTTTTACTAAAAGTTGTAAGGTCATTTTCGTATTGGGAATCCCTTTATTGACTGTCCAAAATCTAATCGATAATTTGGTTCGCTTCAGCCCTTGTAAGATTTATCTTGCACCCATATTCAACTTTTATAAAGTTAGGACCAAGCCTAAATTGAAGAGTTGATCTAGGAATTCCGTATCTTTAGGCAACTTTTTTTTTTTTGAAATGTCACCCCAAACTTCCAGATATCTTTGCAATAAATCCTTTATGGTACGTACTTTCGGCATCTGAATTAAGGATAAACCTATATTAATTACCTATACCAATCATTGGCAAATCGATAAGTCACATGCCATTTGTTAGCATCTATAATACGAGGGGTCGTTTTTATATTCCCGGAGTAGACATTTTTCAATTTTAATATAATTTTTCATTATAGTGTTTTATTATCATACGAGGGATAAGCTACAATTATTGAGAATTGAAAAATCTTGTTACCCGTGCAAAACAAATTGTTGTTTATTAAATAGTTCATTACTTTATCTGTCAATTGCAGTTTAGTTTGTGACATTTGGTTGAATAGTCCATAGAATAAGCTTCTGTTATCGGAAAAATGGAATTATCACGAGAGAACTTTCGGATAATGATTTACTATGATTTCAAGAAAGGCTTGAACGCGTATGAGTGTGAGGAAAGCTTAAAATCGGCATTTGGGGATCTCGCACCATCATTGGCTACTGTTTATAGATGGTGTAAAGAATTTGAGCGAGGTGCAAGTCGGTGGTACACAAAAAAGGAGTTGGCCCTCCTTTAACTGCTGTTAACCCCGAAAACATTGCTGCGGCGAAGAAGATGGTGGAAGAGGACAACCGCATTACCTATGCAATGATAGAGTCCAATCTGAAGATTGGATCCTCGCAAGTGAGATCAATATTGCACGAACATTTACATTTGAAAAAAGTTGTATCTCGGTTTGTACCCCATCATCTGACAGATTTACAAAAAGCAGAACATGTTAGAATTTGCCAACAAACTTTAGATATGTTGAATGCTGGAGGCTATCAAATTATTTCTAAAATTGTAACTGGCGATGAAACGTACATACCGTTTTTGATGTTCCCACTCGCCAAGAAAGCCGAGTCTGGATACATGAAGACGAGGAAACCTCTACGATGGTGAAAAAATGAGGTGTGGCCACCACACGACTTTCTTATACGTATGAGCGTTTCAAATTATAGAATTTTAAGAATTTTTTTATACAAAAATTATTCAAAATCCTATTTTAAGTACTTCTATTCTCTTAATAAATCTCTATAGAAGGCATGCTTTGCAAGATATTATAAAGAAAGTGTTATTCGCTAAGAGTAAAAGTGGTACTTCCGGTCCGAATTTCTAACTCTAAATACTTGTGTACTCTTGATAAATATATACAAAATGCATAATTTACGACATATTTGCAAAAAGTCGCTATTCGTTAAGAGTAAAATTGTTACCGGTCCGAATTTTGAAATTTTTTTTATACAAAATGTATTGAAAATTAAGTTCTAAATACTTTTATATTCGTTACGTATCTGTCTAAAAAGCATCAAAAAACTGATTTTCGATAAGAGTAAAAGACCTATTTCCGGTAGGAATTAGGAAAAAAAATTTTTAACGCAATTTTTCTAAAATTTCGATCTCGGGGTCGAAAATTTTCATCATCACAATACTTCCTTATACTACGTATAAGAAAGTAAAAACAACGAGCAATGAAAAAAGTTATGTACGCAGTATTTTTTAGAAGTACGGGTTTGGTGGCCGCAATTAAATTAGATCAGAAGACAGTTAGCGCTAAATGGTATGTTGAAAATTGTTTGCCTACTGTGTTTAGTAAAGTGCCCAGAAAGGGGATCATGTTACATCATAATAACGCGTGCTACCGGATCTACGTCGCAATAAGATAACGGCTGATTAAGATATGAAACGGGGAGTCGCAATAGGGGGTTGTTAAACAGGATAACGCAGGGCCGAGCTAACTCTGTCGCAGACGGCGTGACGGTTCAGGTAAAAGAGAACACCTATAGTAGAGCGTCGGTCGGCAACGACGCTTGCGACGATTGTCCGGGCACCAGGACACTATGCTATCTACAGATAACCTACCTGCGCCTCCTACGATCTACCACTGGCTGTGTCCCTCCAGCGGGTTACCTATTGAACACCCTGTATATATGAAGCACCCACACTCATGTGCGTACTTGTCACAATAATAAATAAATATGCAGAGGTAAAAGAAATAAAAGATAAGGTATTCGTAATATAACAAAATTTAATTGAATTTGACGTGTGATTCGGTTATTAGTATAATATAAAAAAAAAAATTAAATTGTGAAATCTGAAGTTAAGCAATGCGTTGAATGAAAGTTACATCGTAGTTAAGTTAGACAGATGGTAAATAATAAAAAAAAAACGTAGGTGACATTTGCAAAAATTAGTAAGAATATAAGTAATAAAAAAACCTTAAGGATTAGACATAAACTCTGCGCATCAGCGGGAGTTGGTCGGTTGCCGAAACGTTTCTTTCACCTCACAATTAGGTGTACAAAAGTTATCAATTACATGCCATTTGGCAATGTCAATACAAAGGTGAAATAATATTTATAAATTTAATAAGCGCAAGAAAGAGTAAAGTATTAAAACAAAGTCTTAGCCTAAAGTGTGTAAAATTCGCTAACTTATAAAACAAATAAAACGTCAGGTTTGCTTACATGGACTACGTTAAATGAATTTGAAGGTTAATTATTGGCAAAGACAAGAGTTAAAGGCAAAATCTTACAAGATTACAGCAAAATATAAACGTACTAAATTATAAACAAATTATAAATTCCAAAATTGCAACACTTCATGTAACATTCAGTTAATGTAACGGAAGAGAAAACACTAGGTATAATACTAATTGAATATCATCTACCCAAGAGGTAAAGTGATAAAATTATGAATTTACTAGATTAAGTTTTAATTAAATATTTGCCTCAATAAAGGGCTACAGTAATTACGGTAGTGACAAATCCAAAATTCAGATCAATCTGATCATTACAAAATTAATAAAATAATAACGGTAATTTAATGAGGATTAAATTGTGACCTCGCAGTTGACTAAGAGGTGCGATAGGTAATAAGCCACTCAAAAATTCTTGGTCCAAAACTTGGCAAAATAAGTCTTGCACACGGACGTTAAGTCGTCGAAAATCGGTCGAAAAATATGAGGTAAAAATTTACAACCTTAGTTGGCAAGATGGTTGACGGGAAGGACGCTGCAGTTGTTCAAGATGGCGACGTCTCCCTTGTTGGAGAAATTCCACTCAACAGGTGGGCTGGATGTTGGATGAAACCCCTGTTGTGGGCGATAACCCCAAAAATAAGACTTCGGAGGGCTCAAATGGTCGTCAAAGGAATCCTAACGGCCTTTGAGGGCTTTAGTGCCCGTCAAAAGAATCCTATTAAAATTAAAAAAAAACCCAAAGATAAAATCCCGAAAATTTAACACAGAGCTCTGAAAACTTACCCCAATTATGAAGAAATAATATGGAGATCCCACGGTAAGGACTCAGAAGTCACACATAGCACGAAAACGATTCAAAATCCACCTCGTGGCATTCGTAAATTAGATAACGGTATTGCGATAAAAATTAATTCACGATAAATCACCTAATAAAGGTATCGATAACTCACACTTATTTCGTTAAAGCCGCCTAAGCGTTAGTCTAACTTTTTAGACAAAGTGATAAAATTCACCAAAAGACAATAAGCATATCGTGCCCATGCACTTATAACAAGTTCGACTTCTAAAGTGACCTAAACCGTGACCTTTACGGTAGATACGTTACAACCCAAGATCACGCACACTCAATGCGTCACTAGAAAGGATTCAACCTAAAGGCGGGAGTTTTCAAATAAACATAATAAGCACTCAACTAATCTGACAATAAAGGGGAGACGACATCGTGACTTAAACACAAATAAACGTAACCCTACACATATCTTAGAAGGAAGAACATAAGCGAATTACTCAACAATTGTAAATAGGAGATATAAAGTCGACCGCACGAGAGGGTATTTCATGCCGGACGTTGGCAATCCGTGAGCAGATAGAACTGTACTACTTAGCCGATAGGTATGACAGAAAATAAACAAGCGATCTTCCACACGTAGTTTCTATTTTCATTAGGCGAAAGGACAGAATTTCTGCAGGTAAATAACGAAATACTAAAGCTTTAATATCAAAACGCTGCAAAAGACGGTAGAAAAACCGATCAAAACTTATGTTACAGCGAAATTACGATCCTAACCCATACGATGGTTCTGGGGACGGAATAACAGAAGTTCCTAATACTAGAAAATCGAAGATAGAGCAACAAGTGATCGACAGCAATTAATAGTATGCCTTACACTCCAAACATTGCTTTAATTAATTCTCCTTACCTTTTTTTTTAGAGAGACGACTGCGAAGGAAAAGGAAAATAACAATAATACTCGGGGGCCTGCTCGAGATTCTGTGTTTGGCAAAACGCAAAATATATGACACAGTTAGCACAATATCTTGATTATCGTTTCAAAACGTTTACAAACTACAATAAATGCATTAGGTAGGGATCGGTCGTAATATATATAAGAAGATATTTTATATACTTAAGCAAGGCGTAGAGATAATTGCAAATGCGGAAAATACGAAACTACAGGTAGGTTAGATTAAGCTAGAGCTAAGATAAATAAAGTTAGTTATTCAGATAAAGAGGCTTTCACAAAAACAGAGTGTAAATGCCCGATCTTACACAAAATGTATCTGTCATGTTCGCGGTATGTGATTTAGAGCGGTGAGGGCTCAATAGCAGGTTTAGTACCCACGGAAGCATACTGCAGGCAGTCTTAGTGACCGGTGAAATAGACAATATACAGGGTACGCTCAAAAAGTCATGAACTTTATACGAAATTCCACGTATTTAGACAAAAGGTACACAATCTTTCGAGAACTATAAATAAAGTAAATTTACAACGTAACAAATTCCCCCCTTTCCAGCGAAAAGAAATTGATCGCAGAGCAATTTCTTGCACCGAGAACTTAGGCTGACGGGATAAAGATAGTGAAAAGGGTAAGCGAGAGCTCTAAAACGGACGTTGTCTACTACACAAACGCACACATCCACACTCAGTCACAGCAACACCAGACAGCTTGGCCATAACCACCACGTGGCCCTTCGGCATTCGGCCGGTACGGGAAAGTAACGAAAAAAAATGAAAAGCAAGGGTGTCGAGATTCTGCACAGACGCGCCCCGAGACCTGTCCAACCGACAGCCCAGCACTATTGGTAGCATCACGGGGGGAAGAGGGTGTAGACGGGTTAGATATCGGTGTGCCCGGCCGGCGGTGATCCTTACGACGGTCGAAGGCACAGGAATGAGGAGTGGGCACTACCAATAGGCCAAGATGCGGGCAAGGCAACCCCCGAGACGACACTCTGCAGACACGCGACGGTAAAAGAGACCCTTGGGAGAGGCCCTCGGTATCTCAAAACAGACAAAAATAAAAGGTCAACTAAAAACGGGTTTATTACTACAGATACGGGATACAAAGCGGAATAGGGAAGAGGTAAATAAAGGTAGGGTAGAGCTCAGAATGGTGCAACTGCTCAGAGGTACGGATATGCTGTTTCGACATCCATAACATCCGGTAACAACAAAACGAGAAAAGATCGCCAAACAAAAATAGAAATTAGAGAGCAAAAGTTTAAAGTCTGGACCGGCGTTGTCCCGACTAAAATGCTGAAGGCAACGATAAACCATAAAGGCTGAAGTCATTTCCGATTCCTGGTAGTAACATTTTGAACGAAAGAAAAGCAAGAAGGTCGCCAGGACACGACCTGAAGATAAGTCAAATCCGGTAGTTAAGCAACATTAGTTAGCTTAAAAGGTAGTCATGTCCGATAGGGTAAACGAAATATAGTGTGGACTCCCCTAGCAAGGCTGCCACTCCATACATGCAAAGACACGGGAGATCCGAAACATACGGAAGCGATAAAGGCACGGGAAGGTAAATGCATAGACGGAGTCACAGATACAAGCTGTGCAATGGGGCCGGTAAACACACTAACGAAAAGTCGATAAAAGAAAATTGTTTGTCCTAAGGTGGTAGAGGAACAATAGAAGTCGGGGTCCCTTTAGAAGACTTTTACTTCACGCAGGTTCACGGTAGGAGAATTCTTCCAGCCCTCGCTACAGGCCATAATGCCCCTTTAGATGCCTCCTACATCACGCGAGGTACACGGTAGAGAAATTCTGGTGTTACGGCTGCAAGCCAAGGCACTCTCTACAGGCCATGATGGAAGGAGTTAGCGATAAGATAGGGCACGAAGCAACACATAGCGGAAACGTAAGCGAGATAGGAGACAAACTAATTTATTTAACAAACGAATGTCGATGTTTATCGTCTGAAGTCTGTTTCGCAAATCGTCAGGTAACATTGACCAATTGGCGGAAGAAGGTAGATTAACAAGGTACCACTTCAAAACGTAACCCACAAACAAGACCATAGCCGGGCTAAGATAAACAGACGGAGTCCGAGAAATTTTTATTTTAGAGACACGCTCTCGATAGATGTTCAGAGAATTATCGTCAACAACCTTAAGAGATCCCATGCCCAGCGAAATGAAGGGATCCGCTTCACCCGTCGGAACAGAGAAATCCAAAGCTGAAGAAGCAACAGCGTTTTGATCATAAGACAAATCAGATAAATACAGATTTACAGATACGCATGGAGTTGTGACATCTGTAGGTTCGAAAAGCTCCAAGTTCAGAGAGACATCGAAATCTGCGTTATTTGCGCACACAAGAAGCTTAAGGTCGAAAGAAGCTTCAGAAGCGGTGTCATTGGCGCATACAAGAACCTCTAAATCGGTAGAAGTGACAGAATCGGTATTATTAGGACGTACAAAAAGCTCCAAGTCAGATGAGGAAACAGAATCTGTATTATAGCTAAGTACGAAGTCGGAAGAGACATCAGAAATTGAATCATGAGTAAGCCCTAAGTCGGGAGGTACATCAGAAATCATATTATCAATGAGCTCGGGAGTTTCCAAAACGGGAGAGACTTCTGACTCAGATCTGATTGGGTCCTCGGAAGAATTCAACTCATCGAAGGCAACTGAGTCTATCGGAGGTGGGGAGGTAGCAGTTGGAGAAAGAGTCGGATCCGGCATGACACTAGCTGACGGAGAAGGTTGGCCAATATCTTCATCGTCACCCATGTCAACCTCGTCGTCACTCCTATAATCCTCGTAGTCACTCACATACTCTCCGGCCTTCCATGCCTTATATTTCTCCATTATGGCACGAGAAGTGGTATCGGTAAGGTCACGAGGCGAGACGTTTCCGATAGTTCGCATTTTTGAAATAAACTTAGCTGCCAATTCACAACTACGTACCGAAAACCAGATACGTTCGTCCTTCTCTTCGGCAGTTTGCGGCTGCGCATTCTCAATGCGGTCCGCGACAAAAGCCAGATCGGAAGTTATTCCCCGATATTCAGGAAGTGTAAACTTACTATCAAGTTCAGCGATAAGATATTCTAAGAGAGAGAACTTTGACCAAATTGCCTCAGCGTCCTCCGCATAAGAAAAAGGGTAGTCAGAAGGAGGGCAGACAGCTTCCTTAAAGCCTGGGTGCTCTTCCTCGAATCTTAGAAGGTCATAGTAGTACACCTGCGCATCGTCCCGCTCCATACCCGGTGACCGTTTGGCACCAAAAGTAGCGAGTAAATAATCCAAATCCTCATAAGAGAGATGTTCCATAAGAATGTCAAAACGCATAGTCTCCATCGTATAGAAAAAAAAAAATTATTCGAGAAGATTACAGAGATAAGCCAGGTCTTGAAATGGTCACAAGACACAAATGTGTACCTGTCGATTACTTAAATGGTTCGTACCAGGTAACAAAAGGAAAAAACGAAACTAGGAAAAGTCAAAACGCACGCTAAGACTTGCCTAGAAGGTAATCGGAAAAAAAAATATATAGGTATAGGCAAGACCAAAGAAAACAGTGCGATAAGAGTGCTCCACTCAGTAGCCACTCACACAAGTCGAGAAAAAAGCCTAAATCGAGAAAATTCAAAATTTATTCCGGAAGATGGTCAGGACCGAAACGTTGATACAAACAAGTAGTTTCTCCAGAGTATAGCACCACTGTGCGGTACGACGAAATGTTAGTGGCTGAGATACTTAAAGGTAAGGAAAATATTCCGGAAGATGGAGAAAACTTGTCCAAACCGTTAGGCAACGACACGTTGTCACGTCAAAGCAACCAAAACCGAGGAAAATTAGAAAAGACGAGAAATTTCCCTGAAGATGGTAAAAACCAGGTTGAAACGTTCGGTGTCAACTTATGAGTTGATAGATGACACACGGAAGGAAAAGAAAATTTGAGGGCGGCGAAAACTTAGTCGAAACGTAGGTGCGAACTGTTGTACGTTAGGCCCACAACGAAAGCATGAAATTGTTGTGAAGATAGCGAAAACTTCGTTGGAGCGTTGGGTAGCGAAAAGAAAAAAGAATTTTGTTCCGGAAGGTGGAGAAAAGATGGCGGAAACGTTGGTGTGTCAATTCGTACGGGAGGGGGAAGAAAAGTTGTCTGAAATTCTGAAAATGGCGGAAAATAGGCCGAAACTTGGTTGACACACACAAAAATAATAATAAAGAAAAATTGAAGATGGCGGAAAGTTGGTCGAAACGTTGGTGCCAAATTTTTCCCTATCACCAAAAGAAAAATCCAGACGCTAGGGCACCAAATTTTTCCTTATTACTGAAAGAAAGGCCCCAAAAAGATTATCGAAACGTTGGCTGTTAAAGACAGGGAGATAATTTGCAAAATTCAAGAAAATGTTCCGGAAGATGGTCAAAATTTTTCCGAAACGTGGTCCACCAAGGACAAGGCGATAAATTTGAAAATTTAAAAAAAAAATTCCGGAAGATGGTCAAAAATCGGCCGAAACGTTGGGCGCCAAATTTTTGCTACCGGATCTACGTCGCAATAAGATAACGGCTGATTAAGATATGAAACGGGGAGTCGCAATAGGGGGTTGTTAAACAGGATAACGCAGGGCCGAGCTAACTCTGTCGCAGACGGCGTGACGGTTCAGGTAAAAGAGAACACCTATAGTAGAGCGTCGGTCGGCAACGACGCTTGCGACGATTGTCCGGGCACCAGGACACTATGCTATCTACAGATAACCTACCTGCGCCTCCTACGATCTACCACTGGCTGTGTCCCTCCAGCGGGTTACCTATTGAACACCCTGTATATATGAAGCACCCACACTCATGTGCGTACTTGTCACAATAATAAATAAATATGCAGAGGTAAAAGAAATAAAAGATAAGGTATTCGTAATATAACAAAATTTAATTGAATTTGACGTGTGATTCGGTTATTAGTATAATATAAAAAAAAAAATTAAATTGTGAAATCTGAAGTTAAGCAATGCGTTGAATGAAAGTTACATCGTAGTTAAGTTAGACAGATGGTAAATAATAAAAAAAAAACGTAGGTGACATTTGCAAAAATTAGTAAGAATATAAGTAATAAAAAAACCTTAAGGATTAGACATAAACTCTGCGCATCAGCGGGAGTTGGTCGGTTGCCGAAACGTTTCTTTCACCTCACAATTAGGTGTACAAAAGTTATCAATTACATGCCATTTGGCAATGTCAATACAAAGGTGAAATAATATTTATAAATTTAATAAGCGCAAGAAAGAGTAAAGTATTAAAACAAAGTCTTAGCCTAAAGTGTGTAAAATTCGCTAACTTATAAAACAAATAAAACGTCAGGTTTGCTTACATGGACTACGTTAAATGAATTTGAAGGTTAATTATTGGCAAAGACAAGAGTTAAAGGCAAAATCTTACAAGATTACAGCAAAATATAAACGTACTAAATTATAAACAAATTATAAATTCCAAAATTGCAACACTTCATGTAACATTCAGTTAATGTAACGGAAGAGAAAACACTAGGTATAATACTAATTGAATATCATCTACCCAAGAGGTAAAGTGATAAAATTATGAATTTACTAGATTAAGTTTTAATTAAATATTTGCCTCAATAAAGGGCTACAGTAATTACGGTAGTGACAAATCCAAAATTCAGATCAATCTGATCATTACAAAATTAATAAAATAATAACGGTAATTTAATGAGGATTAAATTGTGACCTCGCAGTTGACTAAGAGGTGCGATAGGTAATAAGCCACTCAAAAATTCTTGGTCCAAAACTTGGCAAAATAAGTCTTGCACACGGACGTTAAGTCGTCGAAAATCGGTCGAAAAATATGAGGTAAAAATTTACAACCTTAGTTGGCAAGATGGTTGACGGGAAGGACGCTGCAGTTGTTCAAGATGGCGACGTCTCCCTTGTTGGAGAAATTCCACTCAACAGGTGGGCTGGATGTTGGATGAAACCCCTGTTGTGGGCGATAACCCCAAAAATAAGACTTCGGAGGGCTCAAATGGTCGTCAAAGGAATCCTAACGGCCTTTGAGGGCTTTAGTGCCCGTCAAAAGAATCCTATTAAAATTAAAAAAAAACCCAAAGATAAAATCCCGAAAATTTAACACAGAGCTCTGAAAACTTACCCCAATTATGAAGAAATAATATGGAGATCCCACGGTAAGGACTCAGAAGTCACACATAGCACGAAAACGATTCAAAATCCACCTCGTGGCATTCGTAAATTAGATAACGGTATTGCGATAAAAATTAATTCACGATAAATCACCTAATAAAGGTATCGATAACTCACACTTATTTCGTTAAAGCCGCCTAAGCGTTAGTCTAACTTTTTAGACAAAGTGATAAAATTCACCAAAAGACAATAAGCATATCGTGCCCATGCACTTATAACAAGTTCGACTTCTAAAGTGACCTAAACCGTGACCTTTACGGTAGATACGTTACAACCCAAGATCACGCACACTCAATGCGTCACTAGAAAGGATTCAACCTAAAGGCGGGAGTTTTCAAATAAACATAATAAGCACTCAACTAATCTGACAATAAAGGGGAGACGACATCGTGACTTAAACACAAATAAACGTAACCCTACACATATCTTAGAAGGAAGAACATAAGCGAATTACTCAACAATTGTAAATAGGAGATATAAAGTCGACCGCACGAGAGGGTATTTCATGCCGGACGTTGGCAATCCGTGAGCAGATAGAACTGTACTACTTAGCCGATAGGTATGACAGAAAATAAACAAGCGATCTTCCACACGTAGTTTCTATTTTCATTAGGCGAAAGGACAGAATTTCTGCAGGTAAATAACGAAATACTAAAGCTTTAATATCAAAACGCTGCAAAAGACGGTAGAAAAACCGATCAAAACTTATGTTACAGCGAAATTACGATCCTAACCCATACGATGGTTCTGGGGACGGAATAACAGAAGTTCCTAATACTAGAAAATCGAAGATAGAGCAACAAGTGATCGACAGCAATTAATAGTATGCCTTACACTCCAAACATTGCTTTAATTAATTCTCCTTACCTTTTTTTTTAGAGAGACGACTGCGAAGGAAAAGGAAAATAACAATAATACTCGGGGGCCTGCTCGAGATTCTGTGTTTGGCAAAACGCAAAATATATGACACAGTTAGCACAATATCTTGATTATCGTTTCAAAACGTTTACAAACTACAATAAATGCATTAGGTAGGGATCGGTCGTAATATATATAAGAAGATATTTTATATACTTAAGCAAGGCGTAGAGATAATTGCAAATGCGGAAAATACGAAACTACAGGTAGGTTAGATTAAGCTAGAGCTAAGATAAATAAAGTTAGTTATTCAGATAAAGAGGCTTTCACAAAAACAGAGTGTAAATGCCCGATCTTACACAAAATGTATCTGTCATGTTCGCGGTATGTGATTTAGAGCGGTGAGGGCTCAATAGCAGGTTTAGTACCCACGGAAGCATACTGCAGGCAGTCTTAGTGACCGGTGAAATAGACAATATACAGGGTACGCTCAAAAAGTCATGAACTTTATACGAAATTCCACGTATTTAGACAAAAGGTACACAATCTTTCGAGAACTATAAATAAAGTAAATTTACAACGTAACACGCGTCGTCCCATACAGCAGGGACAACTGTTCAGTATTTAGCGGAAAACAAAATCAAAATTATAGAACATCCTCCTTACTCACCGGATTTGGCGATGTGTGACTTCTGGTTATTTTTTGAGCTCAAAAAACATTGGAGAGGGAAAAGGTTCCAGTCAGAAGAAAAGATTGACATCGCCGTTAAGTGCTTTTTTGATAATATCCCTAAGGACAGCTGGTTGAACGCTTTTAAACTATGGAAGGAGAGAATGGTTAAGTGCATTATTATAAATTGCAATTACTTTGAACATATGTATTTAAAATAAAAATTCTAAAAACTTGTATCAATCTTTCTATTCTGAATAATTGTAGCTTGTCCCTCGTACATGCCTTGGTAACGACTTTGCCAATTTACAAAACAATTGCAACAGTATTAATTTTAATATTTGTCAATTTGTGGTCATTTATCAAAATGCATAAACTAGAACAGTGGTTCTCAACCTTTTTTCGCCTAGCGCCCACTTACTGGATTTTGTATAGATCCCAGCGCCCACTGCAGAAAATCGCGAAGGGACACGTCATGGACTACGACTATGGATTATGGACTAGTTAACCTGGGCACAGTAATTAAAACAAGAAGTAATAAATTCTACCTCTAAATTTATTTCAAAATATTAATTAATACAAACAAAAATTATTATTGAAATATTGAATTTTATTTAACAAAATTAAATTAATAAATTTGTGAGCCCAACCCATGCAGTCTTCACTAATGCGATCCTTGAGGTTGGTGCTTGCTCACCAGCTCTTTCACGCGAGGAGTCAGCAGAGACAAATAAAGCCGCAAGTCCCCTCTGTTGACCATGTCCAGCCTTTTCCTCTTGTCTGAGTGCAGAAATGTAGCCGCACTAAATCCGGTTTCCACTAAATATGAAGTCGGAAACGTAAGAAGAAGCTTGTGAACAATTCCCCACATTGTAGGGAATAGTCCTGCCATGCTGTGGTTCTGCCAGAGTTTCTTGAAGCCTGTTTTGATTCAGACTTTGCAATCCTCGTTGTTGCGAAGTTCCACCAACTCCTGCAATTCGGGTCAGTGATCCAGGCAGGTACATCCAGTTCGATGAGGTCTTGGAAGCGCGATGTAAGGTCCTCTTTTAGTTGCTGAAGATGAGCCCCATATCGAAGAAGATCTTCATCTGTGGGTGTCTCTGTCATTTGATTAATTTCACTAAATTGGTAAAGTTCTTTTCTAACGATATTACTGCGGAGAAGGGCCAGCTTGTCGATAAAGGTGGTCACTGCGCTCTTGCAGTCGATCAGTGTCACCAGTTTACCTTGAATCTGGAGAGACAACTCGTTGAGTTTCCTGAAGATTGTAGCCAAGTAGAAAATGTCGAATTTGTGTTTCTTCAGCTCACCGGCCAACTTCTCATGTTTGACTTGCAGGAAAGTGACAACTGAATCGAACATTTCACAGAATCGAGCCAAGCAGTTGCCCTTAGAGAGCCATCTCACCTCGGTGTGAAGCAGCAGCCGATTGTAGATCTCGTCATTTTCCTGGCAGAGGTTGCGGAATAGTCGATCGCTTTTTGCATTTGTTTTTATTACGTTCACGGCCGTGATCACGAGATTGAGAGAGTCATGAAGGCTGGGGGTCAGCCGTTTCGCTGCAAGATGCTCTCTGTGCGCTACGCAATGTATGCAGATGATATCTGGATGCTCCTTCTTGAGAAGAGCAAGGAACCCCTTGTATCGCCCAACCATTGCTGGTGCTCCATCTGTTGCGCAGGAGTGAATGTTGATTAGCGGGATTTCCTTTTCTTCAAAGTACTTCTTGACAGCAGCAAAGATGGATGTACCAGTTGTGTCAAGGGGTAAGGACTCTGCAAACAACATGTCCTCTTTTGTTTCCCCAGTTTCGTCGAAGTACCTCACGTAAGACATGAGAAGGGCAGTGTTATCACTCAAAGTCGATTCATCAAGCTGGATGGAAAAGTTGGTCTTCTTGAGAATGTCCACCAACTGGATTTCGACGTCACTTGCCATCTCATCTATTCTTCTGGAGACCGTGTCGTTGCTAAGGGGGATAGCCTTCACTATTTCTGTCGCATTCCTATGTAAGACAGTCGAAATCACCTCTTTCACGGCAGGCAGAATCAGTGTTTCCCCCACAGTGTGCGGCTTGCCAGCCTTTGCAATCATATATGCAATGTTATACGATGCCAGCAGGCCATCACGCTGAATCTCTGTCACCTTGGCAAAAGCAGACGAAATGGACGGGGTAGTTTTCTCCCTGTCATCACGCAGTTTCTTGAAGTATTCTGCGGGCTTGTCCTTTTTGTTCGAATGCATCTTTTCTAGATGGTCACGCATACGAGAGGGTTTCATACCTTCATTTGAGAAGACATTGGAACAAATGAGGCACATCGGTCTTGTGCGATCCGCTGGGCTTGGTACGAAACCGAAGGCTATATATTCGACCGAATACTGGCGTACCACCTTCTGCTTTTTGCCTGGAGGGGCCATTGATGTCGTGTAAAAAAGACCGATGTTAAACAATGTTAAACAATTTTGGTTGGAGCAATATAATTAAAGTATTTTGTATAAGTTAGATTTCTAAAATAATATGAGTTATTAAAAACATTACCAACATCAATAAATGATTATTACCTGTAATAAACGGTTTTCGATTATAAAAATTGCTCTACCTAGTTTTAATTCAGCTCAAATATATATTGTTTATTTTATAACAGAACCGTGTGTACTAAATGTACAATATTTTTGATTAACACTCTGTTAATTAATCACACAACTATCGCACACTGAATATTTGTCTCTGTTCGAACGTTATGGCTGACTATCGTAAATAGAATGAATCATGCGAATAATGACTTCGCTATACATACCGCACTGCATGGAATTCTCTGGAAGTCGAACTCTCTCGACCTTGGAACATTCGAGATGCGGTCCACTATACTCACGTTGACTCACAGAGTCCGCGCGTTGCGTCATACATACAATAACATAGTTAAGCACAGAAATAGAAACAGCATGTACAGTCCTCTCAACAATAAGGTTGCCAATCTGAAGCAGAAATTCGGTCTAATATATGTAGGTCGAGCTATAACTATAAAATGAATGAAATAGTCAATCTTTCCAACGATCCAGTTTCGACCTAAAATATAGGGTGAATAAATACATTCATGACGATACGCTTAATGTAAACATAATAAATCACCGGGTTTTTATTTGGGATGTTTTGCAATTTTATGTCCCTTTTTTACTCGCATTCCAAGTTTTATGTAAAATACACTCTCACAATTTTAGAGTTTGCTTTCTTAACTAATAGGGAGATACAATAATAAAAATTATTTTATCATAAACCAAAATATATTTTATGTTTCTTATACATATATACACTTTAAAGTTAATTTTTTTATGAATAACATCTAATTTGCTTTCCGAGAACCCGGCGCACAGAGGGCATAGAGGTAATTTTTTTAAATTATAGGCGGAAGTAAATAAGGCATATGAAAAACTGCGCATCATACAATTTGCTATTCACATTCAAATTGTAAATATATTTAATATACAAGATGCCAATTTTCTATCTCTGGGATGGCACTAAATCGGCCAAATTAAATATGATATTTTTTTGTTTATTGTCTACCGACGTGCGATAAAGTATAACACTTCTAGCACAAGGAACTGTCTCTTTGAAAACGTCATTGAAAATATGGTTTTCATCATAAATTTTGTGATTTTTGTCCACCTCGAATTTAAAAAAATTTCTTCTGGGAGGCACCGCCGGCGTTCGGTCAAACTTCTAGAAACCTCTGGAAACTATTGGGAATAAACAGAAGAATAATCTCTAATGTGAGAGATCATTGAGACTCGGTTCTTATATTTAAGCACCGGCATATGAGGAGACAGAGAATTCGACGAGTGTGGTCAGATATTATTATTAATAAAATGAAATGTATATTTATTAAATGCCAGCACACAATACTTATAGCAATTTCATTTATTGCTTATTCTGTGAAAAATAGTGGATATTAATATAAATCTTTCTGGCTAATAAATATTTTAGAACACAATAAATCCATTGCTCTGCACATATGGGCATGTAAAGTGATTCATTGCTTTATTACTTATACCTTCTCACTGTGAGGAAAAAAGGAATATCAAGTAGTGAAAATTTTGTCACCATGAAGCAAGACGTCCTGGTTCAGGAAGAAAAAGGGTAACACGTCCAGAAGAAGTTAATGCTCTGACGCATTATATTGAAGAACATCCTTTTGAAACCTGTCGCAGAGCCATTCAGGCAACAGGATTTGGTGAAAGTCTAAGCACAGCTTGCAACAGATTTGTAGAAGTAAATATTGGAAATTATATTGCCGCTGTAAAACCGAAACTAAATGAGGAACAAAAAGAAGAAAGACTCAGATTTGCAGAAACCTACCTCGACAAAAACATGGATTTCTGGAATAGAGTCTTTTTTTCTGACGAATAAAGTTTGCAGTCATATTCGAATGCAAATCGGAAAGTGTACCGACAACAAAATACTCGTTATCATTTAAATAATATACTGGAACGAAGCAGTAGTGGTAGATTTGCGGTCAATTTATGGGGATGGATATAGAGTCTTGGAACGGGACCCATATGGAAAATAGAAAATATGTTGGATAGTGTGCAGTATCGAGACATATTGTCCAATATTGTGCTACCATCAGTTAATGTCAAGTATGAAAATAATTTTGTGTTCCAGCAGCAGTTTTTCCATGGCCCTCAAACAGTCCCGACTTAAATCCCATTGAGAATATTTTGGGAATCATGAAGAAAGATATGTTGAAAGAATTTGTTCCGCGTACTTCCGACGAACTATGGAGTCTGGGGGGGATATTTCTGTGCAATACTGCAGCAAACTTATTGCCTCTATACCCTCTAGACTTCAAGAAGTCATTGAAAATGATGGAGCTTGGACTCGCTACTGAAGATTATCTGTGTTCCCATGAAAACATTTTCAGGGATTTCTTGAAGTTTGGCTGTAATTGTAAATCTTTATTACTTTGTGTGAAAATATATTGAACAAATTTAGATATCTATTTATCTACACATGTATATATTTAAGTATGCACCCATTTGTTTTTTCTTGGAATCTCTTACATTTTTATATAATTTTATAATTTCGACTTCATACTTTTTATGTAAAGTACCGTATTATTTTTGAATAAATATTTTGTTTGCAAAATTTAATTACCGCTGTAGTTATTTAGAAATTATATATACATATACAGGGTGAGTCATTAGTAGCCGCTTCTTTGATTGCTCTTTTCTAAATAAAGGAAAAAACAATTAGTGGAAGATTCATGGTTGCTTGTGGCACATATTGTAAAAATACTTTAAGGTCTGACGCACTTCCGGTTTCACCGCAAATGCACGGAATTTAATTTTTTTAAATGACTCACTCTATATATTTTTGTATTTTCTAGTACTGCTTTAAATTGTCTATTTAACTGTTTTTTCTTTTTCAAAATTGAGCCAATACTTTTTGAGTTATTAATTTTTTTTTGAAAATATTTGACCAAAACACGTGTTCAGAAAAAAATATTTTTACGTTGTTTTTAAAAATAAAACCATTAACTTTGGTTGTGCGTGTAGCCAAGAAAATTCTGCACCATTTGGTATAAGTTGCACTCGACAATACTTCAGAAAACTTTGTTTTTTCAAACCCAACTTCCCGAAATTTTCACATACCAAAAACTTATTTTTTTTAAAATGGAACACCGGGTATTTTATTGAGGCATTTAGCTCCTTTTTTTATTCTCTTTCATTTTTGATAACAGTGTTCTATGGTTATCTTTTGCAATTTCTGAGATAATCACTATAGGAGCAATCAGCGGTCAATTAAAGAACTACGAGCGCTGTTGTTCTATGCACCCAAATATTCATTCAACCAATGGAAGGCAGGAATGGGGCCCGACTTCCTTAGTCAACTGTCAAACAAAGTAAAGGTTAAATCCAACTATCCCAAAAGTAATAACTTTACAGAATGAAGAGCATCGCATTTCAATTTTTTAATTCCGGCAATGTCTAGTTGCAGTATTTCATTTTTACACTGTTGGTTAACAACGAAATAAAACAAAGGTTATGTTTACTGACGTATTTGAAGATGCCGCCCCACTAAAAGGTGCATGAAACAATGCTGTGACTCAATTTAATTTGCCTAATTGCTCTTATTCTCTCATTGTTGAAGCTCTTCATAGGAGTTGACTGTAGTTTTACAAAATTATAAATTGATGTCCTAAAACTTTCATAGAAAAAAAATTAAATAACCTAAAACTATTGAGTAACGTAACAACAATCAAGTCAGAAATCAAGTAAGAAACACAAATTTCATTAAAGAATATGTTCAACATAACCACAACTTTGTGCAGTGCACGTGAGCATTCTGTTTTCCAAAGAAGTACTAACGTTGCGTAAGACGTTTCGACATATTCTTGTAACGCTTTTCTGGTTTTAATGTTCATGTCTTCAAAGATTTTTGAAAATCCGTCCGTAGAAAACAAAGATACTCTCCTCCATTAACATTTTCATCAAAAAGATAAGGTCCAATTATTTAACTACCAACTATTCCTCCCACACACTTAATGTCCAACGATTTGGAAAGTGAGGGTTTTTATGTGTTATAATAACGAAAATTGTGACGATTTTGAAAGTTTGCAGGTGTGATAAAGTGGGAGTTTTTATGTGTTATAATAATGAGAATTGTGACGATTAACGTATCCATTTTAATAGAAGGCGGCTTCGTCGATAAACAACAAAAAATTGAGATAGTCAGGCTAATTTATCTGCTGCCAATTGACAAAAATGTAAGCGACTCCGAAAATGTCTTTCATCTAACCCTGTGTATGAATATGCTACGGATTACATATTTCCTAATTATTCTGGATTCTCAAATTTGACTTACATCTAACTGACGACTAATTTTCGTAGTACTAGTATGGAGATGTTCGACTACACTCGCAAGTACCATAAACGTCTTAGTCTCACCAGTTATTGATTCTGTCTGCTCTTTTATTCATATTCAATACTTTCTGTTCACTCGAACCGTTCCTCTATCCTTTCGAAGGTTTCTGGCTTCGGTTGATTTCTACCGGGGATCGCTATGCATAAAATTTGGATGCTAGCACTGAGTTTCTTTCAGATTCATCCAAAACGTCAATCATATCTATTAACTCTTCATAAAAATAATTCATTTGGATGATAACAGCGATGCTTTTATAAATTTGACATAAATGTTTACCGACTTTCTTTAACAGTTGACGCAAGTAGTCGGCCGCATTCCGGCCTTTATTGGACGAATATTTGGGTGCATAGAACAGTGCTCGTAGTTCTTTATTTGACCGCTGATTGCTCCTATGGTGGTTATGTCAGAAATTACAAAAGATGGGTATAGGACATTGTTAACAAAAACAAAAAAGAATAAAAAAGGGAACAAAATGCGACAATAAAATTAGGCTTTGAAAAAACAAAGTTCTTTGAGGCATTTTCGAGTGCAACTTATACCAAATAATGCAGAATTTTCTTTGCTACAAGCACTAGCAGAGTTAATGTTTTTACTTTTAAAAACAATAAAAAATGTTTTTTATTCTGAAAACGTGTTTTTGTCAAAAATTTCACTATTGGCTCAATTTTAAAAAGAAAAAACGGTTAAATAGACAGTTTAAACCAGTACTAGAAAATCAAAAAATGTATAGAGTGAGTCATTTAAATAAATAAGATCCGTGCATTTCCGGTGAAACCGGAAGTGCGTCGGAGTTTAAAGTATCTTTAGAATATGCGCCTCAAGCAACCATGAAACTTCCACAAATTGTTTTTTCTTTTATTTAAAACACAAAAGAACAATCGAAGAAGCGGCTACTAATGACTCACCCTGTATATACAGGGTGAGTTTTTGCTGACGTTTAGTATGGGTTTCACGGAAACTACAACAGATACAGATTGGATTAAATGGGAAAAGAATTTAATAGCTCTATTTAATTAGCGTTTTGTTTTTTGGAAAAAGTGCATAGCCTACCTAGATATTTTTTTTATTATTTTGCACGAAATTTTTTTTTTTCGTATATGTATACTTGCGTGATTTTGTTATTTCGTTCGATTTAGATGAAATGTGTAAAGGAAAAAGTTTTAGGAAATTATATGGTAAATAATACAGTTTAATCTATTCATGCAAATATAAAAATGGCCATAATTTATTTATTTTATCAAAATAACTATATCAAGTAGCACATCATGTGAATCGCTAAGAAAACATCTTTTTTTATAAAGTCATGGCCTACTATGGTTAGCATTTAAAAAAAATACAAGTTTGTGTCATAACTCTAAAAATAAAGTTGGAATAAAGAAATATGTATACCTAGGTTAAACTGTATTATTTACCATATAATAAAATAATAATTATTAACAAAACTTTTCTTTTGCAAAATATCTAGTGAGCCACTTTTTCCAACAAAAAAAAACCTAATTAAATAGAGCTATTAAAACTGCAATTCTTTTCCCATTTTACCAAATCTCAATCTGTTGTAGTTTCCGAGATCCTGGTACTAAACATCGGAAAAAACTGACCCTGTATTGTATATAAAAATTAATACTGGAAGCCTTTACTTTGTAATATTCCCTACTACAAATAAAGAAAACAACTTTTTATACTTTTCATACCACTATAATTCTATGAATGAGTGTTTTATTCCAACGCTGCATTTCAAGAGGAATTTGTAAATACAGAGAAAATTGTCTATCGTAAATTTTTTTTATACATTTCATCCTTGATATTGGAGAACACAGATTTTTTGTCCTTTATTTATTTTATAGTATTTAACAAACCGGTTATTTGTGCCTTTGTAAGGTTTTATTTGCAAGGTCAATTTATGAATGAATATGATGCGTATGCGTTCAAGTTAAAGTCCGTCCTAAATGCGCTCGGCTCGTGTAGATTGGCAACCTTTTTGTTGAGATGACTGTACGTAACCATAGCAACGATGGGGTTAACAATGCATAATAGGAACATTGGTGAGCGCGGATATTAAACATTTTGCATTTTTGTATAATTTTACTAATTTTTTACTGTGTAGTGTAGCTTTACCTTTACACCGTACAGCGCCCACCCAAAATCCTCCAGCGCCCACTGGTGGGCGCTACCGCCCACGTTGAGAACCACTGAACTAGAATATCGAGTAGTTATAAAATTTCTGACAAAACAAGGAAAATCTACAAAAATTATTTGTGAAGAAATGTTGGTTGTATACGGGGATGACTGTCCTTCAAAGTCGACTATTTGAGAATGGTCAAAATTGTTTAAACATGGCCGAGAATCACTAGATGATGATCTCCGTCCAGGTCGGACTGTTGACGTGATCACCGCCGATGTTATTGAAAAGGAGTTTCAGGAAGCACGGTTTTCAGAATTCTACACAAATACCTTCGGATGATAAAGGTTAGTGCGGGATGGAGACGTGTGAACAATTTTTAGCGCTTTCTGGAGACGAACCAGGTTTAATTAGCAATCGATTTGTCAGCGTAGTTGAGACCTGGGTCCATTATTTTGACCCTGAGTCAAAACAAGAATCAATGCGGTGGCATGTTAACTAGCCCTCCCAAGAAGTTTAAAGTCACCCCTTTTCCAGGAAAAAATATGCCAACGATATTTTGCGATTGTCAAGGAATACTATAGTCCGTCTCAACCTTAGTATTCAGTATGTGTCTTATGGAGATAGACAACATAGTTGTCAGATCGACAATAACAAGTTAGGTTGGTAACTCATTATAATGACACGAGATTTTAAATACTTGTTGGTTAGGATGTTATTCTAAAATAAAATTTACGAAATGACAATTAAATTATGAGTCATAAAATTTAGCGAAAAATAACAAAAACATGGCATAAAGTGCATATGTTCATCAAAAGCAACATATGTCCGTTATTACTGTTACATTAAAAAACATTTACATGTTAAATTAAAAATCATTTTTTGAAGATAATTACTTTATTTATTGGATGTACATTTTATGTGCTAAGCATACTTATTTAACAGAAATTTATTTAATTTTTGTAAGTGCCCAACAATATTA
This sequence comes from Amphimallon solstitiale, assembly GCA_963170755.1. Lineage (NCBI taxonomy): Eukaryota > Metazoa > Arthropoda > Insecta > Coleoptera > Scarabaeidae > Amphimallon > Amphimallon solstitiale. The sequence continues at coordinate 52,575,544 of OY720677.1, forward strand.
ATATAAGTAGGTATACATATTTATTACATAAAGATAATATACAGTAAAAAATCTAGATCATTTAAAACCGAGGCAATCCGAAGTAGTGAAACATCCGGATTATCGAAACCTTTTTTAAAAGTTAAAAAATAATATCCAAAATATGTATTATAGGGATTTATAAACTCAAATACAAACTAACATACAGGGTGCCCCACCGAAAACGAAACAGATTGAATATCTCGAAGGAGAAAACTTTTTTGAAAAAACGCAAAAACGGGTCGATTTTTGATCCACGGGGGCACCCTTCCATCATATCTTCAATTGTGATACGTCATTCCCCTCTCCTCCATCACTCTAACCATTACAATTTAAATAGGGAAAGTACTAAATACGATACATCATTGAAAAGGTAATTGTACGGAGAATTCAGCAATGTGATTGTTGGTTGCGCTATTTTTGATTTTAGTGCCCTCTAGCGGGAAAAAAGACGGTTACGTATTTCACAATGTGACACATCATTTCAAAGCTAATTTTATTAGCAATTTAATGCACAATTGAAAAAAAAAATAATCGAAAAACCTTGCAGAGCTCTAATATTCGAAACTACGAGCTTATTAGTTTACAAAAGACGCTGACAGTCTGTACTTGAGAATGATGACAAATAAATGTCAAAAATATTACGTATTTAGTTGCTAATAAAATTATAGCTTCACACATCATTTCAAAGCTAAATGATGTGTCACATTGTGGAATTACGTAACCGTTTTTTCCCGCTAGAGGGCGCTAAAATCAAAAATAGCGCAACCAACAATCACTTTGCTGAATTCTCCGTACAATTACCTTTTCAATGATGTATCGTATACCATAAGACCGCGTGCGTCTGCATTATCGCGATACCTGTAGGGTAAGCGAAACAGATAGAGATGTCTGTGTATTAGAACGGTAAACAAGTGGACGCAGTGTTATACTGGATTACAACAGAGCTAGTATTTCGCATATGCCTATGACGCACTCGTATTTGTTCAAAAAATCCACATTTATACGGTGTAGTCGGGCAGTCGCATTCGCCGTCGCTTCCACATATGGGCGTCAGTTCGAGTTTTATTATTGCTTAAGAATAACATTTTTTTATCTAATTATAGGTTAATTGCAATGTTGAATTACAATTCTGTTTTAAGAAGTAAATATTTTATGTTTCAGTATTTTATTATAGTTGAGTTTTTAGATTATAATATTTGTAGAAAAATATTATTTTAGTTAAGAAGTTTTTTTTTATTTTAAAGTCTAGGAGTTATTTATTATTTATTTTTGCTCTTTTATGTAATTTATGAAGCTGTGATGAGTTACTTCACTGACATATTATCAGTGATTATCTGATGCTTCATGCAACTACAAATAATTACTTACAACGGGAACGCAATACCTATTACACTGCTTTTCACTTTTTGCCTACGAATACATTTATACGTATAACTTATACGCCCGCTGTCGGTGTGGCAATTCAAGTTGGCACGCCCATTTATAGTCGACCAGTAGTTACTAATACATGCATTGCGCTATGAACGGCGGCCACACGGTATACTACTTTCCCTATTTAAATTGTAATGGTTAGAGTGATGGAGGGGAGGGGAATGACGTATCACAGTTGAAGATATGATGGAAGGATGTCCCCCTTGGATCAAAAATCGACCTGTTTTTGCGTTTTTTCAAAAAAGTTTTCTCCTTCCAGATATTCAATCTGTTTCGTTTTCGGTGGGGCACCTGTATAGAAAATGTTACAAATATCAAATTCTAGATACAAACTATAAAATACGTTATGTCACATAAAAAGTAAGGAGAATATAAGGGAAAAACCAAAATTTATAAAACTAATATTTAACAAATTCATTAAGTTTTGTTTGTTTAACACTGCACTGCTTGGCTTACATTGCGCGTTCGCGCGCATTATTCATTGTATGGACGAGAAGGTATTTAATTCAGGACCACTCTCCTCAGCCCACTGTATGCAGGTACTGAAACAATGAATTGCCATCACCATTTATACAGGGAAGGAAGGTTAACCTTTCCTTACACACTTTTACGTCCCGGTGCCGTTCTTTCTTTTGCATGAACCATTATTGTACGATCTGGCAAAAATTTCCAGAACAATGCAGATTTCTTCTGCGTTGTAAATCTGATTCGGCTGCAAATGCATCTCCCTAATTTTGTCCGCTAATTTTTAAAGAAACGGTTTGACAACATCTGAATGGCTAGATAATTTCCCTTCACTAACTTTGAACGAATACCATGTCTCTTTCTAAATTTATTTAGTCAACTTCGGCTTGCGTTGAACTAGCTGCGACGTACATGGCAAACTGCGCAATGGACGATCAGTATTAAGGGATACATAGTGTAAATGTCCTATATTTCAATTTCGTCCGGATTATTGGACTCCGGATTAGCGAAGCTTTACAGTAATTACAAGAAACAGTAAAATGTATTTTTTAATAACATAATAATAATATTTAAGCCAATAATAATATTAAAAACAATAACACAGTAACAGAGAATGGGCACGAAATTATATGAAGCTGATATGAAACACATTCGACAAAAATTAATCGCTTAAAGAGTCACTTAAGGCGTCGTCAGATGAAGATGAAGATAACAAATTCTTCAACGTTGCCTTGCAGTCCATCTACTTACTATCCACATATCATTCTCAATTTTTTTTACATGTTCGATATAATTCTGCCAATTATGAACTGTGACATTGTTGTAATCTCTAGTAATAGCTCTGACATATATTTGGCTTTAAAAGGTGATTTGTTCATCCTAACATAATTTTTAACTTCTGCCCATACCATTTCAATAGGGTTTAGATCACAATGATATGACGGCAAACGTAGAATCTCACAGCCGTTCGCTTTTGCAATTAAATCGAGCTTGCATTTTTCGTATTGAGATTTAACTTGAGTGACAGTGTATAATAAATCCCGCTTTAGCATACCATTTTCGATCGGTATTTGTTTTTCAACCAGCCATTCAATAATTTGATCCTTTTTATATGCCGTAGTTGGAACTTTTTCCACTTTTCTATGATATGCTGCATTGCCAAGTACAATTACTGAATTTTTAGGTATATTAGGCAGCAACTGTTTTGTGAACCACTCTTCATAGACTTCTCCATCCATTTCGCTATGTGCATCAGCTGTATTCTTTTTGTAAATAAATGTAAGTTCTGCACCAAGAACAAATCCATTTGCCCTAGCTGCATAAATCAGAGCGAATCGTGGTCTCGAACCACTTGGAGACTTTAAACCCGTGCTTAGAGGCCTTCACAAAATGCATGTCGAGAAGATTTAATCGTGGTATCACTCCACGCCTTAGTTGCTGCATGTTCAATGTTTACCCAAGATTAATTAGTATATATACTACTGTTCTACCTGGAAAAACAGAAATTTATATTTATATAAACGAAGCATCAGCAAATAATGAATGTACAGTGCTTGACATAATTAATGTCTCCCCCATTAAACACGTAGATATCAAAACTACCTTCCTTCTTTTCGCCTGACAAACGTATCGGTCTTTTTCAGGTATGCGAAAAAGGATTATAATATACGCCTTGTAATCTTTGAATAAGAATATGACAAGTAAAGGTAAACAAGTTTCAATATCTGCAATATTAGTATATGGAGTATTTTAGAATTTTACAGGAGCAGTGGATATGTGGGTTGATATTAATAGATAATAAACACATAATCAGCTTTAATCATTCGTATTTTAACGTTTTAAATATTATAGTTGTTTTATTTATTATAGCTATAATAATTATCATTCTTGTTAATTAGTAACCGAAACCAAATCTGACAAATAGTTCTAAAAAGAAAATGGTTTTTAAAATTAAAACATGTTTAATGTAACAAATTGTCACTGTTTTGTTCGTTTCAACTTATGAAAAAGATATAAAATTATAGAAACGTTTTTCATATATACAGTGAATACATATAAGTGTCAAATTAAGCAAGTATGTGGGATAAAAACTCAAATATTACAATAAAATTATCTAATGATTCTAATAATAATGAACTAAAGAAATACAACCAATAAATAATGTATTCTAAAAAACAAGAATGAAAGAAATAATAATAAAAATAAAACACTGATTTTAAAGTTTCAAAATTTTAATTATAGTAAACCCCGCATAGCCACTTCATCAGGTGGATGAATAATCAAGAATTTACATTAGTGCGAGAAATTATACTTCGTATAAGAAAGTAAAAGAAAATGAGGTGTGGCCGTACGTATGAGCGTTTCAAACTATACAATTTTAAGAATTTTTTTACACAAAAATTATTCAAAATCCTATTCTAAGTACTTCTATTCTCTCAATAAATCGCTATAGAATGCATACTTTGCAAGATATTCGAAAAAAAAGTGCTAGTCCCTAAGAGTAAAAGAGTACTTCCGGTCCGAATTTTGAAATTTCATATCTACAAAAAATATTGCAAATCTAGCACTAAATACTTTTGTACTCTTGATAAATATATACAGAATGCATAATTTACGACATATTCACAAAAAATCGCTATTCCATAAGAGTAAAAGTGGTACTTCCAGTCTTAATTTTGAAATTTTTTTTACACAAAAGATATTGAAAATTATGTTCTAAATACTTTTTTACTCGTAACGTATCTGTCTAAAAAGCATGACTTACGAAATATTCGGAAAAAAGAGATTTTCGATAGAAGTACATAATACTTCCGGTAGAAATTTCGAAAAACTTTTTAAATAAAATTGTTCTCAATTTTAATTTTAAGTACGTATAAATTCTTTATAAATTTGTTTAAACTTAGTAGTTGACGAAATATTGGCAACATTTATTTTTTTTACTGAAGTAGACTGCTACTTCCGGTCTACCGATTTTACTGAAAAACTAATTAGATCTCAAGAGGGAGATTAGACACGTAAATACAAAATTTGGAATTGATATCTACAGCGGTTTGACCGCTATCGTGGTCAAACACAGTCACACAGACATTTTTTAAAAACAACTTTTTCGGTATCAGGGGACTCCAAAACGTGGACATCTGCAAAAATCTCGAGGTCGAAAATTTTCGTCATCACAAGACTTCCTTATATTACGTATAAGAAAGTAACAATAGGGACAAAACAGACAAAAAATCAAACTGGAAGATCCTTTGCCCAGAGAGTGTCCGAACATAATAGAAGTTACCGGGATAAAAAAGCTGATTCTACATTTGCGAACCATTGTTTAGAATGTAAACATACTTTTAACAATAATTTTAAAATATTTCATATCCAAGACAAAAGTAAAAAACTTGTTCTCCTAGAATCATTAGAAATTTCTAGAATTTCAAAATCAGGGTGAGCGTTAAATGGTCAAACCAACCTATGTCACTCCCCACTTTTGTCCTTAAATTTGTAATATGTTTGTTTAGTACATACAGCGTGAAAATAAAGTAGCGGATAAAGGCATTAACTTCATTAATATTCATTTTTTGAGAAAAATCTCGAAGGGGTATAGCGATTTTAACTAAAGGGAATATTTTCATGGCATTTTCAGTTTCCTACTTCATTTGTTTTTCATGTTATGACATCACCGACTTTTTTTTTTAAATTACAACCTATATTTTTATAAATTTATTTCGATAGGACTTTCAATTCTCTATCCAACGGTATAAAATTTTGATAATGTTATATTTTAAAAAAAATTGAGAAAAGGAGGCTTGAAGTTCAAATATTAAAAATTCATTATATTGGTAAAGTAAATTTAGTTACCGATGCCTAAAACAAAAAAACATTAGTTGCAGCTGTCAGAATATAATAATTTGTCAGTAACACATTAAAGTAAGTGTTATTTCACTTTTCTAAATTAGAATAACTTAATTTTAGCCCAGAATTCGACACGAAATTGGATTAATATCAGCTCAAACTATTCAGAATGTGAAAAATGTGTTTTATAATCGTCTTGAGTATTGTCGGATGGTTCAGGGTCGTCATTTTGAACACTTAATGGAAATGTAATTTAAAAAGTGTTATTTCTGTTCTTATTTTTGTGATGTTATCGTTAGATTTTTTTCCTGGTTAATGAATTTAGTTTTAATATGAATATTAACTTTGAATGGAGTAGATAGTAAATTTACAGTTCAATTTTTCAGTATTTTTATATTATATACCTACAATAAAAGCCATTTTTACTTTCTTATACGTAGTATAAGGAAGTATTGTGATGATGAAAATTTTCGACCTCGAGATTTTTGCATTCAAATGTACTTAAAATTAAGTTTGAGAAAAATTGTATTAATAAAGTTTTTCGAAATTCCCACCGGAAGTAGGTCTTTTACTCTTATCGAAAATCAGTTTTTTGCGAATATCTCGCAAGTCATGCTATCTAGGCAGGTACATTACCAGTATAAAAGTATTTAGAACGTACTTTTAAATATCTCTTGTATAAAAAAAAATTCAAAATTCGGACCGGAAGTAACACTTTTACTCTTACCGAATAACGATTTTTTGCATATATGTCGTAAATTATGCATTCTATATATATTTATGAAGAGTACAAAAGTATTTAGAGTTGGATTTGGAATATTTTTTGTATAAATGAAATTTCAAAATTCGGACCGGAAGTAACACTTTCATACGTATAAGAAAGTCGTGTGGTGGCCACACCTCATTTTTATAATAAAAACCAATTTTCCGTCAACTTTTCCATCAAATTTACGTGACTAAATTACCGTATACTCCGGCGTATAAGACGCACTTTTTTGGCCGAAAAGGTAGGCTCAAAATCCACCTGCGTCTTATATGCCGACTATAGAAAATGAACATTTTCAGAATGCACTAAAAAAAACAAAGAACTTATTAAACATCTATTCAACTATTAATAGGTCATGTAGGTACACTATGTCATACATTCTTTTAGTTACACATCAGTAGACATAAAAAGTTCATTATACTCATCTTCTGTAATATTTGCTGTACGTCATTTTGATGAATATCACCATTATCATTTTCTTTTTCTTCATCTATCCACAACAAGTCATCTTCTGTCCCGTCCAGATTATTTGAAATTGAACATTTTTTAAAAGACTTGATCACCACATCTGTTGGAATATCTTTCCATCCATTAATTATCCATTCACAGATAATATCTAATGAAGCATGACGCATTTGACCCCCTTTGGTATAAGTTTTTTCACCCTCCACTATCCACATATTCCATTGTTTCCGTAAATTTTCTTTGATTGGTTTGTTTATGCACACATCTAATAATCTTCAGTTAAATGAGATCTAAACATGTCCCAAACTAAAAGAGATGGTTTTCCTAGAGCTCCGGGTCGGTTTTTCCAGACATGTTCTATCCACAACTCAATGCCTTTTTCATCCATCCATCCCTTTTCGTGGACATGAACAAAAACCACAGCAGGAAATTTTAATTTCGGTAAAGTTTTCCTTTTAAAAATTACCATTGGCCTCAATTTTGTACCATCTACTAGACAAGATAACGCAACAGTAAACCTATTTTCTTCATTGCCAGTAGTCCTTATATTAATTGTTTTAGTTCCTTTCAGGTCGACTGTTTTATTGCCGATCGTGTCCATCATCACTGGTGTTTCATCCATATTGCCAAATTGAGACAATAAATAATTTTCTTTCTTTCTTTCTTGTCTGAATCACAAATGTTTGAAACTTTCGTACCTTCTCCTCCAAATTGTCTGGCAATTTTTGTGAAAGTTTGGTTTTTTCTCGAAGCAGTAGATTGTTTCTATTCATAAATCTTCCACACCAACTTTGAGATGCCTCGAAATTTACACTTTCTTCTTTATTACATTTTGGCCATTTTAGTGCAAACAAACGAATAGAGCTTCTTGTTACAATCAATCCATTCTTACGACTTTCTAAAACCCACTGCTTGACATGTTCTTCTAATATTAGCCACTTGGCTTGTCCCTTTCTTAATGCACATTTGCTTTTTGGCATTTCATTTATGTTCTCTTCATTTTTTCTCCATTGCCGTACCATACATTCGTTTACGTTGTAAATTTTTGCAGCAGCTCAATTACCGTGTTTCTTTCCGCAGTGTATTACAGTACACTTAAAACTTGCTTCATATTTTGAACGTTTTGTAGGAGCCATCTTTTTTTGCGCACGTCTCACGTCTGTGATTTCAAAACAACTGACCGTTACAAATTCTAGGTGCGTCTTATACAACGAATACATGAAAATACAAACAATAATGTTGGAAAACGGGGGTGCGTCTTATACACCGGTGCGGCTTATACGCCGGAATATACGGTAGTTTAATGAATTTTTATTATTTGAACTTCAAGACTCCTTTTCTCAATTTTTTTAAATATAACATTAGAATTTTTTATACCGTTGGATAGAGAATTGAAAGTACTATCGAAACCAATAAAAAAATTTAGGTTGTTATTTAAAAAAAAAGCCGGTGACGTCATAACATGAAAAACAAATGAAGTAAAGAAACTAAAAATGCGATAAAAATATTTCCTTTAGTTAATATCGCTAACCCCTTCGAGATTTTTTTTCACAAAATGAATATTAACGAAGTTAATGGCTCTATCCGTTACTTTATTTCCACACTGTATATAATTTCTCGCACTAATGTAAATTCTTCATTATTCATCCACCTGATGAAGTGGCTGTGCGACGAAACAACGTTGTATGGGTTTACTTATATAATTAAAATTTTGAAACTTTAAAATCCGTGTTTTATTTTTATTATTATTTTCATAGAGTTTCAAGAATGAAAGAAATAAATTCCGAAAATGATTAAGTAAACCACTACAAAAAAATTCTAAAAATAAAAAAAAAACAAAATAAATCTGGGCCGCGGTCTTTATCCGTATTCTTTTCTTAGTTTCCTCACTGTATGGCTTCGTCTATTGTCGTTTCGTCACCAATCTACGGAACTTTTTCAGGGTCTTTTATTGTTGCTGCTGCGGCTGCTTCACAGTGACTGGAAACTTTCTGTTTTGGGATGGTTTATATAGACCAGTCACTGTGTAGCAGCAACAGAAGTAACAAAAGATGACTTTGAATATGTCCCATACGATTCAAATTCAAATTCAAATTCAAATTTCTTTATTGTCATAGACCCAACAAGTAGGTATTGACATTGTCAATATTCATTTACATCGATAGTAATTAATTAAATATAATAACAATTAATGTATAAATAAAAAAATACACACACACACACACACACACACACACACACACACACACATATACATATATACACACATATAAATATTTCGTAACAAAGAAAAAAAAATCATTTCAAAATTCTGCAAGTGTGTAAATACATATATCACTTAAATACAATTTTAATTTCCTCTTAAACAAGGCTGGTGACTGACATTCCTTAATTTCCCCGGGTAACATATTAAAGTAATTAGCGCCAGCATACAACGGCGATTTTTTGAAAGCCTCAGACCGCGGAAAATCGGTGCGAAGATGCATGTTATTTCTAATATCATATGAATGTATCATTCCAGAGGTGGACAAGTCCCTACAATTACTGTATATATATATATTAATAATTTATATATATAAATTGAAGCCACCGTTAGGATCTGTTCCTCCCTAAAGGTCTCTCGACAAGAAACAGATGGATGTAGGTTAAAAATTAAACGTATAATACGTTTTTGTATAATAAAAATCCTCTGGAAGCCATTATTTGCGCAAGCTTGTCCCCACATCACAATCATATAATTTAATAACGGGTACACCAATCCATAATAAATATTCAATAGAGATTCTGGGCCCACCATAGACTTTAGATTGCTTATCAAGTAATAGCACCTATTTAGTTTCGACGCTAGAAAAGTCAAATGGTCCTGCCAAGTAAGATGCATATCCAAAACTAAGCCGAGGAACTTTGAACATTGACTAAGTTGTACGTCAATATCATTGAAATGAATTACATCCTGTAGTGTGGTTGCAGTATTTTTTCGACAGAATTCAACGCAATTGGTTTTTTTGAAATTAATTTCTAGTTGGTTGTTACTACACCATTCGGCAAATTGCCTGATCGCCGTCAACAAATTCTGTCTTAGTATCTCCGTATTCGGTGCAAATATAAGTATTGTGGTGTCGTCAGCATACATAAAAACCTGTCCCACCGTGATACCATCAGGTAAGTCATTAATAAATAATAAAAAAGCAAGCGGACCTAACACACTCCCCTGCGGTACACCGATACTCACATCAAACTCGTCTGAGAGAGTATTGTTTGCTTTTACCCTAATTGTTCGATCACGAAGATACGATCCAAACCACTTATTTAAATTCCCTCTTATGCCAACACTTTCCAATTTTTCCAGTAAAATATCTTGATTAAGGGTATCAAAGGCCTTTGTTAGATCGAAAAATATACCCGCCACCTTCTGTTTTGAGTTCAACAGATTGTTTATACTTTGTGTGAGCCGTATAGCTGCATGTTCGGTAGACAATCCTCCGCGAAACCCAAACTGTTCAGGGGCGAGTATGTTGTTGGCATTTAAATAATCAATTACCCTACTATACACAACTTTTTCAATGATTTTAGAAAAGCAAGATAGTATCGCTATAGGTCTGTAATTTTGAATATCAAGTTTATCATTTTGTTTATGTATGGGAACTATGATAGCCTGCTTCAATGCATCAGGATACACACCCTCCTCGACAGAACCATTGATAATAGGTGTCAGAAGCTGCGAAACCTCACGCATGCAGTACTTAATCAACTGTATCGGGACACCATCATAACCAGCGGATTTTTTACTCGCTATTCCATTGATTACATTCTCGACTTCGTTACTGGTAACGTGATGGAAAAACATAGACCCCGCAGTCGAATTATTTCCCGACCTGTAAACGTGGTTTTGAAATTTAAGTTTTACATTTCTTACTACTTCGCCCGTAAAAAATTCTCCAAATGTATTTGCAACAGTTCGCGAGTCAGTAATAACTATATCGTTATCTTTTAGAGCTATCGGTGATGCCTGTTTTCTATTAATGGATTGACAGTTTACAATATTCCATAAAGTCTTTGGTCTGCAGGATGAGCTACTAATTTGTTCTTCATAATACGCTTTCTTTTTCATATTAATTTTAGATATATAGTCTTTTTTTGATTGTTTATATAATGTGTGTATATTTGAATCTTTTGTTACCTTTCTAAGCCAATCCAGGTTTAGTAGGTTCTCCTTCTTAGTCCTTAAGTCGGCATCGAGCCATGGTATAGGTTTTATTCGTTTCTTTGCAATTACCCGCGTCAGTGGAAAATGAATATCGAAGAGAAGCCGAAACTCATCCCAAAATTTATTAAACATACTTCCAGAGTCCAAACACCTATACTCATCCAGCCTCAATGTGGACAGCCCCTCCCGAAAGCATTGATGACGAAACGTCGGTAGAGTAAGCCATCACGACGTGGTCCTAGTCTGGAAACCAAGAAGAGAATAAGAAAACTAATATTTTATGTAATAACCATTAGCAGTTATACAGTCGCTTAGTCTGACGGGCAATGAATGTAAAAGTTTTTCACAATATTGACCACCACGTAACTACCACACGTTATATACATTTAGGCTTAAATGTTCTACAGTGCGAATATTATCTGTTATTCTTTCGGACCATTTACGAACCATTAGCACACACAGATTTTCTATAACGTTGAGTTCAGGTGATTTAGGAAGCCACGGAATTAATATTACTTCGGAATTATTTTCTATCCAATTGCGTACTGTTCTCGAAGTATGAACAGGCGAGTTATAGTGAACGAGCTAAATTGGATCATCTGGAAATAATATGCGCACATTGGCCAGGAATATTATTTATGCTTTCGAGAATATCTCTGTAATCTTCACCAGTTAATCGTCCCGGAATTGGAACAACTTCTCTAGGACTGCCTGCGCACATCCATCCCAAAAACCGCAACTTATTCTGCCACTTCTTCTTGTACCTTGGACATATTACCCATCATACCTAGTATTGTTTGGCTGCCAAAGCACTTTTATTGAATTTTCAGAAGTAGTAAACAGTTTTTTTTTCCACGAAAGAAACATTTTCTCAATTTCTTAATATTTCCATTGGTAAAATTTAGGCGAACAGCAACATGTTGTTTTGAAATGTCAACTTTTCTTGCAGGTTTTCTGCAATGTATTCCATATTTGTGCAAAGCTCAAATGATCGTCCTTGACGAACATTCTAGTTGTAACAGTTCCATTATTTATTTCTTTGAAGAAAATGTTAATGGAGTTTTCTACGGACGGATCTTCAAAACTTTTTGAATACATGAACATTAAAATCAGAAAAGCGTTTACAAGAATATGTCGAAACGTTTTACACAACATTAGTACTTCTTTGGAAAACAGAATACTCACGTGCATTGCAAAAGTTGTGGTTGTGTTGAATTTATTCTTTAATGAAATTTGTTCTTCTTTCTTTTAATTGTTGTTACGTTGCTCAATAGTTCTAGGTTATTTGTAAATTGCGTTATTTTGTTGCTGATTTTTTTCTATCAAAGTTTTAGGACATCAATTTATAATTTTGCAAAACTACAACCAACTCTTATGAAGAGCTTCAACAATGAAAGAATAAGAGCAATTAGGCAAATTAAATTGAAGATAGCAGCATTGTTTCATGCACCTTTTAGTGGGGCGGCATCTTCAAATATGTCAGTAAACATAACCTTTATTTTATTTCGTTGTTAACCAACAGTGTAAAGAATGAAGTACTGCAATTGGATATTGCCGGAATTAAAAAATTGAAATGCGTGCTCTTCATTCTGTAAAATTATTACCTTTGGGATAGTTAGATTTAACGTATACTTTGTTTAACAGTTGACTAAGGAAGTCGGGCCCCATTCCTGCCTTCAATTGGTTGAACGAATATTTGGGTGCATAGAACAACAGCGCTCGTAGTTCCTTAATTGACAGCTAATTGCTCCTGTAGTGATTATCTCAGAAATTACAAAAGATAGGTATAGGATATTGTCAACAAAAATGAAAGAGAATACAAAAACGAAGAAAATGCCTCAATAAAATACGGGGTGTTCCATTTAAAAAAAAAAGTGTTTTTGGTATGTGAAAATTTCGAGAAGTAGGCTTTAAAAAACAAAGTTTTATGAGGTATTGTCGAGTGCAACTTATACTAAGTGATGCATAATTTTCTTGGCTACAAGCATCACCAAAGTTAATGTTTTTACTTTTAAAAACAACGTGAAAATGATTTTTTTCTGAACACGTGTTTTGGTCAAATATTAAAAAAAAAAATAACTCAAAAACTATTGGCTCAATTTTGAAAAAGAAAAAACAGTTGATTAGACAATTTAAAGCAGTACTAGAAAATTCAAAAATATATAGGGCGAGTCATTTAAATAAATTAAGTTCTGCATTTCCGATCAAACCGGAAGCGCGTCAGGGGTTAAAGTATTTTTACAATATGTGCCACAAGCAACCACGAATCTTCCACTAATTGTTTTCCTCTATTTAAAACACAAAAGAGCAATCGAAGAAGCGCCTATTAATGACTCACCCTGTATATATGTTAAGAAGTATTTTTCCCTTTCATTGCAAACGTTTGACAAAAAATAACTATCCATAGCAAAGATCCCATTGACACAGGAACATACAGATAAATGAAAAGAAAAAAATGCGTTAATATAACAAAATAACCTAAGAAAAATTGATTCAAACCGTTATTACGAATCGAAATGAAATATTTGCTCGCTATTGTAAATAGACTTTGAAAACAGTTTTGTTTCTCCGATATTTTCTCTTATTTCCAAGTTAGATTCTTTTTGGTGCTGTCCTCGAGGCATTATTGTCAATTTTTTATAAGGACTTATATATTAACAAAATCAAGACCACAACTGAAGTGTAGAAGCAATAACACCTCTCCGTCTGTTTATTTGATAATTTTCCAAAGCCTATGTTACACTTTCCATTCATTCCCTTATTAGAAATTATAAATCTAAGCATTTTATTTACATCAAACGATGAATCACAGAAACAGAAAATAACAATGTTATTATACCTATAATAAATACATTGTCCCATTACAAGTAAAACGTTTTCAGTTATATCAATTATTATAGACTAGTATATAGTGTATGCATTCGTTGCATACATTAAAGACATCTTTAACCGCTACGAATATTTATGGTGTTCGATACAACTCTAATTTTACTTGAATAAAAGGTTTTTTAAACAAGATTTAAAATTATGTCCATAATATTTAAAACGTGAAAATAAGAATACTGATAGTCCTCATATATTTATCTTGCAGGTATTGGAACTTGTTTACATTTATTTTATTTACAATCAAAGATTACAATGCCCATATTATATCCCTTTTTCGTATACCTGAAAAAGACGTTGCCCGGCAGAAAGAAGGTAGGTAGTTTTGATACTTACGTGTTTAATGGGGGACACATTAATTCTGCCAGGCACTGTACACAAACACAAAATATAAATAATCTTTACCTTCTTCTCTGAATCGTTTGATATCTCGCAAATATTTGTGTCTCCCTCCATCTTATAATATCATCGCGATCAATCAAAATGCTTTTCCGTTTTAACCTTTGAAATTCGAAACCGATATCATGTAAAAATCTATGCAACGTTGTTCGTTTGAAGTTGGGAAGATCACTATCGCTATTTACAGCTTAAAGAATAGTATTCAATGTAGGTGGGATATTTTCCATGAAAAAGCTATGCACTTTTCGATGGACAAGTGCTGTACATTTTCGCCATATGTGCGTAAACGGGCATTTAGTTGCACACCTTTCCTTTTCCTTTTATGCTTTACTGGACTTGATAGAGGCCCTTTGTTTTGCTTTTATTTATGGTTTATAATTATACGTATTTAATGCTCATTTACCACTACTAACCTTGAAAAATAAGTGCGTTATAAAAACAACGATTAATGAACAATATCAGAAAACTTTAAATGCACAAACGAAAACCAAACAAAGCACGCAACGAATTTGGCACTTGACAGGAAGGTTATGTTGTGATACTTATACATTGCTTGTACACCAACCCACAATACCAACCGTAACCATAATAAATCGAACTGACAACATTGCCTTGAAATAAAAAGAGACAGTTTATTACAAATTGCTTAAGGTAGTAAATGAGGCATATATCCCATAAGAGACTGTACTGAATACTAAGGTTGAGACGGTCTATAATTATTGATGATTAACTACGTAAGGGTAGTACGGTAACAAAGAGAATCTATGAAAGCGAGGAAGTGCGGAAAACTGACGCAAGGTATCCTGTTTGTTGCTTCACGATAATGTACAAGTCCACAAATCAAAACTTGCAAAAGCTGCCGTTGCCGAATGTGGCTTCACAGAAATAGACCATCCACCTTATAGTACAGATCTCGCTCTGTGCGACTATTTTTTGTTTCCTTTTTTTCTGTGACGGGAAAAAAGTTTGACATTTTATCTTTCTTAATAGGTAAAAAAATGTCACTCTTTATGAAATTACTTTTTTCCCCGGGAACAAAGTACTCATTTTTTCCCCGGGGAGAAAAGTGACATTTTGATATGTACACATAAGTAAGAACACGGACATTTAATTTTAATATATTGTATTATACAAATAGTTGCAATTAGTTATGTAAGCCAATAACACCGTCTCCGAAAAAGAACTGCATTTCTTTTTCACCTTCCATTCAAAATAACTAATAATCAATTTAAGTTCGCAAATTTTTAAAACCAAACACAAAATTAAATTAAATATTTGAATACTTTACAGGTTTTCTTAGCAACGCAGGTCTAATGTCGCTATAAGTACAAACAGCCTACCAATTTAAAACTTCAAATGTCACATCGATTGATTTTCTGACTTTAATCTTTACTTTTTTTCAGTATTAAATCGTCGTTTTTCCCATCACAGAAAAAAATAGTGTATTATACACGGGTAAAAACATTAGATTTTAGCTCTCGGTATTTTGACAAACATTACCTCCATTAGCACCTTTAGTGCTAAATTAAATTAAATTGTGTCTCAATTTAAATTAAATCGCTTGAAAGATTTAACGGTTGCCCAAAAATTGTGTGTATATCTTGTCCGCGAAAATCTTTAACGTACTCGAGATTGTCTTGCCTCGGCCGCAAGCGGCCTCGGCGACAATTTCTCTCTGCGTACGTTAAAGTGTGTTTTCGCGGCCTTGATATACAAATAACTATTATTTCAAAATCAATACATGTATTTTTACAATAAATGATTATTATTAAGTTATAAATAACTCGGGCATTATTTGCAAATGCGTTTCATCTTCATCAGCGTATACGAGGCTTCGACTTTGCAATGTTTACATCTGTTCAACCTATGAGAGAACGATAATGTGTTGATCACGCACTTTTGTCTGTCTATTTGTTCGTGATACACAGTATAGCTTTATCTACGAATTACAGAACTGATCTTAACTTGATGCTCTTCTAATCTATGATGAGACCTAAAAGTAACTGTCATGATTTTATATAGTTGTTTGTAAAATGTATGTATGTTATGTATAAAATGAGGTTAGATATATTTATTTATTTTCAGAAGATGGAACCTACCGATACCGGTGAATGGAAGTGCAGAAATAAGAAAACGTAAGAAAGGCCGCTCCCAAATCTATAAATGTGAGCAGTGTAAGTACAAGACAAAATACAAGGCAGATCTCAGGAACCACACTAACAACCGGCATTTCAAAATAAGAATTTATAAATGTGCGATTTGCAGTAAACTATACAAGACTAAAGAATCTCTCAAGTTGCACGTGGAAAATACACACATTTATGTTAGCGAAAAGGAAGACCAAGAACAGCCAACTAGTGATTATGTAAAGGAACACCCAAAACTAGAACAATCAAAATCGCAAGGTCAAATGAAACGATTTGATACCATACCTGGGCTGCAATCAAAATACAAACAATCTTTGAGAAATCATATAAAAACTAAACATTTGAAAGAATTTAGTTATAACTGTGATAAATGTGAATACCGAACAAACCTGAAATGTAATTCAATACGTCATATAAATACCAAACATTTGAAGATGTTTTATTATAAATGTAACATATGTGAATATTCATCAAACGTCAAACGTGATTTAAAATGTCATATAAACACTAAACATTTGGAAGATTTTGATTATAATTGTGACTCATGTGAATATAGAACAAAACGCAAAATTAATTTAAAATATCATATTAAATCGAAACATTTGAAAGAATTTAATTATAAATGCGTTTCATGTGAATTTAGAACAAATTACAAAAGCCATTTAATATGTCATACAAAAACGAAACATTTGAAAGAATTTAAATACAAATGTGAAATGTGTGACTTCAGAACAAATAGGAAACATGATTTGCAAAAACACATAAAAATAAAACATTTGAAGGAATTTAATTTTAAATGTGACATATGTGAATTTAAATCAAACCACAAAGATACTTTAATATGTCATATACAAAGCAAACATTTAAAGGAATTTATTTATAAATGTGACTCTTGCAACTATAGAACAAACATCAAACGTAATTTAAAAAGACATATCAAAACCAAACATTTGAAGGAAATTCTTTATAAATGTGATAAATGTGAATATGAAACATACCGCACAGATAATTTGGAATATCATATAAAAACAAAACACTTAAAGCAATTTCATTATAAATGTGACAGATGTGAATATGGAACAAAGACCAAAAGTAATTTTGAAATACATATAAAAACCAACCATTTGTTAAAATTTGACTATAAATGTGACTCATGTGAATTTGGATCAAATTACAAAAATAGTTTAGAAAGCCACATAAGAACCAAACATTTGAAGGAATTTAATTATAAATGTGACTCATGTGAATTTGGATCAAATTACAAAAATAGTTTAGAAAGCCACATAAGAACCAAACATTTAAAGGAATTTATTTATGAATGTGATTCTTGCAAATTTAAAACAAACATAAAAAATAGTTTAAAAAGACATATAAATACGACACATTTGCAGGAATTTCATTATAAATGTGACAAATGTAATTATGAATCAAACCGCAAAGATCTTCTAGAATATCATATAAAAACAAAACATTTGAAGATATTTCCTTTCAAATGTGACAAATGTGAATTTGAATCTAACCGCAGAAATAATTTAGATCATCATAAAAAAACTAAACATGTGAATGAAATTGATTATAAATGTAAGAATTGTGAATTTGGAACAAACATCAAACATGATTTAGAATATCATATAAAAACTATACATTTGAAGGAATGTGGTTTTGAATGTGACTCTTGTGAGTTTAGAACAAACAACAGAGATAATTTAGAATGTCATAAAAAAATAAAACATTTAAAGGAATTTAATTATAAATGTGACTCATGTGACTATAGAACAAACAACAAAAGTCATTTAAACAGACATATAAAAACTATACATTTAAAGGAATTCCCTAATAAATGTGACTTATGTGACTATAGAACAAGCTCCAAAAGTAATTTAAAATGTCATATAAAGACAATACATTTGAAAGTCTTTGATTTCAACTGTGACTCATGCAAATATAGATCAGGCACTAAACGAAATTTAGAAATACATGTACAAACAGCACATTTGAAGGTTTTTAATTATAAATGTGATATATGTGAATTTGTGACAAACTACAAAAAAAGATTAGAAAAACATGTCAAAACAATACATTTGAAGGAATTCGATTACAACTGTGACTCATGTGACTATAGAACAAACCGAAAATATCTTTTAACAGGACATATAAAAAGAAAACATTTGTAAACGTAATGGATGTAGATACTGTAGCGACTATTGTAATAAACTCTTGAACAGTTTATAATAATCTTTATTGTATTAAGCCTGAAGTCTCGAGAAAACAGTTTGTTTTTCTTTATGTTTGTTGTCATCCTAATATTATTATGTTTGTTTAAACCTCCAGTTCTGAAGAGTTCCGGAACCGTTCTAGAATTAGTAGTTCTGATCGTAATGCGCATGTCCGGCCAAATCCTGGTTCTGAAATGGTTCGAAATCCTGAAGGTCCAAACAGTTTTAAAATTGGAATTTTAGGGGACCTTGTACTACCAACATTAGTAATAGAATTATTAAAAACACCAAACTAATAGAAACAAATATCCAGCGCAATGAATATTTAAATGTTACTGCATCTGCTTCTAACCGCCAAAATTGCGACAGGATTTAAAAAGTAATGAAGAAGTTGTTCAGAGTTGTTTCCTAAATTTTGTAATCGATATTTGTGATAAATCGGGTAAATAAAACAAGTATTTTTAATACAAGCTGTTATTAATAAATGGCATGTACATCAAATGCAAACACACATCAATAAATATTTATTATATAACTATAAAATCACCAATCATAATGGTTTTAAACAAATATATTACAATACACTTTAAATGTTCAAAGCCAGCTACTTTTCTTTTCCTTCACTTATTCATTTAAAGTAAAAGATTATGCCCAAGATATTTTTTTAAGATTATTTTTAATCTGAAGTAGCACACTCTTTTAATTCATTAATAGATTGTTCCAATATCTATTTCAATAAAGTAAGTCCTACATCAAATTGCTTTTCTTTCTGTTATAAATACAGATCACTTTCTTCTGGATGAGAACCAAATAGGTTTTCATGTACATCTCCAGAGCAACAATCCATAATGCATATGAATTCCTAGTAGAAGTTCAACATAAATACGATAAAATAACCAGAAAAGTACGGAAGTTGATACGAATGACAATTGCAGATACTCAGGATTCATCAGAATTTTAAATACTAGCCCATCAGACAGAACTGTTCCAAACAGTTCTTGAATTACTAGTTGTGAAGGACCAAACATTGAACTACCAATTTTCAGAATTTGTAGTTTCAGAACTGCATGGTCCGAACAGTTTTTTTTTTTTTTACAAATGACGCATTAGTTCTAGAACCGTTCAGAACTGGGATCTGAACAAACCTATTGTAAGTGTGTGCCCACTCTCGTGGGTATTACACACGTCACATTCTTATGTTTACAGTGTCGGATCAGCAGTTGCTTTGAGTGGTCTTTTCCAATAAAATTACAGTAGTACCCCGTTATCCGCTGACTCCGTATCCGCGGTTTCAGTCATCCGCGATTCACCTATGATGAGCAGAAAACGCGTTATATCAATAAATATAAAAGTTATAGGAGCATTTGTCGATATATCGTCGAATATATGAGTCATCCCCTGAATTCGGCGCTCTCTTATAAGTTAAACAAGTTCGAACGTGCTTAAGGTGCCACTCGCTTTTACTTGTACATATAAACTCTCCTGTTAACTATGAGTTTAGTATTATTCGAATTGTCGGACAAGACAGTGCTTGCAATAGTTTTTAAATAAAGCAAGTAAATTTGAAAATCATTTTAAAATGGCTTCTAAACCAAAAAGAAAACATGAAATGTTCACTATTAGTGAAAAAATAAAAATCATTAATATGATTGAAATAGAAAAAAAATCTATTGCAACTGTTGCTAAAATATACAATAAAAACGAATCTTCGATACGAGAAGTGTTAAAAAACAAAGATAAGATTCGAGCTTGTTTTTCTTGTGCACCCAAAACTGCAAAAGTTGCAACCACAATACGTAATAAAGTGTTACTTAAGAGGGGCCTTTACCAACAAATAGAAACGTATGCAACTTATATTACTCGCGGGACGAGTAGACGCAAGGGGGTGTGAGTGGGTGAAGCTACACGTTATGAGTAGAGCTGAGGATGTTTGGGGTACGGCAGGACCGTATGTAGTGCATCCCCACCAGCGTATAAACACGATGCAGCGAAACACTTTAGTTAGTCGTGAACTGGCAACGTGATCGTGTGTTGTCTTGAGCTCTATTTAATAAGTATGACGGACGTGCCCAAGCCAAGAAAGCGCCCATTGTATAACGACGTGAAGAAATTTATCCGAGACTTTCCCGATTTGTATTACAATGGAGCAAAAGTGGTTTGTAAATTATGCGATAAACAGTTACTTTGCTGGGACAAATACCACTGTAAAAGACATGTTGAAAGTGTACAACACAAAGACAAAAAAAATAATGTGCTGTCTAAAACGCAATTCATTTTCGATTTATTGACAATGCTACTCGTCTGCGATGTGCCAGTTCACCTGCTAGATAAAAAAGCCTTGCACGACTTTTGGAATAAATACAATTCCAACATAAAGCTACCGTCACGGAGAACGTTACTCACCTATTTACCAATTGTGCGTGAGGACATTGAAAACAGAATGAAAGCAGTAGTAAATGAAAAAAAGTTGTGGGTATGTGTCGACGAAACGACAGATCGAAAAAAACATTCTATTGTGAATATTATAGTGCGTGTAATAGATCCTGTCAAATCAACATTTCCCATTTTATTAGCCAGCAAAAGATTGGAAAAGTGCACTAGCGAAGTAATTACGAAGGTAGTGCTCGATACGCTACAAAAATTTCAAGTTTCAACTAATCAAGTCCTGATGTTTATGAGCGATGGTGCTGCGACAATGCGTTCTGTAGGCCGTTCTCTTAAAGGAGATTGTGAGAGACTTTTGCATGTGACATGTAAAGTTCATGCTTTACACCTTGTGGCACAAAGTATTCGGCAATGTTATCCAGAGGTAGATGCATTAATAGCAACCACAAAAAAAGTGTTTCTAAAATCTCCCAAACGAATTCGAGAGTTTCACAGTCGGTGCCCTGGTATTCCCGAACCACCAGAGCCAATCCTTACACGTTGGGGAACTTGGTTAAAGGCGGCATTTTATTATGCCAAGTATTTCCAACAAATAAAATCTGTGGTTCTACAATTCAATCCTGCCGAAGCTGTAGCCATTAAGGAAAGCCAGAGACTCTTTCAAAACCCTTCCCTTGATGCAGATTTACAAACTATTTATAATAATCATATAGGATTGTTTAACGCAATCGAGAAATTTCAAAATACTGCATTATCGTTAGCGGAGTCACTGCAAATACTGGACGATGTACACGGCCAGCTATGCGCAGTAAATGACAACAAAAATGTGAATGTAATAGAAAAGTTCGAGAGTGTGATAAACAATGATTTTGATTTTACCAGATTAAAACAAATTAGTAATGGTGCAAGTGTAGATTCGGTTTCTATCTATAAAGATTATTTTAATTGTGCGTGTGTTACATCCGTAGATGTCGAGCGGTCTTTCTCAAAATATAAAAAAATTTATTCATCACGGCGTACATCGCTCACCGCTACAAATATGGAAACGTATCTAATGCTACAAACTTACTACAAGTCTTATCCACTTGGCGCTATGCAATAATAATCGTAAATAAGGTAAGTGTGTTATTTATATACAGTACACATAACTGACATACCTAAGTGATATAAATAGCGAATGCATGTAAAGCAATAAAATCACGCATGCATCACCGATCGAAACAAGGTCATTATATCCGTGCGTTTACCTGAATACTATCCTGGCACACCGCAGCAATCCCTCAGCTCTAGTTATGAGGTTTCTATCCGAACGCTTCGGTTTTATTCATAGATAAAGGAGTACTATACATGGGAAACGTATAAAGAATGAAAAACTTACGGAACTGCCCTCTTGCGGGTCTAGTCACGTATTACTTTCATATACTTATTCATATTTTGAAATATTTAATTATTATTTTTGGATGTGAACAAATTAAATGGGTTCATTTTCGCTTCGCTTTAATGCACATCTTAAAGTCGAATGAAAATTAATACATTCAATTTGTTTAGAATAAAAGAATACTCTCTTTTTAATTTATTTTCAGCCATCACAATAGTACAACATTATTTCTCATTATATTGTACAATTGTAATGATAAATAGATCTAGAAAAAAATAATAAAAAAGAAAGTCTTATAAAAAACAATTTCAGAAATGATGAAGTTACTTTATTACAAATAATTGATCGATATACAAATACATACATTTGTATAACTAACAATAATATACAGGGTTATGATAAAGTAACGCACAAAATTCATAAAACGTACAATGTTCATTTTTGAAAAAAATGCAAAACCACGTCAAACAGTTTATTTTATTCCGCGTCTTTTAACATAAGTCAAAAAAATAAAACGTCAAATTTGTCAAAGTTATGACGTCATCAATATTTTTTTAAATATGAAGCTTGGTTTTTTTTTACTTTATTTGATAAAGCTTGTTTTTCTGCATTATAAAGAAATAATTGAAGTAGGGTCACATAAGAAAAAACTAAAAAAAAAAACGAATTGGACATGAAATGACTCGTATAACTCCGCAGATGATCGAAGGCTCTGTAAATTAGGTCTACCATCGTCTTCAGATAGTGAACGGGACACAGTTTGAACAATTCCTGTAAGAAATCGTTTGGTTTAATGGACTGTTTAGTTAATTTAAATGTTATTACTATAATAAAGTTTATTTTGTTTTTTATTAATTCTCTCAGTTTTTTCTTATGTGACCCCTACTTCAATTATTTCTTTATAATGCAGAAAAACAAGCTTTATCAAATGAAGTAAAAAAAGACCAAGCTTCATATTTAAAAAAATATTGATGACGTCATAACTTTGACAAATTTGACGTTTTATTTTTTTGACTTATGTTAAAAGACGCGGAATAAAATAAACTGTTTGACGTGTTTTTGCATTTTTTTCAAAAATCAACATTGTACGTTTTATGAATTTTGTGCGTTACTTTATCATAACCCTGTATAATAAATTATGTACATAATCAAGTATTCTTAATTTTTATGAAGAACTTCTTGTGTTTAATATATTATTTTCGCACAAGTAATTTCAGTGGGTCTGTTGGATAAACTGTGAGTGTTTTACCTTTCAATATCATGTTAATGTTTTTTGTGTAGGTAAATAAATGAAATTGAATAAGTAATTTCATAAAAGTGTTTCCAGTATCATGCATCACACATTTGAAATTATTTTATCAACATTAGATTTTATTTCATAGAGCAACACAATAGAATAAAATCATACCTTCAATGGTATATGGCAAATGTAGAGATGAAACACTATCTTTTTTTTTAATTTGCACCATGGCACACCTTGCTCAGCGAAATATATATCGCATGGTTTATAGTTCTCTCGGACTTCAGTAGTTGCTTGCAATTCTAGATTTGGATATTTTTTAAAGCTGGCATACATAAATTGAAAAAAAATATATTATACCATTTTAAATGAAAAAGTTATATTACAATTCTATTAATTTAATAACTTACATTTGTATCCTTTGGAAACAAGCATTTTCATGCTTTTATTGTTGTTATGACATGACGGTAAACAATAAAAATAGTTATTTATTATACAAGGGAAAAAACTATTAGATTTTAGCTCGAGGTAAGGTTTAAATTACCGAGAGCTAAAATCTATTTTTTTTCCGTGTATAATACACTATTTTTTTCTGTGATGGAAAAAATGATGATTTAATATTGAAAAAAACACGTAAATAATTTATATTAAAGTCAGAAAATCAATCGATGTGACATTTCAAGTGACATTACACCTGCGTTGCTATGGAAACCTGCCAATTTAAGCGGGCAAAAAGTAGAACTTTTTTCCCATGGGCAAAAAGTAACACTTTACGCCCGGGTTGATAAAGTGACATTTTATTACCTGTGAAGAAGGATAAAATGTCAACTTTTTTCCCGTCACAGAAAAAAAAAACATTATTACTTAGGTACCTTATCAGCTGCCATATAACTTTATGATAAAAGCAATGAAAAACAACATACAACAATTGATTAAAGTAAAACAATAAATAATGAACATAAATATATAACCAAACTATAGCACCGAAATGAATTTGAAAATGGTGAACAAATCTGAACCTTAAAAGGCAACGTAACTTAAAAATAGTACTAATTACTCTCTTATTGGAGGTCCTCTCGGATATCTTGAATCTACAGCTAAAAGTGTAGCCGAGGTTCTACGGAAACTATGACTAGTATATAACTGTGACTTTTGTAAATTTAAGTAGACAATTTTTTTTTGACATCTGTCCTATTGTGTTATGTCCAATGTTTTGTCTAGTACATTTACCATTACGTACACTAATAAAGAATTTTGCTATATCTTGAAGTGGTCTAATTTTTAAATGGTTGTTAATTATTTTGTAGTGAAATGGCTCTGTTCCATTTTTAAGTACTGTTGCGTACCCTTTAGGAAGTCAACGGTGGTTGAATATAAACACTTACATGGGTGATGGATGGATATATTTACAATGTATATACAGTCGTACAAGTACCTAACTTAGTCTTACTGTTAATACTAACATTCTTAACTCTTACTCTTAATCTTACTGTTACTACCTTATTAATCTTCATCTCCTCGTCATATACATGCGTACGTTTATTGTATACATAACATGTTATTAATAAAGTAGTAAACAATACACTATATGTTATTGTTTACTCCTTATTGTTATTCCATAATATTCATTGAGATCCGTCGTGCATGTATCAGCATTCTGCATTCATTCGCCGACCTTCCATTATACATAATATTACCTTGTCAAATAGGATAAGGTCTTCTTTGGTGTAATCAAATGAATATCTGTTTATACTAGCACGTCACAATTTTGATCCGAAGTGGCTCCATTATTACAAACTTTCGAGACGAACCATTTTTGCTATTGCGGATGTGAATAATAATTAAATCATCTTTCATGATGACATCAGAAATTAATAAATTACACAGCTCATCACTTCGGCATGCACCAGCAACACCAATTACAAGAGCAGTCTATAGGGTTATAAATTGCCAATAATTTCAAAGTATGGATATAAACATACTATCTTAGTTGCAAAAAAGGCAACTAATTTAAAATATTTTGATATGTTAATATCCTCTTTTAGGGCAAGTGTAGTTCTCAACATTGAATAATGCGACCATAAAGTCGAGGCTTTTTTTATTTATGGAATATTCTTGAAAATAAGCCAGAAGTACGTTTTCAGAAATTACTACTGTATTTTTGGAATTACACCATTTTTTTGAATTCTGTATATGTTTTCATGTAGTTTAGATTTATGCGGAGGCAAGTACTCAACTGCCTGTTCTGCAATCTCGCGCATTTCAGGTGGTGTACATACATCTAAACTCTTCATACATTATAAATGGAATGAAAAATAATCTAATGAATACTTGGCTTTTAGTTTCAGCATTTATGTCAAAACTTATTTGTCAACATCAAAATATAGACTACTTATTTGTTTAATGAAGTTTTATTACAAGAGCATTCTTACATATATGAGTAAATTTATTCATATTATTCAGGTTTAAAGATTCAATTAGACTACTGGTACAAAAAATAGTATACATACTACAGTTGAGAACACTATTATTGCCCGAGTGGCGAGATTAAGCTTCTCAACTTTAATATGTAATAAATTATTTTTACATTAATTGAAAATATTGAGAACATCTTTTTATTGCAGAATTTACATACTCCAAGAAAAATTAATTTTTATTTGGAATGTCTACATACAAACAATTATGCTCTCTTTATATATTTGTATCTTACACACTCTTAATATTA
The DNA here is from genome assembly GCA_963170755.1 of Amphimallon solstitiale. NCBI lineage: Eukaryota > Metazoa > Arthropoda > Insecta > Coleoptera > Scarabaeidae > Amphimallon > Amphimallon solstitiale. The sequence goes on from OY720677.1 coordinate 52,602,115, forward strand.
TTCCTATTATTATTATATTTTTTTATACGTATTGCCCTTGTTTATTAATACTATAGTTATACAACTGAAGGTTAGTTCGGGTAGGTAGCCAACAGAGGGGTTGGACAGTAGGATGTGCCCATTCATAAATTTCTCCCGCTAAATTTGTTATACTAAAAGCAGTCTTCTCGTAGTAGTAAAGAGAAGCCAATGGGAACTTAAAGGAAGTGACGCAATTATCCCATTACACCAATCGTGTTTGTTACAATTTTATATGCGTTTTGCTTTAGATTTAAATATCTTAAAATATTTTGAATTAAAGGATATGATAAGTCTACTGACTCTAATTTTTTAAATTCCAAAAATAAGTGATGATGTGATTGTGGATGTTAAATGTTATTCTGAAATACATATTGGCAAGACGATGTAAGGAAGAAATGTCATTTTTCCTATATATTTTGTCTTATAATTGACAATGATATTGCAGTACAAGCTGAAAAAGGTTCAAACTACTAACCTTTAAAAAAATCTTTGCTTGGTTAGGAATTAGTTTGTTTGTATAAGTTGTCCTGAATAAAATAAAAATAACTAGAACCATAATAGAATAAGTAATGTCAAAGCCGAGTACATATAAGTGTGTATCTAATTAACTTTTACGAAGTGATATACCTCACTTCAACCAGTATGAAGGCTAAAATTCTACATATATAACACAATAAAATTCATGAAGATTTCAAACAATTGCAATTAAACGTGGGTGAAAGAAAAATTAAATAGTAGAAATATAAGTAAACTAGTTTTGTTTGATAACCCCAAAGTAACTTCAATTATTAGGAATTACAATTATTGAAAGTAATTTTTAAAATCGCAGGTAAATACAAATTGAAGAAACGTCCATATACAGAATTCCCTGATGAGATGAGGTATTGTGGGTGTAAAAGCAGGATTAATTATAACACATCTGCAGTAAGAAGGATAGTGTTTCTATTATAATAATAAATTTATTATATCAATAATAAGATTTGCATATAGTTTACACAATAGCACATTCAAGCAAAAATGTGAGAATGTCAACACAGGTAATCAAAGGGCTAATTTATGTCATTGACATTGTAGAATGCTTCTTGAAGGAGAATGTCCCTTATTTTTTCTTTAGATACGAAAGTAGAAAGATGTCTACACATAACTTTGATTTTGTTAAATAATTACCAGTGACGTGTTGTATTGAAGTGGCTTTTGTCCTATGTAATGCGAGATGTGCAGCAAATGGTTATGAGGGTGGAGACTTCGGTAATCTCACCCCTAGTCTTCAGGTGTAATAGCTTTTTCAAAGCCCTCCTTAGTTGTTGCAGAATATGTGTCTAGGCTAATGGACTTATCATAAGCTCTCTGAAGAGAGGTTTGCATTGGATAGTTTATGAAACACAGACAATTGCTCGAACAGCCTTCTTCTGCAGGATAAAAACCTTTTCTACATAGGCCTACTTATCCCATATTTGTTAAACTTTGTTGATATGTGATTTGATAGTCCATAGTATGTCGGTATTCCAGTAGACTATCAGTTATAAATCTGATACGTCTAATTGTATAAGTAGCAGAAGACAAGTGTTTGATTAATTCATCTATCTGCGGCTTCCATGTTAATCTTGTGTCTAGTCTAATATCAAGGAATTTTCAATTCGTAGAATATATGTTTGATCTATGTTTACTAGTAAAGTAAATTGTCTCACATTTATCCTGCTTAAGTGATAAACGATTGGCTGTGAACCATTTAAATGTCTAAATTCTGGAGATACCAAAACCTTAAAATAATGTGTTTATAATGCATTTTCTTTGTAAAACGTACTACATTACTGGTTTGAATGCCTCACATAAACCAGTCAAGTTGATAAAACCATGCAAAGCAACTTAATAAATGTTGTGGTTCAGATAGCTTTTAATTTTATATAGCTAATAATTTTAAAATATCATTAAATGAATCAAGTTACAGTTAGTACCAACTTTACTTCTCGCACACGGCACAAGTGCTTAAAATAGAATTTCCCGCACCCAATTGAATGCGTAAAATTGTATTGTAACGAAATGAGTGTACGACGACAAAAAAAAAACAGAGACCATAAATCATCTCGGCGCGGCGTATAAAAACGATATGTAAATAAGTCGATGAATCATCTCTACGCCGTACGGCTTGCATAGCGAAAGGGACTAGAACGTTTCTCGCACATGTGGAGAAAAAACGGGACTGTGCTCGTATGTTCTAGTAATCTTCGCATGTGTATATAAGGCGACTGGGTCACCGATGGATTCATTGCGGGATGAGTAATTGCGGAATAATTCGGGAGTAAGACGTCCTTAAGTAGTCTCGAGTGCGAAGAAATAAATAGTGGTAGCCAAAGAAATAAATAAGTAGTGCCGTGTTATACAAATAGAAGTGTTACATAAATACGGACAGAGATATTAGTAATAGAACTAAATAAATACATGTGTTAATTTTAATTTATTAATAGTAGTTTAAGTGTGATACATTAGTTTTATGTTTTTATATTGTTAAATAATTTTAAATGTATAAATATACAGACTATGTTAAATAAATAATTGCACGAGTTGTTTATTGGAACCCGAAAACGTTACAGTATATTATGTTATATGGACCTTAAATAATCTTTAAAAAAAATACAGACCATATTTATTATTATATTATCACGGATTATAAACATTCATATAAAAAACACAAGAATGTACTTCAGTACATTTCTTTTAAATGGACGTTGAATCAGATTCATGCGACGCTCATAGTCAATAGACGGCAACCAGTTTAGCATATAAAATTTTCGTATTATAACCTTAAAATCGTGCTTTTTAACACGAAAATTATATACTTTTTACTGATCTGCTGGCAATGAAACCTACATATTTGGATTCCGTGAAATGTAAGCTTTCTATTGATGTATATATTATCCTTATATTTTGATGCTATCATGGAGCACCCTTTCTAAAGAATTACCTTACTTTTTCTTCTTTTACATAATATATTTAGTCATACGAAATATATAGAAGATTGTTTTAGACATACCTGTTGAACACATTGAAGAAAATGAGAATAACCCAAACTCTGAACCCCAAACAGACTGACATTTCATGTAGGTATTTAATAAAAATGCTGGCTTTTTAATACCGTTTCCTTGTTTAGATTTATTTCTTTAAAAAAACATGAATACGTTTTTTAAAAAGCCTTTCGTAATTTTTTTTTGTTATTATGTTATAAAAGCGTATTTGTGAGTATAATAAGGGAAAAAATAGTAATCCTACGATTCTTCAATAAAACATTTACTTAATATCGCTATATAGGTTATGTTGATATGTAATTCAATGGCAAACGATGTGAAAAGCAAATCAAACAAAATATACTCTTATCTTATGTAAAATTTAATAGAAAATATCAAAATATATTTACATTTTTTATAAACTTCCGGATTAAATTGTGAGAGTGGGGTTGAGAATATTTCATTGGCTGAGCAGTTTCATTCATTCATATTAATCCATTTGAAAGATATCAGAGGACGACACTTTACTACATAAGAAATATTTACAGTTTTCTCTAGGTTGTATAACTATAGTATTAATAAACAAGGGTATTGCCAATTCTGACAACGACTTTATTAACATGGTGCGACCTGTGAATTCACAACTTTATTAAACTGGTAGTACTAGAAGGTCGAATGCGCGTCATCATAGATTCGCAAGAGCATACCTTCTTTACTTGTACTATGGTCTACTCAGCTTGATACTTACGTTAAGGATAGATAATTTATAATTGATATAGCTTTGAAGCCATGTAAGCGCCATGGTCGTCAGCCACCACCACATAGTTATTTAGTGATTGGAACAATGATGTTGTAGTGTGGTTGTAGTATCAATGGTCGCATTCAGCAGACACAACATTTTCGCAACTGTGCGTTATTTTTGCGAGCGGGAAAATTCTAGTCTTATTTAGTGAGCGCATTCTCTCCGCATGCGCCATTAAGCATTCTAGCACCAACGTAGCACAATTTTGAAGAAAGTTACTGGAAAAGTAAGATAAGCAAATTAAAGATATTGCACGGATAAATGTATTATAATATTGGAGTTAACCGAGTATTTTAATCGCGGTTGGAAAAACCGGCCCACTAAGAACTACGCCGAAACTGAATGCAGAAAAAGAATTTATTATTGTTTATTCGGTTTAATCTGCATACTTGGCAGCAGTGAAAACTACCAAATTGAAGGTGATCACATGTGCATAGCCTGGAAGCAGTAGCAGTAAGTGTAAACTGTGAAGGCAAGAGGTCATTGTTTGTGGCATGCTACAATCAACCCACTCGCTAACCTAACACAGAAGACCTTGACAATTTTTCAGATTGAGCAGACCACATGTTCGTGGCGGGGGATCCGAACTGCAAACACAACACAACAACCCCAACGGAGTACACCTGAAGGCATGGTCGGACCGGCGCGACGATGTAATAATCACTGCAGCAACAGATCCCACGCACTACTGCCCAAACGCCCTGCACGATGACGACATCCTGGACATAGCAGTTACGATGAGGTGGCCGTTCCTCACCACCTACCAGACGCACCAGGAGCTGTCATCCGACCACTAACCTGACAGGACTGAAGACCGGCCTGCACCGCCTCCAGAGGACCATCAGCTTCGAAATCCAGAAGTACAGGGGTGACAAGTGGGAGGAGTTCGTGGAACGCAACCAGGACACAGATCCCCTCAAGATACCCAGATTTCTGAAGTCGGACAGAAAACCAATCTCGGAACTAAGAAACGGACCCGAGAGAGACGACACGAACCTCAAGAAGGCCAACTTACTTACGGAAACCTTCAGAAGGCACTTCACACCCCAACCGACCACAGGCAGAGACCTGCATCTGACGTGCAAAGAAACTCTACGAGAGATTGACGAGATGAAGGCGGGAGCATCTGACAAAGTCACTTCGGAGGTGGTCTTGCAGGTGATCAAGTCACCAACAAGGCACCTGGGGAAGACGAGATAACCAACAGCGCCCTGAAGAAGGCACCGCTGAGGGTGATTACCAACCTTGCGGCAATCTTCAGCGCCGTGCTGAGGCTGACGCACTTTCCAGACACCTGGATGTCTGTCAGGATCATCCCTATCCACAACGCCAAGAAGTTCTTCTTGGCCCCACTCGGCGGAGAGCTATCGACCTATCTCACTGCTGAGCACCGTAAGTAAAGTACTTGAAACCCTTATACTTTTCAGAATCAACCAGACCTGGAGGAGCACGAGCTAGCTGACCCGAACCAATATGGCTTCAGGAAGCAACACTCGACCACCCTGCAGGTATACAGCCTCACGGAGCATATGACCTCATCGTTCAACAGGAATGAGTACACTGTGATAGTGGCACTCGATCTGGAGAAGGTCTTCGATAAGATCCACCACGCGGAACGCCTGTGGAAGATGCGCAACGGAAACTTCCCGTCCAGGATCCTGAAAACCTTTCGATCTTACCTATACGACAGGAAATTCAACACTGTAGTCAACGGTGTGAACTCCGACACGGGGAGGATGGGATCAGGAGTACCACAGGGCCGGTCCTCTTCACCATCTACGTGAGCGACATCCCGAAGCCAGAGACCACGGAGTGTACAACGCGCTGTACGCAGACGGCACCGCAATAGTGGCAAAGTCTATGAAGCCCGACATCGCAGTCAGGTTGGCTCAGATCAACTGGACAAGGTGAAAGACTTCTACGATTTATGGCGCCTCAACATCAACCCGAAGAAGTCACAGGCAGCCATAATATAGCAAAGGCACGTAAGAAACTCTCCTAAAATACAAATTTCAGGCACAGAGGTGACTGGAACCAGGAGACTGACTACTTGGGAGTAACACTCGATACCCATCTAACGTTCAGGGGGCACACCACCAGAACATGCGGAAAAGCTGCAGGAAGGTTGAGCCAACTTATGCCGCTGTTGGAATCCAATGCGCTGACCACGAAGGCGGCTGTGATATTGTACAAACTACATATCCAGCCAATCCTGACGTACGCCAGCCCTGCACGGACAACCATGCCGAAAACCACACTGGAATGTCTGGAGAGGGTGCAGAACCGCTGCCTGTAACACTCAGTATAGTGTTATAAGTATTGTAAAACATTTAATAATACATGTCAGCAGTTTGACTGAATGCGGAAGCTTATGACATGCATGCTTGCTATCCTAATATGGTAAAATGTATATAGTAATACGTAGATAGGAATCTAGGTTACCAATATCGCACATACCTTTATTTTAGTCTATATATATATCTTGTACATATACTCACGGACAATTACAATTACGATTATAATTAGATTTACGCAGTATCAAGTAAATAAAGACATATCGAGCAATATGGTGTTATTAATTATATAAACGAACCAACAAAGTATTACATGCCTGAGGATCGCCACAGGAGAATTGAAGAGCACGCCGGTGACACACATCAGGAACATCGCCAAAATGAACTCATTGATTTTGGTTTATTCAAGAAACAAGGAAGTTCTTCCGAAGAGAGAATTTTATAGAAAACTCCTCTCTGGAGGACATTATGTAGGAACAACCCCCAGGAGAACACAAGACCGTCACGGAGGCACTCAGCCTTCTGTAGAAGCCGCAGAAAACCGGATGGAAACCACCTTAAAAATATTAATATTCATGTATCAACCTCATGTTTTTCTAACACTTTATTTCCTAGTAATAAATGAGACTCTGGTGCGAGAGCTCGGACCCTCATTTGACCGATTTTACACACACACACACACACAGGCCCGCGCCAAGCCTAATCAGCGCCGTTGGGCAAATATAAAATAAGCGCCTTTAGGTAGCCGTGATATTAGAGGGAAAATGGCTTATGTTTTTGTTCACACATGAACTTTGAAATCGTACTGAAGTAGAAGCAATAGATATAAGGGTAATATTTGGTACCTATTAAAGAATAATTTCAAGAAGTATTTTTATAAATTTATTTGTAATTTTATACAAAGATACAAAGCTGTATAAGTATTTTCTCATTAGTCATTGAAGTATATACATAGCAGTAGCCAAAATTAAAAAAAATAAATACAAAAAATATGTCCTTAATTTTAACTAAATTAAATGAATTGAACTTTCCGTGCCTTGTTTCTTGCAAATTGTTTAATTAAATCTTCGGTGTCTAATTCTTTTAATATATCGGATTCTATTGAAATAATAGCAAGATTTGTTAGTCGGTTTTGCCCCATGGTAGATCTTAGATAACTTTTTATTAATTTTAGTTTCGAAAAGGAACGTTCTGCAGTAGCAACAGAAACTGGCATTGTTAATAGAATACGCAGTAATATACTCGTATTAGGGAAACAATCTACCAAGTTACTGACTGCCATATAATTTAATATTTCCTCAGGAGATCTATTAACATTTTTGTCAAAATTTTGAAAATATTTCAATTCTTGAAGTAATTCCGCGGCGTTTATATCGCGTTCATTGCGAGTTTTATCGTACAATATATTTTCAAGTTTTTGACACGTCTCTAATTGTTCCTTTTCGGAATAATTACTAAATTTATCGATGTTCCACAAAATTTCAAAATTGCTAGAATAACACGAAAGTGTCTGGAATCGTTCATCTACTGATGTAATGATTACATCAAGAGTGTTAAAAAAACAATCTACTTTAAATTTTAAATTTTCGTCGTGCATTGGTTCATCGTCACATTCATAGTCAAAATGTTTTTTTACTTTTCGAGGTTTTAAAAATTTTTGTTTTTTGAATTTAGGTTTTATATCTAAAGTAGTTGCAATTTCTTTAGCATCAATTAATAAATCATTAAAACCTTTGTCGGAGCGATAAGCTTTCAAAAATGTATTCAAATTATTTAAATGAATACAACATTGAGCAACATCAAAGTTCGGGTTTTGAATAACTTTACAAGTAATGTTAACTTTACTTAAAATATTATACCATACAACAAGTATGCAAACAAACTCAAAATTTTTCAACTGATTAGCTAATGATATGGCCAAATTCTTTACGCTATTTTCAAAATTTCCTCGGCTTATTTCAAACAAAGCATCATAAACTTCTCCGAGTTGATATCTTAAAGGAGTTATTGCATCTATTCTACTAGCCCATCGAGTATCCGATAAAGATTTTAAAGTTAAATTTGTAACATTAGACTTCAAAATTGACCAACGTTTAGTAGAACCTGAAAAAAACACAAACAGTTGTTGAACTAAAGAAAAAAAATTGGTGGTCAAAGTGTTAGATTTTGCGGCATCATTAACCGCCAAATTTAAACTGTGATTGCAACAAGGAACGAAGAAAGCACGCGGATTCAAATCCAAAATTCTCTTTTGTAGGCCATTATGCCGACCACGCATATTTGCCCCATTATCATAACTCTGGCCCCGCAAATCATTGATGTTTAACCCTTCCTTTTTCAACGCTAATAAAAGAAATTCTGTTAATCCCTCACCCGATGTATCATCTGTAGGACAAAATAATAAAAAATGTTCCTCTATACAAATCCCTGTGCTTTTTAAATTAACAAATCGTATACAAACTGAAATTTGTTCTTGGTGACTAGAGTCAGGAGTGCAGTCTAATAATATTGAAAAATATTTTGCTTTCTTAGCTAGTTCTATAATTTTGGATTTGATATTTTCACCGATTAAATTGATTACTTCATTTTGTATTTTATCCCCAAGATAAATGTTGTTATACTTGTTATCATGTAATTGAGACCGTGTTGTATGTTCTGACATAATCGGGTCAAATTTGGAAATCATTTCTATGCATTTTAAAAAGTTACCGTTACCTTTTTCAAACAACTTGCTACCACTTCCACGAAAAGCTAAATTCTGCTCAGCTAAAAACTGAATCACGTAGAAAATTCTTTCTATAACAGCGTGCCAGTATTTAGTTTCTCTATTTATTACATTTTGAATCTCAGAATTAATTACTTGATTTTTATTAAAACTATTGGCAAGATCTAGCAATTTTAGAACATTTTCTATATGTAACTTGCTCGTTTCATGAATATTTAAATGTTCACCCAAGTGCTTCCAGTCATTGTAACCAGATTTATCACTAAGGCGAAGAGATTTTAAGTTGCCGTCAGTAAAAACTTTGCAGCAGAAGCAATAAACAGAATTTTTCGATTCGGAATATAACAGCCAAAAACGCTCTGTTTTTTCTTTGTTCGGTAGAATTCTAAAGAAATAACTATTCCTAAATTTTCGTCCCGAATTATCTCTCGGATAATCATCTTTTTTATTTTGATAATAAGTAGGGCCAAGCTCTACTAATTCTTGAATATCACTTGGACGTAAAATTGTTGGCCACAATGCGACATCTTTGGAAAGTTGGCATATACTTTCAGCTGTGCTGTAGTAACGTTTGAAGTTATTGATTCCCCATTATCAGTGGAACTGGAAGATGTTGATGGCATACTTTCGAAAAGGTGAGTTTGTTGTATGTTGCTGGAACTTGTATTAGTATCTGGCCTGCTCGAACTTGTATTAGTATCTGGCCTGCTGGAACTTGCATTAGTATCTGGCCTGCTGAAACTTGTATTAGTATCTGGTCTGCTGGAACTTGTATTAAAATCAGGCAAAGTAGATTCGGGCTTCAAAAAAAACTGCGTGATTTTGACGTGCTTATCCAGCTCTTCCTCTCTTTTTCTTTTATTCAGTAAATTTTGGTATCCTGACAATTTCTTCTTCTTTTCTGACATCGTGTAAACTGCAGAAAAATAATTCGTTAAGTAAACAAATTGGTCAAAGAAGGGGGTACTTGGGCAAACCTTGAGATCTACTTTTCACAAAACAAAAACAACAGAAGTTTCATATATTTTTATTTTAGGTATATATTATATTTTTAAACTTTTTATTTGAATTTGGTTTCATGTACTTTTCTTAAAATAAAAAGTACTTCGCCTTTGCTATTATTGTTTCCATTCGTCATCAGGTATTATCTCACTTATTTCATTAAATATCTTTATTGCGTATAGAAGTTAAATCTAAATTAGCAACAATTTTGCAAAACTCGGTAACTACTTCATTGCTAATAATGTAAAAATCCTATAGATTTAAATGTTTAATTTTATTTTTTATATTTAAACTGTCGTTGGAAGTATTAAAACTGCGATACATAAAAGATACATTATATTTACATATAAAAATATTATTCAACTATTTTATTTATACGGTTATGCCCGTAGAGTTCGAATAATTCTGGTAAATTTTCATTTTGTAGATATCGGGATTTGGAAAAAGCCCCTCAGTTGTCAATGAAAACGTTTCAACGCCTCAAACTTCAAAATATTTTCTCAACTTACTTATTTACTAATTTTATTTCAGAAATACAATTTATAAAAATTGAGGCTCATAAAAACCTTTAAAGATTAATTTATTTAAACTTAGGTGACCAAAAATTATATTAACATAATCATAGAAAATATATCAATAATAATAGAAAAACTTTTGAGACGCAGATGAAAGTTTTTGGCTATTTGCTATTTATAAATCTGAAATAAAAAAATTAATTCTACCTGCACTTACCTTAAAGAATAATAAATTTCACAACACAAAAGCACTACAACAATGTCTGTAAAACTTCAAAAATTGTGTGTGTTGGAATAACAAATATTTTTTCACTTATATCGCACAAGTTAAATGTATCATATCAGACGAGAACTAACTGTCAATTTCGATCATTGCTGTTATATAAAACACCTAAAAGATGAAAAAAATATTTTAGTGGATTCGGGAAAATATTCAGATTGGTCCGCCCGAAGATTTTTCTACGAATCTTTCAGACTGCAGGTGTTCGTTTAAGCAAATCTTGGAAATTCATTAAGCCATGTAGAATTTATAACGATTGTGCACTTTTTAAATATTTCTAAACCTTTTCTAATACCAAAACAATTAAAAATCGCATGGATGTATGTTACAATTCATGAATTAATGCATGTTATACAGAAAAGATTAATATGAGCGTCGTGACATCCCGGGTTCCGACAGTCCGCTCGAGCCGACAATTTTTCTGCGAATCTCTCAAATGCAGGTGTTCTTTTTGACGAGTTCTCTAAAATGTTTTGCTGCCAATAGAGATCGACTATTTTTCTGCGAATCTCTCAACATGCAAGTGTTCTTTGTCAAGAAGTATTTAAAATGTTAATTAACATAATGCATACCTATATAAATAAACATATATATGTACATACATATAATACTTCGCGATTAAGAAAGACTCGTCTCAAAGACATACAATAAAAGTTCTTTTTGGACTTTTATGTCATTATAAGTTTTATTTGAATTATTTGTTAGCTCTTTTGTTTATTTATTGTTTAGTTTTTGAAACCACTCGGCGGCTCGGCGCCTCCGATACCTTGGCGCCGTCGGCAAATGCCCTACCTTGCCCTTATGTACGGCGCGGGCCTGCACACACACACACTCAAAACTCCTAGTAAGACGCGTCGCGACGCGTGACACTACTAGATGGGGATCCATGAGGACAGCAAACCACAGCCCTCTGTGCATAAAGGCCAACGGCCACTCAACTCTTGTGAATAGTTGGAGCGGGAACGGTTCCCGCTCCAAGTGGTAAAGGTTCCTAATCCTAATCCAAACAAATCGCACAGTAGTTTTTAAGCCATGTAAATTGTATGGAGTGAAAGTAAGAAGTATTTACAGGTAATTTTAATAGATTGATCTTTTTTTTGGTGATAGCTGTGATGTTTGAAATGTGTTCTAAAGGTGCCAGTCCACACTGAGAATATCTCATGAGATTTGTGTCTCATGCAATAAAAATCGCAGGACAACTCCAATTTCATTGGTCTTTCAACCGTTTCCACAATGAAATTGAAGCGATTTTTATTGCATGAGACACAAATTTCATGAGATATTCTCATTGTGGACTGGCACCTTTATGATTTGCTATAGTTTAGCACATAAAATACCTGTATTTTCAGAATTACAGATAATATACAGCTTGTGTAATGAAACACTTGATATTACCAGGTAAATATTGCAACGTCGTATTCATTGGCCGTACTGGGAGCGCGACCAAAGACAGGAGAGAGTAGAGATAACTTTTATATTGCCAGTCGATGCTTCACCGTTAAATGTAGCGAGAGCGGGGATACAGTCCGCGACGTTACAATTCTGATGTATTTTGGACTTGCTATATCAAGTGTTGCATTACACAACCGGTATATTTGTGTTTACAACACACTGTGGCTGTTTTCCGAAAGATTTTATTAATAGTAAGTGATATAATCTTTCAAATTGAGATTCATAAAAAAATCATCAAAATCTAATTATCACACAATTCTACTGAACTGGCGTATGCAGAACCTTTATTTGCAGGACAAATACAGTTTATTTCCTTGAAGTATATTGCCACGCTTTCATGTGAATAAAGTTTCAACGGAGTAAGTAAGTAAAATTACTTTATTTTAACCATAGAAAGCAATGGCTGCTAAACATTTTATAAAATTGTCTGAGTGGCTAATTTCTTTTATAATAAACAACGGCAAGTAGGAGAAAGAGCTGTAGAAAGTGGAGATATTGGAGAACTAGTTCAGGATTAATACCATACACTAGAACTTTTAAGAGGAAAAATGAAACTTATACATATTTCTTTTAGTTTCAAATATATTTTGATAAATATGATAGAATAAATGCCGCAAAATATTCATGCCCCAGAGGACGCGTATCCAGTGTATTTATACACGTGATAATATTAATATTGTTGAAGCACAATTTTCATGAAATGGACTAAAGGAATTTGATGAGAGCAGTACTAAAACTCTTGTAGATTTATATCTGACAAAAAGAGAAGCTCTGTAGATTGTAAAAGAGACGAAACAGATGGTGCTATAGAAAAATAAAAGGAGATTCGATAGTGCTGTTATTTTCACAAGACTTTGGCGTCCAGAACCAGCAATCCAAAACATCTGATTTGTGAAGCTTGTGGGACATCTGTTGTATTCAGATGAATTAATGAAATGTAATGAGAAGGCGAAACATTCTGAAAAGTGCTACTCCAGATGAACTAATTAAAATACCTGGTATTGTTGAGTGAAATGTTCATATAAGTTACACCCTCAAACTACATTATCTACGAATAAATGGGAACTATACATTAAACAAGCATAATAAATATTATCATCAAATTTAGGCACAATAAATTTAACAAGAGCCCTAAACTTTGTCCCACCAAAAACAAAGTAGGCCACATTTTCACAGACGTGTGTTGTATTACCTGAAAAACGCATCTGAAATATTGAAACTAAGTTATTTGCCAACACATTATACTTGTATTGTCTCGATAAGCACAAAATTTTTGTGTAAATGAATAAACTTCCAGATCCAACTTGGTGAGCTTTCAGAAGTTTCAATAATATTCATATCTGTAATGAAAACTTGCCAAGTTACACCAGGAGGTTTATCAATTTAGGCAGAATTTTTGGTGCATATCAGAACAATGCAAATAACGCGTAGGTAAGTAATTTGACGTAGTTTCTATATTTCAGTTACTTTTTGAAGATAATTTAACACACATGCCTGCGATAATTTGGACTCCCTTTTTTTAAATGTATGTTTTTGGTGCGATTTAATAACTTCTTGTTCAGTTAATATACATTTAAGTTTCTATTTTTATATTTTTTGTTTCCTTTTAGCAAGTGACTTTTGTTTTGTGTAGAGAACAAACAACTATATGATTAAATAAAGGGAAATATAGTAATTAAACTAACTATTAAAGAGAACTAAGATATGAAAATAAAGTAAATAATATAAGCAACAACATTTTCATCAAAATCAAAAAAATATTCCGAAAGAGTTAGAATATAATCCAATTGCTAAGCATACATCCGCATTCTATATCGGCTCACGTGACTATGTCGGAGGGACATAGTACTCTACATGGTAAAAATAAGGTATGCTCTTAAAAAAACAAAATTCATCCACGCCGCGCATCTTGAATGCGCGTCATAGTTGTTATATAACGATTAAGCCGCTATTTTATTACCACTATCGTCGCACTCCATCAGCCTCCAACTTATTTAAGTACAAATTAACATTAAGCTCACTGTGTATATAATAATAATCATAAATCGTCTTTATTCGGCGGAGTCAAGCTAAAGCTGTTCAATTCACCCGTATCTTAGGTACTCTAAAATTATTCATATAATTATTATATTTATTAGATTATACGCAATTAAACGGGTAAATTATTTTATCATATTCTTTCTTATCCATATTTCCATACACTCTTCTCATAAAGTTGATTTTTGTCAATACAGCCAAGTTTCAATCCACTATATTTATTCTTGATGTTATCCGAAAATATACTAGTAAAACTTAGTAATAATAAATTATATATCAAGAATATCGGTATAATATTCAATTCAATTGCTCACCCTCCTATTAAGTATAAATCCTTATACTCTTTTATCAACCACTTAAATGTATTTTGAAGGAGTTAAAAATAGGTACTTCTAATATAATCATTATTAAAACCTTACATCTTTTTTATTACTCTTCCTTTGGCATAACTAAACACTTGGTTCCTCCTAATCTGTATGAAGTAAGAATTCAAATTTCTGACAAAACGAGGATCGAGGTAGCAGTAAAACTAATGGTGGGTTTATGCAGCGTTCCTTAACTTAGTATTAGTATTAGTCCTAAGAATTAGTTTTAACCTTAAAAGTACACGTTATACAGACATTAAATTTTCAAATTACGCTGCATGAATGGTACGCAGCTGTGTACATATTACTTCATAAGGTTTAGATCTTGGCTACCGAGGTCTTAACTTAGTCCTAAGAGATAAAAATTACGAACTTTCAAGGTCGTGTCCTAACGCGGTCCTAAGAAGCTTACGACCATAAGATCAGCTGACTGAACGCTAACACGTATACTCAATTATCGAACCTTCTTAAGACTAATACTAATACTAAGTTAGGACTAATTCACGCTGCATAAACTCACCATAAGAGATATTTGATGTTATGTAATGTGACTCCATCTTCACTGTAGCAGCTACACTATTACGTACATAAAATTCAAGTGTAACTGTAATCGCTATTGCCCATCCAATATTACAATTTTATTTTTGCAACTAATGTTGGGTTTATGCAGCGTGAATTAGTCCTAACTTAGTATTAGTCTTAAGAACGTTCGATCATTAAGTATACGTGTTAGCGTTCAGTCAGCTGATCTTATGGTCGTAAGCTTCTTAGGATCGCGTTAGGACACGACCTTGAAAGTTCGTAATTTTTAACTCTTAGGACTAAGTTAAGACCTCGTTAGCCAAGATCTAACCCTTGTGAGGGAATACGTACACAGCTACGTACCATTCATGCAGCGTTATTTGAAAATTTAATGTCTGTATAACGTGTATTTTTAAGGTTAAGACTAATTCTTAGGACTAATACTAATACTAAGTTAAGTAACGCTGCATAAACCCACCATAATGGTGGGTTTATGCAGCGTGAATTAGTCCTAACTTAGTATTATGGTGGGTTTATGCAGCGTTCCTTAACTTAGTATTAGTCCTAAGAATTAGTTTTAACCACAAAAGTACACGTTATACAGACATTAAATTTTCAAATTACGCTGCGTGAATGGTACGTAGCTGTGTACGTATTACATCATAAGGTTTAGATCTTGGCTACCGAGGTCTTAACTTAGTTCTAATGCTGGGTTTATGGAGCGTGAATTAGTCCTAACTTAGTATTAGTATTAGTCTTAAGAAAGTTCGATAATTGAGTATACGTGTTAGCGTTCAGTCATCTTATGGTCGTAAGCTTTTTAGGACCGCGTTAGGACACGACCTTGATAGTTCGTAATTTTTAACTCTTAGAACTAAGTTCGGACCTCGTTAGCCAAGATCTAACCCTTGTGAGGGAATACGTACACAGCTACGTATCACTTACGCAACGTAATTTGAAAATTTAATGTCTGTATAGCGTGTATTTTTAAGGTTAAGACTAATTCTTAGGACTAATACTAATACTAAGTTAAGAAACGCTGCATAAACCCACCATAAGAGTTAAAAATTACGAACTTTCAAGGTCGTGTCCTAACGCGGTCCTAAGAAGCTTACGACCATAAGATCAGCTGACTGTACGTTAACACGTATACTCAGTGATCGAACTTTCTTAAGACTAATACTAATACTAAGTTAGGACTAATTCACGCTGCATAAACACACCATAAGTTAAGCAACACTGCATAAACCCACCATAAATTTAAAATGACTCTATGCATGTATGTATGCTCACTCATTTAGTCATTTATACGAGGATACTGACAACAAAATGAACTGATTATGTAAGCCGAAGTTTTAATTATGAGTGACAATAAAAAATAATTTTCATAATGAATAAAAAGTATGGCCTGAAATATTTCAGTACCGATCTTTATTATTTTTATGAATTATTACTGAACTATGTAATCAAATTTATTTTGGAAATTGTATTGTGACAGCTATCTACACCTTTAGAAATAACTACAGATGATTTAAAAAGTTGTTTATCTCGCTTCAAAAATACATATCACATACTCGTTCAGAAACTTTGATAAGTAATTAAGAGTGGTAAGATATAGGTACTATTTTAGCAGTCTATTGCATGCATCAAGTTGGCATTTTAACATGGATAAAGGTTCATGTTGTTTTTGAGCAGTTACTTATTATTTATTTACTATGCTCTTCCATAAGAGAAGACTATATACTGTAACGTTTTCGGGTTCGCAATAAACAACTCGTGCAATTTATTTATTTAAAACAGTCTGTATATTTATATACTTAAAATTAATTACAATATAAAATGTAAAAACTAACGTATCACACTTAAACTACTACAATTTAATTTAACACTTGTATTTATTTATTTCTATTAGTAATATGTCCGTATTTATGTAACACTTCTATTTATATGACACGGCACTATTTATTTACTACTTCTACGGCCACCACTTATATAACTATTTCACCGTACGACGTATATTTATTTCTTATATTTATTTCTAGTCGCGTCGGCTACTTCTTACGGACTTTCTGAATCCCGAATTACTCCGCAATTACCTCATCCCGCAATGAATTCCTCCATCGGTGACCCAGTCGCCTCATATACACCTACAAAACATCTCGAAGCATTCGCGTAAAACTCCATCCTTCTCTCGATGTTTGTAGAATATTCCATAGACATTCTGTCTCCGCTAGGCTATGCCGTACGGCGTGAAGATTGATTTATGGTGGTGTGTAAATAAGAGCGTTTTTATACGTCGCCCGGTCTGCCTCTTTTTTTGCGTGTGACAATTTCGTTTTTATCGCGCCGAGAGGTCTAATTCTCTTATTTAATGTAAACTCATTTCGTTACATTGCCCCCTTCTTAAAAACTGCGTTTCGTCCCGAAACACACTATTCCATGTTCTTGTTGTTGGCGGATGACGGAATCTACATTGGGACTCACGGGTGCACCCAGCTGTATTGTGAAAATGGCAATCCACCGTCCCAGGCGGCACAACGGGCTGATTGGGCCGACAGTCGCTCACGACCATTTCCATACCAGCACGCCGAAACACCACCTCCAGCATGTTTCCTGCGATTTTCCACTCCAAACGGTCTAATCCACAGCCCAGCCTCGGAATTGCCAGCCTCCCCACATTTTGCTCGAGTGCACGTCCTCGTAAATCGACAAGGGATTCCCATAAGCTGACTCTCTAGGTTTTCCGGCAATTTGTCGCACATCCGCCACTTCACCGCTGTCACGTCCATGGTATGGGGCAATTGGTTGAAACACACCATCCCTCATCACTATGAGGTGTTAGTCTCATGCGATAAACGACGTCATCTATTTGCTCTAATATTTCGTATGGTCCCTCCCAGTATTGTTGAGCTTTGGGGACAGGCCTCGGCGACGTTGAGGATTATATAACCAAACAAGGTCCTCTTCTCGGTAACCATCTCTCTCTCGGCTTGCACGTGGTAACGATTCTTCGTCCTGTCGCTGGCATCCTGAGTGTGATAGCGTACTCGCTAGTGGGCATCCTCCAACCTTCGTCTGGATCCGCTGACGTAGTCTTCTCCATTTGGGTTTCCCACAACGCACTTGAGTACATCATCCTCTACCTTCAGAGAGTCCCATTGAGCCCAGTAGGATTCCAGTCTCTGTGAGCGAGGAGCCACTTCTTGACAAACCGGTCCGCGACCAGTACCTTTCCAAACCATCAATGAACCAAGGTCTTCATCAGCTTCTTGACCAATCCGCAAATTGTCAGGATACCACTGATCGTCAACCACGGTTGTTCCGAATGTGTTGGCCGATTTTTCTTCTTGTCGGTTACCATTCCTGCAGTCTTCTGGACGTTGTCTGCTTGCAACAGCATCAGCGTTTTGGTGTTGCACAGATGCAATTCGCTCTATTGATTTTGAGGCTCTACGATACTGGGTCGACGATTGCCTCTTCTCATCGACCCGTTTCAGTTTTTGCTCCTCCGCTATGGTTTTCTTGGGCTTCTTCCCGCATTTATTATGCGCATGGCCCATTTACATTTCCAATTCCAGCATCGGAACGTTCTTCTCTTAGGTTGCACCTGATTCACCAATCGTCGGACTACCTGTCCCCTAGGTGTGCATGCCCATACTTCATCTCAAGACGCTTGATTAGTTTAAGGTAGTCTTGACACTCTTCCGGAAGTAAGGTCTGCAGAATATCACTGGCCTCTCCTCTGAGCGACACAATCAGAGCAGTTGCTTTCTTCGGGGACGTTCACCCATTTGCTTCTGCAGCGGCTTCGAATTGTTTCCGGTACGTCATCCATGACGTCTTTCCATCGAAGGTGGGAGGTTTTACCTTTGCCTTTGCTGTTCGGGAAATCTCCAAGCTTCCGCTTGAGATGTCATGGGGACCGCAGTCGTTCATCGCTGGCAACTGAAGCTGAACCCCAAACTCGTCCCCCATTCCGAACACGCGCTCCTCAACTTTCTGTTCCACGACTTCGATGGCCCCAGAAAATTCATGTCTCCCATTCGATGAATTCTTTTGAATGTCTTCCTTAAAAGTAGTCTCGAGTTGTTTTGAATTACTTGCAATTTCAT
Source organism: Amphimallon solstitiale (assembly GCA_963170755.1). Lineage (NCBI taxonomy): Eukaryota > Metazoa > Arthropoda > Insecta > Coleoptera > Scarabaeidae > Amphimallon > Amphimallon solstitiale. The sequence continues at coordinate 52,621,244 of OY720677.1, forward strand.
TTCTTAATGCTTTTGAATTATTTGCAATTTCAGCTTTCAAAGCTTTTGTTTCATTATTTAAAGCTTTTCAATTATTTCCAATTTCTTTTAGAGTCTCCGTTTGTTTTGCAACTTCATCTCTTAGAGTCTTCATACTAGTCTCGAATTGTTTTGCAACTTCTTCCGCTATTAAGCTTACATCAGGCTTTACTTGAAACAAATATTTCTCGGGATCCTCACCTTCATTTATTATAAGGTCACGAAGCCTATCCTGGAGAATTGTTTTCTTTCCAGACGAATCTGCGTCCCTTTCTTCCAATTCTGCCCTTAACTCGGAGACCTTTAGTTCTTCCAAACGTTTGGTAGCCATTTATTTATTTGCACTTATATTGTTTATCCCACTTCTGACACCAATTGTAACGTTTTCGGGTTAGCAATAAACAACTCGTGCAATTTATTTATTTAAAACAGTCTGTATATTTATATACTTAAAATTAATTACAATATAAAATGTAAAAACTAACGTAACACACTTAAACTACTACAATTTAATTTAACACTTGTATTTATTTATTTCTATTACTAATATGTCCGTATTTATGTAACACTTCTATTTATATGACACGGCACTATTTATTTACTACTTCTACGGCCACCACTTATACCGTACGACGTATATTTATTTCTAGTCGCGTCGGCTACTTCTTACGGACTTTCTTAATCCCGAATTACTCCGCAATGAATTCCTCCATCGGTGACCCAGTCGCCTCATATACACCTACGAAACATCTCGAAGCATTCGCGTAAAACTCCATCCTTCTCTCGATGTTTGTAGAATATTCCATAGACATTCTGTCTTCGCTGGACTATGCCGTACGGCGTGAAGATTGATTTATGGTGGTGTGTAAATAAGAGCGTTTTTATTCGTCGCCCGGTCTGCCTCTTTTTTTGCGTGTGACAATTTCGTTTTTATCGCGCCGAGAGGTCTAATTCTTTTATTTAATGTAAACTCATTTCGTTTACAGTGACTTGATATATAACAGTGGCGACACACAACATTTGGCCGCCATCTTGTGTCGAAAATTACGTAGAGGTAAATGTGAAATTGGGATAAAATGTTAATTTCAACATATATTCAGTTTATTATAATTAATAAGTATTTAGTTATTATTAGTACATGAAATACCTAAGCATTTGAAATAGTGTAGCTACTTAATCTAGAAAATTAAGGAAAAGAAAACACATTCAAAAATTAATTTCTTTTATTTGTATATTTAAAAACATGTTATAAAACATGAATTGCATGTGTATATACACATGCAATATATTCAGTTTATTATAATTAATAAGTATTTAGCTATTATTAGTACATGAAATACCTAAGCATTTAAAATAGTGTAACTACTTATTTTAGAAAATTAGGGAAAAGCAAACATTCAAAAATTCATTTCTTTTATATGTAAATTTAAAAACTTGTTATAAAAAATGAATTACATGATAGAAGGTAATGGATAATTCTCCAACAATAATTCATCATATCCACTATTATCACAGGAAAACCGTATTTTTAAGGCTTTTTTTACAGTTGGATATGACCACTTCCGGGATCTTTTACTGGGTTGTTTTAATGCAGATATCTGATCATCATTAAAGACTGATTTTAATAATTTAGCATTTTCCTCATTTTCATTCTGCTCATCCATCTTTTTAAGTTTATATTGTAAAGTTCCAATTTGCCGTCTTAAATTCTTGATAACATTTCTATATCTGTGGTGTTTTGCATGTAATTTTCTGACTTGTGTTCTATAATGAAGTAAGTCTTGTAATGGGCTGCTATCTCTTGTTGCATCTTCAACTGTTGATTTCGCTTCATCACTTAAGCTAAAAATTGAAATATAAATGTAAAATATATGATCAATACTAGTTTACTATGTATTTATATATACCTAGTTTCTCCTTTTATAGATTCTACATCCAAGTTTGTTGAATTTGGGTCAGGATCGCAAGTCATAGGCAACTGTTTTTTTTCCATGGGGTTTTTCCAAAGTAAATATTGTTGGAATTGCATTACATCTTAATTTTCTTGTCCCATCAACCCTCACTTTCTCCCACACATCAGCTTCAAAATGTGTTTCACATAACACAATATAGTCAGTCGTTTTCCAAGTACCACGATGCATGTTTGCAGCCCATGCACTCTTTCCTTCTTTCCGGATCTTTTGGAAACCGTTTCATAATGAATCCTTTTTCTGAAGAATTAGAGCAACTAACTGCAGCACAACCTGGCATTGCAATATCTAAAATATAAGGTTATATTACTAAATATTAAATTACTAATTCTAATGCCATTTAATTTTTTAAAACATTAATGTCTATGTATATTATATTTATATTTACCTTATTTTAATGTAATATGTCAAGTAATATTTTATTTATCGATAGGCACTAAACGCTAAACTAGATCAATAATGTCAATTAACTGAAGATAATAGGAATTCTAAGGGAAAAAAAGTGGAAATAACTATAACCTCTGATTACACAAATAATAAAACGAAACTTTTTAAACTTATTTGAAGAGTACGATAAAAAATATACTTGATTATATGACTTGTTCACATAAAACCACGTTCAAAACGCTAGAAACTTTGACACTCGACTCATCATGGCGGATTTTTCATCTACCAATAGAAAATAGGCCCAGGCGCTGTCGTCATTGTTATACCGCGCGATCATTTAAATTCTAAATTAGAGCAGGCTGTGAAATTTAAATTAAGTTGGTATATAAGTACTAATTTACAATTTGAATTGTCAAAGTGACGTTTCAAAATGTTAATTAATCAATAATTGACATTCTGGACAACCTAATAAAAAAAATCCCGCCTGCTATAATTTAGAATTTAAATGATCGCGTGGTATATCAAGCCACTGTAATTTCGTTACAATACATATATTCTACTCTTATGAAATAGCAGTTTTGCAAATATCCCGCAAATTATGCGTTCCGTATATTTTTTATCAAGAATATGGAAGTATTTAAAACCTACTTTTCCGATAAGAGTAAAAACGGTAAAAGGTATGAAATAAAACGCACACAAAGTTTTTTTTATTAATGTTCCTTTATTTCAAATTTCAAAATATTGGAATCGTTGAGAAGGAAAATGAGATATCTTGTCAAATTTAACTATTAAATGATCGAATATTTAAAGGCTTTAGTAGAAATGCTTTTCAATTCTCCTGTTAATCTAATAAATAAATTAATATTTTAATTCAGAAGTTATTTTATTAACGTGAAAGGATATGAAATTAAGACACACGCATACTAAAATTTAAAGTTTGTAGTTGTTCCTTTTTGCAAACATTTATAAATTTAGCTAAAAGCATTACGTGTTTGTCCACAAATCAAACAAAAACTACTCTCACATTATTGTTTAATTTGTGGATAAATGTATGGATTTCTTATACATAGGTAAAGGGTTTAAACAAGTTAATACCTACTAATGTATTTTGCAAATTAATATTAAAAAAAATAGTAGAGAACATTTAAAGACGACAAAGCCCATAAATAAACATTACTGTGTATATTGCCAGTATAGTTTCAGTAGAGGCTGTTAATATTTTTCATTAAATTTAGTATTAGTATGCTGGTTCACATTACTAGATTTTTATATTTATATTTTATACCTACATAGGTACTTCAAAGTGCATTTCAATAGATACGTATATAAATAGATCAAAAGGAATTATTAGGCACTATTTAAAATCTATTATGAAATATAATTTAATGTTTATTTTGATCCTATTATACACCTGAAATTTTTCTTAGTCCAATAATAATTAAAGTAATATCGTGAGTGCATTATTTTTTCAAACCTTTTATTCTTTTTAATATAGTAACATTTATTCTAACTGTATTAAAGAAAACGTAAAAAAAACATGCCTAGAATATGTATGTTGACACTGAACACATAATCTAACATACCGACATAAGCCTGTTTTACATCAAACACTATTACAGTATTTATTACATCCCTAGTAGCAAAATCACTATATGCACACTTGTTCTACATTAGGAAATATATATTTTCATCCTTCTCTAAAATTGTGATTTTGCTACATGGGATTGAACAGTATGTCGGTCATAGACGCATAACAGTACTTATTTGTTATTTATATAGTTCTCAAAAATATTCATTTGGATAATAAAATAAAATGTGTAATTTATTAGATGTCTGTGAGTTACAAAATTCTTACAAATATTCCTATTACACCTGCATCATAATCATAATTGCCATTTAATAATGCTATGAAAATTATGAAATACTCTAGTTCTAATTACTCGAATGGCATTCTCTTCAATAATTATAAATACCAAATGAATGTATAATTTATTTTTACATATATTTTGCTTAATTTGTGTACAACAATCTGATAATTTGTCAAATTTGTGTGCATTATAGTTTCAAATAAATTGTTTGTCAAACATTTTGTATAATTGGTGTGCGCGCAGCATAAATTATCATCCCGGTTCGTTTGAGCCGACGACGGCGCCGAGTATTACATGCCCTACACGTTCCTGGAACGGTATGCTATTAGGGATCCAAACGGTTCAAATGAGCCGGTTCCGGGACCCGGCTCACAATGAGGAACTGAACCGAGTGAGCCGAGTCAATGAAATGAACCGTTTTGCCCACCTCTAATACCGGATATATGACAAGTTATTCAAAATACTCATTTTATAAATTATGATTGGTCAATATTGCCCCACCAGTTTATTATCCTGTTCCATGGCACAAGGAAACAAGATATGCTCTTGCGCATCTCTGGATAACGCGCATTGCTATACCAAAAAACTATTAATTATTCTGCACATTTATAGCTAATTAATAATTAGATAGTGAGAAGTTCGTTGAAATCTGTTATACCATTTTGCTTTAGATTTAACTGCCTCTCGAATAACATTACCGCCATAACCAATAAATGCATCAGCAGGAGGACAAGCTTCTAAATCTGTAGCTCCATCCCCAACCAAAATAATATTTTTGTATCCGTATACTTCTTTTAATTTATTAAGGACAACAGCTTTCCCGCCAGTTCTAGATGTTGTACTGCCAGTTCAATAAAGTTGTAAATTCACAGGACACTATTTCAATAAAGTCCTTTTTAACAGAAATGTAGATTTTGTAATGTAAAAAAATAATGATAGGAATAATCTTAAAAGTAAGAAATATATAGAGAGCATAATGTTAGTTTGTTGACAAATAAATTTAGGGCTGCTGGGGTGTAGGGATGGTAATAAAATTGATTATATATTATATAAATTTGTATATTAATTTTTTAAATAAAACTCTCCTTTTTAATTATGCTTTAGCAAAATAAATGCCTTACATTTTATAGTAGCCAAAAATATTAAATAATTTAATTATATTATTAATCTTTAACTACAGGACTTAATTATTTTTAATTTTTAATACATAATACAATTCAAATAAAAACTAATTTTACTTGGGGTGTAGTAATTGACAATGTTTTATTTTTATAAGTTCTTCACATTATTTACAATATAATAATAATATGTGAAAATGTTTCCTTATGCCACAGCTTATGCTTATACTTAGGTTTGAATCATTTTATCTGTAGGGTATAATAAACAAAAAATAAAATTATTTGGAAAATAAGGGTGAATTTAGAAGGACTAAAATACATTTTTTTACTAGCTTAAAAAATGTTTTATTTTTCTTGTTTTCATTTTCAAACGTGTTAAACTTAATTTTTCATTAATAGTTTTCAATCTAATACACGAAAAAACTTAATAAATACAAACTAAAACAATGTCCTACACTGGAATAAAAACCTTCGACTATAAATATAATAATACTGTCTGTATTAAATAATAAAAAAGCATATATTAATTCGGACAAATCACAAAATAACCTTACGCACAACGTAAACACAAACATAAACTGAACATAAACAGGGCTGCCGCAAGCCTGTTCTAAAATGTACTGATATTTTAGTTGAAAACGTACTGAATTTGGTAAAAATGTACTGCATGGCAGGAAATTTAAAAATTTTGTTCTAAAAGGATATTTGTTTCATAACGTCATTGTAAAAGAGGTAGCAGAAATACAGATTATTGTAATATAAAGAAGAAATTAATATCTTAATCATAGTAGGGATGTTTACAGAATGGAATTAAAACGTACAGACGCCATATTTTTATATTTATTTTGTCTTTAGTAGGGTGACTGAACCGGTTATCGGACACTTAAGCGAATTTTCCCGGCAGATTATTCATAACTTAATTATTTTTTATGGGAATTTCGCTTCTATCAAGACAAACGGAGGTCTGGGGGTATTAGATCAGCCAGAGGCAATCGATTGCTGAATATTTCTACCTTTTCCCAACTTAGTTAAGAAATAGTCGAGAAAAGTGCATTTTACTAGTTTTCGGACACCCCGGACAAATTACCGGACACCACTGACCCTCTTTTCGGACACCCGGCCGAAAAGTAGTCTTTTCGACCCCAAACCCAGGTAGCAAGCTCACGTTAAATTCACGTCTTTTTTTGGTCAGTCAATGACCCAAACTAACGTGATTTCGGACGTCCGTATGACGTAAAAATGACGGCCTAATGTCACAGTCTAGCGACGTCATTTTTTAACGTTAAATAATCGTTTCATAATGACGTTCTTTGACGTCATGTTTGTACGTGAAATGAACGTTTAATAATAACGTAAAATGACGTCATTCTTTAACGTTAAATGAACGTTATACAATGTCGTGATATGAACGTACAAAATAATACAAATGTCACCATTTAAAATATTTATTGTGGAATAAAACATCAACTCTAATATAAAAAATAAAACAAAATTACATTGAAATTGTGGAAAGATTTGCAACATTAGAGGAAGAAAACAATTGATTTTCATTACCAATAAGATTTTCTGAAATGCACGTACGTCTTTCTGTCCGACTTGATTCACTTTCCACAGCTTCTGCAATCCTCCTATAAATCTGCCGAGGGCCAACAACCTCTTTTCTACGACGCTTCATTTTCTTTCCTTGGCGCATTCAAGTTGTGGCGTTGTGGCGAATGTTTTAACCAAACTTTGATGTGGTCTTCAATGTCTCTTTCAAGTCTTGGGGGATATTTACATTTTCCAGCATCTACGTGTAATTAAAGCAAATAAATTATTAAAATATGAAATTTTATGCTGAATTGCACTTACCGATAACAACCATGTTTAGGCATAAATTGGCAAATGCCTTCTTCACTCCCTTTCCACGAAAACTGTAGTTACAATCCAGCTGATAAGTGAGGCATCGTTTTAAAATATTATTTGTTAGAGAAATTGCATCCCTTCCTCCAATTGATGACAAATAAAAACCCTGCAAATGTTTAAAATTATTTCATTACAATAAGTGTTTATAGCGTTATACAGTTATTTACCAAAGCAAATGACTTTTCCTTATCTGAAAGGACACTTTCCAGGGTATTTAATTCTTCTTCATCTTTAATTGGCAGTTCCACTGCAAGATCAGTAAAACTGATTATAGAATTTGTTATGATGTCTTGTTGACTCAAGCGGTGCAAAATTTGTTTATCTTGTTCCTTAATCTGCTACAACAAATTAATAATACTCTTGTGTGCCAAACCCAATCCTAAAAAACCAACATTGTCAGTTATCTTTTAACGTTAAAATATTTTGCTCACCTCCTTTTTCCAACAACACTTGTCCATCGATAACTGAAGTATTGCTGCTCGATAATGGTGTGTTGATTCTAAGAGATGTTGTTTCTGGTGTATTTACAAAGTGATCTGAAGCAAACGCTTGATCTAAAAAATATCACTTAATACAAAAAAAAAGTGGAGAAATTATATTACCATGCAAATGCTTTGCTGTTTTTATTGGTGGTGGACGTTCAAATATTCCTACATTATCATCTTCATCACTAGTGGTATCATAAGCTTTTCTAGCAACATGCTTCATTTTGGACCTTCTATATGTGTCTTCCACCTCTGATTGTAAATCAGACGTTACTTCGGCTTCCTTTATCTTTTTAGGAGCCTTATCATAATCATCTGAAAAGTACATTATTATTGTGCAAAAGAATTAAACATGTTCTTCCTTTTAGCAAATGTGTTTTCAATAGCCCAGTGTTACAGGTAATACTCGTAATAATCTTTTATTTCCACTTTCTAAGTATTATAACACTGCGGTTCTTATTTCAATACCATGACAACATATAACAGTTTACAGTCTTACTGACATAATGGATATAAAAAAATAAAGTAAATTAATGAGGGTGAAAATAAAAGTTTGTACGGGGCATTAATCTTTATATTATACTGGGATCACATATAAACATGTTAAATAAATAACTACTATGTGCAGCTTACTACAGTTTTTATTTTTTTAATTTTTGTTTGTATAGTGCAGATTTTTATCTAAGGCTGCTCGCACACCAATTATACAAAATGTTTGACAAAATTTATTTGAAGCCACTATGCACACAAATTTGACAAATTATTAAGTTGTTGTACACAAATTGATCAAAATATATGTACAAATAAACTAAAAACTAAATTATACAATCATTTGGCATTTATAATTAATGTTAATTAAATTTATTAACACATTATTAATTAAGAATTTGCCAGAAATGTGTTTAAAACGTTTATCAAACATTTAGTTTGATTGGTGTACATTTTGGTCAAACATTCCCATATATTTTAATGGACGCTGCAGTACTTCAAACATTTTGTTTGACAAATAAATTGTTTTGTATAATTGATATGGACGCAGCCTAATAGATATGATTTTTTTCTGCAGTGACATACATTGTTTGATATTTCTCTAACAAGCGTGACAACAGTTCAAGTTAACCTTGCACTGTACAGCAGATATATAATCATTAATCATGTATATAATACTACTGTATGTGACAAATAAAAAAATATAACTCACCAACAGAAAAACAAATTCGTGTTATTTTATACAATGGCCATATATTTTCATCCGGAATGTCTCCGTTTTTTAGCGCTTTATAATATTTCTCCTTGTTCTTGTGTGGAGGCCAAAATACTTCTGAATTCCGAGGTGTTATCCATGCCTGATTAACGATAGCGATACCACCGCCATCGTTTTCTTGAAACTCAACACCTATGAAGACCATAATTATGTCTGTAAGGGTAAGAGTAAGTAAATGCCTCAATTATACTTACAGGTGAAATAATTATCATGCTTACCGAATAATGGAAGCACAGGGTTAAACAGAGTTACCGGTTAACCTCAAAGTAGAACTTATTATGTGAAGCACAACGACCTGGAAGCGAAATAACAGAAACAAGTCTCTTGGTTCACGTGCACATTTTTGTAAATATAACCATCTTAAAATTGTACTTAAAAGCAAACTGTTTTGAGACGCCGTTATTCTGGGTGTAAAAGGGCGGTAAGCCACAGTAAAATAACGGTAACGCAGGCGCATAGTCAGGTGATGAAAGCCAAAAAATGAGTGTGACTTCTTTGTACGTATGTGCAATCCAAAATGTGTATATATTAAAAGTTAATAAAAAATGTAAACAACAATAATTTAAAAATCATAATTTCCTGATAATTATTGTAATTTTAGGGTCCAAATGTCTGACAAAATAATAACAAGATTAGGTATATTTTAGTACAAATTAAAGAGCATAAATTCTGAAGTTCAAGTATTTCTTTTTTTATTAATTTTAAACAAATAAACAGTTGTACAACCACGATATGTAATACCACCAGTACGTAAACTTGTGCATGGTTTGCGAAAATGTAAACTCTGATTTTAAAGACGTTTATAAGACGTTTACATGGCGTCATAACTTTGACGTATTGCATGAGTCATAATAATGACGATATTAATGACGTCGTCTATTGGTCATATGACGTTTAATGACCATTAATCACCAAAAAAAGACGTGAATATAACGTGAGCTTGCTACTTGGGAACATAAATGAATGTTAAAAAATATTTTCAAAATAGGCTGTTTAGTAAAATAATATAGGAAGTTATTTATGAGAACCAGTATGTGGAAATGTAGGCGAATTTGGTTATGCATACTACAAAAACTTGTTTTACTTTATCTACATACATATATTGATTTTTATAATCTACAAAACTTAGATAGGTATAGGCATTACCGTATACCTAGGTATAACAAAAACCTATCTGCACATATCACAGATATAATTTTTTTGGGCCGCTTCATTGTAGGTTAAATCCGTCATGTCGGTACATTTAAGATGGTACCATTTTGGGCCTTCATCACAGCCGATGTTTTTATTTTCATCATCTTCGGTATCACTGATGAGCTCTTCTTCACATAGTGTACAGAGAACTTTCTTCGTTTCATTACTTTCCTTTGCAGTAACACTGGGTTGCTTCATCCTCTTTCCTGCTTTTGATTGCTTTTGGATCTTTATATCTTCTCTTTTTTCCTTTCTAACGTTCGCCTTCTCTATTTTTGCTTTCTTTCGTTATCTTTTTTAGTATAAAATGTTCGCCACGCTTCCGTAGATATTGCGCTAGGTAATTTTTCTTTCGCGCGACCCCCAGTCTTTTTTGCAAAGATTCTTCTGGAAATATAAGATGTCTTTCCAATGGATCTAAACTCTCTCTGGAGGCGATTTTATCTTTATTAGTAGTGTTATTACTGTTGTCTTCTATAGCAACAAGGTTGCCCTCATTTTCATAATCAGTTTCTGATAATGTCAAAATAATATTTTCGTTTTGACTATCATTTGTTGCAGGATATGGGTAGTGTTAGGGGGCAAGGCGTACAAAATAATTCCATTCTATTCGCAAAACCGACTTAAGGGCAAGGTCATGTGCGACCTACGTCCATCAATAAAAAATATAATTGGCCGTTTTATTCGATTTTCTGTGATCCAGGAATTGAATTCGTTCGTTATATATTCATAAAAGTACATTTCCTTTCATCCATCCTCAGTCGCATTTCCCAATCACCTAGGTATCAGGAATGTTTTCAACTAGGGCTCGAGGTGGTCTTATGTAGGGAAACACGACTAAAGTGGGACAAACGTTTCCTGAGGCATTGAATACAAGAAGAACGGTTATATTTTCTTTTTCCTTGCCCGATTTTATAGTATAAAGGTTCCCCCATTCTTTTGGTCCAAGCACTTTCCCTGTTTTAGGGCAAAGAGAAAGTCCTAATTCGTCCACATTAACGCTCGAGTAGGGTCTTCAAAAATATTTTCAACATTGTTTTCTCTTTTGTAACTCTGTTTTTTTCAATTTTTGATTGATTTCCGCCATATGAAAATCGATTTGTATGTTTTAAAATCTATTCCGGTGAAAAATACCAGTTGTCGGACATAGGAAATAGATGCAAGAAACACACAAGTCCGAAAATGAACCGTTTCTCGGACAGTTTGAAGACTATTTTGTTTCTCTCTCATATTGTTTGAAAAGGTGTCCGAAAACTGGTCATTATATCCTTCATTTATAAGTGAGCAATGAGAGCAAGTGCGAAAAGGATAATATGTATTTCATTTGCTAGAAAATGACAAACAAATTTTTTCGTCTAGTACCTGTTCTCGGACGCTGTGTCCGAAAATCGGTTTAAGGACATTTTGTGCTACCGGTTACCCGGACAACTAATTTTAAGATGAACAATCAATTTCTACAAGAATTTCATGCTTAAAAATGAAGTTGACATGCTCGTTTACCAAAAAAAAGTAAAGATGACAATAGTAGATGGATCCTAGCATATTTATTAACTATTTTCCTGAAGTACTTGTACTACGTTTTTTGTTGAGATGCAGTCGCACACACACGTCGTTCAGACCTCAGTCATTCTACAAGCTCTTTTTTTACTTTCTTATACGTAGTATAAGGAAGTATTGTGATGATGAAAATTTTCGACCTCGAGATTTTTGCAGATGTCCACGTTTTGAGGTCCCCTGATACCAAAAAAGTGGTTTTTAAAAAATGTCTGTGTGTCTGTGTGTGTGTCTGTGTGTCTGTCTGTGTGTGTGTGACCACGATAGCGGTCAAACCGCTGTAGATATCAATTCCAAATTTTGTATTTACGAATATAATCTCCCTCTTGAGAACTGATTAGATTTTGAGCAAAATCGGCAGACCGGAAGTAGTAGTTTACTTCAGTGAAAAAATCGAATTTTGCAAATATTTCATCAATTACTAAGTTTAAACAAATTTATAAAGAATTCAAATGTACTCAAAATTAAATTTGAGAAAAATTGTTAGAATAAAGTTTTTCGAAATTCCTACCGGAAGTAGGTCTTTTACTCTTATCGAAAATCAGTTTTTTGCGAATATCTCGCAAGTCATGCTTTCTAGGCAGGTACATTACGAGTATAAAAGTATTTAGAACATACTTTTAAATATCTTTTGTATAAAAAAAAATTCAAAATTCAGCCCGGAAGTACCACTTTTACTCTTATCGAATAGCGATTTTTTGCAAATATGTCGTAAATTATGCATTCTATATATATTTATGAAGAGTACAAAAGTATTTAGAGTTGGATTTGGAATATTTTTTGTATAAATGAAATTTCAAAATTCGGACCGGAAGTAACACTTTCATACGTATAAGAAAGTCGTGTGGTGGCCACACCTCATTTTTTTCTATTGCTATCATTAGAGGATGCTGTAAATGTGTGAGCAAGAGAGAAATAATGTACGAAGTCGTACATAAGTTCCGATAGATGGCAAGTGTTAAGATTTTCTTATTTTACTAGTTACTTTCTTATACGTAGTATAAGGAAGTATTGTGATGATGAAAATTTTCGACCTCGAGATTTTTGCAGATGTCCACGTTTTGAGGTCCCCTGATACCAAAAAAGTGGTTTTTAAAAAATGTCTGTGTGTCTGTGTGTCTGTGTGTGTGTCTGTGTGTGTGTGACCACGATAGCGGTCAAACCGCTGTAGATATCGATTCCAAATTTTGTATTTACGAATATAATCTCCCTCTTGAGAACTGATTAGATTTTGAGCAAAAACGGCCGACCGGAAGTAGTAGTTTACTTCAGTGAAAAAATCGAATTTTGCAAATATTTCGTCAAATAGTAAGTTTAAACAAATTTATAGAGAATTCAAATGTACTCAAAATTAAATTTGAGAAAAATTGTATTAATAAAGTTTTTCGAAATTCCTACCGGAAGTAGGTCTTTTACTCTTATCGAAAATCAGTTTTTTGCGAATATCTCGCAAGTCAAGCTTTTTAGACAGGTATGTTACGGATATAAAAGTATTTAAAACATAGTTTTCAATATCTTTTGTATAAAAAAAATTTCAAAATTCGGACCGGAAGTAACACTTTTACTCTTACCGAATAGCTATTTTTTGCAAATATGTATGTCGTAAATTATGCATTCTATGTATATTTATTAAGAGTACAAAAGTATTTAGAGTTGGATTTGCAATATTTTTTGTATACATGAAATTTCATAATTCGGACCGGAAGTAGCACTTTTACTTTAGCGAGTAGCACTTTTTTTCGAATATCTTGCAAAGTATGCATTCTATAGCGATTTATTAAGAGAATGAAAGTACTTAGAATAGGATTTTGAATAAGTTTTGTATAAAAAAATTCTTAAAATTGTATAGTTTGAAACGCTCATACGTATAAGAAAGTCGTGTGGTGGCCACACCTCATTTTTTTTGTCGGGAATTGTCCGAAAAGTGGTGCTGTCCGGTTAACAGGTCCGATCACCCTAATGATGATTTTGTTTATACGAATGCATATTATGTGTATTTGTATCAATTTGTATGGGTATTTTGGTATGCATGTTCTATGAAAAGAACGTATCGGTACAGACCTATAGACGCAATAATAATATATAGAGTTGGAAACAAATATGTATTAAAATTAAATTTCAATATTACAATAATATGATTCAAAGCGCCTGTCATTGATAAGTTTTGTTTTATTTTCTTCTCTTAATTACAACATACGACTTAATTCTGTTTGCTAAGTGTTTTATAAGTTCGCTGAATACTAAACGTCGCGTCGGGAAGAGGTGACCAAGTATTGTGCTTACTTGCAAAACCGCCGAATGAACATATTTTGTTTATGTTTACTAAAATTGTATACGTATGCACATTAACAAATTATGTAGCAACGAAAACAAATACATATAGTATAGTAATATAAATAGAATTAATTTCATTATGAGTGTGTGATATAATCATATTAATATGTAAGTAATTACATATACCTCTGGATATGATTCAAATATTATCTAACGTCATTAGAACGTTCTGTTAATTTCTTTTAAAATAGTTATTTATGTAACAAGTCAGTAAAGTGATACTTTACCGAACGAGTCTGGTTTACGAGCCAAGCGAGTGAAGCGAGCGCGGCGAGTAACAGACGAGTTCGGTAAAGGTACTTTACTGACGTGGTGCATACAAAATTTTATCGCCAACCGTTAAAATTGTTAATTTAAGAAATAAAGATATAATAACTTTTGACAGTTTATGACAGTGACAAACGATTTATTTTTAAAAGTCATCAGTCATGCTACGCTGACAGATATTAGCGGCAGGTAAAGTACTTTATTGTACAGTACGATAAAGTGTTTCTTTACCTCCGCAAAACGCTATGGTAACGCATCACTTTACTGACGGTTGGCGATAATAGTTATTTATGTAACAAGTCAGTAAAGTGATACTTTACCGAACGAGTCTGGTTTACGAGCCAAGCGAGTGAAGCGAGCGCGGCGAGTAACAGACGAGTTCGGTAAAGGTACTTTACTGACGTGGTGCATACAAAATTTTATCGCCAACCGTTAAAATTGTTAATTTAAGAAATAAAGATATAATAACTTTTGACAGTTTATGACAGTGACAAACGATTTATTTTTAAAAGTCATCAGTCATGCTACGCTGACAGATATTAGCGGCAGGTAAAGTACTTTATTGTACAGTACGATAAAGTGTTTCTTTACCTCCGCAAAACGCTATGGTAACGCATCACTTTACTGACGGTTGCCGATAAAGACTATTTTCTATTAATTTTTATCTTCGTAATTTCGTACTGAAACTAATATTTTTGCAGAAAGTAGTACTGACGTATGTACTGAATTCAGTAAAATTGTACCGAAACGGCAGCCCTGAACATAAACATAAATGGCGCCTCTATCAACTATGACGCGCATTCGACATGCGCGGCGTGGACGAGTTTTGGTTTTGGGAAGAGCATATCTATTCTTTTTTCTTTCCTCCTGGAGACACACCGCCACTTCCACTTGGCAAAATACAATTTTAGAGAAGGATGAAAATACGTATTTGCTAATGTAGAACAAGTGAGCATATCGTGATTTTGCGGGCGTCGGAACTAGCGAAACTCAGCGCCGGCTGGTGGCGAGTGGCGGCATATCTTCCTGAACGCATCAAACCCGGTGAGTAGACGCCATTTCTGTTTCCATTTGAGTGGTCAGTGCTATTGCTAGTTACTTGTGTGTGTCTAATAAAATTCGTACATTTGTGGGATTTATCAGACAGGAGGTATCCAAAATTAATCATGAATCTCAAAAATATGGGTATGATTCCTTTAATTTGTGTACACTATTACGTGTAATTAATGCATTATGGGGTGGATTACTGGGGTACTGGCTTGACCTTGTATGCACACTTTTATTAATCTCGTGATTCCCAGCTGCGTATACTATTTAACGATAGTTAATCGTAACTTTTTTAAGTTATAAGTAATATAAATATTAATTTGAAGATTTGACATTGCTGATTTAATGGATATTAATGAAGTATTTTATTGAATGAATCAACAGCTTTCTCTTTATAAATCCATTTCTATTTGGCTTGTATGCTACATGACAAATAGAAACTGATCTTGTAATTCACAGTGTTGTTAGAAGACATTTTCGGATATAACAATCGTGATAAGTAATACAAATCTTTATTTATTTGTTATAACGCACACTTAAAATGTTAAGCATTCTGCAATAGACTCATTAGGGAATGTAATTCACAGTGTTGTTAGAAGACATTTTCAGATATAACAATCGTGATAAGTAATACATTTTTTACATTATTTATTATAACGCACACTTAAAATGTTAAGCATTCTGTAATAGACTCATTAGGGAGTCTATTACAGAATGCTTAACATTTTAAGTGTGTGTTATAATAAATAATGTAAAAAATGTATTACTTATCACGATTGTTATATCTGAAAATATCTTCTAACAACACTGTGAATTACAAGATATACATAACTCACACAAAACAAGTTAACCACCTGTACCATCATCAAGATCATTTCTGTATTTTGTATTATATTAATCTTTTATTCTATGTATTTACAGTTAAAACAAATATTACCTGTGAATCTAAAAAGTAACGAGCCCAGGTTGATGATGATGTACTGAAAATACCAAGGACTGTTGGAGAAAAGTAGAGGAGGAGCTATGTGAAACATTTTAACCAGATTCAACATTTGTTTACTATGTTAAATAATTGAAATGTGAAAACTTAACATCAGTATACATGACGAATAAAGATACAAATAACCAGTATGAAGAACATGTCAAAATATGGATCACCTGTCGTAATCTCTTCCGCTTTGTGAGCACAGGTTATGGAAGAAACTTTCCTCAAAATATTTGATAGGTATGTCAGTAAGCCATTGATTTATTTGCACGTACGAACAAATTTATTCTCGTTTTTGAACACTTGTTTATGATAGTTTCTTAAGTTTGAATAGAAAAGGAATTCTTTACAAAATGAATATTTTAATGGCATTTAGATTTATTCAAAACATATGAGTACATATATCTTATGCATAATTTGTAAAGTGCATTTTATATATAGTTCATACTTATTTTACAGAAATATATATCTTAATTCACCTCATATAGATATTAGTATTTTGTACTAAAGATTTCAATGTTTAGGGTCACCAGAATTGTATGATTTAAGCAATTATAGCATAGAGAACACATTTTAAGAAATAAGAATATTTATATTTAGCGACTTAGCGAACAGATGAATGGCTATATATATTTTGATAATTAAGAAGGCTGTATTACACTTAACAATTATTGACCAAGAACTTGATCAAGTTAAAATTGACGACAAGTTGTGTCTTACACTTGTCAAGTCGACTTGATCAATTTCTTGGCCAAGAACTTGGTGGCTTAGAACATGTGCTATTTTTCTTCTCAACTTGATCAAGTTTTTAGTGATTTCTAGTAATATTCATGTTATAAAGTTTTTTGCCAACTGTGTAAAATGTAAACACAAATTCCATTTTAGAATAATGTTAATAATGACATGTTAACTTGATACTTCTTGAAAGAATTGTATGCGTAAATTATTTATTTTCTTTTGTATCTCTTGTGCAGTTATTTTTACAGTCAAATATCAAACACAAATCTTCGGTAACTTTATTAATTTTTTTATTTCGTACTTTTGCACTATTGGTACTGCTAATTCACTTAAAAACATGGTCAAGAAATTGATAAGTGTAAAATAGTCAAGGTCAATAATAATTTGATCAAGAACTTGCCGACAATTTCTTGGTCAAGAACTTGATAAGTGTAATACAGCCTAGACAAATATTCATCAAAAAACAGACAAAACCTTTATTATGTATAATCAAATTAAAAAAAAAATAAACAAAGAAACATATCCATACTAAATTATTTCAGCCTTATTCGAAAGATCATTTTATGGACGTTAGCAGCATTAGCTGTCTCTCAAAGCTCTTCACTTTCAGCTGAAACTTTTCTTCTGTGCATTAAATTGCATCAAAGGCAATATCTTTTTATTTCAAGCAGTGTGAGGATTAGCACATGTGTCCGCACTACCAAAATAGAATCTCCATTTGAAGTCAGTGTGCTGCAATATACAATTGGCTCATTGTAAACATTACTCTAGCCATCTAACAACATATAAACGGTTTTCCATTATTAATTTTATCTGTGACCTCTCTCAAAACTTCTGTTTACGCGTCGTTCAAAATAGAATTTCCAGTTTGATAAGCAGATTAGGTTTTATGCCCAGGTCACAACAGAAAGCACATTTGTTTGAATTCTGGGCAATCTGCACGCCTGAACGATGTGTTTGTTGCTTATAAATAACGACCAGTTTCCATGTTGATCTTAAAGGAATATTCTTTAGATGTTACAATAACATCATTGCTTTTGATGAAGGTATGTTTCAATTTCTTTTTGGGTTTATCGTGTTTTATGTTTAATTTTTCAGGATCTGTTTCTTTTTTACTTTCTTATACGTAGTATAAGGAAGTATTGTGATGATGAAAATTTTCGACCTCGAGATTTTTGCAGATGTCCACGTTTTGAGGTCCCCTGATACCAAAAAAGTGGTTTTTAAAAAATGTCTGTGTGTGTGTGTGTGTGTGTGTGTGTGTGTCTGTCTGTCTGTCTGTCTGTGTGTGTGTGACCACGATAGCGGTCAAACCGCTGTAGATATCAATTCCAAATTTTGTATTTACGAATATAATCTCCCTCTTGAGAACTGATTAGATTTTGAGCAAAATCGGCCGACCGGAAGTAGTAGTTTACTTCAGTGAAAAAATCGAATTTTGCAAATATTTCGTCAATTACTAAGTTTAAACAAATTTATAAAGGATTCAAATGTACTCAAAATTAAATTTGAGAAAAATTGTATTAATAAAGTTTTTCGAAATTCCTACCGGAAGTAGGTCTTTTACTCTTATCGAAAATCAGTTTTTTGCGAATATCTCGCAAGTCATGCTTTCTAGGCAGGTACATTACGAGTATAAAAGTATTTAGAATGTCCTTTTAAATATCTTTTGTATAAAAAAAATTTCAAAATTCAGACCGGAAGTACCACTTTTACTCTTATCGAATAGCGATTTTTTACAAATATGTCGTAAATTATGCATTCTATATATATTTATGAAGAGTACAAAAGTATTTAGAGTTAGATTTGGAATATTTTTTGTATAAATGAAATTTCAAAATTCGGACCGGAAGTAACACTTGAAAAATGAGGTGTGGTGGCCACACCTCATTTTTTTTGTTCTCTTCCAATGAAATGCCTTGCAATGGTATAATATACATCTTCAAAGAAAACAATTACATTGACCACAGTATTAGTATCAATCAAGTTTGTGACAACATGTTGATGTGTGTGTAACTTACTCCACATAGCATCACACAGATTATGTTAATGGTATGCAACAAAATGATGTTAAGAATGAGAACATATTAGTAAACTATTTTGAACCCATTTTCTACCACAATGAAAAATTAAAGAAAACAAACATTTTCGCTAATATCCTCTTTTATTGACCATACAAGAAAGGAACTTTGGGGTATATACACAAAAAATATTTTTTTTTTCTATAAAGCTCTTGTGCATTGGTGCACAAGTGATAAGAAGAATGAAAAATACTAATTTTGAAGGTGTGAGGTAACATAAGATTTAAAATCAAGCTGGGATATTTTTGAATCGTTACTAATATTTTAAATTGTCAAGCATGTACCATTATGCTGTTCTAAACTGTTGCAGAACAGTGGCCACCACCATTTTTTTCTCCAAAACCCTGATTCTGTAGTTGGCAATTCCATTATAGTGAAGGTCTACACCCTCTATAAATTTCTTATAATGCGCAATAAGGTTAGGTTGGGGGATAAAAATTTCTTTTTTCGTTTTCTGTCGTAGCGTTTTACCTTGTTATTATCTACTTTGACGGGGATAATATTGTTATTTGAAAAAATAAACACTTTTGTTAATAAAAATCAGTCTCATTAATTTTTTAACACACATCGTACAGTAACAAAAGCGTTCCCTTATTAGAAAAATTTACAGTACTTTCCAGGGGACATTTATCAATTCTATTTTTCTAATTGTATCTGTAGCGAAGAAACCCAATTTTGTCAAATGATCAAATATTTCTTCGATAAATATAATTTATCGAAGAAAATTGTATATGGCTGGATGGCTTTCCTATGACATTTAACAATTTCCTTACATCACCACCGAGTCCAAGTTCCGAATATTTTTTCTCTTCCTTTCCTGCATAAGGAAGGGAAATAGATAAATAGTAATCTGGTGAACAAAGACACCATAATTTAAACCTAAAGCGAACTGACTTATATTTGATAAATTTTTTGCAGGAATGCCTGCTGAAGTATGGCACCATTTGTTCAACAATTGCTAAGTCATATGAAAAAACTCCCCACTGTAAATTTTTTAAACTGATCATGTCAATAAAACATCTTATTTTAGAAAACTTATCTTCTTTGTTCAGGTTATTGTTGTTAGATAAATGCAAATTTTGTTTTATGCTATTAAATCGGTTGCTGTTCATGCAATTTTTAACTATATCTATATCTTTATCCGCATCATTAGACCAGTAGAAGGTAATTTGAGGCCAAGTGTGATATCCCGAAAGAAACATTATCCCGACAAAATGGAGCAGTTCAGCTTTAGAGAGGGTAAAGTCATAACGGTTATTGTCTGGAGCGTAATTTTTTTGTAAAGCTTAATATCAAGTCGATTACCGCATCATGAAAAAATAAAAAAAATATCTTCAATGGACTTTCACCAAAAAGGAGGTTCTTCATATTTTCTTTGTCATGTTGTTCACTAAGGACTGAAGGAAGTATGTATTCAATCTCCCAATTCCTCCATTAGCAGAATTCCCAGTGCATTGGGATATTGACGGAGCCATTTTCAGTCTTCTGAATTCTAAAGTTTGTACACAGTATGGTAAAACTACTAACAACAAAATAAAATTACATGTACATATTTGATTATTACTTCCCATATCTGTCATATTTCTAATACGGCATATTCCAGTTTAGCTTCCAATTCTTTTTCGGTTAAAAAGTTCTTAAAGACGTTATACGAGCGCACAGGATAAAGTATTCACTGTAAATGACTTGTACAATCTCGCATAATTTTGTCACGTTTCATTTATAATGCTAGTGGTACACAAACGCATCCGAGATGATTTCTTAGAAAAATTCGAGACTTAGATTACATGTAAAAATTGTATTTTAGGGGTAAAAACTACACTTTTTGGTGATTTAGTAACAGCGAAAAATAAAGCAAATCATTACCTAAATTATTCTACTTTTATAGTTCAAAATAGATCTGATTGTACAGGGTGAGTCATTAGTAGCCGCTTCTTCGATTGCTCTCTTGTGTTTTAAATAAAAGAAAAAACTATTAGTGGAAGATTCATGGTTGCTTGTGGCGCATATTCTAAAAATACTATAAGCTGTAACTCACTTCCAGTTTCACCGAAAATTCACAGAACTTAATTTTTTTTAAATGACACCCTATACCGTTTGACTGAAATAAAAGTAGATATAGGGAAACACAGACACGCACACATATGCATGCAAACATGAAATGGAGGGGTACGATAATAGGAGAGATGAGTTCATACCGGGACACCGGGTACCGCTGCAGTATCGTAGCTTCAGTGCAAAACGTTGAAAGTTAGTATGCGGACGTTTGCTTTAAGGAATTGCTCCGCTATTTTGGTAATTGATGTATAATGTATTAACATTGAACTGAAACAAAACTCTATAAAAATTGTAACTAAAATAAAATTCTCACATTTAAAATGAAACAAAATATAATGAACTATACAAATAAATTTTGCACGACTTTGTACGAATTATCCATCGATTTGCGAGTTTGCTCAGACAGAATGTAAGTTCCTGCTCTAAAGATACGGAACGAATGCCATGCGCGCATGGTGTTCGCGCTCTCGGTCTCCCCACTCACCGGTCTTATGGTGGTGTGGGTAAAACGAGAGCCACACTCTTGAACTGTTGTATACATACATAGGTATGTACATGTTTATGTGTGTGTATTTGAAGATGCATATTAACTTTTAAATACGACAATCTGTATATTTTTGAATTTTCTAGTACTGTTCAGAAAAAAATCATTTTCACATTGTTGTTAAAAGATAAAACATTAACTTCGGTGGTGCTTGTCGCCAAGAAAATTCTGCATCATTTGGTATAAGTTGCACTGGTCAATACCTGTTTTTTCAAAGCCGACTTCCTAAAATTTTCACATACCAAACTAATTTTTTTTAATGGAACACCCGGTATATTATTGTGGCATTTTGTTTCTTTTACTTTCTTATACGTAGTATAAGGAAGTATTGTGATGATGAAAATTTTCGACCTCGAGATTTTTGCAGATGTCCACGTTTTGAGGTCCCCTGATACCAAAAAAGTGGTTTTTAAAAAAATGTCTGTGTGTCTGTCTGTCTGTCTGTCTGTCTGTCTGTCTGTGTGTCTGTCTGTGACCACGATAGCGGTCAAACCGCTGTAGATATCAATTCCAACTTTTGTATTTACGAATATAATCTCCCTCTTGAGAACTGATTAGATTTTGAGCAAAATCGCCAGACCGGAAGTAGTAGTTTACTTCAGTGAAAAAATCGAATTTTGCAAATATTTCGTCAATTACTAAGTTTAAACAAATTTATAAAGGATTCAAATGTACTCAAAATTAAATTTGAGAAAAATTGTAATAATAAAGTTTTTCGAAATTCCTACCGGAAGTATAAGTATAAGGAAGTATAAGAAAGTCGTGTGGTGGCCACACCTCATTTTACTTTCTTATACGTAGTATAAGGAAGTATTGTGATGATGAAAATTTTCGACCTCGAGATTTTTGCAGATGTCCACGTTTTGAAGTCCCCTGATACCGAAAAAGTGGTTTTTAAAAAATGTCTGTGTGTCTGTGTGTCTGTGTGTCTGTCTGTGTGTGTGTGTGTGTGTGTGTGACCACGATAGCGGCCAAGCCGCTGTAGATATCAATTCCAAATTTTGTATTTACGTGTATAATCTCCCTCTTGAGATCTGACTAGTTTTTCAGTAAAATCGGTAGACCGGAAGTAGCAGTTTACTTCAGCGAAAAAATCGTATTTTGCGAAGATTTCGTCAACTACTAAGTTTAAACAAATTTATAAAGAATTCATATATACTTAAAATTAAAATTGAGAATAATTTTATTCAAAAAGTTTTTCGAAATTCCTACCGGAAGTAGGTCTTTTACTCTTATCGAAAATCAGTTTTTTGCGAATATTTCGCAAGTCATGCTTTTTAGACAAGTACGTTACGGGTATAGAAGTATTTAAAACATAATTTTCAATATCTTTTGTATAAAAAAAATTTCAAAATTCAGACCGGAAGTACCACTTTTACTCTTATCGAATAGCGATTTTTTGCAAATATGTCGTAAGTTATGCATTCTATATATATTTATCAAGAGTACAAAAGTATTTAGAATTGGATTTGCAATATTTTTTGTATATATGAAATTTCAAAATTCGGACCGGAAGTAGCACTTTTACTCTTAACGAGGAGCACTTTTTTGATATCTTGCAAAGTATGCATTCTATAGCGATTTATTAAGCGAATGAAAGTACCTAGAATAGGATTTTGAATAAGTTTTGTATAAAAAAATTCTTAAAATTGTATAGTTTGAAACGCTCATACGTATAAGAAAGTCGTGTGGTGGCCACACCTCATTTTTTTACTTTCTTATACGTAGTATAAGGAAGTATTGTGATGATGAAAATTTTCGACCTCGAGATTTTTGCAGATGTCCACGTTTTGAGGTCCCCTGATACCAAAAAAGTGGTTTTTAAAAAAATGTCTGTGTGTGTGTGTGTCTGTCTGTCTGTCTGTGACCACGATAGCGGTCAAACCGCTGGAGATATCAATTCCAAATTTTGTATTTACGTGTATAATCTCCCTCTTGAGATCTGATTAGTTTTTCAGTAAAATCGGTAGACCGGAAGTAGCAGTTTACTTCAGTATAAAAATCGAATTTTGCCAATATTTCGTCAAATACTAAGTTTATACAAATTTATAAAGAA
Organism: Amphimallon solstitiale; assembly: GCA_963170755.1. Classification (NCBI taxonomy): domain Eukaryota; kingdom Metazoa; phylum Arthropoda; class Insecta; order Coleoptera; family Scarabaeidae; genus Amphimallon; species Amphimallon solstitiale. Next base: position 52,645,117 of record OY720677.1, read on the forward strand.
TTCATATGTACTTAAAATTAAAATTGAGAACAATTTTATTTAAAAAGTTTTTCGAAATTCCTACCGGAAGTAGGTCTTTTACTCTTATCGAAAATCGGTTTTTTGCGAATATTTCGCAAATCATGCTCTTTAGACAGGTACGTTACGGGTATAAAAGTATTTAGAACATAATGTTCAATATCTTTTGTATAAAGAAAATTTCAAAATTCAGACCGGAAGTATAATTTTACTCTTATAGAATAGCGATTTTTTTGCAAATATGTTGTAAATTATGCATTCTGTATATATTTATCAAGGTACAAAAGTATTAGTGCTAGATGTGCAATAGTTTTGTATAAATTAAATTTCAAAATTCGGACCGGAAGTAACACTTTCACTCTTAGGAAGTAGCCCTTTTTTTCGAATATCTTGCAAAGTATGCATTCTATAGCGATTTATTAAGAGAATGAAAGTACTTAGAATAAGATTTTGAATAAGTTTTGTATAAAAAAATTTTTAAAATTGTATAATTTGAAACGCTCATACGTATAAGAAAGTCGTGTGGTGGCCACACCTCATTTTTACTTTCTTATACGTGGTATAAGGAAGTATTGTGATGATGAAAATTTTCGACCTCGAGATTTTTGCAGATGTCCACGTTTTGAGGTCCCCTGATACCAAAAATGTGGTTTTTAAAAAATGTCTGTCTGTCTGTCTGTCTGTCTGTCTGTCTGTCTGTCTGTGACCACGATAGCGGTCAAACCGCTGTAGATGTCAATTCCAAATTTTGTATTTACGTGTATAATCTCCCTCTTGAGATCTGATTAGTTTTTCAGTAAAATCGGTAGACCGGAAGTAGCAGTTTACTTCAGTGAAAAAATCGAATTTTGCAAATATTTCGTCAAATACTAAGTTTATACAAATTTATAAAGAATTCATATGTACTTAAAATTAAAATTGAGAACAATTTTATTTGAAAAGTTTTTCGAAATTCCTACCGGAAGTAGGTCTTTTACTCTTATCGAAAATCGGTTTTTTGCGAATATTTCGCAAGTCAAGCTTTTTAGACAGGTACGTTACGTGCATAAAAGTATTTAAAACATAGTTTCCAATATCTTTTGTATAAAAAAAATTTCAAAATTCGGACCGGAAGTACCACTTTTACTCTTACCGAATAGCGATTTTGTGCAAATATGTCGTAAATTATGCAATCTATATATATTTATTAAGAGTACAAAAGTATTTGGAGTTCGATTTGCAATATTTTTTGTATACATGAAATTTCAAAATTCGGACCGGAAGTAGCACTTTTACTCTTAGCGAGTAGCACTTTTTTGCAGATATGTCATAAATTATGAATTCTATATATATTTATTAAGAGTACAAAAGTATTTAGAGTTGAATTTGCAATATTTTTTGTATACATGAAATTTCAAAATTCGGACCGGAAGTGGCACTTTTACTCTTAGCGAGTAGCACTTTTTTTCGAATATCTTGCAAAGTATGCATTCTATAGCGATTTATTAAGAGAATGAAAGTACTTAGAATAGGATTTTGAATAAGTTTTGTATAAAAAAGTTCTTAAAATTGTAGTTTGAAACGCTCATACGTATAAGAAAGTCGTGTGGTGGCCACACCTCATTTTACTTTCTTATACGTATTATAAGGAAGTATTGTGATGATGAAAATTTTCGACCTCGAGATTTTTGCAGATGTCCACGTTTTGAGGTCCCCTGATACCAAAAAAGTGGTTTTTAAAATATGTCTCTGTGTCTCTGTGTGTCTGTGTGTGTGTGACCACGATAGCGGTCAAACCGCTATAGATATCAATTCCAAATTTTGTATTTACGAATATAATCTCCCTCTTGAGAACTGATTAGATTTTGAGCAAAATCGGCAGACCGGAAGTAGTAGTTTACTTCAGTGAAAAAATCGAATTTTGCAAATATTTCGTCAATTACTAAGTTTAACCTTTTCGCCGCGGCGCGCTTCGAGAGCTTGACGCGCAGCCAGTGCTGCGCTAATATGCGTCATCCGCAGCGAGTTGACAATTTATTACAACACAAATTCATTATTTTAATGTTGTTCAGTATTTCTTTATTTATAAATAAAAATAAAACTTTTATTCGAGTAGGACAATGCAAATTAACATAATAATAACATAAAATTTATAAAGGACACAATAATAATTTTACTAAACAAAACAAAAAACAGCATTCAAAATAAAATACACATAAAAGTTGATAAAATATGTTTACAAAATAAAAATTTTACTTCAAATTTCTTGAAACGTGGTATTTTTCGAAACAGGGCGCCGCGCACAAACCTACGTCGCATGTTTCGCACATGTATGTTGATTCTTTGCGTATTTTATTTTGCGAACATACATAACATCTTCTGCCACTACGAGTGGCAGGATTTTCTGGATTTATTTTTCGCGGAAAATGTCTTCCACACAGGCGAAATGGGGCGGGATTGTTGGCTCTTCGCGGGGCCTGTAATGTCTCTCCTGTAGCTTCAATCATTTCCTCAACTAGCTGAAGTTGAAACTTGGCCAAAGGTATTTTCTTTTTCGTCACATCTTCAAATAGAGCATGGGCGTTTAGAAGAAACATGTCTACAATGTGAAAGAATATTTTTTTGTACCACTTAGTAGTTCTTCTTACACATTCAACAGAACTAAGCAACATGTCGCTTTTGTCTACAGCGCCCATGCTCTTGTTATAGTCAACAACGCAGGCAGGCTTCATTACATGCAAGCCAGTCTTTCTGTCGATTTTATCTATTTCCAACATTTGCGAATCATTGCAAGTGCTTAGCATAAAAACTTCCCTCTTATCACACCATTTCAAGGCAATGAGACGATTTTTGGTGGTCCTGAATGTAAACTCTCCTTTTTTCAGCTTTTCCACCATTTCAGGCATATTTCTTCTATTCTTGCGCACGGTCCCACATGCATTTGTACAGCGGTCATATAACCATAAGTACAAATCAGGACTACTGTACCAGTTGTCAATGAAAAGTGTATGGCCTTTATCAAAATAGGAATCCAAAAGTGTTATAACAACATCAGCCGATTTTCCCAATTCTGTGCTTTTTAGTTCAGTTGTAGCTCCTGTGTACACAATGAAGTCCAAAATATATCCAGTGAGAACATCACACAAAACAAAAAATTTGACTCCAAAGCGGTGACGCTTGGAGGGGATATACTGTTTGAAAAATAAGCGGCCCTTATACAACATTAGACTTTCATCGATGCACAAGTTTCGGTATGGCGTGAAAGAGTTTTTGAATTTTTCTCTCGCATGGTCAACGATGCGCCGTATCTTCCGCAAAGTGTCTTCGTCTCTAGACAGTTCATTATCCGAAAAGTGGAGCATACTCAAAATGCTCAAAAATCGGTCGCGAGGCATTGTCTTTCCAAACGCGGGTGTAGATAATAAGAAATTTGTAGACCAGTACTCCTGAATTTGGAGTTTCTTCACACGAGCCATCAAAATATTGAGAGCTATAAATCTGTGGATTTCTTGTGAGTTTGTGTTGGTCCAACTATTCAACCGCGAATGTGGTTTTATAACATCTTTTTGCTGCAGGACGAAATTATGGAATTTGTTCGTTTCTTGGACAATAAATTCTGTAATCTCTTCATCCAAGAACACCTGGAAACAATCATAGGGCGAACAATTGTCGAAAAGATCTAGAATGTTACTTCCAGACTTTGAGTCGTCAAATGGAAATACGTTTGGAACAATATGTTCCATTTCCCAATTCAACTTTTCATGGATATCAAAATTTCCACGAACTATAGGCTCTTCGTTCTCATTCTCTTCAGTCGCTTGTTCTCTCTCCGTGTTTTCATTTAGATCGAGATTCAGATTCTCTACTTGATTAGCGAGATCTTCATCTGTCTCTTCGGGATCATCTGTTTCAAGAACGTCGTCTTCTGAATCACTTTGTGTCAATATTTCAACTAATTCCTGGTCAGTGTAAAAACTACCACGTTTTGGGTGTGGTAATGCCATTTTCCCCGCGAAATTTGATTGAGAGTAGTACGCTCTCTCATGCGTTGAATCGTACTGGAGTCTGCACTCTACAGGGAGTGCGAACACTGCGAACAGGAGGCAATGCAAGTGGGATATCCCCACTCTTATGGACGCTTATTTGTGGCACCCGCAGTTAGTCCAGAGGATCGTGCGCCTATATGCGTCAACCGCACATCTGGTGCAAAAATGTATTGACGCATATATGCGTTACCCGCAGCGAAAAGGTTAAACAAATTTATAAAGAATTCAAATGTACTCAAAATTAAATTTGAGAAAAATTGTTTTAATAAAGTTTTTCGAAATTCCTACCGGAAGTAGGTCTTTTACTCTTATCGAAAATCAGTTTTTTGCGAATATCTCGCAAGTCATGCTTTTAAGACAAATACGTTACGAATATAAAAGTATTTAGAACATACTTTTAAATATCTTTTGTATAAAAAAAAATTCAAAATTCAGACCGGAAGTACCACTTTTACTCTTATCGAATAGCGATTTTTTGCAAATATGTCGTAAATTATGCATTCTATATATATTTATGAAGAGTACAAAAGTATTTAGAGTTGGATTTGGAATATTTTTTGTATAAATGAAATTTCAAAATTCGGACCGGAAGTAACACTTTCATACGTATAAGAAAGTCGTGTGGTGGCCACACCTCATTTTTATTCTCTTTCATTTATGTTAACAATGTCATAAATCTATCTTTTGTAATTTCCGAGATAATCACTATAGGAGCAATTAGCAGTCAAATAAAGAACTTCGAGCGCTATTATTCTATGCACCCAAATATTCGTTCAACTAATGGAAGGCTGGAATGGGGCGACTTCCTTGGTTAACTTTCAAAGTAAAGGTTAAATCCAACTGTCCCATCAGTAATAATTTTATAGAATGAAGAGGATCCCATTTCAGTTTTTTAATTCCGGCAATGTCCAGTTGCTGTATTTATTTTTTTACACTGTTGGTTAACAACGAAATAAAATCAAGATTAAATTTACTGACATATTTGAAGCTGCCGCCCCACTAAAAGTGCATGAAGCAATGCTGCTATCTTCAATTTAATTTGCCTAATTGCTCGTATTTTTGCATTGCTAAAGCTCTTCATAAGAGATTGCTTTAGTTTTTCAAAATTATAAATTGATGTTCTAAAACTTTGATAGAAAAAAATTAAAAACAAAATAATGCAATTTAAATATCCTAAAACTATTGAGCAACGTAACAACAATCAAAAGTAAGAAAAACAAATTTCATTAAATTTATGTTCAACATAACTACAACTTTGTGGAATGCACGTGAAGTATTCTGTTTTCCAAAGAAGTATTAACGTTGCGTAAAACTTTTCGACATATTCTTGTAAACGCTTTTCTGATTTTATTGTTCATGTTTTGAAAATCCGTCCGCAGAAAATGAAGATTCTCTTCTCCATTAACATTTTCATCAAAGTATTAAGATCCAATCATGTAACCTACTATTCCTCTATTATTATTCCTCCCCACACATTTAATGACCAACGATTTTGAAAGTTTGCAGTGAGGGTCTTTATTCGTTATAATAACGAAAATTGTAACGATTAACGTATCCATTTTAATAGCATGTGGCTTGTCGGTAAACAACAAAAATTGAGAAAGTCAGGCTAATCTATCTGCTGCCCATTGACAAAAAATGTAAGCGATTCTAATTTTTTTCCATCTAACCCTGTGTATGAATATGCTACGGATGAATTACATATTTTCTAATTATTCTGGATTCTCAAATTTGACTTACATCTAACTGACGACTAATTTTCGTAGTACTAGTATTCGACTACACTCGCAAGTACCATATACTTATTATCCTCACCAATTATTGATTTGGTTAGCTCTTTTCTTCATTTTCAATAGTATCTGTTCACTCGAACCGTTCCTTTATACTTTTGGAGGTTTCTGGCTTCGGTTGACTTCTACCAGGGGCCGCTGTGCATGAGGTCTGGATGCAAGCAGAGAGTTTCTTTCAGATTCCCCAAAACGTCAATCATATCTATTAACTCTTCATAAGAATAATTTACTTTGATAATAACTACTAGCGATGCACTTTCTTTAACAGTTGACTCAGGCAGTCGGCCGCACTCCAGCCTTTATTGGACTAATATTTAGATGCATAGAACAGCGCTGGTAGTTTTTTATTTGACCGCTGATTGCTCCTATAGTGATTATTTCAGAAATTACAAAAGATAGGTATAGGACATTGTTAACAAAAATGAAGGAGAATAAAAAAGGGAACAAAATGCCACAAAATACCGGGTGTTCCATTAAAAAAAAATAAGTTTTTAGTATGTGAAAATTTCCCGAAGTAGGCTTTGAAAAAACAAAGTTTTTTTGAGGTATTGTTGAGTGCAACTTATAATAAATAATGCAGAATTTTCTTGACTACAAGCACCACCAAAGTTAATGTTTTTACTTTTAAGAATAATGTGAAAATGATTTTTTTCTTCACGTGTTTTGGTCAAATATTTCCAAAACAAAAATTCAAAAACTATTGACTCAATTTTGAACAAGAAAACAATAGTTGAATAAGCAATTTAAAGCAGTACTAGAAAATCCAAAAATATATAGGGTGTCATTTAAAAAAATTAAGTTTCATACATTTCCGGTGAAACCGGAAGTGAGTCAGATCTTCAAGTATTTTTAGAATAAGCAACCCAAACAACCATGAATTTTCCACTAATTGTTTTCTCTCTTATTAAAAACACAAAAGAGCAATCGAAGAAGCTGCTACTAATGACTCACCCTGTACAGCAGTGATTCCATATATTTTTAAATACCTGTTTGCTCCTTTATTACAGATAACAGGTATTGAGAATGATTTTATCTTTTATAGCAATATATAACAGTACAAATTTAAAAACTTATTTTAAATTCAAATATAATGCATTTGAAATTGATGGTGCATTGGTGCACCACTGGAAGGAAATGCGTTAATGAAAAATGAAATAGTTATACTTCTACCTATACTCAGTTTAATTTAGTTGCGCATGTCGGTTGAGAGAGAGAGACTCAACCACCAATATTACTTGATTTCAGAATGAGAGAAATATTTATACATTTCCCTTTTGGGTACATTATTTGGACAAGCAAAAAAAGCTTACACCATTATCCAAACATTCTTCAGACTGCTAATTTTGAATAATTCATTTCCAAAATTGTCCTTAAGTCGAGCCCATTTTGTAAATACATATCTGCTATCAATTAATGTTTGTACTTGTATGACAAGACAATACGTATAAATTATTTTAATTATAGAAGAATTTATTTTTGTTTTCAGGATTTACAACGTCCATATAAGTTCTACAAAATCTTTCATCGTGGCTACAAGATTACTATTACAAGTTCACTCCTAGATGCTGTTCTCATGAATCAACTTCACTGGAGTGTTTGTAATTTGATAGGAACGAATTGCGATGGATCTTCTTCAAACTAGTCCACTTCCGTCCAGAGAACTGCATATTTCCTGACTGGAAATGATCTAAAATGAAGTGAAAGTGAGGCACATTCGATTGTTAGGCAACTTGCAAGCGTGTAGAGTTGTTGCCTCCAGAAAAGAGGGAATTTGAATATAAATTGTTATTACATATTTTCAAATAAATTTATTACCATTTAAATAATTAAACAACATTTAATATTTTAATGGGCAAGATTTCATTCTCTTTTGCAAAATTTTGATGTTTAAGTAAACTATGTAAAAGAACACCTATATGCTAATGAATATATTTTAATGTAAAGTTCAAATTTTAAAATAAAATTAAAATGATGTTTAATTTGCCAACTAAAACTCAGGTCGTCTCAGGGCGGTTCGGGTTAATAAGAAATGTTTGATTAAAACGTGTTCCTAAACATTAATTCTGCCGTGTTAACTCAAAAGGGCGTATCTGACACAATTGTAGTTTTGAGATATTTAACACGTTGACTGCCGCATCTAATCTCGGTCACTTTGTCCTGTGCCGGGAAATTTTTTTTAATGTAAGTAAGTTTATGTTTGCTTGAAATGATGCAGTTATTTGTTTTTAAAGTAATTTAGGTAAAATAGCAAAAAAAAAATTAACAACACACATGGTGTGTGATTGGCTTCCTACAAGAAATTTTTACTGGGAAGCCAATCACACACCATATGTGTTACCACATTTACAAAATTTATTACAAAATATTTATTTTATTAAAACACTTTTATAATAATAATATGTAAAAATTAAAGTAATTGTATAAAAAAAGATCAAATGCAGGCAAAAAGTGCTAAACTATATAATATCAAAAATTAATAATTATGATAAATTCTAAAACAGGGGTCCAAACAAAGACCAGGGGTATCCGGGCACAAGGGACAGCAAAATGATGATGCATTTCTAATTTTCTTGGCTCTGCAAACCCGACAATCTTTTCGTTTTATCTTTCCTCCATATGCCCTTGGTAAATGAGAAGGCAAGTGGACCAGTGAAGGTAGTTTCGGATCCTTCCTAGGGGCTGCTTTTGGAACCACAAGGTCTTCGATGATTGCCAACCGGAAATTGTGGAAACTGGTTCTACTTCCGGAAAACCGCTGGTATAAATACCAAGCATTCAAAACAAGAATTTGTAAGATATTGAGGCCAAGTTTCTTATACCATCTTATTGTTTTCTTGTCGCATGCATTGTAAGACAGCATTTGATCTTTACGATCTACCCCCGACATGTATTTATTGTACTGAATAATTGCTTCTGGCTTTATTTTTTCCGCGCCTCGTTTTGTGACCGTTTGCCTAAGGGTAGCACTATGTTCCGTACTCATAAATATTACTTCCCTCTTGTCGCGCCACTTTGCCATTGTAATGCCGCTAGCCTCGTCACATTTTTCAATAACTTCCCCTTTCCGCAATTTTGCCTTGACCACCTCCTGGCAATTATTTTTGCGCTTGCCCCTAAGCGTCCCTGTGCAATACGTTTTTCGTTGTAACAGCGCCTTTCCTAAGGAATGACTATTATAGAAATTATCCATATATAAACTATGGCCTTTGTCCAGTTGTTCAGCCATCAACAGCAGAACAACAGTTGAAGCATGCCCCTCAGGTCCGGTCATATCCTTTGACCCAGAATAAACGAATTGCTTTAATGTGAGACCATCAGGCTCTGTCAAAACATACATTTTTATGCCGTATTTGTGGCGTTTTCCTGGTAAATATTGGCGGAATACTAAACGACCCCGCCACGATACCATGGACTCGTCAAGACTGAGTTCGCGCCGTGGAGAGTAAACCTATAAAATATAATTTGTGGTTTTATTATGATTTTACATAGAAAATAATTTTACCTCCAACATTTTCTTATTAAAATAATCTAGCACGGGCCGTATTTTGTGCAGCCTGTCTTGCTTCTCGGCATGAGGTGCAACATTTTCTGCGAAGTGGAGACATCTGAGAATAAGCAGGAAACGGTTACGGGCCATATTCTCAGAAAAACAGGTCAAATTATATAGACTGTGTTTCTTCCAGTAGTCCTGCATCCGTTGAATTCGTATTGTTCCCGAATGCAAGAAAAGTCCCAAGAACACACGCAGTTCTTCCTTGGTTAGTGGCTTCCACTGCGTAATACGGGCTTGTTCCCTAGAGCCGAACTCCAAGAAAACCTCCTCCGCATAATTATTTGTCTCGGTAGTAATAAGATTATAAAAATCATCCGTTACCAGAAGATTAAAATAATCTACAGGACGATTACCTGCAGGCTGTTGTAGCAACCCTGTCGGTTGAGTAAACAACAGATGTTGCCGTTTTTGCAACGGCGGATCGCTCCACACTACATTGTGAATTTCTTTTGGTGCGTCTTCTAGAGGACCCTTTTCTACTTCCTTTTCAATTGGTACATCGTCACCATCATCCGAATCGGAATCTGGTTGAAAAGATTCGCTGTCACTCGAAACGGCATCGATGTCAACGTCCTCTAAACTATCATCCGAATCGTCTAAATACGCCGCTAATTCCTCATCCGTTAACGCATCTGGATTTCTAAGAATCCTTCTTGCCCTTTTTATCTCAGAGGGACCTGCTACTGCTTCGTCGCCCATTATTTTAATAATCTACAAAAAAAACAAAAACAAATGGCAAAAACTCCGAACCGCAGTCACTATTAGATAGACTTGAACCTTCCCTACAAGCCAACACAGACAAACTGAACCGGTTGTCAAGCCAACATTCAAACGGTACCACTAAAATGTAAAGCGCATGGCACACACCATGTGTGTTATTGGCTTCGTAGTATAAATCCACATCACACACCAGTTGCGTGATCGGCACTCAACGTGTTAAGGTTTTACATTTCCATTAGTGCTAATATGATGTAAGGTAGTAGAGTTGAGTTTGGCACGCTATAGTACCTCGTATTATTGTGTTTTTATCATAGTCTTGGTTTATTTTAGAGTGGTGAGTTTTGAAAACTGACTTTTGAGAGTTACGCCGTTTATGCTTAACATTGCAGTTCTAATTAGAGTAACAAAATAAGATAGAAAAAGTCGAATTTACTTGAATTAAACTTTATATTTTACTTAAGCGTTATAGGAATATACTTAATAAAAATTGAGTGAATGAATTACAAGATTACAATATTTACTCGTCTTCCTCTTCACAATAATTGCCGTCGGGTGTTGCCTGCGATACAGAAAGATGTTCCCAAAACTTTATTCTATTTTCAGGCATAATTGTGCATAATTTTGAAATAATGGTATTTTTTCTCTCCTTCGTAATTCCTCTACAACTTGTCGATGTTCCGGTTTATTAATACCTTGCTTGGCATATTTAGCGCCAAGAAAATTTAATTCAATGGAAGCATCATTGAAATTGGTTTTACCACAGAGTCTTCTTACCTTTTAAAAAAGTAATTTCGACCATCTTATTTAAGTATGGTCTTGGATTGATTTTTCTTAATTTATACTGCGAGGTACAATCTTCCCAGTTATAAAAATCTTGTATTTCCATTCGAATTACATTTACTTTAGAAACTGAATTTTTGACCGCTCCCGAAAAATCTTGGAAATCATGTACTTTACCCTGAACTTTAAGAGAACGCTCTACTTGGTGATGGAACCAGTCAGCAGCCATGAAGCTGTGTCCTGGTTCAAAATACTTGACTGTTATTTAACACATTTAGCGCCATGTGCACACGACCTGAGTACTTGTTCCGGCCGCGTGTTCACATATCCACACGCAACTTTGATGTCTTTAAGGGTGAATGTGGCATAGCGCACACGATTTACATTGGTTTTATATACATGGAATGAATCTGTGGCCCCAGGAGAACGTGGATTTGTGCTTGGCCCGAGCGTTTAGCATACCCATAATGCGTCAGTGGCGGACAAAATATAGGGTTATTTGGTTCAATGAGAATAGGTGGATAGATTTTTTTAATAGTATTTTTATCATTTTTATATTGAAATAAACAATTTTTTACCATACCAAAACAATTTTGACATTCAAATCCGTTTTTTTTTATTTTTCAAATTTATGTATGTTTTTACATGTATCTGTTAGTATTAGGCAAAAAGAGTAAATTTAGTACTTAAAATTTTAAAATGTAATCTATACATGATCTAAGCAGAGTGTTGTTCAAAGCACTTGATACAAATGGGTATGTTGCACTTGGTACAGAAGGTATTGATCATTTTTGCAGTTTTTCGAGCATAAGGAGTTCCCCGTTCTTGAACCATCTTTTTGTAGCACACCGAACACCTCTTTCTAGTCTGCCTCTTGGGTCCTTCAGCTTCCTTCAGAATATGCTTCATTGTAACAAGGGGCATCTGTGGTGGCTGTGGTTGCTCAGAGACCACGGACATATCTGCTGGTGCATCTTCTTCCTTAGATGCTGGTTGGTCAGATTGGCCTAGAACCAACTTTCTGACTAGTTCTTCTTTGAATTTTCTGATGGGCATTTTTTTATTGTTGACTTTGTTGTACAGGTGAAGAGCATTGACAACAGTTGCAGTGATTAGATGGAAAGCTAATCGTTTGTACCATTTCACAGTCCGCCGCAAGTATGGCGAATATGCTGAGAGCTGGTCAGAGATATCAACATACGATTTTCCTCTGTTGTAATCAAACATCTCCGGCTTTGTGATCTCTTTACCGCGGTTTACCTTTGTCACCATTGTATCACCATGTTTCGTGCTCAGCATTAACACATCCCGTTTGTCTTGCCATTTGAGAACAACAATTTTTTCTTGGTTTTGCTGAGCTTTCTATTCTCCTCTTTTCAATTTTTCTTGAACAACATTAGGGGGGGGGGGATTACCTATTCGATTCTTGCGCAAAGTTCCAACCAAGTGAGTTTTTCTTTCTACCATTCTTTGAGCTAATTTCACACTGGTATACCAGTTATCGGTATAGAGGGTTCTTCCATGGCCTAGAAACCTCCTAACAGTTCCATAACAATTTTCTCAGAAACAGCTGACTCGTCAACTTTCTCTTTTCCAGTATATACTTTCAAATTCCAGGTATATCCGCCACCGACACACAGTTTGAATAGCTTTATGCCATACTTGTGCCTCTTATTGGGTATGTATTGTCTAAAGAGAAGTCGTCCTCTAAAGGGTACATTACTTTCATCGATACAGCATTCCTCTTCTGGAATGTATGATGTCTGATATTTTCTTTGAAGAAGAATGAGAAACTTCTGCAGTTTGAATACACGATCAGATATCGGAGTTTGTTCTTCATTGTTGCAAAGATGGAACATAGATAACAGCAACTCAAATCGGTTTCTGTTCATTATTTCTGAAATACCATTCTTATAAATAGGATCATTCGACCAATAATCTCTTAGATGTCGCAATGGCACAAGACCCATCCAGAATAAAATTCCAATGAATTTTCTCATTTCAACAGCATTGGTATCAATCCACTTTTTGACTCTAGGGTTAGGAAGTGAGCTTTCTGCCAGAGTTTGCGCCGCAAACCTATTGGTTTTAATTACCAATAGACCAATTATTTCATCGTCCAATAAGTGATTGAAGCATTCAATGGGCCCTTTCTGATGTAATTTCGAGTAGATATCAGGTGGAACTCCGGTGTTACCTAGTATTACATCTGGAAATGTCTTTCTTTCCCCTTCTACCGACTGCCATATTGACCCAAAAACTGTTTCTGATACATCCGGATTTATATTATTTTCCTCAAAAATATTGTCTGGGTCATCCACTTGCTCCTCAAGAACACGAGATGCTGATGGTCTTGAGCTGAAATCTGGTGAAGGGATGTTGGATGAACCAGATGTTGACGGTTTAGCGGAACGTGAGGATTGTCTAGCTGTTCCCAGATTGTCTAGTATTTCTTGAGAATCGTCGCACTCAGATGGCGGTGGTATTGTGATGCATATTATTTGGTCCACACTCGTTGAAGTGGACGGCACAACTTCTACATCTGACTCTTCATCACAACTACTAGAAGGAATGTAATCCCTGTCTCTATCAACATCATCATCATCTTCTAAGTCACCAAAATCTGACAGATCAGAGAGATCAGCATTCAGTTTCATATATCTCTGTATCACTAAGCTTTTTCCTTGACATCTTCTATTTCTTTTTCAAATTAGCTGAATTAATTCGTCTGAAACAATAAAGAAAGAAAAAAGTAATAATGTTCACCGGTGATCAAGCGGCCCCAGGAAGTATTTTTACTTCCTGGGGCCGCGTGATCACCGGTGCACACACGGAAAATTGCTGAAAAACCATGGAAAAAGTGAAAGTTTTCACTTTCTGTTTTCAAATATACAATAAGTAGACCTAAACAGAATATTTCAGAAAAAACAAAAAATTTGGCCCGAATGAGTGAATTGCGTTTTTGGGGCTGGGCGCGAGATGTGTTAAAGTTTCAAATGCAACTTCAGATGAATTCATAATAATAATAATAAACTTTATTCATCTTTAGATGTTTACAATGTTACACTATAATTTTAAACTGTACAATCATTCCTAACATACCTCGTACAATAGTGTCTAAACTCTCTTATAGAAGGACTATGTTTAGTCGCTTCAGGCATACCATTATATAATTTTAAACCCTTATAAAAAAGACTATTCTGCGAAGCCGATTTTTTGTGAAAAGGTAACCTAAAGTTATCTATGTATCTAGTATAAATACCCCTAGCAAACCCGACCGAAACACTTATACTTAGCAACCATATAGCATTATTTACTGTTATGTTGCAAGTTTCACTATAATTGATGTCATTTCTTACGTAAATTATAACACCACCCGTGTGTCTGCTGTGCGAATCACATCTCGCAACCGAGTAACCTCTACAGTTTATTTCTGACTCCCGGACATCAGATGTAACACGCGTCTCACTAAGCAGAAGGATAGGCGGGCGATATGTCTCTATCAAATTTTCTATTTGCTCAAAGTTTGCAAGTAAACTCTGTACATTCAAATAAATTACCCCATATTGCTTTGTCGTAACATTACGATTTATTCTAAAAAATCAACTTTATCTCTGGCGTTTTGTAACTTCCGTTTAAATACCGGACAATCTGAGTCCCACGTAGCGTGATTTATGCTAATTTTTAAGTGAAGTTTATCTACAGCATACTTACAATTTATACACTGCACTTGACTATCATTTGCACTACAGCTGCTTACATGGTGTGATCCCGCACATTTAGCACATGTTAGTTCTCTCGTACAGTCTTTCCCTTTGTGATTATATCCGCAACATTTGTAACATCTAGTCACTGTCACTGCATCAAATACTTTACATACGTCCCAACCATTATTTTCTGAGTTTCCAATAGTCTGTTGTAACTCTCTGCATCTACTTCCGCATAAGCAAAAAACCTGTCAGGCAGCTTTATTTTGGATATCATCCTACCTACGTGAACAATTTTTATGTTATCTGTTTTTAGGAAGTGGTTCTGAGCTATGATCTTGCCTCGTATCTCTTCAGGGTCCCGCTGTTCACTCATACCTACTATCTTCACACGTGGTTTTCGCTTTTCTGGTTCCTTAATATCATACTTTTTGCCAAGCTTCGAGTTCGCTACCTCTTTTAATTTCGAAATAGCATCCTTATTTTTACATTCAATAACAACTCCACCGCGACTTACATTCTTTACACCTGTAATTTCAATATTCGTTGGATCGATTAGTTTCTTAATTTCTTCTTTTGTTGTGAGACTCTTCTGGTTTTCATTTCTTGGTTTAATTACAAGGACCTGCTCCTGCTTCTTTGCCTTCACTTTGTCCGCGTATAATGTCACTCTTTCTTCTTGTATATTCGCCAACTTCTGTAGTTCATTCCCTATTTCCTGCTTGTTCTCACGCAATAACTCCGATTGTGTGATTATTTTAGATGATATTTCAGCTAGGCTATTCTCAAGATTCATCATCATTTTCCTCAATGAACAGTTTTTTGTAATGCCACATTTATCACAACACCACAATACATTACTTTTTTCAGTAACAACTCGATAGGCGACGTCGATTAGTCCTGTACAATTTTGATGATACGCTTGTTCACAAAAACCATAACAAATCAGGTATTTCTCTCTACCTTTAATTTCTATTTCACATTTACATAATATAAATGAAGAAACTATATAAATTCCAGTTCTTGTTTTGGGAGGAGCAATTGTCTAACCAGAGTATCAAGTTTTTGGTGTTACGAACTGACAAAAAAAATGCATAACAAGTACTTGAGATATCTTGTTTGGACCTCCCGGATATACCCTCGTGCCAAATGACTGCAGTGGGAACTTTGCTTTTTCCCGTAACGACAAAGCTTTCGTTGTATGCTATTATGCGTGGCGTAAATATGACTTCCTTGAAAGTATCGCATCTGGGATGCATAATTACCTAAAACACAGATACAATTTTTATTCGTGTAAATGCTAAAACCTCTTATGTATGCATATATAAATACCTTTTCTAGGTCAGCTGAAACAACTAATTTATCAGGATCTTGATTGTTCCCATCATTCTGATACAGCATACGTGACTCAGTGTACTTTTTCCAATGAATATAAAATATTGTACATTCGTCACAGTTAACATCCAGAGAGTCTTTGTTGTGTCCAGTATTCTTACCATGTAATGCAAACTTTTCGCATTGCCAACATTCTTCATTGCTTAGTTTCGCAAAAGATATATATATATACTGTTCAGAACACTTCTATATAAATAATAAGAAATTTCGTAGATAGGATTTTTCTTTTTAAAATCCTCGTACATGGACGTAATTGAAAGGTCACTTGGAAGATAAAGTCTTCGAGGAGCGTGTTCCCTACGGCAATGTGCTATTGTTGGATTGAAAGATTGCATGTGGTTAATCAATATGTCTCGGTTAACTTTTCGATTAGAGTTTTTACTCCCCCTCTTATCTGGATGAGCAATGAGTGCTTGCTGGTTAGTTTTTGTTAGTACATTGCGAAGAGTCTTGTCATTTGTAGTGTCATAGCCCAAAATTGCAAGATAAAAACTTTCTACACACATCTTGTTTTTGACCATATTCATCCTTAAAGCTGTACAAATATGTTCTCGGTCGTCTCGAATCAGGTCGACCTGTAGTGTTCCTCTTTGTAGCAATTTCTGACACGTTACTTAACATATAATTAGAACGATCAGTTTTATTCATGCTCCAGAACTGCTTGTTAATATCGTTTTGTCTCTCAGCGTTAAGTTTCGTTCACAATTGGCTTAGTGCATAAAGTTAGTGCATTTGGTAATGGTAGTGCAGCTGACAGAGTAGGCAGTATAAACTGTTCGTTCACATAAAGATTAGTGCAGATTATCGCGCATGCGTGCTTTATACTTTTTGTATCATTCAAACATTTAAAATTATAACCTCTGTTTATTTGCATATTTTGAAGTTTGTAAATATGGATAATCTGCGGAAAGTGGCGATAATTACATTTTTAATACCAGCAGCAGTTCTCCTTATTAAAAAGTTTTACGATAAGAAAAATGAACGGAAGACGCGACGATGGGGAATTCGCCCGATTTTCCAGAAGCGCCTAAGTCAGGGTGATTACAACAATTTATTTAAAGAGATGAAATTGAACGACCATGAAATGTTCTTTAATTATACGAGAATGAATGTGGATATGTCGAGGGGTTAATCAGTCGCCATTTTCGAGTACACCGAATTCAGAATTCAAAAGAATTTATATGAGTTCTAAAGAATTCATTTGACTGCATGAATTCAATTAGAGTTCAAAGAATTCACTTTAATCAGTGAGAATTCATTCAAATTTACAGGATTTCACGAAAATTCAGATCATTTTATCTTTGTCTGAATTACATTTTGAATGCATGAATTGAGTTAAGATTTCAATGAATTCAACGGAATCAACTAGAATTAATTTCAATTAACAAGATTGCACAAGAATTCAGGACAACTCAACTTCATTTGGATTATTACATTTAGGCGAACATTCAGGTATAACATTTTTCATTTTTCTTTTTATTATTTAAATTATATTATATTATATTATGTAGATACATTTGAACGTAAATATAAATTAACTTCGAAATTAACAACAAAAAATATGCAATAATCAATTATTTTTCTATAACTCTACGCAGTCTGTCACTACTCTGACGACAATTAGAGTTTTGCAGCAACCAGCAATAAGTACTTTTCTTCACGGCGACATTATTAACTCTTACTGTGGAAGAGTGTGCAAGTATATTGTCCTCAGTCTCGGTTTCCGTATCGGATTCTTCCAAGTCTTCTCTTTCTTCGTTGCCGGCCTCCTGGTCAGTGTCAGATTCTGACGAACTAGAACTAGCACTTGAGCTGTCGCTAAATGTATCACAGTTCTTTCTTTTATTGCTATAATTTGGCGCTATAATATCCACTTCGTCAATTTTTGGTAAAAAGTCTTCTTCTTTCACAGGAACTTTTAATTCAGAGAATATTGTTTTCACATTGTCTTTGGCTTTCTCAATCGTTCTTTTTATATCCTCATCGTCCGGTAACTTCAATATTGAGGAATATTCAATGCGCCTCTTTGCCGGAAATTTGAAACCACCCATTTCATCCTTGGAAAATATTTCAGTTTGCAACTGCAATCTTTTGAGCCTATGGAGTATTTGCAGTACACTATAATTGACCATGGTACAATTTGTTGTTGTCATAGACCTCGTTGTACGAAAAAACTGTTCACAAGTTTGACTGCTCTTAAGTACTGGAAGAAAATACTCCGGGGTATTATTTTCCTTCAAGATGCGTATAATATTTACAATGGCGTGACTATTAATTTCGACACATAAATAAGTGTTATTAGTTATAAATACATCCATTTTTAACTTTGAGGACCGGTTAATAAAAGCTTTCCATGCTCGAAAAAAAAATAAGGTAGTTCAGATCCTTAAAATTCTTTCCGTGGGATTTATATCTTTGGCATTAAATGAACTAACACAATTATGAATCATTTCCAGATAGAACGCGGTACTGTCTGCTTTTCGTTGTTTTAACAAGGCAATAATATTTGGCGTAATAATTTTTTCAACACTTCTATAATTCATTGTATCTTTTACGTCTAGATCAGTTCTACATAATAAATGTTGAGATTTGGGTACATCTTCAATTAACTGGTACAAGTCGTTAATAGTAATTTCCCTTTTTCCTATCAACATTTTTTTCTCTTTATTTTTTTCTGAGTTTCTTCCACCATTCTGCATTGTCTTTAACAATCGATTTCTTAGCTTTGTAGCAATGTGTATAGTATCTTGCACGCAAACACCTACTTCAGTCTGAGATGGACATGCAAAATACTTGCAGAAGTTTTCTTCAGGTGCTGCTTTACCCAGTTTCATCCGAAATCGCATTGCTTTCAAAAGTCTACTGTCCCCGTCACCAGACATACCCAAAATTGTAATATTATGTTTAGAAGCATCTTGCAAAAGAAAATTCCATCTATGGACAACATCATTTGCAGTAAATTTGTTATCGGTCCCAAATAAAGACAGGCAAAACGAAGGTGCATTTTCTTCTAAAGGTTGCATCATAACGATATATATTAAGCGAGATGCTCTCTCACTTTCAAAGTAACTTTTAATAGAATTTGCATCTGTTGCCGAATAGTTTTGGATTATCGGAAATCCGTTTTCTCCCAGAGGTAAAACAAATCCAACGACTTGGTTAGTAGTTGGATCATACTGAATTCTTCCAGTAACACCTGTGGCGTCTTCACTCATCCACAGCACTCGAGGTAAGTGATGTTTATCCAAATAATCGCTTAAATTCTGCAAATTAACTTCTCCTTCTATTATGTAATTTCCATTATTATGAATACATCGTAAAACAGTTGGTACAGATGGAAGAGGCAAATTCGCACATAAAGTTTGATACATTGCTCGACCCCCAATAATAAATAAATAAGTGGAAAATAGTTTTAAAGAGTTATCGAAACGATTCACCTTAGAAACACACTTCTTTTCTGCATATTTGATTAACAGTTTTGAAAAGGATGATGTTGAATTCGAGGTTGAACTCAAATTAGAGACACTTTGTTGGCCAAGTTCATGCGGTGGATTAATGACGTTGCTACTGTCCAAGAAACCTATAAGACTTTTGCGCCAGATTTCATTTTCTTTTAAAATCATGTCAATTTTATTTAAAATAACAACAAAAGAATCCAAATTTTGACAGTTTCCAGCTTCTTTTTCCAATAGTCGTTTATTCCTTTGGCTGCGAGAGTATTTAGGATCTTTCCACTTATTTTTATATGCTTTGGTTTTGCTGCTAATATCAGTTTGCAGAGCAATGAGTTCTTTGCACTGAACTGCCCTACTTAGTTCAGTGCAAGTTCTTCTTCCCCCGAAAAGCTTCGTGAAGATTGATCTTCTGGTTCATCCAATGGATCAACGTTTGATTGTTTAACCGCTGGTTTAATAGTTATGTGTTGCAAAATAGATAGTTGCTTTTTGGGTGAATTTGAACTTCCATAAACAACCTGACAATCGTTATTCGTTCTTTTTTTCTCGATATGTGTTTTAGTGTGTCTTGCATAATTTGAAATAACCCAACGGCTTCCATTTTTTAAGGGTGCCTTAGTGACCATAATAAAATTTCTGTTTTTGCATAAAATACATCGTATTTTCGCGTTTTCTCCTGTTAGTATCACATCTGAAGGGTCTATTTTAGTTAGTTCTTCTAACTGTACTGCCGTTAACTCTTGCAACTCTTCGTCAGTTTTGTTTTTTTGCAAACAGTTGTCAATCCAAATACGGATCTGCTTTATAATCCTATTACTTTCTTATACGTAGTATAAGGAAGTATTGTGATGATGAAAATTTTCGACCTCGAGATTTTTGCAGATGTCCACGTTTTGAGGTCCCCTGATACCAAAAAAGTGGTTTTTAAAAAATGTCTGTGTGTCTGTCTGTCTGTGTGTGACCACGATAGCGGTCAAACCGCTGTATATATCAATTCCAAATTTCGTATTTACGAATATAATCTCCCTCTTGAGAACTGATTAGATTTTGAGCAAAATCGGCAGACCGGAAGTAGTAGTTTACTTCAGTGAAAAAATCGAAATTTGCAAATATTTCGTCAATTACTAAGTTTAAACAAATTTATAAAGAATTCATATGTACTTAGAATTAAGTTTGAAACAAATTGTCTTAAAAAAGTTTTTCGAAATTCCAACCGGAAGTAGGTCTTTTACTCTTATCGAAAATCAGTTTTTTGCGAATATCTCGCAAGTCATGCTTTTAAGACAAATACGTTACGAATATAAAAGTATTTAGAACATACTTTTAAATATCTTTTGTATAAAAAAAATTTCAAAATTCAGACCGGAAGTACCACTTTTACTCTTATCGAATAGCGATTTTTTGCAAATATGTCGTAAATTATGCATTCTATATATATTTATGAAGAGTACAAAAGTATTTAGAGTTGGATTTGGAATATTTTTTGTATAAATGAAATTTCAAAATTCGGACCGGAAGTAACACTTTCATACGTATAAGAAAGTCGTGTGGTGGCCACACCTCATTTTCTTTTTCATGAAATGATTCTTCAAACTCCTTTTCCTGTTTAGTTTTCTTACAAGCTTTTTTCTCATTTTCACAAAGTCCTCTGCTTACGGTCCTTTTCGTGCGCATAGTTTGACGTGAGAAAAAGTCTTTTGATGTTAGTAAGTGCTCCTTCATCGCATAAATCAATTTTACATGTCCAGGCAAAATTTTGAAGCGATCCTTTTGATTTTTATACACACCATAGTAATCTTCCATACATGAGTTCTCGTCTATCAACAACAGCATATCAGATTTTGCAAACCGTTCCATTTCTTTTATATCTTCTTCAGTAATTTGCTTCACAGACACAGGTGTATCATATCCGCAAAGTTTCACCAAATTTATAACATATTTAGGAAAAGTACATTTTAAGCTACTTTGTGTTTCCTCCCAGAATGAATTTTCATTAGAGCTATTGCAGAAACCCTCCCTTGAACCACTGTCCACCTCAGCTCTCTAGAAACAAAATATATAAAAGTCACTTAGCGAAAATTACTCACTATAATTTAAATGTTAAAAATATTAATTGTTTATTGCCGATAAAGATGTTTTGAATGATATGTGTAGATTAAACAATGTATAAAATAGGCTCGAAAATGGTAGGCTGTAATTTATTTTATATAAAATTTAGATTACTTAATTCCCTATATTATGTACAATTTTCTGTGATGAATTGATGATAAAGTAAGACACAAAATTCATAAAATAATACTTATATATGTACTTACTGGTTCGCGGCTCGTTGATTGTTCAACGTCATCGTTCATCTTGTCATCCATACACTTGATCCAACACACAAGGGACCTGGTCAGTAAGTACCAAATGAACCCAACACCCTCGCGCTCAGACGAAACACGTTCGTGCGAGTCCGCTAGCATAATCCAGTATGAACCGGTGAAAAACCTGTAGTCTCTTACTGAGCCAAAATTAAAAGAATTCATGAATTCACGAAGAATTCAGAAAATTCATGG
Organism: Amphimallon solstitiale; assembly: GCA_963170755.1. Lineage (NCBI taxonomy): Eukaryota > Metazoa > Arthropoda > Insecta > Coleoptera > Scarabaeidae > Amphimallon > Amphimallon solstitiale. The sequence goes on from OY720677.1 coordinate 52,667,118, forward strand.
CTATACTGTTAGAATCAGTTATTAAATTAGCTTGCTGAGAGGAACTTTCGTTATTTTGCATCTGCTTCATTTTGTTTTTCTATGGGCTTTGGAATGAGTATAATATTACTTGTGATATTTACTTTTGAACTTTTTCGGTTTGGAGTACTTTCTGAGTTTTCACAGTTCGAATAAGAACTACAACTGCTAAAGTCTGATGATTTGGGGCCCGATTCTCGAACTTAAGAGAAGTGAACGTTCTATTGAGAGAAGTGATAGATCACACTCCCATCCCTGGTTCTCCTAACTTCAAGAATAGCTGTTTTTAGGTAGGGATGTGTGTCGAGCGTGTAGGAAATAGCAGTGCAATGTTGCCAGGTTGCAAATGAAGGCGGATTAGGACAATTGTTGTATAGAACAGTGTATAGTAGGTAATATGTAATACGAAAACTATTTCTTTTAAATAGCGTGTGTAATGTTGAAAGGTTTTATGGGTTATATCAGTTGGATTTCGAATAATGTAACATATATTAAAGTAATAAAAATAATAAAATAAAATAAAACACTTTTTTCACAAAATTAGTTTAATAACTATTTAAACATATTACCTACCAGACATTTTATAATAAGTAAAATACATGTTATACAGACAAATTTTAAAGGTAGGGTGAAAAAACGATTAATGCAAAATTACAACGAATATTAACACTATAAAATTCTGAGAATTAGTTCAATAGGGAAATACAAAATATTAATGAGAAAGAACGGGTAAAACTAACGCTGACAGGATTACGAATTACAATACTAAATAAGATATTAATGAAAAGTTTAATATATAATTATGTATTTAAACCTATTATCTACGAGACATTTTATAATAAAAATACATGTTATACAGAACAATTTTAAAGGTAGCTGAAAAACGATTAAAGTAAAATTACAACGAATATTAACAATATATCAATCTGTGAATTAGTTCAATGGGAAATACAAAATATTTTTGAGAAAGACAACGGGTTAATTTAACAGTGACAGGATTATGGATTAACAATTCTAAATAAGATATTACTCAAAGTTTAATACATATTTCAAGAGTGTCTTAAGTGTTATCCGATGTCGGTATACAAGATAACAAACCAGAAGAAACATTCAAATACGATATAAAGAACACATGGCTCATGTCAAATTACACAATGTAGAAAAATCCGCATTAGCTCTACATCATATTGATACAAGTCACAACTTCAGCCTAGAAAATGTTAGTTTAGTTAAACAAAGCAACAATAGAAACTTAGATATGTGGGAAGTCATATACATGAAAAAACATAAAAATTATCTGCTGAATAATGATATTTCTCCCCTTAATAACAAGCATTGATCGGTCATATGTACAAAATTTAAGTCGATATGCGCATGCTTCTCTTAACTTTTAATATGTTCGCTTGACTTGAACCGATAGATGTAAATTCTCCCAACTCTTGAGGGAAGGGATCTATCTCTCAAGTTCGAGAATACGATTTTTAACATTTCAAGAGAATCCCCTCCATTATTCTCTCGAAATCTCTGTTCTCTCGACTCGAGAATCAGGCCCTTGATAGGAATATAATCGGAATCACTGTAGGACATATGACGTACTTTTTGTTTTGTTGGAGCTTGTTATTTAAAATTTGTTATTGCACCGGCAAGTTGTTGATTTAGAGCAAGTGTTAAAATCCGTTTTCCCTTATTCATATTTTAAGGTTATGTTATGTCCGCAAAGATGCAGGATTTTAAATAGAAACCCCAACTTGTGATACCTATAATATCAATGCTACTTATAACTTCATATACTTTGCGTAGTTACTAATTACAACTTAGCACTGGAAACACTTATTGTTAACAACTAACAATTAAATCGCAAACAAATATGACACCAGCGAAGCTGAAACAGTTTAAAACAACAAAATAGCCGAGAGCGCGCTTATCCATATAATATTAGACCAAACGGGCGAATGTACGTGTGATGTTAGAATAAAAGTCGTATCTACAGAGAATTCCTGCAGATAAATCTTTTTTCACTAACATTGTGAGATACGACTTTTTAATTTAACAAACCGGCGCTATTTGCAGATACGCCCAAACGTTTCACTCAGTTTAAAGTTATACATTTTTCATATCCGTCTTTTTTTCTTACCAAAAGGATGGGAAATGGTATATTGTATTTAATAGTGTCATAAACCGAAAAACAAAAATTTTGCAGATACGCCCTTTTGAGTTAATACGCCAGAATTAGTTTTGCTAAAAGAAAATACTATTGTAAATTTTAAATAATTTATATATTCAAAAATCAATGAAGTACGAGAGGGGGAGGTCCAGAAGTTCGTGGAATGAAAGGGTTTTAAATAAAATGAAACAATAAATCTATTTTTCCTTTTCAATATAATCACCCTTAAGCACAATACATTTATTAGATCTATGAATTAATTTTTCTAAACCATCATAAAAATATTTTTTATCTTTCGCCTCAAAATGGACCAACATGGCCTCCTTTACCTCATTGTCGTCGGAAAACTTTCTTCCACGTAAGTCTTTTTTTAAATTGGGGAACAAAAAAAAATCCCTAGGTGCCAGGTCTGGACTGTAGGGTGGGTGGACTATTGATTGAAAGCCATGTTTGTGCAGAGCAGCCATTGCAACTCTGCTCTTGTGAACCGGCGCATTGCCTTGCAAGAGCAACGCACCCTTGGTCAATTTTCCTCGACGTTTTTCCTTGATGGCCCCCTTTAATTTTTCTAATATCGCTGCGTAATATTCTCCGGTTATGCTCCTTCCTTTTTCTTTGTAATCAATCAATAATATCCCCTCACAATCCCAAAAAACAGTAGCCATCAACTTTCCAGCCGTTTCTGACACTTTAAATTTCTTTGGCGGTGGTGTCCCCTTTTTATGCCATTGCATGGACTATCTGTGCAGGTTCGTCTCCACACAGCTCCAAAAATTGTTTGGACGCATCGACGCGCTGCTGTTTCTGCAGCGGCGTGAGCATTTTCGGTACCCATCTTGCACTGACTTTTGTCATACCCAGGTGGTCATGTAGGATACCTACTTCGATGAATGTTCTACAGGAACTTTCACTATCACAAAATTATCTTCTTGGTGTCTATGTTGGTTGTGATCATCATCTTCGCGAAGACACTCAAAATCTTGTTGTTCTTCGAAATCATCTTCACGAGACTCGTTAGAGACCATATCAATAGGCACATCATTCGTATTGCCATTTCTGAAATTACGTAAAGGCAAATCATCATCTGAGCTGTCTAGGTTGACAATGTTTGTTTCTTCACTTATAGTGTGTTTTTTTTTGTGACGGCAAGTCTTTGATAGTTACTGCTCTACCAGCCCTAACATCTACACGCTTTCGCCTAGTTTTAGTTCTTGGTTCTGGCATTCTGTTTTCTTTTAAGAAGTTTACAATTGTTGTCCCCAACAAACTAGCAACTTCATTTTCGGAATCGTTTTGTAAATCTTTGTAGGTAGTCTCTTTAAGCACTCTTGAGGATTGAAGGGGTAGATCCCACAGGCCCTAAATCCAGAGGTAATATTTTTTTTTGAAGATGCTTCTATACCGTCTAGAGTGCGCTTTAATAGTTTTGGAAAATCTGCCTTTTGGAATGGCCCTTTCTTTTTCATTTTCCATTCGTTTAATATGCTGCGCCACTTTTTCTTCAGCGGTGCAAAGAAGGCAACATCAAGAGGTTGACAGAGGTGTGTCGAATTTGGCGGGAGTAGAACAAATCTTATCTCATTTGCTTCGCATTCTTGTATCACTTCATAAGTTATGTGACTAGAAAGGTTATCCCCGATTATTATTTTGGGTCCTGGTTTATTTTTAACATAAGGCATCAATATTTGTCTAAACCATTCAACAAATGATGCAGTTTCAAACTATCCGGACTTGCTTATTGTGTAACGGCATCCTGGAGGACCATCCTCCTCCCACTCTTGATATCTATGTTTGGCCTTGTAAACTACGAAAGGAGGCAATAAGTTTCCACTTGCTGAAGCTGCCATCATTACCGAAATGCTCGTTTTTGACGAATCTATAATGCGGTCACAATGTTTAGCTCCCCTCTTGCAAATTACTTTTGGGTTCCCCGGGTGGTGTCACTAAAATTCGTCTCGTCATAATTAATTATGTTATCTGGAGGCACATCTTGTACTTGGACTCTAAGTTCATTAAAGTAATTTGTAATTGTTTCGGCAGTTATTTCCGCTCTGCTTCTCTTAACATTTTGAGAAAGCCTAATCGACAAATTGGGGTGACGCGCCAGAAATTTCTTACCCCAAATTCGTCCAGGCATATTGTCTTTAAATTTCGTAACCACCCCTTTTCTGTTAAAATAATGCTGTACGATTTTCCTTAGGTCTAGTTCAGTAAGTGGGAAACCCCATTCTGCAGAGATTTCAATGGATTCAACAATCTTTGCTTCTTCAAGTTCTGAAAGAATGGGTTGACCTCCAGGTTTCTTGCTATGAATGCCTTTTAATTTGTCGGAAATTGTTGATTTCGGAACTTTATAAACTTCTTCGGCCTGCCTCATTGAATATTTTTTTGATTTGACGTCCCTAATGGCTTTTTCCAAATTTGCAGAAACATAATTGCGGTAGTTTCTCCCTCCCAATTTTCTTTTATATATATTCGGCATGTCCGAAGTCGCCTGCAAAAATAGTGATTTTTTTGTTATAGCCCTGTATAAAAAATACCATCATAGATGGCTTCATGATTTTTATGTTTATAGTTCACTATACATGTAGCTTCAGATTGATGCAAGTTAGAATTAATTATGTTAAATACAAAAAACTGTACACCCCTTACTTTTTCAGTCTTTTCTTGACTCAAGAATATTGCGTCGAAATAAAATTGCACGTAAAATTGCAAGGCTTACTTGAACAACATCCACACTCTGACTATGCATTACTCATACTGTTCGTTGGCCAACACGCACCGACTCGTTTGTCAAGGTCGACATTAACTCCTCCATAAAATTCGTTGAACATTGAAAATCACGGGTGTCCGAAGTTACATCTACTGTCCGAAGTCACCCGCGCTGACGGTACCTAGGTGGGTAACATATCATACAAAATCTCGGCGGGTGGATCAAGCTCACCCTCTCAGCACAGCGACAACAACGCATAATCTCATATTCTATAAAAATATACTAAATTACTATTTTTTAATCTCTCTCATTCATAAAAACATACCCATCATGGTGAGATTAATCACAAAATGACTACGGACCTACAACGATCTATTTCACGTAGGGGTGCTGAATAATAGCAGAAAGTGCATAGTATATCATGATAACCATCACGCACTCTCATAAACCCAGAAGTCGTTACACACATATTTATATTACTTGTTAGTTGGTAACGACCACATCCATTATCATGATGAATATCCACCAGACTATTCGAGGAAATCGAATCATACCCGTAGGCCGTATCAATCGAAGGCAGAGTTAATGTTGATACTGATTCTATTTCGTCAACAATAACATCAGCACTCGACCCCGACGATATCGAATTTTGGTCATCCATCACCTTAAACAAAATTAATCGATATTAAGTTATGATCAACAAAATTAATCGTTATTAACCCCACTCACATAAATAAACACACTAAATAAACACAATTAATAGTCAACAAACTCGAAAACAAAATCCACTTCTAGACACACTATCAAAACTAATATAAAATGATCTGCTACACATCTATTTTTAAAATTAATTTACAAACCCCCACTAATCAAATTTAAAAGAAAAAACATTCCCACGAGAAACGAATAAAGAAAACGCCGAATTACCTCAAACAATCCTTTCTACATTTCAAACGGATTTTATCACCCTCATGAAATCGAATGACCACCAACCCAATTAAAAACTAGAACCTCCTTTTAACGATTACCAATTAGAAAACTCTTAAAAAAGGCAAATTATACATAATATCTATCACAACCATCATAAGGGAAAAAAAAACATTAAACGAAACTATATGCAAATACTACATTAGTATAGATAGTTCATTCTACATCAAACTTTAAACTAAAACAATATACACTTTTATTATTTCCCACAGTAAAAACGATAACACATCATTCATCATAATTAACCAAAAATCGCTAATAATCTTTGTCGACAAGTATTTCAGGTAACAAACCAGCCCCAACGATTGAACAAAGAAATTCTCAATCGAGACCGAACACTTCTTGTGCGGCAAACAAGATTTACCTACCTAATCAGGGTGTCATTTGAAAAATGCCATCGCTATTTATAAAGGAGGCCGAAAGAGGTTTTAATACTACCCCCATTATTATATACGGGGAATCATTCAAAAAATCGATGTATTAAAATATTATCTCTATATTAATGATAGCATATTTTTGTTATTCATTCTTATGTGTATTTGTATTAATATTGCACCATTAAGCATTCAATTAATATATTTTAGGTAAATTTCTGTATGATTTTTATGCTTAATTTATTCTTCAAGTCTTAAGTTTTATGAGCAATGTTATAAATTTATGGAATTTTGTCCTTGCTTGAACTGAATATACAAATTGCAAGATATTTGTGGAAAACTGCAAAATTGTGAAAAAGTTATACATAAGGTGCTTTGTAGCTATCCAGATGGGGAAGCCGATATAAATGGTATTATATCGGCCTCTCCGTCTTGGAGCTATCATATAAATTATTATTTTATTATTATATAAGTTTGTTCATCACGCAATGTGTATTTCTATTAATATTACACCATTAAGCATTCAATTAATATATTTTAGGTAAATTTCTGTATTATTTTTATGTTTAATTTATGCTTCAAGTCTTAAGTTTTATGAGCAATGTCATAAATTCATAGAATTTTGTCCTTGCTTAAGTAGGTACAATTTGTACTGTGTTTTGTTATATGTGGTTTTATCATGAACGAGGGCAATAACAATCAAGACTAAACACCTAGAATTAAATGCTAATTATGTAAAAATGCTTAAAATATTTTTGATACACTTGAAGAAATAGAATTTTTGAATGACGTATCCCTAATAACCAATAAATAGGCAACATATGCAAGGAAAAATAACAACACATGTGGAAAAAGATTGAACAGGTAACTTAAGAACTAACAAGCGGGGAACTGAACCGCCTCCCAAAAAAGGAAGCTAATAAAATAATCATCAAATACAGAAGGATAGAAAGTTCTGCCACCTAAGGCATATGATACGCCACAAAATCATGAAACTGAGATCAACACATAAAGGAATTAATTTGACAGAAGTAGCTTTTAGAATACTAAATCAGGTATGGTACACCAAAGATAGGTAATTTTTTTATTAAACCGTATTGTCATCCCTTCTTCCGATGCCGATGTCTCACAATTATCCTAAGGGATATCCTCAGGGCTATCGCTGAGCCCTGATGATATCCCTTAAGATAATTGGTGAAACATTCTGAACCGGTTCTGTACCGGTTCTGAACCGGTTCTGTACCGGTTCTGAATATTGCGTCGAAATAAAATTGCACGTAAAATTGCAAGGCTTACTTGAACAACATCCACACTCTGACTATGCATTACTCATACTGTTCGTTGGCCAACACGCACCGACTCGTTTGTCAAGGTCGACATTAACCCCTCCATAAAATTCGTTGAACATTGAAAATCACGGGTGTCCGAAGTTACATCCACTGTCCGAAGTCACCCGCGCTGACGGTACGCAAAATGGTGGTATCTGATACTCCAAGTAATGCAGATAATTGTTTTTTCTTCAAACGGGTATCTTCCAGTACAATTTTTTCCACTTTTTCGACGATGTCTGATGTGGTGGCCTCAACTGGCCGTCCTGAGCGGGGGTCGTCTTCAATCGACTGCCGACCATGTTTAAAAAGAGCATACCACTTATAAATCATTGATTTACTAGCGCACTGTTCCCCATAAATGGTTTCCATTTCATTCAATATGGTTTGAGCGTTCTTTCCTTGCTTTGTAAGGAACTTTATCACAGCACGGTGTTCAATTTTCTCCATAGTTTCAGTTATCTGTCGGATTGACTTGTTTAGCAGGTAACTATTCGTAAACGACTGACGCTATAGAGCTGCAACTTAACTTATATACTATTGATGAGTCGCTAATCAGAATGCCACCTAGCGAGCGCCCCTATCCCCACTCCATCCCATCCATTCCACGAACTTCTGGACCTTCCCTCGTAAATATATAGAAGTAAAGATATACATATTTTTACAATTTACATAAGAAATAAAACACATTTTAAAAGACAAATTTTAATACATTTGTATAAATAATGAATAGCCGTACACCTTCATGTATATTATTAGATGTAAACCACTGTAGACAACATATGCTAGGATTTACTACGTATGCGGCCGCCACATGTTACATGTGATTATATCAATTTACAACGCTACTGCTACATATAAAGTGACATATACATATACTGAGATGATATATATTTAATAACTTTATTTATTATGCTCGTCTCTATTTAAAAATCCTTTTTACAATTTTTTAATTTGTTATTATAGACAAATTAATTCATTTACAATAATCATAAAAACATAAAATACCTTATGATAACGATTATTTCGTATTATCTTTTCTATACAGTTTTAGCGGAAACTTCTCTACTCTACGCCGCCCTCAACGGTATTCACTTGGTGGCCACGCCCCAGGCGTGATGAACCTGCTTACTCTGGAGCACTATAGGCTTGTTTCACACTTACCCGGCTGTCGGGTAACCGACATCTAGCCGACACGTAGCCGACACGAAAGTGGGTCTTTTTCACATTTGCCCGGTACGGTAACCGACACGCGTTCAGACATCGTTTTTATTTAGATCTTCATTCAGTACACGTTCCCATTGAATAGTTGACTAATGGATGGCAGTAAGTTAATAGCGTGTATGATCCTGTACAGTCGTTTGAAGAAGCGGAGAAAAAATAGGATGTACTGGGTTCATCCGATCAATATGAGAAGAGACGAAGTTGGGGCATTCTTACTTTTCGAAGATTTAAGAAATGATGGTGACAAGTTTTTTAACTATTTTAGGATGAGTATATAAACTTTTGATGATCTACATATGAGAATCAAAGATTCCATACAACGCCGCAACACATCCTTTAAAGAATGTATTCAGCCTATCCAGATGTTGGCAGTAAAAATGTTGTTGGACCAACTCTTCATAACCATCATTTAACTGTTTAAAAACCTCGATCCAAGCACTTCTTGTTTGGATTCTGTCCTTGTAAGATTCTTGTGTTTTATCCCATAAAATAGGGCGATTATGAACTAATGTAATCAGTACTTCAAGATCAACTTCGGCCATGATACAATTCTTTGAACTGATTTAACACAAACACAATAACAACAATACCAGAACACAATTGTAGAAACTTCAAAAGAGACGTGCCGGTTAGATGTGTTGTCCGCCCTTAGTCTCTTCTCCCACTGCCTTCATCCGTTTCTTTCGCCGACACCGGCAGTCGTCCATTGCAGTGGGGGCTGCCGGCTTCCCACAGCAATAGCACGACAGCCGGTTGTCGTTTACCCGACCACGACATTTCTCGGGCAAGTATGACAACTCTGGCACACTCTTCGTCCCGATTATAGTCTACACGGTGTCGTTTAAACGATAGCCGGGTAAGTGTGAAACAAGCCATATATTTTTTAGGACGACAAAACACTGCATATCTACTGTGCATGTGCCACTTTACTCACTTTTAATGTATTTTTTCTTTTTATATAATAACAATTCTTAAGTTGGTTATTTATATTTAACGCACTATAGGAGTTTATGTATATTTGGCGTTCGTCTTTTATACAACGTTTAGTTATTCGCTTGTCGACGACTTCCCTTGAAGTACGCTGATCGACTCTTTTCTTTCTCTCGCGTGTTTTCAGTTTATATTAAAGTGTCTGTGGCTCCCCCCTTTTCTGCCTAGCTCGGGTGTTTCCATTCAAGTTTTCCATACACATATTCTTTTAAGTGTGAGACTGTTTATCACTACTGTAGCGTTCCTCGCACTAATGTAAACACCCGGCGCCACCGTTCTTATAACTAAATACATATTAAAATTTTTCCATTCGTGATGGTATACCCTGCATCTCTTTTGAGCACTGTCGACATTTTGCTCATTTTCCAGTACTATTTTTCTATACAGTCAAAATATCGCCGAACTGAATGCTTTGGTTTTGGCATATCAAATAAAAATTACTACTAACTCAACTGTCCACATAGAGGGGAAACACAGTAATGGCTCTGATCTGGGAAAATAAAAAACAAAACAAATCGTCGGGGATTTACCTGGTCTGAAACAGGGGATCCTCAGTCAGCGCTGCAATGCTTAAGAGACAGCCAAATATATATCAAGTCATAAATATCATGATATATTGTATATCACTTGATATATATCCGCGGAACTCTGCTTTTTCATGTTTGTATACTTCTTTTTTATGCTTGTCCTCTTCGTTTTCATCCTTGTGCACTTCTTTTTCATACCGGGGGCGTTTTGACTTAAGTATATCCATTTTTTTCTGTTCCCTTCGGGGCATTTTCTCCATTAGCTGGTATATACCTTTTCAGTGGAAGTTAAAGCCTAACCACAGATGACATCAATATAATGCAAATAATGTCGTACCATTGATATGAATAATTTAAATGCACTAATTAATATAGCAGCAATTATTATATACATTAAATATTCAAATGATTAATATTATAACGCATGATCCATTTCGAGGTTCCCTACTTTTTTAAAGAAAAAAAACGCAGAAAATTCAAATTTAATGGAGAATGTTTATTATCATTTGAAAGAACATTCTTTGGCATTTATTTTTTGAAGATTATGTCTATCAAATGTTGGCCGTTGCTACGACGCAGATGGTCCATCCGTTGAGTCCAATTTTCGATGACTCGTTCGAGCATTTCGACTGGTAACTGGCGAATGACACGCGTGATGTTTTCCTCCAAGGCCTGAATCGAAGCGGGTTTGTCCGCATAAACTTTAGACTTTACATATCCCCACAGGAAAAAGTCTAACGGTGTGATATCACACGATCTTGGTGGCCAATCGACCGGCCCAAAACGTGAAATTATGTGCTCACCGAAATGTTCTCTCAATAAATCCATTGATTGATGCGATGTGTGGGAAGTGGCACCGTCTTGCTGAAACCAAATGTCGCCGATATCACGAGCTTCAATTTCAGGCATCAAATAGTCAGTTATCATGGCACGATAACGGTCGCCATTGACGGTTACGTTCGCACCGGCATCATTTTTAAAGAAATATGGACCGATGATTCCACCGGCCCACAAACCACACCAAACCGTTGTTTTTTCTGGATGAAGTGGCAGTTCTTGAATCTCTTCAGGTTGCTCTTCGTCCCAAATGCGGCAATTTTGTTTGTTTACATACCCATTGAGCCAGAAATGGGCCTCATCGCTAAACAAAATTTGCCTCGAAAACGTCGGATCTTCTTGGAACTTTTCAAGAGCCCATAGAGCGAAGCGATGTCACTTGGGAAGGTCGAGCGGCTTCAGTTGTTGCACAAGCTGTATTTTGTACGCTTTCAATTTAAGATCTCGACGTAAAATGCGCCAAGTCGTTCCATACGTCAGTCCGAGTTGCTGCGAACGGCGCCGAATCGACTCTCCACGGTCTTCGTGTACACTCTCAGCTACGGCCGCTATATTTTCTTCACAGCGTGCTGGACGTGGTCTATTCGGTCGAATATTATCCAATAATGAATGCTGGGTCTCAAAATGGGTGATGGTGTTGCGAATAGTACGCTCAGTAGGCCGATTATGTTGACCATAAGTTGAGCGAAGTGCACGAAACACATTCCTCACAGAACGTTGTTCAGGCGTAAGTCTTTCCATTATGAAATGCCAAACAATACTAAACAAAAATAACATGACAGCATGACAAGACTCACACGTGATCTGTCAAAAAAAGGCTATTGAAAAAAGTATCTCTACTCGAATCACCCATTTATTAGTGATGTTATTATTAATTAATAAGAATATACATAACCATCTATTGTATTTATGATTGAAATCATTACGGAAGCTTTTTTACATATACAGGTGTCCCAAAAACATACCTTCAAACATTAAGGGGCGGTTGGGGACATCAAAACAAAAATTTTTTGTGGAATAAACAATGTCGGCAAATGAGCCATATTGGCATAAAAGAGGAATAAAAAGTTTAGGATGATATTAATAAATCAGTATTTGTTTATGTTAGCTTTTGTTTTAGCGACAAATATTGTTTACAAAAATTATTGAAATTGTCGGCCATTAGCTTCAATACAAAGATTGATTTCGTTGGTTTATTGACTCTCGGACCCTATGGAATAATCCGGGATAGCTTCTATGTGTGAACAACTCTTGCTAGGAGATCTTCCACATTACGAATAGGTGTTTCGTAAACTAAAGATTTCAGATAACCCATTTGCAGGTGTAGCGGAGCCTCCTCCACATTACTTTTACTCGGGTTTGCAAAAAGGCTAAAGCTATCCATGTTCTTGAAGTCGGAAAACCGATCTATAAATTGCTGTGACAGTAGTTTCAGTTCTTCAGCATAGCAACCGTAAACAATATTTTCGTGACAGGATTGTGATGTAAAATGAAAAGAGTTTTCCCAAATTGGTTCGCTTTTGAATTTTATCTTTTCTTAACTGACCAGTAAGTGAGTTATGTTGAGCGAAATGGTTACTGGAATGCCGCTTGATATTATATTCTTTTACAACAGAAATTGTTTCATTGCACAATAAGCAGATAGGTTTACCATCGTGCATGATAATAATAAGTATTCATCTCATTCTATTTTTTATTGGAATTGACGACATTCTGTGTCCACTTTTCTTTTTTTTATGCCAGACGTCTTATTTATTTGGATTTTTTTGCTTCGCTATGAATTCAGAAATGAACTGATGCGCTCGCAGACCGGAGCGTTTATATACCTGCCGCAATAGGCAACTAGAATATTCTCGATCGCGCTAAATATTTAGTTTTCTCGCGCATAATTTAAAATTTTTAAATGTCGCGGGCCGGATCAAAACTCGTGGTGGGCCGTATTCGACACGGGGACTCGGGGTTGCCCATATATGTTATAGACACTGTACAAACTGATGTTTTGATCACACCTGTCCACATCACCCATATATGCGTTATATAGCTTTATCAAACGAGGTTGAGTTACCTACAGTGCGCGTCTTCATTACCTGCCATCTAACTTTTCCATTGAGAGAATTCCTCTTTTGCTTAAAATTTTTGGGGGGTCAATACTTTCAATAATTTGATCCAATTAAAAAAGTACATCTTTATGTACAGGCCACTTCCAATTTTTAAGTGACTTCATCATGACACTCACGTTTGCACCATCTTCATCCAAATGTTCAATGATGCTTGGGTAGTATTTGTTTTCATATTGTACAACTACAAATGAATCGATCTGCTTTATTATAGGTTTCAGTTTTGGTAAAAGTGGAATTTCCTCTTCATCCTGTGCGCCTTTATTTATCTTTTCCATTTCCTTTCTTTTGTATGTCTCCCAATCATCACCATCATCATCTGAACCAACATGCAGAACAGGTTCAGAGCCATCTTCTGCCTCCTCATTCTCAGAATCATGATGAGATTTCAGTTTTTTTATTTAACTTTTTTTGTTGTCGTACCACTGGAAGCAGGCTGCGGGTTATCCTTGACAGATTGCTGTTGCTGTTAAGTTGGTTGTGGTTGATTGTCGTCCCCAGTTGACCCGTTTAATAGCATTTCGTCGTGGGACAGGCTTTTTCATGCTGGCAAAGAAATTTTCTTTGTTCTTATAAGTTTCGGCTTTACACTACATGCATCTCGGGTAGACTGTGAGACATCCAAGAGAGCGGAACAAATAGCTGAAGGCTCCATCTGTTTATGTGCTATTCTATCAAGCAAAGGTTGTTCAATACATGGATAAATGCAACATTTTTTAAAGCCACTTCCCAGATTTTTTTTAATGTTTGGTTCTAGGTTTTCAAGGCCGCGTTTCAATATAAATGGAAAGTACTGTTTTGGTAGAACAGTACAACTCATGCCTTCAGGAGTTGCTTTCCAATCAATTAAGACTTTTCTATCCCCACTTTCGTCGGGCGAAAAAAATGCGACGTCCAAGGGTTGTGTGAGGTGTGTACTGTTAGGCGACAAGCAGATAAAATGAATGTCCTCGTCCTTGCAGTTCTTAAAAATGGCCACATTGAGGTGTGTTGATTGTTGATTATCAGCGATGAGAACTTTTTTCCTGTCAATTTCTTCAGCCTCCGCAACACAAGACTTTCAAACCACTCGTTAAATGCGACTCCATCAAACCAACCAGATTTGGTGCTTTGGTAGCGACAATATTTTGAACCTCCCTCCATCCAAGTATTCGACAGTTGAGTGGCTTTGTAAACAACAAACGGTGGCAGAAGTTCTCCAGCAGCGTTACCACACACCATCACTGAAGTGCTAGACTTAGAAAAATTACAAACTTTTTCCGGGTATTTCGTTCCACGGCGATAGATGTGACTCGCCTCTTTCCGGGGTCGTCAGTTCGATTGGTTTCGTCCAGGTTCCATATGTTTGACGCAGGTACGTCCTTGACATCTTTCAAGTTAGCAGTGTATTCCCGCACAGGTTTCTCATCAACAGCAGCTCTGTTACGTTTAATATTCGAGGCAAAACGTTCTTCGGTCTAGGGTAACGCACCAAGAAAGATTTAATCCAGTCCTTCCCAAGAACATTGTTTGAGAACTGCTTAATTACCTGCCAATTTTGCTCAAGTAAGAGGTAATGACAAAACTAAGATCTCGCTGAGTTAAGGGAAACCCGTAGTCACTCATAGCTTCAATGTAAGAACTGAAAGTTTCCTGCTCTTTGGAGAACGCTGGCTGCTTACCTGGTAACTTGACATGTTCTTGTTTAAGTTTGAATTTATTTTTCTCCTTGATATGTTTAAATGTGAGGCAGCTTTGCGTTGAGTAAAGGTCCCATTTCTTATCGATTCCAGACACTCTTCAAGTTTTTGCTTTGGAGTAATCTGCATAATGACGAGATCCTAGCTTCCGCTTGTAGGTTCGTACCATCCTGAAGCACCAACCAACTATTTGCAGTAGGCCTCTTGCAATAATTTTGTGATGGGCACCCAATACTTCCGTGAGAGATAATCATAGTCAGGCCTACATAGGTTTACTTGTAAATAATGTTTACATTATTAAAGTGTGCACCTGGAAACCAAACCAACCGATAAAAATGGACATACTATCACAGGCATGTATTTATTTATATGAATAAAACGATATAAGCTTTGTGTAATATGATTATTATTCAATAAACATTAAATGAAATAATTGCACCACTTTTGACCTGGTGCAAAGTAACACCCCCTTTTCCCACTGAAAATACCCTAACAACCTTTATGAATAGTAGATTGATAAATATCGAAGTAATTGCGGTTTAAATGTTATAGTTAGAATGATTAATAGATTTTCTATATAAATGTACCACTCTTACCTCCAATGAATAAGTCTTCGCGGAGAAAATACCGCTTTTCTAGGAGAACAATTTGACGAAGAATCAAGACGCTCACATTGATTAAGATGGCGGATAAATTACTCAATCTCATACATGTTGTGAAAGATGCTACTACCTCACGGACAACACCGAAATTATTCAGAAGCGATTCATAGTTTGGCTCCTAGATGGAGTTTAGTCTTTTGTCATCTTTGGTGCAAAGTTACCCCCTAAGGTCAAAGAAGCCCCGTTTTACGGTACTTCTCTTTTCTTGCTGTGAAAATCTCTTTACACTGTGAAGAGGATTTACTCCTGCTGCATTCGAACACTATATTGTTGTGCCACTTTACAACAATTATGTCATTAACCAATTTTCTATAGTCGTAGTTTCCTCAAGGTGTTTTTTTTTATTTCTATTGAATCTTTTAGATCATTGTTAGGAATTTGGTCTTCGCGAATTGTTCCAGTGTCAAAATGTCTGAGTATTCTAGAACAGATGGGCCAGTTCAGCATATTTTGTGCTAATGGTGGTGGAAGCTCCACAATGACAGTACCGCCTGCGGCATCAGCATCCCAACTTGCCAAGTTAAGCAATGTCGGTAATAAGAAATCTGCAGTAAGGATTTATATGGTTTTGAACAAAAAGTGGATTTATCTGGTTTTGCTCAAAAACGGTGATTTCAGTACCAATTTATATGAGGATTTATTCGTTTTAGCTTGATCAAAGTAGGCCCATACCATAGAAACGACGCTATAGAATATTTTCTCGGGCCTAACTCAATTTCACATAACTCTTTGAGGGGCAGACTTCAAAAAATAAAATAACCCCAAGTGGACATAATATTTGTTATACATTTTTTGCCGTTTTTTTTTGGATTATGTGTAGACTGTTATGTAACTTACAAGAAACGAAAGCCAATTTTTTGAAAATTTATAAAAATTTTTGAAAAAAAGGTGGTTACAAAATGTACCACTGCACACACTTAAGACAATTTATGAACTATGAAACTTTTCAAAACAATTTTTAGTTTTACTTAAACAAAGTGGTACTTTACATAAGCAACACTCCCAATTTGAACGAATGTCGTTTTTTTTGAACTGCAAATTACGCAGCGTCTTCTACTTGTTCGAATGGGCGTGTGTTCCGCATTTTGCAACCCTGTTGTTTTTGATACAAAAGGTTTATGTTTTTTTATAAGGACAGTATGATTTATATTTGCACCTGATCATTTTCTTTTCTTGATTGGTACAGTTATCAAGCTGTCCACGATAGAGTCTAAAATTTTTCATGGTTACTTTAGGTAGATTTAATTGTTTACGTAAAACGAATGCATTTACAACGCACGCATCAATTAAATAAAAAAATATTTGATGCCACCACTTGGAACTTTCTCGATTTATTTCGTATGTACGTTTGTTTTAATCGAATTTATCGACAACATTCATGTTTACGTTGTAATCGACTAGCATTCTAGGACAAGGAATCATTTCGGCAGTTCCATCTTTTTTTCCTCCTCTTTACCTCCAGAACCTCCTCATGATGGTGATAATTAGATAATAAATGTACACTTCGTTTATCCTTCCGTTTAACAACTACCAATTTCTTATTACTAACTCTGAAGTCAAAATCCTCTCTTTTCAAGCCTTTGTCTGGAGTAAATGTGGGCATAAATTGTCTAGTAATATTTGCAGTTCCACATGCATAGAGATATTTCTGCTAAAGCTCTTCCATTAACTTCGGTGAGGTAAAAAAGTTGTCGAAATAGACGTGATGACCCTTATTTTCTAAGCCGTCACACAATTCAAGTACGACACGACGTCCCAGACCTGCTTCAACATCTCCCTGTTTTCCCGTATAGATATCAAACTTTAAGCAATATCGCTTTTATCTGCCAACATCCATAACTTGTAACCACTTTTTATTGGTTTCTTCGGCATATATTGCTTTAACGACGATATTCCTTTGAATCTTATCACGGATTCATCTATAGCAACATCTCGAGAAGGTAAGAAACATTCGAGAAATCTGGTCTGCAATTGTGTTATTAAGGGTCGTATTTTGTACAATTTGTCATACATTGGGTCTGTACGAGGTGGCATATACAAATTGTTGTTCAAATGAATGTTGGATAAAAGCCAACTGAAACGTTTGACAGGCATTAGAGAAGAAATAAAGTTACCATGTAAATGTTTATCCGTAGACCAGTAATCTCTATAACTAGGTAGTCTTTTGATTCCCATTAATAAATTTATTCCTATAAAAGTTTTTATTTCTTTCTTGCCAGTAGGCTGAAAATTTGCGCAATCATATCTTTGATTAGCATACAAATTCGTTTGAAATACAATTGAATCCCAAAAATCTGTAAAATAGATTAAATAATTCGCCAGTAGACGGATCGTCCATATCTATTATAAATTGGGCAACACACGAGTCTCCCTCCTATGAAAGGAATGTGTACCTGTGAGGGAACGTTTGCCTTGCTCCAAGTGATATCTGGTACTGGCTGTTGTCGCTTGTTTTTGGCAATTTTACTTTTTTTTTGAGAATTGTTTTTTCCGAAAATGGCTTAGCGATATATCCATTTCGCTGTCACTGTCCATTTGTTCTCCTATTTATTCTTCGATATTTTCAACAACTTCTCCTTCATTATCTTCATTTTCTTGATTTTCTTGCTCCTGCTCTGAGTGATCTGATTCTTCAACTTGTACTTCATCAGGTTCACACTCATTATCTGCCTCGTTTTCAGAATCATCACTTACAATCGATTCTGCATCAGAGGGAATGGTTTCATAGTCCACATCATCATTAGCATATAAAGCTTCATAAAGTTCTTCTTCAGGAATGTCTACTAATTTCAGCGAAATTTCTTCTACTTTCCGAGACATTTTCTCATACCTGTTAAAAAAAAACATACTCAGTTACAATTGTGCGCGGTGGTACAGTTTGAAAACACTTGTAAAATTGGAAAAAAAGCACTATCAGTATTGATTGCCTTATTATATAGGCTTGTCCAAAAAGATGTTACCACTTATACCACTTATATGGGAAAAACTTTTATTTTAGTAACTTAATAAGTAACACATTATGTACACAAGTCAAAATTGACTTAATGCACTCCTTCGATCTGTACTCCTTGATTTTCAATGCATGAGTGAAGTCTTTGCACCATAGAGGTCACACATTTCCATAGGTATAGAGCGGACTACTGTTATTATGCGCTCTTTCAGGTCATTAATGTCAGTAGGCTTTGTAGCATACACGCGATCTTTCAACATTCCCCATAGCCAGAAATCGCAAGGGGTCAAGTCTGGCGATCGTGCTGGCCAAGACAAAGGTCCACCTCTTCCAATCCAACGTCTACCAAATGTTTGATCTAGGCAATGTCGAACCGCTAAGGAATAATGTGGTGGTGCACCGTCTTGCTGAAAGTAACCAGATGTTAAGATACGGAGGGGAAGATTGTCTACAACAAAATCCTGCAGCATATCCAGGTAAGCATCTCCCGTTACAGCCTGGGCGTTAAAAAAATATGGACCAAGCACTCCAAACTTCGATATGCCACACCATACGTTAACTTTCGGTGTGGAGCGAGTGTGCTCTCTTAGTCCATGAGGATTTTCTGTATTCCAAATGCTGCAATTGTGCTTATTGACGTTGCTACTGATATGAAATGTGGCTTCATCCGACATGAAGAACACAACATTAGGGTGTATGTTCGTTATTTCTAGTATCACTTCTGCAGCTCGAACACGAGCAATTTTATTGGCATCAGAAAGGGCCTGAATCATTTGAATGTGATACGGCTTCATTCCCAGATCGAGGTGAAGAATTCTCAGAACACTTGTCCGCGAGATTCCGCTTTCCAATGCTAATCTCGTACTTGATTTTCTTGGGCTGTTAATTATTCGACATTGTACATTTATGATGTTATTTTCCGTTCGAATACTTCTGGGACGTCCACTGTTCCTTTACAGTCATTAGTACACACAGACCCTGTGCGCACAAATTTTTCATGCACTCGACGGATAGTTAAACGGCTTGGAGGTTCTTTCTGAAACCATTGCTGAAATTTTTGTCTTATTACTGAGGGTGACTCAAACACTTCCATCCAAGACGCTACCTTCCTTCTCTCTTCCAAAGTAAGTCGGGTGGCCATATTTAGTCTTCAAACTAAAAAAATTAAATTAAAAATTAGGTAGTTCCATATGAGTGGTAACATCTTTCTGGATAAGCCTGTATAATACTAACTAGAAGTTGGCTACAAAATAAACAATCAAAATCACTTACCGGTAACAGCCAGATTTGCGAAATAACAACAAATACTGTTGGGCAATTCACTGCTTTCAAAAACTAACCTCTTAGATCGCATGAATTCAAACTATAACTGACAACAAAGTATCCAAAACTAACACTGCGCGACGCACAGTGGGGTATTTGTCAATTCTAGCTGGACAAAAGTCCATTTTAGAAAGTTGATCCGACCCCAAATTTCTTTTGTCTCATTAAAACTTCTACTAATAGGGTATTATTACCTGCAATAGATTTATAATAAATATGAACAGTCTGTCCAGTATGTCAGTTCAAAATTGAATATTAATACTGCTACACGTGTTTACTTATAGTGCTCTGAGCGATTTCGTGAATTTTAACCATTATTTTTACTTTCTTATACGTAGTATAAGGAAGTATTGTGATGATGAAAATTTTCGACCTCGAGATTTTTGCAGATGTCCACGTTTTGAGGTTCCCTGATACCAAAAAAGTGGTTTTTAAAAAATCTCTCTCTGTGTGTGTGACCACGATAGCGGTTAAACCGCTATAGGTATCAATTCCAAATTTTATATTTATGAATATAATCTCCCTCTTGAGAACTGATTAGATTTTGAGCAAAATCGGCATACCGGAAGTAGTAGTTTACTTCAGTGAAAAAATCGAATTTTGCAAATATTTCGTCAATTACTAAGTTTAAACAAATTTATAAAGAATTCAAATGTACTTAAAATTAAATTTGAGAAAAATTGTATTAATAAAGTTTTTCGAAATTCCGACCGGAAGTAGGTCTTTTACTCTTATCGAAAATCAGTTTTTTGCGAATAACATCTCGCAACTCATGCTTTCTAGGCAGGTACATTACCAGTATAAAAGTATTTAGAACGTACTTTTAAATATCTCTTGTATAAGGAAAATTTCAAAATTCGTACCGGAAGTAACACTTTTACTCTTATCGAATAACGATTTTTTGCAAATATGTCGTAAATTATGCATTCTATATATATTTATGAAGAGTACAAAAGTATTTAGATTTGGATTTGGGATATTTTTTGTATAAATGAAATTTCAAAATTCGGACCGGAAGTAACACTTTCATACGTACAAGAAAGTCGTGTGATGGCCACACCTCATTTTTTGACTTGAGGATAACTTTCAAAAATTTTGTATTATGAAAGTATATGAGCCAGGTACGTGTATTAATATATTAAATATTTGAATCTGTATTTATGCGATAAGAGACTGGTTTTGAAAGTAGTATATTATTTTTGTTTATTTTCCTATATTTCTCATATTCAAAAGGGAAAAAGTTACACTTCCAAGTGTTTCCAAGTGATGAATTTTGCAGTATTTATTAGCTTACAGTGTAGTGTTTTTGGTAGAACGTAAATTACGTGCGACTATTTGCAACCTGACATTTTAGAAACCTTTCAACAACTGCGTAACAAAATTTATTTCTTTCCAAATTGTAAATGGAATTGCATTTTTTCGTTGCAGGACCATCGGGATTTAAAACGGTTACTCGAATGAACACTTACAATATTATGCGAGGGTACGAGTGTCACACCATAAAGGAAAAACTTGAATATGTTGAAAATTTTCTTCTAGGTAATGAAAATTACACAGAAGATGAAACAAAATTATTCAAACATAAAATGTCACTATTTAAAACCCAATTTCAAGAAAAATGGTCAGATGTATCTAGAAATCATCACAAATTTAATAAAAAATATGAAATTTGGCTTAAAGGCGGTTTTGAACTTACTCGTACCTTGGTAAGACCGGGAAGGCCAGTTATACCTTTTCATGAATCAAGTGCCCATTCGAAAAGAAGAAAAACGGAAACACTGCTTAAAAATGTGGCATGCGAAGAGCTGGTTTTTGCTACCGAATCCAAATTAAGGTCTTGTGGTAAAAGAGACGCTGCAAAAGTGCTGGAACAACTTACTGAATCTCCAAAACGGGCCACAAAGTACAAAAAAGCTTACGCTGAAGATCAAGAACGTAATCTAGAGAAAATTTCGCCTTTAGAAGCTCTATCGAGATTTGTTGAGACGGGACTTTCGAGAAGGCAGTACGAGATTATGAAAACTAAATAATATCCATGCTATAGCAGATTACAACAGGCCAAAAAATGATGTTACCCAAAATCAGAATCTTATTTTATTAGCGAAAATTGCGCAGAGATAAATTTACAAGATTTACTAGACCACACTTCTGAAAGGCTGATTTTATATTTGGCTGAAGTAGTGCAGACTAACAGAAAATGAGCGGGCAACAATGCAGTTATCATCAAAATGGGGATGTGATGGTTCTCAGTAGTCTCGATTTAGACAAAGATCTGAAAGCGACTTTTATTCTGACGCAAACATATTTCTGACATCAATGGTGCCATTGCAACAAATTTGCGAAACAAATAATAAAATAATTTGGCGCAATCCGACTCTATCCTCTCCTCGATATTGCAGGCCAATAAGAATAAGACTCATTAAAGAAAGCACTGATATTATAAACGAGGAAATTGAATATACTACAAATAGAAAAACATCCATGGTAACCCATGGTAACACCTACATTACATAAAGTTTTAATTCATGGTCCTGCAATTATTAAAAATGCGCTTTTGCCAATTGGGCAGTTGTCGGAAGAACTTCTGTGAATATCGATTGCATTACACGAGAAAATTCTCTCGCGAAGCTTGTAATAAGGATGTTATTAACAGGCTATTGCTGACTTCAGATCCACTGTTATCAAGGATTAGACCGAAACCCAAAAAGAATGCTAGAGCTTTTTCGAAAGAATGCATGAATGAATGTTACTTCCAGGGGACATACAAAGTATAACGAAAGAAACAGATGATGAAACAGAAGAAGAAGAAGGAGAAGAAGGTGAAAATGAAACCTCATTTGACGAAGAATACTGGGCATCTTCAGATTGATTGACATGGAGTATGTACATACACTACAGAAACAAGACAGTCTTAATAAATTAATTAACATATTGCTGTGACTTCTTCTATATTGGTTAATGACCAAAAATTGAATTAATAAATTAAAATATTTTATTGATCTCAGGGTCTAAGTGTGAATTTATTATATTTTATATCGAATGACGTGCCACAGTCTTATACTTATAGTGAGTTCTGGCTGTGAATGTGATGTTTACTTTCCTTAGATTCTCCTGGGATGGGTATAAATAAGTACATATAGAATGTCAGCACAACTTATTTTATTTTATATATATATATATATTTACAAAAACATCATTAAATATCATAACTATGCAATATAATACATTACTTATTCCATTGTCATATCCAGTCTCTTTCATCCGCGGTACAAGCACCTTGCAATCTTTAATTTTTTACAAAATTGTTAATGATGAATAAAAATAAAATTTACTGCTCTAGTCCTTCATGTATGCTCATGTTTCAAAGATTACTGCTATCCTATAAAAGCGTTAGCACCTCGTTAAGTCGCTCTGAACCAAGATTCACACGTCAATCCAGAGCTTACTCAAAGAAGAGTTTGTTTTAAATTGTTTATATAACGTTCAGAATTTTCATTGCCATCCGGAGAATTTACTTATACCTCGTTGAAAACGTCTCGAGCCAAGATTCACACGTCGACCCAAGGACGTATTCAAAGAAGAATTTATTTTTAATTGTTTAAATAATATTCTAAATTTTTATTGCTATCCGGAGAGTTTACCTATACCTCGTTGAAAACGTCTCGAGCCAAGATTCACACGTCGACCCAAGGACGTATTCAAAGAAGAATTTATTTTTAATTGTTTAAATAATATTCTAAAAATTTATTGCTATCCGGCGAAATTTACTAATATATATACATATAGCAGTCATGAAGGCTTTTTTATTTATTTACTTTAGAATTGCAAGATGGATTTTATTTATTGTGCTTGTACTCACTTTTCTTCGTTATATAGCATTTCAAATTCCTCCTGATACTTCAATCCCTCCATTTTAATTGAATTTATTATTGTGGGTTCTTTATGCGGTCCAATCGTGTTTCTAACCGTCCCTCCGTGTATTTCGAACGCACTTATCATTATCGCCTCTTGCGACTGCCGTGTTGGAATCTTAAGGCGTTTATGCCTTTAGACCCTTTATTTTCTTCGGCGCACTGTTTTCACTATTTTCTTTTAGTTTAAGAGAATCCGGACCACTTATCGACTGACTGATTTTCGCTTCTGTCCCGCTTTTTATAGGGATAAACATTTGACTAGCGGCTTATTTTGTTTTTTAAATCGTGCGTTTTGTTTAAATTTTTGTCTGTCACGCCCTCAGTGTTAATTTCGGTAACTATCGAACTTATGCAATCACGTGACCTTGTTTCCACCATGTTTGTTGTTGTTATTATTTTACATATCTTTATTTTTTTATTCCATGGACACCTTGAATGGTTTTATTCGTTGGTAAGTATTCTTTTATTGTCTTTTATTTTTATTCACTTTACCTCCAATTGGCGTTGTATTTATATATATATTCATTGCTTTCTTTACTGTTTTTTATATATATTCTCCTTTCGTTAATTAATTTAATTCTAACTTTCCCTTTTTTGTTCCTAGGAATCGGTAATATGGGATATACGCTACATATTGTCTTTATCGCCTTGGTTTGTTTTGGATGCCTTTTGTCCTCTTCCTCCTTCGGGTCATCTTCCTCGAGGTCATTGAACCACCTTGTTGTGTTCGGGGAGTTTTGTAAATCCGTTAATCTTTAAACAGAGTTTTGTTGGTGTAAGTTTTTCTCCGATCTACATTTTATATTAACTAATATTTTATTTATTGTTTTAGCCTGGAATTTCCTGAAGTGGATATATATATACTTATAAATATAAAGAACTATGTACAAAATGCATATTGAAATGCGTATTCAACAATATTCCTTTTATTCTGTGAATATTCACAGTCAACATAATGTTTTATTTTTTTTTTTTTTTTTTTTTTTTTACCGGTGAAGAATAAAATGAGTGGAATACGTTTATTTATTTATATGGGCCTGTGTTCTTGCTATAGTGTTTGTGAATAATGTGCTGCTTTGAGTGCAAGCCTTTATTCACCCTTATGGTATCTAGTGCTTCCTGCTTCGTGTAATTTAATTGCTTCTACGTGATTTACCCGTGCGATGAAGCCGTCTCTTAGCATGATCCTTTCTCTATTTTTAGCGTTTAACTTCTTTTTTGTATGTATTTGCTGCCTTCTCGTGAGTATTTGCAGTGCTATGTGTACTGCGGTCTTATAATCAGGCTCTTCCTTATTATATTTAAAATGTACGTCAGGATTTTCCTGTCTGTAATGGAAATAAAATTGTTATTCATTCTGTATCCTTTACGTGCTCTCATTGAGGTTGGTTTTTATTTATTTTTACATTATTTTATGTATATTGTTGAATACCATTTCTGTTTGATTGGCAATGTTCTTATTTTTTTACGGGTATGCAACCCACATTGCATTCTTGTATATTCTATTGCATAGCTACGAAATTTCTATTAAGCACTAAATATTATTAAAACTACGTACATTTACCTTAATTAGTGAGTTTATTCTGTATTTTATTTAATAAAATATTTATTATATTGAAATATATAAAATTGTAATTTCTATTGAATATGAAAAATTATTTTTTTATTTAAAATAAACATAATGACATTTTATTTTCCTTGATTTTTATCTGTTTGTTTCTTTTATTTATTTATTCATTTATTTTCAAGAAAATACCACAGCATATCCCAAGTTAAGAAACTGTCAATATGCCATAGTTGACTATGAAAAATATGGGCACATTGCAATTTCTTTACTTAATGGTATTTTCTAAACATTTACTTAGCTAATATTCTTACGTCTAATTTTACTATATTTTCTTGTGTGGGAACTATCCCTTTTTTGTTTCTTAAAGTCTAGTTATTCTAACTTAAATAATATTATCTTGGGAACTGTCCTTTTTTTATTTCCTTAATATTTATTTATATACAACTTAAGTAATGTAGTTTTGGGAGCTATCCCTTTTTATTTCCTTAGTATTTATTTGTATAGCTTAAATAATATAATCCTTAATACCTATTTACATAACTTAAGTAATGTGTTCATGGGAGCTATCCCTTTTTACTTTAATGCCTTATTTATCTAACTTAAATAATATAATTCTGGGAACTATCCCTTTTTGTTTTGTAATATTATATTTACCTAACTTAAAATGATATAATTTTGGGGACTATCCCTTTTTAATTCTCTTAATGTCCATTTATATATACAACTTAAATGATATAATTCTGGGAACTGTCCCTTTTTATTTTTTTGTCATTATTTATTTACATTTTTAAATGATATAATTTTTTTATTCCTCGTCGTAATCGTATAACATTGAAATGTGATATTTTCCTTTCACTTCTTCACTGTTCACTTCCCTCAATTCGTAAGTTACGTCACTTAATACTCTGTTTATTCTATATGGTCCCACGTATGGAAGGTCTAGTTTTGCGCACTTGTTTAGGTGTCTTCTTCCTAGACGATAGCTTTTTACTACCACTAGGTCTCCTATCTGGTACGTCTTGTTTAATTTTATTTTCTCATTCTCCTTCCTCGTGTAATTTTCCGCTATGTTTCTCTGTTGAGCCCTAGCTTGATCCGTGAGTTCTTCGATGTTTTCTATTATAGGAGTCTCTCGGCACCATGGCCTCGGTGGTCGTTTGCCGTACATTAGTGTATATGGGCTTACATTCGTTGTTACGCTTGGGGTGAAATTCATATTGTTTTCCACTTCTTCTAAATGTTGTACCCATGCGTTGTGTCTCTCGTGGGTTAACATCCTTAAGTGTCTGGTTACTTCCTGTATGTATCTTTCACTGGGATTCGCCTGTGGATGTCTAATACTTGTGAATATCACCTCCGTACCTATTTCATTTAGTTCGTGTTTGAATCTTTCATTGTTGAAATAAGACGCGTTGTCCACCAACAGTTTTCTTATCCTCCCATGTTCGTTGATGAACCGATTAATACAATTTATAGCGGTTTGTGTATTATATCTCTTCGTCGAGTACAATCTGACATACTTGGTGAAGATGTCCACCATGACGAAAATGTTACAGTGACCCCTTTCCCCTGGTATTAGGTTACCAAGAAAATCTGCTGCCACCAAATCCAGTTTGTTCTCTACCCTTATACTGTGTATTATATTTTGGTTTGTACGATTTTTGTATTTTCCCAACAGACATTGCTTACATTTCTTATTTTCTATCGCCGTTAAATTTTTGTCTTTCAATGTGTAAAATTCCTCCCTGAAAACAAGGAATGTTTTCCTATTTCCAGGGTGGCCTAATCTCGTATGGATGTCTCTGATTATTTTTATTGCTAGATCTTTATCTAGTACTATTAGGTTTTTATTTCCTATCCTTTTATGTATGACATTATTCATTACATTGAAGCCTTTGTAATTTCTTATCCTTTGCACCTTTTCTCTTATTTCTCTTATCTCTTCTTTATTCTGA
Organism: Amphimallon solstitiale; assembly: GCA_963170755.1. Taxonomy (NCBI): domain Eukaryota; kingdom Metazoa; phylum Arthropoda; class Insecta; order Coleoptera; family Scarabaeidae; genus Amphimallon; species Amphimallon solstitiale. The sequence goes on from OY720677.1 coordinate 52,694,447, forward strand.
CTCTCTAGAATGCTCTCTCTACTGTACAATTCTGGAGCGTTCTCTATATTGTAATTATTTATTTGATACGCCTGTCTTTGTTTGCTTCCTCCTTGTGCTCTGCTTAAGGCGTCTGCTACGACATTGTCGGATCCCTTTCTGTGTTTTATCCTAAACGTGAATTCTGATAATTGGAGTGACCATCTATATATTCTTGAATTGTTAAAGCGTGTTTTCATTAGAAAAATTAAAGACAAATGATCTGTTTCGACTAGAAAGGTATTCCCATGTAGGTAGTATTTAAGTTTTGATAATCCATGTACCACTGATAGGAGTTCTCGTTCTGAGATCGAATAGTTCCTCTCGTAGTCCTTTAGTATTCTTGATATGAAACATATAGGCGTTTCTATCCCATCTTTAATTTGTAATAGCTCTGCTGCTATTGCATTGCTGGATGCATCACATCTTACTATAAATTCTTTGTTGAAATCTGGTAGATTGACCGTCAAAGCTTCACAGAAATTTTTCTTTATGTCTTCAAACGCTTTCATCCTTTCTGGAGTCCATTTGAATTTAACTCCTTTCTTTATCATCTTGAATAGCATACATGTCTGATCTGATATTTTTGGTATAAAGTGTTTATAGTAATTTATCATACCTAGGAAACCTCTTAACATCCTTATGTTCTTTGGTTTTGGGTATTCCCTTATTGCTTTTAATTTTTCCTTTTCTATGGTTATCGTCTTCCCATCAATGACATATCCTAGATACGTTACGCTATTCTTGAAAAATTCACATTTTTCTAGATTAATCTTCAGATTATTGTCGGCTAATGTCTTCATGACCTTTTCCACTGATATTCTGTGACTATCAATGTCCTTGTTGAAAATTAATATGTCATCGACATAATGTGAGACATATTCTTCGTGTGGATCCAATATCTTTTGCATAGCTCTTACTAAAGCTGCTGTAGCTGTGGATATTCCAAACGGAACGACTTTGAACGAGTACACTGTTGAGTTGAATATAAAAGAACAATATTTTCTAGAATCTTTATGTAATGGTACCAGCCAAAAGGAACTTTTTAAATCAATTTTTGTAAACCACTGTGCCTCTGTGCACCTTGCTAATAGTGTTTCCATGCTCTGGGGAGCTTCAAAATTAGGGGTTGTGAGGGAATTAATATTTCTCGCGTCCAAGCATAATCTTAATTTTGTTTCCTTTGAATCTTCCGTACTCTTCTTTACTACAACGACTATTGGACTGATAAAGTTTGACTCTGCCTTTTCTATTACATTATTCTTCAGCATTTCTTTAATTTCTAACTTCACTTGCTCCTTATACTTATTGGGAATTGGATATGTTTTTACATAGAAGGGTTTCTTTTCATTTACCTCGAGCTTATGCTCGTAACTTCTTGCTAAGCCAGGACTGTCGTCAAACAGTCTCTTGTGCTTACTTAAAAGATTGCTCACATGATTTTTATATTTTTCATTGCAATTTATACTTGTACCATTCCCCTTTGATGTGAAGTCCTTATTCTCTGGATGCTTCACGAGATGCGTACATTTATTGTCATATGAATTATTAATCATTTCTTGCGTGAGTTCCTTTTCTCTTTCTTCTACATATAAATTATTAATTAAAATTTCTTTTTCCGGTGCTTCTTCGCTCCATGGAATTATCATATTCTTTATGTGAAAAGTTTTATCCTTCATATCCAGTTTCGTACTGTATTGACTTAAAAAGTCCATTCCCAATATGCAATTGCTATTCAAGTTATTTACTACTACAAATTCTGTCAGTAGGTTTAAACCATTTATTTTAACATTAATGCAGAAAACTTTATCAACGGTTATCAAGGGTTTTTTATTTGCTGTTACTAAATTAATCTTCTTTATAGGAATATATCGTCCTTGTTTCTCTAATTTTTCATTTATGACGCTGTAGTCGAGTAGTGATAATTGTGATCCACTATCTAGTAGTGCTTCTATCTTTTCCTCCCCAATTTTGATCGGTATGTGTGGTAATTCAGTGGTTATTTTCATCAGATCTTCGTATTGATATATATTTTGCATTTTTGTGTTCTTTTTGACTGGCCTCTCTAAAAATTTGTTGCAGTCGCTCCTGCTTGTGATTTATTTTCCCATTCTCTCTCGCTGGTTTTATATCTTGAATCTTTAGGTATTGCACCCCTAGATTCATCCTTTTCCTTGGGATTTAACTCTTTGTCGTCCCATTCTAGTTGTACGTTGTTGATTCTTCTATCTCTCTCTGGAATCCTTTCCTCCCTTTTATTTGTTTGGTTTGGGTTTCTTCTCGGTTGAATCTCCCTTTTCTCGTTGTATGACTGATTTCCATACCCCTTGTTATCTTGCCTATTTTTATTGTAGTTGTTTTCTTGGTACTCTGGTCTGTTTCTGTAGAATTGATTCTCTAATTTATCTTGTCTGTAAAATCTGTTCCCTTCATTATTCTGTCTGTAAAATCTGTTCCCTTCATTATTCTGTCTGTAAAATCTGTTCCCTTCATTATTCTGTCTGTAAAATCTGTTCCCTTCATTATTGTTGTTATTGTTTCTGTTTCTGGAATAATTGTTTGGGTTAGTGTTGTAGTTTCCTCTATTGGAGGTGTTCCCTTTTTCGTCGACGTCATCCAATCTTTTAACTAAGTCCAGTAATCCCTCAATGGTTTCTATGCCTTGTAGTGCTACGGCCTGTACAATATCATTATCGAAGTGCGCAGCTAGTTGCGATACGACGTCGCTTTCTTCTATGACTGGGAGTATATATTTTATGAAGGAGTATTTTCTTATCACATAGTTTTCCCTTGAAGAACCTGGTCTGTATTTTCCAAATACCAAGTCGTGTCGTATTCTTCGTTGTGCATTTTGTCCCCAGTATTGCCTGATGAATCGTATTTCAAATTCTCGATACGTTGTTAACTCATCTATAATCGTATCATACCACAGCAGACTGTAGTCCTTAAGACAACCTCTTATAAAATGTAGTTTAGACATTTCATCTGTTATTCCCCTCATGTAGGTTTTAATTGTTCTTAAAAATGCCATGGGATTATCCTTATGGTTTCCTGTGAACTTGGGTATATTTTCTGCACTACCTGTTATATGAGGCAAAGGTGCGCTAGGTATATTAACCCCGTGCCTTACTTTGTCCTCTAATACTTGGAGGGTAGTTTCAAATGTTACTGTCCTGTTTTGCAACCTTAGCATCGTGTCTGTGCATGCTCCATACTTCGTTTTACAATCTTCAACTTCATTTGAGAGTTGTTTTAATTCTTCGTTGTTTGTTATCTTGATGTCTATTATTTTATTTTCTAAAGATTCTACCTTTCCTTCTACCTTTTCAAATCGTACTTTCGTCTTATCTGCTCTTTCGTTTATCTCGTTTATTAGAAACTTGTATCCATTCTCACATTTTCCTGCGTTGTTATTTATTTCGTTCGTTAAGAGTGATACGGATTGTGTTAATTTCTTTTCTAGATTAGCGTTTAACTGTAACGTCTCCGATCTAAGATCTTGAAATCCCTTGTCGATCTTTTGATTGATTTTATTTAGATTTTCATTGTTTGCTTTGATTTCTTCTTTATTTTGATCCAATTTTTTATTTAGATTTTCATTGTTTGATTTCATTTCTTCTTTCAGATTTTTATTTAATTTCTCATTGTTTTCTTTCATTTCTACTTTCAAGTTCTCATTGTTTTCTTTCATTTTGTTTAATAGAACTTGAAGCAAATTTTCAATTTTATCTTCCGATGATTTTTCGGTTGTTCTCTTGAGAGATGTACTTCCAACGATCGGTTCTTCCAATTGATCACCTTCCAACTCGTTTTTTTCTGATTCTGAACTAGAAGTTGAACGATTGCTGCGAGAATTATCTCTGTATCTGGTAAACTGTGGTCTTGTTTCCTTATCTTCAACCTTTTCAGGTTTTTCGCCTTTATTCTTATTATTTTCATCAGCCATGTTTATTTTTATGTTTTTATTCTAACTCTTATTCACCCTGTCCCAATAGGAGAATATTGTGTGCTTATGGCGTTATAAGGAAAGTAAATTCACACAGCCTTTTATCGTTGAGTGCCAAATCAAATCTTGGCCAACGATAAGCCCTTTTACGTTGTGCGCCAAATAATGCTGTGACTTCTTCTATATTGGTTAATGACCAAAAATTGAATTAATAAATTAAAATATTTTATTGATCTCAGGGTCTAAGTGTGAATTTATTATATTTTATATCGAATGACGTGCCACAGTCTTATACTTATAGTGAGTTCTGGCTGTGAATGTGATGTTTACTTTCCTTAGATTCTCCTGGGATGGGTATAAATAAGTACATATAGAATGTCAGCACAACTTATTTTATTTTATATATATATATATATTTACAAAAACATCATTAAATATCATAACTATGCAATATAATACATTACTTATTCCATTGTCATATCCAGTCTCTTTCATCCGCGGTACAAGCACCTTGCAATCTTTAATTTTTTACAAAATTGTTAATGATGAATAAAAATAAAATTTACTGCTCTAGTCCTTCATGTATGCTCATGTTTCAAAGATTACTGCTATCCTATAAAAGCGTTAGCACCTCGTTAAGTCGCTCTGAACCAAGATTCACACGTCAATCCAGAGCTTACTCAAAGAAGAGTTTGTTTTAAATTGTTTATATAACGTTCAGAATTTTCATTGCCATCCGGAGAATTTACTTATACCTCGTTGAAAACGTCTCGAGCCAAGATTCACACGTCGACCCAAGGACGTATTCAAAGAAGAATTTATTTTTAATTGTTTAAATAATATTCTAAATTTTTATTGCTATCCGGAGAGTTTACCTATACCTCGTTGAAAACGTCTCGAGCCAAGATTCACACGTCGACCCAAGGACGTATTCAAAGAAGAATTTATTTTTAATTGTTTAAATAATATTCTAAAAATTTATTGCTATCCGGCGAAATTTACTAATATATATACATATAGCAGTCATGAAGGCTTTTTTATTTATTTACTTTAGAATTGCAAGATGGATTTTATTTATTGTGCTTGTACTCACTTTTCTTCGTTATATAGCATTTCAAATTCCTCCTGATACTTCAATCCCTCCATTTTAATTGAATTTATTATTGTGGGTTCTTTATGCGGTCCAATCGTGTTTCTAACCGTCCCTCCGTGTATTTCGAACGCACTTATCATTATCGCCTCTTGCGACTGCCGTGTTGGAATCTTAAGGCGTTTATGCCTTTAGACCCTTTATTTTCTTCGGCGCACTGTTTTCACTATTTTCTTTTAGTTTAAGAGAATCCGGACCACTTATCGACTGACTGATTTTCGCTTCTGTCCCGCTTTTTATAGGGATAAACATTTGACTAGCGGCTTATTTTGTTTTTTAAATCGTGCGTTTTGTTTAAATTTTTGTCTGTCACGCCCTCAGTGTTAATTTCGGTAACTATCGAACTTATGCAATCACGTGACCTTGTTTCCACCATGTTTGTTGTTGTTATTATTTTACATATCTTTATTTTTTTATTCCATGGACACCTTGAATGGTTTTATTCGTTGGTAAGTATTCTTTTATTGTCTTTTATTTTTATTCACTTTACCTCCAATTGGCGTTGTATTTATATATATATTCATTGCTTTCTTTACTGTTTTTTATATATATTCTCCTTTCGTTAATTAATTTAATTCTAACTTTCCCTTTTTTGTTCCTAGGAATCGGTAATATGGGATATACGATACATATTGTCTTTATCGCCTTGGTTTGTTTTGGATGCCTTTTGTCCTCTTCCTCCTTCGGGTCATCTTCCTCGAGGTCATTGAACCACCTTGTTGTGTTCGGGGAGTTTTGTAAATCCGTTAATCTTTAAACAGAGTTTTGTTGGTGTAAGTTTTTCTCCGATCTACATTTTATATTAACTAATATTTTATTTATTGTTTTAGCCTGGAATTTCCTGAAGTGGATATATATATACTTATAAATATAAAGAACTATGTACAAAATGCATATTGAAATGCGTATTCAACAATATTCCTTTTATTCTGTGAATATTCACAGTCAACATAATGTTTTTTTTTTTTTTTTTTTTTTTTTTTTTACCGGTGAAGAATAAAATGAGTGGAATACGTTTATTTATTTATATGGGCCTGTGTTCTTGCTATAGTGTTTGTGAATAATGTGCTGCTTTGAGTGCAAGCCTTTATTCACCCTTATGGTATCTAGTGCTTCCTGCTTCGTGTAATTTAATTGCTTCTACGTGATTTACCCGTGCGATGAAGCCGTCTCTTAGCATGATCCTTTCTCTATTTTTAGCGTTTAACTTCTTTTTTGTATGTATTTGCTGCCTTCTCGTGAGTATTTGCAGTGCTATGTGTACTGCGGTCTTATAATCAGGCTCTTCCTTATTATATTTAAAATGTACGTCAGGATTTTCCTGTCTGTAATGGAAATAAAATTGTTATTCATTCTGTATCCTTTACGTGCTCTCATTGAGGTTGGTTTTTATTTATTTTTACATTATTTTATGTATATTGTTGAATACCATTTCTGTTTGATTGGCAATGTTCTTATTTTTTTACGGGTATGCAACCCACATTGCATTCTTGTATATTCTATTGCATAGCTACGAAATTTCTATTAAGCACTAAATATTATTAAAACTACGTACATTTACCTTAATTAGTGAGTTTATTCTGTATTTTATTTAATAAAATATTTATTATATTGAAATATATAAAATTGTAATTTCTATTGAATATGAAAAATTATTTTTTTATTTAAAATAAACATAATGACATTTTATTTTCCTTGATTTTTATCTGTTTGTTTCTTTTATTTATTTATTCATTTATTTTCAAGAAAATACCACAGCAATATGCATGATTAATCCCATAATGAAATACTTACAACATGTACTCTATATTTTATAGTTTCAAATAAAAAAAATTACCAAATATACTTTAAAGTGAGTATTTTACGCTACATACCCTGTTGATCATAATTAAATAGCGATTTTAAGCGATAAAAATTATTTTGTCCAGCTAAAATCGGCAAATACCCCACTGTGCGACGTCTCATAGAAAAGAGCGCAATCTCAATTTGGGGGGGGGGGTAGTGGTACACGCCGAAAACCACTGCAAACCAACGCAAATAAATTTTAAAAAGGCGGTTTAATTTTTATATCACCACACACCTTGGCCAAAATTTTTAGTGTGATGTTTTTTACCCTGCGCCCCTCAAACAATTAAAAGTGGATTTATCTGGTTTTGCTCCAAAGCTTCTCATTTGTTTACGTGTCACTACTTCAGTATGAAAGACAACGTGAATGAAGATTTATAAATGGAAAACGGAACCCACCTGTATAACTGTTTTTAATAGTGAACGCAAAGCTCACATGACAAATTCGATTGTAAAGTTTTGTACTAAATTCGCCTGAAAAGTAGCTGCTTGAGTAGCATTTGCTGGAGCATTTGATGTGGAATATGTAACAGGAACATCAAAAGAAAAGGTATGAGAGGCATTGACTTTGTCTTGAGTTTGAAAAGTGCTATTACCCAAAGAAATATTAATCCAATCATCAACTGAAATAGTCTCCTGGTGACAGTTTTTTTGCCAAAATTAATGGTTTCTATGGCATTGTCTGCAACTTAATGTAGTACCTCCTGGTTATGTTGATAATTATTATCTAAATTCTGATGGACATTGGCAATAGGTATATCTCGACCAATGTTGTCAGCTCTCAAAAAATTGATGTCGTGTACGGCACTGTCGAGTTGCAGCAAAGTGCTCTCGGGATAAGCATATACAGCAACAACATCGTCACGAACTCCCTCACACTGTAAATTAAAATCTTTGTCATCGGCAGATACACCCTCACGTTGTATATTTGATTGGTCTGAGAAATATTCTTGAGTAACGGTACGAGATTGGGTTAATATTTAGAGCACTGTCACTGTTACCTGAAAAATATGTATCTTACTTAATTGCTCTTAGTTTTACTAGTCTATAAACATTTCCCTGATTAAGCACAATATCAGTCAGAGCAGAAGTAATATTGGAAGAAAATTATATCGCTATGTTAAAAGTATAGTTATACTAATAATGTTTACAAAATAGTCATACACTGTGATCATTTCAGAGTTCGATAAAATATGTTAAACAATGGGAGTACAGATACTTAATATAAAGGAATGGTCGTACTCCTTCTTCTATTTGGACGTTTCAATCTTACTATAAATGCTATGTATACTCGGAGACTTAAGTTAAAATATTGGATATTACTACCGAAGTATTGAATAAAATTTGGGTGTCTAGTTCAAACAGAAAAATAACGGCATTCTTGGGTAGTACATGCCTCATACGTTGTACAAAGTGTAACGATGTCTAAAAAAAAACCGATCTAGCTGTCACGAGGCGACTGTGTACATAATCAGAGACTTCAAGAAACTATAGCCTCCAAATAATTGCCCATATGAAGAAGGATGCGTAATAGTTGTACATTACAAAAATTATCCCTATAAATTTAACCGTGAAATGAAACTTTCATAATATCCATCCATCTGAAAGTACAATAATATACAGGTTTGGCCTACGATTATCTTGCATGCGGCTTTCCGTATATAACACGAAAAGTGTTGCCAAACCGTACCTACCTAACAGATATACATACTCGAGCCGACAAGTAGACCTTCAGCGAAACCATATTAAATTCGATCGTAAAAATAATCTGAAGGAATTCTTATAATATTAACCTAAGATACTTTTTTTTAAGAATATTACGAATAGGAATAGTACCTAAAAATTAAGATAACAACCCCTGCAACATGCACACATGCATTATATTGGAATCTTATGCAGATCCTATACACGATCAAGATTCTGTTAATAGCGCCACCTATCTAGAATATTTGGTGTAAGGATTGATAATGTAGTGAGTGATATTCAAATAAAAATAGATGCCTCAAATTCCAAAGTGGCTGAGAATATCAGTGCTATCATACATCATATGCAAACTGCTGTCGAGAATAGAATCGAGATTGAACTAGACAATTTAAGGAACAATCTCGCAACAAACGCCGGAGTTAGTGACATGATTGAAAAAATTAGGAGGGAATTGGATGAGAACTTGAATGTGTAATTTAAACAAAATGCTGAATTGGATATATTTAAGGGAATTGTTAAAGTTAGTGTAAATAATGTACAGCAGTCGATTAATGGGAAATTAAACCAGATGCAAGCTAGTGTTGAGAAGAAGATTGATGCTAAACTCGATGTTTTAAGAAAAAACCATGCTACAAATTCTGGAGTTGCTGATAAAATAGATAAAATTACGAAGGGATTAGATAAGGACTTGAGTGTATTGAAAACTAATTTAGAGTCATTCAAAGGTGTTGTTGATACTAGTATAAAAAGTCTGCGTGGTTGAATTAGTGATAAGCTGCAGGGTGTTGAAAGTGCCGTTCAGAAGAGGATAGAGGCAAAACTGGATACTTTAGTAAAAAAAACTTGAAAAGAAATCAAAGAATTAAAATAAAATATTCACAAATATAATTTTAAATCACTTACCATCGACGATTAACACGCTGAACAATAACTATTAATGATGGGTAGTATTAAGCGCCATTTAGTTGATGAACTGCATAAGTCGGCTCGTAGATTCTTCCCCAGGCGTCGATTCGTTATTAGGGGATTTGATGATATTTGGCATATTGACCTAGCAGAATTTATACCCCATGCTCGAGAGAATGGCGGGTATAGATATATACTTGTGGTTATAGACTGTTTCTCAAAATTCTTATGGACTCGACCCCTTAAATCGAAAACCGGTCAAGATGTATGTAATGCTATGGAAAGCATTCTACAAGACACTCGACAACCGAAAAATATACAGTCCGACAATGGTAGAGAGTTTTATAATACTCGATTTCAAAATCTCATGAAGAAATATGATATAAACCATTATTCGACTTATAGCACGATGAAAGCATCTATTGTCGAACGTGTTATTCGTACACTCAAGGGTAGATGATATAAGGAATTTACAATGAGAGGTAGCTATAAGTGGATAGATATTTTACCCTCCGTGACTGATACATATAATAAAACAAAGCATCGAACAATTAAAATGCGACCTTGCGATGTCACCAAGAAAAATGAGAGGCTCCTCCTTTCTACTATCTACAATGACGTGCAAACAGTTGTAAAGCGGAAGTATAAAATTGGTGACGTTGTTAGAATAAGTAAATTTCAAGGCGTTTACTCGAAAGGCTATCTTACCAACTGGAGTAGTGAATTGTTTAAGATTATTAAGGTGAAAGCTACAAATCCGCCAACATATATGCTGGAAGATATGAACAGACAACCAATATTGGGTTGTTTCTATGAGTATGAAATGCAGAAAACTAAACATAAAGACGTATATCTAAATGAAAAAGTTTTACGTCAATAGGATGGGAAAGTTTTTGTCAAATGGTTGGGATTTAATAATTCACATAATACCTGGATTGAAAAAGACAATGTTTTGTAATTTTATTAAAACTGTATTTTATGATTATATAAAAAATATAAAATATGAATTCTATATGCATGCATTTTTATTTACGGTGACTACACATATGAAGAAGAGGTATCTTGACATCCTGTCTGGAATATTAGAAGAAATTTTTAACCATGAGAAGACACCAACGTACGTCTGGGGATGTTTTTTTATATGTGAATACTGCTACCCGCCTAACAACGTCGCCCCGGTAATATGAAAGTTTCGGTATAGGAAGTACGCTGTAGTGAGTGGTAGTTTTGGAGATTCGCAGGGCCGAGCTAACTCAAGTCGAAGATGGCGTGACGGTTCAATTATCGAAAGAGAGTGAGCGTCGGTTGGCAGCGACGTTGTCGGGCACCAGGACACTTTGCTACCTTACAGGGTAACCTACCTGGGACCTCTACATACACCACTGGCTGTGTCCCTCCAGTGGGATGCACCACAGGACCACCCTGTATATGGACCACCTACACAATTTTATCCAAGTGCCAGATATGTTTAAAATTTAACAAAACAAACAGGATACTCAAAATAATAAAAGTCTGGGAATAACAAAGACATCTAAACCTACTTTATTAAAATAAAACGAAATCAAACAATTTAATTTTCTCATAAATTTTCTAAAGTACTTAGTGTTCAATATTGATTTTGGCACTACGTAATGGTGCTCTTACAGGAAAAAAAATATAATTACATAATATCTGCGCTCGTTATCAGAGTATACAAAAGCTCAACCTGGAGCTGACAGGTCGGCGGCGGAAACGTTTCGTAGCCTTAAGCCGGCGCCACACATGCGGCATTCGTCAAATACCGAACATTCGACATTTGGCGAACTATTTGCCAAATATCAAATACAGGTCTACACACATTTGTTTAGTTTGCAAATGTGTGTCTTGTATCGAACCACGACGAATATTCGCGCAAGCTTTTTTTGGGTTAATATTGTCTGTGTTGTGAAATTGCAATAGTAGACAGTAGCGAAATAGTAGCTAATAAAGAGTATAGGCAATGGACGATCTTCAAATTTCAGCGGCTGCGTTTGTTGTTATGGCTAGCTCGTATATGTTGCTAAAAAAGAAAAAAAAAACCAGACGGAGGAGGTGGTGGATGGTATCATTAAATCAAAGTCGATTAAAGTAAGTTATCAATATTTTGGTGCCTTGACACATCTATTTAATGAGTGTATCACTTTGCAGATACGGTGGAACACACCTTATGAATGATTTGTTAAAAGAACCGTCTGGTTTATTTGAAAATTTTTGTAGGATGTCATCTCAAGACTTTGAATATCTACTACAAAAAACAGGTCCTTATATTTCGAAAAAAGACACAAAATGGAGAAAAGCAATTCCTGCGAAAGAACGTTTAGCATTGACGTTGCGATTTCTAGCAACGGGTGACAGTTTTAAAAGTCTGCATTATTTATTTAAAATTTCACCTCAGCTTATCTCGAACATCATTCCAGAAGTATGTCGTGCCTTGATAGAGGAAGTGGGAAATTCAATAAAGGTAATGAAATATGATTTTGCTGTTTTTTGAAAGTGTTTATAGATTTGTTACATAATACCAATTATTAGAAAATGTGTTTACTCAAAGGATTCATAGAAGTGTCTCACATTATCATTGGTACACTCTTCAGTACCATCTTGAGTGTAGTTCTCAGTCTGTTCATAACTAGTAGATTGGGACAGAGGAGATAATTCAGTGTAATGACAAGATTGCGTGTAGGGAGAAGCTTGATGCGGTAATGACCCTTGCAGGGGAGTAGCCACAGACGATGATCTAGAAGAGCAAGGTGTTGAAGAACTTTGGTAACCAGTCAGTGTTTGTGTTTGGTAGTTTTTATCACGGGATCGCATTTTCATGTCGAAAAGAAGATTATCTATGCGATGCATCATTATGTCTCTACTAGGCTCATCTAGTTTGCGAAGTTTCGCTGTCACCAACTCTCCATATAAATCTAGTTCATCTTTCTTGGTGTTTCTGTTTTGCGCGCCTGATGTAAGGATAGAATAGGCCTCATCCATTCTGTTGTGTAATAATGTTTCATCTCGACTATTTGTTGTTCTTTTTTTCAAAGATGTGCGCGTAGCCGTAGTAGTTGTTGTATTATTAGTAGCAGCCACGCTGACAGCTGTTATTGGCAATTCTTCAGTTATGGTGTGGTCGTCAGTTTCGTTATCCACATGTATTTCGTCTTGTGTACCCGATTCTGGTTCAATTACCTACAAAATAATTACTTGATAACTCTTTTTGCTATATTGATTTTGTCGTTAGTTTGATATAAGTACTATTTTTTTCAGATTCCAACGAATCAAGAAGAGTGGAAAACAATTGCACAAGATTATGACAAATTATGGAATTTTCCGCTTTGTCTTGGCTCTTTAGATGGGAAACATATCGTCATACAATCGCCAATTAATAGCGGAACTGAGTTCTTTAATTATAAGAACTTTTTCAGTGTGGTGTTGATGGGTGTTGTTGATGCCAACTACTGTTTTATTTTTGTGGACTGTGGATGTCAAGGTAGACTTAGTGATGGTGCAGTATTCAGAAATACAGAATTATTTAAAAAAATTGAGAAAAATGAACTAAATTTACCTCCGAATGAATTGCTAAGAGGACGCACTAAGCGTCTACCTTCTGTCTTCCTAGGTGATGAAGCATTTGCTTTGAGTAATAGACTAATGAAACCTTATGCAGGAGTTTATGAGAAAGGTAGTGTAGAAAGAATATTCAATTATAGACTCTCGCGTGCACGTCGTGTCGTAGAAAATGCATTCGGCATAATGGCATCTGTGTTTCGTGTGTTGCGTAAACCACTGTTACTCCAACCAGACAAGGCTTCACTGATTGCAATGACGTGTGCTGTTCTCCATAATTTTTTACGAAAAAGCAAAACATCATCAACAAGTTATACACCACCAGGAACTTTTGATGCTGAAGAAGGAGGAAATATTGTACCTGGAACGTGGCGTCAAAACGAAGACGATATGTCTTCGTTTTTACCTCAGCATAAGGTTGCCAGAAAACCAGGTATCGAAGCAAAAAACATTAGAACTGAATTTGCAAATTATTTTGTAACTCATGGGACACTAGTTTGGCAAAACCAATATTGCTAAATAAACAGGAAAATGTGGTCACTTTAGTGTATAGTTGCAATTTTTGTGTTCAAGAAACAAGTGAATAAAGACAAATTACTTACCTCTGAATTTATTGTTTTTCTAGGCATGTCTTTTTCTCTTAAAAAACTTGCCATCTTTGCAAAAGCAAACCATTGCGGTCTATATACGTCGTCCACTCCTGTACCACTGTGAGTGGTAGTTCTCATTTTGTGGAGGCAGGTTCTGAACGATGCTATTAGTGAATCTTTTTTCTTTTTTAGTTCTTCGACTGAACAATCAGTACTCATTTGCTCGCGGATGCGTCTCCATGCATCGTAAACGGCATTTCGATTTTTATGCATCTTGTGACATGCATTCCAGATTACATCTTCTTGTTGAAACAAGTCCAAAAATTCCAACACAAGGTCATTCGACCACTCCATGGTTTCAAAAAATCAAAAGCGACAGATCACACTCACTTTGCTTTCACACCTAAACCCTCTCACAAACAAAGGCGAATGTCTGGATCTGACTATGTTTGCAATATGACGAATATTCGTTTCCTTTGACTCGTTTCAATTTACCGACATTCTATGGGAAACATTCGGTGTTATTCGAATATTCGCCGAACACCAAACATTCGCCGAAATCCCTCGATCCACACTAGTAGGCCCTTGCCGAATACCGAATGTTCGTTATTCGGGATTCGCCGAATACCGCATGTGTGGCGCCGGCTTTACATGATTGTTACAGGCAATTTAGTAAAGTCGCCAAGCAACAGTGTTATGATTACTATACAAAATTTAATCAGTTAATCCTAATGTACCATAATGAGATTGATATTTATGTACAGGTACGTAAACACATATGACTACAACTGTTAACTAATTAAAAGACTTAAACAAAATATAATGAATTTATATGAAGCGGCAGATCTTCTTAATATTTACAACATGACCCAAAGGTTATATTTGATACTCAACAAAAAAAAACGTACATAATTTAGAATAACGCGGCTCGCCTCTGTGCTTCTTGTCGAATGTAAACTAAAGAATTAATCCCAGAAGATATACTTGAGTTGCACCTAAGGGTGTTATTAAGTAAATGTATAAATTCAGTACTTCATTATTTAATTTCGCTGTACCCACCCTGTATATAGTGGTGACAAATATGAGTAAAAGACAAAGTTAAAATAACTATATACGTGTCACAGCACAGGATAAAATGATCGTAAATAAATTGCTGATCTCTCGTTGGTTAATATTACAAAAGAAATTGCAAGTTCGACTACTACAGACACTTAGAAAGATAGTCGAAGTGTAAATGCGTAGAATAATATTATTGCTGTACTTATCTGCGAAATCTGCAGAGGTAGGGGATCCACTAGCAAGCCGGAGAGGTAGGGGAGTTCTTCGGGACCTCGATGTGCATACATCGAGGTCCCGCACGAGCAGGACCCTCTGGGCGGTATCCCATACACCAAATGAAAAATGTAAAATGTACCAGCCGAATGCGGTAGGTGCTTCTAATTCAGCTAAGAGATATTTCCAGCTAAGTACGGGAGTCTTTCTAGGCGGTTTAACGGTTATAACGTGGATAGCAGGTACAACAGGTAATACAGTACAGCAGGTACTACGGTGCAACAGGTATTACCGTACAACAGGTATTACCGTACAATAGGTTCCTATTAAGAATAATAATACGAAGGAATTAAAATTCTGACAACTAGCAAAAATACAATTCCCTTAGACTTACCCCAATTTTGGAGAACAACGGTATTCAAATCTTTTTCGGAAGCCACAATAGCGCGAAAAGCAACGCTCAGACCACCACGTGGTTCAATCAGGAAAAACTGAAGGGTGACGAAGGATTACGTAAAACACCCACGGTAATTTCTGCGGAAAAGTAACGGAATAATTCTACAAATCTCTTTCAAGCTGCCGAAGCAATAAACTGTCTTCTTAGACACACATTAAAATTCACCAAAGATATGTAGTTTCGCACTATGTCTACTTCTTCCGATAGATTGACTTAAAGTGAATTTGAAACAACGTGTTTCCGATAATGAGAGAGACAAATTTTCTCGTAGGCTCTAGAACACAAACGCGGAAACGATACCTATGAGGGCGGGAAGATTTTAAAATTTATCGAACACTCAAACTATCTCATAAAAGAGAACAACAGTAGCATGACCTGAATAAAAAAAAACACGAGCATCCTCAGAACTCAGAATGACGGCAGCATAACTCATATGGGGTATTGCCAAAAGTAAAAGTATTGTCACGTTCTCTTTTCTTTACACTACTTCTTAAACTATTACTTAATATATAACTATATGCGAGAGGTACTTACTTTTTTCGTGACTTCTTACTGGGGGTAGCTCTCTAAAACTCACTTCTACTAATCACCCTTAAATAATTATAATTAAAACACTTATAAAAGCTAGACTTATTTATTAAACACTAATAATGATAAACATGAATTATTACGGAGGATCACAAGTGATCCCCCTTGCGGAAGAACCCTTATCGATTCCCCAATCACAACCGTTTTTATTCGTGCCTAAATAATAATAAAAGACAGATTGCTTGTTGTTTCGTCTTTGTCTTCTTTCTGCCTTACTAAATTCGGACAGATCGCTTGCTTTTGCCCTATTAGCTCCAGACATGTAACAGACTTCTTAACGAAACTACCTCTTCTTTCTGCCTTACTTAATTCGGACAGATTGCTTGTTGTTTCGTCTTTGTCTTCTTTCTGCCTTACTAAATTCGGACATATCGCTTGCTTTTGCCCCATTAGCTCCAGACATGTAACAGACTTCTTAACGAAACTACCTCTTCTTTCTGCCTTACTTAATTCGGACAGATTACTTGTTGTTTCGTCTTCGTCTTCTTTCTGCCTTACTAAATTCGGACAGACCGCTTGCTTTTGCCCTATTAGCTCCAGACATGTAACAGACTTCTTAACGAAACTGCCTCTTCTTTCTGCCTTACTTAATTCGGACAGACGATCCCTTTTGGCCGAGACAATTACTTCGGGAAGGTGATCTTTTTCCGGGAAATGCGCTTGGAACAAGAATACACATGTGCATTAATACTAGAAATTTAGAAAGCTTAACTAAGGATACCTATTCTAAATTAGAAATTATTCACATACTTCAAAATTACAAATTATAATATTTGTTCACTTGTAGCTCGCTTTAGTTCGACTCTACAATTTCTCCCATCTGGAAGAACAAACGTTCCTTCGTCATACGTCTGCAAATCTACTTTGTCCTTCCTATAACGTACTTTTAATTCAGGACGTCTTCTTACTCTAACTTTCCTTATTACTACTACTATTAAGGAACAAATTATTATGACGATTACTGTATAAATTAAGGCCGACTCTACATATCCCTGAATTCTTTCTATCTTAACTCTACGGATAGCTACAATATTGTCGAGTACATTATCTAATTTTTCAGTATCCTGCGTCAATGCTTTTTCCTGATCTAAGTAGGAAATTAACTTTTCACGTTGAAAGTCAGTTAAATCATTCAAGATAAGTTTGGATGATATTTTGGAGACGTTGAATTGTTCTAAAAATTCAACATATAAATTTGATTGCTGACTGTCAACCGCTACTAAGCTTACATTTTGTCCACTAGCCGTACAGCCATTGGATAGACTAATACGACCAGTCAGTGCCTATTAATTTAATTACACTTTTGTTTGTTTTATACTGATTGGACTCACAATTAATTATAATTATTTCCTGATTTGGGATTATAAAAATCCAAGAATTAGTAATACCTATGTGTTCATAAATAGAATACTTAATTATTTTGACATATCTGACACATGACTGAGGCAATTTATCATTCGGCTTAAGCAATTGAATTTCACAAATTTCAGAACTACTGGATATTACTGGACAATTTACATCCGAGATAAAGTACTTAGCACTAATTTGTCGAAGCTGCTTGAATTGCTCGATTGACAATGTAAAATAACTTTTATGCTCAAGATTAACGGCTACAAATGGGATATTCGATTCAATTGAGATGAATTTCTCATTCTGAAGTTGTACGGGAACTGAGGTAATTCTATATAGCTTAAATGGGTAAAATTGAACAAACGGAATTGTAATTACGCAAACAATTCTAGTATCTCTAACGAAGGTAGTGACCTTAGCCAGTCTTTGTATATCAGAAAATAGTATTTCATCTAACGGCAATGGAAACTTTAAACTGGGTGGTACTACTTTAACAATTTTTTCAATTTAATCTATAACATTGGATGGGGTAACCATTAACGGGTGTAAAATACCTTGTTTCGCTGCTAGAATAACATTAATTAAATTTATCGTTTGAATTTGATATTGATCTATAAGTTCGCTTATATAAGAAAGATGGCTGTGTAAATAGCTCGTAACTTTTAATTCATTTACCATTGTGATGGTGCCATTATAGATTTCTATAAAATTATCGATTTTAGTTAACATAATATTTTCATTGTTTTGGATCTGGTGTAACGAATTATTAACCGTTTGCAGAGCTGACTTTACTATGCTAGTTTGCTTCTGTAAAATCAGCTCCTCGTCGGATTGCCTACTTGAAATGTCATTAATTAATTTCTCAAAATGGTCAGCATCTTCTGTCGTAAGCGTACTAAAAAGGCTTTTTTGAAATTTTGCCCACAACATCCAAATATCCGCGTTTAACCCTTCTAGTGTTTATTAAATTTGGAACTAATGATTTTTCCCTTTTTATCTTGCTTACTGTCAAATTTAAATCTTTAACGTAGGTTTCGCATGTAACTTTTATTAGCTTGTATTCGTACTTACATACTTTATTAATTTCTTTCAAACTAGATTCTATGTAATTAAATTGCTTTTCATAGTTCTCTAGGTCCACGTAGGTTACTATATTCCACAATAATTTTACCGTATGTACATTACCTAAATCTTCATATAATAGACCCGGTATATGGTCTAACGATTCGACAGAATATCCCTGGTCCATATCATTCGCTTGAACTCTTGACATCGCCAACAAATACATTAAGAAGAGTACAGTGTACATCTTCCTGAATTCTAAATAATATTAAACTGTCTACCTATAACAAACACATATTAGTTTCTATCTAGAGGAGATTTAAACTTATTCTACATAAATATACACAAATACTAATTATCAATAATTTACTCCCATGAATCGTAATATGGTGCTAATCGTGATACGTGTACCACGTCGTGCTTACGCTTATTACCTCTTCCGCTCTCGATTACGTAATTTAAATCGTTTCTTTTATCGACGATGGTATATGGGCCAAAGTACTTTGGTAATAATTTTTCGCTTTTTCCCACTTGTCGAAATGGTGTTCTATGTTTAACATAACAAATTTTACTTCATGAACTTGAATTGGTATCGGGGTAAGTTTAAACAATTGAAAGGGAGATGACTGTATTAATGGAATATTTAAGATACAAATTAATTTATTATTTTGAAAATAAAATATTGGCTTGACAATATTTAGCAATATATTGGTAGAGTGTTTTCATTTCATAGTGACTATTAATTAAAGATAATAGGAAGATATGATTTTAAATTTCATTTTCCATTATACCAGAATTTTCAATTTTACCTAAAGTAAATGTTATTTTATTTAACTGGGATAACAACTAACAAACATTTTTTTTAATAATTATTTGAAATATGTATTACTCCTATATTTTATATACCTACAATACTCTCTAAATAGAGGTTTTATTGTTAGTTTCGATATTGAAATAATAGAAATCATCTTTTCGTTATCAAATTACAAATAAATTTCCTACTTTAAGAATTATAAGATTTCCGTCTGTATTTCTTTGTTGATACAATTTTTGCATGCGTTTCAGTTTTTGTTTACATTGTTTTGCTAACCCAGCATTCATCTTTATACCTACCGGCTGACACATAGTGAGCACGAGAGGATGAAATATCATGACTGAACATACCTACTGTCGCGTAGTAACTTGATATTACTTGGTATGTTAACCTTCTTATTTTTATACGCGACAGCAAAATCAGCAAACGTTAACCCACATGTAATAATAAGTGTATGAATTTTTAAATCTAATTCTATTATATTTAAAATCTAATATCAATTACCTAAAATTAAATCTATAAGCAACTTATTTATTATCAATTCATCTTATTTAAAATACCTTATTTTACCCTGTGTACTATATTTACATAACTTCCGGTTCCCGATGTACCGGTTTCTGTTGTGTGCATCCCCTTTTTTAAACATTTTGTTATTAAGTAGATACTTTTCTTGATGCATAACATTTCCACAACAACAAAAATTCCTCACAATTATTGATAATTCGATTTATTCTTATTTTATTTAATAAAATAAAAACAATCTTATATCTCTTTATTTTTATTTGGATATAATTCCATAAACTATAGCACGCCGACACTCGCTACATATAGTCTAATAAAATACGTAAAGTATTTAATACTCTAGAAACCGTATCGGCACTCTATCAATATATATTTTTTTTTTTAAAAGAAACTATTTAATTGCGACACTTCAATAATTACTAATATTAATAATTAAATATAAATCAAATAAGGGTTATTTTTAATATGGCGCCTCCACCACTTGTCACGTTCTCTTTTCATTACACTACTTCTTAAACTATTAATATATAACTATATGCGAGAGGTACTTACTTTTTTCGTGACTTCTTACTGGGGGTAGCTCTCTAAAACTCACTTCTACTAATCACCCTTAAATAATTATAATTAAAACACTTATAAAAGCTAGACTTATTTATTAAACACTAATAATCAGGGGGAAGGGGTGCTTGTTTAGATAATATATTTGTCAGTAACTACCTAGAATTCACTGATGCTAGGGTACAGGAGGTGCATTTGTCTGATCATGAGGCGCAACAAATAAGCATTTCCAGTGATAGCTGTATCAATCAAAAATCTTGCAAACTTATACATTCATACAGTTCATCTAATAAGAAGAAATTTATCGCGGCATTGCAAAATCAAAACTGGCATTGTATATACACATCAAGTGATCCGAATGAGACAATGCGGTGTTTAGTGGACACCCTGGCAAACATACACAATTATTCGTTCCCAATTATAGAAAAGGTATTTGATAGACCAACTACATCATATTTGATAAAAACCACTGAATGTCTACAAATAAAGAAGGAACTACTTGACCTTGCTCATGATGCAGATAGGATAAATGGTAAGCACATGACTTTCTATAAATCTTTCAGGGATGAATTTCATGAATTACTACTGCGGGCTCGACAGGAATACTACACAAATAGGTTACTCAAATCTAAAAATAGGTGTAAGGAAACATGGTCAATAATAAATATTGAATTAAATAATTGCAAAACCAGTAGGTGTGACTTTCTTGGTCCTTCACCAGACGCATTAAATAATTATTTCGCTACAGTAGCGGACCGTTTAGTTTCGGGGTTGGAGATTCCCAATTTGAAGTCTAGAAATTACTTAAAAGCAAAAATGAAGAGTAGCGATGCAACATTTTTTCTTGCTCCTGTTACTAGTGATGAACTAATCAGTACTGCTCATACTATTAAATCAAAGGGCAGCAAAGATATATTTGGAATGAACACATACTTACTGAAGGACATGATTTGCTCGATAGCTGATGTTTTGGCATATATAGTAAACAGTAGTTTTGAGCAGGGACTTTTTCCTGGTTCTCTTAAACATTCGAGGGTTGTTCCAATATATAAGGATGGTGATCGTGGAAAAGTTGAAAACTATAGACCAATAGCAATTACACCAGTGTTAGGGAAACTTATTGAAAGGGTCTTATTCAAAAGAATTCTAAGTTACCTAGAAAAAAATAACATTTTAACGCATGAACAATATAGTTTTCGCAAAGGGGTATCTACCTTGGATGCAGTGCTGCACATTGTAAACTACGTTACTGATGCTTTTGAGAACTCACAGACTGTAAACGCATTGTTTTGTGATCTCTCCAAGGCCTTCGACTGTGTGTCGCATGGTGTGTTGCTGGAGAAATTGGAGTTCTATGGATTCCGTGGTAAACCCTTGGAATTGCTGGAATCATATCTGGTTGGCAGGGTTCAGCAGGTCGAGGTACACTCTAAGCTCAGTGACGTGCAGGTAGTTAAACACGGTGTGCCCCAAGGCTCTATATTGGGACCGCTATTTTTTCTGATATACGTGAACGATTTACCTAGTAATATTCACGCACAAACAGTGTTATTTGCCGATGACACTGTTTTTCTAACAAAAAACAAAGATCAACATTTTCTCGATGTAGAGGGTATAAATTTGCAACATGAAAGCAAACTATGGTTTAGTGGAAATCGTTTAACATTAAACGTAAACAAGACAAAAACCATCAACTTTAGGAACAGGAAAGAGACACACCAAGAGCCTATAAAATACCTGGGATTACTTTTGGACGACGGTTTGAATTGGAAAGCACAAGTGGATTCACTATGCATAAAATTATCAAAGACCATGTATGCTATACGTAAGTTGTCATATTGTGTTAGTGCGGAAGCGGCAAGATTATCATACTTTTCTATGTTCCATTCTGTAATGTCCTACTGCATAATAGCATGGGGAAATTCCGTTGATGCAAAAAGGATATTTGTGTTACAATAGAGGGCCATCAGAACAATCTACAAATTACCTTACAATCATTCATGTAGGGATGTTTTCATCATTTCCATGTACATATATTTACCAAACACTAATCTACATAAAAAAATATCAATAGTTACAGCTCTCGCGGAGATGTACATAGTTATAATACAAGATTCATAGATCAGTTGAATGAGCCTCAGTATAAACAAACCAAAAGTAAAAGAAATAATATACAAATGAAAATCTATAATAGGTTGCCTCAAACTATTAGGGATATGTCCATGAATTCTTTTCGTAGAATTCTTAAGAAATGTTTGATAGCCAAAGGCTATTACTCTGTTCAGGAGTATTTAGATGATGTTGATAATATAATGATGTAAGTCGGTGATCGAACGGAAGCTGGGGTAGTGTATGCATATGTACCGTGAATACGTGTATTGAAATCTTCATGTCTTCTACATGTGTGTAAGTTCTTTGATATGTTTTCTGTAGACTTTTGTACTTATCCTTATTTTTTATTACCTATGACAAGCTATGTAACATTTTGATGGCAAATAAAGATATATATATATATGAATGATAAACATGAATTATTACGGAGGATCACAAGTGATCCCCCTTGCGGAAGAACCCTTATCGATTCCCCAATCACAACCGTTTTTATTCGTGCCTAAATTCATTCTATCTATTCCTCTAATCTTACTTCGCTCGATACCTCCCATTGCCTCATCAGCGCCTTTGCTGTCTGTCGAACATCCGCGGCTAGTAAAGACGCTGATTCGGTTCCGGTGTATCGAACGACGTTACACATATTTTCTTATATTTATTTTATCTATGGAAATTTCCGTGGCAGTATGGCGTAAGAAATCCCCCCCTTTCCAGCGAAAAGAAATTGGACGCAGGACAATTTCTTGCATTGGAAACATAGGGCTGATGAAACAAAAGATATATAAGGGGTAAGCGAAAGTAAGTAAACGGACGACGCCAATCACGCGAGCGCGCACAGCCACACCCAAGCGCAGCGACACCAAACGGCTTGGCCAAAACCACCACGTGGCCGTTCGGCATTCAGCCGGTACGGGGAAGTATCGAAAACAAAAAAAAAGTAAAGGCCAACTACAACCGGGATTATTAATACAGATACGGGATACAAAGCGGAATAAGGAAGGGGTATTAAAAGATAGGGTAAAGCTCAGAATGGCGAGACTGCTCAAGGGTACAGCACGACCACGCGACAAACGTAACATTCCGGAAGCAACAAAACAAGGGAAGGTCGCCAAACAAAAATAGACAGCAGATAAGAGTTTAAAGCCTGGACCGGCGCTGTCCCGGCTGAAACGCTGAGGGCGAACGATAAAGCCATAAGGCATAAGTCATATTCAATTCCTGGAGGTAACATTTTGTCAGTAAAAATAAGCAAGAGGTCGCCAGGATACGACCCTTGGGAGGCTGAGAATTATCACACAAAAGGACCGTCCTTCCTTATGCCTCCGCGAATATATAAAGGTCAAATCCGGTAGGTAAGCCATAACTATTACTGAGCTTAAAAGGTAAATCTTAACCCGATAAGAAAACAGGGATTTTGTGTGCGCACCCCTAGCAAGACTGCCACACCATGAATGCGAACAGAGAGACAAATCCAAAACACACGGGGTCGATAAAGGTACGGAACGATAAATGCATACACGGAATCGCATGTGCTATGCTGTGCAATGGGGTCGGTAAACTCACCGGTAGGTCTATAAAGGAATTATGTTTGTCCTAAGGTGGTGAAGGAACAAAAGCAGATATGAACCATTTAGAAGACTTCTACTTCACGCAGGGTTCACGGTAGAAGTATTCTTTCGGCCCTCTCTACAGACCAAAATGAAACGGCAGGTAATAGCGATAAGACAATTTCGAAATAAACGATAATTCAGGCAGCTGAATACGGGAGAAGGTAGATCTTAATCATCACTCGACTGTGGTTTTAACAGACTTGCATGCCACGCCCCGGGCAGCAACTTACCATCGTAAGTTTTGAGTTCATATATCGCACCTCGGATGCAATAACGACATAACTCAAAAAACGACTTTTTTGAGTAACATTAATTTGACGATTACCACTGTTTTAATATTTTTTACGACATCTTCCTTATTTACATTACCTTGTTAAGTTCAATTCATTGAAAACCACTGAAGAAGCTCATTTATGTAGATATTTTCAAAAAACGGATTGGTAGTATATTTTTCGAAAAAACGTTGAGATATGCCACTTTTGCACCAGCAAAATATTAAATCAGTTACAACTTTATTGAGTTATTGCGGAATATCATACTAATAAAATGCTTACTTTTGTAATATAAATCTTATTTATTGCTTCAAAAACTTACAATACAATTTTCAAAAAAAATAATTACTCTGCGTCTCCACAAACACTTAAATTTAGGTAAAAACTATGATAGGCCTTTTTTATTAAATTTTTTTCACACAATTCTATCAAGCCGTCTTTCTTTTTTTTCGTTATTCCAGGAGGTGTAGTATACGCTTTTTTAGGAGCAGAGAGTGAATCTTTTGCTGCTTGTGTCCCACGGGTAATTTTTTTTTCATTTCCACTGTTTTAAAATTTTCATCCTCAAAACTTGTTTTATATTGTAAAGTAGTTGGTGCGTCCTTTGAAATTCGTAACACTTTTATTTCTTTCCATATTCCAGTACCAAAATTAGTAAGACCACTTCTTTGCTGCAATTCTTTGACATCTATAAAATCGTCTGTAGACATTTCCTTAACTTCGTAGGGTTTTCCAGACTTCTTTGCAGTTCGCACAAGCTGAATCCATTGCTCTGTGACGGAAATTGGACCAGATTTCAAAGTACGTTTTTTTTTCCTTTTCTACCATAGAATGTATTGCATCTACTTCATTCTGTGTGTGTCCAACAATTAAATATTTATGCGTAATGCAATTAATATTATACTTTTGAACCGCATAGGAATAAAGTGCAACTAAGTACTTGTTTTTGTTTTGGCCCGTGCAGTTATCCGAATAAAAAATTATGTCACCATTTCCTTCACAAACCGTGGTTAAATAGTCAAGAATACAAGTTGCTACTTCATTGGCTCCACGACGACCAAAATTTTCATTCCACATGTAACAATGGCCATTTCCTGTTCCCAAATCAGCAAAGGATAAGTTAAACGTGCTTAATTTACTCTTGTAATAGAAATCGGATATTTCCCCACACGGAGTGGGCAACACTGCTTCTAAATCAAAACACGCAGCTTTTACAAAGCCTTCTTTTGCCAACTGTTTGTCACTTTCCTTACGTTGACGGGATAATGCTTTTTCTGTATCATGTGCTTTCTTTTTGTCTTCTAGTGCTGCTTTTTCTTGATCATTAGCATTCACGTAACTTTCACAAAAAGCGCACATGTCTTTTTTAGGTTTAAAAAAACCTATGTTATACTCGTAATTGAAAATTCTTTCATACGAAGTTATTTTCGCATAAGGAAAATTGTTTTCTTTTGAATCTTCAACGTAGAGGCGATACATTGTTGCAATATTGAGGCTACCCTCTATAAATTCTCGGGTAGTCTGATTACGCAAATAATGGCTTTCGATTCTTGGAAAGCTTTCAATATGTTTTCGAATTCTTGCAGTAATATTGGGGTCTAGCTTTTTCTGTTTCCCGTGCTTTCCTCTAAAGTCCTCAATCATAAATCCAGTTTGAATTTTTGAAATTGTAGTTCGAATCATTCGATCTGTTATGCACAATGTATTTTTGAAGAATGTCTTACACACTCTAATGCGAGTATTATCTGATTTGGTCAAATGGTACGCCATGTTCAAAGAACGAGTGTTTCCATTTTTGTTAGTTGTAGTTTGTCTGTATTTTGGATTCACCTCCGAAATGTGCCTAGCCACATATTCTCTCTGCTTAACTATATCACCTATTTTCCAATAATGTTCTAGTAGTTTAAGTCTTTCTTCATTGTTCAATTTATCTGGACACTTGTAACGGCATTTTTGAGCACAATTTTCTTTAAGAATTCTTGCCGGGATTACTTTATTAGCCTTTGTCTTGTAGGTCTTTCCTGTGTTGACTTTATACTTTTTTTTGTTTCTTGCCCATTCCTCCACATTTCTTCTTCTTTTTCTAGAACAACCTAAAACAAATCTTTTAATAGAAACATCTGTATAATTTATGCGTAAGTATATTTTTTCTTACTTTTCTCTTTTTCTCCATCTTCACGTTCGCCTTTGTCCTCAGTTTCATGACGGTCAACCTCCGATATATCCTCTCCCGTATCAGCAATTTCCTCTTCTGCTTCTGATGGCATCCAATTTGGGTCATCAACAGAACTACTGTCAAAAGGATCATTCTCACTTTTATCTTCATCGGAATCTGAACTTTTGTCTGCTACATTTTCATTTGTGACTTCTCGCTTTGTCTCCGTTACATTGCCATTTTCTCCAAAGTTAGGTAATACAATTACCTAAAAAGTACCTACACTAAGTGCTCACTCACAACGGACGCGGTACATAACATAATATACAAAATTTGCAAAGTTTATTTTGTTTCCGGTACTTAATACAAATATAGATAAAATAGCAAACTTACCTTGTCTGAACACTGAGAATCCTTGGTGTTTACCAGGTTTACAAGGTATTTTCCTCTGGACATGCTTTTGTACATTGTTTCTGATCAATTCGCGACAAAATGTGACACAAAATTATAACTGAAACTGCCACAATTTCTAGGTTATGAATTGTTATTTTGAGTGAATTCAGTGCAACACTGGCATATGTGGAAATGTGCCGATATTGCATCGAAAAGGATAGGCTTATCTTGAATGTGTAATATCGACATAAATGGCCCTCTGATCGTTGTCTTTGACACTAATAGTATGCCACTTTTGCACAAGCTGAAATGAGTAATGTTTGCTTAAATTCTGTATTTATCTCAAAATGATGCAATTTTGAGTTGTGTCGTAGTTGCATCCGAGGTGCGATATGTCAGTCGAGATACGTTTACTGATCTGGAAGGTCCCGATATATTTATCTGCCAATTTGGCAGCATAGAACTTGGCGGCATCAGAAAGTACGAAATTTTTACGCCAGACCAACTGGTTTACCAAAAATTCTTCTCGTCTATGACGAGTGTCATAGCGTGACTTAGCACGCTCATACGCTTTCTGCAAGCGAACTTTGATGTCACGGTAAAGCTTAAAGAAACTCTCGGAACGTTCTACCAGTTTTTCTGGATCTCGGACCTCTACAAGTGGAGTTCCTTCAGGAATAGGGGTGTCAGAAATTCTCTCCCCAGTGATGTTCATCTCACGACCGAAATTAATAAAATAGGGAGTAAGTCCGGTGACTTCGTGTCTAGCAGTGCGCAGGGCGCAAGTGACTTTGGGAAGATAGACGTCCTATTCACGATGATTGTCAGAGACATACGAGATCAACATGGTTTTAATTACCCTATTCACACGTTCCACGGGATTCGCCTGTGGATGGTAATTCGCAGTATAGCTTGGTCGTATTTTATATTCTTTCAGTAGAAAACGATAGTCATTATAGCGAAACTGCACGCCATTATCGAAGATGACGGAGCGAGGCACGCCAAAAATTAGAAACACATCTTCAAGATGTCGGATAATAGTCTTGGAAGAAGCTTTACGTGAAGGAATGGTCAGAACAAATTTACTGAAGATGTCGGAGACCACCAAAATGTAGTTATATCCTCGCTTGGATCTCGGGAGAGGACCAACAATGTCGACACTGAGTACTTCCCATGGCTTAGTTATTTTAGAATGTCCACCCATCGTCCGACAGGGGCTCTTTGAAGAGGTTTCGCTTTATTACAATTAGGGCAGGCTTTGATGTGACGGATCACATCACCTAAGTAGAGTAGATTGGACAGTTCTGGCTCCACCACCTCCCACCATTCTCCACCTCCCACCACTCAATCCACCACCACTCCTCCACTTAATCCCACCACTCAACCCCACTCCCCCACCACTAATTTTAGTTCCGAACGCGGCCACCGTGTATTTGCAGATGGCGCTGTGGTCGGCGCGCAAATTTAAATTAATATACAGGGTATCTCAAAATTTTAAAAAATAAATACATATACAGTATGATACTTTGTGACGTATGAATCATACAGGGTGTTTCAAAAATTAGAAAAGTAATATGGCGAATCCAAGATGGCCGCCAAAATTTTTAAAATTAATGCATGGTGTTTCAAAAATTAGAAAAGTAAGATGGCGAATCCAAGATGGACGTCAAAATTATAAAAATACATATACAGCATGGTACTCGGTGACGTAGCGGTTAAATATTAATATACAGGGCGTTTCAAAAGTAAGGATTTAGAAAAAGCAAGATGGCGAATTCAAGATGGCCACCACCAGAAAAACATAACGAATATAGCCGAAGCTAGACGTGGCTGGGGTGCCCTAAATTTAACCCTTCAACCGTGTGGTGCAAAATACTTACAAGAACAGTGTGGTGGGGTATGACATACCCATGTATAAAAATAGGGTGTATTTATATATACCTAGTATATTTTAATATTTGTAATTGTTTGCGACATACTTGGGATATAAGTAGCATAATAAAAAGTATGTTACCATCCAGCCATACAGAAAAAAGGTATATATGACACAATTTGGGAAAACCAACATTTCACCTCTTTCAAAAATCTTATTTATTTCAAAATAGAATTAAAAACACAAATTAAGCTTTATTTACAA
This sequence comes from Amphimallon solstitiale, assembly GCA_963170755.1. Classification (NCBI taxonomy): domain Eukaryota; kingdom Metazoa; phylum Arthropoda; class Insecta; order Coleoptera; family Scarabaeidae; genus Amphimallon; species Amphimallon solstitiale. Next base: position 52,723,478 of record OY720677.1, read on the forward strand.
GAAACTTCGTAAATCTAACAACAATACTATAAAAAATAAAATACAGAAAGCAGAATATGAAAATATTGTAAGACAAAAAAGTTACAAATGTTCAGTGAGGCAACAATTTGAACATATAAAATTAGCATGTTCCATACAAATAGCCCTGTTGCATTTTACACAAACATAAAAAGTCTTTCGATCCTTTGTTCTAGCACAGAAGTCGCATCTTTTACTTGCACGTAAACATTTTGATTGTGTTTTAGGGGGTATATTTACATTTTTCTTCTGCAATGCGCGTGGAATGCGAGGATTTTCAGTTCTTCTGCTTTTGTGGCCTGATAATAATTGCATTCCCAGTTCCTTCAAGTATTCACGGCGCTTTAATTTCGAGACTTGATTGTTCTCCTTGAAAATAATTTGTGAATTCACACCTGCAGTATTTAGTAGCGAATAAAAAATTGTTAGTGGCCATCTTTTGCTGTTCCTTGATACATTGTAATTGGCTGAAAGTTCATCAAGAGTATCTACCCCTCCTTTTGTAAAGTTATAAAAAGTTACCATTTCTGGTTTCATTTTATCTCCTGTATCGGGATCGATGGCGCTGTCGTGATGTAGGGTAGAAAATAAAATTACATTTTTATTTTTCTTAGGAATATATGAAACAGCGGTTATGTCTTCCTGAAACGCAAATAAGGAGCTGTTAACGTCTCGGTTGCGCACATTCAACCGAGGGGTGGGAATGTCTCGTTTGTTCTTTCGAATTGTCCCCACTGATGTAAGCTTATGGTTTTTCAGTAACTCCATCATTAACTCATAACTGGTAAACCAGTTGTCAAACGTAATGTTACGGTTAGTACGGGATATTGGCTCTATGAGACGTAACACTAAATCGTGAGGCTTATTACTAACCTTGTAAGGGCCATTTGGTTGAACTCCAACGTAAATTTCCATATTTAGCAAGTAATATGTACGGCTGTCCACTAGAGCATATATTTTTATCCCGTACTTCGCAGGTTTATTAGGGATATATTGTTTGAACGAAACTCGACCACGGAAGGCTTCTAGCTTTTCATCTATCGTAAGGTATGCGCTAGGAGTATAACACATTTTGCAATTGTCTGTAAATTTTTCAAAAATGCCTCTTATGGCAGCCAGTTTGTCAATCTCCCTTCGTTCCGCTCTATTATTGATATTGTCAAAACGTAGACAGCTGACCAGAAAGCTGAAACGATGTAAAGACATTGTAGATCTAAATACATCGATGCCGGTGCCATCAGCACACCAGAGATCTTCCATGTTTTGTCGATTTGCTTTATATAAACCAGCTAGATAAAGTAATCCAAACACGGCCTTTATCTCTAACTCTTCAGTTTCTTTTACCATATACTGATGATCAGCATTATACGATTGTGCTCTTGCAGCGATTTTCAAGTTTGTGAACTCAACTATAGTAACTATCATTTGGTTGTCAAAAAAAAGTTGCCAACATCCTAAGTGCGTCTTTGCTAATTTAGCACATTGTTTCACACCAGGTAAAACAACGATTATGTTTTCAGATCTAGTTCGTACCTGTTTCGCATTGCGCTGTTTCATCCATTTGTTGCCATTTTTATCATGAAAGCAGTTGTAATTATCCGGTAGTAGTTCGTTCCTGTCCTCGCCATCATTATTTGCAACTTCTGCCTCATCTTCATACTCCTCATGATTATCATTCATTGCCACCTCCTCCACAACATCTAGCTCTCCATCTGACGAATCATCTCCAAATTCATCTTCAGACTCCAGCTGAACCTCTTGCCATAGGTGTAACAGCCGCGCTTGCTCTTTTTCGTAAGACATCTACAAGTTTAAAACGTTAAAACATAACAATAACTACCAGAAATTACAAAAAAATGAAACAAAACGCGTTTAAACTTACCGTATTATTTTTGTAACACTAACTGTGTGGTGGGGTATGTTATACCCGCACTGACGTTTATAGCTTGTAACTTGCCAACACTTCAATGCAAACTGATTCGCTAAACGCTAAACTACTTGATGATACATAATGAACAGCTACTGCTCTCTATGATACAATAGCTAAAGTAATATAAAAGAGGTAACTATAAATAGTACCTGTGGGGTATATGATACCCCACCACACGGTCGAAGGGTTAATGAATACATGTTTGAAATCGTATATGACGTCAATTGCAATCATGACGACTGTGTGCAACTTATCTTGTTTTCGCGCGATCATTGTAAAAATATGAATTTTAATTAGTCTACTTACCGCAATAAACAATCGCACGGCACCACACACAATGCAATACTGAAATTATTTTAAACGCGGCCACCTAGGCTTTTGAGATGGCGCTGTGGTCGGCATGCAAATTTAGAACTAAATACATTTTTTTAATTTAAGATACAGCAAGTGTTGAACAAGGAAATAAAAGATTAGCTTCTTTAGACAAAATTTATTTTTTTATATACAGATACAATTAAACTTATCATCAAGTATCACATTTATAGAGCAATCAATTATCACTATTTTCACACCAATTACAATTAGCAATGTCGTCACATTTAATTAGTGGTTGTACCGGCAAAACACGATTTTAATTCTTTATTCAATGAGGATATTTCAAGTGCAGATTAACAGGCACAAACTGTTTGGAATATATTTTGGATGTAAAAATTTATATTTAAAATTTTTTTGGTTGATAATAAACTGTCGTCTAGAGATTTAATTAAAAATTGTGGATGCAATATTAGCCATTTTATTCAAAATATGATTGCAAACTAAAATGTGCCGATGTTTTTTCGTTAGTGTTATTTTTATTGTTGGAACAGACGCAATTGCTAGCTATAATTAAAATCCTCTATGTATACAAAGTTGTTTCAACATTGAATTGTATTTATATACACATGTGTATATTTTATGAGATGCGAGACCTGATGATAATGTATGTGTACTTTATGTATATTACAAAGTTGTTTATACCCAAAGCTATTGCCAACTTCCTGAATATAAACGTATAAAATTGACATCATTTAATCAACAAGCATTTGAAGCGTCACCACCAATAAGGTATACAATTATAAAGTGTAGAAGAATGCAGTATAATTATTGCTTCAGGACTGTATTATGTAAACTATTGACACTAGTGAGTCGAATTCGTAAAAATGCAGCGTTATAAAGAAAAAATAAATAATTTTCCGCTTTATATATGAAATTTTCAATAATTATTCCCATGCTAAATACTTTATTAAATCCCTCTTGTATACAGGGTGATTTTTTTAAAGCGGTCGTTAGACGTTTCTCGGAATCTACTAAAGTGAGACGAACGAAATTTGGTATGCGTCTATAACTCTGCACAATCTATCTTGCTAAAATATTTTCATCAAGATTCTACTTCCGGTTATACCGGAAGTTGCCATCAACTTTCTTATTTTAAATAGAACCATACATTTTTTTTATCATCATCGAATCGACCATTCAATTTGCTTAATTGCCAATCTAGGTTGTGCCAATCTAATAGCCATGGTTTTCAAGATATTCAATTATTTTGGTAAAAATAGCTGCTTGCAGAGTGTTTTTCAAAAAATCGTAGTTTCCGAACCGCTCTTTATAATAAAGAGGAAAAAATTGTGTTCTATAGAAAAAAGTACATTTTATCAGCTCAGTAAACCTCTGAGTTCAAATCGATGATTAGGAAGACCGTTAAAAATTTTTGAACTTTTAAAATTAGAAAAGCAAAAAAAATAATTTGTTCAAATGGAAGCACTATTTTTTTTTTTACAGGAATCAACAGATATTCTAATTTGGAAGATTTTTTCTTTAATGGTCGATATGGCTTCGGCCAACCGTTTTCTAGTAATAGGCACTTTTCTGAAAAAAATGTTTCAAATTTGTTTTGAAAGAGCGTAGTAGCCTTTGGACTATGCGATTTTCGGTGTTGCTATGGTTACCATCATAAAAAAATAATGATTTAATAACAAATAATAATTTAATAACAATTTAATATTAAATGACAATTTAATATTTTAATTTTAACAATATTACAATAAATGCTCTATGTGTTCGCCGTTTTCCCGCAAACACATTTCCATTCGTGAATGGACTCCGTGCGTAGTCGCTATAGACAGCTCTGCCGGGTCAATCTCTTCGAACGCAACGTTGATACGGTTGATTAGGTCCTCAATAGAATCGACAACTCTGTCATAAACTTTGCTTTTTATGACACCCCATAAGTAGAAGTCCAGAGGCGTTAAATCTGGTGATCTCGGTGGCCACCGCCAGGGTCCTTTATTTCCTAACCATCTGTCCTCAAACATGGTTGTCAATTGCCGATCCACAGCTCTTGTGTTATGCGGAGGGGCGCCATCCATTTGATACCAACAGCTTCTCATCTGTTGTAAAGGTAAATTATCAATAAATGGCACCACGCTGTCCTGTAAAATTTCCACGTAACGTGCTCCGTTTAGGTTGTCGTTGTATAATACAAATCTAATTTGGTCATACAGGATTAAACAATAGACATTAACTTTAAATCTTTGTTGGTTGTCAACAGTTTCTACAATTCGGGGATTTTCATACGCCCAGAAGTGTCTATTTCGTCTGTTTGTAATTCCGTTTTGGTCGAATTTTGCTTCGTCCGTCCAAATAATATTCCTCAAAAAGTTTTGGTCCTCTTGAATTCGAAGCAACATTTCTTCACAAAATTGGACTCTTCTAGGATAATCTGTTCTCCGTAGCTTTAGCAGTCGAATAAACGAAAACGGATGCTTCTTATGCTTTCGCAATATTCTCTGAATTGTGGAATAATGCAGCCGAGAATCCAGAGATGCTGATCGAATAGAAGCCCGAGGATGGGCATCAAAATAAGCCAAAATATTTATTTCAGCCTCTTCTGTCTGGACCCACCGCGTGTTTCTTCTGTTAAATGTTGTTTTTCCAAAATTTATAAAATTGTTTTTTAATCTTCGAAATTTATTCGGGGTCATAGCCGGCAAATGGGGATATTTTTCATTGAAGAGTCGACATGTTCTAGCTACAATTCGGTTACATTCACCAAAACATAAAAACAAATCGAAAATTTGCTCGTTTGTGTAACGAAAACGACGATTAACAATTTCGTTCTGCATTATAGGAGTTATTTGCGTAATAAAGACAAAACTAATACAAAACTGACAAGTTTTGACGCGAATATTATGATGGTAACCATAGCAACACCGAAAATCGCATAGTCCAAAGGCTACTACGCTCTTTCAAAACAAATTTGAAACATTTTTTTCAGAAAAGTGCCTATTACTAGAAAACGGTTGGCCGAAGCCATATCGACCATTAAAGAAAAAATCTTCCAAATTAGAATATCTGTTGATTCCTGTAAAAAAAAAATAGTGCTTCCATTTGAACAAATTATTTTTTTTGCTTTTCTAATTTTAAAAGTTCAAAAATTTTTAACGGTCTTCCTAATCATCGATTTGAACTCAGAGGTTTACTGAGCTGATAAAATGTACTTTTTTCTATAGAACACAATTTTTTCCTCTTTATTATAAAGAGCGGTTCGGAAACTACGATTTTTTGAAAAACACTCTGCAAGCAGCTATTTGTACCAAAATAATTGAATATCTTGAAAACCATGGCTATTAGATTGGCACAACCTAGATTGGCAATTAAGCAAATTGAATGGTCGATTCGATGATGATAAAAAAAATGTATGGTTCTATTTAAAATAAGAAAGTTGATGGCAACTTCCGGTATAACCGGAAGTAGAATCTTGATGAAAATATTTTAGCAAGATAGATTGTGCAGAGTTATAGACGCATACCAAATTTCGTTCGTCTCACTTTAGTAGATTCCGAGAAACGTCTAACGACCGCTTTAAAAAAATCACCCTGTATATGCGTGAGATCAAGATTACTAGTGCTAAACATAAAAAATACTACTATCATCTGTTTTAAGTGTGACACCATCTATATACACCGCTGGTCTGAGCAGATCTGGAATGCGGCTATCAGTAGAAAACGCGCACAGTGTTGCCTTATGTATTTGAAACATTTTTCCCGGTATCGACTTATAGACTATGCACTAACGTAATGTAAACATTAAACATTTTGTTGTTGTGCATTGGTTAGGTCAGGCTAGATAAACGTCAGTGAACGTCATGTAAACGTTACGAGTGCATTTAATGCTTCCGTATAGCGCGCTTTTGTTAACGGTAATTTATATTTTATCGAAAATAAGTAATATCACACTGGAGAGAAGTGAAAAAATACAAACAGAACACAATAATCAGTTTAGAGGTAGCAACGTTTTAATAAAATTGGAATAATTCTGCGTAAGCAATGGTATTAATGTAAAAAGATCGCTAGAAAATTAAACTAAAATATTCTTGAAAAATTAAATTACAAAATTAAACTACCGTATATTAGAATTAAACTAAAATGTTTTTTAAACTAATTAGTAAAAGGAAAGATTTTATTTTATAAAATTTAGTACAAAAATTCTATAAATATTAATGGAGTAAATGTTCAAATAAACCGCCTGCTTGCTCTTGACAATAACCAAGCCTGTAGTAAAATTCATTCCGTACGTTGGCAAGTGTTTCAGGCAATATACTATTGGCAGTGTTGACAATCTTTTGCCGTAATTCCTCCAAATTTCTAGCTCGCTCATGCGCATATGTATAAACTTTTTCCTTGATACAGCCCCAAAAGAAAAAATCTAACGGCGTCAAATCGGGCGAGCGAGGTGGCCATTCTATCGTGCCGCCTGAACCTATTATACGGTTAAGAAAAGTTTGTTGAAGAAATTGCCGTACAATCCGTGCAGTGTGGGCTGGACAGTTATCCTGTTGAAACCAAATCTCTTCAACATTAACATTGAGAGCACGAACGGCCGGCATGATATTAGTTTCGAGCAATTGCAAATATCTGGCTGCTGTAAGTGTACCATCAATAAAAAATGGACCAATAATATGATCACCCAATATACCGGCCCACACATTCAATTTTGATGATATTGGGTGCGAAGGGGCAAAAGCAGATGTTTATTTTGCTTTGACCAATATTTAGTAATCATTGGATTAGAACGACCATGTAAATAGAACGCAGATTCGTCCGTAAATAAAATGTTTTGTATAAAATTATCATTTTCGACGACTCGTGCCATTACACTTTCACAAAAGTTAATGCGTCTTACTTGATCTCCAAGAAAAATTTCCTGGCGTTTTTGTATGCTGTAGCTACGATACCCTTGCCTATTCAAAATCTTTCTAACAGTACGCGCTGGGATATCAACCTGTTCAGATATTTGCCGTGATGAACATGGTTCATTTTGCTCAACAGCACTACATACATTAACTTCCCGTTGTTCCCTTTCCTCGCTCAGTATCCGTATACGACATCCTTTGCTCTTCTCAATGCATTTATGGCAGTCCGTAATACATCCAACAGATTCGAATTTATGAACAATGTTCAAAACTGTTTGAACGGCAGGGACGGGTCTATTTTCAAATGAAAATATGAAACTACCAACTACTTCCTGTGCTGTACTACCTGAATAGTACCATTTAATTATTTGAATTCTTTCTTCCGTAGTATACAACATCTTAGACAGTGTCAGTAACTCAAAATCAAAGAAAACTGTCCGCGTGAATATACGATTTTCTATTAAATGTCATTTGTGTCATTATTAAGTACTGTCATAGTTATGATGCCGGACTAAATTATATTGGCAACCTCGCTTGCTACCACATGTACGAAATACATGTATTTTATCCCGCATTCTAATAGTAAACAGACCAGCGGTGTATACCAGTAATATATAGCAATTATGAAATTAATACAATATAGGTAATCACTGAAGATTTTGGATGTTTCTACACCCCATACCACAGCAACACCCTCAAAGTCCTTTAATACATATGTAAAGCTCTGTAATAACTCTTTAAAGTATATCTGCAGCACTTTATCAACAGTTAATATGCACGATGGAGATATTGCTCCCTATTTTTAATGCATACAAACAACCACAGAGTTTATTAATACTTAGAATATATACAGCTTGTCGGGGAACGAAGCTGAATGATGGGGACGTATCCAGCTGCTGGACTAAGGCCGATGTTGAGCCACTTGGAACCACTTTTGTTTAAAAAGTATGATGACTGTCCAATTAGTTGTTTTTCCTTAACGATGTTGCCATCAATCATTTTAAGAGATTCATCAATAAATTCATTATAAGTTTCTGGAAAGAATTAAAAAAATTATAGAATTATTACTTTAGATGTAATTGTTTTAAATCTTACTAGCCTCAATTTTAATGTTTTATGAGAAATTAAGTGCACAAATGAACTGATACTTAGACAAACTGAGACTGGTTTACGCTGTGGAGTGTTATATCAAATATTAAAGATAGTAAGTAGGGATACTTACTTAATTTGAAGCGGCAGCATAGTTTATTAAAATTGATACAGTTGGCTTCTGAAGCGCTTTGAACGGCTTTTGAACGGCTTTGAACAGCTTCTGAAGAGCTTTGAACGGCTTCTGAAGAGCTTTGAACGGCTTTGAACGGCTTCTGAAGAGCTTTTGAACAGCTTCTGAAGAGCTTCGAACAGCTTTGAACAGCTTCTGAAGAGCTTTTGAACGGCTTCTTGAAGTGCTTCGAACAGCTTCTGAAGAGCTTTGAACGGCTTCTGAACAGCTTTGAACGGCTTCTGAATATCTTTGAAACATGTAATATACAGCTTCCAATGAGCTTTAAACGGTTGATGTAGGATTTGAAGAGCTCTGTACAATTTTCAAAGTAATAATTGATGTTATATATACTAATTATACTTGATAACTATGAGAAAATATTAAGTAGAATCGTTGAAATATATTCACAAAGCGGTTGCAAGCTATACAAATTATTATATATATCATTTGATAGCACCATCAACCGATTTGATTTTAATTGAAATGTCCATACGATATTCACACACTTTTAAGAAGATGCTCCAGTAGATGTAAATAAATATCAACCGCTTGGAGAACCATGTTATACCGATACTGATTCTCACATATGTGTGGTGGAATGTGATGATTTGCTGGTGGGGCGAGCGGCATTTCAAGCCGGCGGGGACGGTTAAGCTCCCGGAACTGAAGCTGAAGTAATAGGTAGCAGAAGCGATAACTTTGCCCATAGTGGACGAGGTGCCATCGGAGGCAAGGGTTCAATAGAATCACTATGATAAGACACATAATTCCGGAGACCCATAATACACTATCATCAGGATACTGGTTCATAAAAGAATGATGCTCAATATAGTCATTAAAACCAATACTAATTTTCACATCATCTGATTACATATATTTCAATACAATTTATAATGTCAAGATTAATGTATTTACTTACATATAACACATATTTATAAATGAAATAAAATTATATGAAGTGTATTATATATTGGTATACTTGTATATAACATTTCTATTATATTAAACCCATTATGATTTATTGGTAATACAAAAAAAATATATTGAAATTATGTAATATATTCTAGCTTCACTACTTCATATTAATAATAAACAATAGTAAAAGAAGTATGTAACACCTCATACATTAGAAGCGCTTAATAAATTAGATTGAATATCCATTAAATTAAATTAATTAGCACATTAATTCAAATAAACACTTTTACATAATACAAACGATATTGAAGACACTTATGCAGACATAGTTATGTTTTCTTTTTCTAAGATAAAAATGTTGTAGAATTAGGCAGGTAATTTGAAGCTAATTAAAATGATATAATAATTTTCTTGTTTACATTTTAATTATATCCATATGTATAATCAATAACATTTCTATGTGGCACAACTTCATTTTCAACATCTTCTACAATTGAATATATTAAAATAGAATTAGGTAAGTAATTTGAAGCTAATTAAAATGATATAATCAATAAATACATCAAATGCGTTCTATTTATTATTAACATTTCTATGCTGTGCAATTGAATATATTAAAAATAATACAAAGCTAATGTGTATAACACAAACATATAATTAAAATTAATAAATAATTTGTTGAATAGTGAAAACGCGATGATGAGATTAATTTGATATTCTAACACAAACCTGTTTATACCTAAGCAGATTATCAGCCATCATCTATTAAATCCAAATATGTTTGATGCTAAGTTTAAACATTACCAGCGACTGCAAAATTTGGATTTCATAAAATTTCGCTTTTATTTAAATGCTCACGTAAAACCACATCAACTGCTGGATTGTATCTAAAACAATATTTACAAAATACTGATAAAAATTTATTTTGAATTGATTCGCTACAAATAATACATATCGGAATTTTTAGGAGTTCAGCCGAAGCTAGACCATGTCGTTCTAGTATAGCTCTACTATGGATTCGTGGCACTAATTTACACACAACACCCTCTAAATTTATATACTGTTGGCAGCCTTCAATAAATACATCAAATGAGTTCTATTTATTATTAACATTTCTATGCTGTGCAATTGAATATATTAAAAATAATACAAAGCTAATGTGTATAACACAAACATATGATTAAAATTAATAAATAATTTGTTGAATAGTGAAAACGCGATGATGAGATTAATTTTATATTCTAACACAAACCTGTTTATACCTAAGCAGATTATCAGCCATCATCTATTAAATCCAAATATGTTTGATGCTAAGTTTAAACATTACCAGCGACTGCAAAATTTGGATTTAATAAAATTTCGCTTTTATTTAAATGCTCACGTAAAACCACATCAACTGCTGGTTTGTATCCAAAACAATATTTACAAAATACTGATAAAAATTTATTTTGAATTGATTCGCTACAAATAATACATATCGGAATTTTTAGGAGTTCATCCGAAGCTAGACCATGTCGTTCTAGTATAGCTCTACTATGGATTCGTGGCACTAATTTACACACAACACCCTCTAAATTTATATACTGTTGGCAGCCTAATTTATTACAACAATTTATATGCACAAAATAATATTGTTTTAAATATTCATTTTCATACACATAATAGCTATTATTACCTACGTATGGCACAAAATTGGGTATTTGGTAATTGATAAATATTTTTAATTTGTGCATATTCTTCTATTTTTAGTGTTTCCTTATAATACGTTTCCACATCTTGATCATCTCGAAACAAGAAATGTTCATGGATGTCATTTAAAATTATTTCATCCATTATTGACACAACGATTCCAAGTGATGCAATATCCCCCAACACAACACACTTGTGACACTGATATGATGTTATACATGCAGTGTATGCATTCTTAACGCGTTTATATATTTTAGATGATGGGTGGGGAGGCGTTTGAAAAACCCCACACCAACAACTGAAATACATGTTTATTTTTACGGGAAATGCAAATCTAGTACACATAGCAGCCCATATATTACAAAGTTGTTTATATATCTAAATTGTAGCCAAATCCACTAATATATTTAGAAATATTATTGTTGATATAGAGACTGGTGTATAATAGAAACGGTTCTACCATGGCGGTGGAGAGAAACTAATTTACCACATACACATCGAAATCCGTGATTAATAGCTCCAAACTGAAATAATATAATAGATACAATTACATACTACAACCAATATGTTTAAAAAAATACTTAAAAGGAATAATAATGTGAAACTAATTTAATATATTCCAGTGTTGTCAGTTCTTTATTATCATATTGTTCGATTTTCTCTTTGAGAAAATTAACACGTTTGTTTGTGTAGGTGTTAACTTTTCTATGTTTATTTACACTTTGTAGGGTAGATACACCAGTAGTCGACCGGTTAGAGAGGACTAAAAATGGAATCTCTTATATTTCCAATGTTTATTCACTTAATCACGTGAAACAGATTGCTGTATATCATTGCATATTTATATTTTAAATGTGTGTTTGTATTCGAGCGATAGGGGGCACCACAAGTGAAATTTTTTTTTTTATCCAAATCTATACATAATTCACCAGTAGTCGGGCCCCGAAATCCAGAAGTCGGACAATAAATGCACCAGTATTCGGCCATACCCATTTTGTCTTGCATGTTTTTGGATTTTGGGCATGTTCTTGTTTAAAAGTGGAAAAATCATATCAAATAATAATGCAAAACAGTGTAAAATATATTATTTTCATTTAAAAAAATACATTATTGTCTTTGTAAACATAAAATAAAATTCTAAAAGCAGAAAAACATAACGAACAAAAAATATTAACTCAAAAAACATTCTTTCATTGCCTATACCTACATCTAAACCTAAAAGCAGAAAAACACAACGAACAAAAAATATTAACTTAAAAAACATTTTTTCATTGCCTATACCTATACCTATTCTCAAAATACAAAATAGAACACACTGTTTCATTGCGTACATTGCGGACAGATAAAGTCTTTGGCAGCAATTTCCTCGTATAAATGTCCTTTGAACGTTGTACATTTCAAATGGTACCAGCTTGTGCACTCATCACAACCAATATTTTTGAGATCATTGTCTTCTGTATCACTGATTAATTCGATGTCGCATGAAGTACACTTGATAAATTCTCTTCTTTTGTCAGTCTTATTACTCTCTAAACCATTATTTTGTTCTGGTAATTGTTCATTATTTGGTATATTCTCATTTTCTTGTCTCACATCGTTTTCTTTTTCTTTTTTCCATCCGTTTTCGCATTTCAAGTTGCTTCGCTTCCTTTTTTTTCTGCGCTTCTTCTTTTCTTGCCCGAACGGCATCAATTTTTCTTTGTTTAGCATCTTCCTTCTCTTTTTCGAGTTGCCTCCACATTTCAGATGATATTGCACTTGGCAATTTGGGTGCATTTTTGTTCATCTTGCTTTTCATAATCGGCTTTGGATAAAACAATACCTGATTAGAGATATCGGAACTTTTTGCTGGGATAATTACGATACTTGAATTTTTTATTTCACTGGATGAGTCTTGGGAGTCGTTATTGGGTAGTAAAACATTTTCAGTCCCTTGTATTTCTTCTGGTGGAGGAATAAGATATCCAGCTTCGTCGATATCATATATTTGACCATTAGAAAATAGGGATACGGATGGAATATCATCTATGGTTACGGGTGGAAGATCATTATTTACTGTTTCAAATAGAAGATTATTTACTGTTGTCTCCGGTATTGGTGTTGCTGTTGGAACATCATTATTTACTGTTTCAAATGGAAGATTATTTACTGTTGTCTCCGGTATTGGTGTTACTGGTGGAAGATCATTATTTATTGTTTCAAATGGAAGATTGTTTACTGTTGTCTCCGGTATTGGTGCAGGAGGATTATCTTTTTGTTCAATGTTGCCAATAAGAGAATGTTTCGATTTTGATAACTCCTCAAGAATTAAGTGTACATTAACTCCGCGTTCTTCCAAAGTACCCTGAAGGTACTTAATTGTTTGTTCCGTAGTCTCATAATTGGCGATTGATGGAGTGTTTGGGTCAGTTATAACTTGAAGCGACGTGTTAGTCTCCTCTAAATTTTCCAACACATTCTGAACACATTTAGTGTAATCCACAGCATTTGGATTAAATGGAGAAAGTCCGCATCTACGGAAACCATTTTTTATAGTTTGGGGTAAATTTTCTTTCTTCAGGACCCTTTTAAGAAGTGGGCAGAACTTTGCTTTGGTTAAAATTTGGTTTGTGTTCTCTTCGCACATTTGCCATTCTCTTACTGTAGCTTGCCATTGTGATTTAAGTGGTTTAAAAACACTTACGTCGCAAGGCTGGAGTATGTGGGTGGCATTAGGTGGTAGGGCATACAAAATGATACCATTGTTGGAACAGAACTCACTTAAGCTCATGGTTAAGTGGCTTTTGTGACCATCTATAATGAAAAGAATAGGCTTTTTGATTCCATTGGTTTCCAACCACGTGTTGAAAGAATTGGCGACATACTCGTAAAAAACTTCTGATCTCATCCAACCCGTTTCGCTTAAACCTAAACACCACGAAGGGTCCATGCTTTCACGCACATCTTTTGGAGGTCTGACATATGGAAACACCACACACGGATGTGCTATGACACCGTCTGCTGAAATTACTATCAAAACCGTCAAAGCTTCTTTTTCTTTACCTTTAACGATTTGATAAACATTTCTGTATCCTCTAGGGGCTATTATTTTTCCCGTTTTGGGACATAGAGTGAAACTAGTTTCGTCCCCGTTGAAGATTCTAGTGGCATCGTCCAAAATATCTACTGCATTTTCGGTTTCCAAATATTCTCGTAAACAAGTAAACCATTTCCTTATGCTTTCCTCTGTAACAACTGCACGCCCTTTGGATAAATTTTCTGGACTCCTATGGACCAGCTGTGGATTACGCCTGAAGAATGCAGAATACCACTTTTTTCCAGGACGTCCGTTTACAAATGGTACCTTTTCTCTATCTTCTTCACTTTTTGAAAGTATGATTTTTTGAACTGTATTGAGTATATCATCCATTTTTCGTGGGAAACCACACTTGGCTAAATTTATACACCATTCAACCAAAGCTTTTTCTTCAGCGGTGCTCAAAACTGGTGTTGGACCCATTCTTCTGGGATTTTCGGCAATCTTTCCACTTAGTCTATCATGGATTGTGGTTTTTGGTACTCCATAAATCTTACTTGCTTTCCGTACGCTCAAATTATTTTCTCTTATTTGCCTTAACGCTTCAGATAAAGCCTCTTCTGAGTATTGGTGTATGGGACGTTTATAAATTTTATTACAAGTTTTCTTTTTTCTTTTTTTTTCCAAATTAGTGTTTACCTTAACCATCTTACTGCAAAAATAAAAATAAATAAATAAGAAATTATGTTATAAAGTACATAAATATGTATAAACTAAATAATATACAAATACAGTCCAAAAAGAACGGTCGACTTCAAGAGTAAAAAAACCCAGAAGTCGACACCTCAATACTGAATATTTTAGAAGCGGTCGACTACTGGTACAATAATATAATATGCTGGCAAAAATGTTCAAAAATTATTAAGGGCGATTTTATGCACATTTTGAATGCAAAAGACTTCCTTACAGTATTACAACCTAAAATCCATGTCGACTACTGGAAATTTAAATTATTCACGTATCCAGAAGTCGACCTCCCGAATAATTATTGTATTTCGCAGTAACTTGTGAAATTTATCCTCAAAATTCACTTAATAAACTATCTTAAAGTGTGAGGAATTCGTACTTACCGTTAAATTTACAAAAACCAAAACTCCAGGCACAAGTTTTAAATGCACTACAAGTTGATGTTTCTTTAAAATTTCCTTAGTAGTAGTAGCAACGCCAACTTAACACGCCATTTGCAAAGTTCCTGTTCCTGAATAATGCTTTGCTCTAATTGGTCAATTTTAAACAAACCTGTCGACTACTGGAAAATTGGCGCCCTTTTTTATATTATGCTTTGTAGGACTAGTTAAACGCAAAAAATGTTCGGTGCGTCCGACTACTGAAGGCGGTCGACTTTAGGTCGTTCTTACCCTATTTGTACGTAAATTTCAGCTTGATACTGGCGCAAAACCTCAAGAAAAATGAAGATATTTGGATGATAGAAATTAAAACTCTTATTTAGGTGTGAATGAAAGGATTCGCATGCGTTGGTTGTTCTGGAGCTACTAGCACATTTAGCCGCCCAAATTTCGGGAGGAAATATTGAATCCTCTTCTATATAAGTTTCGATTAGGTACTCTATAAATGCTTGTAGGTTGTCATGTTCTGGTGCTATAGGAAGTAGATTAAATACTAAACAGTCGCCAACGTCCTCTGGTTCTAAGAAAAGCAGGCCAAAACAATATCCAATCCATTTGCCAATATCTGTTTTCTCTTTATAATGTTTTGTGAGCCCTAGCTGTTGTATTTTTCGCCACCAAGCTTGGGATATATGAAATCGGCAGCCAACAATTTTAATATTGTCCCACATGGAACTGACAGCTTTATGTATCGACATTTCAAAATCGATAAGAACTTCTGCAGGACAAAATTGCAAGGAAAGTTCTTCACATTTTTGACTTACAAATTTTAAACACTGTTTATAAGTTTCTGAAGTTTTATCTTTGAGTAAGCAAAACACTAGAGGTATACAGATCGTCGCATCGCAAGTGCAGTCAAACGCTCGCTCCGATTGACGTGTTACTTCGTTGAGCAGGTCTTAGCGTTGTAGTATGTATGTACGTGCATAGCTGCGCCGGTGGTATGAATTATACGTAATGTAGGTAGACTCATATGATAAAATTTTCTTTAACGTGCACAATGTGCCCGCTGTTTTTATCCTCATAAAAACTAAATATGTAGTTATAACAAGAATAGCAAACTTGTGCACAGAATATGTATTGTAAGAAGATGTTTATGACGAATGAAAAATGTAAAATATTAAAGCAATGTGGAGAATAGTAATACTATTTATTATCACAACAATTCACAGTAAAATAATGAAATTTAAATTCTGTAATTAGTAGCTAAATAAAAAATGAATATTCTCATATTTGCAGGAATAAACGTTAAAAAAATATGCATATGTTACAACAGAAGGAATCTATTATTAGTCATAAATTATTATTTTATAAGTTAATATAAAAGCGACCACTTTTCTAATGCATTAAATGCTCGAAACGTCTTCCGGTCGCCTCAAAGCAATATGCTAAACGATCGTAGAAGCCTCGTTGCGCATTCTGTAAAATTGCTTGAAGAATGAGGCAATTAACAGATTAGGATATACAGTAGAACCCCGGTTAACCGAAATAAAGGGGGGAGAGCCGTTTCGGATAACCAATTTTTCGGTTAAACCATCGTATGCTAAAAATAGCCTATGAACATGGTGTGTAGGAAAAATTCAATCACAAACAAAGTCTACATAACCAGGGCTTCCAGGCGATTCACTTTTTCACTTAGATTCACGTTTTCAAGATCTATTCACTTTAATTCACTTTTTTCTTAAATTGTTCACTTAATTCACTTGAATACTTAAATTGAAAAATTATTCAGTTATAATTCGTTTGACCAAAAAATTAAATTGCAATTTAAATTTCCCTCCGAAATGAAATAGTAAAAATTAGGGGCTAAATTTAGAATAGAAGATGGTTAGGAAAAAGTCGAATTTAAATTTACCGGATTTTATCTACCGAAAAGTTCCGAGGCGATCTAACGATAAAATTAATATGTTTGGTTGTGGTTGCGTTTTGGCAACACTGCAGAGTAGTAGAGTGGTCGACACTTGACTTGCCCTTGACATTCTACCTAACCTATTTCATTCGGAGGCAATGGAAAACTCATAGACGGCATTTCCTCCACCCAGATAATTTATTAATTGCCAGATTAATTTTGATTATGTCGCCGCGGAATTGTAAAGTGCACGATGAGTGGTTTACTAGGACAGATTCTCGTGGTTCTATTATTTCCAAATGGTGTGTTAAAATGGATGGGTTTACTGTAATGTGCAACATTTGTACAACTAAAATAAGTTGCAAGGCGAAAGGTAATAAATTATTTTCGTAGTTATGGAATTTTAATAACAATGTGTATTTTAGGATATCAGGCTATATTGCAACATGCGTCCTGTAAAAATCATGAAAAAAATTGCAAGATAAAGTTGGATCCCCTGCAATTAACACTAAGCTCAAGTTCACAGACACCGGTGTGCAGCTCAGTCTCGAGTACTGCCATCCAACCACAGATAACTGTTAACAATTCTAAAGAATCTTCAACAAAAGCAGAAATTTTGTGGGCACTGAAGGTAGTACAATCTAATTTTGCTGCAGCATCATGTGACAATATTGGAGCCGTCTTTAGTGCTATGTTCCCAGATACAGAAATTAGTTTTAATATGGCTCGCACTAAATGTGGATATGTAATAAACGAAGCACTGGGTCCTTTTTTCAGAAATTCTTTGTTAGAAGATATTGGAAATTGTTTCTTTACTATCATGTTCGACGAGACAGTTAATGCAGAAAAAGTAAAGGAGTTGCAAGTCTTAATAAGATACTTTTCAAATTCTCAAAATAGAGTGATCACAAGTCATTTGGAAACATTTTTTATAAGTTATGCAGATGCAGAAACAGTAGTAGCATTTCTTAAAAAGCGATTGATAATGCTGGCCTTTCTATACTGAGTCTTATTATGTTAGGTTCAGATGGACCCAATGTAAACAAAAAAATTTTTCGGATATTAAATGAACAATTAAAATGTGATCGAGGCTGGGGACTGGTTGATATTGGAACTTGTAACGTTCACTTAGTTCATAATGCTTTTTTAAAAGGATTAGCTGAATTTGGGGAAGATGTTAGTGATATGATTATTCAAACTTATTTATTTTTTGATGGTTGGCCAACACGAGTGGAAGACTATAAAAGTATTCAAGATATGACGAAGGTGCCTCAAAACCATTTCATAAAACATGTTAGCTCTCGATGGCTTACAATTGGACCAGCTGCTGAAAGGTTATTAGAGCAGTGGCCAGCCCTAGTACATTATTTTCTAGTTCACTTACCCAAAAAATCTAATAACAAACAGCTGTTGAAGTCTTCCAAATGTAAAAATATTGTACAATATTTAACACAAAAAGACATGAAGGCTCAAGTATATTATGTCATCGAAAGTGCGTCATTTTTTACAAAATTTACTGAGTTTTACCAGAGAGATGAACCACTAATTCACTTATTATATGAACATTTAAGAAGATTAGTTTTATTAATTGCATCCAAGGTATGCAAAAAGTATGATAGTTTGACTGGTGTATTAGAGAGTACTAATATGCTTAATCCAAAAGATGTAGTGATAGATTCGCAGAAGTGTAACGATATTATTTCCAAGTTTAGTGAGAAAGATAAACTTGTATTTTTAAATTGTGTACAAAAGCATTATAAAGCTGCTTTGACATACTTGGTAACAAAAACACAAGTGTATTTTGACATCTTAAAAGATCTTACATTTTTGCAACCTGAATTAATTAACACTTTGGCTACCAATGCTGTAGAGAAATATCTGCCCTTATGTACCATATGCATCACCGGTGCACAAACTGCTTAGTTCATTTGTGGACCAAATGTATCACCGGTGATTTCTTGCATTGTTACATCTAAATTGATGGGAAAATTTACTGGGACATATTAGCGAGAACAAAATTTGGCAGTGGTACATATATGAACTAAGTCATATACGGTCAAAGTGGGGATCGCGGGTGATACATCGTGGTTAAGTTATACATTGTAATATAATAAGACTTGCAAAATTCGAGCAAAAACATTTTTATTTTTAATAAATGTAAAAAAAATGATTTATAGAGGAACATAATATAGTTTCACAGAAAAAACATACAAATTAGTGCCTTTTCTGAAAACATTCTAAACACAACGCGGGACTATTTGGGCACTCTTCGCAAAAAGTGGAAACAAGTTTAGCCTTGTGTGCTGCTAATATTGATTTTTTATGTATTGTATATTCCTTGTCATAACAGCCAACACATCGTTTCCTCTTTTTTCGATTGTCTTTTGTTTTGTCAACACTTTCTTTCAGCAAGTGTTTGGTTTTCTTATTCTGTATTTCGTTATTTACAGCATCCCCAAGCAGTCCCATAACAAGTGCTTCTCTAAAGTCTGCTACCTGAACTTTCTTTTTGTTCGATAATTTGTATAAAATGAGAGCATTTATAACGGTCGTACCGAACAAATATTCAAAAGCGACCTTGTGATACCATCTAATAGATCGACGAAGAACGGTAAAATAAGCAGCTAATTGATCAGACAAATCAATTCCCATTTTGAATTTATTGTAAAATACGATAGCTTCAGGCTTATAAATAGTTTCACCTTTCCGATTTTTTTTGTTTGTGTCGATCATGTTGAGTGTATGTCTCGTGCTAATAAACCGAACAGATCTCTTGTCTTTCCAGTTGCCGATGACTTTCCCATTACTTTCTTTTCCCTTGATATCGCCCTTTTTCATTTTTTTTTCATCCGAAATTTCTTTTGGTACCCCTTTTACAAACTTCCGTAACGTACCAACTGTATGGGTGTTTCTTTTCAATAGGATATCTGATAACTCAAGGTTGTTATAATAGTTGTCTGCTACCAGAGTTCGTCCAGTGTCAAGATAATTTTTCATTAAATTCATAACAACTGTATTGCTACTTCGTCCTGCACTAACCGTATCATTCTTCCCTTTATAAATTTCGGTCTCGTAAGTGTAGCCGCTTTCATCGCATAGCTTGAATATTTTCACTCCGTACTTCGACGCCTTTCCGGGAATATATTGGCGAAATAACAACCGACCCCTGAATGGTACCATAGATTCATCTATGGATACTACCTCTGAGGGGATCTTTAGCTCCTTGAATTTCTTGGTCAATGCTTCTGTAAGAGGTTTAACTTTATAAAGGCGATCCCTCTTATCTGCTGTATCATTATCAGCAAAATGCAGAAATCGCAATATGCCCTGGAATCTATTTCTCGACATAACATGTCGAACAAAACAGTGACGATATAGAAATTTACGGGACCAGTAATCTGATATTTTTGGAAGTTTCGCTAGTCCCATATACAGCATAATAGCAAAAAAAATTTCCATTTCTTTAGCAGACACATCAACCCAATTTGCTTTGTATTTCCTAGCGTTTTTGTTTGTTTCCAATACAATCAAATCCAAAATATTAGAATCCACAAAGAGTCTGAACATATCTACTGGCCTTAGATTAGAAGGAACATTTATTCGGCCCACCTCAGTGAAAGTAAAATTATTCAGAGATGATCCATCTACATCTTTCCATAATATAGCACCAGGTTGATTGTGATTGACGTCGCCTGGTTCTAATGAAACGGAATCGTCAGCAATTTCGGTTTCTGATTCAGATTCAGAGTCAGATTCAGATTCAGTACTAGGAACGTATTCTGAATCAGAAGCACTAAATGGTTCTTCATTGCCACTTTCCGAGTTTAGGTATTGATGAGAGTTTGGAAATGTTTGTCCACTACTAACTCCAAATTCATGGTTCTCATCTTCTTGCACTTCATTGCTATTCTGACTGTTTTCCTCTATATAAAAATATATTATGAATTTCTGTTTACAATGTTATTAACCTAACATTTATTACCTTCAGATTCCAACTCATTATACCATCGCAGTAATCTTTCTTCTTCGTTTGCGTCCATATTTTAAAAATAAAAATATAATCCACAACAAAAAACAGCTCAAAAATGATCACAACAAAACAATATAACCATGTAAAAGTTCACTGATGTACCAAATGTATCACCGGTGATCACACAGCAAAATGAACTGAAATTAATTCAGATGCCATATTTAAAATAAATAGCGACATCTTGTGAGTAAAAATTGTAACACTAACTTGAGAACATGCTTGGTCGCGAAGAGAAATCTGCTTAAATGTTACGTGGGGTGTAAAGGAACCTAATCTCATGCATCACCGGTGACTCATCTGGTAGCCAACGTGTTAAAAGCAAAAAATCTGTCAACAGAGTGAAAGGAGTTATTTCAAAGATCAAGTTATGGAAAAATGAAGGCGATGTTACTGATGAATGGCGACTTTTACAAATTGAAAACCTTCCAAAGTATAACTGAAAATATAAGAATTGATGAGTACTGGGCCGAAATATTTAATAATGTAAAGTTGAAAGAAGTGGCAAAGTTGGTCAAAGCTTCGTTGATAATATCCCACAGTAATGCAGAGGTCGAGAGGGGTTTTAGTAAGTCAAAATTAGTGCTGGATTATGGTCAAGCAGCTATGTCTTGTAGAACACTAAATGCTAGAATGAACTGCATTAGTGGTTTGAAACTCTATGATAATCGAGTGGAATGCGTTCCTATTACCAAAGATTTAGTGTAACAAGCCAGAATGGCTCATAAACATTACCAACTTTATCTGGAAAACCAGAAGCAAACTGAAGAAGAAGAAAAGAGAAAAAAACATGAAGAAGAACAAAGAGAAGAATTAGAAAGGAAAGCAGCAGAAGAGCTATTGAAGAAAAAGAATACTTTGGCAAATTTAAATTTGCAACTAGCTACAGAAGAAAAAGCCAAAATTACGAAACAAAAAGGTAGTGACGAACTTTTAAAGGAAGCTAATATCAGATTGAAAGCTGCCATGGAGAAAGCAGATATGACTGCTATACATCTAGCTCAAGGACTGATGGCTGGAGCTATTAGCTTAAGAGAGCAGGAGCGTGAAGCTGACATTTCAATTAAAAAAATAGAAAAGCGCAAAAGTCATTTAATTTCTGATTTTTTTTCAAAAAAACTTAAAAGTGATAATTAAAATTGGGACAGGCGAGTTTTCAGAGTTTGTTTTATTTTTTATTAAACAGTGTATGTAGCATGTACGTCACTATCAGAGTATAATATGTTATGTTATATTTACTTGTGTTACTTTTCTATTATACTTTAATTTTATTATATAGAATTGTTTGAAATAAAATGTTTTCCATTCGAATCTCAGTTCACTTAATTCACTTTATTTGAAATGTGTGTTCACTTATTCACTTTTTTCCCCTAAAATTTGGCTGGAAGCCCTGACATAACTCAGTGTTTTATTCCTGCTAAAAAATGTTATATGTAATGGGTTAAAAAATAGTATTAACTAAACAACTTAAGTTACATACTTGTATATGTACATTAAATACGAGTACAGAAATCAGTTATTTTTGTTTGCTTTTTAGTAAGTCCTTCACATCGTTTTTGAGCGGCGATGTCCCGCCATCTTTTAATTAGAAGGACGTCAGTAGGCGTCGACTCGCTGCATTGTTCCACAAATTTTAGGGCAACCTAAAATAATAAAAGTATTGTACCTAGTGTAATTTAACTTATTTAAAAACTATGTATGTACATAATCTCTATTAAAATTTTTGTGTCTGGGCCAGATACAGTAATGTTTGACTTACCTCTGTGCATTAAATCCATCTTCAGCTGTCACTCTGCCGTTTCCGTCATCCGCGTCGTCTGCTTGGTTTACTGTTGTGTTGTCAGCTGGCTGCAACACTGTCTCTACAATATCTTGGTCGGAAAGTTCATCAGAATCATCGGCGACGACCCATTCGTCCACTTCACTTGAAGTCATGTCTTCACATCCAGGAATCCTAAGAACCATCTCTGACAAATTTTCAAAACTTTCAATTTCTTCCTCGGCCAGTCCATCATAAATCTTCCTCCAGCACCTTTGAAGAGTTTCATCTTTAATGTTATTCCAAGCCTCCGCACACCAATAAATTACGTGTTTCATGTTAACTGCCTTCAGTGCGTCATTAATCAGTTTATTATTTGTTTCGCAATCTTGTAGGATAGTTCTCAACAACAGTACTCGATAGTGGCGTTTAAATGTTTCGATCACACCTTGATCAAGAGGCTGAATAAGGCTAGTGACATTTGGAGGAAGAAAGCGAACTTCAATATCGCCTTTTTTTAATTTACTGGGATGCGAGGGAGCGTTATCAATTAATAAAATTGCTTTTTTTGGCAAACCTGTTCCAGCTAAAAACTTTTCAACTTGTGGTACAAACAATTTTAAAAACCATTCCTCAAACAAGTCACTGGACATCCAGGCACTTTTTTGCGCTCTATAAAACACTGGCAAAGCGTTTGGCGCAATATCCTTTAGAGCTCGGGGTTTCATAGATTTGGCGATACACATTGGTGGCAACCTATGAGTGCCAGAGGCATTAGACGCTAAGAGAAGCGTTATTCTTTCTTTTTTCATCTTGTGACCGGGGGCAGACGTTTCAGTTGCTGAAGCTAGAGATTTGGTAGGCAACATCTTAAAATTAACACCCGTTTCATCGGCATTATAAATCTGATCCTTACTGTAGCCTTGAGTGTAATCTGCAAACATTGTTTTGAAAACATCTACCGCGTCTTGGTCTGCAGATAACTTTTCACCGCACAAGTTCAGTTGACGGATCCCATACCTCTTTTTAAAGCGATCTAACCAACCTGAGCTGGCACAAAAACTTTTCCCTTCGTCACCTAACAACTCTGCTAACATTTTAGCCTTTTCTTGTAGTAAGGGACCTGTTAGTGGCATGCCTTTTTCCCTTTGTTGCGTGAACCACATGAATAAAGCCTCGTTAACTTTCTCAAAATCTGACGTCTTCAGAGTTTTTCTGTTACTATTTTTTACGACTTGCTCTAAAAACTTAGGTTTAGATTTTATCCAATCCGAAACAGTAGACACACCAACTCCATAATTAGCCGCAACGGTCTTAAGCAAACAACCTTCTTCAACTTGTTTGATAGCAGCTAATTTATCCGCAAAAGAAATAACCACACGCTTTCGCTTGGTTGCCATAGCACACATACACTCACACACTTTTACGGTCAATATGATATGTACTAGTAAAAACACCCGAAAACACAAACTTGCTAATCACAAACAGTACACAACTGCAACGCGGTGACCGGAAGGGTGGTTGGTGACGGGGTGGGGGGAGGTGAGTCATCGTCTCAAGGACACGCCAAACGTCTCTCGCATCACCGATAAGTCACGGACGTACTCTTTCTGGAGATAGAGGCTCGGCGCACCGCCGCCTCACTGTTAATATCTTACATACATAAATATTTATGGAACCGTTTCGGTTAACCCGGGTTTCGGTTAACCCGAGTTCGGTTAACCGGGGTTCTACTGTAATAAGAAAATGCAAATGAAAAGAATATTGTTTCAACAAGAATAATAAAAAAATGAAAATGTAATAAAATATCGCAAAGCGCTAGAACATATGAGGCAACTACCTTCTACAATGACTAACTGGAGACTGCAAATATCCAAATATTCATACGTATTCTCTGCAACATGTATCGGCGCCGGCGCGGCATATGGACTTAACTAAGACATACCGTTCAACTATCGATATAATATTTTGACGGCACTTGCGATGCAACGATCTGTATAGTGCCCGTTATATTGTCCATGGATGGTAAATAACTGTACGAAATGTTTTGAACAATATTTAAATGTTCCATCCATAAATATTTTTTCGCACTTACACAAATGTTCGAAGTTTGTGTTACAGGAGAATATCACTATGCCATGATTGCTGTCGTTGACAATCAAATATTCTTCTTCTCTGTTCGTACGAATTTTAGGTATCATGTTTTCCAAAGTTTCAAACACTTCTTCTATATTTTTGGGCAAGTTCGGAAATGTCTTTCTTCTTTCACCGTAAATACTTCGTTTAATTGATTTCAAGTCACAAATTGTTAATTCACTATTGTCGCATTTTGTCAACAGCGACTGCACAATTCTTTTAGGTTGCACATTAAGTTCCTCTGTTGCTTTACGTTTCGCTGCCACAACAAGAAATTGCTTTTGTATTGCTGCAGCGTTTAATTCAGGATGCGGATGGTTCAAATTACAACGGGATATCAAATTCTCCTCACCCATAGTGTAAACAGTAGCAGTGCATTTTGGTGCGCGACATCTCCACTTTTTTTCGCCACTTGACAGTTGTTCCGCAAAACAGTATCTGAAGTTGTTCACAAGCAATAATTCTTTGCCGCGCTTACTAACGCTTTTGATCACATTTAAATTTTCCATGTTGGACTTGTAACTTGTAATATTTAACTGAAGTGTAATGGGACAGCCGGTGTAATATATCTATTATTCCCTTAATTAGGGGTGGGGTAGCGATAGGAAATAATGATAGAGTAAGTTTAAAATGGAATATACTTTAAATGGGTCCGTAATGCATAATCTTGTATTTAAGGATTAAAATCAAACTTTCCACAATCCTAAGCTTAATCCCCCACGTTACCTGCCGGACGAAAGTGTATATGCTAAATTTGACCCTCAGATCAGGGTTGCGATCGGATTTTTTTTTATTTCCCTAGATTTCTAGTCAAAATGTCCCTAGATTTCCCCGAAGTGTATAATATTGTTTTTTTGTTTCTACAAACACTATTAAAAACTCAATTTTTAACACATCATACTTCAATTAAAAATGAAATATCTTAACAAGTGTTAAAAGTAATTAACTTTTAACACTAGCGTTAAAAGTAAAGTGACAAGTCGTTTATCACAATGACGTTTTGATAAAGATATGACAGAGAACTCGAAATATTATTCAAACGATGTTGATTCAAGTGAATAGTGCCTACCTAATCGATGAAAGTTATCAGTTATATGAAACAAATACATCTTATTTGCTAAAAATGGAAAATACACGTAGGTATTTTGCTGAAGGATTATGAAACCGATAACGTGTATGAATTTGAAGTATCGTTGATTGAAAATAGTAGTACTTGTCTTATTTGAAGTGGATCATTGTCGTCGCCTTCCACAAATACAAAATTTTAGATAGGTATAATTATGTTTTTTAAATACCAGAATAATGTCTTCTACATCCAAGCTAGTAGCAATGGCTCTAACAGCACACTTAAGTGGCTTTATAACATTTAAACCAGAGAGGAAATATTTGTATAACTTATAAAAAAAAAACAATAAAGCTGTAATTTTGAAGTATATGGTGATATAGGGAAATACCCGTGTTATTTAACAATGTTCCACGCAAGCAAACTCATATCTTTGCTGAGAAAAGAATACATAAAAACACACCTAAGTAAAGGTAAAATTTTATTTTGAAACAGCATACAAAATACAAAAACAAGTACATGAGAAAAGTTCATCAAAGTAGGTAATATAATGTGTTAGGTAAATTAAAAAATAATTTCTCTTTGAAGTTACCTAATACTAATTAAGTACATATTTTATTTACATCGAATAGTTTGTATTAGATTAATTATTATCGTTTTTTTGTATTATAGATGTTTCCATCAAACCGCTTCAACATGTCGGAGTGTATCTCAAAGTTGTGGCAATTGCTTGCTTTCATTAAATTTTTGGAATGTAGGATACCACTTAAAGTGGTTGTTGACAGTTTGTTTCTAATTTTTGTTTTGTTTAAATTGATTTGCGAAAAAATGCGTTCTACTGTTGCACTAGAATGGAGGTCCGTGAAGTTAGCCCCCAAAATATGTCAAATTATAACAAAATTAGGCTCAAACGTTAGTGCCTCGTTAGTGCCCGTTAGTGCCTCTAAAATGGACGTTAGTGCCTCTCGTTATATTTAAAAAATAGGACCCTGTTTTAAAAATGGCCTTAGCCCCCAAGGTGTGTTTCATTGTTTCAAAATTATGCTCAAACGTTAGTGCTTCGTTAGTGCTCGTTAGTGCCTCAAAAATTTTCGTTAGTGCTTTACAAATAACGGAGAAAAACAGATATTTTTCAAAAAATCCAGCCCCCAAAGTATGTTGGATTCTAATAAAATTAGTGTCAAACGTTAGTGCTTCGTTAGTGCTCGTTAGTGCCTCAAAAATTTTCGTTAGTGCTTTACAAATAACGGAGAAAAACAGATATTTTCCAAAAAATCCAGCCCCCAAAATATGTTGGATTCCAATAAATTTAGTGTCAAACGTTAGTGCTTCCTTCATTAGTGCTCGTCAGTGTCTCAAATATATTCGTTGGTGCTTTACAAATAAACATAATAAACATAAAAAACAGATTTTTAAAAAAAAATCCAGTCAACTTATGTTGGATTCTAATATAGTTAAAATTTCTGTTAATACTTGGCAAACATTTGAGAAAAATGAAAAATGATTTCAAAAAAGCCAACTCCCAAAAAATTTTAGATTTTAATAAAATTAGTGACAAAGGTTAGTGCCTCGTTAGTGCTTTTTATTTTATTGAATACCTACCTGCCAGTACCTACCTTATTTTTAAGGAAGACTTCATTTCCCAAAGTAGGTACATGGTTCATTAATACAAAGTTATGCTTAATAAACTTCGGTGCTTCGTTAGAACTCTTTGGTGCCTTAAGAATTTTCGTTGGTGCTTTACAAATATTCAAGAACAAAATTATAAAAGAAATCAAACTCCAAAAAATGTTGCATTTTAATAAAATTGTTATCAAACGTTAGTCTTTTTTAGTGACTGAAAAATTTTCGTTCGTCGGAGAAAAATTTAATTTTCCTTAAAAATCCACACCCAAAATATAGTGGATTTTAATAAATTTGGTGTCCAATGGTTCAGTCTTTCAAAAATTTTTGTTAAACATCGGAGAATCTACAAATTCTGAAAGAATCCCACATCCAAAATGCCTGAATTTTGATAAAAATTGATGTTCAAACGTTAGTGCCTTTAAATTTCTGGTTCAGCTTTGGACAGGAATAACATTAATGTTCAGGGTTCGTGGCCCCGTTAATGCCTCTAGTATACAGGTATCCCAGAACCACTGCATGATACTTTAATAGCCAATTTTGTAGTCAAAATTAAGACTAAAATTGAAATTATAATCAATTGCGTGAAGTTTTTTAACCTTTTCTAAGGTATGTAATTCATCGGGGTAGTTGCTAGGTGACTAATATGACAATTATAATTATGAAATGTCACAATTTATGATTTCGATTTCTGTAGACCAGATAATTAAATGAAATGGGTATTTATAATAAAAATCCACGGAAATGAAATTAGGTATTTTTTTAGGTTTAACCAAGTTCTTCTGATTGGTCTGCTAAAATCGTTAATCATTTGAAAACCACTGAACATAATTTAACCTTAATTTTTTCAATTTTAGTCTTTGATTCCAGAATTTGATACAAAAATAGCATGCTGCAGTTCTGAGAGACCCTGCATATTCGTTAGTACTCTTCACTCTTCACTGAAATAAATTACTTTATTTAAAAAAAAAAAAACTTCCAAAATAATGCTCAAACGTGAGTACTGACAAACATGAGAGAAAAATATTTCAAAAAAGCCATTCCCCAAAATATGATAGATTTTAATAAACTTAATAACAAATGTCAGTGCTTCGTTAGTGCTTTACAATGCCTTTAAAATCTATGTTATTTGAAACAAAAACTGTATAAATGTAAAATTATTGCAGGTTAGTGCTTGTAGAATATTCGTTAATGCTCTTCCATTTTGTTTAAAAACTAGTTTATTTTGAAAAAGAACTAGTGTTATTTCGTCACTTCTCTTTAGTCCTTATAAAATATTAACTGGTGCTTCACAAATATTTTAGAAAAAAGAAATCCAAAAATAATTTCAGAATAACAAAACAAAAATATGAGTGTAATTTTATGTTAAATACAACAGATTAAAAAATGTTAGATTGTGTCTGTTTAAGCATAGGTACACAATGATTAGACTATTATTGCCTGACTTAGGACTTAGCTGAACACAAAGGTTTCTTTATGGTCCGCGAGCCTCTTTATGGCTCGGCGGGTAATAATGAAATGTGGAATAAACTTCTAAAGACTTTCTAGGAACATTCTTGAGCCAATATAAGTTCAAAAACATCAAAAGCTCTCCCTCATCATTTAAATTTATCCAGACCTAGCCCACTTTGTGTCAGGATGATCTTTTCCAAATCATTACGATTGTTATATACTAAACCCATTTATTGGGGTAAAGTGAGCCTCCCGAAACCACAACTATAAACTTCGAAACACCCTTCGCAGGTCATTTTCATTCTTGCATAGAAAACAAAATCAGACAAGTAGCGGAAATAACAAAAGACACTTGTCGCTTACACTCATAAAACCTCTTACCGTCGGTCCTTTCATTGTATCTTCGCCACCCTCATTATCGGCAATAAATTTTTATGTGGGTGCAACGGAAATGGGTTTAGTATAATCAAGGTTATTGGCAGTTTTGGTTTTTAGATCCTTGCTTAATTGTTAACTGTTTGTTTGCATAATAAATAATTAATGGGGGGTGACTGTTGCAAGCGTCCAAGGGTCCATGGATTGCAATAATAATTCAAAAACTTTTAAGAACTAATATAACTAATTTTCTGTAAAGTTCCATTGGCAAGAATAAAAGGAATGCCTCATTCAGCAAGGATTTTAATTTTTCTACGTGTTAAAATCTGTAAAACCCAGACTGCAACCCAAGAGTTGGACCCTTGCAGCAGTCTCCTCCAATAGCTTCTTTATCAGTATAAACATGTATTGTATTAGAAATATAAATATGAATACAAAAAATATTATTCTGGGGAAATACAGTTAATAAAAATAAGGAAATATTTATTTAAAAACAAAAAAATACTGTTTTCTAAATGGTATATATCAATAAACTTATAGAAGCCACATAGGAAGAAGCAAGAGAAATCACCTTCTTCCCTAAATCGTCGTACAGTTCAAAGCATCCATCGTTTCTCCTACAAACAGTGGTATAATGACCTACTGCTTCTTTAGTTTTGGCTACTGGTGGTTGATATAAAATTGCTGAACGAAAAATAAATTGTTTGTTGTTCAATGTCAACAGAGCAGGAATCGTTCTTATGTCCATATCAATCTCTTGTAATTCAACGTAAACTTGATCACGTATTTGAAGCACGTGGTTAGCTACTTCACTACATCTTTTGCAAACTGAATTCTTCATAATACAATCGCATATGGCTTTCTCTAAGTTGAAACTTTCCTTTAACAAATCGAGATTTATGGGTAACAATCGAATAACATGCTGTCGATTGTAATTACATTTGCCACAACTTATGTCGTCTATTCCACTAGCTAAATATAATTTTTCTCCAATAAATCTTTCTAGTAATATACAAATATTTGTTGCACAATTTATACGAAATGTACCATCTAATATTTCTGTATTTACACTGATTTTTTGTAATATTAAAAATCGAACTTGATAGATGTTATTTTTATTTAGTCCATTTTCTAAAAAATTTATAACAAAACC
Organism: Amphimallon solstitiale; assembly: GCA_963170755.1. NCBI lineage: Eukaryota > Metazoa > Arthropoda > Insecta > Coleoptera > Scarabaeidae > Amphimallon > Amphimallon solstitiale. The sequence continues at coordinate 52,754,164 of OY720677.1, forward strand.
GATTACTTCCTCCTGATCCAAGTTCGTTATACTTGCCATAAGAGAATTCTTATATTCTAAGCTATCGCAGTAAGCCGATGTAATACCTTGAATAAGTGAGTCGAATGCACATGTATCTTGTATAATAAACGTCTTTCTATCCAAAATGTAATTTTTATTAATATTGTTAGCATTCTGCAGAAGAGGTATTTTTACTTTATCATTTTCCTTAGCATAAAGTATTTCTGGGCATGGTTTGCTATAGAACGAAAATCGTTTTTTTTTAGTAGGATTTCCAAGTCCTCTCCAGTTTTCGAAAACATCATGTTTGTGGTCTTCATCATTATTATCTTGTTCCGTGTGACATTCACTTAATATGGTCATAGCGCGAATAGAATCTATGTGCTTTACAATAAACTTGTCAACATTTATGGGTAGTTTTTCAGCAACAAAAGTTCTATTTTTTAAGTCATTGAAATAACTCTCCACATTTGCTGAAGACGCTGTTACATTACCAACTCCAAATTGTCTTCTCATTACGCCGCTCCATAATACAAATGTTCTTAACAACTTTTTCAAATTCATGGAAAATTTGGGCAAATAGAAAAAATTTTCGTTTGCATCAAATCTTGCTGTTGTCGGGGGACATTTTTGGATACATTCTTCAAATAATGTATCTATCCACAATTTAACGGTATCTGGACACTCAAATTGTTCACGGTCTTCTTTCAAATTTTCCTTCGTTGCATAGTGAAATTCGGTCTCACTTTCATTTTCCCGGTCGTCATTAATTAATACCTCTTGGTAACCAGAGATAAGTCCTTTTAAATATGTTTTTGATTCAGCTGCATCTACATTATCATATAAACTGTTGGAAGTTACAAATAATGCCTCAACAATTTTGATAAAGTCCTCGAAATCCACAGCTCTTGCTAACTGAGCAATACTTCTTAAGTAAAATTGCCGAATCAAGCTTGTTTTGTTTCTCAAGCAGTCCCAAGAACTTGTAAGTTTCATCAGGTGTGCAAAATCTACGCGTATAAATACGGAAGGTAGCGTAGCATCTCTTTTGCACAACAAGTCAAAACAAGATTTAATATATTGACTCAGATTATTGAAACCACCAAAAACTTTGGAAAATGCACCCAACAGAGCAAATGAATGATCAGATATAACAATTTTGAATGAGGCTGCACAGTGTTTGGTCCACTCATCTAGCCAATAAGCTATTGCATTTATGGTATGTCTTTCCGATAGCATTTGACAAATTGGTAGGTGTTTTTTTTTCCTTTATTATCTAAGTAAATCACCCCCTCATACAAAAAGATATTTCCCGAATAATTATGATTCGGGCGACTTATTTTCTTTACTAATGTGCCCGTCGCATCTAACTGCAAAGTTGCACACTGGCTATTTTTACAGTATGACTTAAGAACTTGTCTTTGTTCAGATGTCCAATAGTGGACAAAGAAAGGATCTAAGCCTATATTGTGAATATAAGTTGAATATGGTAAGGTGTATTTCAGTAACTGCAGAGTGTCTATTGAACACTTTTGAAATTGTATTTTTGAATTTCTCTTTTTGTGTTCTTCTTTTATTTTCCTTAACACTTCTAAACTGGGAACCAAACTAGAAATATTGACTTCTCCAGAAGACTCGTATTTCAGTGCCATTTCTCTTTGGATATTAACAGCCAGTTGTCCACTTGCTAGTTTAGCTCCTACCTCTTCCCGATTGGATCCCCGAAGGGGTTGCTTCCTTTTGATTGATGTGTTACATATATTATTGGCGTTGAGTGTTTTGTAGTAAAATATGCAGGGATTCAAATCATCAGGTTTATGGCAAAAAATCATTAATTTTCTGGTACATTCTTGACAGTAAAGAAAAAATATACCATAATATCGTCCGCTTTCTGTAATTTTATATCGCTTATTATAAAGAATGCAATTGCCCCTGGGTACATGTTTTTGGACAAATAGTAAGAAATTTATCGTCCAGTTTCTAGTTGTTTTATTATTCAATGTATCCATAAACGTAGACCACTCTAAATAAGTAAGTGTAAAGGAACCCAGGACATCTTCGTAATCAGTATCCTCACTACTTTCATCTGTCGTTGTACTTGTTTCTTTTGTTCTGTCGGGGTTGATGAGAAGTTCAGATTTACAATATACACACTTACGAAGATGAGTGTAAGCTGCTTTTCTTGTGATACGATTTTCTAAAGCCTTGCTTATTTCTCCCCAAACTTCATGACTAGGTCTACTGATATTATCTGCCAGTTCTTCTTTATTCAGCAAAAATGCATTTAAAAGTTCTTTGTGGTGATAATTAGCTTTCTTCGGCATCTGAAAAATTTAATAATGTTAAATTTAATCGCCATGCCATGTAGAGGGCCAGTACATGCGAAGGTGGCGGCCTGACAGGTCCCGAGTAATTCTGCTGCAGTGTCAAAGCAATAAGGACTAAGGAGTCTCATGTAAATATCAGAATATGATTTTTCATGCAGAAAAGTGTATCAGTAGTTTGTGTAATATCCCAAGGCAGTATAGTATCCTTGTTTGTCTACCTTATTTGGGATGAGACAAAATATTCCGGAAAAATTTTATTTTTCTACAAACGTTATGAAAAGTAGGACTCTCAACGTTTGGTTTCAATTATAATATCCTAAGTGGTCAAATTTTGACCACGAAATATTCAGATTGTTACGAGCGTTTGTTGCGTGGCAATTGATCGAGTGACATTGTTAAAAAAACCATGAGCCGTCAGGTATATCCTGAAGGTATGTTTTTACGGGTGTCATAGAACAGTTCATAAAGGTGAAAAATTTTCGCTCAAAAATGAAGTAGGTTGTGTAATACCGACCGTTGGTTGGTTGAGAACCCCCGAAAAAAGTTTGTTAAAAAGTTAATATTTTCAATTGAAATCTTGTTTCCATTGTTGAATGATGGCATGTGATTCGTTAAAAAAACCATGAGTGAAATAGTCAAAGTTAAAAATGTCATTTTATGACATCAGTGATAAAAAACACTAATTTTTAAAACTGGTGTTAAAAATGATTTTTTTCCTGGTGTCATGGAAACGACAAATTTCAAAACGCCCGTCAGTCCATAATATGCCATACGATCTTGACATTAACTATTATTCACTTTATTTCGCATTTTTACTTTCAATATTTGTATAAAAAATTTTGTATGGCATACGTGTTAAATGTGATTTTATTTTGTTCGAAGGGTCTATGCTCCACTCGTTTCACTCGTTCCGCAAACTTACCTTCTCATAAAATAAAATCTCACATTTAACACTTATAACATAAATAACTATTTGTATCCATAATAGCCATTTTACACTTGCCAATTTATTCATTAATAAATTGACAAATTTATTCACGAAGAAATTGACCGCAGTACAGAATGATTAGATTTGATAATTTTATTTTATATTTCCACTTTCTCAGTAGCCTATCGTGCTTGTTATCAATTTCGATACTGCATTCAATTATGTAATTATTATGTTTATCATTTTCTGGGAGTTAAGAACATTAATTATACAGGTGGAACATGGTATAGCATATTAGCGGTAAAACCCTTTTTTAGTTGTCAAAAAAATCTGAAAATTAGGAGGCATAAACTTAAATTTCCAATCTAGAAAATGGCCGAATCATTTTTTCTAGATTAACATCAATGTGAAATTTGACTTTGATAGAGTTTTATTATCAGTAGTAACATCACAAGAGAGTGAGAATGAATTGAAAATAATTCGACAGATTTTCGAAAACTTGTTGCCAGGGAATAGACACGGAGCCCGTAGGGCTCGAATGGCAACAAGTTTGAGAAGGAATCTGGAGAATTATTTTCTAATTGATTCGCACTCTTGAATGGTGTTCTGAAGATTATTTTTTGAGTTTTTAATAGCATAATAGCAGAAATAGCATAGATAATACACCATAAAAAATACAGTGACAGATGTCAAAACTAGAAAATGCGTTGTCAACTTACAAAAACAAAATACTAAAAATTATTCTCGGGAGAATAATCTACCTAGATTATTCTCACTATAATAATATTGTGATTGGACAGAATTATGCACGTGTCCGCAAATACTACTAAACGATTGGTTAATGAAATCATTAAAAAATAATCAAAGTAATAAAGCAATCCGATTTTTTTTACCATCTCACCTACAGGACAATGTAGATTTTGATTATATAAAAGTTGGCATTTAAATTCGCATAATAGCTAAATAAATGGTAATTTAATATTCAACAATGGGGTAATAGCATAATTTATGACGGACCCCCAAAATGACGGCTCTCCGTCAAATGGTGGTGATTTACTTCGTTCTGAAATGAAAAGTGCCTGTAGTTCGTCAATTATGAACCAAGATTTATGGTCGTGAGGGTGTCGCAATAAAATATTCACATTTTCGTACCCAAAATTGTTAAATGCCAATTAATTTTATTTCAATGACCCCTTCAAAATTTGTAATATCAGAAATGTGTTCTTTGTGATATTTTGAATCTAGTAACTTGATAAAAAATGCATCATTTAATTTTTTTTTTTTTTTCACTTTTTAGCCTCCTGACGCCGTTTGGAGCGCCTATTTGATAAAATAGAAAAGCTACTTTGTAGTACTTTCACTGTAGATTATTGACCAATAGATGCAAGTTTCTATGAAGATTAGAAATATGGTTTTTCACGAATATGCTATACGACCGTCCACCCTGTATATTGGTAGGACGCAAATTCCCAAAATTACCAAAAAACTGAAGACAAAATAGAACATGCTCTATTTCGTCTATAAATTCATGAATTAACTGATGACAGGAGCTGTCAACATATTTTGTATCAATTTATGTGTTACATTGGCAATTTTTATTCACAAATTTATTGGTGAACTTATTGATGAATAAATTGACAAGTGTAAAACGGCTATTAAACATTGCGTTTGGTAACTAAAAATTGTAACATACTCCTACATGCTCCACGTATTACGAGGAAAACATAATTCGATACATAATCTCGTATGTACAAAAAATTTCCGACAGACACTTTTTCAAATGAATCTTGAAATCACTTTATTGTTTTGACTAGGTACGCTGGTTTGCTTACAATGCTGAATTGAGCTGTTACTTTTGTTTCAAGTAAAATCATCGTGTAATTCTTTTAGGTATCTCTATTATACAGGGTGTAACAGAGAGTGCCTTAATTTTAACTGGTAATAGATCTCGTCCAAAGGAACAACTTTTCTCTCTACCATTTTAGCGAAAAAACTTCGCAAACTGTCCATTATTTGCATTTGCAGATTCACAAACCTAGACAGGTCACCACCGTCAAGAATTACAAGCGAACAGTACTGCATGCGAAAGTGTATATTTGTAGATCGTGTTAAGCCTCAAAGTGACATACATCTACATTGCTTATAAAACATTCTAAAACTTTATTTTATACAAGTCGCAAAAGGTTTTCAGCAGTATACACATTTAATATGATTTATTTTTTTATGGTATCCTTAACACGATTATACAATATTCATCTTTTCATATAGGTAAAAATGTGACGCAGACACCTACCTTTTTGGATAATTTTTGTTTTTCTTTTTTAAACACACTGACACACGTTATTCGCATATATAAAATAACATAACTTTTAGAACCAGTTGTGGGTAGCAAAGTGAAATAAGGTTAGAACCGTGCGTGGTGATACTTGCATCTGAAGTTAAGAGGCTTTCGTACCCCCCAGTACAATTGAAATTTCAAGATTTCTACCGAACTGCCAAATTTACGGACGGAAGTAATAAACGTCGTAGTTGACCCACCCCCTAATAAACTTTAAGCATAGGCAGCTTTTATGTGAACAATGGTATAGACACCAAAAAGAGGAATCATTAACTTTGAAGCTAAATGTGTTCATTCCATTGTTAATTATCCCTTATTGCCATATGTCTCGGAACCCTGGGACCAATAATTTCGGGGAGCAAACAATTCTGCCGATAAAAATTATGAAGTTTCTCTGACATAATATTCGTTTGCCAAAATTCGTTGTCACTTTTAATTTCTTCAATATTCATATTATTTGGCACCGCGCAAATACGCAATATACGTACAATTTGTCTTTTTGATTACATGCAACCTGCCCTTAATTTGGTAATACCAGTTGTGATTTTTATTTATAACAAAATTTCCATCATTCTGGATCTTCCATAACAATTTTTTTTTTTTTGTAAAATTACCTCGAAACATTTAAATTGGATATATATATATATATACGCCGCGTATGAACATTTTATTTCCACAATCGTTTTATTTCTTGATTTAGCACTATACCATTTGTCCACTTTCAAACTATAAACTACAGTAATGAAATGACCAACTAAAAATAAAATTATAATGATAAAAACCGAAGTTTAAGCATAACTTTGTATTAATGAAACACACTTTGCGAGATAAGGCCTTTCTTAAAAATAAGGTACTTCATTGAATTAAATAAAAAGCACTAACGAATATTCCATCGGTACTAACGAGGCAAACTTTATCACTAATTTAACTAAAATCTAACGTTTTTTGAGAGTTTTTGAAATCTTTTTTTTTTTTCTCTTTAAATGTTTGTAGATAACAGAAATTTTAAAGGAACTATGGAGCACTAACGAACCACTAACGTTTGACACCACTAACATTATAAGAAAACAAGATACTTATTTTAATGCCTGGCACCAACGAGCACTAATGAAACACTAACGTTTCAGACTAACTATTAGAATCCAACATATTTTAAGGAATGAATTTTTTGGAAAATATCTGTTTTTCTCCGTTAGAGGTATTTTCAGATTTGGTGGCGGAAACAAAAGACTGAGAAATCTCGAAAAATTGTATTATCAATGTCAAATTTCTCAAAGACATTCGTGATTTCGCCAGAAATGCAGCAGATTGGTAATAAGAAGGTTTATACATGGTCAAAGTAGAGAAATATTTGCAATACGTTTGATTTTGTAACATTTCTCAGTCTTTTGTTTCCGCCACCAAATATGAAAATACCTCTATTTGTAAAGCACCAACGAAAATCTTTGAGGCACTAACGAACACTAACGAAGCACTAACGTTTGACACTAACTTTATTAGAATCCAACATATTTTGGAGGCTGGATTTTTTGGAAAATATCTGTTTTTCTCCGTTATTTGTAAAGCACTAACGAAAATTTTTGAGGCACTAACGAGCACTAACGAAGCACTAACGTTTGACACTAATTTTATTGGAATCCAACATACTTTGGGGGCTGGATTTTTTGAAAAATATCTGTTTCCCCCCGTTATTTATAAAGCACTAACGAAAATTTTTGAGGCACTAACGAGCACTAACGAAGCACTAACGTTTGACACTAATTTTATTAGAATCCAACATACTTTGGGGGCTGGATTTTTTGAAAAATATCTGTTTTTCTCCGTCGTTTGTAAAGCACTAACGAAAATTTTTGAGGCACTAACGAGCACTAACGAAGCACTAACGTTTGAGCATAATTTTGAAACAATGAAACACACTTTGGGGGCTAAGGCCATTTTTAAAACAGGGTACTATTTTTTAAATATAACGAGAGGCACTAACGTCCATTTTAGAGGCACTAACGGGCACTAACGAGGCACTAACGTTTGAGCCTAATTTTGTTATCATTTGACATATTTTGGGGGCTAACTTCACGGAGCCCTAGAATGGGGCAAACTCAACAAATTAAAAACAAAATTACATAAATTGGAACACATTGGAGAATTGTCACCAAATTTTAGAAGAGACACTTTGACCCAAAATACTACAATGTTTAAGTCCTTAAATTCTGAAAGATCGACATTTCTGAGGATTCGCCATTCTCTGTCGACTTCATTTAATTGATTGTGCGTTATAAGAGAGGGAAAATTAAGGGCTAAAGGTCCTATAGATAAGTGATTCCCAGAAATAACTTGCAATGGTGAAATAACAGATAACTCTTTCAGAATCATTGTTGTTTTATTTTTGTTGTCAAATCTTTTATATATTTGTGCGCAACCTTCGATGAAAAAATATAAACATCTTCTCCTGAAATCTAGTAGCTCCTGTTCGTTTAACCCATGCGATTTATTACTAATAGTTCCCATGACAAATGCACCTAAATAAATTTTCTCAATTTCAACAAAATAATAGGGATTTCTATATTCTACATTTTCTAATTGTGTTGTATCTAAATATTCTTTTTTGATATAGCAGTCTAAAATGGTTCTTAGAACAGATGTTACTTTATTGTATAACGTGTGAATTTTGATATCTTCAGACTGCATTTCAAGGTTTAAATTATTGAAAAAAGGTAACACGAAATCCAAAAAATGTAAATATAATTTAACACAAGGATTTCGAAGTCTATTCAAAATATTTTCACCCTGCAAATTTTTTTCTACTAAATGAGCATTGGTAAAGTATAAAACTAAAGCATTGTATTGTTCCAAAAATCGTTTTGTGACAGACAACAACGAAAGCCACCTCGTTTGCGACAGATACAGAATTTTATGAGGTTTGATGTTCAAAAATTCCTGAAATTCTGAAAATTCTGATTGCCTTTTGAAACTAAACTGCAAAAATGTATGTACTTCCCTGATAAGATCTTCAATCATCTGGGGTAACTTTTCGCAAGCATAATTTGCACATAGGTTAAATGAATGACATACACATTTCATAATAAATAAATCAGGAATATCATTTATTAATTTTGTTGATAGAGAATTATGAATCCCCATCATGGCACTTGCCCCATCAGAAGCAAAACCTATTAAATTAGTTTTGTAATTAATGTTATGTTGTAAAAAGTATTCAATAATTGTATTATAAAGGGCATCAGCAGTACCGCTTGGCATTTGCAATAAACCCAAGAATATATCATTTACTTTATATCCATCAAATACTCTAGCTACTAAAGCTAAATGCTTTATGGTTCCTTTATCGGTCGACTCATCTGCAATTAAAGAAAACTTTTTACAGTTTAATAATTCTATTGTTTTTTGAAAACTGTAGGATCCTATAACATTATTTACAATAGATGTGGCTTTCTTTCGACTACACGTAATTTTTTGTGCTATTTCAGAATCTGTGAATGATACTCTAATGACTTCTGATAAATGATCCAAAGTATTGAAAGCAATATTATGTTCTACAGCAAATGCAGCTATTCTGATTTCAGCATTTTTAATTTTCTTTTCTAAAACTATTTTTTGTGTAAACGAAGACATATCCGTTAAGGATTGTTGGGTATGAACTGACTTAACTAATTTATTATGCAATTTTCCTTGAGAATGTTTGATGATCTCAGATTTACCGCAAACAATGTCTTTATTGCAAACTTTACAATTGGCGAAGTTGGTTCCCTTTTTGCTTCTTTGCAGCCAACCTTTAAATTGGAGATCTTCCTCCCATTGGATATTATATTTTTGAGCGTACCTTTTGTTGTCTCTCTTTTTCCTCTTTTTAGAAACTTGACCTTCTGCTGATGAAGATGGTGAATCTGAATGGTCCTTGGACGTTGAAGGTCGTGGAGATGACATTTTGAAATTTTCTATTGTAAAGAGAAATAGAAGGGCAATGGTAAAATTTAAATCGTTTAAGACAGAATTTGAGTTCAGCAGATTCGTGCTTTTAGTTTTTGTCTGTTTTTGAATAACAAATACATCACGAAATTCGAATTAAGGCCGTGGTTTAATTTAGCAGTTTCCTACTTTCAGTTTTCTGCTTTTTTTTATTTAATAGTTAACGACTTTGAAATAAAAATAATAAATCACGGCAGTCACATTAAGTTTTGCTATAGTATAATATTTATGAATTCCATCTCGAATTTATATCTTTTTAGAATAATATAATGCAATAACTCAAATACCCACTGTCGGTAAATGACATGGTACGAGATATTATTTTAAAAATATATAAATTGAAGTTGATATTCTTCAGTATTAAACTATTACAAAACTTAATTCGATTCTCGCAATCTATTTTTTTATTCAAAAACATTAAATCAAAAAGAAAACTGAAAGTAGGCATCTCCTAAATTAAAACTCGGCCTTAAGTTTTGCAACCGCATGCATGTTTTTAAAATAATGCTGTTATGTTCATGCAGACGGTAGAAAAAAAATTAAGTCATCACGGTCACAAAAATATTTAATAATATGAGTAAGCTTGTGTGTATCACTGATCAATAAAAATAAAGTTTAGTGCATTTCGAAACTTCCAACAAAGGTGATTACGAATTATATTAACTACTTAGTCAAGAATTACCTGTTTTTTTTTTCAAACTGTCTGTATGAACTTGCGAACACTATATTTTCGATGTGCGTTTATAGCCTATTTTTAATATTTTACATCTTCGTTTCAATGACACCCACTACATTGAGAAAAATACAAAATATTTTTTTAGTATTGAAGGATTACAAAATTCATTTCGAATCTCGTTATCTATTTTTCATTCAAAAAAATTCATTAATAAATGAGAAACAACCGAACACTTTAAGTAAGAATCAGATAAACTAAACCTCGTTAATAAAACAAAAGTAATTTTGTATCTACATATACTTACATTAAATAGATATAACTAAGCTGTACAGATAAAACTAAACTTATTAGTGAATTAAAAAATTCATTCACATTTACTTCTCGAAAGCTTGAATTAAAATGTGAAAAATAAAAAACAGCACAAGCTGTTATAGTTATACTTCAGAGCAGGGACTTTTTCCAAGGGATTTACCTTATTTTATTATATTGTAGTAATTTGATCGATTTGCAAACGTGCTTAAAATTTAAAATCGGTAGAGCACCGGTTCGGAATGTGTATAGATGTTATCGCGTTATTAACCTTTGAATTTCCTACTAGCCATAAGATGGCGGACTACTATTTAAAAAAATATGTAATCAGTGGTTTAAGCACAGATAAGGGAGATTACAGATAGCCGATGTAATGGCTATTATTGGCAACACATTTTAGAGACGACCGCTAGGTTCTAGCGGTCGTCTCCAAAATGTGTTGCCAATAATAGCCATTACACCGGCTATCTGTAATCTCCCTTATCTGTGGTTTAAGTTTAAAACTTTTTAAAATGAATTGTGATACAATATAGGTAGCTTAAATACAGACGGTTGTATTAAATTTTCCCTAGATTTTGACCTATTTATATTAAAATTCCCTTTTTCCCTAAACGAACATAAAATTCCGTAGATCTAGGGAAATTTCCCTAAATATCGCAACCCTGCCTCAGATAATGGTCAGACGAAACTGTATATTATAATTTATGCAAATCTGCTAATCGGACGAAACTGTAATCGCCGACAATCTACGATCGCTGTAGCAGGTGATCATTCATGATTAGCAATACATAAATTTTCAGAATAAAGCCTATGTCTTTCCTATAATGTTCTACCATGAATTCGTGGAACTAACTTCCACCTATGATTTTACAAATTGTAAAAGGTTGACATCTGTGTTTATTTAAACAATGACAATGCATAAAAATAATCATTATTATTAAGTACACAATTAAGTATTTGGTAACTGATAAATATTTTTCACTTTTGCGCATTCTTCTAATTTTAATTTTTCTCTATAAAAGTTTATGCATCTTGATCAGCTTCATTCGATAAATGTTCGCGGACGTCGTTTAAAATTACTTCGTCTATTACTAGCGCAACAGGCTCTACCATATTCAAACTTGGGTGCGTGACCCACTTGACAAACCACAAATTTAGAGAAGGATGAAAAATACGTATTTACTAATGTATAATAAGCGAGTATATAGCGATTTTGCCTCGTGGGGAAAGGTGCAATATCACCAACACGACACACTTGTAGCGCGGATGTGATTTTATACATACACTATATGCATTCTTAGTACGTTTATCTATTCTAGACGATGGGCAGGGACGTTTCAAAAGTCTACATCAAACAACTGAAATGTATGTTTATTTTTACGAGAAAGACAAATCGAGTATACATAGCAACCCATATGTTATAAAGCTGTTTATATACAAATTCATTATTGAATATACTTAGAAATATTGTTGTTAGATATACAGGCTGGTGTATAATAGAAATAGGATGTAGATGTATATAATTAATGTGAGGCTCCGACGTTTAAATAAAATTAAATATTTATTTATCGCACCGATATATGTATTCCTATTCTATTTTCACAATTTAAAACTCTTCAGAGTTATACTCATTATATCCATAAAATACTCATTATATTCATAAAAACTCATTATATTTATAAAACCTAAATTACCATCTATATATTTGAATGTCCGAGGTAAATATCAATATATGATCCTTAGTGTTTTGTGATATATGCTCATATGTGAGTTTCAACAAATAATCACTAATTTTCTCAGGCTTTCCTCAATTGTTTGAGTAACTCATATATTTTATCTAGCAATACACCCCTCTCAGAACACGGAATTCCAAAATATTGTAGACTTAATTCTCCAACACCAACAACCAAATCCCGAAACTCATTATATTCATAAAACCAACGGTTTTTTAAAAAATATAAATTCCCATTTATATATCTAAATGCGCCATCAACGGCTGTAGGAACACCGGAAAATTTGTCTGAAATTATACCACGAGTTTTTAATGTTAAATTACAATCATCAATTTCGATATAGTAGTTGTTATTATAGAATATATAAGACTTTCCGGTGTATGTGCTAAATACTGCATTAATTTTAGTATTATTTGGAATACCTATTCTATTTAAACTGTAGATGTTTTTTATCTTAAAACTAGGGAAGTTAATCTGATAAAACCTGTCCGAGGTAAATATCAATATGTGGTCCTTAGTGTTTTGTAATATATGTTCATATGTTAGATTCTTTGGGAGCTCCAACAAATAATTATGAATTTTCTCAGGTTTTCCATATGGATGATGTTTTTTCTGAATATTCATAGTCCATACCCATTGTTTATAGATAATATACATGTGATGGTTTGAAGTAACTAACAAATTATTTGGTTGAATATCACACAGATGCGGTGCGATTTCATTTTCACCATCTTCAACAACTGCTACAGTACTTTTTGAGCCATACAGACGCTGAATCGCCTCAATGTCGGTTTCAGATAAAGCAGTAATATCATTACCATAAAATGGATACATTACTGATGAAACGTCAGAACTATGCGGTAGACCCAAAGTATGCCCAATCTCGAGTAATATAGTTGTAAAAAATGATGTCACACCTGCTGATGAACCATTCTGACCAAAACTCCAGTTTTCACTTCTATCCAAATGTATTTCAACACAACTATTTGCACCATTCGGGAAATAAGCATGTGCTAAAGCTCCACCAACGCCATCAAAGTTAAGTTGACATTGCCCTTTCATACACCGCTGATTATTTTTATGCGCATAAGCTTGATCAGCAAACGAAATCACAATATCTGGACTCTTTACACCGTAGATGTAAAAGTTATTATGTATATACATGTACATACATACATGTATATACTTTTGCCAAATATCAAAGGCCATTTGTGTAATATTTTGTGCAGACGGACCCGCCGCTGGAAAGTACCACAATACATTATTTTTATTCCACTTAAGTGTATAATCTTGAAAATCTATTGGCTGATCGGAATTACCACAGCGCGGCTTCCTTATCAACTCCATAGTCTCATCATTGTCAGTTCCATCAATCGTTAAATTATAAAGTTCTTGAAACTTAATTATGCCATCTTCCAACTCCGCAATTGATGTCTCAGATGTAGTTAAATAACCATATTGCTGTAGATAGATAGATATCTCAGTTGTAGATATAATATTAACTAAATGTATTAAACACACGATAAACAGACTAAACAACATGTTTGTGTGATATATTGTTAGGGTTAAAAGGAAAACTAACACTACAGCGAAATATCAGTCACATAAATAGACAATTCAAAAAATTTTGGGATGTAATTTATATACACCAAAGGCAGACGTAAAACGCGTAAGTTTTACATAACACATATGGTGTTGAAATGTAAATGCAAATCGCGTATACATAGCAACCAATATTACAAAGTTGTTTATATATCTAAATTATCGCCAAATCCGCGAATATAATTATAGATCCAGGTGTTGACATCTAAGATAAATAGCGGGTATATAATATTATTTACAGGCTACAACAAAACGCTTATGCATAGTTTACCTAATATGTACAACATTGATGCGTATTTATATAAATACACACGTGTATATTTTTATGAGATGTGAAGCGCAGTGATTAATGTATGCACTTTATGTAGATTACAAAGTTGTTTATATCTAACATTATTGCCAAGTCCACAAATATATTATATTATATTATTATACGTGTGTTATACAGTGTATAGAAAATGTTTTTCAATTACAAAACGGTACACATAATATATTACTACAAACTATAAATATAACAAATTTAGATTATTAGACCATCAGAAATTTGAGTTACACAAGGAATGTTAATATCTATGTACCTGCATTAGTTTGCATGCAACAAAGCGATTTGTTGCGTATCACAACGAACAGGTATGTATTAATAACGATTAAATATCCCGTTGTATATGATATTTTTCTACGACCCCCATAATAATGCAATATTAATTTTGACACTCTAACATATGTATTACAAACACATTATACAAGGAATGTTAATATCTATGTTTTACCCACATTAGTCTGTGTAACAGAAGTGATTAGACAACTAATAGACTTAGTCCCATTACAGGCCATCCCATTACAGGCCGCGGAGCAATGGAGTAGCATTACAGGCCGCGAAATTGTTATGCCGTAAATGTAGGATTGAACGGTGTCATTACAGGCCGCGACGAGAAATTGGCAATAAAAACTATCAATTATGATTAATTATTTATTATAAAGTTTATTATAACATACATACATAATTATTTATATTTACAACATATACAACATTTTACAATTTTGATTAGTTAATTAAACTAATTACGTTTGCTAAATACGACGAGAAATTGGCAATAAAAACTATCAATTATGATTAATTATTTATTATAAAGTTTATTATAACATACATACATAATTATTTATATTTACAACATATACAACATTTTACAATTTTGATTAGTTAATTAAACTAATTACGTTTGCTAAATACGACGAGAAATTGGCAATAAAAACTATCAATTATGATTAATTATTTATTATAATGTTTATTATAACATACATACATAATTATTTATATTTACAACATATACAACATTTTACAATTTTGATTAGTTAATTAAACTAATTACGTTTGCTAAATACGACGAGAAATTGGCAATAAAAACTATCAATTATGATTAATTATTTATTATAATGTTTATTATAACATACATACATAATTATTTATATTCACAACATATACAACATTTTACAATTTTGATTAGTTAATTAAACTAATTACGTTTGCTAAATACGACGAGAAATTGGCAATAAAAACTATCAATTATGATTAATTATTTATTATAAAGTTTATTATAACATACATACATAATTATTTATATTTACAACATATACAACATTTTACAATTTTGATTAGTTAATTAAACTAATTACGTTTGCTAAATACGACGAGAAATTGGCAATAAAAACTATCAATTATGATTAATTATTTATTATAATGTTTATTATAACATACATACATAATTATTTATATTTACAACATATACAACATTTTACAATTTTGATTAGTTAATTAAACTAATTACGTTTGCTAAATATAGCAAAAATGCAAATATTAAAAATTAATTAAACTTGCTAATTTGGGAAGTGCTTGCTCTACATCTTGACTTTCTTGTATTTGCGACACTATCCATTTATCCTCCTATCCATTTGAATATATTTTGCAGCACGCTTTTTTGGGGATATATTGTGGTCAATCCTTTGTTGAATAATGTCGTAGTGCCTTGAATCGTTTTTTAAAGATATAATTAATTCCATTAGATTTGGCTTCGACTTGCCAATATGCCTGTTTAGACGACTATGCCCAAGATTCGCATACATTCGTCGTTCTATGACGTTCTTCATAGCATATCCACATGTCTTGCACTATAGAATTTTCTAACCATTGTGTCACAAAATAATCATTAAAGTCCATTATTTCTCTAAAATTGGGGGAGCTTTCCATTATATACAGCCAGCCATCGTCAATATATTGGGAAGGTAAATGAGCTAATGCAGCTGTAAGCTTTATATGCTTCCTGATGTCTTTGTCTTCCCTGTATCTTTTAGCCAATCCCAATTCTTGCACTTTTCGCCATATGCTTTGGTTAAAGTGAAAATTGCAACCTTTGAGTTTGCAATCAGGGAACATTTCTCTGCACGCTAATATTGTTGACGTTTCAAAATCTATCTTCATGCTCCTTGGGTTGAAATTTGGAATATGTTCTTTCATTAACGTGAACAACTTTATGTAGGTGTCTTTTTTTCTGTTAGGTAGTAACGCGTACAACGCTGGTCGTACACTAGTCGTTTCTTCGGTACTTTTTAAATCCACGTGGAATGTATATAGTTGATCAAATAATGAGTTGCAACATTTAAATGTACCATCCCCAAAAATTGTATTTTTTGACGATAATCCCTGTATACCCAGCTTACTTCCAAAGCCGATAATTCGATCTGTCGTACCTTGATCAAAAATTGTGAAATTCTCTCCATCTTCAGTTTTATTTATATAATCGGGAACTATAAATTCTGCTCTAGTTTTTGGTAACGCAGGTACCCCTAGAGCTTTATTTCTGTGTCGGTACAAGGATGATTTTATAGACTCATATGCTGGCATTTTTGTAACAAATTCCAATCCACTATCTTTAATTTGATGAAATTCTTCTTCATACACTTTTGGTATGCATGTCATTTCCTGTCTGGCACGTTTTCTACAAATTGATTTGCACTTCTCAACATCGGTATATGCAACGTTAGGTATTACTAAACAATTGTGTTGACTGGTGCGGATAACCTTATTTTCATTGTTCGTTGTAATTCTGCCGCTGCATTCTAACTTTGAATTGCTATTTACACATCTCCAGTTTTTGGTAAAATTTTTGTTAGTTCTCTTCAAACAATATTTAAATCCTTGATAGAGAACTTGCGGATTTCCCCTTGCACTCTCAATAATTTCAACACAATCCATGGCAACTTTAATTTTCACACTGTGTTAACCGTATTGAAGTTCACTACGTACTAATAATTATACTAATAACTACTTAACCATGACAACTTAGAAAATACACCTATTGGTCGGAATGTCGTCATTTTGTAATTATTAAGTACAGGTAATAGATATGCATTGCATTTTGTAATCGCAAATACATCAATACACACAAATGGATAAGGCATTAGGATTAGGATTATAGGATAATAGGTTATTAAGAGTTTCTGGATGTTACGCACATTAAAATATTGTTGAATGTGAAAGTAACTTGATTATCTAGGGTTTTTCCTATTCCGCATATTGTTAAATCTATGGGAATTAATGAATCATCGCGGCGGCCTGTAATGAGACTCGGTTTTTGGTCAAAAAGGGATGCGGCCTGTATTGACACTGTTTCAGGTAGTTTTCAAACGCGGCCCGTAATGGGACGGCCTGTATTGGGACTACACGCAACTAATATGTGTGTATTAATAGTCAGTAAATATTACGCTGCATCCGACATTTTTCTAGAACCATTATACAGGGTTGTTTATATCCATATCATTTTCTCTTCCCCACAATTAATTGTATTATTAGATGTGCTGACGCAATACTTCGTCTATTAAAATGAGGATCTTCATTATGACTCCATATCCAATTGGAATACAGATTTTTCATTAATATATAAGTTTATATCTAATAGGAATGGACGCCTCACTGGAGAGTAAACAGTTGGTCTACACGGTGTTCCAAAGTGTTGAATAAAGGTGTATTAAATATACCCCGTTGCATATATTTTCTATGACACCATAATAATGCAATATTAATTTTGACATTCTATTACGTATGAGAATTTCAAATTATAGAATTTTAAAATTTTTTAAATTATTCAAAATCCTGTTATAAATCTTCTCTTAATAAATCTCTATAGAATGTATACATGAAATCTTTGAAACAAAGTACTACACGCAAAAGTAAAAACTTTTATCAAACCTATTTTCGATAAAAGATACACTTCAGGTATGAATTTCGAAAAACTTTGTAATAATGTTCTTCTCGGAATTAATTTTGAGTACATATGAATTCTTAAATTTATTTAAACTTAGTAGTTCTCGAAATATTGGCAAATTCGATTTTTTCACTGAAGTAAACTACTACCTGTCTAACAATTTTGCTAAAAATCTAATCAGATCTCAAGAGGGAGATTACAATCATAAATATAAAATTTGGAATTGATATCTATAGTCGTTTAGCTGTTAATAGTTATGATTCTATTTAATTGTAAACAATTGAATTTAATACATGATACTTTGTGACCCATCAATCAATATGGTCGCAAAATTACCTTGAATTAACAGCATGGTTTCTGATGAAGTAGTAGTCAAATAGGAATATATACGGTGCTCCAAAAGTGTTGAACAAGGAGATAAAAGGTTAACTTCTTTAGATAGAATTTATTTTTAGACACCGAGAATGATAATTACCTTAGTATGAAAATTAAAATCGTATTTGTGTGTTCTTTGTTTAATAAAATTATTTATTTATATGACTTTAATTGTACTTAATATTAGAATTTTAATATATTGTGATCGTATTAAACAACAAATTTCTTAGTCTTCAATTGAATGTAATACCTTACAGATATATGTATTTCTATTACATAGCAATATGCATCATAATACACACGTTCTTGCCGGCCGCATCACACAACTTTTTGTTACACATAAATAAATTACTATTTATCAATCTAAATGGTGGTGGTAATCATAATACAAATTCATATATATAGAGGATTTAAAATATATCTAGCAATTGCAATCGTTCCAACATAGCAATAACAATACTAAAATGGCTACTATACCATCAACAATTTTAATTAAATCATTAGATCATAATTTACTGCCACCCAAAATGCTACATGTGGTAGTTAAAGAATTATTCAGGTAAGATAATTTATATAATACATTAATTTATATTTTATTGTTTTTTTGTTAATTTTATTTAGATTTGGTGTCGCCAAAATTGGATTTCGAGGTTCACAGGTTGTGGTGAACTTGAAATATTCCCCGACGGGGGAAACACTAAATAAAAAATTTGGGAACCTACCAATAAAATATATTCGAATGAATAGTACTGAGGAAGATGAGATAGCTTTATTTGAAACAGCAGTAAACCGTTTTAATTTAAATATTGGTAATGTAGAAGAAGAAGAAACAAAATAATTTTTGATGAGTAATAGTTCACTACCACCACAAAAACAAAAGAGAACAAGAATTGAAGAGGAGGTGGAAGAAGAAGAGCCCAAACAGAAAAAAATAAACAAATTTAAATTATTGGACTTTACTTATGATGAGGATGCTGCAGACTTTTGCAGCCAAAAATATGATTGTAAAATAAAAAAACAATAAAAATAAAAAATCTTTTTAACTACATCTTTTTTATTTAATTAACTATTTATACAATATATAAAAATCTGCCAATAGGATACAGTGTCATAATGGGCGACATTAAAGTACAGGTTCGCTTCTGAAGAGCTTTTGAACGGATTCAGAAGCCAACTGTATCAATTTTAATAAACTATGCTGCCGCTTCAAATTAAGTAAGTATCCCTACTTACTATCTTTAATATTTGATAGAACACTCCACAGCGTAAACCAGTCTCAGTTTGTCTAAGTATCAGTTCATTTGTGCACTTAATTTCTCATAAAACATTAAAATTGAGGCTAGTAAGATTTAAAACAATTACATCTAAAGTAATAATTCTATAATTTTTTTAATTCTTTCCAGAAACTTATAATGAATTTATTGATGAATCTCTTAAAATGATTGATGGCAACATCGTTAAGGAAAAACAACTAATTGGACAGTCATCATACTTTTTAAACAAAAGTGGTTCCAAGTGGCTCAACATCGGCCTTAGTCCAGCAGCTGGATACGTCCCCATCATTCAGCTTCGT
Source organism: Amphimallon solstitiale (assembly GCA_963170755.1). Lineage (NCBI taxonomy): Eukaryota > Metazoa > Arthropoda > Insecta > Coleoptera > Scarabaeidae > Amphimallon > Amphimallon solstitiale. The sequence goes on from OY720677.1 coordinate 52,774,265, forward strand.
TCCCCGACAAGCTGTATATATTCTAAGTATTAATAAACTCTGTGGTTGTTTGTATGCGTTAAAAATAGGGAGCAATATCTCCATCGTGCATATTAACTGTTGATAAAGTGCTGCAGATATACTTTAAAGAGTTATTACAGAGCTTTACATATTGCTGTGACTCTTACAAATTTATAAATATATAAATAAATTTAATTTACTTAATTAAAGCGTAACTGAGAGTCAAGCACGCATCCCAGTGCTAGGCCTTATGCTAGACTAAGATACGGTGAACTTTCTGCTGAAAGGTAGGTTAAGCAAAACATTTTACATGCAACTAGCTCAGTTTGAAAATAAATAGTTCTCTCAGGGGCAGAAAATATGAGTTGATTCTCCTGCTCTTTAATTATCTCCAGGTCAGGTAAAGAAATAAAATACAAAATAAATCTTAATATCTAATTTATTAAAATAAAATAATTCTAAAACGAATCCAAAAGTTTTTGTCTACAAATATTTACACACCAAAGAAAAAAAAAAAACAATATTCAGTCATAATTCAAATTTATATATCATCATCAATAAAGTATTACAAGAAATAAAGAATAAATGAAATTATGATGTCGTGAAAACTTACATCTAAAAATGTGAACGTGATTATTATGATTAATATTTGTCATAGATACATGTAAACAATCAAAAATAAAATAAATTACCCGTGATGAATTGTACTGGAATATAAATAAAAATAAAATTTGTGCGGTCTACTGTTTGCTAACAAAATATAGACATTAAGGAAATGGCTTTGCCCTAATTAGTCCTGTCTGGCGCCTTTTCTCGCTCCCAACACAGTACCATCAGATAACAAATTCACACAGATGAGTATCCCAAAGTTCCACCCTACGAGCATGTCATTTTCAACTCGTTGGACGCAACCCGAACATACATCACTATGCGCACATTCCTTAAGGAATATATATAAATTTTAAATTAAATAAGTAAAATGAAATAAAATAATGTCTCTGCGTATTCAATAAATTAACTCAGCCCTGATTAGTTCTGCCTGGTGCCTTTTCTCGCTCCCAAACGCAGTACCACCAAGACCAATTCGTGTTTTTCAAATTCACCAGGACTCCATGCTATGAATTAAATTATGACATAATTCATTTCACACATCCCTGATGTATTATTCAACACGTTAATATTGAACACCCAAATACAGCAAAAATATACTTAATACACATATCAAAAGAAATAATATATACATTAGAAAATAAACTTTACCTTTTTCGCGAAATTCCAATACAAAAGACACCACTACAAATAAAGAATTTGGTACGCCACTATACACACATTTATAACAAATATTGTTTAATCACCTTAATTCTTCGTACATCGTATTAAACTCATCCATCATAAATTTTCAATAAAAATTCGATTCACTTATCTATATAACCTAAATACACATAAAACAAAATTATTAATTTCAAATATCTTTTGTAGGATAAATAAATTTAAAAGAAAAATAAAGTATACGGAAATGAAATGATTATGTTATTCAAAGTTATCATTACAAATACTAGAAGGTTTTGTCATAATGTATGGCATAGTACCCCTACATGCAAAACAAAACTCTCTAGAAAAAGAAAATAAAATGAAATTAAACAAATTCAAAAACCGAGTTCATAAATAAAAGTATTTTCATACATAAGTAATTATTCAGATACATTTAGACATTTCAATGTGATACGCGCTGCATGTTAAAAATAAAAATATTATAAGTGTGGAATCTTGTTAAAATTTTATAAGTATCGAAAATCTCAAAATTTATTCTAAGTCCGGATTTTTAAAATAATCCTTTTAAAAAGAAGGAGGGAGTGGTTTATTACCTACTTTTAGACTAGTTAATATTGCGGTTTTCACCAGCAATCCCGGAAATTTTATCCGTCCGCGCTTTTATGCTTAAATTTCTTTATAAAAACATCCGGCCACTTTCGGCAAACACGAATCCACTTCCAAAATTGTAAATCGACGGTGCTGCTCTTATCGGTCGCATGGGGAAACAGCGTATATAAGATCCTTGAAAAAGGTAAACAAACATGCGAATATAAATTCGTCTATACGTTTATGACTCAGCCGTGCACCTGATAAACAATACTTTTTACGCCGGTCCACCCAGTCAATCTTTGCCAATGCCAGAAGTGTCTGTGCGAGAAACACCTGCTCGATCCTTTTCACATAACATTTAATACGTCTTAATATTATAACCTTATAAAAATTTACTAAGATTCTTTTATTGTTTTACTTAAATAAAAATAAAGTTTTAGTAAATTATCAATATAGTGAATATTTATACACATCATAGTAAAAATGAATAAAGTAAAAATTAATTTAAATAAAACTTGGGGTGATACGTTTGCATTTGTTATTTGTAAAAAGTTAAAATTGATATTGATGTAAGCAATAGTGAAATACAGATATAATGTACAGGATGTTATCTATCAAACATTGAATTGGTAAGTGAATAACACTATTTACAATTTTTTTTTAAATACAACTTAAAGTTCATTGCCACATTCTTATTATTTTGTAAATTTCTTGATTGTTGTTCACTTCATTCTTGAACCATCTCTTCGTATTGTCGGGAAGTTTTATTCGTATTTTCTTTGTTTTGCTCACATTCGGAAATAAAGGGAAAACATTCATGATCGTCGGTATACGTTGGTTAAATTTATCATGAACCTCTTTTACCTTTTCAATTTCTAACGATGATGTATTGTTGACAGGTGGATTATCATATGCGTTTACCCAGCTTATCGTTCCTGGTGATTGACATCTTAAAATAAAGTACAAATGCTGTATCAGTTACTTGATTATCATACAGATTATACGAGGACAACCAAGAAACACACATATACACGAGTACAAACATAGATATCCATAGAGTACAAAGTGAAATTAAGTGAAGCATTACTTAGATTCAAAGTTATTTCATTCTGCTACCCTCTTCGGCCTCGACGGAGGCCCCTTAATATTGCTTGACAGGCCGGATCATGCCTTCCGCAGCCATCCTGCACGCAGTCTCGTTCGACACGCGAACAACGGACCCATTTAACAACATGACCCGCTGCCTCCGTCGAGCCTTGCGACTGGGTACCCCGAGCGTCAAACTATAATAGAAAAGGCTCGACGCACCGAGGCACAGAAGTCGGGCGGATCCCTCACGTCCGGGAATACATTCATCTGCTTTTCTGGTCTATAACAAATTCCATTCCCTATATAACCTGGTTACCAATTACATGTACTCCAAGTTATCCCTATTGATTGCTTACTTATGTAGAATTTATTTATTCTGTCACTTTAATTTATACAGATCACGTTTACATTACCTAATTTATTATTACTCATGAGGAATTTATTAACTTAAATAAATAAATACCAATGTACATATAGATATAAATATGAATAAATATAAATAAAGAAAAATTCTTACCTTTATTAATCACTTATGTATATAAAATGAACGCACACAAAAGAAAATCTTATTTAACTAAACATAAAATTGCAAGTGATCTGAAAACCATTTATTTACATATCATTATTTATTCAAGATCACTGCATAAATATCCCTATGGGAATATCTGCAATTTATAAGCGAGAATCGCTAATGCCAATGGTATAAATTCAAGATTTCCCATAAATACCAGTTAATACACTTATAAATTACTTATCATATATTTTACATTAAACATAAATATCCGCCATCTGTGAATAAATTTAATTTATTTCTGCATTATTTTCGAGATCATAATCATATAATTTTGACACATGAAGTCTGCCTTCGACGCGTTCATTATCCACTTCTGTTACCTCATAGGTTGTGTCATTTATCGCTCTACCTACACGATAAGGTCCATCGTAAGGAAGGTCCAATTTCGCACACTTATTATTGTCTCTCCGACCTAATCGATAATTTCTTATTATTATCATATCCTCCCTATTAAAGACTTTACGATTTTTGATCTTCGCATTCTCTTCCCCGGTATATTTTTGAGCTCTAACTCGTTGTTGCTCTCGTCCACGGTCTATTACCTCTTCTAAATTTTCCACAGGAGGAGTTTCTTGTCTCCACGGACGTGGTGGATATCTACCGAACATCAGTAGATATGGGCTAAGATTAGTGGTCACACTGGGTAAAAAGTTCATTGTATTTTCAACTTCCGTCAAATGCCTCACCCAGCCCACATGATTCTCATGTGTTCGCATTCTCAAATGCTTTATAACTTCTTGTATGTATCTCTCACAAGGGTTCCCTTCTGGATGTCTCACTGAAGAAAAATTTACTTGCACATTCATATAATTTAATTCTTGAATGAAGCGATCATTATTGAAATAACTAGCATTATCTACTAAAAGTCTTTGAAATTGACCTACTTCTTCTATAAATTGATTAATGCAAATTACCGCTATGTCGGTATTATATTTTCTGGTGAGATAAAGTTTCACATATTTCGTAAAAATATCTACCATCACAAATACATTCCTATATCCCAAATGTCCAGGTATTAAATTACCTAGGAAGTCTGCCGCAACTAAATCTAACTTATTTTCTACCCTAATACTATGTACAACATTTTTATTTACACGATTTTTATATTTACCTAATAAACATAGTTCACATTGTTTATTCCATCTTTCAACTAGACGTTTGTCTTGTTTAGCATAAAATTGCTCTCTAAAAACTAAGAATGTCTTTCTATTTCCAGGGTGTCCCAACCTCCTATGAATATCTAACATAACATTCTTTGCCAATTCACTTCCCAATACTAACAAATCATTGTCCCCTATTCTTTTATATAAAATATTATCTATCACTCTAAATCCTTTGTAATTGGGTTCTTGAAGTGCTTTTCTTTTTATGTCTTGCACATCACCTTCTCCTTGACTACGTTCTATGTTTTCTCTACTATATAACTCAGGAGCTACTTCAAAATTATAAGCATTGATCTGATATGATCCTGATTGCTTACTATGACCAAAGGCTCTGCTAAATGCATCTGCAACAATATTATCTTTTCCCTTTCTATGTCTAATCTTGAAATTATATTCACTCAAAAATAAAGACCATCTGTATAGTCGTGCATTTGAAAATCTAGTTCTCATTAAGAAAATCAAAGATAAATGATCAGTTTCTATTGTAAAGAAATTTCCCATCAAATAGTACTTGAGCTTAGAGACCCCATGTACCACTGACAATAGTTCTTTCTCTGAAACCGTATAATGACTCTCGTACCCCTTTAATATCCTTGAAATAAAGCAGATTGGTATCTCTTCACCATCTCTAACTTGAAAAAGTTCAGCCGCAATGGCATGATCTGAAGCATCACACCGTAAAATAAATTCTTCCTCAAATCGAGGCAGATTCAAAACTAACGCCCTAAAAAATTCTTGCTTGATTCCCTCAAAAGCTTCTATTCTTTCAGGAGTCCATTTAAATTTTACACCCTTCTTTATCATTTTAAAAAGAGTTACAGTCTTATCTGATATCTTAGGAATAAAGTGCTTATAATAATTCACTATACCTAAAAATCCCCTTAACATCTTTATATTCTTGGGTCTTGGGTAATTTCTTACTGCTTCCAACTTCTTTTCCTCTATAGATACAGTCTTACCATCTATCATATACCCTAAATAACTAACCCTATTCTTAACAAATTCACATTTCTCCAAATTAATTTTTAGACCATTTTTTTCTAATGTACTTAAAATAATTTTAACAGCTTTTAAATGACTCTCTAAATCTACATTAAATATTAAAATATCATCTACATAATGCGATACGTATTCCTCATATGGATCCAGTATCTGTTGCATGGCCCTTACTAGTGCAGCTGTGGCCGTTGATAAACCGAAAGGTACAACCTTGAAGGAATATACTAGAGAATTCATTAAAAATGAGCAATATTTTCTAGAATCCTTGTGTAAAGGTACCAACCAGAAAGAGCTCTTTAAATCCAATTTTGTAAACCACTTAGCGTTCGTACATTTTGCCAATAAAGTTTCTATGCTCTGTGGGGCTTCAAACTGTGCTTTGGTGCGACTATTGAGCATTCTAGCGTCAAGGCACAAACGTAGTTTCATCTCTTTTCGGTCATCTTCACTTTTCTTTACTACTACCACAATGGGATTAATGAAACTAGACTCTGATCGTTCTATTACACCATCCCTTAACATGTTCTTAATTTCTATTTTTACCTGTTGTTGATACTTATATGGAATTGGATAATTTCTTACTTTAAACGGCTGACTCTCATCAACTTCTAATTTATGTTCATAACCTTTCGCTAACCCTGGGCTATTATCAAATAATTTTGTATGTACTGCAAGAAGATTTTTTACTTCACTTACATATAGCTCATTACAATTCAAGTTAATGTCACCCATATTTATTTCCCGGTGTGAACATTTATTTATTATGTCACCCATATATTTCGTGGCGTCTTTCTTTTGAAGACCCTCCACATGGTGTGTACATTTATTATTTATTAAATTAATAATAATGAAAACAGCTTGTTTTAGATTTACACTGTGTTTATTAAAAATATATATGACAATTGTTTCGCTACCTTGTAGCTTCTTCGGATAAATGTTACAGAATGAAGTGTACAACGTAAACTTATTATATTGAAAATATTACTGACTACACTACGGTTTTCCCCGCAATAAACTTTAATTGTATTATAATGTACTTTATGTATCTATTTTAAATATACTCCGTGACAAATGAGTATCTTTACAACTACTTATAAATTATACATATTTAATAAAGGTGAAGAATTTAAATCTAATTTGTCATTCAATAATATATCTAAATTTTTTAGTCTGTTAATTTCTAGTGATTCTAAGAGATTTAGTTTTTTACTTTTATTTGCTATGTGTAATATCTCGAAATTATCATCAAAATCATGGTTGTTTTCAAGCAAATGAGTGGCATACGTTGAGTTCTCCTTTTTATTAGTAAACGCTTTTTGATGATCTTCTATACGTTTTTTAAAAGCTCTTCCAGTTTGACCTATGTATGCTTTATGGCATGTGCCACACGATAATTTATAGACACCCGATTTGTTATCTTTTGAAGTTTTATCTTTATTATTTTTAATAAATGTCCCTAAGTTATTGTTTGTTTTGTATGCTACATTTATGTTTTGTTTCTTAAGAAATATAGATAATTTTTTCTGTTCTCTACTAATGAAAGTGAATGAATTGAATTTCTCATTTGGTTTTTCTGTGATATTGAGGTAAGCTTCTTGCAGACATTTTTTATATAACTTATCCGAAATTAATTTATTGATAATATTAGGGTCATAGCCATTATTAAAAGCTATTTGTTTTATAATATTATATTCTTTATTGTAATCTTCTTTTGACATAGGAGTATTAATCAGTCTAAAAGTCATACTATGAAACGCCGCTAGTTTTTGTGGGTATGGGTGATTTGAATTATAATGTATCGTGGTATCCGTATGTGATTCTTTATGATAAATAGAAAAGTTAATTTTATTGTCGCGTTTTTTTAACGTCAAGTCTAAGAAATTGATACTATTATCATTTTCTTTTTCTATTGTAAATGTGATATTAGGGTCTAAAGAATTAATAAAATTGAATAATTTATTTAGTTGTCTATCTGTGCTTGTGTATCCTACTAGGATATCATCAACATACCGATACCAAAAAAACACATTATTCGTCAGATCTTTATTTTTAAAAATTCTATTTTCTAAGTTGTCCATAAAAATTTCCGCCAAAAGTGGTGATAACGGGTTACCCATAATGAGACCTTGGTTACTTTTGTATAATTTATTATTGAAACTAAAATAATTTTGTTCTAAACAAACTGATAACACATCTAATATTTCGTTCATTATAATCGGGTTTGTATTGTTAATTGTTAATAAGTGTCTAATTAATTCTATGGTTTTATTGGGCGGAATACTCGGAAATAAATTTTTAACATCAAAAGATATTAGTCTAAGGTTATCTGGTAATTTCAAGTCTTTTATATTGTTTACTAATTCATTACTGTTTTTTATACTATATTTTGGTTTAAATTTCGTGAATCTTATAATGTTTTCTATTAGATGTTTTGAAATTTTAACAGCTGGTGCTGTGATATACGAAACAACTGGTCTAATTGGGTATTCTTCTTTATGCAATTTTATTAACGAATACAATTTTGGTGGTTGTGGGTTCATAAGTCTAAATCTCTGCATTTCGTAAACACTATTACAATTAAAAAGGAATTTTGAGTTGTTAATTACATTCGTGATTCGTTTTTGGTAATCAAATGTAGGGTCTTCCACTATGACAGAATATTTTCCTTGTTCTAGAAAATTTTCTGTTTTTGAAATATATTCCTCTTTATTAATGGCTATAATAGTTTTTCCTTTATCTGCTCTAGTAAAAGTAATATTATTGTCTATAGCTATCTGATTTATATTCTTTGCTATGTTTATTTCTTCATTCTTAGGAGAATAGAAATTTAACTTTTTGATTATATTACTAGCTTGGCATTTACTATTTAAATCTTTTAAAGCTAATTCTGATTCTACTGCAATTAATTCTCTGTTTTTATTTTGAATTTTATTATCTGCCATTAGATTATAATTAAATCCTTTATTCAATAAATTAATTTCTTTATCATTAAAGTTAATGTCTGTGAAGTTACAAAATCTATTAAAAAATTTTAATTCTGTGAAATTATTCTCTACTTTATTTATTGGAATTGGTTTCTTAGATATTAATGTACTTAACTTATTACTTTGTGCGGTAAATTTTTTGTGTATTAATAGATTAACTTTAGTTCTCGTGTATAAATCTAAAGAGTCAAATTCAATCGGGTGTAGTCTATAAACTAACTCTGTGTGTACTACCTTTAAATAGATGGACGCCACTTCTCTTTTTGAGTATTGTAATTTCCTATCTTCTGTCACCCATTTTTTCATTCCCAAAATTCTTCCTCTTTTTGCCGATGTGCTCTTATTGCTGGTCTTCAAATTTACATAATTCGGGAACACTGAATTTTTGATACACTTGTTGTAAAACCAAATATTTTGTGTTGTTGCACTTCTCCGTAACAAAAGTTTGAAAAACTGTGAGGCTAAACAACTCGTGGTTGCCTGTTTCAACTGTTTGATAGATTCGCCTTTTACTTGATGTAAATCCATTATCAAATTAATAATAATGAAAACAGCTTGTTTTAGATTTACACACAGTGTAAATCTTTTTTAGATTTACACACAGTGTAAATCTAAAACAAGCTGTTTTCATTATTATTAATTTGATAATGGATTTACATCAAGTAAAAGGCGAATCTATCAAACAGTTTATTATTTATGTCACCCGTGGCAAATGTGGCCTCTCCTTCTTGAAGAGTATCCACCTGGCGTGCATTCCTTTCCTCATTTTTTAAACTAATATTTTCAGGATGTAAATTGAAATCCTCATCATACATTTCACTACTTAAATTATTAATTACAATTTCATCTTCTTGCAGATCTTTATTCCATGAAATAATTGCCCTCTTTATGTGAAAAGTTTTATCTTCCATGTTTAATTTTGTACTATACTGAGTCAAAAAATCCATTCCAAGTATACAATTAGAGTTTAAATTAGGTACAATAACAAATTCAGTTAAAAATTCTAAATTACCTATTCTTACATTTACGTAAAATATCTTATCTATAGCTATTACTAATTTTTTCGTGGCAGTAAATAAATTTATTTTTTTTATGGACCTATAATGACCTAAATTTTCTAGTTGCTTATCTACTAAACTACTATCTAAAAGAGACAATTGCGCACCTGTATCAATTAATGCATCTACCTCTATTTGGCCTATGTTTATTTTTACTACTGGTAACTCTGTGGTTATTTTTTTAATATTCTCAAAGTCGGTCACCCTTTGAGAATCCTCTTCCTTTCTGGTTGGTTCTACTAAAAATTCAGAGATGTAGCACCTCCTACTGAGTTGTGTAACCATCCGTCTTCTACCGGAGTTGCACCTCTTCTCTCTTTCTTTATCGCTCCTTTTGATTCATCTTTCATTACAGCTTCTGTTTTATTTTCTTTACTTTCTATAATTACGTTATTAAATCCTCGGGTGGGTATCTTCTGTTTCATTTCTCCCATATTTTCTTGCTACATGACCCTCCTGTCTCCAATTATTATTATTATCATTACTACTACTACTATTACTCATATTCTTGTTGTTACTATTTTCCACTTTTCCTCTCTGGTAACTATTATTCTGATACCGATTACCATTGTATCTTTGTTGGTTATTGTGGTTATTACCATTATATCTTTGCTGGGCATTATAATAGTTACCATTGTTACCTGCTTTATACCCATTTTTATTCTGAGATACACTCCTATCTTCCACGTCGTCCAGACGCTTTACCAATTCCAAGAGTTGCTCAACGGTGTCTATACCCTGTAAAGCAACTGCTTGTACTACCTCATGCTCAAAATGATTAGCTAATTGGGTAACAATGTCACACTCCTGGATCACAGGTTGTATATGTTTCAAGAAAGAATATTTCCGAATAACATAATTCTCTCTAGACGTAATAGAACGATATTTTCCAAAGGTAAGGTCATGGCTAATGCGTCTTTGCTGAGTTTGTCCCCAGTACTGTCTAATAAACATATTTTCTAATTCTTCGTACGTCTGTACCTCATCAATTACCATGTCGTACCATAATAACGCATAATCTCTAAGACACCCCCTCATGAAATGTAATTTTGACATATCATCATTAATACCACGAATGTATGTCTTAATGGTTTTAAGAAATGCCATTGGGTTGTCTTTGTTGTATCCAGAAAACTTAGGTATGTTTTCTGTACCAATAGATATCTGTTGTGGTACAACACCGGGTGTGATTGTACCTTGTTCAACTCTTGTTTTTAAATTCTTAATTGTATCTTGACAATTTAATGTCATATCCTGTAGCTTTAAAAGAGAGTCTGTGCATGCACCATATTTAACCCTACAGTCTTCAAACTTACTTGTTAAATTTTTAACATCTTTCTGAACTGACATGGCACTACTGTCCACCTTCAGTTCCAAGAATTGTATTTTTTCATCTTGTCCTCCAATCCTTTCTTCTATTTGTTTAAAATTTTCTCTTGCTACACTAGCTCTCTCATTCATTTCATCTATTAAGAATTCACTGCTATTCTTACACTTCTTTTCGCTCGCTTCTATTCTCTCATTGATCTGTGTTGTGCTTTGTTTCACATCCTCTTTTATTTTCTCATTCATTGCAGACATCTCCATTCTACAGGCTTTAATTCTTTCGTCAATCTTCTCATTCATTGACTTTACCACAGTTTGTATCTCTATTTTATTTCTATTCATCTCTTCTTTCATCTCAGCTTTATTTTCATCCAACTTTTTATTTATTTCAGTTTTCATTTCCCTTTTGTTCCTTTCCATTTCAGTTTTATTTTCATCAAACTTTTTATTCATTTCAGTTTTATTTTCATCAAACTTTTTATTCATCTCTATCTTGTCACATTCCAATTTACAGAAAAGTTTTTCAAATAAAATATCAAATCTGTCTCCGCCTGGCATTTCTTTCGTTTCAATTTTTACATTTTCAGTTACACTTTCATCCTCATCAAGAGGTAGCGTCTTTTCTGAATCTGTCACAGAGGAAATGCCTTGTGGTTCCCTGTACGTTTCAAATAAATATTTGGTATCCATACCACTTTCAGGATTTTCACCCTCACCTTTATACTCAGACATATTTACTTTATCTGTCCTGGCACTTAAAGAGACTTATTTGTGGAGAAAAATAAATCAAAACTTGACAAAATTTTATTCGTGAATTATACTTATTAATCATTCAAATGCACTTAAAGGTGAAAATACCTCCCTTTAATTACACAGCTATTTGAATATTAAATAATCAATTAATTTTTATCTAAACAGTTTAAAAATGTAAAAGTTTTGCCCCACTACGTTGGTCGCCATATTTATGCTGTGACTCTTACAAATTTATAAATATATAAATAAATTTAATTTACTTAATTAAAGCGTAACTGAGAGTCAAGCACGCATCCCAGTGCTAGGCCTTATGCTAGACTAAGATACGGTGAACTTTCTGCTGAAAGGTAGGTTAAGCAAAACATTTTACATGCAACTAGCTCAGTTTGAAAATAAATAGTTCTCTCAGGGGCAGAAAATATGAGTTGATTCTCCTGCTCTTTAATTATCTCCAGGTCAGGTAAAGAAATAAAATACAAAATAAATCTTAATATCTAATTTATTAAAATAAAATAATTCTAAAACGAATCCAAAAGTTTTTGTCTACAAATATTTACACACCAAAGAAAAAAAAAAACAATATTCAGTCATAATTCAAATTTATATATCATCATCAATAAAGTATTACAAGAAATAAAGAATAAATGAAATTATGATGTCGTGAAAACTTACATCTAAAAATGTGAACGTGATTATTATGATTAATATTTGTCATAGATACATGTAAACAATCAAAAATAAAATAAATTACCCGTGATGAATTGTACTGGAATATAAATAAAAATAAAATTTGTGCGGTCTACTGTTTGCTAACAAAATATAGACATTAAGGAAATGGCTTTGCCCTAATTAGTCCTGTCTGGCGCCTTTTCTCGCTCCCAACACAGTACCATCAGATAACAAATTCACACAGATGAGTATCCCAAAGTTCCACCCTACGAGCATGTCATTTTCAACTCGTTGGACGCAACCCGAACATACATCACTATGCGCACATTCCTTAAGGAATATATATAAATTTTAAATTAAATAAGTAAAATGAAATAAAATAATGTCTCTGCGTATTCAATAAATTAACTCAGCCCTGATTAGTTCTGCCTGGTGCCTTTTCTCGCTCCCAAACGCAGTACCACCAAGACCAATTCGTGTTTTTCAAATTCACCAGGACTCCATGCTATGAATTAAATTATGACATAATTCATTTCACACATCCCTGATGTATTATTCAACACGTTAATATTGAACACCCAAATACAGCAAAAATATACTTAATACACATATCAAAAGAAATAATATATACATTAGAAAATAAACTTTACCTTTTTCGCGAAATTCCAATACAAAAGACACCACTACAAATAAAGAATTTGGTACGCCACTATACACACATTTATAACAAATATTGTTTAATCACCTTAATTCTTCGTACATCGTATTAAACTCATCCATCATAAATTTTCAATAAAAATTCGATTCACTTATCTATATAACCTAAATACACATAAAACAAAATTATTAATTTCAAATATCTTTTGTAGGATAAATAAATTTAAAAGAAAAATAAAGTATACGGAAATGAAATGATTATGTTATTCAAAGTTATCATTACAAATACTAGAAGGTTTTGTCATAATGTATGGCATAGTACCCCTACATGCAAAACAAAACTCTCTAGAAAAAGAAAATAAAATGAAATTAAACAAATTCAAAAACCGAGTTCATAAATAAAAGTATTTTCATACATAAGTAATTATTCAGATACATTTAGACATTTCAATGTGATACGCGCTGCATGTTAAAAATAAAAATATTATAAGTGTGGAATCTTGTTAAAATTTTATAAGTATCGAAAATCTCAAAATTTATTCTAAGTCCGGATTTTTAAAATAATCCTTTTAAAAAGAAGGAGGGAGTGGTTTATTACCTACTTTTAGACTAGTTAATATTGCGGTTTTCACCAGCAATCCCGGAAATTTTATCCGTCCGCGCTTTTATGCTTAAATTTCTTTATAAAAACATCCGGCCACTTTCGGCAAACACGAATCCACTTCCAAAATTGTAAATCGACGGTGCTGCTCTTATCGGTCGCATGGGGAAACAGCGTATATAAGATCCTTGAAAAAGGTAAACAAACATGCGAATATAAATTCGTCTATACGTTTATGACTCAGCCGTGCACCTGATAAACAATACTTTTTACGCCGGTCCACCCAGTCAATCTTTGCCAATGCCAGAAGTGTCTGTGCGAGAAACACCTGCTCGATCCTTTTCACATAACATTTAATACGTCTTAATATTATAACCTTATAAAAATTTACTAAGATTCTTTTATTGTTTTACTTAAATAAAAATAAAGTTTTAGTAAATTATCAATATAGTGAATATTTATACACATCATAGTAAAAATGAATAAAGTAAAAATTAATTTAAATAAAACTTGGGGTGATACGTTTGCATTTGTTATTTGTAAAAAGTTAAAATTGATATTGATGTAAGCAATAGTGAAATACAGATATAATGTACAGGATGTTATCTATCAAACATTGAATTGGTAAGTGAATAACACTATTTACAATTTTTTTTTAAATACAACTTAAAGTTCATTGCCACATTCTTATTATTTTGTAAATTTCTTGATTGTTGTTCACTTCATTCTTGAACCATCTCTTCGTATTGTCGGGAAGTTTTATTCGTATTTTCTTTGTTTTGCTCACATTCGGAAATAAAGGGAAAACATTCATGATCGTCGGTATACGTTGGTTAAATTTATCATGAACCTCTTTTACCTTTTCAATTTCTAACGATGATGTATTGTTGACAGGTGGATTATCATATGCGTTTACCCAGCTTATCGTTCCTGGTGATTGACATCTTAAAATAAAGTACAAATGCTGTATCAGTTACTTGATTATCATACAGATTATACGAGGACAACCAAGAAACACACATATACACGAGTACAAACATAGATATCCATAGAGTACAAAGTGAAATTAAGTGAAGCATTACTTAGATTCAAAGTTATTTCATTCTGCTACCCTCTTCGGCCTCGACGGAGGCCCCTTAATATTGCTTGACAGGCCGGATCATGCCTTCCGCAGCCATCCTGCACGCAGTCTCGTTCGACACGCGAACAACGGACCCATCTAACAACATGACCCGCTGCCTCCGTCGAGCCTTGCGACTGGGTACCCCGAGCGTCAAACTATCCCGGCCTAAAATAGAAAAGGCTCGACGCACCGAGGCACAGAAGTCGGGCGGATCCCTCACGTCCGGGAATACATTCATCTGCTTTTCTGGTCTATAACAAATTCCATTCCCTATATAACCTGGTTACCAATTACATGTACTCCAAGTTATCCCTATTGATTGCTTACTTATGTAGAATTTATTTATTCTGTCACTTTAATTTATACAGATCACGTTTACATTACCTAATTTATTATTACTCATGAGGAATTTATTAACTTAAATAAATAAATACCAATGTACATATAGATATAAATATGAATAAATATAAATAAAGAAAAATTCTTACCTTTATTAATCACTTATGTATATAAAATGAACGCACACAAAAGAAAATCTTATTTAACTAAACATAAAATTGCAAGTGATCTGAAAACCATTTATTTACATATCATTATTTATTCAAGATCACTGCAATATGTATTAAAGGACTTTGAGGGTGTTGCTGTGGTATAGGGTGTAGAAACATCCAAAATCTTCAGTGATTACCTATATTCTATTAATTTCATAATTGCTATATATTACTGGTATATATAGATGGTGTCACACTTAAAACAGATGATAGTAGTATTTTTTATGTTTAGCACTAGTAATCTTGATCTCACGCATATATACAAGAGGGATTTAATAAAGTATTTAGCATGGGAATAATTATTGAAAATTTCATATATAAAGCGGAAAATTATTTATTTTTTCTTTATAACGCTGCATTTTTACGAATTCGACTCACTAGTGTCAATAGTTTACATAATACAGTCCTGAAACAATAATTATACTGCATTCTTCTACACTTTATAATTGTATACCTCATTGGTGGTGACGCTTCAAATGCTTGTTGATTAAATGATGTCAATTTTATACGTTTATATTCAGGAAGTTGGCAATAGCTTTGGGTATAAACAACTTTGTAATATACATAAAGTACACATACATTATCATCAGGTCTCGCATCTCATAAAATATACACATGTGTATATAAATACAATTCAATGTTGAAACAACTTTGTATACATAGAGGATTTTAATTATAGCTAGCAATTGCGTCTGTTCCAACAACAGAAATAACACTAACGAAAAAACATCGGCACATTTTAGTTTGCAATCATATTTTGAATAAAATGGCTAATATTGCATCCACAATTTTTAATTAAATCTCTAGACGACAGTTTATTATCAACCAAAAAATTTTCAAATATAAATTTTTACATCCAAAATATATTCCAAACAGTTTGTGCCTGTTAATCTGCACTTGAAATATCCTCATTGAATAAAGAATTAAAATCGTGTTTTGCCGGTACAACCACTAATTAAATGTGACGACATTGCTAATTGTAATTGGTGTGAAAATAGTGATGATTTATTGCTCTATAAATGTGATACTTGATGATAAGTTTAATTGTATCTTGCTACCTTCTTGTGTTTAAACTAACAAATGGCCAAAAGGCCCTAAACAGACTCGGTACCAAAATTCCAAGAAGGTAGGAAGTAAGACAACACCACGGTAACTAACCTTCTATTTGAATAAAGGAAGACGTTTGTCTATTAAATAATCACCAACTTATAAAACACTCAGGCCTTACCTTCTTACTTCCCAAGGGTCGATGTTAAATATGGGAGTCAGCACCGCCTCCAGCTACAGTCGTAATGTGGGCGAGTTCGAATACAGGACTAAGTCGAAGGTTATGTTGTCAGGGCGCCTATCCGTTAAAATATGCTGAGCCCAACAGATATTCAGACTCCGGACAAGATCCAATATAAGATTCCCCAGGTGATAAGAAAAGTAAGACCAAACACACTCATACAATTTCAACACCAGATTTATTCTTTTGTTATTCGTTCAGTCAAACAAAAGCAAAATTAAAAAAAAAACTAAACTAAGCACGTCCGTTACTTATAGTCGACGACATGAGCCAAAAATATTGACCAGTTACTATGTAGCCATTACATTCAAATAAATCTTTACAAAAAAACAAGCCAATCTGTGCACTCCAGTTGCAACACTGAAACACTGGTAGTATGTATATAATTCAATGAGTCGTACACCAATGTAAACTCTAAATAAAATGTACAACTGTCAAACCTGACAAAATTATGCAAAGTCAAAATATAATTTATCTTATTCAAATACAAGGAAACTGTTTAAATCCAAGAAATGCACTCAAGCAATATTTGCCAGAAAGTCTCTCAAATGACGAATAGTTTGTTCGTATTCGGCAGCACTCTGTATATATATATTAGAGGCCCACGACAAACTAGTCGACATCAGATTATATACTTAGTTGGTAACTAATCTAATAGCGCCAGATATATTTTGCTGTACAATGATCTTACGTGAGACAAACTCACTTAATTAAATGAACAAACAAAAAAACACACGCCTCTTCAGGCAAAATGTTGATTAAAATTTACTGAAATACAAACGGTAAATTGACACAATACTATTAAGATGCTACCATGCAAGTACGCATCTGAAATATCCACAAAGTTAAACTTTAAAAAAAAAATTGGCTACGTAACAGGCTAGATTTGACCGAAAAACCCCCAAGAAGAGGTTAAATTACTATTAAATTTCAAACGTTAAATAAATAATACCAAAACACAATGACTTAATTGCTACTAAACAAGATTCAGCAGTTACGTTGACTTGAAATTTAAAAGTTAGACGAGACACCCAATTATAAGTTCAGAGGTGCTCCAAAATGTGTCACAAAATAGCATATGTCGGTTTGTACCTAAGTGCATAAACACGATGCCACGGTCCGACGATGATTAATTAACATTAAGACAAAATACCTGGTTCTCACATACAACACTCGTTCCACATAAGACATACAATTTCCAGTTCAGCGAACTCCATAGGTTTCTTTCCAAATTACTGCTACTGCTTACAGGTACGATGTCTGCAACAGTGGCTGCGACACGGAATTACATATTTAACATCCACGACAATTCTTCACAGAACAATAAGCTCTCAAAGCCGGGAAAAAGAAAATGGCGTCTCCACGTGTTCCAAGTTCTATACCATGCGATAAAAGCAAAAACAACAAAATATCTTTTCAGCCAGGAGGAATACACATCCCCTTACGGGTTAAAATTTACGACAAAAATTCCAATAAACATTTGGCAGGTTAATAAATAACTCATCCACGATACGTGATTCTACAACGATAATATCCAAAAATTCACTTCAACCTGCACAAACTCTGACCGAATTCTGTTGTTTTCGCAATGTAGATCTTTTCTCAACGAAAGCCTGATCGTAAAGAAGAATTCAACCGTGGAAATGTGACTCCACAAGGTGACAAAAGCGCCAGAACCAATTGACCTAATAGATACAAACGCTAAACCCTCCAATTTAATACCTAAGCACATATTCAGCTTGTAAACGGTAATTTAAAAAAAACATATAAAATTATTAATTATGATTCACCAAGCAAAGCGTAAAAGGAGCTTTCAACAATAATTACAGGGAATAAATAACAATTGCTCTAATTCGACAATAAATACCTACTGCGCCATCTTTACGACGGCCAGATGTGTTACCACAACGGAGATAGTACAGGTCGCGAAACCGTACGACAAAGACTCTTGCGAACTCCCCCACAAGATGGCGGAAAATAGTCAATACGATTGATTTACCGGAGAACGATGATTTAATCCAAGCAATATAATAAATGCAAACGACCATCCTATTTAAGGCAAATATTTATTCAAAAGGATAAGATAAATATTCTCAATCAGAGAATAAAATAAAACAGGTGATAATCTTACGGAATAAAAATATAAAGTCCCGAACAAATAACAATAATGCCCCATAACTAAAAGTAAAACGCAAGTTTACGGAAGGCGATCCCAATACCGAGTGACCCCAAAAAACTGTACAACAATGATGTACGCTAAAGCTAAATCAGATTGTAACAATCTGTATATAAAAAAATAAATTTTGTCTAAAGAAGCTAATCTTTTATTTCCTTGTTCAACACTTGCTGTATCTTAAATTAAAAAATTAGGTGTGGCCACCACACAACTTTCTTATACGTATGAGCGTTTCAAACTATACAATCTTAAGAATTTTTTTATACAAAACTTAATCAAAATCCTATTCTAAGTACTTTCATTCTCTTAATAAATCGCTATAGAATGCATACTTTGCAAGATAATCGAAAAAAAGTGCTACTCGCTAAGAGTAAAAGTGCTACTTCCGGTCCGAATTTTGAAATTTCATACATACAAAAAATATTGCAAATATAACTCTAAATACTTTTGTACTCTTAATAAATATATATAGAATGCATAATTTACGACATATTTGCCAAAAATCGCTATTGGATAAAAGTAAAAGTGTTACTTCCGGTCCGAATTTTGAAATCTTTTTTATACAAAATATATTGAAAACTATGTTTTAAATACTTTTATACTCGTAACGTACCTGTCTAAAAAGCTTGACTTGCGAAATATTCGCAAAAAACCGATTTTCGATAAGAGTAAAAGACCTACTTCCGGTAGGAATTTCGAAAAACTTTTTAAATAAAATTGTTCTCAATTTTAATTTTAAGTACATATGAATTCTTTATAAATTTGTATAAACTTAGTATTTGACGAAATATTGGCAAAATTCGATTTTTTCGCTGAAGTAAACTGCTACTTCCGGTCTACCGATTTTACTGAAAAACTAATCAGATCTCAAGAGGGAGATTATACTCGTAAATACAAAATTTGGAATTGATATCTACAGCGGTTTGACCGCTATCGTGGTCACACACAGACAGACAGACAGACACACAGACATTTTTTAAATACCACTTTTTTGATATCAGGGGACCTCAAAACGTGGACATCTGCAAAAATCTCGAGGTCGAAAATTTTCATCATCACAATACTTCCTTATACTACGTATAAGAAAGTAAAAAATGTATTTAGTTCTAAATTTGCATGCCGACCACAGCGCCATCTCAAAAGCCTAGGTGGCCGCGTTTAAAATAATTTCAGTATTGCATTGTGTGTGGTGCCGTGCGATTGTTTATTGCGGTAAGTAGACTAATTAAAATTCATATTTTTACAATGATCGCGCGAAAACAAGATAAGTTGCACACAGTTGTCATGATTGCAATTGACGTCATATACGATTTCAAACATGTATTCATTAAATTTAGGGCACCCCAGCCACGTCTAGCTTCGGCTATATTCGTTATGTTTTTCTGGTGGTGGCCATCTTGAATTCGCCATCTTGCTTTTTCTAAATCCTTACTTTTGAAACGCCCTGTATATTAATATTTAACCGCTACGTCACCGAGTACCATGCTGTATATGTATTTTTATAATTTTGACGTCCATCTTGGATTCGCCATCTTACTTTTCTAATTTTTGAAACACCCTTCATTAATTTTAAAAATTTTGGCGGCCATCTTGGATTCGCCATATTACTTTTCTAATTTTTGAAACACCCTGTATGATTCATACGTCACAAAGTATCATACTGTATACAGCACGTGTCAATTTTCATTAGCCATAGGCGATTAATTCATGCAATACGTGACAACATGGCACCCCACCTTTCCTCTTCAATGCGAGCGCGAGACCGATACAAGCTCAAGTTAGCAGTAGCTGTTGGACTATTGACTAGGGTGTTTCTGCGCTCAAAAATAATATTTACGCATTGAAGGATTTTTCTTTTTCCTTTCAGTAAATGCAGAGAATTATTAAGCTGCGTTCACGCTGCATGTCACAAACAAACGCGTAATTCTAATAAAATTAAAAATAAGGTAAATAAAAAAGGATTCTGAAAATAATAATAAACTACTAGATCGCGGCGGCCATCGGAACGTGTTCGCATCTAAACATTTAATGTAGAAGTGGGAAGATCGCAGAAAGTCGTTGTGATGTCGATTATTGTCGGGATTGGTGACGGATAGTAGGGGTGACACACGTTGCCATATATTATTTGTATACGTATAAATCGCATGTAAACATTGAATCCATATACCTAATGAAAATTGACACATACGGTATGTATTTATTTTTTAAAATTTTGAGACACCCTGTATATTAATTAAATTTAAATTTGCGCGCCGACCGCAGCGCCATCTGCAAATACACGGTGGCCGCGTTCGGAACTAAAATTAGTGGAGGGGGAGTGGGGTTGAGTGGTGGGATTAAGTGGGGGAGTGGTGGTGGATTGAGTGGTGGGAGGTGGGGAATGGTGGGAGGTGGTGGAGCCAGAACTGTCCAATCTACTCTACTCACCTAGCATCTTAGGCCAAAAGTGATGTTGCAATATGCGAGCGTGTGTCTTTGCAATGCCTAGATGTCCACTCGTTATGACATTCCAAAAGGACATTACGACGTTGCTCCTTGGGAACATAAATCTTCCAGGAATCGGAGTCCTCAGAGGGAAAAGTACTATTACCGGAACGTAACGTCGAAGTACCGATAAGTTGAAAATGTGGTTACTTCTCGGGGTGACTCTTAAGTTGTTCCAATATACGAACGTAACATTTGTCTTGACTTTCAGGGATGAACAATTTCCAATTTGGGAACTGAACGAGAGAGAGTATCCGGAACTACATTAAATTTACCCTTACGGTGGATAATAGTGTAATCATACTGCTGAATGCGTACGGCCCATCGGGCTAATCTTCCCGACGGAGAGTTAAGGGAGTTCAACCAGCAAAGAGAATAATGGTCGGTTATCGCCGTGAAATGAGAACCTTCGATATACGGGCGGAGTTTTTCTACGGTCCAGAGAACCGCAAGGCATTGTTTTTCAACAGTAGAGTACTTCGCGTTCGGCAGGTGTTAAGGAACGGCTAAGGTAACTGATTACTTTCTCCAGTCCTTCTACGTCTTGAGTCAACACGGCTCCAAGACCGTAGTCACTAGCATCAGTTTGGACAATAAATTCGTATTGGAAATCGAGACATGTCAATATTGGCGAGGAAACTAAACGTTCACGCAAAGATGACCAGGCTTCTTCACAAGCCGGCGTCCAAACAAACGGACGGTTCTTCCTTAGCAGATCAGTAAGAGGAGAAATAACGGTAGAGAAATTAGGGACAAAACGTCGATACCATGAAGCCATACCAACTAAACGTCTGACTTCAGAAACATTTTTGGAGGGTGGCAATACCAATAATAGCTTTAACTTTATCAGGGTCGACCATCAACCCTTGACGATTGACTACATACCCCAGGTATTTCAATTCGTCGCGGCAAAACTGACATTTATCTTTATTAAGGGTTAGATCAGCGTCACGCAGACGAGATAAAACTTGCTCCAAAATGGTCATATGTTTTTCGAAGGTAGGAGTGACGATAATTATGTCATCCAGATATCGTCGGCTTAATTTGCAAAGTACCTAACTCAATTTTTCTAAATTTTACAGGAGAGACAAAAAACTACCTATTTTATAATCTAGTGCAAAAAAAAACATGTTTTGTGCACCACATCCATTTAAATGGTTTTATGGTATGAAAATTTCATTTTAAAACGAATTCTGACCTCTGCTGATTGAAGTATTTACATTTAAAGAGGAAAACTGGACTTACGCATTTTTCTAAAACAAAAATGATAAAAAAAAGGAGTTACACACTTTGTATGGGTTATGTTTCCAGAAAATAAGACGTGAATAAAAAACAATATTTTTAATAAACACTGGTTTTATTAATACACTTTTGTGTCATAAATAAAACAAAATATGTATGTATACATTCTTAAAAAAAAAGATTCTAAAATACTGCAAACTGAAATGAAATGATAGTAAAATAATAGTAATAAAAAAATCAGTCATGGGGCAGGTTATCAAAAAAATTGTGGTAGTCTGCTTCCATACTTGTTTTTAATTGTTGAAGGTGCTGATATTTTTCTTTTTTGATTTTCAATCTACTTTTATGTAATTGTGGTAGGGTTAAAAAATTTACTGGCTCAATGCTATTCATGTTCAGTCTGACTGGCAAAGTTTGCCAATCTTCTGGGTGTCGAAGCTTGTAAAAAACGCCACTGTTTGAATATTGTAGTGCTTTTAGATCGTTTACCACTGGTGAACCGATTGATCTTCCTGGTCTTATAGACTTGAAAAACTTTATATTGTCACATAGTTTGAAAAAATGATGGAGCAAGTACTCAACTTTGTAAGGCTTTTTCTGGCATGCTGTCGCACAAATTTGAACGTAGTCTGCTGGTGTGTTAATCTTCTTGTTCCGTATTTTTCGTTCAATTACCGAATGGACACTATCGACCTTAATTACTATCTGTTTGTCCATTGCGAGATTAAATAGTGCATTTGATAACGTTGCATTCCTGTTTTGGTAGCCACAACCGTCGCTGTATAGAATTATCTCTGTTGTCGGTTATAGGGTATACTTGAAGGTGGTTTTCTATGAAATTAATAATTATAGTTGTAAACTCATTGCTAGTAAGCCCACCTTCAGACTCATTCCAGAGGTAGCTATATCCCTGCTGGCGTTTAATATCATAAACTGTAAAATTATGCACGATAAGTTTCGTCTTGTAATATAAAGACGACACATTTGATTTCGGACATAATAATACCGACTGCAGATCCATAGTAAATACGTCATTAATAGACTCCTTGTCTTTTGATTTTTCCTCCCTTGCTTCCTTTTTCATTTGGATGTGTTCGCTATACTTTTCTTCTGTTAAGTTACCAGTTTCAAACGCCACGCAGGTGTCGCACAAATCTTTTTTAGGTTTATGCAGTGCTAGTCTCTTTTTATCGAACTCTTTGTGGAACGTTGCAATTGACAAAGGACTGCTATTTTGATTCGCACAAAAGTCTTTACAATAAATTTTATATAAATGGGCTTTGGAGTTCCAAATGGGCTCTAAATATAATTTTGATGTTGAGGACCTGCAATAATGCGATTCTAACTTCGGCAATGAATCAAAAAAATCATGAAGCAATTTAATACGTGCCTCGGAAGTGCTAACAGAATTTGTATCCCGTGAGATTTGTTTCATGATTGGTAAATCATCTTTGGCCCATTTCCTTATAACCCAATCTTTGACCGCTAGAGTATTGAGAAACACTTACAGACTCTGAGTTTATAATTGCCCAAATAAAATGTATTTGAGTTTGCTCGCCTTGAATTTTCTTGTTCTCCTCGTTTTCTAGCTTTTGCTTTGACACAAACGTGACTTTTGACAAAGACCTTCTTCTCCTTCCAAGTAAATTCCCAAAATTGTTTGAATATTTGCGTTCTTTCTTCTTCTTTCAGGTGTCTACATTTTAGTGTAGATTTTTCATTTCTGCTAAGCTTGCAGTTACAAGCTGGTCGCATTGCTTTGGGCTTTTTCAAAAAATCGTACTTCCATTCCCCATTTTCTTTCTTCTTTCCATAATACGATTTTCCTTTTTCCCTTTTCAAACGATTTTCGTTTGCGTTCCAAACTTTCGAGTTAACCATGTATTTTGTAGAACGTGTTCTCTTTGGTGCCTCATCCTCCAAATCTTCTTGTTGAACCAGCTCATCTTCGAGTTCAACGTTTGTAGATTCGTCTAATTCATTTTCTACTACAACTTGTTCCTCTGGCATAGGAGTCTCTGATATTACATTTTCGTTTTCTAGCAATTCTACATCAGAAGGAGGGTTGGGTTTTTGATCTACAAAGCTGATTTCTGCAAACTCATCAACTGTGTTAAACTCCATTGTGTCACTACTTGTCAAATTAGGGATGTCATTCAGAAAAATTACTTCTGCCTTTTGAATCATTGAAACTGCATCCAGAGTATTTCGCTATCTGCATAATCTGTTCTACAATAATTATCATTACTTTCAGCTACCTCGTCGACAATGAATTGCTCCTTTGTGATTTTCTGGCTCAACTGTATCTATTGTAGAATTTTCATGTTGTAAACAAGTTTTCTGCTGCGCTAACGCATGAAATATTTTCTGGATTCGAGTCGACATTCTCCTGAAACAATTATGAATGACATGACAAATGAGTACGAAAAGTACAGCGGTGGACTTTTTAAAGTGGACACCTTTTAGTTGCTATAGTATTTTTTTTATTTTTATGTATTGTAAATATGGTTTCAATTAGTGGCGTTTTATATAGAATTTTTTTTAATTAAAAGCATTTAAAGGCAGGCGTAATACTTGAAACTTTATTAATGTAAAAGTGAAATATGAACTAAACAGCAATAAAAATATAGTCAGTATTTTGTAGACCCACCGTGAGCCGCAATTGTATGTTGCAGGCTTTTTCTCATTGATCCTATTAACGATCGCATATCGTAGTTTTGTCGAACTGCTTCCCATGCATTTTGTATTTCCTGCCGAAGCTCTTCGGTGTTAGCAGGTATAATATTTCTAGTATGATAAATTCGTTTTACCATGTAAGCCCAGACATTTTCGATGGGATTCAGGTCTGGACTTTTGGCAGGCCATGGGAGAACATCTACATGGTTTTCGTTACACCAGGTTCTTATAATGTTGGCTGTATGGATTGGACTATTATCCTATTGGTAAACAAAATTGTCATTGAAAATGGCCCTTACTGATGGTAGCATAATATTTTCCAATATATCTCGGTATCGGAGAGCCGTCAGGGTGCCTGGAATTCTGTGGCATACACCAATACCATCTGCGCTAATCCAACCCCAAACGCTTACTGAAAACCGTCCACTTCGGTTCAGAGAATGAATGTAATTTGAATCGTATCTGGTATTGCGGGGCCGATACACTCGAAGTCTACCGTTGTAACAAGACTGAAATGTTTTTTCGTCTGAAAATATAACTGACGTCCAGAAATCTTCGTCGCGGTTGATAAATTCATTAGCAAAATTTAACCTATTTTGCTTATTAACTTCTGTTAGAAATGGTTTCCTTGCGGGTGCATGATTATGGATACCTGCTTCTTTTAAACGTCTACGAGCTGTTTTGCTGCAACCGGGAAAATGAGTTTCAGCACAGGCATTAACAGATGTTGTAAACGGATTTTCCAATACATATTGAATTAAAGCCTGATCTTCTTCCTCATTAGAAATCTTTCTAAGTCCATTAGGTCTGGCTCTTTTCTCTGCCCGCTGTTCAGTTTGCCAAATGGTTTTAATTTTAAAAACACATGATTTGCTTACATGCATAAACGCCGCTATTCTTCGTAAAGACCAATTGTCTTCTAATTTAGAAATAATAACAGCTCTTTCAACATTAGTTGAATTTTGTACAAATTATCGTAATAAAACGTATAAATAAATGAGTGACACTTCCGTCAGTTGTGTCACTTTGACTTATACCAATGTCAGTGGACTAAGTACTTGTTACACAGGGTACATTAGGTGTCCACCTTGGGGAGTCCACCATAGTACGTATCTCAACACTAAACAATTAAACTTCCACACACATAATTCTATGAAAAGTACGTAACTCCATGTAGTCATGAAAACCGATGAAACTGGTTCTAATTGCAGCACATTGTGTGTTGATTTGTAGCTAAAATGTAAATGATCCTTTTCTTACCTGATAAATATCGAGTTCAAATAAGATTTCACTAAAATTCACTTGCCTTCACTGAACATAACTAAGCACGTGAGATGCTGTAGCTGTGACCATGCTATTGCCATTGGGAACTGATGGAGTTACGCCTTTTTCCCACTGATTTGGCGGGAAGGAGTTAAGCAGTTTTCTAATAACACAATAAACGGAGAAACAATTTTTTCATGGATGTAGGGATTTTTCCATACAATTGTGAGCAAATTCGACATCAGATGGCGCTAAAACCCCAATTTCGGCCAAGAGTGGAGTTACGTAGTTTGCAAATTAAGCCGACGATATACGAAAACGTAAGGTTCCAACTCAGGTCCCAAAACTCTATCTATAAAGCGTTGCCAGGAGGCAGGCGCATTGTGCAGACCATAAGGGAGGCCACAAAAGTGGAACAAACCCTGATTCGGCACGGTGAAAGCCGTAAACTGACGAGAAGACTCGGCAACAGGGATTTGCCAGTACCCACTCTTTATATCAAGAGACGTAAGGTATTTAGCGTCCCGTAGTTTGTCCAGGGTATTTGACACATAAGGGAGGGGGTAGGCATCTCTTTCCATAGGTTTTGTCTTCCTTGGGCACGAGAAGAATGGGCGAAGACCAACCGCTCTGAGACCTCAACACCTTTGGCACATCCTAACTCTTCCTTATCGACATTAGGAAAGTTCCTATTAATGATAGCCTCAAGATGACGCTGACGTTCATCAGATAACGCAGACGTTCATCAGATAACGCATGGGACTCGGTGTTTACAGATGCTACATAGGGTTCGTTGGAAAATACCCATTCGCCACGGCGCAAATCTGGGACAATACCCATGACTCGCTAAAAGTCTGCACCTAGAATCAGGGCCAGTCCTTGCCATTTTGACGCCGGAAGCAAGAAATAAAATAGCGCCTATTCCTATTCGTAAACCGTAATATGCATCAGGCATTGCTGTATCGAAAGTACATATTTAATAGTAAATATTTAATGACTTTTGACTTCGAAAATCGATTTTATTTAACAACACTGACATTTGAAATGAAAAAAATTAAAACAGATAGTTTCTACCAACAAACAAAATCAAACAACGTGAATGGTAATTGTTCATTTATTAATGGGCTTTAATTGCTGCATGGTTTATTTGTGAATATAAAAATTATTAACAAAAAAACATAATAATATACATATTATTATAAAAATTAGATCGCAGATCTCATCACCATTGTGGGGTGTTGGCGCGATATAAAGTTATTGCAGTAACGTAGCTCGCGGTCACCTTTTGGATGGGTGAGCGCTCCGTCTCCATAGATTCTCTTTAGTACTTGGTTACTTATTACTTATTAGATTGGGTTGCCCGTACGAGTGTCAATTTGACAAATTTGACTGAAGATATCGGGATCGACTCATTCGTTACTTGGTACAGAGTGCCCGTAATGAATGAAAGCCATCCTGACAGAGGAACACTAATCCTGACCAAGTGGAAAGTGGACACAAAAAAGAAAAGGCGGTCAGAGAAAACACTTTTAAAAAATAAATTTATGAAAAACAGGTACATTAATGGAAATTAACAATTCAATACTATAATAATATGTTATATCAATTAAACTCTAACAAAAATTAACCTTTCTGGCTTTAAGGTTTGCAAAATTTTTGACCAACTCTTTTAATTCAAGTTTTTTAGCTATTTCTTTTTCTATTGAAATAATTGCTAAATCATTCAATCTGTCCTGAGTCATTGTAGTCCTTAAATAATTTTTGATTATTTTCAATTTTGAAAAACTTCGTTCCCCAGACGCAACAGATACAGGTAAAGTCAACAGAATTTTGATTGCTACTACGACATTGGGGTATAATTCTAATAAATCATTTGTTTTTAAATAATTTAAAACATTTATAGGTTCAAAAATATTATCTGGTAGTGAAAGACATTTTAGTTCTTCACAAAGTTCTAACGCATCAATATCTTTACTATTTTTGTCTGTTAGAGACACTTGTAAATCAAAACAATGTTTAAATAAATCATTATGAGCGATTTGACTTATTGCTTTAAAGTCATACAAAAAATTAAATATATTGCTGTGTTCTACTAGCAGGTCAAATCTTTCTGAAATAGCATTTATAGCAACATCTAACATAAAATAATAAAATTCCACTTGAAATTTTTTTCTTGGGTCTGTGATGGTTTCATCTCTACTTTCGTAATCAAACTGGCGTTTAGTTTTGCGATTTCTTAATGGAAGATGGCCTTCAAATGAGGGTTGTATATCCAAATTCAGCTTGTTACAAATTTCTTTAGCAGTCTCAGTAATTGAAGAAAATTCATTATCACACCTACATTTAATTAAATAATTTTTTACTTCTTTTAAAAGACTTAATGATTCTAATATGTTTAGTTGCGGACTTTGTAAAAGTTTACTTACTGTATTTATTTTGCACAAAATATTATACCAAATTAATAAGGAACAAATAAATTTAAATTTAATAATTTTCCTTGCAAAAGAGTCAGCACTTGAACGACTAGACGCGTCTCTATTACTGTCTTCGGCTACTTCTACCAAAGCGTCGTATATGTCTTCCAAATTAAATCTGAAGGGTTTGACAGCATCCATACGACTTGCCCATCGGGTTTCTGACAGAGGCTTTAATGTCAAACTAGAAACATGTTTTAAAAGTATATCCCATCGTGCATTTGATCCAGAAAAGAAAACATAGATTTCTTGAATAATTTGAAAAAAAGTGGTGCCTTCAATGGTAGACGAAACTGCATCATTGACTACGAGATTCAAGGAATGATTCGCGCATGGAACGTAAAAAGCTCTAGGATTTATATTTTTAATTAATCTTTGGACGCCTACATTTTTTCCACGCATATTTGACCCATTATCATATCCTTGTCCTCGTAAATCATTAACAGATATATCTAGTTCTTTTAATTTATTTAATAAGATTTCAGTAAGACCTGACCCACTACTGTCATGGACAGGAATGAAACCTACAAAGTGCTCACAAATTTCAAATTTTGTTTCTGATGGAATAACGAAGCGAATTATTAAAGTCATTTGTTCCGTATGACTTTTATCAGGAGTACAATCTAAAATAATCGAGTAATATTTCGCGTCTTTAACTGATTTAATTATACTATTTAAAACAGAACTTGCTAATATATGCAACAACTCATTTTGGATATTCTTACTGAGATAGTGATTTCTTAAAGTTTCATTTTTTATTCTCAATAGATGTTCCGACATTGTTTCGTCAAATTCAGCAACGGCTACGATCAATTCCAAAAAATTCCCGCTATTGTTATCATACAATTTATCTGACGTTCCGCGAAAAGCCAAATTTTGACCTGCCAAATACCTTGATAATTATTATTAACCTATTTAAAACATTTCCCAATGTCGTCTTTCTGCGTCAATAATTTTTTCGTTTTCAGAATCGATAGTTTTTTGTTTTTTTAAACGGACTTATAATTCTTTCCACGATTTAAAAGAACACACATGACTTTTACTTCTTTCGTGTCTTTCAATTCCGCGAACTAAATTTTTCCATTGATTAAATCCTCCAACAATCCAGTTAGTATCATGATTCTGGTTGGTAAAAAGTTTACAACAAAAACAAAACAGTGAATCGTTTTTTTTGGAATAAATCAGCCATCGCCTAAGAATTTTTTCATCATTACTTAGTTTGTGCTGATAATAAATAGGACTAAAATGTCGGCCGTTAGTTTTGGGAAATTCGTAATCAGTTACTTGTACAGGTCCTTTTTCCACAATGATTTTTCGAATTTTTTCCGTTATTTTAGGCCATAACGATGGGTGTTCGGGGACGGGGATATCTGTAGACAGTTCACTACTTGTAGATTCAGATTCGGTCATGTCAACGTTGTCTTCACTGGTAAGTTGTGCAGTTTCTTCGGATTGTGATGGTAAATTTTTGTCTTGAAGATTTTCGTTCGTAATTTCTGAGGTGGATGCTTCTTCCAATTCTTGGGTACCTGGCGAAGTTGTAATATTTGAAGAAATACTGGAATCACGACTCTCAAAATATTTTTTTAAGGATCCTGACATTTTGTCCTTTTCAGCTTGTTTAGCCATTTTGTTCTTGTAATTGGCCCACCCTGACAATTTTCTTTTTAATCCAGACATCTGAATAATGAATATAATTTTTGTATAGTCAATAAATATGCTTTAACATTTAAAAATTCATTAGCATGATTCATAGGGACTAGTTTACAGAATGTAAGTGAAATATTTGATTGTCGTTAACTTTTTAATATCGAATTAACTCGATTTTCTGACATTGACATTTGGTTGGTCAAATAAACTGCTATTTAATTCCGAATGAACCGTTTGATTGCAGTCAAATTTAATTTTTAATGTCTGATGTTAATGATGTTCTGTAAACCCGCCCAATTACCTATTATCTGATGCAAATTGTTCATCAGACTTTCATTTATACTTAAGCATAATAATTTGGTAACCTCAGTATACATAAATTTTAATTAAAATACAATTGAATAGAAGACATAATAAACTTACCTTAACAAACATCAAATAACTCAATTTATCCTGATCTAGACACTATTGACTCGACTCTACAGCAGTCTAGCAGAAGACTACTGACTACAGTTGTTTATTCAAGTCACAACAGCACAAGTAATTTTATTACCTTTTCGATAACTTAAAAAAAAAATATAAACCATAAGACCCTTCCTGGAAAATCTCATTATATTCTCATAAACAATGCTTGCTGCAGCACCGGCTCTTCGATTCCGAGAAAGTCGACGACAAAGAGGTGTCAAGTTACAAAGTACTTAAAAAAGAAAAGTACAATATATAAATATGTATGAAACACAAACATCGGCACCTATAATTTTTTTATGATATTAAAAAAGGAACACGTAAATAAAATAATATCTGCTAAGTATTATGTGAAAAACATTAAGAATTACAATTTTCTGTTGATATGATGTATCTGCGTCTTTATGCTTTTTTATTTAAGTACTCGTAATTTTTGAGACTTATTGTGTTTTTGTCGAACTTCAGATTCAGCGCCTAACTAGAAATGGCGCCGGTGGCAAGTGCCTCCTCTGCCTCCTCGGTTAATCCGGCCCTGCCTAGAATAAGCTGAGGAGACAGTTCAGGTACTACCAACACGTCAGTAACTTTAGATTGATCTCTGACATTAAATTGGTAAGGAAACTTCAGCTATTATTTTGCAACGTGTTCCGTCGGCAATAGTGCAAAAAGGCATAGACGACTTGAGCGGGACAAAACCCTTTAAAATGGACCAACCCGATCCACCCAAAATAGTGCGTGATGCGCCTGAGTCTAAAAGACCAAGAAACTCTCTACCAAAAATCTGAACCTTGAGAAAGGGGCGTTCGTCTCCTATGGCATGCGAGAGAATAAAATCCAAACGAACTTGATTCTGACGATAGGCCGCTGTGAAGATGGCACGCACGGCACGGCCATTTAGTGCGCACGACGGGCCTTTCCCGAACATTGCGGACAAGAAGATACTATGGTCTCTGGCCGACCACATCGATAACAAAAGCGTTTACGCGGTAACGTACATTGGGCGTACCGATGACCTGACTGACGACAATTCCAGCATTTACCAGGGTTTGCAGAAACCGGTGCCACACGGACACGAGGACGATTCGGGGCGGAATCCGCACCTACATAAGCCAAATCCGGCTCGAGAGTTCTACCGCGCAAAGGAGGCGGCACATAAGCTTCCGCAGATGCTTTGCGGGTTTCAAGAATTTTCCCAAATCTAAGGAGTTCTGCAATGGTATTGACCTCTGTTAAACCCAATTGTGTTTGATAGAAAGGCAAGATGTTGCGCTGTAAAATTCGTAATTGGATCTCTTCAGGAACTGGATCAGAAAGTCGTGAGAAAAGGTTCTTCATGACCGATACGTATAGACCGATAGTCTCATTTAGGGCCTTGAGTTCGCTGCTTAAAGGCATAGTAAACAAAAAAAATCAATTTTTGAAAATATAACGCAATCCCTTCTTCTGGTTTCAAGGAAATAAAAAACGTAAATATCGCGTTTCTTGAGTTATTAATTCCAGAGTTACGATAGGATTTATAGTCTCGCGTGACGTCATCGATGATACGACTGCCCGAGAGAACACGGCTGTTCAGACCGTGGCGAGACAAGAGTGCGTAGTAAAATTTAAATACCACTGCACATAGTATTTTTAGTTAGTGTTTAGTTTTTACTTCGTTATCACTTATCAGTGCAGACAAAATAGCCTAAGGGATTATGAATGGCGTGAGCCCGTATTTATATGAACCCCGTTATTCACAATTAAATCTAAAGAAAAAAGATTCTAGTGAAGATTCTCCAGAAGAACGTGAAAAATTTACAGGTCGTATTACAAACATTCTGTGGTGCAAATGTGGTTTTTGCAAACAAATGGCAAGTGATTTTGAATGTATTTGCTGCAACGAATGTACGCAAATTTCCAATATAATGGGTGGCGTGGAGTGTATAATATTACATCCGTCGTTTGAAAGTGTTGTTTTGAATCAAGATACACTCAGAGCTACTAGGTATCAAATGATGCTAAGGGCAACTAATAAACATGAAAGAACAAAATTATTAACTGAAAGTAATCGTTTATGGAGACATATCGCTTATAAACAATTTGTTTATTGGATAAATGGATGGCAACCACTTGGTCGCAAAAACAGGAAAATTATACCAGCATGTGTTGTGAATAAAGTGAGAAAGCAATATCCAGAAATAAATGAGGCATATACAGGTTTCATACCGGTGGAAGAAGATGATCCAAACTATTTCGATTGACAATATGTGTACTACTAAAACAGGCATATAGGCTCAATTACATATGAAAACAATATAATTATGTATGGACATACATTCATTAAAAAATAATTCGTGCCATAATAATATATCTACCCTATATTATTCTTAGATCTACATGTAAAAAGAGTTATAAAATAAAAATATAATGGCTAATGCAAACATCGATGAACTAATTATTTATATTATTTCAGATCTAAATCTGGAAAAATGAAGGCGTTTTGTTTCTTCTAAACTTGGTTGGGACACTGTGGCTATGTTTTTTGGAATTTCTCCGGCATATTCATCTTCTATTTTTGTAGTTACAACAAATTCTTCTTCTACAAATTGATTTATAGAAGTTAATAGGTCTTTGCGCCACTGGTTGGATTTTGCGTCGTAAATAGAAACATACACCCACTTTTTCAAAGATTTAGAAAATCTCTGTCCCTCGCGTACTACCGTTCTTCCAATATTGGAATTGTGGTCCAAAACTGCAAGCATACCACGAACAATCATCCCTTCATACGAAAAATGCAAGCGTTTAGGTAAATATTTGAGTCTTTCATTGTGGTAGGACTCTAGAGCTCCCGTGTGACAATAGTGATTTATGTGTTCTATATCTTTCAAGAAATCTTTTTTTTCAATAATTCCTTTTAATGCTTGAAAATCGCCGGAATGTGGTGACAACCATACTGTATCATCATTATCCCGTTCCC
This sequence comes from Amphimallon solstitiale, assembly GCA_963170755.1. Lineage (NCBI taxonomy): Eukaryota > Metazoa > Arthropoda > Insecta > Coleoptera > Scarabaeidae > Amphimallon > Amphimallon solstitiale. The sequence continues at coordinate 52,808,349 of OY720677.1, forward strand.
CAATTGGTTCATGTTCACACGCAGAAAATATTTCACTCTCCCATGAATGTATGTTGCAAATATGCTTCAAGACTGATTTAAATTTCGCAATGAGTAACTCTTTATCACCATTGCACGTTTGAGCTGCCCACCATAAATGATTTGTAATACTTGCTCTCCAGACAGAAAGAAGTGGGGCTTTTTTTCGTTTGCTTTGATGGCTTTTGTAAGACTTTTAGCCATATGCCACACATCAAATTCATGAGTTACATGTGGATATTGCGTTCGCAATAATAATCTTATTCCTCGGTGTCTATCAGAAAGAAAAAGAGTGGGCCGTATATTCGCCTTTTCCAGTTTACAGAGCATTTTATCGCACGCCGCTTTTTCCAAATCACCTACAACCATCCCTTTTTGAACAACTATTATATCAATAATTTTTTCGGTCTGCAAATCCATCACTGAATATGTCAAATATTTAGCACAAAAGCCAGGAGAATCGTACTGCCCGTCTCCACTTATTCTGATTTCGTCTCTAGATTGTATAGAACGTATAATCTTATTTTTCTCATTATGAAATGTCTCTCTAATTACAGGTGTCACAAATCGTTTAACTATTTTATAAAATGTAGTTTTACTGAATATTTTTAAATTTAATGTTTCTGCCAAATTGACAAAATTGGTAAAAGACAATCCAGTTGTAAATATTGCAGCAGCTAATTTTATATTTCCCATCGAGAATTTCTTTGATGTTCTTTGAGACCGCCACTCGTAGATATGATCACTTGTACAGGTGGTTCTAATTAGCAGCATAGAGCCTTTTGTGACATACGATGTGCTTACCACTGATTTCCCACACACATGACACATTTTGAAAAGGATTGCCAACTTTTCACCGGCGACAAAAAACATAATATCCGAGAACTCCGTGCTTTCCAAATTTCGATCAACTTCGGTTGGATGTGTTTCCTCATTTGCAATTTGAACCAATTCATCATTGGCTGAACCACTGTCATTAGAGTCGTTATCACTAAAGTCACTGTCACTGTAGTCTGACAGATGAAATGACGTATCCAAATCTTCTTTAGAATGTGGTATATATGTGGATAACTTTTCTGTGCCCATTTCACATTGTACACCGCAACTAATTTGATGGTCACCTTCCATTATTGCACTAATACTTGAAGGAGCAGGAGGATTTTTTTCTCTATACATAGTTGAACATTGCGGTTCTGAATCTGAAGTGGAAGAATAAACTGTCTTGAAAAATGATTTTGAAGTACTCGGCAGTGGTTTCTGTAATGCTAACATTTCTTCTACTTCTTTTCTACGAACGTAGGTGTTTTTTTTTCTTTTGCAAGGTATACCCTCATCAGAATTTTTGCCTGTTAACATTAAAGTTGGAACGGCCGTCTTTTTCAAATATCGGAGGAATTTCTGGTCAGGCATTAAACTTTGTTTTAACTGAGCGGCAACATCAAAATTTTCCGTTGTAAAATGCTTCGAGCACACTCGATTGTATTTTGAGGGGGTGAATTTTTCCCGACGTATTTTGTCCAACCATTTTTTATAACGATCTGGCGATTTTTCACGTGATGGGAACCGATAGAAACTAATATCTGCATCTTTTTTGTTGGAATTGCTTTTGCAACCAACAACGCAACAATACACCATTTTTATTGGTTTCTTAAACTTAAAATTCATACAATTAATTACAATTATGTTTCATAAACTTTCAGTATGATGTTACCAGATCGTCTAGTGAGCAATAAAAAATCAACAAATACACTGCACTGATTTGAACACGGAAAACATGCGTTTGGCGTTATAAATCTATGCAACTGCGGCGAGTGCTATATCATCGATGACGTCAGCGGTGCGCTTATTCTTCGTTCTCAGCAGTTAAATAATGAAAATTTTTGTTTTATAAATAGGAATTCCTTATAATCGCATAGTTCGACGATTAATAAGCAAAAAAATAAAACATCGATTTTTAGTTTACTATGCCTTTAATTTCATCTAGGAGTCGATCATCGTAATCTATGGCTTGGAATCCATTCCGCAACCCGGCAACTAACTGACCAATTCGAAAAAGAACCTCGATTGGCACGATACCAAATCAAAGCAGCACCCACCAGTAAATCTATAGCAGAATTAAATAAGAGATGATCTGATGAATTCCGGGATATTTTAAGTTCAGCCACGCGTTCCAGGAAAGCGCTGATAGAGTATTCTTTCTTCAGACCCGAAAATTTTATACCCCAAGAAGCAACTGGGACTGCTTTAGGAGTAAAGCCAGCGAAAGTCGAGTGAGCCGGATTAAGGAAAACATTTTCTGGTGACCTGGGAGGGACATCTTCATCACCAGATTCCTCCTCACTCTCTCGAGGAATATTGTTACCGGCAGCGGTCGAATCCAGAAGACTGCACGTTGAAGCGCGTTCAAGAGTGCGCACCTTAGTATGAAGACGATTTCCCAAAGCAGCAGTGTGCACAGCATACTTTGCTCGCTCGTTCTTCTCTTCCTCCGATTGTGGGCATGCGTTATCAATACGACCAGATATAAAGGCAAGGGCGGTAGATATCTTTTGGAAGTCCGAAGACGTACGACTCCCCACAAACTGATCGATGAGTCCTTAAATAAGAGTGAACTTTGCCTGAATGGCCCTGGAATCTTCCGCATACGCAAACGGATAAGTAAGCTTAACATACGAAGAGGAAGTCTTAGCAAGTCTCAACAGTTGTCGATACATGCCTCGCATTTCCGGTACCGTAGACAACGGTTCGACGCCAAAGACAGCCATTCATATTCTAGGTCTTCCCTAGCAAGTCTGTTAATCTGCAGCTTGAAGTCCATGGTGAGGGTTGGGATAAACGAAAGTTGGAAGAAAAAAAACTCAATCAGGGATCAATAGTCGACGCGGGTTGGCTAAATTCAAATTGCTGCGACGGAATATTTAGAAATACACTCACGGGGCTGATGATGATTAAGCAGAGACTCGATCCCTGCGCTATAAAAACCGAGCTTCGGATGACCAAGGCAAAACAAAACACAAGATAAAGTCGCGTCAAAACCGTCTCAATTATTCCGATCAGTTTAAATTGAACGAAAATAGTAAGCGAAAATAAGGAAATCGTAACTATATGAGTTCATCCACCCACTTAAAACAAGATAATTCGTAAAACAGGAAAAATGCGAAATTCATCCCCGAAGATGGTTCAGGTGAACAGATCCGAAACTTTACGTCAAAATAAGTAAATTGTGTCCTTTACTGGAAAGCGGCCCGTTGGCGACAACAACATACAGAAAAATTTAAAAGAGATAGGGAGAATATTCCGGAAGATGACGAAACTTGGCCCCACGTTGGCCGCCAATACTTGCTACCCGCCTAACAACGTCGCCACGGTAATATGAACTTAGATAAGTTTCGGTATAGGAAGTACGCTGTAGTGAGGTGGTAGTTTTGGATATTCGCAGCATAGAGAAATTAACAGTAAAAAGAGTACCAACTTAATGTATTAAAATTCGAAGCACAATAGCGCCGCCATTTTTAGCCAATGGTACTAATTTTCAACAGCGCCATATTTGAATATTTAAATACCATACTTTCTGAATTAAAATTTAATATTATTTTTAAATAAAGATAAAAATGCAGTAATTGATCATTTGAGTGACATATTTATCAACTTAATAATCAATTACACATTTTCATCTACTTTCACAAAACACTACTTCATGGAAGTCAACTATTTTAAAAATAAAAAGAGAAAAATTGTTATACATAGTAAGTTTAATTGTAGAAAACAGTTAATAAATAAAGTTAAACATATTATAACATTATATAAAATATAAATAAAATTCTCATAAAAGCAATAAATAAAGACATTTACAGATATTAAATTTTTACAAAGTATCAACAATAAATAAAATGCAAACTGAATTAACGAAAAGTAGATTCTTGTAATAATAATAACAATAATACATAAACAGAAAGTAAACTCTTATAAAAATATTAACAAAAAATATATTCTATAACAATTAAAAATATCACAGTAAAGGTGTCTTCCTCGGTAATCAATGCAGTCATCAGGCCAGTTAACGTAAACATGTAAAAAAGAAAGAAAATGACAAGTACCTAATCTGTATCTGTATAGTATATGTATCTATATATAACAATTACCACTAACAAGTTCCACACTTATGTTATGTTGCAAGATATACTTATTTATACTACACTAATAATCACAAACATCAGTAACAACACAATATTTGTTCCAGATTTATACTATGAAATTTTTGTCAATATTTTAGCAGCACTTTCTTTTACGGCACCTCATTCTATTCTTTACCCTTCTTTCCAATTCACAAAAAAACTTTTTAAATAACATATTAAGAACTAACTCAACTATTTTATTTTTAACATTAAATTTGTGCACAGTACACTGTAGCCACTCAAACGTTACATTTTCACTAATGCAAAACTTCAACTTTTCATATACATTTGTATTACATTTTCACTAATGCAAAACTTCAACTTTTCATATACATTTGTATTATGTCCTCGCTTTTCTAAATATTTATAGATAATATGATACATATGGGCTATACAATATATTAATTCCGTTCGAGCATATTTTAAATGGTCTTTCTGTGTATGATATTCTTTAAACATTGTAAATGTATGTTCAGGTAAAATTTCGGTACTTAATAAATCACTTTCGCAATCTTTGCACTCTAATTGAAGCCGTTTAACAATATAACCTGATACATACGTTACTGCCTGTAATTCAGCAAAATCTGCATTTTCTGGTTTGTCTGGTACATTCCAAGGTATAGTATCTTCTTCTCCAAATGTTGTTGAGTTACCTTTTCTTATGCAACTTCTAATAAATGTATTTAAGTCATCTAAAACATCACTCTCATCATCTTCACAATTTTTGCCTTTGTTTTTGTGTGATACTAATCCATTTAATATCGAAGTTTTCAAAGCACTGCTAAACTGGTAACAAGTAGGGTTATCATTACCTCTTCCATACTGCCTAATAATGCTAAATAAATTCTCTAATGGATCTTGATTTATTGCTCTTGTTCTAAGAAATTTGAAACCAGCTTTACTACATATATCCCAAATCATTATAAAACCTTGTATAGTTTGAATCCAGCCCATTTTACATCTCGGTGCAGTAACTTTTTTTCCATTTCTATCGAAAAACTTCCACTGACGAATCTGTTTTAACATGCTGTACCAGAACTCTCTATGTTTCGATGATCTACTAACACAGGCACGCATCTCTTTTCCTTTTTCGGGATAGGGTGTTCTACCATTTACAGAATCAAATAATCTGTCTATACGCTCAACAAATGTTGCTGTATGGACTACATCCGATGAAAATGTGCTTATCGAAAATGTTTCTAATGCTGCTGCCATTGTATAACTTAAAGTTCTTGCTGCAACACACACTCGCATTTTCATATATGATTTCTGCAACATTAAATCTTCTTTCTTTAGTTTAGGCAAACACTGGAAAATTCTTTGCCTATCAAATTCTAAACAGTCAGCAATGTGTTGCCATTTTGCACTTTTCTGATCTTCAAATTCTATGTTGTACTTCATAAGAGCATTTCTTATATTCTTCAATAAATGGGGCGGATCATGCACTGCAACTGTTAGTTCACCATTTACTATAAAATATGGTCCAGGTTTGTCTGAGTTGCATTCTTCCACTAACTGCCTTAATGCAGCTGAATTTGTAGATCCTTGGTCACATACACAACACACTACTCTTACACCTATTGACTGCAGCCGTTTAATGATTTCAATTAGTATTTTCTTTAGCTCTGCGGTTGGAATTTGATCCTTTGTAAAATAGTAGGCAATCGGCTGTTTCCAAGCTTTGTGTAACCCAGATAGCATGAATACCAAAGCATGATTTGCTGCAACATTTGTTCTTCCGTTTACACCTAAATCAACATATCCTACAACTTTTTTCAATTTATTATCGTATGTAAATCCAGGGGACAAAGATATTTCATCGAACATTAAGCAACAATATTTATCGACAGGATTCAGTTTCTTCAAAATATTTTCTAAATTCTTAAACAATTCATTATTAATACCAGTATCAAAAGGAATTGCACTTAAAATGGCTTGTATCGTAGACTGCCCTGGTAATCTTAAAAATCTCTGTAGGAATCGGTAGGATTTGGGACCTCTTTTATAAAGTGCAAGAGCAAATATTTTATTTTTTAAACTCCACCGTTGTCCTTTTTTCTTCCTTTGCATATTAGCAAATTGCGATTTAATAAATTCTACTCCAGGATCACTTAAACTAGCTTCCAGTTGTTTAAATAATTTGGTAGATGTTACTCGTAATGCAGCTTTCTTCTTATGTTTTGCTTTAGTAATAGTTTTCTTTAATCTCAAAATTGTTGTTTGTTGCTTACTTGATAATTTATAAAGTGATTGGCTGTTTTGAGGTAAGTTGTTCACATACTTTATTCCATATTCCCGTAGTACACTCTGTTCTTTATAAAATAAACTATTACTTTTATTATTTTCCAAGCTTGATGATGCTTCTATTTCCAATAAGTGCTCTTGACTCTCTCTTGGTGGTTCTTTTTCATGACAAGTATCTTCACTAATTGTAGAATTAATATTCACAGCTGTTATGTTATTGTTGAATATATCTGGTTCTGCAAATTTTATTAGCCTACGTTTCAATGTACTTGTAAAATTTTTTTCTGAAAAGTGATCTTGGCATATGTACCGCTTTCCAGTTGTGTCGGAGAATTCCGGAAAATGGATTTTCAATACATTTGTCCACCTCCTTCCTCGTGAAGTTTTCGGATCGAATAAAAAAAAGCATACATTTTGTGAGGTATTTTTTTCCAATAATCTACAACGAACATTTGCACAGAATGGAATGCAGCACGATAAACTTGTTTCACTCATGATTTAAGGATAATAAAAATTAAAACAAAGACTTACCAAACAATTTTCCATACGATACCCGGAACCTATACTACAATAGAGGCGGGTTGTGAAATCGCAGTCTGCTACTTTGTCACTGCTACTGGTCAGTCACCGTTAGTAACAGTGACAGCAGCTTTAAAGTAGCAGTTCTCTCAGTAGCAGTTTGAGTTGGATCGGTTCTGTAACTGAAGCAGAGCAGTTACAGCTCTGTCACCATTATTCGTGTGTAGCATATTTCACAAATATATACAGTCAGCGCTCGCTTAACGTACAGCCTGCTTAACGTACGTCCGCTAATACGTACATGTTCATTTACCATCCTCTGTTCGCACGAACGTATCAAATATCGTATCAAATATCACTGTGACTACCGTGTCACAGTAACAGTTTGTCACTGCTACCGAAAAATAGCAGTTTTTCCCGACACTATACTACAACATGGCTGACAATGTGATAAATGGCGGTAAATGTACGAGTAACCACGCATGCGCTAAAATTGCATTAGTTCATAGGATTAAAAATGGCGGAGCCACCATCGTGTAATTCAAGTTGGAGCTCTTCTTTATTTTCTCTATGATTCGCAGGGCCGAGCTAACTCAAGTCGACGATAGCGTGACGGTTCAATTATCGAAAGAGAGTGAGCGTCGGTCGGCAGCGACGGCAGCGACGTTGTCCGGGCACCAGGACTGTATATGGACTAGCTACACAATTTTATCCAAGTGCTAGATATGTTTAAAATTTAACAAAACAAACAGGTTACTCAAAATAAATAAAAGTCTGGGAATAACAAAGACATCTAAACCTTCTTTATTAAAAAAAAAACAAAATCAAACAATTTAATTTTCTCATAAAAAAAAGATAAATTTTCTAAAGTACTTAGTGTTCAATATTGATTTTGGCACTACGTAATGGTGCTCTTACAGGAAAAAAATATAATTACATCTGCGCTCGTTATCAGAGTATACAAAAGCTCAACCTGGAGCTGACAGGTCGGCGGCAGAAACGTTTCGTAGCCTTACATGATTGTTACAGGCAATTTAGTAAAGTCGCCAAGCAACAGTGTTATGATTACTATACAAAATTTAATCAGTTAATCCTAATGTACCATAATGAGATTGATATTTATGTACAGGTACGCAAACATATTACTACAACTGTTAACTAATTAAAAGACTTAAACAAAATATAATGAATTTATATGAAGCGGCAAATCTTCTTAATATTTACATGACCCAAAGGTTATATTTGATACTCAACAAAAAAAAACGTACATAATTTAGAATAACGCGGCTCGTCTCTGTGCTTCTTGTCGAATGTAAACTAAAGAATTAATCCCAGAAGATAGACTTGAGTTGCACCTAAGGGTGTTATTAAGTAAATGTATGTATAAATTCAGTACTGCATTATTTAGTTTCGCTGTACCCACCCTGTATATAGTGGTGACTAATATAAGTAAAAGACAAAGTTAAAATAACTATATACGTGTCACAGCACAGGATAAAATGATCGTAAATAAATTGCTGATCTCTCGTTGGTTAATATTATAAAAGAAACTGCAAGCTCGACTACTACAGACACTTAGAAAGATAGTCGAAGTGTAAATGCGTAGAATAATGTTATTGCTGTACTTATCTGCGAAATCTGCAGAGGTAGGGGATCCACTAGCAAGCCGGAGAGGTAGAGGAGTTCTTCGGGACCTCGATGTGCATACATTCACAGCAGGACCCTCTGGGCGGTATCCCATACACCAAATGAAAAATGTGAAATGTACCAGCCAAATGCGGTAGGTACTTCTAATTCAGCTAAGAGATATTTCCAGCTAAGTACGGGAGCCTTTCTAGGCGGTTTAACGGTTATAACGTGGATAGCAGGTAGAACAGGTAATACAGTACAGCAGGTACTACGGTGCAACAGGTATTACCGTACAACAGGTATTACCGTACAACAGGTTCCAATTAAGAATAATAAAACGAAGGAATTAAAATTCTGACAACAAGCAAAAATACAATTCCGTTAGACTTACCCAAATTTTGGAGAACAACGGTATTCAAATCTTTTTCGGAAGCCACAATAGCGCGAAAAGCAACGCTCAGACCACCACGTGGTTCAATCAGGAAAAACTGAAGGGTGACGAAGGATTACGTAAAACACCCACGGTAATTTCTGCGGAAAAGTAACGGAATAATTCTACAAATCTCTTTCAAGCTGCCGAAGCAATAAACTGTCTTCTTAGACACACATTAAAATTCACCAAAGATATGTAGTTTCGCACTATGTCTACTTCTTCCGATAGATTGACTTAAAGTGAATTTGAAACAACGTGTTTCCGATAATGAGAGAGACAAATTTTCTCGTAGGCTCTAGAACACAAACGCGGAAACGATACCTATGAGGGCGGGAAGATTTTGAAATTTATCGAACACTCAAACTATCTCATAAAAGAGAACAACAGTAGCATGACCTGAATGAAAAAAAACACGAGCATCCTCAGAACTCAGAATGACGGCAGAATTAACTTAAAATAAACTTGTACGAAACGCAAATTACATAATTATATAAGACGAAGGAGGTAATTTCACGTCTAGGAAGTTGGCACTAAGCATCTGACAGATAGATAACCTCGTTTGTGAGTAGATACGCCAAACTTGTTTCGAGACTAAACACACATCGAAACTGCATTAAACACCAGGTAATTAGATTGATTACGAGGGAACAACGCTCACGAAATATCGGCGGAAATATTTCAGACCTCAATTGTACTTACAGGTCAACAAACAACGTCCAGATGTCATGTTTGATGTTAGAATAAACTCGCAGGGTACGACCCCCCAAGGCCATACCGCACCACACAGGCTTAACGCTTGAAGAAGGAGAGCAAGTATGGTACAACACATGAACTGTCCACATGCTACAAATAACCCCTTTTTTATAGCGACATGAAAACCCAGAAAGGAGAATAATGTCTTCGACAGACACATACATAATTCACACAGCCATAAATAAATAAGACGTCAAAAGAATATATTAGAACAGAGTTCTCCTTCACAAAACAGGGCTACACGGGAAGTAAATAAAAGCCTAAGTGTGCATAAATGCAGACGTACGTGGACAACGCAACCTGAGAGTATAAAATGTCGACTGTAAACAATAAGCGTTTACCAAAATTAGATTAAGAGGTAACTACAGGTAAGGGCAGCTTAAATAAGTGTCGAACATGGTACAGGAAATATTTATTCTAAAACGTACTCGCAAGAAAACACAGACATGTGGCATAAACGTTTAAATGCATGCAAAGTTATAAAACTTGAATTCTGATGGCCCTAGCTTTAAGTAAGAGGGTGTGTTCATATAATAGGCATGGGTCACGTCAAATTTATATACTTTAGCATACCAGGTACGGACAATAAATAAAATTATGGTATAATATATTTTGATATGCTAGAATCATATGGGGTATTGCCAAAAGTAAAAGTATGGCGTAACAATACTTAAAAAATATGACTTCTACGTCTACGCATTTCTTTAAGTAAGATCCACTTTATATATCTAAAAGGGTGATTCTTAGGGGGATAGTTTTAAACCGTGAGAAGACACCAACGTACGTCTGGAGATGTTTTTTTATATGTGAATACATAAAAAAATATGACTTCTACGTCTATGCATTTCTTTAAGTAAGATGCACTTTATATATCTAAAAAAGGGTGATTCTTAGGGGGAGAGTTTTAAGTGTTCATTAGCCGACCGTGTGAACCTGATTTTATACGTACACGGGGAGTGTGAAGCCACCCCCTACATACGACTAAGGATGTTTTTATATGTTAGGAGAACGCTTCGCTTCATATACATACATATATGCTTGGAAATGGTTTCTACACTGCAGAACATCCTAATATGGGTATTTATATAGCTGTATAAAGTAAAAAATATGAAATGTACATATATTCTCTTTATTTAATAATAATGTATATTACATATTTATTTTATAAAACTAGATAAAGTGTACAGCGAATTATCTAATCATATATTCTTTTCTATATTATACATTTTTACAGTTTCATTTATACAGCTATATAAAAATAAAAAATATGAATTATGCATATATGCATTTTTTAATTAATAATAATGTGCATTACATATATTATAATAATAATAATCTTTATTAGCAATTGCTATTAAAATATACAAATATATTACTAAGAAACTAAAACTTTTTCTATAATATAATTACGGACTAATTGTTCAAATATTCTTCATTTAAAAAACTACAATTAAATCATTACTGAGCAAATTAATCCTACTTTAATTTAATTGTTACATATATTTAATTTTCGTTTTTGCCTATCTACTATTCGTTTGTAATGTATACAATCTCTATCAAACGCTGTGTGATTAGTGTCAATGTCCATTTTAAATTTATCGTTAGTTCTTACACAATTTATACACTTCTCATATATAATTACGCTATCACATTTGTTTGTCAAATGACTACCAACACAATTACCACATGTTTCCGCATTTTTACATTCTTTAGCAAAATGATTGTACCCTGCACATTTGTAACATCGAACTATTTGTAGGTGTTCATACACCTTACATTTTTTCATCCTATATTTATTTGTTCCCTGTCTATAATGCTGGAATATATCGCCGGTTGAACAGACAATATAATATTTCCATGGTTCTTCTTTTTCTTATCTAAGTATTTTTTTTCTATTTTAATTTTATCTGAGACATCCTTGTCATTTTGCCTAATAATCGCGTCTAACACTTTTTCATTGTTTTCATCAATAACATCTGCTTCAACACCAGTAATTATTATTTTAGGGTTTCTTAATTTCGGTTCAGAAACTACATATTTATTTCCAATTTCATTATCACTTTTTCTCTTAATTTTTCTTTAGAATTGCTATCACTACAATTAATAGCGATACCACCTTTTCCAACAGTTTTTATTGTTTCAATTCTAAGTGCTAGTTTACTTGGATCCACTTTATTTTTAATATCCTTTTTTGTTTCGTGTGATTTTTGATCATCCTTTTAGGTTTAATGATTAACACATCATTTTTCTTTTTCAATAGATCGCTATACAATGTCTTCTTTTCTACCTTATTTTCGGTGTTCGAAATAAACTCTAAAATTTTGTGAATTAGTTCATTTTGTTCTGATATTGTTTGGAGACAATCATTAAGTTTCTGGTCCATTTTTTTCATTGTTTGACACGATCTACTCTGGTTTCGTCCGTTCTTGTTTCGTCCGATTCTGGTTTCGTACGCTACTTTAGTAATACCCAGTAAAAAAAAACTTCGTTCTGGTTTCGTCCCATCACCTTTTCTCCCGTGGTATAATTAACACGTAATCTTTCTTCACACTTTATCCTGGCTTAGAACAGGCAATTTATAAAATTAATACCTTAGTAGTTAACTAAAGAAAAACTTTATATATTGGCGTGTTTACAGATTTTGTGACCACTGGTGGTCACTCGTCGCTATAATTTATTATTTACAAAATATTTACAAAAAAAAATTAACCGGCTACGGTTTCGTCATTATTCTTTTAAATATTATGTTTGTTTTAATTAATCATATTTTACAATGTATGTCAATCGATTTAAAGTAACTACTAAGTTTATTTTTCGTTGCATAAATGCATTTATGGTATTTTGAATTCTTTTATCCAAATCAGAATATTTTTTTGGTCGTTTCGGCATAGTCATAATTAAATCGTCTTGTTCAGTGATTACTTTATAATATAATGAGTCGTCGTAAATTAGTTTAAGGATTTCATAAATATTTGGATGGCTTTTCCCGCATTTTTTATTTAGTCTTGCATGCCATCCTTCAACTGCATTTGTAGTACGATGACGGCTGTTAAAACAAACCCAATATCTTGGGGATTCCAACCATTGTTCAACAAAATAATCATTAAATTTAATAACTTCTTCTGTAACCGGCGAAGAGTCTGCTATGGTTAACCAACCATCGTCTATAAATTCTGTAGGCAAATGTGCTAAGGCTGCACACATTCTCAAATGTTTTCTTACATGTTCGTCTTCTTTATAATGTACAACTAGCCCAAGCTGTTGAATTTTCCTCCATAGTGCCTGGTTGAAGTGAAAATTGCATCCTTTAATTTGCGCATGTGGAAAAACTTCTATAAAACCATTTATGGCAGCCGTTTCAAAATCCACGTGAAAGTCTTCAGGGGTAAAATCGGGGCATTTTTCTTTTAAGATTTGGAAAAATCTTTTATACGTCTCTTCTTTTCTGTTTGGCAGTAGGGCATAAAAAACTGGTACAACACAAGTTTTCTCTTCTGTACTATTCACATCCATGTGAATGGTGTACAGTTGCTCAAAAATTTTCGGACAACTTTTAAAAGTGCCATCACCAAAAAAACATCTTCCCTGTCTTAATAAATCTTCTGCCATATTACCAAATATGATTCTGTCCTCCGTTTCAGTATCAAAAATAACAAATTTTTTTGTAATTTTCTGGAACAACGATATCCTGTCGATGTTTTGGTAAACTCTGAACTCCCAGGCTTGCATGTCTGGCCGAATAAAGTTGATGTTTTACTGTATGGAATCTTGGAATTGATGTCACGAAATCAAGTCCTTTATCGCTGGCGTTTTTTATTACTTCCTCTTCATAAATTTGTGTGACCGGAGCACACTCTTCACGGATTCTTTTTTTGGCATTAGAAACACTAACTAGAACTTCGTTTCTTGCAATATCTGGTGCACATATTGAGTGTTCTTTTTGATTTAAAACTATTGTTATTGCAGTGTTTGTTTTTATGTTACCGTTACACCTCCTATTAGCACATGACCACAATATTTCGTATTTGTTCACTCTTTTTTTATTGTATTTAAAGCCGTCATGCAAAATTAAAGGCTGTCCTCTTTTTGATTGTATGACTCCCATTTCACAAAATGTACAACGTTCTACAACGTACAATGTTCACTTTCGAATGTAAATCACTAACTGACTCTTAGAATGTATCTTTATAAGTACTAATTGAACCGAGTAATCCCTAACGGTGATTAGGCGGTAACTGCCCTTCTACCTGTGTCATTGTTTATCTCACATAAAACCCCATTATGACGTCGTGTAAGATGTAGCGGACGAAACCAGAAACCTTAAAATATGATTTTTCTAAATCGGACGAAACCAGAATAAGAAAGGTTGAAAGAGGTAAAATTTGCCTAACGGACGAAATCAGAACGGACGAAACCAGATATCCCCTTTGACACACTTTCATTTTACGACAAATATCGCATACATATGTAATAATATTAGTGTCACTCAACTTTTTAGCTGTTTCGTCACTAATTGCAGCACATTTACTATGTCTCTTCCTCACATACGAAACACTTTACAGTTCTTTCTGTTCTTCGGAATTCCACGCGGCAAATATAACACTTATTGTTAGACATATTTTTGTTGTTTAATATAAATATGTTGACCCACTTGACAAATGATTAATCATCCACTTGCTTCATCGATGTATTTCACTAATAGTTTACATCATCACAATTTTATTTATATCTCAATAATAAATAACAATATTTTTCTTTTCGATACTGCTCTATATGCAGAGCCGATAAAAATACGTCCTCACTCTTTGAATATTAAACTACTCAAAAAATAAAATCTCAATTGGAACTAACTAAATAAAGGTACCCCAAGCGTAATTCCCAACCCGAATGAAGAAGTTCATTCCTAGAATTCCCTCCCATCCGATAACATGGAAACCAACTGCAGGAGGCTTCATCCCCCCCATCCAGCCAGCCATCCACCGCGCCCAGACATGTCATAAACCTAGAAAGGGCAAACGGCTTCGGACTAGAACTTCATCCTCGCAGGCGCCACGCTAATACCCATACTTCTTGTGACCGTGACCAAATACTTTTCGCGCGCCGCTCTTATCATAACTATTCCCTGCAACCAAATATCAAAATCTTTGAAACTGAGGGGTGCGTTTCGAACCAAAGCCATATCGCCGTTCACTTCCCGCATATACACACAGCAGATTTTGAATAATGCTCCCCTGCTCCATTCATCAATATCCATATTCTTTAAGAAAATAACCAGTATTTTAGATAAATCCTGAACATCATTTCGCGATACACCTAAAACCCAATTCCTAGATAAACGAAGAACAACTTTCTTAACCCTATTCTCCTGAATAACCCCATTATGCATCCCATCCGCCATCGACATCATAACCACATGTCCTACTTCACTGAGTCCAGAATACCTTCGCTCAAACTTTTCAACATCTGACGACTCATTAATATGTTCTCCCGTACGCGCCATCATTCCAACTACGGCGTAGAAATGTCGCCCTAACTTTACGCTACTACGGAAATTTCTAATCCGGTCGTCCAGGCAGAGCGAACATCCGGCAAACCCAGGGTTGTTAATCGGACGTATGAATTGCCTTTCCGACCACAGCCTTATAAAAGTACTACTGAGGAAACTCTCCTCACTCATAACGCGTCTTTGCACCGATAACTCGGCTCAAGTCAAACCATCTACCTTTTTTTTTTGTTAATTATAAAATTATATAAAGTGTACAATGAATCGCCTAATCATATATTTTTGTATATTATCCATTTTATACCTTTATTTTACCAATATTTGCCACCAGGTTATATATCTCTATATCGGATTTGATCTTTTCTAATTCGGATATAAACCTCATAATTCTAATGTTTAACAAGTCTTTCTTCAGTCTAAGAGCCCTCCGGCTGCGTTCAACAGACATTGTCAACTAATGTACTCCGATAAGTTTAGATCTGTTGGCTTCGTGCGACACATTTCTGATTGGCATATGTTACATAACCGCCACCATTCACGACTGGCTCTTCATTATAATCCAATTCTGGATGTTTATATGGAGGATACCAAGTCACTAGCATCTTTGGTATATTCTTGTATAAAGTTAGTGCAGTCGATGTTTCTATGTCAAATACGCAAATTTCAGAACGAGTTTCTAAATCAGGTTCGCATAGATATTCATACTCACTATAAATGTACCATTTTTTAAGTTGGGCTATATTTGGGTTACAATATTCCAACACGTCCATTAATTCGCCGATATCAAAATATCGCATGTTTTGATACGCGAATGCTGCTATGAATAAACACTCACTTTGCGTTAATTCTGAAGATAATAACCTATCTCGTACTACGATGGGTATTTCTATATCATTAGCAGACAAAAAGTCCTCACATTTCTCCATATTGCACTGCTTCACTGCCATTATACTAGTTTATCACTATATAGAAGGTGCTACACCAAAGATTGATACTGAGTGATATTATTCTCAAAATTCTTTTATATATTTAATATTTAGTTGGGGTATTATCCATCAGGGGACGCTTTTATGCATTTCGCGCATGCGACTATCACAGAAACATGCAGCCGTTGTGGTTTCCGCTAGAAACATGTTTAGATCTGTTAGAAATACATTAAGAAGCGCG
This sequence comes from Amphimallon solstitiale, assembly GCA_963170755.1. Lineage (NCBI taxonomy): Eukaryota > Metazoa > Arthropoda > Insecta > Coleoptera > Scarabaeidae > Amphimallon > Amphimallon solstitiale. The sequence continues at coordinate 52,824,790 of OY720677.1, forward strand.
ATAGCAAGCTGGGTAATTTATTCTGGAATTTTCTAGAAGCAAAGTTTATATTTTTATTGACCATCTTGATAGTCGGCTATTTTGCCTGACGTCACCTTAGTTTATTAGATTTTGGCGGTCATCTTGGATTCGTCGCCATCTTACTTTTCTAAAATCCCTACTTTTGAAACGCCCTGTATATTCATATTTGGTTGCTACGTCATCCAGTACCATACTGTATATTTATTTTATAGTTTTGAAATGGCATGCCGACCTCAGATATAAATCCTCGGTGGTGGTGTTTGAAACTATGTTGGGTGGTTGTGGTGGTGGTGGTGGTTGGCACTCCTGTAGTGGGGGCGGTGTCCCTGCAAACCCCTAGTTGGCATGGGCTGCCATCCCTGTGGTGGGTGTGGTCGTCACAGGGCCCCACGTTAGTTGGGTCGGTCGCCGTCAGAGAGCCCCACTTTAGTTGGGTCGGTGGTCGTCAGAGGGCCCCACTTTAGTTGGGTCGGTGGTCGTCAGAGGGCCCCACTTTAGTTGGGTTGGCGGGCGTCAGAGGGTCCCACTTTAGTTGGGTCGGTGGCCGTCAGAGGGCCCCACTAGTTGGGTTGGCGGCCGTCAGAGGCCGCCACTTTAGTTGTGTTGGCAGAGGGCGCCACTAAGGCGAGGGGGTGAGGGGGAGGAGGCTCCAGAATTGTCCCACCTACACTACTGATATAAGTCAAAACATTTATTTTTACATCTAAATTAAGTTTTCACAGTACCTATAAAGATATGTATCATTCAATTAACGTTTTAATATTTACAATAATTTGCTGAAATGATATGAAGCCGATTTTACAAAATCGATATAAAAGTGCAGAACAAGAACTCAAACATTTTAAATTGCTTGTACTTGAAAATATAACAATATTGCTTTCATAGCAATTTGCCAACAAGAAATCTTCGTTTTTACATGTTTTAATCTTAAGAATGTCTATTGTTGATTGAGTTTCAAAGATATTTGCCTGTAATTTTAGAATTCCGAATATTGTAAACGTCTTTGGTGTTGATAGTATTTAAAACTAAAGAAGACTGCGCAATTCCTTGATTGATAATTTTCGCCGGCTTTTCGCAAATACCTTCTGCAGCTTTTCTCTTTAAACTGTTCGGAAACCTTCAATTCGCACACTGATTCATTTTCAATATGGTTATGATCAATTTGTTGACTTGTAACAAATTATTTTTACTGGTACATTTTACTTTACAAACAGTTACACTGAGAAAAATGAAGTGATTGAAACAAAAAACTTTGAAATGTTGACTGATTTTGCATTCATTCAACAAACTTTTATTTGAAACAACAAATTTTTGTTCGAGTCAACCAATTTTTTTTCTCAGTGTAAGTGTATTAGAACATACAAGATAATTTGGAAGTTTAATTTAAATGATCTCATAAAAAAAAATTACTTTCTAAAGCATCAAATATAATAATGCAGATGTACCAACTTAGTGAAAATATAGTCAAATATTCAGTATAAAAATTATAATTACTTACCCAAAATCACTGTCACTCCTTTATCTGTATATATTTTCGATATACACTTTTTATTAGTTCATCTCCACTTTACACCTTTTGTAGTTGTTGAGTCTTCCTGTTTTGAAAGACTTGAGTTGTTTATTTTTCACTTGTATCTTCTTGTTTTAGAAGTAGTAAAGAATAACTCCTCACTGAATTTTCCTTATACGTGGTTATTCACAAATGAAATAACACTACACTGTTATATACAACTTTATTTAGAGTTAAATAAAATAACAATGTCAATAGTGCATTGTGCAAGTTGAACCGTAACAGTTGGGCTGAAAAGTTCGTATCGTTTTATAGAAAAACACATTTTTTGGCAAAATTCGATTTTATTATTCAACATAGTTGCCTTCGAGGGCGATACACCGATTATAGCGATCTTCCAACTTTTCAATACCATTTTTGTAGTACGATTTGTCTTTAGCCTCAAAATAGGCTTCTGTTTCGGCGATTACTTCCTCATCGGCTTTAAATTTCTTTCCAGCGAGCATTCTCTTGAGATCTGAGAACAGGAAAAAGTCGCTGGGGGCCAAATCTGGAGAATACGGTGGATGCGGAAGCAATTCGAAGCCCAATTCATGCAATTTTGCCATCGTTTTCTTCGATTTGTGACACGGCGCAATGTCTTGATGAAACAACACTTTCTTCTTCTTCTTCAAATGGGGCCGTTTTTTCGCGATTTCGTCCATCAAACGCTCCAATAACGCTATATAATAATAGTCGCTGTTGATGGTTTTTCCCTTTCCAAGATAGTCGATGAAAATTATTCCATGTGCATCCAAAAATACGGACGCCATAACCTTACCGGGCGACTGTTGTGTTTTTCCACGCTTTGGATTCGGTTCATCGCGTGCAGTCCACTCAGATGACTGCCGACTGGACTCCGGAGTGTAGGGGTGGATCCATGTTTCATCGATTGTCACATATCGACGCAAAAATTCACTTCTATTGCGGTTGAACATCTCCAAACATTGCTCTGAAGCATCGACACGTTCTTGTTTTTGGTCGATTGTGAGCTCGCGCGGCACCCACTTTGCACATAGCTTTCGCATACCCAAATATTCATGAACGATATGTCCACCACGTTCCTTTGATATCTTTAGAGTGTCAGCTATGTAAATCAACCTCAATTTACGATCTTCCAAAATCATTTTGTGGATTTTTCTGATGTTTTCGTCCGTAACAGCCTCTTTTGGACGTCCACTGCGTTCATCGTCTTCGGTGCTCATATGGCCTGTACGGAATTTAGCAAACCACTTACGAATGGTTGCTTCCCCGGCGCAGAGTCCGGATAACACTCATCAAGCCACTTTTTGGTATCAGTAGCACTTTTTTTCATCAAAAAATAGTGTTTCATTAACACACGAAATTCCTTTTTATAAATTTTTTCAAAATAACAAAAGTTGCTTCACTCAAAATGCTGTATCTCACAAACTAATAATCAGTCAGCTGTCAAATTTATACACGTATCTTTTGAAGGTTGGTACTAACTAAAAATGATATGGATTTTATTCTAGTGGCGCCATCTCATAGAAACGATACGAACTTTTCAGACCAACTATTACATGATAGCTAACTGCTAACAGGTTGAGTTTCGTTGATAAACTGATTTCAATTTTCTATTACAAACAAATTCAGTATTTAGAGTGGGGTAGTAAGTTTACAAAACCGTACCTGCTCTATTGTTGCCTGGAAAAACCGAATATTAATATAGGCTTTTAAGTTTCATTAAAAGTTCTCGGAAGGAGTAAATAGTAATGCAATTATATAGTATAAATATATGAGCCCTGCTGAGGCGTTTACGGATTTCTTTCCTTATAGAATATCTATAACTCTAAAGTCCGGCTAATGTTTATGAATTTTTAAGTACTACAACGGCATGATGTTTAATAAAAGCAAGAAAATAAATGGTAATTTAGACAAAGCATTTACCGATTTTATAAAACGGACAATAGAAAAGTTTCTGAGAAAGAGATTACATTAGGAGACTGATGTCCCTCTTGGTCTTTCCAGATATAATTTTAAATATACATTATTTTACGATTATGAAGTAATAAAATGACTGTGAGCACTTATACAGAGAAATCCACATGTTCTAATTAATTGTTTCTTTGTAAAATAAAGCAAATTGAGATTAAAACTAAACATAAATATGTTTTACATAGAACACAGAATATTATACATACTAAAAGCGCACGGCCGTTTCTTTTATTCGGCGTGTGAAAAGACGGCTTAACCGAACGGCCAGAATCGGACGCACGGGGCGCAGTACTTGTCCGAGGATACGTGGAATTAAAAGTCGTCTCTCGGCGTGGACGTTCTGACATCTTTAAATTTCCGGTCGACGAAGAGATTTTCCTTTTTAGCGGACCGCGAGCGGAGATACGGCCGCCAAAGAGCACCGTGCGAAACGCTCGTGATGAACAATTAAGAATAGCCACACTTATGTAAAGTTTTTTCCGTACATATACATGTGCCACGCCCGATGAAGCTTCTCGGTCGCTCCGACTCTCGCATCTGTATAAACATATGTACACATCGGTGGTCTCTCGCTTCTCCACCACGGTTTAACAATATATTTCGCGCATTTATTCTAAATTTCAATTTTATTGAAATCAAATACCTCTAGTTATACATACTAAAAGCGCACGACCGTTTCGTGTTAATGTCTCGTGAAAAGACGGCTTAATCGAACGGCCAAAATCGGGCTAAATGGGACGCACGGGGCGCAGTACTTGTCCGAGGATACGTGGAATTAAAAGTTGTCTCTCGGCGTGGACGTTCTGACATCTTTAAATTTCCGGTCGACGAAGAGATTTTCCTTTTTAGCTGACCGCGAGCGGAGATACGGGCCGCCAAAGAGGAGCGTGCGAAACGCTCGTGATGAAAAATTAAGAATAGTCACTCTTATGTAAAGTTTTTTCCGTACATATACATGTGCCACGCCCGATGAAGCTTCTCGGTCGCTTCGGACGACGTATGTATATATGAACGCCCGGACCCTTCTCGGTCCGACTCTCGCATATGTATATACATATGTACACATCGGTGGTCTCTCGCTTCTCCACCACGGTTCACGTATTTATTCAGAAAACAAATATACAATATTTCGCGTATTTATTCTAATTATACTCTATAAAAGCGCACGGCCGTTTTGTGTTAATGTCTTGTGAAAAGACGGCTTAACCGAACGGGCAAAATCGGGCTAAATGGGACGCACGGGGCGCAGTACTTGTCCGAGGATACGTGGAATTAAAAGTTGTCTCTCGGCGTGGACGTTCTGACATCTTTAAATTTCCGGTCGACGAAGAGATTTTCCTTTTTAGCGGACCGCGAGCGGAGATACGGGCCGCCAAAGAGGAGCGTGCGAAACGCTCGTGATGAAAAATTAAGAATAGCCACCCTTATGTAAAGTTTTTTCCGTACATATACATGTGCCACGCCCGATGAAGCTTCTCGGTCGCTTCGGACGACGTTTGTATATATGAACGCCCGGACCCTTCTCGGTCCGACTCTCGCATATGTATATACATATGTACACATCGGTGGTCTCTCGCTTCTCCACCACGGTTTAACAATATATTTCGCGCATTTATTCTAATTATATATACTAAAAGCGCACGGCCGTTTCTTTTATTCGGCGTGTGAAAAGACGGCTTAACCGAACGGCCAGACTCGGATGCACGGGGCGCAGTACATGTCCGAGGATACGTGGAATTAAAAGTCGTCTCTTGGCGTGGACGTTCTGACATCTTTGAATTTCCGGTCGACGAAGAGATTTTCCTTTTTAGCGGACCGCGAGCGGAGATACGGGCCGCCAAAGAGGAGCGTGCGAAACGCTCGTGATGAACAATTAAGAATAGCCACACTTATGTAAAGTTTTTTCCGTACATATACATGTGCCACGCCCGATGAAGCTTCTCGGTCGCTCCGACTCTCGCATCTGTATAAACATATGTACACATCGGTGGTCTCTCGCTTCTCCACCAAGGTTTAACAATATATTTCGCGCAGCGTCTCGGTCGCTTCGGACGACGTATGTATATATGAACGCCCGGACCCTTCTCGGTCCGACTCTCGCATATGTATATACATATGTACACATCGGTGGTCTCTCGCTTCTCCACCACGGTTTAACAATATATTTCGCGTATTTATTCTAAATTTCAATTTAATTGAAATCAATTATATATACTAAAAGCGAGCGGCCGTTTCGTGTTAATGTCTCGTGAAAAGACGGCTTAACCGAACGGGCAAAATCGGGCTAAATGGGATGCACGGGGCGCAGTACTTGTCAGAGGATACGTGGAATTCTAAATTTCAATTTTATTGAAATCAAATACCTCTAGTTATACATACTAAAAGCGCACGGCCGTTTCTTTTATTTGGCGTGTGATAAGACGGCTTAACCGAACGGGCAAAATCGGATGCACGGGGCGCAGTACTTGTCCGAGGATACGTGGAATTAAAAGTTGTCTCTTCGCGTGGACGTTCTGACATCTTTAAATTTCTGGTCGACGAAGAGATTTTCCTTTTTAGCGGACCGCGAGCGGAGATAGGGGCCGCCAAAGAGCACCGTGCGAAACGCTCGTGATGAAAAATTAAGAATAGCCACACTTATGTAAAGTTTTTTCCGTACATATACATGTGCCACGCCCGATGAAGCTTCTCGGTCGCTCCGACTCTCGCATCTGTATAAACATATATACACATCGGTGGTCTCTCGCTTCTCCACCACGGTTTAACAATATATTTCGCGCATTTATTCTAAATTTCAATTTTATTGAAATCAAATACCTCTAGTTATACATACTAAAAGCGCACGGCCGTTTCGTGTTAATGTCTTGTGAAAAAGACGGCTTAACCGAACGGGCAAAATCGGATGCACGGGGCGCAGTACTTGTCCGAGGATACGTGGAATTAAAAGTTGTCTCTTGGCGTGGACGTTCTGACATCTTTAAATTTCCGGTCGACCAAGAGATCTTCCTTTTTAGCGGACCGCGAGCGGAGATACGGGCCGCCAAAGAGGAGCGTGCGAAACGCTCGTGATGAAAAATTAAGAATAGCCACGCTTATGTAAAATTTTTTCCGTACATATACATGTGCCACACCCGATAAAGCTTCTCGGTCGCTTCGGACGACGATATATGAACACCCGGACCCTTCTCGGTCCGACTCTCGCATATGTATATACATATGTACACATCGGTGGTCTCTCGCTTCTCCACCACGGTTCACGTATTTATTCAGAAAACAAATATACAATATTTCGCATATTTATTCTAAATTTCAATTTCATTGAAATTAAATACCTCTAGTTATACTCTATAAAAGCGCACGGCCGTTTCGTGTTAATCTCTGTGGAAAAGACGGCTTAACCGAACGGGCAGAATCGCGCTAAATCGGACGCACGGGGCGCAGTACTTGTCCGAGGATACGTGGAATTAAAAGTTGTCTCTTTGTGTGGACGTTCTGACATCTTTAGATTTCCGGTCGACGAAGAGATTTTCGTTTTTAGCGGACCGGGTGCGGAGATATCGCCCGCCAAAGAGGGGCGTGCGAAACGCTCCGTGATGAAAAATTAAGAATAGCCACACTTATGTAAAGTTGTTTCCAAACGTATATATGTGCCGCACCCGAAACACTTCTCGGTCGGTTCGGACGACTCTCGCATATGTACATGTATAAATATACAAACACCCGCTTCTCGCTTCGGACGTCGAGTCATACATACGTACATCGGTGGTCTCTCGCTTCTCCACCACGGTTCACGTATTTATTCAGAAAATAAATATACAATATTTCGCGTATTTATTCCAGATTTCAATTTAATTGAAATTTTATACATACTAAAAGCGCACGGCCGTTTCGTGTTAATGTCTCGTGAAAAGACGGCTTAACCGAACGGCCAAAATCGGGCTAAATGGGACGCACGGGGCGCAGTACTTGTCCGAGGATACGTGGAATTAAAAGTTGTCTCTCGGCGTGGTGGACGTTCTGACATCTTTAAATTTCCGGTCGACGAAGAGATTTTCCTTTTTAGCGGACCGCGAGCGGAGATACGGGCCGCCAAAGAGGAGCGTGCGAAACGCTCGTGATGAAAAATTAAGAATAGCCACACTTATGTAAAGTTTTTTCCGTACATATACATGTGCCACGCGCCCACGCCCGATGAAGCTTCTCGGTCGCTCCGACTCTCGCGTCTGTATAAACATATGTACACATCGGTGGTCTCTCGCTTCTCCACCACGGTTTAACAATATATTTCGCGCATTTATTCTAAATTTCAATTATATTGAAATCAAATACCTCTTTATACATACTAAAAGCGCACGGCCGTTTCATGTTAATTCCTGTAGAAAAGACGGCTTAACCGAACGGGCAGAATCGTGCTAAATTGGATGCACGGGGCGCAGTACTTGTCCCGGGATACGTGGAATTAAAAGTTGTCTCTTTGTGTGGCCGCACTGGCAACTTTAAATTTCCGGTCGACGAAGAGATTTTCATTTTTCGCGGACCGTGTGCGGAGATACGGGCCGTCAAAGAGGAGCGTGCGAAACGCTCGTGATGCAAAATTAAGAATAGCCACACTTATGTAAAGTTGTGTCCGAACGTATATACAGATAGAACCACCGGCCATCTGCCTATAGGGAATTGTATGCAGTACACATTTATATACGCCTACGTATATATCTACGTACCGGCAATAATAATTTGTGGCGTAAAAAGAAATAAATACACATCCGTCGATAAAGCATATTTAATCTTTAAATATGACACAGATATTGCCATTTCATTTCGTAGATATTTGTAAGAATCAATCATCGGCATAATGTTTCGTGTTGTAGAAATATTAGTAGTAGATTTGTAATGAAAACGAAGGTTTGAGATTCCAAAGAAGTAGTAACTAGTGATTCTGAATGTACCTAGTTAAATAAAATTAAATTGCAAATTACTAAACCAAGAGAAAATAAGAAAAATAATTCTAAAAAGGAAGCAACATGGAGAAATTAAAAAACGTTCAAAAAGTAATAATTGATGTCAAACAAAAAAAATTCTAGAGAAAATAAAATAGAATTCTAGAGGCTAATAAATATCTCTTTCAAACAAGCCTCCATTGTTTGCCTCACAGTAGCCCAGTCTGTTGTAAAATTCTCTACGTACATTAGAGAGAGTTACAGGTGAAATACTATTACAGAGTTGTGTAATTCGCTTTCGTAAATCATCTAATGTGCGGGGTCTTTCATTCTGGTGTACATAAATGGTTTCATTCAAATATCCCCAAAGGAAAAAATCACATGGCGTTAAGTCAGGGGATCTAGGCGGCCAAGAAATATTACCTCTAGTGCTAATGGTATGTGGAAAATGCAATGAAAGACATTCTTGTACTATTCTGGCATTATGAGCTGGGCAGCCATCTTGCTGAAACCAAATATCATTAAAGTTTACAGCAAGGTCACGCACTGCAGGAACAATATGATTTTGCAGTAATTGTAAATATGACTGCGCATTTAATGTTCCGTTTAGGAAAAATGGCCCTATGATGTGATCCCCTAAGATTCCTGCCCAGACATTTACTTTCTGTGGATATTGAGTGTTGACATCCCTGCTCAAATGTTTGTTTTTCTGAGACCAGTAGCGAACGGCAGATGGATTATGGCGTTTGTGAAGGGAAAATGTTGATTCGTCAGTGAACAAAATATTTCGTGTAAAATTATCATCATTATCACATTTTTCTCTAATAGCCTCACAAAATTCGAGACGTCAAACTGGTCATCTGGGAATATTTCTTGATTTTTTCTAACCTTATAACACTTATATTTCTTTTTGTGTAATATACGCCTAACTGTGGTTTTTGGAATACCTAATTGTTCAGAAATTTGGCGGCTAGGGCAGGGCTCACTTGATTCTACAAAGGCGCATACACTGACTTCCTTCTCTATTCTTTCCTCCGAAATAGGATGGAAATTACTCTGATAGCTTTTCGAACATCCATTAATGCAGCCCGACTTTTCAAAACGATGTATGATATCTAGTATCGTCCGACGGCAGGGAACTGGACGATCAGGAAACGAAAAAACAAAACGACCAATCACTTCTTGCGTACCTCCTTGAGATGAGTAATACCATTTAATAATATTTATTTTTTCTTCTTTACTATAAACTAACGGCATAGTAAATACGTAAATGAATATCGGTAAAAAAACAGAAAAAAACACTTGAGCTCTAAATAATTCTAAACCCTAAAGATGCAGACAGCAAGAATTTGCGTATTTTTGCAAGTTCGACCAACTATGAGTATACTCCACCGCAGTCAAGACACGACTGACGCGGTTGACTGTCGATCCAGTGTTGCCAACCATTTCACTTTAAAATTCCCTCGAGCGACTTCAAAAAATCCCTTTTTGAATAAAAAATCCCGCAAACAGAAAATAAACATTTATTAAAAAAAATTCATTATTTGCATAAAAAAATAAAGAATAAAAATTATCAATTTTGACATGTTTTTGTGAAGGAATACATAGATTTTTTAAATAGTTTTAAATGTGCTTCATCTACCTTAAAATCCACTACACTTTGGTTCGTTGCTTGTAGCATGCTCTTGAAAACGCATATTGCGTTTAAGCTAGTTTCTCCCAATCTATTCCGTTTTTTCGCTTTAGCATCGGTTACAATCGAGAATATCCTTTCCGTGTCCGCATTTGAATGTGGTTGTATGAGTATAAGACTGACCAGTTTTTTCAAGTGCGGAAAAGCCAAAGTATTGTCGTATGTGTGATTATTGGTAATTTCCATCCACATTTCATCAATGGGTAGATTTTTTAAGTTTTCAATTTTTGAGGAACTAAAAGTATCAGGCAACTTTCGCCATTCAAGAGCGTTTTCAGTGATATCAAATTCAAAAACTCCTGAAAATTTATCACATAAGATGGAGAAGTTTACAATCCTTTCTGATTCTTTTTGTGAAAATGTTATTTCTGGGTCGAGAAATCGCATTTCGTTGAAAATTTCGTCTGGTAAGCGTTTCTGCAAATCTACTGCTGCAGCTATATAAAATTTTTGACAATTTAGGAGAAAGTAATGCTTGTCTTCTTTGGACATTTTTTGTATTTCAGTATCACACTCAGGACCAACGAACAATTTTTCTATTGGTAGAAAATGTCTTGGGTATGCTAAGTCTAAAGATGCAAGACTGTTCTGAAACAAAACAGCTGGATCCATGTAATTTTTACAAAGCTGCATCATTAGCGACATGCATTCTCTGTACAATACATGAATCAGGGGCTTTTTATTTTGGAATAACCTGTTAAATGAATTGAAAATATTTAAAATGTATTTTAAAAATGTTAGATACGCTGTGGTGGCAGGTTTTTGTAGCTCGCTTAAAAAAGAATCCAGCGGTTTTGGTACGATCTTCATGAACTGCCATGATAAAAAAATGCTGTATAGCTGTCCAGTTCTTTAATATTCGAGTAACACATTCATGCCGACTGAGCCAACGTGTGTTGGACAACTTAAGTATCTTAAGCTGTTGTAAATTGAAGAATTCTTGAATTTCACGAAATTGTGCAGTCCGCTTCGTACTTCCCGATATATAACTGTAGATTCCTTTAATCACTTCTTCTAGTTCTTGAGGAAGGACTGAGCAAGCCTTGGAAGCGACTAAAGCTGCTGAATGACAAATACAGCGCTGTAGAATGACATGTGGTACTTGTTTTTTCAGCAACTGAAAAACTGAATGGTTTTTCCCTACCATGACACTAGCCCCGTCCGAGGCGAATCCTAGAATAATTAATTTTAAAGATACCATTATTAGGAAAATATTCAATATACTTACCTACAATATTATTTATAGGTATGCCGAAACTGTCTAGACATGAGTGAATTTTATTAAAAAGCTCTGTTGCTCCTAGCTCCCGCGAATCCAATTCGACCAATTTCAATAAGCGAGTTTCAACTTTAGCATTACTAATATAGCGCGTGAGAACAGCTAAAGTTTTCGTATCTGTCAAATCAGTTGACTCATCAACTAGTATCGAAAATTTATTTTGTTGTAATGTGTAACTAGACTTTGAGTTTCTTTTTCACATAAGACGTTCTTTAAAATCTCTGTACATTTAGTACGCTTGATTGATAGATCTTTACATATTTTACTATCAAAAAAAATGTGTTTTAATAAAGGTTCTAACTGGTCTATTAAGTGGATAGCTATGTTATTACTGGCAAAAAAAGCAGTCAATTTTATCTCGGCTTTCTTTACGTTTTCTAAATGAGGATCATTCTGGTTATCAATCAGTTGTCGAATGTCACAAGAACTTTGAATACTTTTGGATTTTCTAAGATGTTTCGCTGTTTGAGAATGTCTCACCAACTCTGATTTACCAGCATTCATCGTTACATTGCATATTTTGCAACTACAAAGACTTGATTAAATAACTGTGTTTCGATATTTAATGTTAATTTATTTTACTACTTACACGGCTTCATAGGGAGTCTTCCCTACCAACAGCCAATTCTTAAAATTCCTTTCTGTTAGCCAATAATCCTTGAAAACCTTTTGTTTGCTATAAATCTTCTTTTTCTTCGGGCTTAGTTGATTCTCCATCTCACCATAGTCTTCGTCTGAAGAAGCCATTGCCATTACTTAATTTGTCATTTATTTTGTCGATGGTACACGGTGTAGGTGTCTAAAAGTCAATCCAGCCACATTTGACCTTTATTATTTCATAGAAAATGCTGATTACTGAATTGGTGAATAAACAAAAAACCCTACAATTATTTGACAAGCTAAAAGACCGCGCATTTTAAAATATTAAAATTTGTTATTATTAGTCTGCTGTATTTTAATCATTTTATTGATGCAATATTTGAAAAAAAATATTGTCAATTTTGTAAATATCAAAATTTGTAATTAAAATTCAAAATAATTTCAATTTTTCCCGAAATTCTTTAAAAAATCCCTTTCTCCCTCTAGTACCTGAAAAATCCCGATTTCGGGAAAAATCCCTCTGGTTGGCAACACTGTGTCGATCCCTAGCGTCGGCATAGACAACGCTTCTGATAAACGGTAGGACTAGATACATACAGAGTGGGCCATTGAAAACGAAACAGCGGCTCTGTAGGTCGGCAGAACCGAGTTATATAAAAACGCTCGGACACGTCAACAACATTTTCGAGGGGGACATCGTTCGCGATGAAATTCACCCGAAATACATTCCATCCCTCGGAGCTGTGACCGCCACCCCTAAATTTGTAAATGGCACCATATGGCAAGTGATACCTCATTTGAAAGGTAGTTTCCTTCTTGATATCAAACAACAAAAATAAATTAATTCTATCGATTCGGTTTTGGGATATAGGAACTTGAAGTTGGGAAATCACTTTTTATTCACTCAATCAATAAAAACAATATCTGATAAAGCAATTGTCGCAATAATTATTATTGTCAATGAATTAAATGTTCAAACTGTCTACCACCCATTTCCATACAATAGTACAAGTTCTGTTCAAAATGAGACCGCACATTTCGTAGCATTTCCGGCGTTATTCGACGGCATTCTTCAATAATTCTACGTCGTAAATCTTCCAGAGATTCTGGTTCGGTTGCATAGATTTTGTTTTTCAAGTGACCCCACAGGAAAAAGTCGAGTGGGGTTAAATCTGGAGATCTGGCTGGCCACTCTATAGCGCCTCTTCTTCCAATCCAACTTCCAGGAAACATTCTATCCAAAAACGCCCTAACAGGCTGTGCATAATGTGGAGGTGCCCCGTCTTGTTGAAATTTCAAGTGGTCTACATGGTAACGATCGTCATTTTCAATGATGTCTACTAATTGTGGATAAACAAATTGATTCAATAATTCCAAATAAGTTTCTCCTGTCAGGTTACCGTCGAGAAATACTGGTCCAATCAAACGGTCCCCAAAAATACCGGCCCAGACATTGAGTTTTTGGGGAGTTTGAGTATGGACTTCGTGGAAAACATGTGGATTGGCATCTGACCAATAACGACAATTATGACGATTCACAGTCGAATTCAAAAAGAATGTAGACTCATCAGAAAAGCAGATGTTGAAAAGGAAATTCTCATCAGCATCTAGTATTTTCGTAGTCATAATTTCACAAAATTCCCGTCGCCTATCAAAATCATCTTCATTCAATTGGTGTACCAAATGTATTTTGTAGGGGTGGAATTTATGATGTTTCAGGATTCGGCGGATACTGGTTCTACTGATATTGGTAACACTAGCCAATTTCCTTGTGCTCAATGTTGGGTCTGCATGAACTTGTCCTAAAAGTGCAACTTCAACAGGTTCATTTCTCACCGGAAATCCACGTTCTGGGTCTCGTTTCTTGTTGGCTACTGATCCAGTTTGACGAAATTTTTGCACTAATTCTAGAACGTATTTTCTAGCAACAAGTTTATCTGGATGCGTTTCATTGAACAAATTAGCTGTACGGTTACCGCACTCATCATTCTTAAAAAAAATTGTTATTATTTCAACTCTTTCCGCGATCGTATACACCATTATTGAGGAAAGAATTCAGCAGCTTTAATCAAGTAATTCACTCCAATGTCGTTCAATCAACGATCAGTTTGACACTGACGTCCACACTTGCGATTTGGCGAAAAAAATTATCTCATACATGTTTTTGTTGTACGCGCATTGGAGTCGAATTCGAGAAAACGTCTTTTTATAGATTCTCACGAAACCTTAACATTTTTTCGATCAAGTAATTGAGGATGAAATAAAAATTTGAAACGGACTTGCATGCTATTTGTTGGTAAACAGTTAGATCATTTAATTCCTTGACAATGATAATTATCTTTAAACAGTTGCATTCTTAGATCTTATTTTTATTGATTGAGTGAATAAAAAGTGATTTCCCAAATTCAAGTTCCTATATCTCGAAAACGAATCGATAGAATTAATTTATTTTTGTTGTTTGATATCAAGAAGGAAACTACCTTTCAAATGAGGTATCACTTGCCATATGGTGCCATTTAAAAATTTAGGGGTGGCGGTCACAGCTCCGAGGGATGGAATGTATTTCGGGTGAATTTCATCGCGAACGATGTCCCCCTCGAAAATGTTGTTGACGTGTCCGAGCGTTTTTATATAACTCGGTTCTGCCGACCTACAGAGCCGCTGTTTCGTTTTCAATGGCCCACTCTGTATATGTACATATAAATGTGTACTGCATACAATTCCCTATAGGCAGATGGCCGGTGGTTCTATCGGTATATGCCACACCCGACAACGCTTCTCGGTCGGTTCGGACGACTCGCATATGTACATGTATAAGTATACAAACACCCGCTTCTCGCTTCGGACGTCGAGTCATACGTACATCGGTGGTCTAATGGTATTCTTCTCGCATCGAATATATTTATTAGACTCTCGCTTCTCACTAGCGTCTAGCCCCTGAGGGTCACACGGTCACTCGATCTGCCCGGATGCGTACGCGTCTTTATAGAGTTCGTATAAATTCAAATCAAATACTCCTATTAACTGATACGTTTCATTAATAGTAAATATATTATTGTTCGAAACTATCATTATTTCGTATAATTCCCCTGTGTGACGTCTGTTTGGACGCTTTACAAAAATTTGTCTAAAAGAAACGTCACAGTATTTTTGAAGATTTGAGGCGATTATGAATGTTTTGGGTCTCGTTTCGAACAATAAAACGCTTCACTCGTGCTCTAAAGACCCACTAGTGGCATAAAACGTCCAATTTACACACGAACACGTTGAATAAATAACTATTATTATTGATCAAGTTCGTGTGTAAATTACGCTTTTTTCCACGAGTGGGCTTATTAAGGCACTAGTGAAACGGGTGCCTTTAAAAAGCTAACGAGTGATATAAAAAGGGCAATTTTCACAACAAAAAGTTGAATATAGAACTTTATTGTTCGAAACAACACCTTTCAATATTTAAAAGATCCAAATCGCTCAAAATTTTTAAAAATAGTTAAGTGTTTCTTATAAGTGAATTTTCTCCCACATATATCACACAAAAAATTGAATGTTTTAGACTGTACGTCGTTCGAAATACCATGACTTTTCTTATGAAATGTCAAGTGTTTCTTATATGTGAATTTTTTGCCACACATATCACACACGAAATTCAATGTTTTTGACTGAAGATTTGCACGATGTTTCGTCAGTGGGGCTATTTCATTTAGTTTTAAAGGATGAAACTTTTTGGCATGTTTTCGCAAACCGTAAAAATCCCGTTGAACAGACGGGCATTCACTGCACTGGAATCTAGTTTCACTGTTAGTTGTTCCACTCATTGGTAACCGACTCTAGCACATTACATACAATAATAATCAAATTAAACGATTAAAACAATATACACTATTGTAACATGTAAACAACGAAAAGAAAGTGAGGTTGTTCCCGACTCGCGCAGAATCGTAGAGTGACCGTGTGACCCTCAGGGGCTAGCCGCTAGTTCGCTTCTCCACCACGGTTAACGTATTTATTCAGAAAATAAATATACAATAAGTAGATAGGATTCGAGAGTTCTAGATCACACACTCCACCCGAGGTCACGGGTCCAAAATCGCTGCTTTTTACCCCCTCCACTTTTGTAGTTCCGAACGCGGCCACCGTGGTTTGCCAGAGGGCGCTAGTGGCGGCGCTCTAAGAAATGCATATACAGCAAGATACTCCGTGACGTATCAACCATGTACAGGAGCCAAGATGGCCGCCAAAGTTTTGAATTTAATACATATACAGCATGGTGCTCCGTGACGTAGCAACCATGTACAGGAACCAAGATGACCAGGTAAGATTAAAATTAAATATACAGCCTCATAACAATATTAATATACACTGTGTGATTAACATGGATGTAAGGAAATAAAAGATTAGTTTCTTTAGACAAAATTTATTAAACAAATTTTTTATATACTAACAATTAAATATACTAAACTATTTTTAGAAAATCCTCTATTATGTAATGCGCAAATACAATAGTCCTTAGAATGAAACATGCGAGTTGAATTGGTTTTACAATCGTTGTAACAAATAAATCTATCCAAAAAAGAAAAATATTCATATTAACTTTTATTAAGTAATATACTTGCGGAATATATACAATTCAAGCACCACTATTGTTACACCAATTACAATTAGCAATGTCGCCTATTTTCATTACTTCATAATCATAATGAAGAGTAGTAAAAGAAGTATGTAACACTTCCAACATTAGAAAAGCGTTTAAAGAATTTGAATGATCTTCTATTAATTTAACAATATTGCCATATAGATCACCACTTAAGTTTATACATAATTTCAACAATGTATTATAAAAATTGGGGAAATCATTATCATTGAAAAATGATAATTTATATTTAGTGGTTGTAAGTTATACAAATTATTATATGTATCCTTCGAAAGCACCATCTGCTGATTTCGACTACTTATTCGTATAACACTAATAGTTTTATATGTTGATGATTCGATTTGGTGGTTAGGACTGCAACCTTCAGTCTTGCAAAATTCCACCCATTCTTCAGGTGTAAAGAATATACAGTTTGTCGGGAAACGAAGCTGAATGATGGGGACGTATCCAGCCGCTGGACTAAGACCGATGTTGACCCACTTGGAACCGCTTTTGTTGAGGAAGTACGATGATTGTCCAATCAACTGTTTTTCTTTTACAACGTTCTCCTCAATCATTTTAAGTGAGTTGTCGATAAATTCATTATAAGTTTCTGGAAAAGAACAAAAAATATATAGTTATTACTTTATATATAATTGTTTTCAGTCTTACTAGCTTCCATTTTTAATGTTTTATGAGAAATTAAATGCACAACTGAACTGATACTTAGACACACTAAGACTGTTTTACGTTGTGAAGTGTTATATCGAATATTAAAGAAATAGTAGTGGGGATACTTACTTAAATTTGAAACGCACAATAGCTCCATGTGACACATGCGCATGAGACCTGCTAAAAAATGACTACTTGATGTTGTAATGCCCCCAGGCTAGAGTGTGGATACCATCTCCATTAATCCAGCGTTTATCGTCATAGGGTGATAAAGCCAATTTATTTTGTTCAACAGAGTAGATGGTGTGCAGTCTCGTTTTAAATAAATTTTGGGATTTATAAATAACTTTATTTCCAAATAAGCAATTTTTATAATCTTCCAAACTAATTTCGCTTACAACAACACTTTTCTTTATACCTTTAGCCTTTTTAATGTTACTACCCTCAACATCTAAGGCATACATTTTTGCACGAAGTCCAACAAATTCATTCATTATCTTACCTGCATTTTCATCTTTCATTAGACCTAATACGGCTTTATTTTGAGGTGCTATATTGTAAACATTTTTGATCGAAAAGTTGGAAGTATCGAATTTTGAGATATTTTTCTTGATGTCACAGTACATATCATCTGTATCAATTTTTAAAATAAAACTGTCGGTATCCATATAGCACAGACAGACCTTTTCAGCATATTCACGTTTTAAAAAATCATAATAAAAGTCATACATTAAGTGTTTAGAGATTTCCAGCACGGAGAAGCCAATGTATATCGGTTTATTATAAACAACTTTTAACCTCTCCATCTGGATAGCTACAAAATTTTCTGAAAAAATACTTATACTCTTAAAATTAGATTTAGCAATTAAAGAACCAGCTCCGCGCTTTTTACCATGGTCCTCCCAATGCGTGACCAATTTGACATCTACACGCTTGTCAATGCTTTCCATGGTCTTCCCATACACGGAATTTACCATTAGCTTGTAAAAGTCTTTTTCGAAATTATTTTTTGCCTGTTGACGAAGGCTGGTATTCAAATCAATATAATTTTGCAGCCAGTTTGACTGATTAAATTCCAAAAACCGATGAATTTTGTTAATTTTAAGACCGAAACGTAGAGCCTGTTGCAAATTTCGATAATGTATGACATATTTCTTTTTATTTTGTAAATTAGCAATTAGTTTTTTATTTTGAAATTTAGATATGGGAGGTACCATGTTTTCGGGAAGAAAAGGTAAGTCATTATGCTCATCATGCAAAGCTATAGGATATTCGACATCGACTTCTAAAAAGTAACCAATATCCGAATCATTCACGGCTGTTAAAACATTTAAGTTATCAATTTCAGCTTGACTAAGCCAACGAAAACCTCCAGAGGGTAGATACTGTGACATTGCCCACCCATATAAATTATTAGCGTCCCAATATGCCAAATAAGAACTAGGAGCACTCGCATCATAATTTAACATATACTTATTATTGGCTCTTGCATAACGGAGAGAGACCTGGGCTAAACCCCCCCTAATACTCTTTTTTACAAAATGATGCATCTCAATATCTGTAAGTAACTCCAGTTCAATTTTTGTATGTTTCAACATAGCATCCCACGATAAACCAGGACTAGTGTAATACTGAGCAGGATCCAGACTGTATGTTTGAAGACAAATTTTCCGAAAATTTTCAAAAATGTCAGCTAATAATAAAACATCAGTTTTTAAATATAAATTAGAATACTCTAATAAATTTTGACATCTAAACGTTTCCCAAACAGTTTGTGCATGTTGGTAATCTAAATCGCTGATATTTTCGTTAGTTAAGGAGTTGAAAAAATCACGTTTTGAAGGTAAGGCCGGTTCAAGCAATCGCTCAAAAGTATCTATATATTGATATGGGAAAACCCCCTTTTTTCTAATTAAATCGAATTGAAAGTCTATCGGAAAAGCTCGTCGAACGGTTACGAAATCTTTAGAATCTAAATTTTGAGCAAGTTTTTCGATAGAAGATGCCATAAATCTAAAACTATCTAAAAATCGTATATTACAATAAATATTCTTTTCCACGCCATTTTTATTTGTATACCGATCAACTAAAACTTTTTTGCTGAAACTAATATATTTTTCTTTATTTACCGGTATAACGTTAATATTTAAATCATCGTCCGCGATACTTTTAATGAATAAATGAGCGTCATAGGAGGTGAGATTGTGGGTATATACAGGGATAAATTTTGGAATTTTATAAGCTAGGTTACAATTAGAGTGGGCGGCTCCCCTAAACATTCCCGTCAAATGACAGTGATCTGCCACTTTATCTCCATTGAGAGATAATTTACAAATGTGACAGATAACAGCATTTTCATAATTATTTATCTCGAATAAGTTCAACGGTGACATTGGTACGACAACTTTTAAATACTTTTCATAAATAGACTTGACATCTTCTACCAATTTCGATACAAATACTGTTGGGCAATCTAAACCGGCATACGTAACAAATTTATTTAAACTTGAATTAAAAGAACAAACAATTTGGTAAGCGAAACTGTAGGGAATGTGTTTATGTGTATCATGAATATATGAAACAGATGGATCACCACCGCATGAATGAACTGGTTGGAGAATACTTTCGAAGTCAGCATAAACTACGAATGGAACTGCCATTTTTTTTTCAAAATTATCAAATCTTAAAATATTTTGTGCTAATAAATCACCAAATTTAGTTTTTCGTGGTTCGGTTGAAGGTAGTACGGTATAAACATGATTACAATCATTCTGTTGATGGATGTTTAATTTTTCAATAGTATTGAAATTAATTAAACACTCATCACAAATGTAAAGCCTACCATTATGATTATTTATTTGAGAGGAAATTAGTCTGGAAAAATTTCTAATTAAAACATAATGAGCCTTTGAACCATCTTCAATTAAAAGTAAATTAACATGCACATCTCTTCTGTTCTGAGTAAAATAAAGCGGCCCTACCACCTCATGATTTTTCGATTCATCATTAAATGCCAAACCATACACGTTGATGCTTAAATTATTTAATTGCTCAATTTTTGAAATGTCTTTAATTTTAACAGGGAAATTTATATTTTCTAAATTTAGTACGGTGGAGTAATGGGGATAACTCCTAACTCTATCTACATTTATGTTGGCAGGATGTAGAGCAGCAGTTAAAGACCAAGCAATACCATGTCATTGTTGCGTATGTTAATACATGCTTTTCTGTTTTTGATTGAAGCCGGAAGTTCTAAGTAGGAAGAGCCTCCAAGTGGTTGATAGGTGTTTATATTCACCTCTAAATGTGATACCTTCTTGAAGGCCCATCCACTTCCGACTTCTAAAAACTCCTCGGACTTCAATTTTATTATTGATGACACTCGATTAAAGATGTCCTCTAAATCCGAAGACTCTGTTACTATAACATAGCGAGTGTTAAAAGATTTTAAGTCGGTTATTTCCTCATTCTCGTGTGCTTTCACATAATGAGCAAATAACTCCAACTGCACCTTTACACCCGACTCAGATTTAGATAGGATAGCTTTAATTAAGCGACATACTTTTAATTTCAAATCTGCCAAAAAAGTTAATATATCTAAATTTTGATTGCCTAAAATTTTATAGCTAAACAATACGCTGTCTAAAACTACTATTGATTTCATATACCCCATCCTCCAACATAAATGCATTATTAGCCATATGCTGTTGTGAACGAAGATGCCCTTTATACAGAGAATTGTTATTAAAACTTTGCCCACAACAGACATACGCGGCTCTCTGGGGTACATCTCTACTTGTTGATGATACAACATCAAGTTTCAATTTTTTAGGGGCTCCAGCGACGTGAACACATGAGTCCAACCCTTTACCACAGATGTCATAAAGAAAGTTGCGATGTACGTTGGACATATGGCGTTTCAAACTATCCCTTCGGGAGAATGTTTCCTTGCAAAGGATGCAGTTCATTCTTAAAAGAAGAAATAAAATTAAATTAAAAATATGAAATAATTATGTATTCTTAAACAGTAGTATAAATTACTACCTATAAAATAAATTTAAAAGAGTAGAAAAGAAATAAATTATAAAAGCATGACTATACGATCGAACCGCGTATATCATTATATTGTTGATTTTTGCTACAACTCAAACATATGAATAATATATAGGAAAAAGCATTAAAACATTAACAATTTATAATATAAATAAAAAATAAATCAAAGTTGAAATAATAAATAATTAGGAATTTGAAAGAAAAAAATGTCACATAATAATTCAAAAAATATGTGAATATCTTTTATAATAATTAAAAAATAAATGAGGTGTGGCCACTACCACTACCTTCTTATACGTATGAGAATTTCAAATATAATTAAAAATATAAAACAGTAGGAAGAAATAAATTATAAATTTAATAAGCATGACAATTCCATCGAACCGCGTATATCAATATTGTTGATTTTTACTATAACTCAAACATATGAATAATATATGGAAATAGCATTAAAACATTAAAAATTACCATATAAAAATACTATCCACCTGTATGAAAGAATGTTTTAAAATTAAAAATATATTAATACTGACTTTGAAGGTAAATTAAAAATATGAAATAATTATGTATTCTTAGACAGTAGTATAAATTACTACATATAAAATAAATTTAAAACAGTAGGAAATAAATTTATAAACGCATGACTATTCCATCGAACCGCGTATATCAATTATTGTTGATTTTTTGTTACAACTCAAACATATGAATAATATATGGAAATAGCATTAAAACATTAACAATTTATAATATAAATAATTAGTAATTTGAAAGAGAAAAATGTCACATAATAATTCAAAAAATTTGGAAAAAATATGTGAATATCTTTTATAATAATTAAAAAATAATTAGGTGTGGCCACTACCACGACCTTCTTATACGTATGAGAATTTAAAAAAGTGTATATAAAAATTATTCAAACTCCTATTATAAATATTCTATTCTCTTAATAAATCTCTATAGAATGCATACTTGACGAGATATTTGAAACAAAATACTACTCGCTAAGAGCAAGTTTTACTTCCGGTCCGAATTTTGAAAATTTTTTGTATACAAAAGATAACAAGTTCGAAATACTTTTAATATATGAGAGAAAGCATCAAAATATTAACAATTATAAAATATTTAGTTTTTACTTCCGGTCCGAATTTGATAATTTTTGTATACAAAAGATAACAAGTTCGAAATACTTTTAATATATGAGAGAAAGCATCAAAATATTAACAATTATAAAATATTATTCATCCGTATGATAGAATTTTTAGACAGTAGTATTTTTAAATTGCTCTATGTAATATCACAACACAAGCAGAGGTAATTGGTTTAATTCTAAAAGAAATAAATTACTTACTTGTAAGGACACTATGTTTTTTAAAAAACTATGTTGTTGGTTGAACTAACGGAGAACAAATGATTCAAAGCTGCATATCGTTGGCTTTCTTTAAAAACCCAGTATGTCTACATTTCCAAAATTTTCAGGAGACGCAAAAAACTATGGGAAAGCGACAAATTTCTCTGTAACCTGGTAAAAAATGGTGAAACATCTTCTGTTATATTTCGTTATACTAATTTAATAAAAAAAACTGTGCTGTTTGTAACTACAATGCATTACAATAATTAATTTTTGGACATACATGGTTTTTATTGCTAATGTACACTTTGTTGTTAGACTCAGAAGGGTTTTATTAGGTAAAAATAATTGATATTAACGGAATTTAAACAAAAATCATAACTGAAACAAATTAACTACCAAGGCATCCAGCCCTTTGAAATACATCCAAAAAATTGAACTGAAAGAAAACTTTGCTTCACTAAAAATACTCTTTTGATTACCATCTGCAAGAGTTTAGAATAGAAAGAAAACAATAATAATAGCATTAATTAATTTATTTTTTATTAATAATGTGGAAGTGAATCATAAAAATGGTGATGTTCTTTCTCCAACACTGTTTTTAAACTTTGGAGATGGTTCCATTTTTCACTTTTAATTTTAAGGCGTTCATTATACTCTTTGGGTATTTCATTATTGGGACAACTGTAAGCTCTAACATTTTTTCGTTGTGGAAGAATTTGCCAATCATCAGTGTGATGTAACTTGAAATTAATTGCTCCATCTGGATTATAACGAATCGCTCTAAGACCACTTGTAGTAGGATCTCCCGCCTTATTTCCGGGCCGAAGAGATTTATAAAATTGGCAGGCGACTGCATGACTATAATTTCGAAAAAAATCATGATGAAGATACTGTACATGATAAGGTTTTGGTTTAATTCTAGCATGTTTGCAGGCATCTATATACCCAGATGGAGTGTAAATATCTTGATTCCTAAGCCGCCGTTCTATGGTAGCGTGCATAGAGTCACACTCCATCTGGGTATGACCTTTCTCTAGAATTTTCTGCGTTATAGTTATATTGCACTGGATTGCAAGACTAAGTAAAGCGTTTGATAGTGTTATGTTTCTATTTTGATAACCGCACCCATCGCTGAAGAAGATAATTTCATCACCACTCTCGAAAGGTACTTCTTCGGATATAAAACTGCAAAGAATGGATGCAAACTCGTTGGCATTTAAAGAGCCCTCCGATTCATCCCACAGGTAACAATACCCCTCGCTATTTTTTAAATTGAAAATAGTGAAATTGTGAATAATTAATTTTGTCTTATAGTATATTGCGGAGGCTTTAAGCACGGGGCAAAGAAGAACCGACTGTAAATCCATTGTGTACACAAATTTTTTATGCAATTTATCTTGTTCTTTTTCTCGCCTGGCCTCGGTTTTTCTTCTTTGGTGCATGTTGTTCTTGGGGTATTGTCATGTTTTTTGTATTAAAAGCAATGCAGATGTCGCATTGATCTTTCTTTGGCAAGAAAATGCTTAAGTTCATGTCGTTGAATACATCCTCAAAAACTTTGAATTTAACTGACCGTATATTTTTTTCAATACAGTCCTTTTCATATTGCCGAAAAAGATTTGTTTTACTTCGCCAAATAGGCTCTAGATATAGTTTATTGGAAGATGAGCGACAGTAGTGCGACTCGACCTTAGGCAACATGTTCAAAAAATTTCTAATTTGCTGCCTATCTTCAGTATATCTCGTTTTGTTTCTGTTCATTGTCTGGGATTTCTTATCTTCGTTGCTTTCGTTTTCCACCCAGTGAAGTACACTCCATTGCCTTATCCCGAGAGTGCTAAGAAACATTTTCTTACAAACCCTAATTCTGAGCTTCTCCTTTTTTAGATGAAAAACTAGCGTTTTGTTTCGCCTGGATATATTATTTTTCTTATTCTTAGTATCCACTGGATTTTTCACATCTATCAGCATTCTCACAAAAACTTTCTTTTCATTCCATTTCAGTTTCCAAAAGTCATTGAAAATATTTCGTCTTAAGTCTTCACTAAATACATTGCATTGAATTTTAGTCTTTTTTTTACTCATAGCACATCCGGTAACAACAAAACGAGAAAAGATCGCCAAACAAAAAGAGATATTAGAGAACAAAAGTTTAAAGTCTGGACCGGCGTTGTCCCGACTAAAATGCTGAAGGCAACGATAAACCATAAAGGCTGAAGTCATATCCGATTCCTGGAGGTAACATTTTGAACGTAAGAAAAGCAAAAAGGTCGCCAGGACACGACCTTTAGAAGGCTGAGGATTATCACACAAAAGGGACCATCACTCTTTATACCTTCACAAATAAGAAAGTCAAATCCGGTAATTAAGCAATAACCAACATAAGTTAGCTTAAAAGGTAGTCATGTCAGATAGGGTAACGAAATATATAGTGTGGACTCCCCTAGCAAGGTTGCCACTCCATATATGCAAAGACAAGGAAGATCCGAAACATACGGAAGCGATAAAGATACGGGAAGATAAATGCATAGACGGAATCACAGATACAAGCTGTGCAATGGGGCCGGTAATCACACTAACGAAAGGTCGTTAAAAGGAAAAATGTTTGTCCTGAGGCGATAGCTTCTTGATCTATCAAAGCTATTTAGTTAGTAATTGCGGGTTATGAGATAAATTTTCCCAAATGGAACGGTAACCGCGCGGGAGAGGACGTACACACAGCCATACGAGACATACGAGATCAACATGGTTTTGATAACCCTATTCACACGTTCCACGGGATTCGCTTGAGGATGGTAATTTGCAGTATAGCATGGACGTACTTTATATTCTTTTAACTTAGAACGGTAGTCGTTAGAACGAAACTGCACGCCATTATCGGAAATTACGGAACGAGGTACGCCAAAAATCAGAAACACATCTTCTTCAAGATGTCGGATAATAGACTTGGAGGAAGCTTTACGTAACGGGAAAGTCAGAACAAACTTACTGAAGATATCAGAGACCACTAAAATGTAATTAAAACCGCGCTTGGACCTCGGAAGAGGACCAACGATGTCGACACTGAGTACTTCCCATGGTTTAGTAACTTTAGAATGTCCACCCATACGACCAACAGGAGCTCTTTGAAGAGGTTTCGCCTTATTGCAGTTAGGACAGGCTCTGATGTGACGAATCACATCACCTAACATCTTGGGCCAATAGTAGTGTTGCAATATGCGAGCGAGAGTCTTCGCAATGCCCAGATGACCACTTGTGGGCTCGTTATGACATTCTAACAAGACCTCTTGTCGTTGTTCCTTAGGAACATAGATTTTCCATGAATCGGAATCCTCAGAGGGAAAAGCGCTATTAGGCGGTACGTAACGTCGAAGTATCCCACCGATAAGTTGAAATTGAGGGTACTTCTCGGGATGTCTCTTAATTTGTTCTAAGATACGAACGTAACATTTGTCTTGGCTTTTAGGGTTGACTTGAACGATATCCAATTTGGGGACTGAACGGGAGAGAGTGTCCGGAACGACATTGAATTTTCCTTTACGGTGGATGATAGTGAAGTCGTACTGCTGAAGACGTACGGCCCATCGAGCCAATCTACCCGACGGAGAATTAAGAGAGTTCAGCCAGCAGAGGGAATAATGATCCGTTATCACCGTAAAGTGAGAGCATTCGATATATGGGCGAAGCTTTTCTATAGCCCAAAGGACGGCAAGGCATTCTTTCTCAACCGTAGAGAACTTACGTTCGGCAGGTGTTAAAGAACGGCTTAGATAACTGATTACTTTCTCCTGTCCGTCTATGTCTTGAGTCAATACGGCTCCGAGACCATAGTCGCTAGCATCAGTTTGAATGATGAATTCATGTTGGAAATCGGGACATGTCAAAATCGGGGAGGAAACCAAGCGTTCACGCAAAGATGTCCAGGCTTCTTCGCAAGCTAACGTCCAAACGAAGGGACGATTTTTCCGTAACAAATCAGTAAGCGGAGAGATAACAGTAGAGAAATTAGGGACGAAACGTCGATACCATGAAGCCATACCTACTAAGCGTCTGACTTCAGAAACATTTTTGGGTGTGGCAATTCCGATGATAGCCTTGACTTTGTCAGGGTCGACCATCAACCCACGACGATTAACCACATAACCCAGGTACTTCAATTCGTCGCGACAAAACTGACATTTGTCTCTATTAAGCGTTAAGCCAGCGTCACGCAGGCGGGATAAAACTTGCTCTAAGATAGTCAAGTGGTTTTCAAAGGTAGGAGTGACAATTATGATATCATCCAGATAAACGAAAACGTAAGGTTCCAACTCAGGACCCAAAACTCTATCAATAAAACGCTGCCAGGAGGCAGGTGCGTTGTGGAGACCATACGGAAGACGACAAAACTGGAACAAGCCTCGATTCGGCACAGTGAAGGCGGTATACTGACGGGAAGACTCGGCAACAGGAATCTGCCAATACGCACTTTTTATATCGAGAGACGTAAGATATTTGGCGTCTCGTAATTTATCTAAGGTATTCGAAACATAGGGAAGGGGATAGGCATCTCTCTCAGTGACCTGATTGAGCTTCCGATAATCGACACAAAATCGAAAAGTCTTATCCTTCTTAGGCACGAGGAGAATGGGTGAAGACCAACCACTTTGAGACCTCTCAACGACACCGAGAGCCAACATCTTCTCTAATTCAGCGTCGACTACTTTCTGCACCGCCGGAGATATCGGATAATAGCGTTGCTTAATCGGAGGGCTACTAGTGATAATAGTGTGCTCTACACCTTTGGCACAACCTAACACCTCTTTATCGACGCTAGGAAAATTTTGATTGATGATAGCCTCGAGCTGACGTTGACGCTCATCAGACAACACCTGTGGTTCGACATCGACAGAAGACACGTTGGGTGCGTCTGAAAATACCCAATCGCCACTGCGCATGTTTATGACGATACCCATATCTCGCCAGAAGTCTGCGCCCAAGATAAGTTGATGCGGTAGTTCAGGTACCACCAAAACGTCAAAGACGTTAGAACGATTCCTAACAGTAATAGGCAAGGCAACTTCACCTGATATTCGGCATCGTGACCCGTTAGCAACAGTGCAAAAGGACATAGAGGATTTAAGCGGAACAAAACCCTTTAAAACGGACCAACCTGCTTCACCTAAAATAGTGCGTGATGAACCTGTGTCCAAAAGACCGAGAAACTCTTTACCAAAGATTTGAACTTTAAGATAGGGGCGTTCGTCCCCTATGGCTTGTGCGAGAATAAAATCTAACCGGGCTCTAATTTGTCGATAGGCCGCTGTGTATACTGTACGCACGGGACGGCCACTTAGTGCGCACGTCGGGCGTTTCCCGAACACTGCGGACAAGAAGATACAATGGTCTCTGGACGACCACAACGATAACAAAAGCGCTTACGAGGTAAAGCGCATTGGGCGTAACGATGTCCTGTTTGACGACAATTCCAACATGTGACAGGGTTTGCTGAAACGGGTGCCACACGGACACGAGGGCGATTAGAGACGGGAGTAACGGGTGTCTCACGACTTCGAGAATAACTCGGGTCTGGTTCGGCATTGACATAAGCCAAATCCGGCTCGAGTGTTTTGGCACGCAAGGGAGGCGGTACATAAGCTTCAGCAGAGGCCTTGCGGGCTTCGAGAACTTTCCCATATTTAAGGAGTTCCGCGATAGAATTGACTTCAGTTAACCCCAACTGCGTTTGATAGAAAGGCAGAATATTACGTTGCAAGATTCGTAATTGAGTTTTTTCGGGAACTGAATCAGAAAGACGAGAAAAGAGATTTTTCATGACCGACACATATAGTCCGATAGGTTCATTAGGACCTTGAGTCCGTTGCTTAATTTCGTCCATAAGACGGTCGTCATAATCTACGGCTTGAAACTCTTCCCGTAGACCGGCAGCTAACTCTGACCAATTAGAGTAAAGATGACGATTTGCCCGATACCACACCAAAGCACGATCCTTAAATAAGTCTATAGCGGAACTGAACAACAACTGGTCCGAGGAATTACGAGCGATTTTAAGCTCAGCTACACGCTCCAGAAAGGCACTAACTGAGTAGTTCTTCTGCCCTGAAAATGTAATATTCCAAGAGGCAACGGGAACGGGTTTAGGAGAAGAACTAGCGAAAGTCGAGTGACCGGGACCAGTAAACGTGTTAACCGGGAGTCGGAGAGGGTCATCCTCATCACTAAACTCCTCTTCACTCCCTTGAGGACCAGGGTTACCGGCAGTGGGTGACTGCAATAAACTGAACGTTGAGGCACGTTCAAGGGTGCGAGCCTTATCGCGGATGCTATCTTCTAGTTTAGCAACGCGACTCCTAAACGCATGATATTCTTTCACCTCCTCTGGCGAATGTGGGACGGAGTTCTGAATGCGACTCATTACGAAAGCAAGGGCAGTAGAAATTTTTTTAAACTCGGACGACTCACGATTCCCTATGAACTGATCGATGAGCCCTTCGATAACCGTAAGCTTATCCTTAATGGCCGCGGCGTCTTCCGCATATGTGAATGGATACGTAAGCTTAGTATCCGACGGATAAGACTTAGCATACCCTAGCAGACGTCGATACATTCGTCGCATTTTATCCAAAGTAGATGGCACCTCAGCACCCAGAACCGTCAGTAGGTACTCAAGGTCTTCCTTTAAAAGACGATTGATCTCAAATTTAGGAGACATGGCGGCAGTTAATTCAGCAGAAAGTCGAAAAGAAGGAAATATAAAAAGAAATGGCGGTACCGGGGTCAGCAAGCAAAGACTCGAGTCCTAAGACACACAAATATATTCTGGAAGACAAGGTAGTTCAGAACCTAAGATAAAATTGTAACGTGAGGTGATAACTTTTCCCAAACGAAAAGGAAGGAAAAGAAATATAAACAGTCGAAGTTAGATTAGGTGAGGGAGTAGACGGAAATACAAAAAACTGAGCGGTAAGGAAACTGAACGTCCACTTGCCCACCTAAAACGAGAAACGGGCTTAAGTCGAGAAAATTCAAAATTTATTCCTGAAGATGGTCAGGACCGAAACGTTGATACAAAACAAATAGCTTCTCCAAAGTATAACACCACTGTGCGGTACGACGAAATGTTAGTGGCTGAAATACTTAAAGGTAAGAAAAATATTCCGGAAGATGGAGAAAACTTGTCCAAACCGTTAGGCAACGACACATTGTCACGTCAAAGCAACCAAAACCAAGGAAAATTAGAAAAGACGAGAAATTTCCCTGAAGATGGTAAAACCAGGTCGAAACGTTCGGTGTCAACTTATGAGTTGATAGATGACACACAAAAGGAAAAGAAAATTTGAGGGCGGCGAAAACTTAGTCGAAACGTAGGTGCGAAATGTTGTTCGTTAGGCCCACAACGAAGGCATGAAATTGTTAAGAAGGCAGCGAAAACTTCGTTGGAGCATTGGGTAGCGAAGGAGAAACTTGGCTCCGGAAGGTGGAGAAAAGATGGCGGAAACGTTGGTGTGTCAATTCGTACGGAAGGGGGAAGAAAACTTGTCTGAAATTTGAAAATGGCGGAAAATAGGCCGAAACTTGGTTGACACACGAAAATAATAATAAAGAAAAATCGAATGTGGCGGAAAGTTGGTCGAAACGTTGGTGCCAAATTTTTCCTATCACCAAAAGAAAGTCCAGACGCTAGGGCACCAAATTTTTCCTTATTACTGAAAGAAAGGCCCAGAAAAAGATTATCGAAACGTTGGCTGTTAAAGACAGGGAGATAATTTGCAAAATTCAAGAAAATGTTCCGGAAGATGGTCAAAATTTTTCCGAAACGTGGTCCACCAAGGACAAGGCGATAAATTTGAAAATTTCAAAAAAAAAAAATTCCGGAAGATGGTCAAAAATCGGCCGAAACGTTGGGCGCCAAATTTTTGCTACCGGATCTACGTCGCATTAAGATAACGGCAGATTTCATAAATGAAACGGAGAGTCGCAATAGGGGTTGTTAAACAGGATAACGCAGGGCCGAGCTAACTCTGTCGCAGACGGCGTGACGGTTCAAGAAAATAAAACACCTAAGAGTAGAGCGTCGGTCGGCAACGACGCTTGCGACGATTGTCCGGGCACCAGGACACTATGCTATCCACAGATAACCTACCTGCGCCTCCTACGATCTACCACTGGCTGTGTCCCTCCAGTAGGGTACCTATTGAACACTCTGTATATTTGAAGCACCTAATCTTATGTACGTGCTTGTCACAAAATAATTAAGATATGCAGAGGTAAAAGAAATAAAAGATAAGGTATTCGTTACGTAACAATATTTAATTAAATCTGATGTGTTGTAAGGGGATCTGTTTATAATAAAATTAAAATTGTGAAATTAGGTATTAAAAAAAAACTTGCGTTGAATGAAAAGTTAAATTGGAATAAGTGTACTGAAGTTAGACAGTTGATAAAAAAAAACAAGCGTTAGGTGACAGTTACAAAAAATTTAGCAAGTACAAAAAAAACTTAATGATTTAAACATATACTCTGCGCTTCAGCAGAAGTTGGTCGGCTGCAGAAACGTTTCCTTCACCTCACATAAGGTGTACATATGTTTTCAAGGACACGCCACATCGGCAATGTCAATATATAGGTGTGAGTATACTTATAAGTTTATAAGCGCAAAAGTACAATTGATAAGTCAGTAAAAGGTCTTAGTCTAAAATGAGGAAAATTCGCTAAATATAAAAACGTCGGTTTGCTTACATGAACTGAATGATATTAATTGATGGTTAGTGATTAGCTGAGCCAAAAAAAAAAAACAATTAAAGGTAAAATTTAGAAAAACAATTTCATGAAAATTCCATAAAACCCTGAGCTTCGAGAACCAAAGTTGGCTACTACATTAATGAATTTTATCGGGCTCAGGTAAAATTAATTGATCATCAAAAGGCAAAATTTACTATCTTACGGCGAAAAAAAGTAAACGTGCAAAATAATTAACAAAACTTAGATTTCAAATGCAACACAACATAGAACATACAACTATTGTTTCGGAAGAGAAAAACACTGGGTATATTAATAAGTAAGTAAAAAAACTATCCTAAAGATTAAGTGATCATATAATGAATTTACTAGAATTAATTATAGTGAAATATTAGCCTCGATAAAGGGCTACAGTAATTACGGTAGTGTCAAATCCAAAATTACAGGTTAATTACAAATATACGTAATAGATCAAAGAGAAATTATAACGGTAGTTTTTAAAAAAAAAGATTAAATTGTGACCACGCAGATTACTAAGAGGTGCGATAGTTATTTAGCCACTCAAAATTCTTGGTACTAATTAGGCAAAAATAAGTCTTGCACTCAGGCGTAAAACGTCGAAAATCAGACGAAAAATATGAGGTAAAAAATTACAACCTTAGCAGGCAAGATGGTTGTCGGAAAGGACGCTACAGAGATCCCAAAATGGCGGCGACTCCCTTGTTGGAAAGATTCCACTCAACAGGTGGGCTGGATGTTGAATAAAACCACTGTTGTGGGCGATTCCACCAAAGGTAAGACTTCGGAGGGCTTAAACGGCCGTCAAAGGAATTCTAACAGCTTCTGAGGGCTTTAGCGCCCGACATAAGAATCCTAACGGGTTCTGAGGGCTTTTGTGCCCATCAAAAGAATCCCCAAACAGATGGAGATCCCGCGGTAAGGACTCAGGAGTTCCACATAGCACGAAAATAATTCAAAATCCACCTCGTGGCATTCGTAAATTAGATAACGGTATTGCGATAAAAATAATTCACGATAAATCACCTAATAAAGGTATCGATAACTCAAACTTATTTCAATAAAGCCGCCGAAGCGTTAGTCTAACTTTAGACAAAGTGATAAATTCACCAAAAGAAAATAAGCAGATCGTGCCCATGCACTTTCAACAAGCTTCACTTCGAAAGTCACCCAACCGTGACCTTTACGGTAGATACGTTACAACCCAAGAACACGCACGCTCAATGCATCACTCGAAAGGATTCAAACTAAAGGCGGGAGTTTCAAATAAACATAATAAGCACACAACTAATCTGACAATAACAAAAAAGGAGACGACATCGTGACTTAAACTCAATTAAACGTAACCCTACACATAACTTAGACGGAAAACATAAGCGAAACACTCAACAAGTGTAAGTAGAAAATATAAAATCGACGGCACGAGAGGGTATTTCATGCTCGACGTTGGCAATACCGCGTGTATAACAGATCTGTACTACAATAGCCGATAGGTTTGACAGAAAATAAACAAACAATCTTTCACACGCAGTTTCTAATTTATTAGACGAAAGGACAGAATCTCTGCAGGTAAATAACAAAGTACCAGGGCTTTAATATCAAAACGCTGCAAAAGACGGTGGAAGACCGATCTACCTATATGTTTCAGAATGTTATTATCGTCCATAACCCCTTAATGGGAGAGCCAGGATGAACCACGGAAGATGCCTAATACTTAGAAGAACGAAGGAAGGCCACAAATGATCGGCAAACAATTAATAGTATGACCTACTGTCCCGAGCATTTCCTTAATTAATACTTCTTACATTTTAGTGGGACGTCTGCGAAAGAAAGGAAAATAACAATACTTGGGCCTGCTCAAGAACTATGTTTGGCAACACGCAAAACATGTGGAACAGTTAACACAAAACTTGACTGACGTCTCAAAGCGTTTACAAACCACGGATAAATGCCTTATTTAGAGATCGGACGTAATATGTATAAGAAGATATTTTATATACTTAAGCAAGGCGTAGAAATAATTGCAAATGCGGAAAATACGAAACTACAGGTAGGTTAGATTAAGCTAAGGCTAAGATAATTAAAGTTAGTTACTCAGATAAAGAGGCTTTCACAAAAACAGGGTGTAAATGCCCGATCTTACACACAATGTATCTGCCATATTCGCGGTACGTGATTTAGAGCGATGAGGGCTCAATAGTAGGTTTAATACCCACGGGAGCATACTGCAGGCAGTCTTAACAACTGGTGCAATAGACAATATACAGGGTACGCTCAAAAGGTCATGAGCTTTATACAAAATTCCACGTATTTAGACTTAAAGGTACACAATCTTTCGAGAATTTTAAATAAAGTGAATTTACAACGTAACAACAGTTACATGTTGGACCCAATTTCCTTTCTTCTCGAGGAGCACTGTACTGCCATCTACCAAACTCATTTTTTTTAAGACCCTTATAGGCTGCACCTGCTTCTCTCTTTTGCTGATTTTTCTTAACAACCCATTTTTCTGGCTTTCCATGTCCCTTCCTTGGTCTTTTCTTTTTAGGTTCTTCTTCTGGTTCACTATTACTTGCTACTTCCTGGTGTGGCCCTATGTTGGTTTCCTCTACTGCTAAACTTTCATCACTGTTAGATACGTTTTCTGCATAATCCGATAGATCGGTTTCATTACATTCACTTGCGTCTGAAGCATCACTACTTCTTAAGCAGTTCTCTGACTCCTCTACTTCAAAGTGGATTTTCTCTGCTTGCTCAGTTTCTGTGGTTTGATTTTTATTACTATCAACAAGCTTTTGGCAATTATTGTCAAATTTTATTAATTCATTTTGCAACTGCTCATCAAACAATGTTACCTCTATCTTATTGTTTATGGTCCCAATTGTTTCATAATAACAAATGTTGTCTTGTCTACCTAAAGCATCTTCACTAGAAGTCTGAACATCATTTCCAGTGGCATGAACAGCCAAACTCTAATATTCGATGTTGTATTGAAAGGCAGATTATTGTGTTCTACAAAACAGTAACATTATAGCTATAAATAAAAACCATTATTTTTACAACTGACCTGGCAATTCATCAACTGTAGTAACAACTAGATTCTCTTGTGCAACATAATCTGCTTGTGTAACTGGTACATCTTTCTCATCCATAACAAGAGTGCTATGTAACATACTGTTGGT
The DNA here is from genome assembly GCA_963170755.1 of Amphimallon solstitiale. Taxonomy (NCBI): domain Eukaryota; kingdom Metazoa; phylum Arthropoda; class Insecta; order Coleoptera; family Scarabaeidae; genus Amphimallon; species Amphimallon solstitiale. Next base: position 52,859,470 of record OY720677.1, read on the forward strand.
TAGTGCTTCTGGGTCACACCCATACCAATATGATGTATTTTTTTCTGTAAACAAAATTGATTGAAATCTACGGACGTGTAGAAGGGTCACATGCCTAATTTTTACCATAATTTCATCTCATCTTACCTTGTACCTCACCGACAGTTAGTATCAAATTGCTGTTAACTGCTTTTGTTACTTCTGTTTCTTCACCTCTATTTTGAATTTTATTTTCAACAATTTCAACAGTTGTAAGTTCATTATCAACAGACATATTATTTTCATAATCTGACATACTGTGATCTAGGTAAAGAGTAACATTAGATAACAAATTTCGTTAAATCCTAATACGATGACTTACCAGCTTCTTGTTCCAAAGCTAACCTCAACAGTTTTTTTCCTCTACTAGACATGTTATGTATAATATCTGGTAATTTAGACACTTTTACCAATAAAATGAGAAAGTAGCAATAACGAAATTAAGATCTAAAGTCACAAAACTACACAGTCACCACTTTACAATGTTTCTACACCTCCTTGGCGATACCTAAACTGTAAACTTGTTAGCCAACATACAAACATTAAAAACCGTGTACGTCTGTCTTAGAAGGTTTCTAAATTAAAAATTTCACATTAAAAACCGTGTAAGTCAGACTTAGAAGGTTTTTAGAATAATTTTCCTGTTTGGAATACATAGGTGGTTTTTAAATTTAACTATAGAGGCGCCACTATACATACTAGACATACGAGGTTTTTACAGACGATGCGGAACATAAATTTGGTTTCAAAACCGAAAATCACCTAAAATCGGACTTACACGGTTTTTAAAGAAAGCCATCGATATACATGTTGCTTTTAAACGATAGCTGTTAAAAAAATCACTTTCAAATATCACGACCAGACAATGAACTCGTTTAATGAGTACATGTATGCAAGGACGTATGTAAATAGAGATGCTTAAAATCGTTTTAGATATTGCAAGGCGAATTCTTGTTTCTAACCGCCGCACCTTGAATTTTATTAACAAAGTAATGATTCAATAAAATTATGACATAACTAATAAGAAAATAGCCTTCGAACAAAGGCATTAAAAATATAATCACAGGACAATGAATAGACAATAATTTTTTAAATAGCATCCCATATGTTTTATTTATTTTTAAATAAAAAAGTCGCCGTTTTTTTTCACTTTATTTTATATTTAGCATATAAATAAGACATTAAAAATTGTTTTATCACGTTATAGTGTTTTTAACAGTTGACATTATTAAAAGCAAACAATTTACAAATTAAAATTCTTAAAGGCTATAGCTATGTAATGTTCATATAAATAGTATACTTACTAGAAAAAAAAACAATTAAAAACACATCACTGCTGCATCTTAGGTTGAACAAACACCGTTCCACAACTAAACAGGTTAACTATATCTATCCAAATACATAATACGACTAAAAGCATCTCGGAAGGTTTTTTTTTTTTGAATGCTAAAGAATGTGAAAGTAATTCGTGACATTAACATGCAAATTAACTGTACATAACAACGTATGCACCGACTACATGCTAATAAGCGAGATTATTCATACTGGTTTTCTATCGAATGCCGCAGACTTGCTTTATTCGCAGTATGCGAGTACCTATACCGAGATATTATACAGGGTTATAAAAAATTGCATTGAAATATAAAAATAACTCGTACATTGATATAGAAGGTTGAAGTAATATATTTAATGAAATATACAGGGTGGTATACTGTAATAAATATTAATTATTTCTAAAATCAAAACAGATTATTTAGGGATATTATTATACACTGTGAGGGAAATGCAAAATAAAGAAAAAAATTAATTTTTATAATATAACATAGACATGCGCACTATAATCAATTATTTTCATATATGTATAAGAGATATCGAACATATTTTGTTATAATTATTCTGTAGTATTATAGAGTGTAATATTATTAAAATGTTTGATAAATTAAGTCCAGATGAAAAATACTAAGAATTTTAAGAGTAATTGGTATTGATTTACCTATTCAAATTAAACAATGGATCTTCTTTATAAAATTATGTGAAGAAGATTGTACATTCATGGTTATATTCGCAATGCAAAATGAAAATTTTTTCGATATAGACGATCTAGTCAATCTATTGAACAATTGCAATATGAATATGACTCACCAGAAGGCGAGAATGATTTATGAACAGTTTGAATCGCTTAATGAGCCGGATTCAGAATGCATGATTTGCATGTTTGATATAGAAACGCAGAGTGTCCTAAGTTTAAATAAGACCAAACCAAACAAGTTGAAATTTTGGTACTCACAGTTTACCTACCCAGAACTGGACCATGGCGCAGAGGTAATTGATAACGGAGGGGGGTGGATTATACACGGATATCAGAAATCTTAATATATAGTAGTACGCCAGTTCAAAACAGTCAACAATGTGTAGTATATGTAAGCGAAAACTACTAATATTGAAAAGTGTTTTATTAAAACAACGGATAGTAAAATATAATTCTGAATTACAAAAGCTCATACGTGATATAAACCTATACAAAATTATAGTAGATATTAAAAAAATAAAGCTCTGAAATGGAAAGTCAACAAGAAGCTGTTTATAAGGCAATAATACAAATCGATAACAATTTTGGGACACTGGCAGGTGTAGATGATATTATAATTCAACAAATTCCACTAACCGTTCTCCAAACAAAAGTTAAAGCAGAATCTCTCAAGCAAATTTGGAAGAAAATCCCCAGGGAGAAGAGAAAATTGCTGATAGACTACTTACCATGTCAAATCCACTATAACCAGTCCTGGCAAAACGACCACATCGACGGTGCTGAGCCAGCTCGAAGAAATTGCTACTTTTGTATTAATAAATAAAAAAATAATTTGTTTACACTAAATATAAGAATAAAAAGTATATGTAATAGTTCAACATTTGTTTTATTATTAAGTAAAGGAAATATATATACAATTCAGTAATATTTACAGTACATCATGTTTGTTTATCCAGGAGTTATTTGAGCTTGGGAGACCTAACCACTTCACATACACTTTATTGCCTTTTCTGCGCAGTACTTTTTCTACCAGGTATACGTCTGCATGTTTCGCTTTTTGCAATTCTTCTTGGTAAAAGCTGCCCAAGATAGGTTGCCCGTTCATGTCTTCTAGAACATACGTTGCTGGATTAGTGATATTAGCTTTAACAACTTTAAATAGTTCTGTGGACCAATTGGATGTATATCCTTTTTCAAAAACACCCTTATGGCGACTAATTCTAACAAAATCACCCACTCGAAATTTCCTCACTCCACTTATTTTAGCATGATTATAAACACTTTTTAACAACCGTTTTTCATTTTTCTTGTTAATGTCACGTGGTCTCATTTTGATCGTGCTATGTTTAGTCGCATTGTATGTATCAGTTACAGTCGGTAATATATCGATCCATCTATATTTACCCAGCATACTAAATTTTTTATACAGCTTTTCTTTGAGCGTACGAATTACACGTTCTGCAATGGAAGCCTTCATGGTACTATATGTTGAATAATGATTTATATTGTATTGCTTCATCAGCTTTTTAAATTTAGCATTATAATATTCACGACCGTTATCTGATTGTAAATTTTTAGGTTGTCTAGTTTCTTTTAAAATTGTTTGCATTGCATTCGTCACATCTGCACCTGTTTTACTTTTTATAGGTTGAGTCCATAGAAATTTCGAGAAGCAATCAATTACCACGAGTATGTATTTATAACCTCTGTTCTCTCTAGCATATGGTACAAATTCCATCAGATCTGTCTGCCACAAGTCATCGAGACCCCTAATAATAACACGACGCCGTTTAAATATTCTACGGGCGGGTTTATGCAACTCGTGGACAACATCTTGTTTAACTTTACTCATTATTAGCCTTCAACTTCTTAATTTTGTTATCGATTTTTGTTTCCAAATTGGTCAATAAAGTTTTAAATGAGGACTCGTTTTGTGTCAATTATCTTCAACAACGTCCAAATCAAATCTGAACTTGTTGTCCAAGTGTAGAGCGTCATCTACTTTGGTTTTATATGCTACAAATTCACGATTCAGCCGATCTATGCTATCCGTCAACTCATCAGTTTTGCTGGTGACGTTTGTTTTCAAACGTTTTAAATCCTCCACGTCAGTCTGTAGTTTGATAAACTCCGTAATTTGGCTATAATACGGTGATTTGGATTTTTTAATGACTTCATCAATATCTTTAAATTTTTTGTCAACATAATCTTTATTTGCACAGTGATCAGTTTCTACTGGTGATTGAACGCTACACAGTCGCTTATTTTTAAAATTGTAATGTCCTTCAGTACTAGTCTCCAAAAGTGGATGAAGGTTGTCTGTGGGTACAGATTTTCTTATTTTTGATTTAGTTAAATGCCGACCAAATTTATCAATGCTATCCATATTGACGTTTGTATTTAGACTGAGACCATGATTGAAAATGTCTCTAATTATATTCGATGACACCAGCTTCCTGGAGCTCTTGTATTATTGAGGCAATCTCATTAGCATGACCATTATTCCCTGAATGCTTGGAAGCTATCAGTAAACGTAAACGATCCACCAATTCGTTTATATCGTCCCAGTAAACGTACTGATAAGGTTCATTTCTAAATATGAGTTCTTCGCCTAAATGACCACCACCCTCAATAACAGCACTTGTTGATGAATGTCGCTCATATGTTAGAGGCCTAATGATGTTTACATACTTGTAACTCTTACTACCTTGCACCTGTTTATTAGGATTATATCCGCGACGATGTACATTAGTCTGTTTTAAAATTGCACGATATCGATGCTCATCGTCTTTAGTAAAACCTTCCGGACGGGCTTTAAATATTAATTCGTAGAGACCACCAGTTCCTCTATATCGCACATTATCGATTACAATATCTTTACCGTCGATGGTTAAAATGGAGTTGCCAATTTTAAATTTATTTGTTATAGGATCGAAGTGAACACCTGTTGTTAAATCATATTCACCGGCGGTATCCGCCAATAAGCCATCCAAGTAAGTCCTTGGCATTAACTCGTACTGTTCTAGATAGTCATCGACGATTTCAGGTGTCCTTCTAAGCATCTCCCTATAATGAGTACGATACTGCTGAAATGATTTCTCAGGATCCACCTCGATTGGTGTTGTGTCAAGCTCAAATACACTATCATCATGTTGTACACCTTTGTCGATACCGGTGGGCTGTACTTGAATTACCCGATCATGGGTTACCCTCTTTTTAGGTGTTGTCGGTTTTTCCAGTCGAAGTTTTATTGGGGGCGTCCTTAATATTTCACCACCCTCATCCATACTTTCATCCTTTGGTTCCATCTTAGTTTCACTTTTAACTGTTGGTATAACATCTTTCAATACCTTCCGAAGGGGTTCGGTAACAGGTTTAAAATGTTCTGTTATTAACTTATCATAATCAGAACGACCTGATTTTAATGCTAAATGTTTCCTTCTAATGGACTTGGTAGCTCGTATTATTTCCGATGTAATTCTATCACTATTATTACTGCTCTGTGTGGCCATATTTAAAGATTTTGAACAGCTTTTGAAGTGCTTTGAACAGCTTTCAAACAGCTTTGAACAGCTTTGAAGTGCTTTGAACAGCTTCTGAAGAGCTTTGAACAGCTTCTGAAGGGCTTTGAACAGCTTCTGAAGAACTTTGAACAGCTTCTGAAGAGCTTTGAACGGCTGATGCTGGTTTTGAAGAGCTCTCTATAATGTTCAAAGTTGTAATTTGATGTTATCACTGCAGCTTGTCCTTAATTACTAATAGAAAATACATAGTAGAAAAGTTGAAATACATTCACAGAACAAACAACAGATGTCACAACAACCTACAGGTGTATCATCGTATGCTTCCGGTACTTCTTCCATTTTATCACGTCTAACACGGTTGAATATCAATACTTGACTGACAAATTTATCTTTATTTACAAGTATATAAAGCAATCAAACATTTTTCGATAGCGACCCTCATTTATGTTACTATCCTTATCAATTGTGAGAAAGTCATATTTATTTTTCCAACACTCTGCGCAAACTGATTTGAACTGGTCGAAAGTCATGTCGGTGCCCACATGATCGTCATATATATGTTTAAGATTTAGATCGTCTTGTTTAAATAAAATAATAAAATTAGCATTGTCTCGAATTAAATGTTTAGGTATGCGAGTATATGTTTGACATAAGTAGAAAAAATCGATGGCCTTATGTCGCCCCATACTAAAATACGATCTAATTTTATCTTGCTTGTCACACACCACATCATCGAAAATAAATATAGAATTTTCTAATGCTTCATTATGATCTAGAATATTATCGTTTTCGGTATACTTGAAATACTTTATGCCTTTAACATTATTGATCACCGTCTCCAGAAACTGATATTTAGGCTGATACAGTGACTTGGAGTACACATAGATATTATGAAACTTGACACCGTTTTCTTCAATAATCAGACTTATCAGAGCATTTGTTTTTCCACAATTGGACGGTCCGCATATTATACATCGAATTGTATTGGGCAGTAGTGAATTATGTCTGCGATATAAATTGGCGGGCAGTAATTCATTGTCCAAATTTTTCACTTGGAGATTAAGCTTCTGCTTGACAAGACGCATGATGCGATACTGAGTGTATTTAGGGGGCTCATCCAATCAAATATCATTCACTCAAATGTTAACGTTCAAAGAAGGAGGTGGTGTCCTAAACACACTTATCAACAATCTTCCTGTAGAATTACACGTACCAGGTTATCAGGTATTTATTTCTTTAAAAATATATTCCATACCAACACTGTAAATTGTTTTATGTATTTATAATAGTTCTTATTGTTATTAATAGTTTTGCGGACCGGGCACGCGTTTAGAGGAACGATTGAGTCGAGGAGATCCTGGAATAAACCCACTAGACGCCGCTTGTAAAGAGCACGACATTGCATACTCTAAAAATAAGGATATTAAAGATCGTCACAAGGCAGATCAAATTCTTGAAGAAAAAGCTTGGAATCGTGTTAAGTCAAAAGACGCTAGTCTTGGTGAGAAAGCGGCTGGCTGGTTGGTGACTAACAGCATGAAAGTTAAAAGAAAACTGGGGATGGGTATCAATACACAAATGAAGAGTGTACAGCGAAGAAGCAGTAGAAAGCGAATGAGAGGAGCTGGTATTAAGAGTAGAAGAGTTCCGTTCAGAAGGGGTGTTGTAGCACAAGCAAGATCGGCTCTGACGAATTCAAAAATTAAGGGTTTTGCGGAGCAAGCAAAAATATCACTCGCCGCTGCTAAAATTGCGGTGGTTTTATCCCTCTAATACCACTATTTGCCGGGTTGAGCGCTTTGGGCACTCTTGCTGGAGGAGCTGCTGGAATTACACAGGCGGTGAATAAAGCAAAGGCATCCCAGAAATTACTGGCTGAAACACAACGACATAATAAAGCAATGGAGGCTGTTGCGTTGGGGAAACATGGTCAGGGTCTGTATTTGAAACCGTACAGGAAAGGATTGGGCCTATATTTAAAACCACAGTCAAAAAACTACTAAGCAGACTGCCACGAAGAGCTCTCACAGACAAAGATATTTTGAAGTTTGGAAAAAATATATGTAACTTTCGTGGTGTCTTTATGAGAGACAATTTGCCTAATAAACCGAGGAAGAGTGAGTGTGCAGTCGTTAATCTTGATTCGATATCCGGACCGGGAACCCATTGGGTTGCATATTGTAAGAAGAACCGTACAGTTCATTATTTCGATTCATTCGGCAACTTATCACCACCTTTGGAATTGATAGAATACTTTAAAAACTGTCAAATTACCTACAATCAGTCGCGGTTTCAAAATTTTAATGAGAAAAATTGTGGACATTTGTGTCTAAAGTTCCTATATAGCTGTGTGTAGAGATTATATTATCATTAGTATCATGTCGAGTACGTTCACGCTCAGCAGCACGAGTAATGTGCTCACAGCGGATTACTATCCGCCAATTGAATTGGATAGTCGACACGAATATGCAATTGGCCTTATAGGTCTGCATACATACAACACTATCCCAAACATATATGAGGGACACAACAAATTTTATTACGATAATCACGTGTTAGATATACCTACTGGTTCCTATGAAATAGGCGACTTGGAGGTTTATCTGCAGAAACAAATAATTGGTGATGTGACCGACAAAAACAAATTGCTGTCCATAAAGCCCAACAACAATACACTAAGATGTGAGATACAGAGTCAGTATACCATTGATTTTACGCCAAATGATTCTATTGGACGAATGCTGGGATTCAGTAGTCGGAAATTGATTGCCGGACAAAATCATGAATCGGATCTCGCTGTACAGATTATAAAGGTTGTCACTATAAGAATCGAGTGCAATATCGTAACGTCTACGTACTATGACACACATCTTGCACACACATTATTTGAATTTGCACCCTCTGTGGAACCGGGTTTCAGCATTAACATTGAACCACGTAATATTGTTTATTTGCCGATCAATACGAAAAGAATTAGTAATATTACCCTCACCTTATTAGATCAAGACTCTGACCCAGTAGATTTCCGTGGCGAGCAGATAGTTGTGCGTCTCGAACTAAAGAGATTGTCGTGAGGTGGAAAATGGGTCTATCATTTAATAATCGAAACAATAAAACGTACAGATCTAACGAACACACATTCATTCAGTCTCGTGCGCGCCATCGATTAACACCGGCTAACATTGCTTTTCTAAAATCTATTGGTTTGAAAGTGATTGAGAAAAATGGAAAAGTTGCAGATATTCCAAGGATTAAAATTCGATGATGCCATAGTGAAGGAGCAGTACCATGTCTACTATCCACGCGCAAATAACTTTAACCTAAATGATGAAATTCGCATCCCCATTCAACATCAGGATATTTACACTTTACCAAGTGAAAGCTTCATTCATATACAGGGCAAATTCAACGAGCAGACTACCGGAACAGGTAGCTGTAAACTAACAAACAATGCATATGCTTTTTTATTCGATCAGATGCGATATGAAATTAACGGTGTGGAGATTGATCGTTCTATGAAGCCTGGTATCACTACTACAATGAAGGCATACGTTTCTTACAATCCGAATGAATCTAAGATGCTTGAAATGGCAGGTTGGTGTCCGTTCAAGGATGAACAACCCACCTTCTCCGTAAATGAGTTCAACGCCGTTTTGCCTGCCAAATTTTGTTTTGGAATATTTGATGATTATAAGCAGTTAGTAATGAATGTCAGTCAGGAATTGATACTGAATCGCAGTAAAACTGATGATAATTGTTATAAAAACAATTTGGAGGATGGTACGAAGAAGGCAACCATACAAATTGAAAAGATTGAATGGTATGTTCCACACATTACTGTAAACATCAAAACCAGCACAAACGTGGAGAAGCCTCGTTATGTTATTGTGGGATTTCAACTTAAGAAGAAGGATAATCCCCAAGCAGATTCCTCCGACTTTGACCATTCTGCAATTACTAATCTAAAATTATATTTAAACTCGGAGAGCTATCCTTACACCGCTATGAATTTAAATGTGGGGCTCAAACGATATGCTATTGCATATCACGCGTATTCAAATTTCCAATCTAGCTATTACGGTCGTCAAAACCAACCACTTTTGGATTATAACCAGTTTCATAATCATGCTCTTTATTTAATCGACTGCTCCAAGCAAAATGAATCATTGATTTCCTCAAGCGTTGATATCAAGCTGGAGATAGAGTGTCAAGAACAATTTAAACCAGATACCGTAGTATATTGTTTCATTTTACACGATAATTTGGTGGAATATCAACCTCTTACGGGAACAGTGAAGAAAATAATTTCATAATGGATAATTTTGATGTTACAACGTCAGTGCATGATTGGTGTGAGTGTAGAATATCTACAGCTGATACCGATCGATTGCAACATAGGATTGAGAATATTGAGACTAACTTAAGCACGAATTTATTTCAACGGCATTCATACGTAATTATTGATCTACAAGGATTTCAACTGAAAAATGGATTTATGCTTAAGGAAATGGCAATCAGTGATGGTGTAAAAATGGGACATTTCATTTTCAAACCTAATGTGTCCTATAATAAGCTCACACGTGAAGAATTACGTCAGGTGTTATGGTTAAAGGAAAATCATCATGGTTTATGTTATAACGATGGATATATATCCTACTCCAAAATAGGAGAGATTTTGAATAGACTTGTTTGCTACAACGATCGTATTTATGTTAAGGGTCATCAGAAAAAAATGTTTTTAAAAAATTACTTACCTAATTCTGTAATATTTAATTTAGAGTGTGATGTAAATAGGATTAAGTTAGATAAGACTAATTCAACTTGCATGTTTCACACTAAGGACTATTGTATTTGCGCATTACATAATGTTAGACTGCTAGAGGATTTTCTAAAAATAGTTTTGTATATTTAATTGTTAGTATATAAAATTTGTTTAATAAATTTTGTCTAAAGAAACTAATATTTTATTTCCTTACGTCCTTGTTAATCACACAGTGTATATTAATATTGTTATGAGGCCGAATATTTAATTTTAATCTTCCCTGCCCATCTTGGCTCCTGTACATGGTTGCTACGTCACGGAGCACCATGCTGTATATGTATTAAATTCAAAACTTTGGCGGCCATCTTGGTTCCTGTACATGGTTGATACGTCACGGAGTATCATGCTGTATATGCATTTCTTAGAGCGCCGCCACTAGCGCCCTCTGGCAAACCACGGTGGCCGCGTTCGGAACTACAAAAGTGGAGGGGGTAAAAAGCAGCGATTTTGGACCCGTGACCTCGGGTGGAGTGTGTGATCTAGAACTCTCGAATCCTATCTACTACAATATTTCGCGTGTTTATTCTAAATTTCAATTTAATTATACATACTAAAAGCGCACGGCCGTTTCGTGTTAATTCCTGTGGAAAAGACGGCTTAACCGAACGGGCAAAATCGCGCTAAATCGGACGCACGGGGCGCAGTACTTGTCCCGGGATACGTGGAATTAAAAGTTGTCTCTTCGCGTGGCCGCACCGGCAACTGTGAATTTCCGGTCGACGAAGAGATTTTCTTTTTTATTGGACCGTGTGCGGAGATACGGGCCGCCAAAGAGGAGCGTGCGAAACGCTCGTGATGAAAAATTAAGAATAGCCACACTTATGTAAAGTTGTTTCCGAACGTATATATATGCCACACCCGACAACGCTTCTCGGTCGCTTCAGATGACTTATATATGAACGCCCGGACCCTTCTCGGCGAGTCAGGTATACGTACATCGGTCCGACTCTAGCATATGTATATACATATTGCAGTGATCTTGAGTTGGGTTGTAAATTATAAATAAGTATAATCAAGATCACTTCAAGATTTTATTTAAATTAATTTTTATTTTATTTATTTTTATCATAATGTGTATATAAATATTCACTATATCAATAATTTGCCAAAATTTTATTTTTATTTAAGTAAAATAATAAAAGAATCTTAGTAAAAATTTTATAAAGTCATAATATTAAGTTACGCATCAAATGCTACGTTTTCAATAACGAGAAAGTATTTCCCGTCCGAAGAATACTGGCACCGGCAAAGATCGACCGTGTAGGCCGGCGAAAACAATATTGTTCGCCAGATGCATGGATGAGTCATAAACGTGTAGACAAATTTATATTCACATGTTTGTTTACCTTTTTCAAGGATTGTTAATGCGCTGTTTTCCCAAGTGACCGATAGGAGCAGCACCGTCGATGTGCAGTTTTGGAGGTGGAATCGTACATACCGAGAATTGCCGTACGTTTTTATAAAGAAAATTAGGCATAAAAGGATGGACGGATAAAATTCCCGGGACAGCTGGTGCAAACCGCTCTCTTTAAATAGTCTAAAAGTAGGTGATAAACCACTCCCTCCTCTTTTAAAAAGGATTATTCTTAAATCCGGACTTAGAATATTTTTGAGATTTTTCGACACTTATAAAATTTTTAACAAGATTCAACACTTGTAATATTTTCTGTAATAACATGCAACGTGTTTTACATTGAGATTTGTAATTATTTTGAATAATTATTTATGTATGAGATAATTTCATTTATGAATTCGGATTTTGAATTTATTTAATTTTATTTTATTTTCTTTTTCTAGAGTGTTTTGTTTTGCATGTAGGGGCACTATGCCATACATTATGACAAAACATTCTAGTGATTGTAATGACTACTTTGGATGGCATAATCATTTTATTTTTGTATAATTTACTTTTTTCTTTTCAACTTTATTTATCATACAAAGGGATTTGAAATTAATAATTTTGTTTTATGTGTATATAGGATATATATATAAGCGAATAAGTTTTCTCTGGATTTTTATCATGGATGAGTTTGAGATTATGTACGAAGAGTTAAGGTGATTAGACAATATTTGTTATAAATGTGTGTATAGTGGTGTACCAAATTCTTTGTTTGTAGTGGTGTTTTTGTATTGGAATTTCACGAGAAGGTAAAGTTTATTTTTAATGTATATATATTATTTCTTCTTATCTGTATATCAAGTATATTTTTGTTGTATTTGTGTTCAATGTTAACGTGTTGAATAATACATCAGGAATGTGTGAAATGAATTAAGTCGTTATTTAATTCATAGCATGGAGTCCTGGTGAATTTGAAAAACACGAATTGGTCTTGGTGGTACTGCGTTTGGGAGCGAGAAAAGGCACCAGGCAGAACTAATCAGGGCTGAGTTAATCTATTGAATACGCAAAGACATTATTTTATTTCATTTTATTTATATAAAATTTATTTATATATATACCTTAAGGAGTGAGCACATTGTGGTGTATGTTCGGGTTGTGTCCGACGAGTTGAAAAGACATACTCGTAGGGTGGAACTTTGGGGTACCCATCTGTGTGAATTTGCTATCTGATGGTACTGTGTTGGGAGCGAGAAAAGGCGCCGGACAGGACTAATTAGGGCAAAGCCATATCCTTAATGTTTATATTTTGTTCGCAAATAGTAAATCGCGTAAATTTTCGGTTATTTATATTATAAACCTTAATTTGTAAGAGTCACAGCAATATGTACACATCGGTGGTCTCTCGCTTCTCCACCCACGGTTCACGTATTTATTCAGAAAAGAAATATACAATATTTCGCGTATTTATTCTAGATTTCAATTTAATTGAAATTAAATACCTCTAGTTATATATACTAAAAGGTGGAACCAAGCTTATTCGTCAGAAAAAAAAGTTAAGTTCAGCAGTTCATCTTATATGGATGCATGTTCAGGTCCTTCTTTACAATCGTTTGGCATGTTCCATAAGAAAGCCGAATTTCTTGAGAGAGACGTTTTAAAGGTTTTGTAAGCTCTTCTTCCATACGTTGACGAAGGTCATTAATAACTTCTTCTGCACGAACTCTTGGTCTACCAGCACCTTTTTTATGCATCACAGAACCAGTTTCGCGAAACACTTCAACACAATTTGTAAGGCATGCATAAAAATTGTCCGGGAATACTGCTACGGCTGGGAAGTGCTCTCGAAAATTGTCCAAACATAAACGTTGACTGTATTCCCAAGTTCCATTAACTAGCACACCCGTTCGAAAATAGGCTTCAATCATGTAAATTTTGTGCTCTGTGGTGAGAACCATCATTGAAAAACCGTGCAGGATTAGAAAACTTCAACACAATAACTTGACAGATTTTGACATTCAAAAAATTATGACATAGCTAAATGTACGATGCACGCTACGACAATAATTTTAAAATCCATGACCACCATTGACCAATTTAATTGTTGATATCCCGGTACAATTAAAGTATGGGAGTAGAAAAAATGTATTCCAAACGCTAATACATTAGGACATTCGTCAAAATATGTTGATATTTCGAATTTTTATTTTTTGAAAGATCTACAAACTTAAATTTCAGAAATACATGAATTGTTATGTATTGGTTTGTGCCTGCCTTCTACATCGTCGTCCGTAGAAAGAAGCTTTTCGACCTTGAAACAACAATAACAATAACATCCCTTTCTCCTCTCCTGTCAATATGTAGCTCTAGGACACTCACGTGGTTCTTGCTGAATTGTATATATTCTTTAGGAAATTATTCAGACCAACATAGAGCTTTAATAATAATAATAAATTTAACAGATGTTTGATACCTTGTTCGGAATGTCCGATCCGACTCACCCACCCTATCAGAAATGTCACGAGCTGCCACTGAAAATTACCCGTAAATGCATTCGATTATACCGAAACACCAACGCCAACAACAAAAGTGAGGTGTGGCCACTACACGACTTTCTTATACGTATGAGCGTTTCAAACTATACAATTTTAAGAATTTTTTTATACAAAACTTATTCAAAATCCTATTCTGAGTACATCCATTCTCTTAATAAATCGCTATAGAATGCAATACTTTGCAAGATATTCGAAAAAGAGTGCTACTCGCTAAGAGTTAAAAGTGCTACTTCCGGTCCGAATTTTGAAATTTAATGTATACAAAAAATATTGCAAATCCACCTCTAAATACTTTTGTACTCTTAATAAATATATATAGAATGCATAATTTACGACATATTTGCAAAAAATCGTTTTTTTTATACAAAAGATATTTAAAATTATAATTTAAATACTTTTATACTCGTAATGTATGCATGACTTGCGAGATATTCGCAAAAAACTGATTATAAGAGTAAAAGACCTACTTCCGGTTGGAATTTCGAAATACTTTTTTAAGAGAATTTGTCTCAAATTTAATTTTGAGTACATATGAATTCTTAATAAATTTGTTTAAACTTAGTAGTTGACGAAATATTGGCAAAATTCTATTTTTTCACTGAAATAAACTAGTACTTCCGGTCTGTCGATTTTACTGAAAATCTAATCAGATCTCAAGAGAAAGATTATATTCGTAAATACAAAATTTGGAATTCATACCTATAGCGGTTTATTGGCCGAATTATGAATGATCAGACCGTCAATATCCCCGTACAGTTCGTCACATAATTGGATACGTGAAGTATTAAACTCCTTCAGGTACTGTGAATAAAAATATACACACAATTAATTGCCTACATCGCGTCGCGCGTCGGTACATGTTGATCACGGGTTGGGGTTGGACACGTAAATGGTAAAGAATTGGACAATTATTTTTAGGGGGAATTTAAATGAAATTGCCCTCTAAGAACACGAGAGGTCACTTCATGATCAAAAAATGTTGAATGTCGATAAGGAAGAATCAATACATATCAGCAAACGTAGTAGTTTTTTTTGTGTTTGTCAGCAGTGCTGCCAATGTTACCGATTTTTCGGTAGTTCTACCGATTTTAACCTAAAATCTACCGAAAATGGATTTGTATTTCAAAAACTCTATTTATAGACTACATTTTATTTATTATTCAATTTTGTTTACAGCCTTTTACAAAAATGTTATGCTACGCTCACTCTAGGAACTATGGATTATGAAGTAATAAAATGACTGTAAGCACTTATACAGAGAAATCTACATGTTCTAATTAATTGTTTCTTTGTAAAATAAAGCTAATTGAGATTAAAACTAAACATATACCGTGTGGCCGCCGTTCATAGCGCGATGCATGTATTAGTAACTACTGGTCGACTATAAATGGGCGTGCCAACTTGAATTGCCACACCGACAGCGGGCGTATAAGTTATACGTATAAATGTATTCGTAGGCAAATCAAGTGAAAAGCAGTGTAATAGGTATTGCGTTCCCCTTGTAAGTAATTATTTGTAGTCGTTTGAAGCATCAGATAATCACTGATAATATGTCAGTGAAGTAACTCATCACAGCTTCATAAACAACATAAAAGAGCAAAAATAAATAATAAATAACTCCTAGACTTTAAAATAAAAAAAACTTCTTAACTAAAATAATATTTTTCAACAAATATTATAATCTAAAAACTTAACTATAATAAAATACTGAAACATAAAATATTTACTTCTTAAAACAGAATTGTAATTCAATATTGCAATTAACTTGCAATTAGCTAAAAAAAAATGTTATTCTTAAGCAATAATAAAACTCGAAATAAATTAATTAGTTAAGTGTTCAAATAAACCTCCCTCTTGACCCGAACAGTAACCCAACCGATTATAAAAATTCCGACGCACATTTGTTAACATATCTGCTGTGACAGTATTAGTGACTTCAATAATTTTTGCGCGAAGTTCCTCTAGGTTTGATGGCCGTTCATCACCGTATCCGTAGATCGAATTATGTAAAAAGGGCCATAAAAAGAAATCATTAGGTGCTAGATCAGGAGATCGCGCTGGCCATTTAATAGGACCCGAGTTACCGATCCATCTGTTTTCAAAAACCGCGTTTAAAAAGTTTGTTACATTACGGGTATTATGCGCTGGACAACCATCTTGCTGAAACCAAACTTCATTAATATTGAACCGCTCCCGTACTGCGGGGATAATACTATTTTCAAGTAACTCTAGATATCTATTCCCGTTTAAATTACCGTCAATAAAAAAAGGCCCAATTACATGATTCCCAATTATACCTGCCCATACGTTTAGTTTCTCTGGATACTGCGTTCGCGTTGGTATATTTAAATGTAGATTTTTACGCGACCAGTAGCGACAAACTGCGCGATTATGATGCCCGTGTAGCTGAAATGTCTTTTCATCTGTGAACAAAACGTTATTAAAAAAGAATTCATTATCGTGATATGTATTCATCATTATTTCGCAAAATTGCATACGGCGATAATAATCATCGGGAAAAAGTACTTGTGAACTTGTAAATTTGTATGAACGATATTTATTAGTACGTAAAATCTTTTGAACCATTGTTTTACAGATACCTAAATCGCGGGCAATTTGTCGAGATGACATAGTAGGATTTACTTCAACTAAAGCACATACTCGAATTTCTATATCGCTTATATTCTTATCCGGAACAACTCTATTTTTATTAGTTACTAAAGAGAATGTAGTTTCGAACCGATTAACTGTCCTACGAATGGTGCTAGCATTGGAAATTTGACTTTCGGGGTAATTAGCTGCAAATAAATCTCTGGTTACTTCCGCGGAATTACCACCGTAAAATTGTTTAATCATAAAGAGTTTTTGTTCCGGTGTATAATACTCCATTTTTTAAATGACCGTTAGCTACCTACCAACAACGCGATTTATTAAACAGTATGAGCGAGTTGTTTACCCTGCGAAATATAAATTGCAACTGACGCTCATATGTGGCAGAGACGGCTAATGCGACTGCGCGACTACACCGTATAAATGTGAAGTTTTTGGACAAACGCGAGTGCATCATAGGCATATCCAAAATACTAGCTCTGTTGTAATCCAGATGAACATTGCGTCCTCTTGTTTACCGTTCTAATACACAGACATCTCTATCTGTTTCGCTTACCCTACAGGTATCGCAATAATGCAGACGCACGCGGTCTTATGGTATATGTTTTACATAGAACATAGAATATTATATATAATAAAAGCGAGCGAGACCCTTTACTGCTCTCGCATTTAGTAGAGGAGGGAAGATCGGGGTGAAAATGGCAAATTTGGGCGCGAGCGATAGAGAAACGGGTGCATTTAGGGGTAGATTTTTCGATGCGAGCGTGTTCGGAGGACGAGAAATTTACAAAAAGGCGTATTTTTATCTCTTTGAACGGTCGTTAAGGCGGCGAAGAGAATTTTTTGAAAATTTTTGCACTTGTAGAAAAAAACCTGTACATCACATTTTCCCATAAGGAGTACGTGTAGATTATTTTATGTCGAATTAGAAATCCCGACAAACGTCAAAGTGACAGGCACTCGAATACGTATGCAAAGTTTCACTTTTAGGCCTAAAATTTCAAATTTTAAAGCTTTCGACGGCGCAACAAGATTCCGAATCGTAAAGTACCGGCTTTTTGCCAGCATTTACGTGCTTATTCCCCGTTTATAGTGGTACATAGACGAAGGTACGGGCGATTTAAAGTGCGTTTGCAGACGGATACGGTTTAGACAAATGGATGAAAAATCCCGACAAACGTCAAACTGACAGGCGGTCTCATATGTAGCTTCAAATTCCAAATTTTGAATGTTTCGAGGGCACAACAAGATTCAGAATAGTAAAGAAGTGACATTTCGGAAACGTCTACTTGCGTATTCCCAGTTTATAGAGGTAGCTAGACGAAGGTACGAGTAATTCCAAGTCCGTTTGCAGAAGGATTTGGTCAGAAAAATGGCCGATTCAATGTGCACTGATATCAATGCATTCCGGACGGGCGAAAAATTAGATTTTCATGTGCACTGGCGATCAATATATTACGGTCCGGCGAACGTTCGACATCTTCACACAATACATAACGGTCCCGCTTGATTTAATATTTTCATCTATACAGGGGTTGTCGATTAATATTTTAATAATGATTAGAATTAAAATACGATAATTCCAGAACGCGTATTTCCTCAGGGGAAAAAGAGGAGGATTGCTTTCGACATTTATGTCCCCCTATGAAATAATTTTATTTTAACGATTACGCAAACGTGCACGGTGGGCGGAGCTGGCTGAAATCAATTTCTCTCTCTTCTGATTAAAAGTAAAATGTGCCATTCGGGAGTTTTTACGGTCGCCCGTCACTAATTCAAATGTCGAAAAAAATGTGAAATTTTAGATACGGGGGTATCTTATGTCGCCGATCACTAATCCAAAGTCAAAATGTAAAAAAAAAAATTGCCGAAGAGTTTTTTGAAAATTGACGTATGAATGCGAAATTTTAGATACGGGGGTGTCTGCGCACGCCGATCACCAATCCATAGTCAAAATGTAAAAGAAAACAAAATGGCGGAAGAGTTTTTTTGAAAATTGACGTATGAATGTCAAATTTTAGATACGGGGGTGTCTTATGTCGCCGATCACGAATCCAAAGTCAAAATGACAAAAAAATAAAATGGCCGAAGAATTTTTTGAAAATTGACGTATGAATGTGAAATTTTAGATACGAGGATGTCTTATATCGCCGATCACGAATCCAAAGTGAAAATGTCAAAAAAATAAAATGGCCGAAGAATTTTTTTAAAATTGATGGATGTTTGTGAAATTTTGGATACCGGGATGTTTGTGGTCGCTTATTACGTCTTCAACTTGACGATTCTTCGAAACGTGATTGAACAGGGTTTACATTTAAAACATCCTTTTTTCTTAATGATAGTAGATTCGAAAACATCAGAATATTATTGTACACTGTCTCAATGAAAAGTTTGCGCTCATTGAGCTCATTGTTTTTTTCGATACTTTAACATGACTTATGTTTAACATTAAATTACCTTTCTCGCTCTTGAGTGTGTACCAGTTTGTGTAAAAAACAGTTCGAGAAGAATTTTAAATAAAATATACTATTGGCTTAACAAAATATATGTAGGGGTGCTTCAAAGGTGTATAAAAGTGGAGATTCTGAAAAGCGTCATGCCAGTGATCGCATTTTACAGGAAAGGCGCTTCAATTTAAAACTTGCGCTTTTTACTTTTATTATTATTTCGTGTTCCTTTATTAACGATAGTGGATTTTGAAAATCTTGACAGGCTTTTGCACTTTCACATCAAAATAGTATTGTAAACTGTCTTAATGAACAAGTTGGGCTTTTTGATCTCATTGTGTATTTGAATACTTTAACATTAAATTACCTTTCTGGCTTTTGAGTGTGTACAGGTTTGTGTCAAAAACAGTAAAAAAAGAATTTTAATATACTATTGGCTTCACAAAATTTATGTATGTACAGGGGTGTTTCAGAAGTTTATAAAAGTGGACATTCTTGGGCTTTCTACTTTTATTATTGTTTTGTGCTTTTTTTATTAACGATAGTGGCTCTCGAAAAGGTTGACAGACTTTTACACTTTCTCATCAAAATAGTAAAATGTCTTGATAAAAATATTGCGTTTTTTGAGTTCATTGTGTCTTTGAATACTTTAACATTAAATTACCTTTTTCGATTTTGAGTTGTATTATCAGCGAATGAGTAAAAAATAACAAAATCGTCATCTTAAAGAACATTATCTTTCAGGTTCAAATGCGGCAATAACTGTATGCACTTTAGGTTTTACAACAAAATTGTCGGTCTGAAATCTTCATTACCATATGTAACGATGAAAAAAACTACACGTCATATTTATTATTATTATTATTATATCAACACGGATTAAATACATTCATATAAAAAAAGAACACACGAGTTTGTTTATTTCAATTTGCCGCCACTCGGTGGTTGAGTGAAAAATGGGCCAAAGATTGGCTCTTAAACGAAAGACCTACAGCCATGTCAATTTATTAAATGAATTGAGATTCGAACCACTGGATTTCAAAAATTATTTACGAATGGATGAGGATACTTATCGTAAACTACTATCAATGGTTGCGCCTTTAATTCAAAAAGAAGACACCATAATGCGAAAAAGTATTTCTCCACATGAGAGGTTAGCTGTTACTTTACGATTTTTCGCAACTGGAAGGACTTACGAGGACTTAAAATACACTTCAGTTATTTCACCTCAAGCTCTAGGAAAAATAATTCCAGAGACGTGTGATGCTTTGTACCGAGTACTCCGTAGAGAATATTTAAAGGTAAGTACACAAAATAAATATTTTAATGAATTTATCATATTTTTTATATTTATTCAATTTAAAGGTATGTGTATGTTTAGTTTTCAATAGTGTTTTTGAAATTAGTAATATATTGAGCAGGAGTCGACTTTTCTGTAGTATTCGACTGAGTTTGTTGCTGAGTTGTGTTGCGAACAAAATTATCATTTCCTTGATATGGATAGCTGGAATTACTGTGTTCAGAATAGTTGTAATTTGTACTATAATTGGAATTTTGCGAGTAAGGACTTGGTGGATTTTCTTGTAATATTTCTGCTGCTGTTGTGCACTAGTGCTGTACAGTCAAACTGCCCATTTCAGCCTCAAAAAGCACATCATTCATTACTTTTTCAGCTATAATTCGTTGCTTTTTTTCCAAATCTCTTAATCTGACAGTAAAACCTTTTCCAACTATGTCATACCGATCTTCTTCAATTTTCGGACGTTTAAAATGGTCACGCACCGATTATAACACATCGTTACATAACGTTATATCATTCCTTTTTGTTTTTTCTGCCCTCCGTTGATTAAAGACATCAGATCGTGCAAGTGTTGAATTTTGAGAGTCGTTTGAGAGTATTCCTTCTACTTGATTTTCCTGTACCTGATAATCCTCTTTGTCAATCTGAAATAAAAAAATGAGGTGTGGTCACCACACGACTTTTTTATACGTATGAGCGTTTCAAACTATACAATTTTAAGAATTTTTTTATACAAAAATCATTCAAAATCCTATTCTAAGTACTTTCATTCTCTTAATAAATCGCTATAGAATGCATACTTTGCAAGATATTCGAAAAAAAGTGCTACTCGCTAAGAGTAAAAGTGCTACTTCCGGTCCGAATTTTGAAATTTCATGTATACCAAAAATATTGCAAATCCAACTCTAAATACTTTTGTACTCTTAATAAATATATATAGAATGCATAATTTACGACATATTTGCAAAAAATCGCTATTCGGTAAGAGTAAAAGTGGTACTTCCGGTCCGAATTTTGAAATTTTTTTTATACAAAAGATATTTAGAATTATCATTTAAACACTTTTATACTCGTAATGTACCTGCCTAGAAAGCATGACTTGCGAGATATTCGCAAAAAACTGATTTTCGATAAGAGTAAAAGACCTACTTCCGGAAGGAATTTCAAAAAACTTTTTTAAGACAATTTGTCTCGAATTTAATTCTGAGTACATTTGAATTCTTTATAAATTTGTTTAAACTTAGTAATTGACGAAATATTTGTAAAATTCGATTTTTTCACTGAAGTAAACTACTACTTCCGGTCTGCCGATTTTTCTCAAAATCTAATCAGTTCTCAAGAGGGAGATTATACACGTAAATACAAAATTTGGAATTGATATCTACAGCGGTTTGACCGCTATCGTGGTCACACACAGACATTTTTTAAAAACCACTGTTTTGGTATCAGGGGACCTCAAAACGTGGACATCTGCAAAAATCTCGAGGTCGAAAATTTTCATCATCACAATACTTCCTTATACTACGTATAAGAAAGTAAAAGGAGATAATTAAACTTTTTTTTTCAGTTTCCTACGTCTAAGGAAGAGTGGAAAGAAGTTGCACAATTATTCGAGGAACGTTGAAACTTTCCCCGCACTCGACGGAAAGCACCAATATTGTTCCACCAGCTGGAAGTGGATCCGAATATTTCAATTACAAAGGCCACTACAGTATGGTTCTCTTAGGTTTAGTAAATGCAAATTACCAATTTATGTTGGTAGATTTTGGAACGAATGGAAGAATTTCTGATGCAGGTGTTCTTCAGAATACAACATTTTTTGAAAAACTAATAAACGAAGAATTAAACATTCCTTGCGCAGACAACATTGGAGAAAGTTCCAAGCAATTTCCATATGTTTTTGTTTGCGATGATGCGTTTCCTTTAGGAACTGATATGCTTAAACCGTTTCGTCAATCACAATTGGATTCCCGTGAAAAACAAATATTTAATTATAGATTGAGTCGCGCACGACGCATCGTAGAAAATGCGTTCGAAATATTGGCTTCTCGATTTCGTGTATTCCACACTCAAATTAATGTGTAACCAAAAAATATCGAGAAAATTGTAATCGCATCATGTGCATTACAGAACTTCTCATTCAACATTCCTACTTCATACGCGCCTCAAAAATGTTTTTATCGAGAAGACATAGAAAACGGAAGTGTAACTACGCACGGATACAACGTTGAAAATAGTAATATACACAATTTAGATCGTCGTAACCCGGGGAACATTGCAAATACGGCAAAACAAGTACGAGAAAATTTCGTGAATTATTTCTGTAATGAAGGTATCGTACCATGGCAAAATAAGTTTATTGGGTAATTGTCTTTTTTTAAATAAAATGTTTTTTTATAATACCTACAGTATAATACAATTTTTATAAAATTAATATGATTATTATTAAAATTAATAATATAATTTAAAAAGTGACTAAAAATTATTTTACTAACCTCCAATATGTTTTCCTCTTGTATGTCCAAATTTGATGTTGACTCTCGAGGTGCTTGTTGGTTGCTTAAAAAGCTCATCATATCATAATACCACAATTTAGGCCGATAAACATCATCGACAGAAGCCCCTGACTTGAGAGAAGATTCATATCTTTTCTTTTCTTTTCGGACGCTGCTTCTTAAATTGTTTATTTTCTTTACCACTATATGTTTGTTTGCTTCTGGATCCGATTCCTTTAATTTTTCTATCAAAACTTTGTAAGCTATTTCCCGTAGCTGTCGATCATGGTACTCTTTAGATTTTATTTGCCATAGACATGGATACGATTTATACAAATCGATAAATTCTTCTAATATTTTACGGCTCATTATTATAATATTATAATTTATAAACACGTATACAGGTATAGAGTATATTGTGTAACAAGTAATGTGAAGTAACAAGTCAAAATGTAAATAAAGCAATGAAATACGACGCCGTGATTGCGAACAACCAAATCGAACCAACTGGTCGCACGATGGCACACACGCTCCGGTATGCCTGTACAGTCACAACTGCACAGACCAAAAGAATCGTTTTTCGATTCTTTTCCGACCGCCTGTACAGTCACAACTGCACAGGCCAAAAGAATCGTTTTTCGATTCTTTTCCGGCCGCCTGTACAGTCCCCGAAAACTGCGCGAACTTGTCACACACGTTCCGGAAAAACTGTACAGTCCGACTGCGCAGGCCGGCCTCTCCGGCAAACCGGAGCGTGTGTGGCTAGCTTTATACTTCTTCCTCACTTGTTGGCAATAAAACTTACATTTTTGGATTCAAATGTAAGCTTCTTCAGCGATGTACGAGGGGAGGTCCAGAAGTTCGTGGAATGAAAGGTTTTTAAATAAAATGAAACAATAAATCTATTTTTCCTTTTCAATATAATCACCCTTAAGCACAATACATTTATTAGATTTATGAATTAATTTTTCTAAACCATCATAAAAATATTTTTTATCTTTCGCCTCAAAATGGACCAACATTGCCTCCTTTACCTCATTGTTGTCGGAAAACTTTCTTCCACGTAAGTCTTTTTTTAAATTGGGAAACAAAAAAAATGACTAGGTGCCAGGTCTGGACTGTAGGGTGGGTGGACTATTGATTGAAAGCCATGCTTGTGCAGAGCAGCCATTGCAACTCTGCTCTTGTGAACCGGCGCATTGTCTTGCAAGAGCAACACACCCTTGGTCAATTTTCCTCGACGTTTTTCCTTGACGGCCTCCTTTAATTTTTCTAATATCGCTGCGTAATATTCTCCGGTTATGCTCCTTTCTTTTTCTTTGTAACACTGGTCAACAGTGAAATTGCTTCTTAGGTGAAAGTACCAAATCCTGAATGAATTCAACGTGCTGAACACGAATATCACATTGAAAAAAGTTGATTGGCTCACGTTCAAGAGATATTGACGTTTTGTCCATTGTATAGATGCTATTGCATAATGTAATGCAATTTAGTGAGAAATTACGAAATTTTGCGTCATATTGCATCACCCCTCCATGCAAAGAAGTTAATGCAGCATTTACTGTAAGTTTCCATTGAGAGTGTTGCGAAATTGATTGCGCAATATCAAGCAATAGCTAATTATAGTTTATTTATAAATGGCCGACGTGACAGTTAACTCGTGCAATGTCCGTTCATTCGCGCATATTTTTCGAAGCTGTAGCATACATAAGTGATTGCTATAGTGTAAAGTAACTAAACAGTAGCAATGCCTCGTAACTGTGTTAATAGTGCAAATAACTTCTGTTATATTTGCGGAGAAGTGACATTTGCTGCACAGAAAAAGAACATCAGTGCAACAGTTAAGAAAGCGTATCATTTGTATTTTGGTTGCAAGATAGGCGACCAGGACAAAGACTGGGCCCCACACGTATGCTGCCGCACTTGTGCCGTAAATCTTTCACAGTGGCTTAATGGCAAAAGAAAGGCAATGCCATTTGCTGTGCCCATGATTTGGAGGGAGCCCACCAATCACGTTGACGACTGTTATTTCTGTATGGTACGACCAGCTTCTGGAGGCATCACCAAGAAGAAGAAGTGGACAGTTGAATACCCTAACATACCATCTGCTCTGCGACCTGTCTCTCATGGCGAAGGACTCCCAATTCCAGAACCTCCTACAGATTTTTCTATCAGTTCAGACGATGAGGATGGCCATGCGTCGGCGAGTTCTCCTCAACGTGGCAGTAAGGATGATGACTTTTCGTGCTTTGACGAAACATCTGCACCACATAAACTTACCCAGGATGAAATGAACGATCTTGTTCGCGATTTGGATCTGTCGAAAAGCAAAGCGGAGATACTGGCCTCAAGACTTCGACAGTGGAATCTTCTGGAACAGAATGTCCGAGTGACTTCATTTCGCACTCGCCATCAGCCCTTCGAATCTTTCTCTAAGAAAGAAGAAAGCCGTGTGTTCTGCTGCGATATTGATGGTCTACTACAAGCTCTCGGTATTGCATATGATCCCCACGAGTGGCGGCTGTTTATAGACGCTTCAAAACTGAGCCTAAAGGCGGTTTTGTTGAATAATGGGAACCAGCTTCCATCCATACCTATTGCACATGCGGTCTACATGAAGGAGACTTACGGCAGATATGTTCTGACCTGAAGGTAGTATCTCTGTTGATGGGTTTGCAGCAGGGATATACAAAGTACTGCTGTTTTCTTTGTCTGTGGGACAGCAGAGCAATCGATTTGTACTACATCAAGAAAGACTGGCCTCCGAGAGCATTTTTTAAGCCTGGAGAAACGAATGTACAGCACCACCCACCATTGGCACAGCCACACAAAATCATCATTCCTCCTTTACACATCATACTCGGTCTTGTCAAAAACTTGGTAAAAGCCATGGATAAGAATGGACCAGCATTCAAGTACCTGCATGACAAATTCCCTCGACTCAGTGAAGCCAAAATTAAAGAGGGCATCTTTGTGGGGCCTCAAATTAGACAGCTCTTCCGAGACCCCAAGTTTGAGGAACTTCTTCAAGGTAAAGAAAAACAGGTTTGGGATGCATTCTATCAAGTGGCAGCAAACTTCCTGGGGAATGACAAGGCAGAAAATTACAAGTGTCTGGTTGAGGATATGTTGGCTTTGTTTCATGAATTCGGCTGCAATATGTCCTTAAAGATCCACTTTCTTGATTCCCACTTAGATTTCTTTCCTGATGACTGCGGGCAGGTCAGCGATGAGCACGGCGAACGCTTTCATCAGGACATTGCCACCATGGAGCAACGGTACCAAGGCAAATGGTCTACGTCAATGCTAGCTGACTATTGTTGGACAATCAGTAGAGATGCTCCACAAGTGCACTACAAACGGCAGGCCAAAAGAAGTCGAAAGCCGGAAGCAGACTAATGTTTTCTTACCATGTATTATAATATTGACATAAGTACACTTTTTATGAAATATGCGTAAATGTTTTCTTACCATGTATTATAATATTGACATAAGTACACTTTTTCTGAAATATGCGTAAATGTTTTCTTACCATGTATTATAATATTGACATAAGTACACTTTTTCTGAAATATGCGTACATATTACAGAAAACCCGTAGCCAATTCAGCTTTTTCTTAGTCATTTTCGTGTTCAGCACATTGAATTCATTAAGAAATGACTATTTTCAGCTTGGAAGCATGAACTTTTCGAAAATTTGTTGCCCAGTGTAATCAATCAATAATATCCCCTCACAATCCCAAAAAACAGTAGCCATCAACTTTCCAGCCGATTCTGATACTTTGGACTCAGGCTCAAAGTGATGAATCCATGTTTCATCTCCGGTAACAATCCGCTCCAAAATCTGTGCAGGTTCGTCTCCACACAGCTCCAAAAATTGTTTGGATGACTCGACGACGTGAGCATTCTCGGTACTCATCTTGCACTGACTTTTGTCATACCCAGGTGGTCATGTAGGATACGCAAAATGGTGGTATCTGATACTCCAAGTAATGCAGATAATTGTTTTTTCTTCAGACGGGTATCTTCCAGTACTATTTTTTCCACTTTTTTCGACGATGTCTGATGTGGTGGCTTCAACTGGCCGTCCTGAGCGGGGGTCGTCTTCAGTCGACTCCCGACCATGTTTAAAAAGAGCATACCACTTATAAATCATTGATTTACTAGGGCACTGTTCTCCATAAACGGTTTCCATTTCATTCAATATGGTTTGAGCGTTCTTTCCTTGCTTTGTAAGGAACTTTATCACAGCACGGTGTTCAATTTTCTCCATAGTTTCAGTTATCTTTCGGATTGACTTGTTTAGCAGGCAACTATTCGAGCGCCCCTATCCCCACTCCATCCCCTCCATTCCACGAACTTCTGGACCCCCCTCGTATATCTGCATACATATTATTTGATATCTTCCTTGTAATTGTAATATTTTTATAGTGCAAAATGCTTTTTAAAGTCTAACCGATTTAAATTATTGGCATTAACTTGTGGGAACAATAGTGCTTTATATTACAGAAGCAATTCAAGTTTAAATCGATTCATATCAGGTCAGGTAGAAAGTGGATGGTAGGGCAGTGTATTAGAAAACCACCAAAAATCTGAAGGGAAACACATAAAATCCACACAATTAAATAGTATCGCATCCATGAGCAGGTGCGTTATTCTAATTTAAGTGTGAACAATCGTTAAATTTTATATGATTACAGCTACCGAGTGGTATTTTGGGTTCGTATTCAAGCTGAGATAATAAACACAAATTTAATAAATACATTCAAGAACTTAATTTGTTCATCAGTCTATCATGCTACATGAATTAGAATAGTTTGTGAAGTAATGATATTTTTGAACGCTTTTTATATATAACATCAAATATTTACAGAAACGTGTCTATAAATTAAAATGTTAAGGATTTAAAGTTGTCAGTAACATTGTGTACCCCAAGTTGTAGAAGAATTTTAGCCACAAAAGATATTAGTGTATTATAAAAGAGAGAAAAAGAGATGAAGACATTGAAATTTATTTTAAATAATGAAAAGTCTACTAATGTTTAAATGAATATGTGGACAACAAAAATCGATACCTAAAAGCAATTTATATTACAGAATTCATTTTCAAGAATAAGTCAACCACCACAACTTAAATTGTATCAAAATTCTGATGCTCGGCACAGCATAGGTAATGAGTACAAAAGTATTTCTTATTGGATAATTAAATAGTAAAAAATGTACTTTAATACACTGAAAGTTTATGTAATAACTAATATAGCATATAAAACAGTATTAAATTATTTATGTATGTAGATATTTTTAAGTTTTGAAAAACAAAACCAAACTACTATTACTGAATTTACAGTGACCTAATAAATGTACTATTACGTTCTAGCACTGGGACTTTGTGCGAATGATCAAAGTATTTATGAAACAGAAGAGAACAGTGAGGGTCATGACGCTGTTAAATAATGAAAAAACTATTGCCTTTATTACACGGTGGATGAAAAATCCCAGAAAACAATATCATATGACAGCAAAAAACCACTAAACCCAGTATCTACACTGGCAACTATTCAACAAGATACCGGAATCATAAGTAAATCTGTCATTAAATCAATTTCATAGAATATTAAAGAATTTTTAATTCATAAATCCATTTATAATGCTATTGTATTTTCAAATTATAAATGTGACATTGTTTTTTTTTTTTGGTATACTTGGTGATTTCTGTATGGAATAGCTTTTTATTGAATTAAAATGTAATCATGTAATATGTACAGTTCTCTCAACAATAAGGTAGCCAATCTAAAGTATAAATTCAGTCCAATATTTGTAGGTCGAGCTATAACTTTATTATGAATGGAACTGTCAATCTTCTCAATGATCCAGTTTCGACTTAAAATATGTTGCCGTTTTTAGTTTTGGGTTATTTTGAATTTTTTAAATATCTTTAACAATTGACAGCAAATGTTAAATTTAAAATAATAACAAATACTGCACCAGTTTTTTAAGAACTTGGCTAATTTAACCGGGCTATATTACCCATATCTGATACACCAAATGAAATGGGTAAAAATAGACTATAAATCAAAAAAAAAAATTAAATAGAATACAATAGGCAACATAATTGACAGATTGCTTCTTCATTGTCGATTGGCCCTAAGCATTAAAAATGCATAAGTGTTGTCAATAACTTTATCTGTTCGATTTATAGCGTATTTAATTTGCCTTTTAAATTATTAAAATCGTCTTTTTAATTGTAAGACCCCTTAAATACAGGGTGAGTCATCTCCGCGTGTAAGGTCAATTGTGCCTTTACGAGTTCAGATATCTTGAAGCGTTTTACTTCCCTATACGTAGTATAAGAAAGTATTGTGATGGTGGAAATTTCGAGATTTTTGCCGATGTTCACGTTTCGATGTTCCATGATACCAAAAAAGTGGTTTTTAAAAAATGTCTCTGTGTGACCACGATAACGCGCGACCTTAGAATTACAGGGTTCTAACTAGCACAACGACGATTTCGAGATAATTGAGGTTAAAGATTTAGATTAACTATAAATCTTTTGCAAGGCGACCACGTAAATGTTTAAAAAATGTAGCGGTTAACCAGTTCCAAAATGACTAATTGTTATGCTTCACCTTAAGTGTAAAATCATCTATTTAATTACAATTAATTAAAATAATTAGTGATGCATTGCAGTTAGAATCGTGTACAAAATTATGTACTCTCAACTGTTTGGTACACAGGTGCATCTGCGTCACTTACAACTTTGTTACTAAATTGAAATATCTTTTTTATTATAACTTTATTTATGAAATTATGGTTTAATGGTAATTTATGAAATGAGATAAATACAAATTTTCAAAATTTTTTCTTTGATTGATTTTTCTTATTTGTTTTTGGCCCTCTCTTCTTTTTGTTGATAATTTCCTCTTCTGCAGTGCTTTTTCTCTTTGTTGATTGGTTTTCTTTAATGTCATTTGCTGCAATAAATTAATATTCTATATCCACAATAAATAAATGTAGCTCTTACACTTACCATCAAGTTTTAAGATGTTCCGAAAATATGTTTTATCATTTTCAGGCATATACGGCATCATAAACAAAAAATGACTTTTTTTTCTTCACTAACTTCATTTTTTATAGCTAGTGGTTTCAGTTGTCTAAGATTCTTCAACGACCTAGGCTTGATATTTTTTTCAGTAAACTCGTCATTTGAATTGTATGTCGTTTTGTACTTAAGTAGAAAATTGTTCTGTGAAAATTTCAACATCGTGACGGACGCAAATGGGATGACTTTGTATGGAAAGTCTTGAGCACAGCTAGAAAAGTCTTTGAAATCTGAGTCTTTCATTTGTAAAATGACATATGGTCTGGATCTATTTACAGTCTTCAAAAGTCTAATCACTCCCATAGGAGAATAAAATTCAGCTTTCCTAAACGTTTTTTCTATCATGCTGTGAGCATGGTCTACTTCTTGTATACAGGAATGCCCTGGTACTGAATATTTCATTGTTATTGATTTAATATCCGGATGTTCATTCATAAAATTTTGAACTGCATAAGCTATGATACTATTGCGGTTCTGGGGGACACACGAGTCACTCCAGGTAACAAGTTCAGTAAATTCAGTGTCTTCAAATACTCTCTTAAGAATTTTTATAAATGCTGACGCAATATCATTTCCACTTCTGCCTGAAGTGAATTCTGTCCACAAGCAGCAGTATACAACTTTCGTTGTGGATAGATGAGCTGTAAGATTGTATATATTTAATTTGCTTTTGTAAAATAATGGTCCAATGTCCGTCTTTGGGCATGTTATCACGGGTGACCCGACAAAACAGCCCCGACAAAACAGCCCCCGACAAAACAGCCCCGACAAAACAGCCCATTGACAAAACAGCCCCCGACAAAACAGCCCCCGACAAAACAGCCCCCAAAAAGGTGTAATTTACAGATTGGAAATAAATCTGTTCCGTGCAAGAGACAAGCATATATTTTATTTTATTTTCAAAATAACTCTGATTAACTGGATAATCACGTGAATTGCCAATAGCTTTGGTAATTAACATTAGTAACCGAAAATTCACATTATTATCCAAAGTCACCACCTTTACTGAAACATATTGCAGTGATCTTGAATAAATAATAATATGTAAATAAATAAGTATAATCAAGATCACTTTAAGTTTTATTCAAATTAATTTTCACTTTATTCATTTTCACCATGATGTGTATAAATATTTACTGTATTAATAATTTATGAAAACTTTATTTTTATTTAAGTAAAACATAAAAGAATTTTAATAAAATTTTTATAAGGTTATAATTTTAAGACGTATTAAATGCTACGTAAAAAGGATCGAGCAGGTGTTTTCTCGCACAAACACGTCTGGCATTGGCAAGGACCAACCGGCGTAAAAAGTATTGTTTATCAGGTGCTCGGCTGAGTCATAATATATAGACGGATTTATAGTCACATGTTTGTTTACCTTTCGCAAGAATTATTAATACACTGTTTCTCCAAGTGTCCGATAAGGGCAGCACCGTCGATACACAATTTTTGGAGGTGGATTCGTGCTTAACGAAAGTTGCCGTACGTTTTTGTAAGGAAATTTACGAATAAAAGCGCGGACAGATAAAAATTTCGGAAATTGCTGGTGAAAACCGCAATATTAGCAAGTCTAAAAGTAGGTGAAAACCACTTCCTCCCTCTTCTTTAATAGGATTATTTTAAAATCCGGACTTAGAATAATTTCTGAGATTTTCAATACTTATAAAATTTTTACAAGATTCTACACTTATAATAATTTTATTTTTAACATGCTGCGCGCATTACATTAAAATGTTTAGATGTATTCGAATAACTACCTATGTATGAAATACTTTTATTTTTATGAACTCGGTGTTTGAATTTATTTAATTTCATTTTATTTTCTTCTTTCTAGAGGGTTTTGTTTTGCATGTAGGGTACTATGCCGTACGTTATGACAAAACTTTCTAGCATTTGTAATGATGACTTTGAATAACATAATCATTTTCTTTTCCGTATAATTTATTTTTCTTTTAAATTTATTCATCCTACAAAGGATATTTGAAACTAATAATTTTGTTTATGTGTATATAGGTTATATATATATTAAGTGAATAAAATCTTTTATTGAAAATTATGGAAGAGTTTAATACGATGTATGAAGAATTAAGGTGATTAACAATATTTGTTATAAATGTGTGTATAGTGGCGTCTCCAAATTCTTTATTTGTAGTGGTGTTTTTTGTATTGGAATTTCGTGAAAAAGGTAAAGTTTATTTTCTTTTAATGTATATATATTATTTCTTTTTGATATGAGAATTAAGTATATTTTGTTGTATTTGGGTGTTCAATATTAACGTGTTGAATAATACATCAGGGATGTGTGAAATGAATTATGTCATTATTTAATTCATAGCATGGAGTCCTGGTGAATTTGATATACACGAATTGGTCTTGGTGGTACTGCGTTTGGGAGCGAGAAAAGGCACCAGGCAGAACTAATCAGGGCTGAGTTAATTTATTGAATACGCAGAGACATTGTTTTATTTCACTTTATTTATTTAATTAAAAATATATATATTCCTTAAGGGGTGTGCACATGATGATGTATGTTCGGGTTGCGTCCGACGAGCTGAAAATGACATGCTCGTAGGGTGGAACTTTGGGATACTCTTCTGTGTGAATTTGTTACTGATGGTACTGTGTTGGGAGCGAGAAAAGGCGCCGGACAGGACTAATTAGGGCAAAGCCACTTCCTTAATGTCTATATTTTGTTATCAAATAGTAGACCGCACAATTTTATTTTTTTTTTAATTTACATTCCAGTACAATTCATCACGGTTAATTTATTTTAATTTTTGATTGTTTACATGTATCTATGACAAATATTAATAATAATAATCACGTTCACATTTTAGATATAAGCTTGCACGACATGGTGATTTCATTTATTCTTTATTTCTTGTAATATTTTATTGTTTATGATGTATAAATCTGAATTATGACCGAATATTGATTTTGGATGTGTAAATATTTGTAGATTAAAACTTTTGAATTTATTTAGAATTATTTTATTTTAATAAATTAGATATTAAGATTTATTTTGTATTTTATTTCTTTACCTGACCTGGAGATGATTAAAGAGAAGGAGAATCAAGTCATATTTTCTGCCCCTGAGAGAACTATTTATTTTCAAACTGAGCTAGTTACATGTAGAATGTTTTGCTTAACCTACCTTTCAGCAGAAAGTTCACCGTATCATAGTCTAGCATAAGGCCTAGCACTAGGATGCGTGCTTGACTCCCAGTTACGACTTAATTAAGTAAACTAAATTTATTTTATTTATATGTAAATTTGAAAGAGTCACAGCATATATATGGCGCACAACGTCGTGGGGCAAAACATTTGCATTTACATTTCAAATATATTTACAATTTATTAGCAATTTCACATTTCCATATTATTCATAAGATGCCCAATGTTCATGGTGTAGAAATTTTGCCGTTCCATATCATATATATGGCACCCAACGTAGTGGGGCAAAACTTCTACATTTTTAAACTGTTTAGATAAAAATTAACTGATTATTTAATATTCAAATAGCTGTATAATTAAAGGGAGGTATTTTCACCTTTAGGTGCATTTGAATAATTAATAAATATAATTCACAAATAAAATTTTGTCAAGTTTTGATTTATTTTTCTCCACAAATAAGTCTCTTTAAGTGCCAGGACAGATAAAGTAAATATGTCTGAGTATAAAGGCGAGGGTGAAAATCCTGAAAGTAGTATGGACACCAAATATTTATTTGAAACGTACAGGGAACCACAAGGCATTTCCTCTGTGACAGATTCAGAAAAGACGCTACCTCTTGATGAGGATGAAAATGTGACTGAAAATGTAAAAATTGAAACAAAAGAAGTGCCAGGCGGAGATAGATTTGATTTTCTATTTGAAAAACTTTTCTGTAAATTGGAAAGTGACAAGATAGAAATGAAAGAAGATATAAATAGAAAGTTAGATGAAAATAAAACTGAAATGAACAAGAAGTTTCAAGAAAATAAAGAAGATATAAACAAGAAATTGGATGAGAATAAATTAGAGATACAAGCTGTAGTAAAGTCGATGAATGAGAAGATTGATGAAAGAATTAAAGCTTGTAGAATAGAAATGTCTGCAATGAATAATAAAATAAAAGAAGATGTGAAACAAAGCACGGCACAGATCAATGAAAAAATTGAAGCAAATGAAAAGAAGTGCAAGGATAGCAGTAATTTTTTAATAGATGAAATGAATCAGAGGGCCGGTGTAGCGAGAGAAAATTTTAGACAGATAGAAGAAAGGATTGGAGGACAAGATGAGAAAATACAATTCTTGGAACTGAAGGTGGACAGTAGTGCCATGTCAGTTCAGAAAGATGTTCAAAATCTAACAAATAAATTCGAGGACTGTAGAGTCAAATATGGAGCATGCACAGATTCACTTTTAAAGCTACAGGATATGACATTAAATTGTCAAGACACGATTAAGAATTTGAAAACAAGAGTTGAACAGGGTACAATTACACCTTGTGTGGTGTCGCAACAGGTATCACTTGGCACAGAAAATATACCAAAATTTTCTGGGTATAATAAAGACAACCCTATGGCATTTCTTAAAACCATTAAGACATATATTCGTGGTATTCATGATGATATGTCGAAATTACATTTCATGAGAGGGTGTCTTAGAGATTATGCGTTATTATGGTACGATATGGTAATTGATGAGGTACAGTCGTACGAAGAATTAGAAAACATGTTTATTAGGCAGTACTGGGGACAAACTCAGCAAAGACGCATTAGACATGACCTTACTTTTGGAAAATATCGTTCCATTACATCTAGAGAGAATTATGTTATTCGGAAATATTCTTTCTTGAAACATATACAACCTGTGATCCAGGAGTGTGACATTGTTACCCAGTTAGCTAATCATTTCGAGCATGAGGTAGTACAAGCAGTTGCTTTACAGGGTATAGACACCGTTGAGCAACTCTTGGAATTGGTAAAGCGTCTGGACGACGTGGAAGATAGGAGTGTATTTCAGAATAAAAATGGGTACAAAGCGGGTAACAATGGTAACTATTATAATCCTCAGCAAAGGTATAATGGTAATTACCATAATAACCAACAAAGAAACAATGGTAATCGATATCAGAATAACAGTCAACAGGGAGGAAGGGTGGAGAATGGTAACAACAAGAACATGGGTAATAATAGTAGTAGTAGTAATAATAATAATAATAATAATTGGAGACAGGAGGGTCATGTAACAAGAAAATATGGAAAAAATGAAACAGAAGATACCCGAGGATTTAATAACATAATTATAGAAAATAAAGAAAATAAAACAGAAGCTGTAACAAGAGATGCGTCAAGAGGAGCAATAAAGAAGGACCTGGATTTTTGGTAGGTCCAACCAAAGGGAGAAAGAAGACACAACGAGGCAAGAGAAACGTCGTAGATTTAAGTAATATAACCACTAAATTTCCACTGGTAGATGTTAAAGTAGGGGATGTATATGGTGTAGCTTTAATAGATAGTGAATTAGAATTGTCACTTTTAGATGGGGGATTATTTGATAAAAGGTTTGAAAATTTAGGTTTTTACAAGCAAAACAATGTATTTTGTATAAATATAGAGATGGGTGATGTAGAACTTGTAACACAATTTATTGTTACACCAAGAATAAAATATTGCTGCGTACTTGGGATGGATTTTTTGAGTCTATATACATCAAAATTGGAAAGGGAAAATAGAACCTTCCACAATAATAAAGTAAACATGTCTTGGGACAAAGGTGCCCAAGATGATAAAATTCTAGTTAATAATTCAATGATTAATAATTTTGACAGGGACCTCACTTTAAAAATAAATAATGATAGTTTGATTGACAAGGATAAAGGTTCACACCATGTGGATGATCTTCAAAGGGAAGAGTCCATGTTTGCCACGGGTGACATAAATAATAAATGTACACACCATGTGGAGGGTCTTCAAAAGAAAGACGCCACGAAATATATGGGTGACATAATAAATAAATGTTCACACCGGGAAATAAATATGGGTGACAAAAATTTGATTTGCAACAAACAGATTAATAAAGATAATGTGAGTGATCCTTTGACAAAAGATGTTAAATTATTTAATGGTAATATAGATTTAGCAGTAGACTATGATAATTGTATTAAAACAGAAACGACTCATCCATGTTCCCAGTACAAAGTAACTGTTCAATTTAAAATTAAAAATTTGTTAAAAGAGGAAATTATTGAAAATTTAGTATATAACCTAATAAACCCCATCACAATAGTAATTAAGAAATATTTAGATTATTTAGAAAACACCAAGAATAATAAATTAAGTTTGTGTAAATTTAAGTCAATAAAACAACAGCTACAACTCCCCAAATTAATAGAAACATTATTGTTAATAAGTACTAATGCAAAGTGGTTTGTAAACGTTAATTCTCTTTGGTTGGTACAGCTATATAAATGTTTCATGAAATTATATCCAATAGTGGTAAATTTATTAGTGAATTTAAATAAAATTGTTCATAAGGAACAGAATATTTTACATTATGGGTATGTAAAGCCCGTACAGCATATATTAAACCCACATGATGAAAATGTGTCACATCATGTGAATGATAAAATGATTTTACAAGAGGGTGTGAAATTTATATGGACCCATGCGAGAATAGAGGTTTTGGATGCAGTTGAAAAGTACCCACAGCCCAGATACTTAAAAATGTTAAGAAGTTTTCCCAAAATAGTGGACTACAATTGCCACTTCATTTTAAGGGAACTCGATGATGCAATTACAATATTTGTAATACCTATGAAAGGTGTAAAATTTAAAGAATTTAAGTACACTTTTGTATATATATTTATAAGTAGTTTAATTAATTTAGGTGTTTTAAATGTCATTTGTTTAAACTTTCTCGTCATGAAGGGAGTGAAGTTTAAAATAAACTCCAAGAGTTTTGCATATTTACTTCTGACTTGTATATAGATAGAATAAGCATATTATAGGGAAATTTCATGTCTCTATGCTTTATATCAATAATATTGTAAATAATGTATAAGTATATTAATTGGTATTTATGGGAAATCTTGAATTTATACCATTGGCATTAGCGATTCTCGCTTATAAATCGCAGATATTCCCATAGGGATATTTATGCAGTGATCTTGAATAAATAATAATATGTAAATAAATAAGTATAATCAAGATCACTTTAAGTTTTATTCAAATTAATTTTCACTTTATTCATTTTCACCATGATGTGTATAAATATTTACTGTATTAATAATTTATGAAAACTTTATTTTTATTTAAGTAAAACATAAAAGAATTTTAATAAAATTTTTATAAGGTTATAATTTTAAGACGTATTAAATGCTACGTAAAAAGGATCGAGCAGGTGTTTTCTCGCACAAACACGTCTGGCATTGGCAAGGACCAACCGGCGTAAAAAGTATTGTTTATCAGGTGCTCGGCTGAGTCATAATATATAGACGGATTTATAGTCACATGTTTGTTTACCTTTCGCAAGAATTATTAATACACTGTTTCTCCAAGTGTCCGATAAGGGCAGCACCGTCGATACACAATTTTTGGAGGTGGATTCGTGCTTAACGAAAGTTGCCGTACGTTTTTGTAAGGAAATTTACGAATAAAAGCGCGGACAGATAAAAATTTCGGAAATTGCTGGTGAAAACCGCAATATTAGCAAGTCTAAAAGTAGGTGAAAACCACTTCCTCCCTCTTCTTTAATAGGATTATTTTAAAATCCGGACTTAGAATAATTTCTGAGATTTTCAATACTTATAAAATTTTTACAAGATTCTACACTTATAATAATTTTATTTTTAACATGCTGCGCGCATTACATTAAAATGTTTAGATGTATTCGAATAACTACCTATGTATGAAATACTTTTATTTTTATGAACTCGGTGTTTGAATTTATTTAATTTCATTTTATTTTCTTCTTTCTAGAGGGTTTTGTTTTGCATGTAGGGTACTATGCCGTACGTTATGACAAAACTTTCTAGCATTTGTAATGATGACTTTGAATAACATAATCATTTTCTTTTCCGTATAATTTATTTTTCTTTTAAATTTATTCATCCTACAAAGGATATTTGAAACTAATAATTTTGTTTATGTGTATATAGGTTATATATATATTAAGTGAATAAAATCTTTTATTGAAAATTATGGAAGAGTTTAATACGATGTATGAAGAATTAAGGTGATTAACAATATTTGTTATAAATGTGTGTATAGTGGCGTCTCCAAATTCTTTATTTGTAGTGGTGTTTTTTGTATTGGAATTTCGTGAAAAAGGTAAAGTTTATTTTCTTTTAATGTATATATATTATTTCTTTTTGATATGAGAATTAAGTATATTTTGTTGTATTTGGGTGTTCAATATTAACGTGTTGAATAATACATCAGGGATGTGTGAAATGAATTATGTCATTATTTAATTCATAGCATGGAGTCCTGGTGAATTTGATATACACGAATTGGTCTTGGTGGTACTGCGTTTGGGAGCGAGAAAAGGCACCAGGCAGAACTAATCAGGGCTGAGTTAATTTATTGAATACGCAGAGACATTGTTTTATTTCACTTTATTTATTTAATTAAAAATATATATATTCCTTAAGGGGTGTGCACATGATGATGTATGTTCGGGTTGCGTCCGACGAGCTGAAAATGACATGCTCGTAGGGTGGAACTTTGGGATACTCTTCTGTGTGAATTTGTTACTGATGGTACTGTGTTGGGAGCGAGAAAAGGCGCCGGACAGGACTAATTAGGGCAAAGCCACTTCCTTAATGTCTATATTTTGTTATCAAATAGTAGACCGCACAATTTTATTTTTTTTTTAATTTACATTCCAGTACAATTCATCACGGTTAATTTATTTTAATTTTTGATTGTTTACATGTATCTATGACAAATATTAATAATAATAATCACGTTCACATTTTAGATATAAGCTTGCACGACATGGTGATTTCATTTATTCTTTATTTCTTGTAATATTTTATTGTTTATGATGTATAAATCTGAATTATGACCGAATATTGATTTTGGATGTGTAAATATTTGTAGATTAAAACTTTTGAATTTATTTAGAATTATTTTATTTTAATAAATTAGATATTAAGATTTATTTTGTATTTTATTTCTTTACCTGACCTGGAGATGATTAAAGAGAAGGAGAATCAAGTCATATTTTCTGCCCCTGAGAGAACTATTTATTTTCAAACTGAGCTAGTTACATGTAGAATGTTTTGCTTAACCTACCTTTCAGCAGAAAGTTCACCGTATCATAGTCTAGCATAAGGCCTAGCACTAGGATGCGTGCTTGACTCCCAGTTACGACTTAATTAAGTAAACTAAATTTATTTTATTTATATGTAAATTTGAAAGAGTCACAGCAATATGTATGTACAATATATACAGGGTGTCCAAAGTTATCGGTGCACTATTGCTATCTCCGTTATTTCTTGAGCTACGATTTCGGTTAAATTAGCAAATTACTAGTGTTTTTAACGCTGATTATTATGCAGTTCATGAAAAAACAATTGAATTACGTATTTCTGAGATATTTGAAAATTTATAATTTTTTTAAATGGAACACCCTGTATATTTGTACGTATTTTGAAAAAGCATAATATTTTGAACAAATAATATCAAATACATAACTATCTTTAACTAAAAAATAAACAAATGGCAAGCGTTTAAAGCTTAAGAAATTTGTTAACATTTAATTATAAGTAGGTCATGGAAAATAATAATGAAATATAATGTTCACGGTACAAACAAACATAATAATGAAATAAATTTAATTTTTAATAACCTATTCAACATTTTGCCTAACTTAGTAAATGTTCAAAGACATTGCCTTGTTCTTCAATGCATTTTTCGGCTCTCACAATAACGTTTTCTGTAGCTTTTCTA
This sequence comes from Amphimallon solstitiale, assembly GCA_963170755.1. Classification (NCBI taxonomy): domain Eukaryota; kingdom Metazoa; phylum Arthropoda; class Insecta; order Coleoptera; family Scarabaeidae; genus Amphimallon; species Amphimallon solstitiale. The sequence goes on from OY720677.1 coordinate 52,899,651, forward strand.
ATAGTTCTACCAGAAATATTATTTAGCGTTTGCCTAATACTATTTTCAAGTTCCATCACATTTCGATATCGCTGCTTGTACACTTCATTCTTTACAAAACCCCAAAGATAGTAATCCAGAGGTGTCAAGTCAGGAGAGCGTGCAGGCCAACGAATGGGGGCGTTGGTTCCTATCCATCTTTGGTTAAACGTTTCGCTTAACAAATTGGTAGTGTTGACGTAATTATGAGGAGGTGCTCCATCCTGTTGAAAATAAATACGGAGCCTATCAAGCACTGGCATATTATCTAAGAGACCATCCAGAATTTCTGTTAATAACCGCACATAGCGGTCTCCAGTTAAGGTACCTTGATAGAAAACTGGACCAACAATACTGTTGCCCATTAATCCGCACCACACATTTAAACTAAATCGGTGCTGGGGATTGCGTGGATCAACTCTCAGAGGATTTTCTCTACTCCAATAATGTTGATTTTTTTTATTACACATACCTGAATTAGAAAAATTTGATTCGTCAGACCATAGAATATAATTTAAATTATCTGGACGTTCATTATAAAAATTTCTTAGCCAATTACAGAAAACTATTCTTCTGTCTGCATCGCCGGGAAGTAATGTCTGAACTTTGTGGTGTTTGTATGGACGCAACTTATGCTTTTTTAAAATACCATGCACTGTACTCTTTTTCAAATCTAATTCTCTGGTACAACTTCGAATGGTTTTTTCTGGATTAGTTTCAAAATAAGCTAATACATTTACTTCCGTTTCTTCGTCTATTACAAAATCCTTTTTCCTTCTTCGTATCTTAAATGTTTCTTCGTTACTTCGAAATTTTCTATACAGTCTTAGAAAATAAAACTGATTTGGTAATTGACGATTCACATATGTGTTTTGATAGTAACGAAGCGCACTTCTTGCATTTTTTCTACAAATAAGATATGCCTCTAGCATATCACATTTTTCTAAATGCGTAAACGGCATTGTTTTTAATAAATATGGAAGAATAAACCAACTGCTTTAAATAACTTTTCGTGCGAGAGAGAATCAAACACAGTACGTGACTGACAACTTTAGTTGGCATACTATTTTTTTGGGGTTAAAGTGAAATAAGCCTACTATTAATAATATTTCATTGACATCAACTAAAATCCAACACAACTGCTTTATTATTGGTTTAAGGACAATAGTGTATTGGAGCTTTTATATCACAAATAAAATTATCTTTCTAAATATGTACAAATATACAGGGTGTTCCATTTAAAAAAATTATAAATTTTTATATATCTCAGAAATACGTAATTCAATTGTTTTTTCATGAACTGCATAATAATCAGCGTTAAAAACACTAGTAATTTGCTAATTTAACCGAAATCGTAGCTCAAGAAATAACGGAGATAGCAATAGTGCACCGATAACTTTGGACACGGTGTATACTCGCAACAAAAACAAGTGTGGGTATAAAATTATATTATTCTGTATATTTATTATAAAATAAATTGTCAAGAGAAAACAAAAACAAATTAAATTATGTACATTACAGTATTATCAATTTATGTCAGATTGTTGGAAATTCCACGGAGGTACGGTATAAGGTCGTCGGCGTTATAATTGCCCACCAGAGTTTCCAATCGACGATTAAGTTGCACATACTTCTGTTTGGAAGCTTCCGGATATCTGATGCCGGTTCGAAAACGTTGCAACTCTATTTCGACCCTGTCTTGTTCCTTCCGAAATTGGTCGATTAATTTGAAAGTAGACGGATGGTGACAGTCAACGGTTTGTTGGAACGCATGATGCCATCCTTCCACAGAGTTGTTGGTACGCGGAAGACCCTGGAGCACTCTATCACGAACATTCCATATATGGATAGGAAATTTCGGATCCGCTCTCCGATTTCTTCTTTGTCGTCCTATATACGTATCTTCCCAGTAATCTATGACTGCATCAATTTCTCGAGGGGAGCTATCGGTTAGCTCCTCAAAAGCAGTAATTACGTCACCCTCTTGGACAAAAGCTAACGCTAGTAACATTTTCAGATGCATTCTTACATTTTCGTCGTTACGATATTCTTCTACAAGATGTAGCTCTTGGATTTTCCTCCACAAACATTGCCCTAAGTGGAATAAACAACCCGTCACTTGCACACCATGAAATACCTGGCTTACTGCATTTTGGATCGCTTTCTCGAAGTCGGATAAGCAGCTGAGTGGATTTAAAGTGGGTTTCAAGTCTATCAATTTTTCAAACACTCGAACATATGTTTCTTCTCTTTTATCCTGTAGAAGTACATAGATCAGAGGAATAGAACGGTTATCTACCAATGCATGGATGGTGAATAGTTGTAAAAATAGTTCTGGGGCTACTTTAAAAGTTCCATCTACGTGCCAGTTCCTGTGCTCCTCTAAAACGTTCAGATTTTCTTCAGTACCAAACATGAAGATACGATGAGGATCATTCTCTCCCGAATCCCATAACAAGAAATTTAGATTCCTTGAAGTGACTTGTAGTGCAGCAGGAATATTAATATCGGCAACAGAAACTGGATTTGGGTACGGCATTTGAATCTTTTGCCGAATACGCTCAATAGTTCTCTGAGATGCATTGTACGATGGCAAGTGGACTGATGCTTCCAAACTTATCCCATTTGTCGATCCTTGAATTAATTGCCTCGGTTTCTCAAGGGTTGTCGCTGCTCGTCTTTTCATATTAGACACAGCCTTTTGCGCCTCATTCTTAGATGGATCTGGAGCATGACTATGTTGAGTCACATTTACCATGACATTTTGCAATGAAACTTTGACACGTACTCGACAAGGTGTCTCGGCGCATCTCCATGATACACTGCCATCGGTATTCGTTCGCGCCTTACGATAGCGGTAACCATCGGTTAACAGTAAATCTTTGTCTTTCTGCGATTTAATAATTTCCATGATGTTCACTGGACAAAATTCTTAAAAGGACTATAGTTATTCCGTGTGCCCTCCTGTTCTTATACATATATTACGTTACGGGTATAAACAAAATGGATGAAGTAGATAGTTTTTCAGAAACAATAATTAAATGTAGCTTACATACTTATACAAAGATTCTCAATAAGCAATTACAGTTAATCTTTTCTACAAAACAAATCCTTAATGTGTGTGAATTTACAGTTATTTCAATAGGAAAAGATAATCCTTCGTTATAGGTATTAAATTACCTGAGTCGAACCCATTGCGTGCACAATTGTGTAAACATTTAAAATCTTCTTTCAGGGGATTTACGACCGCATAGTTACATATTTCAATATGAAAGATTATCTAATTTTTGTAATATATTCAAATCTTTCGACATTTTCTTCGAATATTATTTAATGAGATACTTAATATAATATTATACTATAATAGTAGGTATTTTTGCATTGCATTTTTACGTGGGGCTGTTTTGTCGGGGGGCTGTTTTGTCGGGGGGCTGTTTTGTCGGGGGCTGTTTTGTCGGAGCTGTTTTGACGGGGCTGTTTTGTCCGGGGCTGTTTTGTCGGGGAACCGTTATCACGTTTTGTAAATCGAAACATAATAGCGGCGTTTTATGTTGCTCTTTATCCATTTTCTTTTCAGCTCGCATTGCTTCCTTTAACTGAATATGGTGATTGTACATTTGCAAATCATCCTCACTTAGTGCATTTTCGTTCTTCATCACTAAATACTTCTCACAAGTTCCACACCTGTCAGATTTTGGCTTGTGAAATCCTATATTGAATTCTGATACAAACAAGTGACGATACAAATGCATTTTAACAGGCTCAATTTTTTTCTCCTGACAATACGCCACGTACAAGTCATACATTTTGGATATATTAAGATTTGCTTCAAGGTATTTTCTAGCAGTTTTTGCTCTGCAATAGTGGGATTCTACAGTAGCGAATGAATTTATGTGATCCCTAACAACTTGCTTCCGATCCTCAGAGACAACGTTCTTGTTCTTCGACTTTCCTCGCATATCATCTTTAGGCACATTTGTAACTGGGTCTTTATTACAGTGTACGTTATATACAGTAGGGTGGAGTGAAAGAGGGGGTAAAAAAAAAATATGTATATATCGAAATGTAATACCTCAGAAAAGTTGCCTAACACTACCTTTAAGTATCTGTAAGAGTTTGGAAAAAATGGAACAATATCTTCTGCCTCCCCAGTTGTTGTGAAATTTAGAAAAAAATTATTTTTTTTACAGTACTGTAAATAAATTGGAATTTTTATAATGTTGCATAAAAAATCATTTTATACAAATTATAAGCTAGTTAACAGTCTCCTGGGTCTTTTAAAAAAATATTCCACAAAATACTTACCTTAGCTGCCTTCTCCGTCTTCCCAAATAGACGCAATTTCTAGTGATTTCGAATACTTTTTATAAGTTTTTTTTCTAGGAAAAATTTAACAACAAAAGCATACTTTTGATATTTATTAACAAAATTATCAATTTTACAGTTATAGTAAAAAAAAATTTTTAAAACATGCTACTTTTTAAATGCAAATTCTGATTTTGTGTTAAAGGAAGGCATGTCTTTTCTAGAATCGGCTCGTGTCCTTATAAATCCATCTCTAGAATCAGGACCACAAACTGCAGCAGAAGCTTCTGTGACGAGCTTGACACACCGTTCAACACACTGTGTGTGACAAGGGTACTTTCCAAAATCAATATCAATTGACTCTGGATTTTTAATCAGTTCTTTCAGATCTTCTGTGGAAACTCTAGAAAGTATGGGAGGTTCCGTTAGGTTACACTTTTGCCAGTCGATCAGTTCATAGTACTCATTTGCATTAAAACAGAAAGGAGAAAGTTTAAATACTCTAACACTATTTTGCGGCGAAGAACTTCTTGCTTTTAAAATTCGACGAAGTCCAAGTTCTCGTATATGCTTTCTTTCGTCAGTAATCATACTAAGAAGTACATTTTCATGATGTCCAAAAAAGCCATTTCGTTGTATTACAGTGTCTACAATTTGTCTCAACTCTTCATCTAAATATCGAGATAACTGTATCATTTGCAAGACGTGTTTTGCACCATCTTTACATGTTGGCTTTGACTTTATAGTAAACCACATCGGGGCATAAACCTTCATTACATATTCTGCTAGCTTGGTCAAGTTTGGGCTTGGATTTACACTTGAAATATAAAGTCTAAGAATGCGATTCGCAGTCGTCACCCACCGCGAATGAGCCAGTTTTCCAGGATTTCGGTTTGAAACAGACGTATTGCGACCACTAGCAATTACCTGACATATTTCAAACAAATATTTTTGATCAGTACTTAACTCTTCCAAAATATTTTTTGGTATTTCGGGTAAATTGCCTTTAATGGTTTTAAACTGAATTACTGGCAAATTATCGCACTTCTCTAGCTGCTTTCCGATAGCACCTGCAAACCCACGAGGCCCGGTAGTGTCTCCATCTAAATGATTAAAAAGATGTCGAAGTGGAAGTTCATTTGCGTGTAACATACAAACAAACCACTGCAGCGGTTTTTTATAGTGTTCTTCTAAGAGTCTTATTACACCGCCTTTAACACCGGTGTTTCCAACTGTCCCGTCACAGCCAATAGCTTCTAATTCCGTAGTATCAATGTCGTTTTCTTCTAACATTTGAACGATGCTTGTTTTAATACTTAGTGCTGAACCAGAAGTAGGAGACACATGACCGATATACTTACATTCTGGTTCTTGCACTAAACTTATATGTTCTTCTATAATCGTTTGACGGTAGAACTTGCTTCCTTTTTTGACTTGGGCTAGAGTCTTATCTTTGCGCCCGTCAAAGTAGATACCACGTAACTTAATCATATTCGGAGCCATTTCTTGCTCCCGGAGATTAGAACGAGTTTTACGCCTCTCCCTCCTAACTTTACTTCGATCGATAATTTTAGAAGGATCTTCTGGTGTTACTATTCCAATATCATTTAGAACGGCAGACGCAAGAGCAGCGGCTGATCTATCTGATATTCCATGTCTGTCGCATGTTTTTGCAAATGTCGTGAGCTGAATTCGCATTTGCTCTTTCTTTTTAATATTTTCGAATGTTGAAGGCGTGGGCGGTGGTACTTGAAGCAATTCAAACTCACTATCAGAGGATTCGTTAGACTCGGAATTGGAAGATAACTCACAGGCAGCTGACACTCCCGGATCCGTTACTTCTAAGGTAGCTAATGTTCGAGAAGCATCCTTTTTTTGCCTTTCTTCTCTTTTTATCAGCTTTGTCGTTTTCTTTACATCCACTGCACTTATTATCATTTTTCTTGCTCCTCTTTGATCTAAGAGGAATTCTTGCTCATCAACAGACACCTTTTTAGTTTTTTCACAGGTACAAGAAGCAAAGACTTTGCATTTGCACGCTGCTATATCAAAAAGTGTTTTACTTTCGTCTCTAAAACGTTCTATTTTAGCTTTGTAAGTTTCACTAACTTGTCTGTTTTTAAACGGCTTCATAAGTTTCATAAATTTGTCATGATATGATTTCAGAAGCTGTAATATCCTGGCATGAGAAACTGTAGCAATAGATGCTTTATGCCAAAGTTCTCCCAATTTTACCGCAACCTCTTGGGATATTTCAGAGAATACGGGTTCTTTTTTACTTACTTTTTTATTGAACCTAATCCAGGCACAAAACTTCATAACTTGTTCGTAGGTTGGTAGAACATTTTCAGGCAATTTCGACGGTTGTCCAAACACGGGGCAGTTTACAGCACATCTTGTTAATCCGGATGGCCCTGATTTGGCCATTTTTAAAAAACAGAACTACACGTAAAAAACAAAACACGCACTAACAAAACGCTAAACGTTCGCGACTAAGTTCTCATGTAGACTAAAAACAAAGCCAGTAGGAGGGTGCGACGGTGGGGGAAACGCCGCGCCGGCACAATAACGCACCTTTGCGCGTTAGATCTTGTCGACGCATGCGCAAATTATTCATTTAGACGAGTCCGGACAGTTTACAGGTGCGAAAATTTGCTTCTTAACCGTTTTATTATAACTAAAGCAATTTATTGATGTTATTGGCGGTCAAAATTTACTGTGCGGAAAAACTAATTTTTCTTATATTTTAAGGCCTTTGGGGAGGCAAAAGGCGCACTTTTTTGTTAAAATTATTTATGGTGCATGGTAAAGCATTCCTTTGTTATAGCTTTGAGTCCTATTAGAATTTTATATTATATATTTTTTAAAATACCGATGGAGGCTTAACTATTCCCAAAAATTAAATTTTTTAAAAAAGTTAGGGCTGTTGGGGAGGCAGAAGAAAAAATCGAATTAGAAAAAATAATATGTCAAAATGATTTAATCTAACATAGGCATAATTTCCGCACTATTAAAATTAAAATTTCCAATTTTCGTTTTTTCGCTCCACGCTAATATACAGGTTTCTGAGAAATGTCCAGTGTACTAAGGTAAAACGTTTTACATACTTGAATTTTGCTATTGTTCACAAAAAAATAATATTTGAAAGAAAACTTTCTGCGTGATGGAGGATCATCCTCCTTTTTAGTTTTTCGGTGTTTATTTATTCGCTCTGTCGTTGTATTTATGAAGTGGTGCTTACCATTACTATCAAGTTTATAAAATGACTTGAATTGTTCCTTTCTCTCTTTATCAGTCATTTTTGTTAGACATTTATATTTACAATGATTGAGGCAATCCTTTTTATTTTTAATTTGTTTTTTGTGTATCAGTTTATTTCGTCGACTAACGTACTCTAATCCGGCTTGATGTTTCTTTTTACGTTCAATTCTTTTTCTAACTTTTATTTTTTCTTCACTATTTATAGTAGTGTTGTTTTCTGCTTCATCAACGTAATCGGGATCGTCATTTATTTCCTCTAAATTAGAGTTAGAGAATTTATTCACCTCAAAACCTATATTATTGTTGTTATTGTTATTGCCTGCATTATTGTCTTGATTTTGGATTTCACTGTTAGGTAATACTGAAATTTCGTCTAAAACATGACGTTCAGGGTTGTTAATAATAATAACATGTTCTTCATTCCCCTGATCAAGTACCGGCAGATTGAGCAAAATCCTCAAAAACAAGGTTATGTTAACATTGCAAAGTGTGAATTATTTTGTTAAAGAAAGTTGAAAACTTATTGCACTTCTTCACTATTGTATGCTTCCTGTATTGTCCCATCTTCAGAAATAACCTCAAATATATTATTTGTACTTTCTTCCATTATTTAATGACTTTCTTTAACACAAAGTATCATAAATAAGACTTTAGGAACAACGTTCTATCTGAAGTAAATGGAACCTTGTACTATAATTATCAGCGCATCACAAAATACAGTTTGTTAACAGAGTTCTATCTGCAATTTACTGTGATCAGATAGAACCTTATACCCAAATAGTTTAAGAATACCGATGTAGATAGAACTTTGTGACACATTTATTTCACGAATAAATCACTAGATGACTCCGCACAGCTGTTTAAAATGTAGCCTTTAGCAGATAGAACCTTGTTATTTTCATAACTCGAAATTTAAAAAAATGTCAGTTAGAACCCTGTAATTCTAAGGTCGCGAACGGTCAAATTGATATAGGTATCAATTTAAAATTTTTATTTACGAGTATAATATCCCTCTTGAGATCTGATTAGATTTTTAGTAAAATCGACAGACCGGAAGTGGTTATTTACTTTACTGAAAAAATTTAATTTTGCCAATATTTAGTCAATTACTAAGTTTAAACAAATTTACAAAGAATTCATATGTACTTGAAATTAAAGTTGAGAAGAATTTTATTACAACAGTTTTTCGAAATTCCTACCGAAAGTAGGTCCTTTACTCTTATCGGGAATCAGCTTTTTGCAAATATTTCGCAAGTCATGCTTTTCAGACAGTTTCGTTACGAGTATATAAGTATTTAGAACTTTATTTTCCATAACTTTTATATAAAAAAAAATCTAAATTCGGACCGTAAATACTACTTTTACTCTTATTGAATAGCGATTTTTTGCATATTTGTCGTAAATTATGCATTCTCTGTATCTTCATCAAGAGTACAAAAGTATTTAGAGTTGCATCTGCAATATTTTTTGTATACATGGAATGTCAAAATTCAAACCGGAAGTATCATTTTTATTCTTAGCAAGTAGCACTTCGAATATCTCGCAAAGTATGCATTCTATAGAGATTTATTGAGAGAAGAGAAGTACTTAGAACAAGCTTTTGAATACTTTTTATATAAAAGATTCTTAAAATTGTATAGTTTGAAAAAAAAATAAAGAAATATGTTGTCTATATAATTGCTAACTAAATAATCTGCATATTGAGTTATTCTTCTGTCATTAGAAATCACAGAATAAAAATCTTCTACAAAGCAGTCGCCAACTTCGTCATGATTCAAAAATATTAGACCGAAAGTCCAACGTAACCATAAACCCATTTCAGAATTTGAATTTTTATATTCTAATGTCAAACCCAAATTTTGCAATTTTCTGAACCATGCTTGAGTTAAGTGAAATCTACATCCACTAATTACACTTGATGGCCATACGTGCTTTATACTTAAATGAATAGAATTCAAAGTCACAAATTACTTCGAAAGGGCTAAAATCTAAGTTTATATCTTTACAACATTCAATTAATAATTTAAAAGCTGATGAATAAGTTGAACTAGACTTATTTGGTAACAACATAAATGCCACTGGTATATAATGGCCATTTTTAAATGCATGAATAGTAAATAATTGACAAAAAAATTTTGCACAATAATCAAAGGTACCGTCTATATATATTTTATCAGATGTGCATAAAATTTTTAAGTTTGTCGCACAAGAGAAAATGATTATATGAAGCTGTCGATTATTAACAAGCAAAAAGTTTTCTCCCTTGTTGGTCTGACACTGAATCGATTCCAAAGCTTCGTGGACGTCTTCTAGTGACTGGGGCAATGGTGGTAGAACACTTCTTTTGGCTCGGTATATACTTTGTCTTATGTTTCCCACGTCTTGCGTTGTGATATTTTCATCGCAATTTTCATGTAACAAGCGATTTATTAATTTCATAGAACGTTCCGATGAATCATCATCCATGGCTTTCCGTTTAATCCCGTTTTGTAGTTTCTGTCAACAGAATTAATTACATATAGTTGTAAATAGATGTACACATAACACATAACATATAATAATGTAAATAAGTGCAAAAAAATTAAGTTACCATCAAGAAATAAAACAGAACGAAAAGTATACTTCAAACAAACTTACTTTTACAGATAATTTTTGGGGAGCGGGATGGTTGTGTTCTTTTTTCGATTTTAATAAAACTGTTTCAGATTTATCCACTAACAGAGATGCGATACAGCCTCTTCTCGAACACCTGTAAGACACACCTTGAAGAGTTTCCTTATCCCTTCGGAAAGTATATTCTTCCACTATTAACATTTTCTTTCCTTTACTACTCAACATTGACTCCATATTGATATTAGCAAAGAAACAAAATAGACGCAAAATTGATGAAAACCGTATAAAATTTTATAAACTACTAAACAATTTTTCAAGTGCGGTTTTAAATACTTACTTAAAGCACTAGCCCCACCACAGCACTAATCACATAAAGTAAACAATATCATTCATTTCCAAAGAAAAGCTTTCTCTGTGCTACCGGATCTACGTCGCAATAAGATAACGGCTGATTAAGATATGAAACGGGGAGTCGCAATAGGGGGTTGTTAAACAGGATAACGCAGGGCCGAGCTAACTCTGTCGCAGACGGCGTGACGGTTCAGGAAAAGAGAACACCTATAGTAGAGCGTCGGTCGGCAACGACGCTTGCGACGATTGTCCGGGCACCAGGACACTATGCTATCTACAGATAACCTACCTGCGCCTCCTACGATCTACCACTGGCTGTGTCCCTCCAGCGGGTTACCTATTGAACACCCTGTATATATGAAGCACCCACACTCATGTGCGTACTTGTCACAATAATAAATAAATATGCAGAGGTAAAAGAAATAAAAGATAAGGTATTCGTAATATAACAAAATTTAATTGAATTTGACGTGTGATTCGATTATTAGTATATTATAAAAAAAAATTAATTTGTGAAATCTGAAGTTAAGCAATGCGTTGAATGAAAGTTACATCGTAGTTAAGTTAGACAGATGGTAAATAATAAAAAAAACGTAGGTGACATTTGCAAAAATTAGTAAGAATATAAGTAATAAAAAAAAACCTTAAGGATTATACATAAACTCTGCGCATCAGCGGGAGTTGGTCGGTTGCCGAAACGTTTCTTTCACCTCACAATTAGGTGTACAAAAGTTATCAATTACATGCCATTTGGCAGTGTCAATACAAAGGTGAAATAATATTTATAAAATTTATTAAGCGCAAGAAAGATTAATGTATTAAAATAAGGTCTTAGCCTAAAGTGTGTAAAATTCGCTAACCTATAAAACAAAACAAAACGTCAGGTTTGCTTACATGAACTACGTTAAATGAATTTGAAAGTTAATAATTGATAAGACAAGAGTTAAAGGCAAAATCTTACAAGATTTCAGCGAAATTTAAACGTACTAAATTATAAACAAATTATATATTCCAAAATTGCAATACTTCAAGTAACCTACAGTCATTGTAACAGAAGAGTAATCACTAGGTATATTACTGATCGTCTAACATCTACCCAAAAGAAAATAATGAGATAAAATTTATGAATTTTCTAGATTAAGTTTAAATTAAATAATTGCCTCAAAATAAGGCTACAATAATTACGGTAGTGACAAATTCAAAATTTCAGATCAATCTGATTATTACAAAAATTAATAAAATTATAACGGTAAATTAATCAGGATTATTTTGTGACCTCGCAGTTGACTAAGAGGTGCGAAAGGTAATAAGCCACTCAAAATTCTTGGTTCAAAACTAGGCGAAATAAGTCTTGCACTCAAACGTTAAGTCGTCGAAAATCGGTCGAAAATATATAAGGTAAAAATTTACAACCTTATTTGGCAAGATGGCTGACGGGAAGGACGCTGCAGTTGTTCAAGATGGCGACGTCTCCCTTGTTGGAGAAATTCCACTCAACAGGTGGGCTGGATGTTGGATGAAACCCCTGTTGTGGGCGATAACCCCAAAAATAAGACTTCGGAGGGCTTAAATGGTCGTCAGAGGCATCCTAACAGCCTTTGAGGGCTTTAGTGCCCGACAAAAGAATCCTATTAAAATTAAAAAAAACCCAAAGATAAAATCCCGAAAATTTAACACAGAGCTCTGAAAACTTACCCCAATTATGAAGAAATAATATGGAGATCCCACGGTAAGGACTCAGAAGTCACACATAGCACGAAAACGATTCAAAATCCACCTCGTGGCATTCGTAAATTAGATAACGATATTGCGATAAAAATTAATTCACGATAAATCACCTAATAAAGGTATCGATAACTCACACTTATTTCAATAAAGCCGCCTAAGCGTTAGTCTAACTTTTTAGACAAAGTGACAAAATTCACCAAAAGACAATAAGCATATCGTGCCCATGCACCTATAACAAGTTCGACTTCTAAAGTGCCCTAACCGTGACCTTTACGGTAGATCCGTTACAATCCAAGATCGCGCACGCTCAAAGCGCCGTACTGGAAAAAGGACTCAAACTAAAGGCGGGAATTTCCAAATAAACATCACAAGCTCGCAACTAAATTGATAATAATGGGAAACGACATCGAGACTTAAACACAATTAATCGCGACCCCACACATAATTTTGACGGAAGAACATGAGCGAAATACTCAACAATTGTAAAATAGGAGATTTAAAGTCGACCGCACGAGAGGGAACTTTATGCCGGACGTTGGCAATACTGCGTGTGTAGACAACCTAAGCAGTATGGACGATAGATTTGACAGACATCAACAAACATTCTTCCACCCGTAATTTCCATTTTTATTAGGCGAAAGGACAGAATTTCTGCAGGTAAACAACGAAATACTAAAGCTTATATATATCAAAACGCTGCAAAAGACGGTGGAAAAACCGATCAAAACTTATGTTACAGCGAAATTACGATCCTAACCCCCACAATGGTCCTGAGGAGGAACGAATTAACAGAAGTCCCTAATACCAGAATATCGAAGATAGAGCAGCAAGGGGGATCGGCAACAGTTAATAGTATGCCCTACAATCCAGCATTTCTTTAATTAATTCTCCCTACCTTTTTTTTTTTTTTAGAGAGACGACTGCGAAGGAAAAGGAAAATAACAATAATACTCGTGACCTGCTCGAGATTCTGTGCTTGGCAAAACGCAAAATATATGACACAGTTAGCACAATATCTTGATTATCGTTTCAAAACGTTTACAAACTACAATAAATGCATTAGGTAGGGATCGGTCGTAATATATATAAGAAGATATTTTATATACTTAAGCAAGGCGTAGAAATAATTGCAAATGCGTAAAATATGAAACTACAGGTAGGTTAGATTAAGCTAGAGCTAAGATAATTAAAGTTAGTTATTCAGATAAAGAGGCTTTCACAAAAATAGAGTGTAAATGCCCGATCTTACACAAATTGTATCTGTCATGTTCGCGGTATGTGATTTAGAGCGGTGAGGGCTCAATAGTAGGTTTAGTACCCACGGAGGCATACTGCAGGCAGTCTTAGCGACCGGTGAAATAGATAATATACAGGGTTCGCTCAAAAGGTCATGAACTTCATACAAAATTCCACGTATTTAGACAATAGGTACACATCCTTTTGCGAACTATAGAGAAAGTAAATTTACAACGTAACAAATTCCCCCCTTTCCAGCGAAAAGAAATTGATCGCAGAGCAATTTCTTGCACCGAGAACTTAGGCTGACGGGATAAAGATAGTGAAAAGGGTAAGCGAGAGCTCTAAAACGGACGTTGTCTACTAACAAACGCACACATCCACACTCAGTCACAGCAACACCAGACAGCTTGGCCATAACCACCACGTGGCCCTTCGGCATTCGGCCGGTACGGGGAAAGTAACGAAAAAAAAAATGAAAAGCAAGGGTGTCGAGATTCTGCACAGACGCGCCCCGAGACCTGTCCAACCGACAGCCCAGCACTATTGGTAGCATCACGGGGGGAAGAGGGTGTAGACGGGTTAGATATCGGTGTGCCCGGCCGGCGGTGATCCTTACGACGGTCGAAGGCACAGGAATGAGGAGTGGGCACTACCAATAGGCCAAGATGCGGGCAAGGCAACCCCCGAGACGACACTCTGCAGACACGCGACGGTAAAAGAGACCCTTGGGAGAGGCCCTCGGTATCTCAAAACAGACAACAATAAAAGGTCAACTAAAAACGGGTTTATTACTACAGATACGGGATACAAAGCGGAATAGGGAAGAGGTAAATAAAGGTAGGGTAGAGCTCAGAATGGTGCAACTGCTCAGAGGTACGGATATGCTGTTTCGACATCCATAACATCCGGTAACAACAAAACGAGAAAAGATCGCCAAACAAAAATAGAAATTAGAGAGCAAAAGTTTAAAGTCTGGACCGGCGTTGTCCCGACTAAAATGCTGAAGGCAACGATAAACCATAAAGGCTGAAGTCATATCCGATTCCTGGAAGTAACATTTTGAACGTAAGGAAACAAAAAGGTCGCCAGGACACGACCTGGGAAGGCTGAGAACTATCAAATAAAGACCGTTCTTCTTTATACCTTCGCAAATAAACGTCAAATCCGGTAGTTAAGCATAACCAACATAAGTTAGCTTAAAGGTAAATCAAGTCAGGTAGGGTAAACGAAATATAGTGTGGACTCCCCTAGCAAGGCTGCCACTCCATATATGCAGAGACACGGGAGATCCGAAACATACGGAAGCGATAAAGGCACGGGAAGATAACTGCATAGACGGAATCACAGATACAAGCTGTGCAATGGGGCCGGTAATCACACTAACAGAAGTCGATATAAGGAAAATGTTTGCCCTGAAGCGATAGTTTCTTAATGTATCAAAGCTATTTAGTTAGTAATTGCGGGTTAGGAAATGAATTTTCCAAGATGGAACCGCAACCGCGCGGAAAAGGTCGTGCACTCAGCCGCGGGAGGAGACAACCGCAAGCAGGGGGAGGAACAAATGGCAGACCCGGAAGATCCGACACACGAGAGGGAGAGGGTCCGAGAGGGAAAGAAAGTGATTGTTCCGGTTGTTCAGATGGTAATGAACAATAGGTGTCCGAGTCCCTTTAGAAGCCTTTTACTTCACGCAGGATCACGGTAGGAGAATTCTTTCAGCCCTCACTACAGGCCGTAAAGGTAACGGTAGGTACAGGTAACGAAAAGACAAAATCGAGATAGCGATAATTTTAGGCAGTTAGACACGTAAGAAGATAGATCTTAATCATCACTCGGTTGAGGTTTCAGTAAATTTGCATGCCACGCCCCGGGCAGCAATTTACCTTCGCAAGTTTTGAGTTCATAAATGTCAGTGGAGATACGTTTACTGATTTGAAAGGGCCCGACATATTTGTCAGCCAATTTGGCGGTATAGAATTTGGCGGCATCTGAAAGAACGAAATTTTTACGCCAGACCAACTGGTTTACCAAGAATTCATCTCGTCTATGACGAGTATCGTAGCGCGCTTTAGCACGCTCGTATGCTTTCTGCAAGCGGGATTTGATGTCGCGATACAGTTTAGAAAATCCTTCGGAACGTTCTATTAGTTTTTCCGGGTCGCGGACTTCGACAAGTGGAGTTCCGTCAGAGATAGGGGCATCGGAAATTCTTTCTCCAGTGAGATTCATCTCACGACCGAAGTTAATGAAATAGGGCGTATGTCCGGTGACTTCGTATCTGGCAGTGCGCAAGGCGCAAGTGACTTTGGGAAGGTAGACGTCCCATTCGCGATGATTGTCAGAGACATACGAGATCAACATGGTTTTGATAACCCTATTCACACGTTCCACGGGATTCGCTTGAGGATGGTAATTTGCAGTATAGCACGGACGTACTTTATATTCTTTTAACATTGAACGGTAGTCGTTAGAACGAAACTGCACGCCATTATCGGAAATTACGGAACGAGGTACGCCAAAAATCAGAAACACATCTTCTTCAAGATGTCGGATAATAGACTTGGAGGAAGCTTTACGTAACGGGAAAGTCAGAACAAACTTACTGAAGATATCAGAGACCACTAAAATGTAATTAAAACCGCGCTTGGACCTCGGAAGAGGACCAACAATGTCGACACTGAGTACTTACCATGGTTTAGTAACTTTAGAATGTCCACCCATACGACCAACAGGAGCTCTTTGAAGAGGTTTCGCCTTATTGCAATTAGGACAGGCTCTGATGTGACGAATCACATCTCCTAACATCTTAGGCCAATAGTAGTGTTGCAATATGCGAGCGAGAGTCTTCGCAATGCCCAGATGACCACTTGTGGGCTCGTTATGACATTCTAACAAGACCTCTTGTCGTTGTTCCTTAGGAACATAGATTTTCCATGAATCGGAATCCTCAGAGGGAAAAGTACTATTAGGCGGTACGTAACGTCGAAGTATCCCACCGATAAGTTGAAATTGAGGGTACTTCTCGGGATGTCTCTTAATTTGTTCTAAGATACGAACGTAACATTTGTCTTGGCTTTTAGGGTTGACTTGAACGATATCCAATTTGGGGACTGAACGGGAGAGAGTGTCCGGAACGACATTGAATTTTCCTTTACGGTGGATGATAGTGAAGTCGTACTGCTGAAGACGTACGGCCCAACGAGCCAATCTACCCGACGGAGAATTAAGAGAGTTCAGCCAGCAGAGGGAGTAATGATCTGTTATCACCGTAAAGTGTGAGCACTCGATATATGGGCGAAGCTTTTCTATAGCCCAGAGGACGGCAAGGCATTCTTTCTCAACCGTAGAGAATTTACGTTCGGCAGGTGTTAAAGAACGGCTTAGATAACTAATTACTTTCTCCTGTCCGTCTATGTCTTGAGTCAATACGGCTCCAAGACCATAGTCGCTAGCATCAGTCTGAATGATGAATTCGTATTGGAAATCGGGACATGTCAAAATCGGGGAGGAAACCAAGCGTTCACGCAAAGATGTCCATGCTTCTTCACAAGCTAACGTCCAAACGAAGGGACGATTTTTCCGTAGCAAATCAGTAAGCGGGGAGATAACAGTAGAGAAATTAGGGACGAAACGTCGATACCAAGAAGCCATACCTACTAAGCGTCTGACTTCAGAAACATTTTTGGGTGTGGCAATTCCGATGATAGCCTTGACTTTGTCAGGGTCGACCATCAACCCACGACGATTAACCACATAACCCAGGTACTTCAATTCGTCGCGACAAAACTGACATTTGTCTCTATTGAGCGTTAAGCCAGCGTCACGCAGGCGAGATAAAACTTGCTCTAAAATAGTTAAGTGTTTTTCAAAGGTAGGAGTGACAATTATGATATCATCCAGATAAACGAAAACGTAAGGTTCTAACTCAGGCCCCAAAACTCTATCAATAAAACGCTGCCAGGAGGCAGGTGCGTTGTGGAGACCATACGGGAGACGACAAAATTGGAACAAGCCTCGATTCGGCACGGTGAAGGCGGTATACTGACGGGAAGACTCGGCAACAGGAATTTGCCAATACGCACTTTTTATATCGAGAGACGTAAGATATCTGGCGTCTCGTAATTTATCTAAGGTATTTGATACGTAGGGAAGGGGATAGGCATCTCTCTCAGTGACCTGATTGAGCTTCCGATAATCGACACAAAATCGAAAAGTCTTGTCCTTCTTAGGCACGAGAAGAATGGGTGAAGACCAACCACTCTGAGACCTCTCAACGACACCGAGAGCCAACATCTTCTCTAATTCCGCGTCGACCACTTTCTGCACCGCCGGAGATATCGGATAATAGCGTTGCTTAATCGGAGGGCTACTAGTGATAATCGTGTGCTCTACACCTTTGGCACAACCTAACACCTCCTTATCGACGTTAGGAAAATTCTGATTGATGATAGCCTCGAGCTGACGTTGACGCTCATCAGATAACACCGGTGGTTCGACATCGACAGAAGACACGTCGGGTGCGTCTGAAAATACCCAATCGCCACTGCGCATGTTTATGACGATACCCATATCTCGCCAGAAGTCTGCGCCCAAGATAAGTTGATGCGGTAGTTCAGGTACCACCAAAACGTCAAAGACCTTAGAACGATTCCTAACATTAATAGGCAGGGCAACTTCACCTGATATTCGGCATCGTGAACCGTTGGCAACAGTGCAAAAGGACATAGAGGATTTAAGCGGAACAAAACCCTTTAACACGGACCAACCTGCTTCACCTAAAATAGTGCGTGATGAACCTGTGTCCAAAAGACCGAGAAACTCTTTACCAAAGATTTGGACTTTAAGATAGGTGCGTTCATCCCCTATGGCTTGTTCGAGAATAAAATCTAACCGGGCTCTAATTTGTCGATAGGCCGCTGTGTATACTGTACGCACCGGACGGCCACTTAGTGCGCACGTCGGGCGTTTCCCGAACACTGCGGACAAGAAGATACAATGGTCTCTGGACGACCACAACGATAGCAAAAGCGTTTGAGAGGTAAAGCGCATTGGGAGTAACGATGTCCTGTCTGACGACAATTCCAACATGTGACAGGATTTGCTGAAACGGGTGCCACATGAACACGAGGGCGATTAGAGACGGGAGTAACGGGTGACTCACGACTTCGAGAATAACTCGGGACTGGTTCGGCATTGACATAAGCCAAATCGGGCTCGAGTGTTTTAGCACGTACGGGAGGCGGTACATAAGCTTCAGCAGAGGCCTTGCGGGCTTCGAGAACTTTCCCATATTTAAGGAGTTCCGCGATAGAATTGACTTCAGTTAAACCCAATTGCGTTTGATAGAAAGGCAGAATATTACGTTGCAGAATTCGTAATTGAGTTTTTTCAGGGACTGAATCAGAAAGACGAGAAAAGAGATTTTTCATAACCGATACGTATAGTCCGATAGGTTCGTTAGGACCTTGAGTCCGTTGCTTAATTTCGTCCATAAGACGGTCGTCATAATCTACGGCTTGAAACTCTTCCCGTAGACCAGCAGCTAACTCTGACCAATTAGAGTAAAGATGACGATTAGCCCGATACCACACCAAAGCACGTTCCTTAAATAAATCTATAGCGGAATTGAATAATAACTGGTCTGAGGAATTACGAGCGATTTTCAGCTCAGCTACACGCTCCAGAAAAGCACTGACCGAAAAGTTCTTATGCCCTGTAAACGTAATACCCCAAGAGGCAACGGGGACGGGTTTAGGAGAGAAACTAGCAAAAGTCGAGTGAACTGGACCAGTAAAAGCATTAACAGGAGATCGAATAGGATCCTCCTCGTCACTAAATTCCTCTTCACTCCCTTGAGGACCAGGGTTACCGGCAGTGGGTGACTGTAATAAGCTGAATGTTGAGGCGCGTTCAAGGGTGCGAGCCTTATCGCGGATGCGATCTTCCAGATCAGCAACGCGACTCCGAAACGCATGGCATTCTTCCACTTCCTTTGAAGATTTTGGGACGGAGTTCTGAATTCGGCGCAATACGAAAGCAAGGGCGGTAGAAATTTTTTGAAATTCGGAAGACTCACGATTCCCCACGAACTGGTCGATGAGCCCTTCGATAACCGTAAGCTTATCCTTAATGGCCGCGGAATCTTCTGCATAGGTAAATGGATACGTGAGCTTTGTATCCGACGGATAAGACCTAGCATACCCTAGCAGACGTCGATACATTCGCCGCATTCCGTCCAAAGTGGATGGCACCACAGCACCCATAACAGTCAGTAAATATTCAAGGTCTTCCTTCAAAAGACGATTGATCTCAAATTTAGGAGCCATAGCGAAAGTTAGTTCAGCCGAAAGTCGAAAAGAAAGAAATATATATAAAGAAACGGCGGTACCGGGATCAGCAAGCAAAGACTCGAGTCCTAAGACACGCAAATATATTCTGAAAGACAAGGTAGTTCAGAACCTAAGATAAAATTGTAACGTGAGGTGATAACCTTTCCCAAATAAAAGGAAGAAAACGAAATATAAACAGTCGAAGTTAGATTAGGTGAGGGAGTAGACGGAAATACGGAAAAAACTGAGCGGTAGGGAAACTTAACGTCCACTTACCCACCTAAACGAGAAACGGGCTTAAATCGAGAAAATTCAAAAATTTATTCCTGAAAATGGTCAGGACCGAAACGCTAATACAAAACAAGTAGCTTCTCCAAAGTATAGCACCACTGTGCGGTACGACGAAATGTTAGTGGCTGAAATACTTAAAGGCAAAGAAAATATTCCGGAAGATGGAGAAAACTTGTCCAAACCGTTAGGCAACGACACGTTGTCACGTCAAAGCAACCAAAACCGAGGAAAATTAGAAAAGACGAGAAATTTCCCTGAAGATGGTGAAAACCAGGTCGAAACGTTGGTGCCAAATTTTTTGCTTATCACCAAAAAAAACCCGACGCTAGGGCACCAAATTTCCCTTATTACTGAAAGAAAGGCCCAGAAAAAGATTATCGAAACGTTGGCTGTTAAAGACAGGGAGATAATTTGCAAAATTCAAGAAAATGTTCCGGAAGATGGTCAAAATTTTTCCGAAACGTGGTCCACCAAGGACAAGGCGATAAATTTGAAAATTTAAAAAAAATTCCGGAAGATGGTCAAAAATCGGCCGAAACGTTGGGCGCCAAATTTTTGCTACCGGATCTACGTCGCAATAAGATAACGGCTGATTAAGATATGAAACGGGGAGTCGCAATAGGGGGTTGTTAAACAGGATAACGCAGGGCCGAGCTAACTCTGTCGCAGACGGCGTGACGGTTCAGGAAAAGAGAACACCTATAGTAGAGCGTCGGTCGGCAACGACGCTTGCGACGATTGTCCGGGCACCAGGACACTATGCTATCTACAGATAACCTACCTGCGCCTCCTACGATCTACCACTGGCTGTGTCCCTCCAGCGGGTTACCTATTGAACACCCTGTATATATGAAGCACCCACACTCATGTGCGTACTTGTCACAATAATAAATAAATATGCAGAGGTAAAAGAAATAAAAGATAAGGTATTCGTAATATAACAAAATTTAATTGAATTTGACGTGTGATTCGATTATTAGTATATTATAAAAAAAAAATTAATTTGTGAAATCTGAAGTTAAGCAATGCGTTGAATGAAAGTTACATCGTAGTTAAGTTAGACAGATGGTAAATAATAAAAAAAACGTAGGTGACATTTGCAAAAATTAGTAAGAATATAAGTAATAAAAAAAAACCTTAAGGATTATACATAAACTCTGCGCATCAGCGGGAGTTGGTCGGTTGCCGAAACGTTTCTTTCACCTCACAATTAGGTGTACAAAAGTTATCAATTACATGCCATTTGGCAGTGTCAATACAAAGGTGAAATAATATTTATAAAATTTATTAAGCGCAAGAAAGATTAATGTATTAAAATAAGGTCTTAGCCTAAAGTGTGTAAAATTCGCTAACCTATAAAACAAAACAAAACGTCAGGTTTGCTTACATGAACTACGTTAAATGAATTTGAAAGTTAATAATTGATAAGACAAGAGTTAAAGGCAAAATCTTACAAGATTTCAGCGAAATTTAAACGTACTAAATTATAAACAAATTATATATTCCAAAATTGCAATACTTCAAGTAACCTACAGTCATTGTAACAGAAGAGTAATCACTAGGTATATTACTGATCGTCTAACATCTACCCAAAAGAAAATAATGAGATAAAATTTATGAATTTTCTAGATTAAGTTTAAATTAAATAATTGCCTCAAAATAAGGCTACAATAATTACGGTAGTGACAAATTCAAAATTTCAGATCAATCTGATTATTACAAAAATTAATAAAATTATAACGGTAAATTAATCAGGATTATTTTGTGACCTCGCAGTTGACTAAGAGGTGCGAAAGGTAATAAGCCACTCAAAATTCTTGGTTCAAAACTAGGCGAAATAAGTCTTGCACTCAAACGTTAAGTCGTCGAAAATCGGTCGAAAATATATAAGGTAAAAATTTACAACCTTATTTGGCAAGATGGCTGACGGGAAGGACGCTGCAGTTGTTCAAGATGGCGACGTCTCCCTTGTTGGAGAAATTCCACTCAACAGGTGGGCTGGATGTTGGATGAAACCCCTGTTGTGGGCGATAACCCCAAAAATAAGACTTCGGAGGGCTTAAATGGTCGTCAGAGGCATCCTAACAGCCTTTGAGGGCTTTAGTGCCCGACAAAAGAATCCTATTAAAATTAAAAAAAACCCAAAGATAAAATCCCGAAAATTTAACACAGAGCTCTGAAAACTTACCCCAATTATGAAGAAATAATATGGAGATCCCACGGTAAGGACTCAGAAGTCACACATAGCACGAAAACGATTCAAAATCCACCTCGTGGCATTCGTAAATTAGATAACGATATTGCGATAAAAATTAATTCACGATAAATCACCTAATAAAGGTATCGATAACTCACACTTATTTCAATAAAGCCGCCTAAGCGTTAGTCTAACTTTTTAGACAAAGTGACAAAATTCACCAAAAGACAATAAGCATATCGTGCCCATGCACCTATAACAAGTTCGACTTCTAAAGTGCCCTAACCGTGACCTTTACGGTAGATCCGTTACAATCCAAGATCGCGCACGCTCAAAGCGCCGTACTGGAAAAAGGACTCAAACTAAAGGCGGGAATTTCCAAATAAACATCACAAGCTCGCAACTAAATTGATAATAATGGGAAACGACATCGAGACTTAAACACAATTAATCGCGACCCCACACATAATTTTGACGGAAGAACATGAGCGAAATACTCAACAATTGTAAAATAGGAGATTTAAAGTCGACCGCACGAGAGGGAACTTTATGCCGGACGTTGGCAATACTGCGTGTGTAGACAACCTAAGCAGTATGGACGATAGATTTGACAGACATCAACAAACATTCTTCCACCCGTAATTTCCATTTTTATTAGGCGAAAGGACAGAATTTCTGCAGGTAAACAACGAAATACTAAAGCTTATATATATCAAAACGCTGCAAAAGACGGTGGAAAAACCGATCAAAACTTATGTTACAGCGAAATTACGATCCTAACCCCCACAATGGTCCTGAGGAGGAACGAATTAACAGAAGTCCCTAATACCAGAATATCGAAGATAGAGCAGCAAGGGGGATCGGCAACAGTTAATAGTATGCCCTACAATCCAGCATTTCTTTAATTAATTCTCCCTACCTTTTTTTTTTTTTTAGAGAGACGACTGCGAAGGAAAAGGAAAATAACAATAATACTCGTGACCTGCTCGAGATTCTGTGCTTGGCAAAACGCAAAATATATGACACAGTTAGCACAATATCTTGATTATCGTTTCAAAACGTTTACAAACTACAATAAATGCATTAGGTAGGGATCGGTCGTAATATATATAAGAAGATATTTTATATACTTAAGCAAGGCGTAGAAATAATTGCAAATGCGTAAAATATGAAACTACAGGTAGGTTAGATTAAGCTAGAGCTAAGATAATTAAAGTTAGTTATTCAGATAAAGAGGCTTTCACAAAAATAGAGTGTAAATGCCCGATCTTACACAAATTGTATGTGTCATGTTCGCGGTATGTGATTTAGAGCGGTGAGGGCTCAATAGTAGGTTTAGTACCCACGGAGGCATACTGCAGGCAGTCTTAGCGACCGGTGAAATAGATAATATACAGGGTTCGCTCAAAAGGTCATGAACTTCATACAAAATTCCACGTATTTAGACAATAGGTACACATCCTTTTGCGAACTATAGAGAAAGTAAATTTACAACGTAACATCTGGTAAAATATTAAGAAGCAGAGGTAACGGAATTCCCTAACTCATTAGATAAGCGAATTAGTTTATGCCGGCGCGCAAGTGTCACAACAGATTAAAGCAACCCTTAATTGCTAGATAAGAAAACTTGACCAGGCGCGCAAGTGATGGATCACCATTTAATCTGACCATCTACATATCATAGATCCACAGTAAAAGTCTATTTTAATATGGTTAGATGAATTTATTATAAAAATAAAATTACATAGATACGTACTTAACATAAACACAAATACATATGTATTTACAATACGTTGAGTCTCATTATTATTACATATGTTCAACATTTGTGACGTTTTCAGTTGCGGAAGAGGCAGATGACGCTTTGACCAAATAATTGTCAATTTTCGCTTACTTCTTGCCATAGTAAATTTTTTTAATTATCATTTCTCTTAACTCTCAAATTCAGTAAAATGTCGTCAATAGCGTTATTTTCCTCTGCCCAGCGGATCCTGACATCTATTGATTTCAGGGCATCTTCAGCCTTCACCGAGGTGTTCGTGGGACTAAGCAAGGTCATTTCCAAATCATCTCGTTCAGAGCTAGAAACAGCATCATTTATTATTTCTTCATCGGTCATTACAGGGTGAGAATCCGAGTTTTCTGCAAACCATTCCTCAATATCTTGTTCAGTCAACTCTGTCTGATTATTTTGGAACAACATTTGCTTGAGTTCTGCAAGTGGTAATTCATCTTCTGAATTCCACTGTTCTTCTTCAGGATTTTGGTTTAGTGAAGGCCATAATTTTTTCCACGACGATTGAATTGCTTTTTGAGGTACCATGTTCCACGCTTCAGTTACGTTAAAGACCGCGTCTTTAAGGTTCATGTCCTTGAGTGTTTTCGTAACATCATCATCCCGGATAACAGCATTCAACAAGAGTTTCTTCTTGTAGTTACATTTTATGATCTGTATTACATTCTGGTCCATAGGTTGAAGTAACGGTGTGCAATTAGGTGGCATAAAAAGTGTTTGAATCTTACCATCCCTAGATGATAACTTATCATCTGGTCCATGGGCAGGTGCATTATCCAACAACAGAACAGCTTTAGGTGGAAGATTCTTGGTTTTCAAAAATTTACGTACCGCAGGTATAAAATCATTGTGAAACCAGTCAATGAATAATTCTTTAGTTACCCATGCCTTGTTTTGATTTTTATAAACAAGTGGAAGATTAACATTTTTGAACGCTCTAGGATTCTTTGCTTTTCCAATAAACAGCAGCTTAAGCTTATGGGTGCCACTAGCATTTGCACAGGGCATAATAGTGACCCTGTCTTTTGACACTTTCCTGCCTGGAGCTTCTGACTCCTTTCTGTAAACATAAGTTTTGTTAGGTAAAACTCTCCAAAACAGGCCGCTTTCGTGAGCGTTATAAACTTGATCCGGTGTTAAACTAAGCTCGTCGACTTTTTTCTTAAACTTGTCGACAAATGGAGCGACGGCTGACGTGTCACTAGATAATTTTTCGCCGGTTACGTCAACAAACGTATTCCATATCTTGATTTGAAATTCTGGAACCATCCATCACTTGCTTTAAACTTGGCATTCTTATGTATTTTTTCATATAAAATTAAAGCTTTTTGACGAATAATATCTCCAGTAAGAGGCGTATTACGGGCTCGTTCTTGAAGAAACCACGTATACAACGCGTCCTCCATAAGAGGATACTCTCCAGCCTTAACAGTCTGTCGTGAACTCGTCCCGGCGTCAGCAGTGTTGGCGAAGTTTTCAATCTTCTCACGATTCTTTTTTATATCGTAAATTGTTGCACGGCCCACACCATATTCACCAGCTAACTTCATCTGATTTTCACCACTATCCAACTTTCGCAAAATTTCCATCTTTTTAACTAAACTTAATGTTTCGTGTTTACGTTTTTTGTCCGCCATTTTGTCCAGCCACGCTGCGAAACAAGAAAAAGCAAAACAAACACGTGGCTTCACTGTCAAGGTTAGGCCCGGATTGCCGACCGAGAGAAACTACTCGAACAATTCAACCGAGTCCCAAAGTGCTGGACTACTGAGCGTGCCGAATTGGCGAGCGCCGGATTATCGAGCGCCTACTGTATATAAAAATTCCAAAGTCAGTATATAATACCACTGTGGTAAATATATTACTGTATGTCATTAGCCATACAACAATAAAAAAGCAATACAATATCTGTATTTCAAATAAACACAAACAACAAATAGTGACTGACTAACAACTCAACTGAAAATACTAAATCCTAAAATTTTACAAATATTTTAATTTAAAATACTGTAAAAGTAAAAAAGAATAGATATAGATATAAACTAGGTACATCCCCTCTCAGTGGTGTATCCTTTAGTATAACATTGATACATCAACCCTCGCTTTCGACGATTTACATTGTTCGAGCAGAAACAATTAACCAAAAACTCAACTATAATTCGTTGCTCTCCTGGACGGTTTCTGACACTGACGATTTCACTTCCTGCAGGACAGCGCTGTTTAAATTCTGCCTTCACAGCTGCTATGAACTGACAGAATTATAGTTATTGTCATATCTGCTAAATATCCCTATCCATCTGTGTGGATTTCTTCCATTTGTTACGTGAGGCACTACATCGTCTAACATGTATCCTGGCGGGGTTGAATCCCAAATTATGTCTCGAGCCAATAACATATTTGCTTGTGTTACTTGTTCGGAACAAGGTAGCAGATTTATTCCAGACGAGTATATTACAGTTACTATAAACACAATTAAAGGTAAGGTTGACATTGTGACTATCTGTATCAAAATAGCGGGATTTTTCCAAATACACTATTATATACACTATATGCAAGTTTTGAGTAGGCCACGAGAACGTAGAAGGACACTAACAATTACTCAACATTACAGTCGTGGACAAAATTTTGTCATTTAAAATATACAGGGTTATTTTTTAAATCATGACATAGGCTAACTTTTTTATTTGAAAAGATAGATATATAGTTCCTGAAGCAAAATTTTAAGGATTAGTCCAAATAAGAAAAATGTGCGGAAAAAATAAACGCGTTATTGCCAGATTGGGCACTATTTCAGAAAAACATATTTCCTTAAATGGCAACACCAAATGTTTTAGCAATATCTAATACAACTTGAGATTCTAGAAAAAACAAAAAAGTGCAAGTTTTTGATTAGAGTGGCGGTTAACGAGCTAATAGTGCCTAAACTTAATATTTTACCAACATTAAAAGAATAGCAATAGTAATAAAAATTAATTACCTAACGTTTATATTTTAAAAAAAAGTTTGAACTGATTTCCTTGTTATAATTCAAGATTACACAGAAGTAAATGTCAAGTTATGACAGCTGGGACAAATATTGCCTCCTTGTTATTCCTATAATATTGGAAAAAGTATTAAAGATTAGGCACTATTAGCTGGTATAAATCACAACTCCAATCAAAAACCTGCATCCATCTGTGTGGATTTCTTCCACATGTTACGTGAGGTTCTACATCGTCTAACATGTATCCTGGCGGGGTAGAATCCCTAATTATGTCTCGAGCCAATAACATATCTGCTTGTGTTATTTGTTCGGTACAAGGAAGCAGATTTAATCCAGTCGAGTATTTTACAGTTACTATAAACGCAATTAAAGGTAAGGTTGACATTGTGACTATATGTATCAAAATTGCGGGATTTTTCCAAATGCTTGTGTTACGTGTTCGGTACAAGGTAGCAGATTTATTCCAGTCGAGTATTTTACAGGTACTATAAACACAATTAAAGGTAAGGTTGCATCCATCTGTGTGGATTTCTTCCATTTGTTACGTGAGGCTCTACATCGTCTAACATGTATCCTGGCGGGGTTGAATCCCTAATTATGTCTCGAGCCAATACCATATCTGCTTGTGTTACTTGTTCGGTACAAGGAAGCAGATTTAGTCCAGTCGAGTATTTTACAGTTACTATAAACACAATTAAAGGTAAAGTTGACATTGTGACTATCTGTATCAAAATTGCGGGAATTTTCCAAATGCTTGTGTTACTTGTTCGGTACAAGGTAGCAGATTTATTCCAGTCGAGTATTGTACAGGTACTATAAACACAATTAAAGGTAAGGTGGATATTGTGACTATTTGTATCAAGATTGCGGGATTTTTCCAAATACACTATTAAATACACTATATGTAACTTTTGAGTAGGCCACGAGAACGTAGGAGGACACTAACAATTTCTCAACATTACAGTCGCGGACAAAATTTTGTCATTTAAAATATACAGAGTTAATTTTTAAATCTTGACACAGGCTAACTTTTTTATTTGAAAAGATAAACCTATAGTATCTGAAGCAAAGTTTTAAGAATTAGTCCAAATACGTAGAATGTGTGGAAAAAATAAACGAGTTATTGCCAGATTGGGCACTATTTCAGAAAAACATATTTTCTTAAATGGCAACACCAAATTTTTTAGCAATTTCTAATGCAACTTGAGATTCTAGAAAAAACAAAAAGAGTGCAAGATTTTGATTAGAGTGGCGGTTTTCGAGCTAATAGTGCCTAAACTTAATTTTTTTCCAACATTAAAAGAATAGCAATAGTAATAAAAATTAATTACCTAACGTTTATATTTTTAAAAAAAGTTGGAACTGATTTCCTTGTTATAATTCAAGATTACACAGAAGTAAATGTCAAGTTATGACAGCTGGGACAAATATAGCCTCCATGTTATTCCTATAATGTTGGAAAAAGAATGCGTATTAAAGATTAGGCACTATTAGTAGGTATAAACCACAACTCCAATCAAAAACTTGCATCGTATTTGTTTTGTCTAGAATCTCAAGATGTATTAGAAATAATTTAAAAGATGCGGTGTTGCCACTTAAGAAAATAAGTATTTCTGAATTAGCGCCCAATCTGGCAACAACGCGTTTAATATTTCCACAAATGTATCTTATTTGCATTAATACCCAAAACTTTGCTTCAGGAACTATAGGTCTATCATTTCAACTAAAAAAAAGTTAGACTATGTCAAGATTTAAAAATATAAGCCTGCTGCAAAAACAACTTACTAAACCAAAATCGAAATAAGTTGAAAATTGTTACACCCGCAACAACGTCGAAACTTATTAATAAGATATGGGAGTTGTTAAAACAGGAGATCTCTATAGTGTGGTAGAATGAATTGGAAAACGCAGGGCCGAGCTAGCTCCAATCGCAGATGGCGTGTCGGTTCAGAAAAACTAAATTAAAGATATGAGCGTCGGTCGGCGACGACGCAAGCGACGTTGTCCGGGCACCAGGACACTATGCTACCTTTTGGTAACCTACCTGCGTATCCTAAGACCTGCCACTGGCTGTGTCCCTCCAGCGGGACTCCTACGGATCACCCTGTATAGGTTTTACACCAAACCTTATTCAACTGCACGTCACAATAATAAAAGATGAAGGTAAGATATGTTGAGGTATAAAAAAAAGAAATTACGATGTGAAGAAAGGTGCTATATTATTAATATTATTTTTTTTGAAAAATTAAAATGTTGACAATTAGAGTTATATATATTTTTTTTTAAGAAAGTAATGAAAATTTAAAGAAATAATAACAAAGAACCTCTGCGCATCGGCAGGAGGTTGGTCGGCGTCAGAAACGTTTCTTTGCCTTACAGGCCAATATACATTTGATGTTATTAAGCGCCACCAACGGCGATGTTCTAAGTTAAATAGTTACAAGAAAAATTTGATTCAAGTTAGCGCACAGGACTTAAAATAAGTAATTAATTAAGTGAAAGGTAAAATGTGAAATTACAAAATCAAAATTACGTAATAATTAAATAAACTGTTTACATCTATTAATCTATTAAATGACGCTAGCAAAAGATTCAAAGGAAAATCCAGTATTAGCACAAAAGATTCTACTGAGCTTACGGTATAGAATTTTACAATTACTTAAATAATTTCAATAGCTCAGAAATTAAAAAAACATACATGAAAGTCAAATTCCTAAATTACGGTAATGAATGTGCTAGAATTATTATCAAATTAAAGATTAAAATTCAACACATCAAAGAGAAATATTATTACGGTATAGACTTTACTAGATTTGTTATAAAATTAAATATTCTACACATCAAAGAGAAATATTATTACGGTAATGAAATTACTAGAATTATTATTAAATTAAATATACAACACTTCAAAGAGAATTAGTATTACGGTAATGAAATTACTAGAATTATTACTAAACTAAATATTCAACACAACAAAGAGGAAAAAAAAATTACGGTAATGAATCTACTGGAATTCTTATGGCAGTGGATATTCGTCCGACTGTCGGAGGAAGAAATTATTGTCTTAAAATTCCGATGATCGGACAAATAGTAATTGTGATTATTGTTCCGAAGGTAATTACTAACGATGACTTAAAAAACTGATGTATTCATATCATTTTTTAGATTTTCTGGTAAATTATAAAGACATTATTATAACTGCACCGTATTTATTTTAAAAATGGATTACATTTCTTTTTTTTTCTTAAACCCACCACTGTAACATCAATACCTTTGGGCCGCCCCCTTCTCTTCATTTTCAAGGGCATTTTAATATTTTCTAGCAAAAGTAATTCTTCCGAATCTTTATTAATTCCTATCTTTCCAACTGTACTACGAGTATTTGGGTTTTCCATAAGCGATGTCCTTTCAGCTGTTATGTCTGTCTCTTCGTTAACAATTGCACTTTTAAATGTTATATTTGGCTTTTCAATAACCGATGTCTTTTCAACTGTGGTATTTGGCTCTTCCGTAATCGATGTCCTTTCAACTGTGATGCCTGGCTCTCCCGTAATGGATGTCTTTTCAACTGTGATATTTAGCTCTTCCGTAATTGGTGTCTTTTCAACTGTGATATTTGGCTGTTCCGTAATCGATGTCTCTTCAACTCTGATATCTGGCTCAATATTAATTAATGTATTTTCAGGTGCCATCTCTGTCTCTTCATCAATGACCGTCTCTTCAACTATAATAGTTTGTTTGTGTTCATTCCACATGTTTACTAAAGTTTCCAACTGAGAATAATGTTTATTAAACTCACTCATACTCATTTCCGACACTATAGTTGCTATCTGCTGACATTTGGCCAACACTCTAGTATATTTTTGTTGCTGTGTTAAAATAGACCTTTCGCATTTCGACTGAATTTTGATATATTCTGAATCGCTATCATAATGTACGTTTGATTCATCTAACGTCACATTATTACTCATCGATGTGCCTTCCAAATGCAATCCATAATTTCGGAAATACAAGTGTTTTCTAAATCTTTTAGGTATAAGATCTTTGCTGTACAAATCCAGTCCTTTTAATTGTCTAAATTTAAACATGTGTTTGCATGGTAACTGCATATCCATAAAATAATTACATTCACAATAGTTTTGTGATACTTTAATGGCGGTTCTTTTTAAAATGCAATAATCTTCTTGTTTTTCATCGAATGTAACTGTCTCTGATTTTGATAGATTATTTTCTATTAACTTAAAAGCGAAAGGCGTAACAATTTTGAAATATTTTTCTTTCAGTGAATCTTTCGTTACAGAGCTGAATTTCTTCCACATCATGTGCAAGCATGTCTGCTTCCTTTCTGAATTTACAGAGTTCGAAAGAATTCTAAATTCTCTATAAAAATCATGCAATGTGCTATATTTTGTACAGACTGCTTTAATTTTCTGGTTAAATGATTCCAGGTGATTGGTAGTTGCAACTCCGTAAGTACAACATTTCTTTTTAAAACATTGCACCCACTCTTCTTTGCAGTTGTGCCAGTTATTGTTGAAATAATTCAAAACTCGCAAAAAATTTAGTTCCACTAGTGATCTGTAATTGATTTCATAAATATCTTTAGTCTTTGAGTAGGCCATTTTCTGTAATAAACTTAGTACAACTTGTCTCTCTTCACCATTTATACCCATTGACTGAGTTGTTATAGTAGTACGAAATGCTTTCAATGTGTGGAACAAGCATAACAAGAGATTAGCGTTAGGAAATTCAGTAGATAAAGTTTTTCTTTCGCTAAAATCTTTGTCGGTTAATATTGTTTTAGTTTTATTCCACGACGGGTTATGTTCTTTAAATATCTTCAACATATATCCAATCGATTCCGAATCTTCATTTTGTAGTAAAAAAGTGCATACTACAATTCCTGCATTATTTCCATCTATCGACATTAGTATATAAAACGGCATTCTTAAATTATTTAATTTATAAGTTGCATCAAGTAAGAGTAGCTCAGGGAATAAAGAGAAACTACTTTTCCTTGCCGACTCTTGAAAATAAATCCATTGAAGAATATTATCTTCACCAATTAACAGTTCTGTCACAGAATCTCTGTCTTCATCTTCTTGTAAGATCCTGGCTACTTCTAGCAAGTCACTATTTGAAGACGTTGTTGCCCTGATGTTTGTAAGATCTCGAAGTAATACATTTTTTCCGGTTTTATGCTGCATGTAGTCTTTAAGTAAGGTTTTATTACATTTTAGTCTTTTTAATTTTAGTACTTCTTCTTTTTCTTCATTGTCTAAATGTCGTTTTCTTGGGAATAAGCTAAATGTTAACATTGTGGTTGTGAGTCGTAAAAGCGTTACTCAATATTAAACTTTGACCATCTTCCGCCAAAGTAAACACAATTTTCATGGGACAGTCTTCTCGGAAAATGCTAAATTTAAAACAATAGTTTTTAGACAAAATGAATAAAAGTAAGTGGCAAACTACCTCACTTTTCGTGCTCCTTTGCTGACACTTTTAAATCTTTTCCCTCCTTTAATGCATGTATACTCCAGTCGATAATAAATCAAGTCATTTTTCGCTTTCTTACACTTCTGAGGGTAAATTTTTGAAACGGTAGTTAACTTCTTTGCATCCCTTTTGTAAAAAGTTATAAGTTCATTATTTTCCACTTCACTCACAAAATCATACACATCTTTTAAAGTATCGAACTTCTTTCGTATTGTAATTGTATTCATTTTTAAGTCACGGTTGGCTTTTGCAACTAATTCTTAGGTTATGTCGAGCTATTGTAGTTCATTGGTGAACGTGCGCATACTGTCGGAACAATAATAAAAGTTATTAAACGTCCGAACATCGGAATTTTAAGATAATAATTTATTCATCCAACCGTCGGACGACTATCCACCGCCAATTCTTATTAAATTAGATATTCAACACATCAATGAGAGCCCTTATCAAATCTTCTTAGGGTCACTCTGTATACAGCAATATCAATTTGCATAAATATAACAAGAAAAATAACGGTAATTTAATTAGGATTACACGTGACCTTGCAGTTAACTAAGTGGTGCATTAGGTATTTTAACCACTCAAATATTCTTAGGTCAAATAAAGGTAAGATAATGACCAGAACTCTGGCACAAAGATATCGATAATCAGTCGAAAGTTACGTTGAAAACTACAAATATAGTTGCACTTAGCTGTCAAGACAGGTCGCAGGCACAGAATACCCAGAAGGGACAATTTTGTCGTCGCCTTTGATATATTAATGTTCTGCTTTATTGACCTTGATCTATTGTTCGCATTTCCGCCATTTTGAAAAGATGTGCATATACAGAGTGTTCAAAAAGTTCGTATTAAATGAAATTGAAAGATACATACAACTTTCAAACTGATTGATTTTAAAATAAATTTTCTTTGACAGCATAGAATAAACATTTTACTTAATTTAAAGTTTATTTTTAAAATAAAATTTATTGAAATACATGAAATATCGAAATCAAAGGTAACAGGGTTTCATAATAAAATAGACAAAAGTTAAAAAATAAATATTTATATTACAAATGTTTTAATATACTAAGCTTTATATTCTTGCCCTTTTGAACTTTACATTCCCTATTAAAAAATCTTAATGAATAAAAAATACGAAATCTAATAAACAAATTTATTAAATATTCATGTGGAAATTCAGGGCAAGGACCGTTATAATTAATAATTTTTAAGTAATCTTTTAATTTTGATCCTACATTTGGAAGCGGAGCTACTTCCTGAAATTTTTCAAGGAATATAGTTTCTAATTGATGAATATATAAAATAAAATCTTCGTGAGGGACTTTCAATTTACCATACAATCCTTCGGTTTCGTTAGATTTAAAATGGCAGAGAAGTGTAGCTTCCGATAATGAAGAATTACAAGCTTCAGACAGCATTTCACATTTACTACAAGTATGCTTTTGTAAGCATTTCTTGATAAGATAACCACAAACATAAACCAATGTATTTTGTGCTGGCAGTTGTAAAGTTTTATAATCTTTGGTATCTATAGACAATTCCTTATTTTCTGTTGTAAGTACTCTTTTGTCGAAGAGTTGTTGCATGTTGTTAGGAGAACCTTTCAGTTCTGCAAGAATTGTATCAAAATCCACAGCACAATTTCCGCCTTCACTATGTTGAAAATATTTCATACAAAATAATTTTTTAAAGGCACATTTAAATTGTATGCATGTAGGATTTTTAGTGTGTTACCACATTGTTGCCTGATGGAACCAAAAAAATTCTCTAAACAATCCTGTTGCAATCGTCTTGTACACAATGGTTTTTGGAAATCACTCCACATTAATAATAAACCTTGCAATGTAATTTGCCAGCACGTAAAATTCTTAATTACTGCAGACACATTTCTATTGTTATTATCAAATGCCTTTATATGTTTAAAAAATTTCTTCATGTCATTAATGTAATCTAGTTGATATTTCTCTCCAGACAATGTTCTCCTAAATTTATTAAACTCAGAGCAATTTGGTGTAGATGAGTTTAATAAATCAAAAAGCTTGTCCATTTTTTCTATAAATGTAATTGTACCTACAGCTTCGGAAGGTAAAGCATTTAAACTGACGTATGTTTCCATTCCAGATGCAACACTTCTACTAAACAACTGTGCTGCTAACTTTACCTTCATTTTTTCAAAATTTGATGGATTTAAATGAGCATCAGTTAGCTTTGGTGCACATCGTAATGGCATTTTTTTTATCTCTATTGTAGAATGATTCTACATATCCTTTATTTGTTGTATATTCCACTTCATTTGAAACAAATTGCAAAGTATATTTTAAAAATGTATTACGAGTGGCTTTTAGCAAATGTGGTGTGTCGAACAAATAAAATATTTTATGACCATCCACATAAAAAAATGGTTGCTCAGGACAAACACCCTTTCCTTTACTAAATTTAATAAAATTAGATCCGGCATCTGAAATTACTGCTCTAACTTTCATATTAATATTAAATAATTTCCGGATTGAATTAAATAAAATATCGTCGGCTTAATCTGCAAAACACGTAAGTCCATAATGTGGAATTTTACAGGAGAGACAAAAAACGTTTCAAAATTTTAGTATCTTTCTTATTTAAAATCTGGCGAAAGAAAGTCTTATTGTATTATATTTATGTATTATTTTTACGGTCGATTAAAAAAAAAAGGATGCCGAAATATATTTAAATGGACTTACGCTTTTTTCCAGTTGATTTTTGTAAGAGATGGGACTTACGCCACGTTATTATTTAACATAAAATGGATTAACAAGATTTAAAAAAAGGTTATTTATTCACAAAAATTATTAGAACAAAGAGGCGAAACACAAAACAGAAAAATAAACATTGTTAATTATTCAATTTAAGAAAATAATGAAATTTGCATGGTTGAGAATATAATTTTAAATCAAAAACTAAAATTATTTATTATTATTATAAAATTATTTGAACGGCAAATTGTCGTAAAAACTGTGATAATCGCTTTTAATACTTTTCTTCAAGCTTTGCAACTGTAAAAATTTTTCACGTTTAATGGGGATCGGTTCTTTATATAAATGTGGAAGCTCATTTATTTGACACATCAATTCCTTTCTTTTTTCCTTACTGACTCGGCTGTACATCAGTTCCACAAAGTTTTCCGGGTGTCTCAATTTATAGAAAAGGGAACCATCGGGTAGGTATCTTATGGCACGTATATCAGTGACACAAGGATCTCCTGCCCTTTTACCTGGACGCAATGATTTTAAGAAATCTAATTTCTGGAAATCTTTGAAGAAGTCATAATTTAAATAAAACACCTTATAAGGCTTAGGTTTTTCCCGAGCTCTTTTACATAGATTTACGTAGTCCGCTGGTACATTTATGTCTGTGCGGCGCAGTTTTCGTTCAATTGTGGAATGGATTGAGTCCGCTTCCATCTGGGTGTGGCCCTTCTCCAGAAATTTTTGTTCTATTGTTATACCTAAAATCATCGATAAATTAATGAGCGCATTGGCCAGAGTTGAATTCCTATTTTGTGATGTACAGCCATCACTGTACAGTATTATCTTCTCTTCAGATTTCATGCTCGGAAAAATATTATCTGTAATAAATTTACAAATGATCGAAGCGTAATCATTGGCTGAGAGACCCCCAGCGGACTCATGCCACAGATAACAGTATCCATCTTTGGTGGCCATGTCAAAAAACGTAAAGTTATGAACCATTAATTTTTGTTTAAAATAAAGTGATGAAGTATTTGACTTTGGTGATAATAAAACTGATTGCAGGTCCATGCAGAACACCCTGTTGTTTGAGTCTTTGTCTCTATTTTTTTCTTCTCTAGCTTCTTTCTTTTTTTCTTGATGAAGATTAAATATTTCATCTGACATATTTTTGGTTTTGAAAGCAACGCATTGGTCACATTCATCTTTCTTTGGTCGAAATATTGACAAGTTCATTTGTTCAAACACATGACTGAATGAAGCAATTGATAGACACCGGTACTGTTTGTTGCTGCACCATTCCTTATAAAACTTATAAATTGATGACTTGGATTGCCAAATTGGTTCTAGATATAGTTTCTTCGATGACGAACGACAATAATGTGACTCAACTTTAGGCAACTCGTTGAAAAATCTTTCTAAGTTTAATTTTAGGTCTTGGTATCGACGAGTATTAGATTTATCTTGCCCTGTATTATCTTTGACAATTGGCACCTCAATTGGTACAGAGTTACCTTTTTCCTTATTTTTTAACCAGTCTAAAATCATATTTTCCTTTACGTCATGAGTTTTTAAAAACATCTGTTTGCAAACCCTTACACGTTCATCTCCTCGTCGCGCGTCGCAAAAAATACACTAAGGATTCTGTTCTTCTAGATGCACCCGCCTCTTTTCTGTTTCTGTGTCTTTTAACCTTTTTAGATTCTACTAAAAACGACACGTAAATTTTTTTTTCGGACCAGGTCATGTCGGACCAAAATGTTTGGAATATACTTTTTCTTTCATCTTCAGAAAAGTCTCGACATTTCAAAACACAGTTATTCTTCAACGAGAGTTTGCAGTGACAAGGATTTCCTAATTTTCTTTCCTTTTTGTGTACGTCGTAAATCCACTTATTATTAATTTTTTTTCTGCCATAATATTCTTTTCCTTTCTCGCGATGTAACTTCCTTTTCTTTTCACTCCATTCTTTTTCATCTACAAATTGCCTTTTTTTTCTCTTTGGTCTTTCTGATAAATGATTCTCAAGAGAGTTGCTGTCCAGTACGTAATCAAATATTCGTGCTTCTGTTTCATCGGCTTTTGGTGCAGATCTATAATTCTGATTTGCATTCTTCTCTTCATCCCCCGAGCTCTCATTCTCGCTTTCTTCGTGCAAGTCGCTTTCAGAATTGGACTCAACTTGAGGTACAAAATCCGGATCATGGTTTTGTTCTGCTTTTGCTGCATTATATTCTAATATTTGTTCCTGAACATTTTTCCACACCAACGTATTATTATTAAATAAACTTTTATCTCTATCATCTAATAAGTCTTTTTCGGCAGTCTTTGTAGTGTGGTTAACCATTTCAGTCGATTCCAAAACATTCATAACATCACATTCATTTTGGTCATTGCTAATCGACTGAAAGTTTTGGTTTTCAGCTAAGTCAGAGTTCATACCATTGTCTGCATTATTGAATAGGGGTCCAGTTATTTCAGGAATATCTAAAAGTAACATTTCATCTTGATAACTACAACTGGACAGTGACGAAAATTGATTTTGGAAATTGTTGTTGCTGGAGTTTAAAACTCTCGTACACTTTATTTCTTCTGCTTTTGAATCTGTTTGCACCATTTCCATTATTTTAAGGGTTCTACTTCCAAAATTGGCCATGTTGTCCAAAAAAAAAAAAAATTGTAAAAATTTACGTACTCTAAAATTATGTAAGTCCACAACATGTTAACAAAATGTTATTAAGTTGATTTTAAGAATATCGCGTAAGTCCAACTTCTGATTAAAACTATCAATTAAAGCCAAAACTATCAAAATCTTTGACTCTACTAGTTACTAACATTATTACGTCAACTTACCTTCAGTTATAAAGCCTGCTACGCAATGAAATGTATTTATCACAGCCAATTTCGCATAAAACTCACTCTGCACGCATGCATCGCCATAGATTGTAACAGAAACTGCGGACTTACTGGTTTTGCGTTTTGTTTTCAAACAACTAGGACTTACGTGGAAAACGAATCACTGCATTTTAACGTTTTCAATTCTCTTGGAGATACTGGGAATTTCTTAACTCATAGATTTTTTTTTCCCAACAGATGGCACCAAAATGTCGATTTTGACCAAAAGTGGACTTACGGGTTTTGCAGATTAAGCCAACGATATCTTCCAAATCTTTACTTGTACACGTATTGTGCACTAAGGCATATCCTAGAGGTTGCTTCCAATTAACATATATTCCTCGAGCAAATACAACAAAAGCAGAGTTTGCTATTTCAGAAGATGAACCATTCGTTTTCTGAAATCCTACAACTTCATCTGCACTGAAATTATAAAATAAATTAGTTTTTAAACTCATTTCTTCCATACATATAATACATTCTCTTGCTTGGTCAGTGAACTGATTAGTTTTTAATTCAATAGCTGAGTAAATATTATTGCAGACTCCTGAAGATATACTCCACTGTTGTGTCATTCTTCTTAAGGTTCTTACATTAGGCAGATGTAAAATTATTGATAAATATTTATATACTTTTGGACCCAAAAAGTACACATTAAGACAGAATTGCTTAAATTCTGAAGGATACCTTGCC
The DNA here is from genome assembly GCA_963170755.1 of Amphimallon solstitiale. Classification (NCBI taxonomy): domain Eukaryota; kingdom Metazoa; phylum Arthropoda; class Insecta; order Coleoptera; family Scarabaeidae; genus Amphimallon; species Amphimallon solstitiale. Next base: position 52,938,571 of record OY720677.1, read on the forward strand.
AGTTTCACATCCTTTATGGAAGCTTGAAATTTAACTATTGTTGCTAAGCCAGAAGGTAAATATTTATCACACATGTTTAAGAAATGATTTAAACTTTCATGTTCACTTGGCCCTGGATATCTCTGTAAGGCTGATACTTTATGTCTGCTTTCCTTCAAAGCTCTTCGTAATCTCTCTTTTCTTGGAGTGTGTGCTGAGAGACTTCTTTCACTTTATGCTCAGGTGCATCTGAAACAAATGATAGTTTTACTTATATTTCTTCTGCTACTATTTCTTTATATATTTTCTACTTATATTCATTCAGATATTATGTGGTGTTTACTACATGGGTAGCAAAATTGATAGGTTACTAAAAAAAATAATAACTGAAACTTACCATTACTTAAGACAATGTTTTGCAAGACTCTTACTTTTGGTGCTGGTTCATCTGCTTAAAAATTAATATATGAAAATATATCTTACTCTATTATCTTTTAAAAGAATATAAAATACTTACTGCTAGATTCATTATATATTCTTTCAAATATTACATTTTCTTCTTCCACACCAGATATTTGAGCTTCAGTTAAGGATTGAGTATGCACTAAAATATTATATATGTAAAAATAGAAAAAATGGTAAGTATATTACTTGATCCTACTTTCAATATCAGCATCAACATGTGTTGTTGATGCCACAGATGTTGCTTCTGTCGACATCACACTTGTTTCCAGAAATAATGATGGATATGCATTTGGTTGTAACCTATTTTTTAAATCGTTGAGAAACATTTTATTTTCAAAATGTTTTCCACAAACATATGTATTCTTTGACAATGTGGATATATCTTTCTGAAGAAGATCTGGACGTTGGCATTTTGCTATCCAATCCAAAGCACTGCAAATAAATATTTGCACAAATAAATTTACAGAAAATTAATGGTGTCAGTCAATATATTTAAAATAGGCAGTACTCTTACCGAATCTCATCTTTAGGAAAAGTAAAAAACTATAACCTTTCTTTTTCTTGGTATTATTCGTACAATTTCGAACACAACACCAATGTCCCCCGAATGTTCGCTTTTTCGGTTGTTTTTCCATTGTCCTATTAATAAATATTCAAGTTGTTTCTATTTATACACTATATACAATTACCTAGCCACTAACTAATATATATATTTAATAGAAAAAGTTACTATAAACCTATTGTCACTATATACTATTACACTGTACTATTATATCACTAAAAATAAATAATTATTATCAACAATAAAACTCTAAAATTGAAAAAACAATAATATAACCATGAAGAACCGTAAAGTGTAAACATAAACATGCACACCTTTTCAAAATGGCTGCCTCGATTCTGCGCACAAATCCTGATTTTTGTTAATTAGCCTATTTGTCCCTTCTGGGTATTCTGTGTCGCAGATAGGCACGCTAACGGAAGTCAAGATGGCGGAGGCCCCCTTGTTGGACGATGAAAATTCCACTTCAAAAGACAAGATGGACGTATAGGTGCAACTCTTGCAGCGACGATGGAGACCACTACGTTCTTCAACCGTAATGTGGGGTGACAATTTCAGTAAATGGCTACTGAGGGCTATCTTGTGCCCGTCAATAAAATCCTATTAAATTAGAAGAGAAAAGAAACAAAGATAAAATCCCGAAAATTAACACAAAAATTCACTCAACTCACCCCAGTTTTAAATGGAGATCCGCAAAACGACTTCACAAGTCACTCAAAGGTGCAAAATTTAAATTCAAAAGACCAACACGTGGAAATTCGTAAATTTAGGTAACGGTATTTCGATAAGATTTACCATAATTGACCAAAACTAAGGTATCGACATTCGCTGCTCATTCCATTAAAGCCGCTTACGCGAAATATCTACATAGACATAGTAATAAAGTTACTAAAAAGGAAAATGAGCAGATTGCACTAATGTTCTCACACGAGAAAAGACTACGTAAGTGAAGACGAAAACGTGGTCTTCCTCCTATCTAATGCGCGTCAGCTACACGCATCCTTCCAAAAGTATCAAAACACGGAAATACCTCAGAATGAAAGGCGGGAGAATTCAAATAAAAATAGCAGGCACAAGACTAAATTTGACAATAGAGGGAGTCAACACCGTGACTTATATAATTAAACACAAACATGAACATAACTTAGATGAAGATAAAATAACAGATACGCCCCTACAATGTACGTAGAATTTATAAAGTTAGACAATGTGAAAGGAAAATACTCGCTAGACAGTTGGCAATGCGTGAAGCATTCGTCACACCGCGACGATGCAACTAACATGTGACAGATAGCAAACAAAACAAACCTAAGATGTAGACACAATTTATTACAGAAGAAACCCCGAATTCTGCAGGTAATCATTGAAATTTCCAAACTCTTAATTCGCGCTCCGAGCAGGCGGTTAAAGAACCGACCTCGCAATGTTTTGCAGGTTAAATCCGCGAAGCCATAACCTCCTAAGGAAAGATATCAACAGATGCTCGACAAGGCAACCAAGGAAGGTGGATGATTGCTGTGAACAAATCAGTTCACGATAACAATTTAAAGTATGCCCGTTAATACACAAGATTTCTCTAGTTAATACCCCCTTACATTTTAGTGACATAACTACGTAGGAAGAATATTAATCGGACATGCTTGAGAGTCCGTGTTTGGAAATACGCATAAATACCTGAGACAGTAAATACAACGAGCCTTGACTGTTGTCTCGAAGAATTTAAAGCCACAATAAATGCACTTCGTAGAGTTCGGAAGTAATAAATAAGCAGATATTGATGAAGCTTAAACAAGGCGTAAAAAGTAACTGCAAATGCAGATAATTTGAGTCTACAGGTAGGTTAAAATAAGCTAGAGATAAGATAGTTAGAAGTAGTTACATAAGATACAGAATTCTTACACATAAAGAGTGTATTTGCCCGATATTACACATCAGTTATCTGTCAGTTACACGGTTCATGACTCAGGGCTCCGAGAGCTCAATATTAGGTTTAGCGCACGCTCAGATATACAGCAAACGATCTTTTTCACACGGTGAACCAAAAGATATACAAGGTGCGCTCGAAAAGTCTCGCGCTCAGACAAATCCTACGCACTTAAACAAAAACACATAATCTTACGAGAACTATATACAAAAGTGAATTTTACAGCGTAACAAATTTTTTTAATTTTAAATACTGAATATGAAAAAGAGAATAGAAATAAAGTAAGTACATCCCCACACAGTGGAGTAACTTTGAAAATAACATTGATAGTTCAAACCACGCCATCGACAATATACAACATTAGTGCAGAAAGTATTAAACAAATACCCCACTAGAAATAGCCGCTCTGCTGGAGGGTTTCTCACACTGACGATGCGAATATCACTTCCAGCAGGACAGCGAATTTTAAATTCACTTTTCACAGCCGTTATGAACTAACATCCACAATTATAATTACTGTCATTTCTACTAAATATTCCTATCCATCTGATATCTTCCATTTGTTACTTGAGGCTCTACTTCATCTAAAATGTATCTTGGCGGGGTTGAAGCCCTAATAATGTCAAGTGTCAATAACATATCTGCTTGAGTTACTTGTTCAGCACATGGTAGAAGATTTACTCCAGTGCCGTAAATTACAGAAAATATAAACATAAAAAACACAAACTTTGCCAATAAATTTCACATTTTTTTAAAAACGGTGTTATATACACTTTATGTAACATTTTAGAGGCCATGAGAAGGCAGAAATGTTAAAATTTGAAACGTAGGTAATACTATATAGTGTTATGCCCTAAATTTCATTTTGTATGTGGGTCTCGTAAGGTTATGTGTTATTATTGAAATTCTTAACGAATTGACTAGAGAGCGAGACTAATTGAGTGAACCTTGTACATCTTTCGGAAATGACCTTTAGTTGTTTACCTGAGCGTGTCCTATACCTAATTATTTGCTTTCGGAACATTGAGTTATGTAATATGGCACTAACAGATGTGTCTACTGCAGTTTCGGTCCAATACACTCTTTACGAGGGGGGAATTCTGTATATAAACTACCTATCTTATGTTTGGCTTATTCTAACCTACCTGCAGACTCGGTTACTTGCATTAGCAGTTACTTTTATATGCTTTGTTTAAGCTTTGTCTACACTTGCTTAATTATACCTAGCGTTCTCTTCGAAATGTATCCAATATGTGGTATTTATGGAATTATTTGTAGTTGATGTTGCTTTAAATTCTTCGAGACAACAGTCAGGCTTTGTTGTGTTTGCTGTCACCTCGTTTTCATACGTCTTCCTAAACACACACACATGTTTCGTCCGATTGATGTTTTTCTATCGTAAATATCTCCCTAAAACGTTATAGATATTAAATAAGGAAATCCTGTAGAATAACGGGCATACTATTAAATGTTTTCGTAATGTGATTTGTTTACTCCAGTCTTCGACATTCCTGGCTGCATTGTTAAACACCTGTTGATATCTTCCAGTTGCGTACCGAGGTTAGATCTCCGTTGTTTACCCTGTAAAATACATGGGAAGGTCGGTTTTATCAACCGCCTTATCGAAGCGTTTTAATAGCTTGTAATTCTTGTATAATTACCTGCAAGATCCGGTCTTATTTCCGTAATAAATTTTGGCTATAACATAGGTTTGTTTTGGTTGCCATCATTCGCTGTCATTGACATGAACTTGGTGTGATGTCAAACAGGTGACCAACCTTAAGCGCGAAATTGCCCTGTGTGTTGACTAGCGTTTTCAATCTTCCGTACTTTGTAGGTGTGTTTTAATAAATTTTACCATCGCCTTAAGTTCCGAGGATGTTTGTGTTTAATTATATAGGTCACGTTATTGACTCTCTCTTTTGTAATTAAGTCTTGTGTTCGTTACTTTTATTTGAATTCTCCCGCTTTCTATTCTGAACCATTTCCGAGTTGCGTCATATTTTGGACGTGCGTGATTGGCTGTAGCGCATTATCCAGGGAAACACGTACGCGTTTCACTTACGAAGTCCATCTTGTTTAAAGAACATCAGTACAGAATGCTTATTTTATTTGGTAATTTTTATTACTATGTCTAGTAGATATTACGCTTAGGCGGCTCTGAAGAAATAAGTAGTGAGTGTCGATACCTTAGTATAGGTGAATTATCGTAAATCTTATCGTAATACCGCTTCCGAATTTACGATTTACCACGTGTTGGAATTTGAATTTAAATTTTGTACTTTTGTGTGACTTGTGAGACGATTTCGCGGATCTCCAATAAATTTGGGGATTTTATTGTTGGGCACGAGGCTAAGCCCTCAGTAGCTATACACTGAAAATGGCCGCCGTACATTCCTGTTGATGAATATAGTGACAACCATTGTCGCTCTAAGAGTTGTACCTTCACATCCATCTCAGGGGCATCTTGGGTAGAATTTCTCCGTCCAGCTAAGGGGTCTACTCCGCACCGTGCCAGATAAGTACAACTATATTCATAGTTTACGACGTACAATTCGACCAATTTATCGACATTTTTTTGTGCCAGTGATCTGGACATTTTACCTTACTTTTAATTGATCTAAGACTATTTGGGTGGTTGTAAGATACCTAATTCAATTGCGAGGTCACGTGCAATCCTATTTAAATTACCGTTTATATTGCATATTGTTATTGCTGTATACAGAGTGACCCTAAGTAAGAGTCGATTAGGGCTCTCGTTGATGTGTTGAATCTTTCTTTTATTTTAATAAAACTCTAGAAAATTCATTACCGATAAAACTTTGACCTTCATGTATGTTTTTTTAAATTTCTGAGCTATTTAAAATTATTTATGCAATTGTAAATTTTATACCGTAGGCTCAGTAGATTCTTTTGTGTTAAATACTAAATTTTTCCTTTGTTTTTTTGCAAAGCGTCATTTAATAACTTAACATTTGTAAACAAGTTACTTTAATTAATTCTTAATTTTTGATTTTGTAATCAAAACCATGATTTTGTAAATTTAACGTTTTCCCCTTCTCTTATTTTTTTTTTTAAGTCTTAAGTGCTAATCTTAAATCAACTTACTTTAGAATTTTGTAACATATAACACATATCATAGAACTTCGCCGTTGGTGGCACTTGTATAATATCATTTGTGGAATAGCCTGTAAGGCGACGAAACGTTTCTGCTGCCGATCATCCTCCTGCCGATGTGCAGAGGTTATGTCAGTAGTATTTAAGATTGCATTTTAATTAAATCCGACTGTTAACTATTTTCACAATTTTCAGTTAGACTTGTTTAGAATATTTTCAAAGTATCATTCTGTCTTGTTCAATATATTTACAAAAAAAAAAAACTAACAATTTAATATAGAACTTTCTACACATCGTGAACTCTCTTTTATTTTACCTCAACATATCTTGTTCTCTTTATTATTATCGTGACAAGCATTTGAATAAGGTTAGGCGCAGTCGACCTATACAGGGTGATCCGTAGGAAACCCGCTGGAGGGACACAGGCAGTGGCAGATCAGTAGGGAACGCAGGTAGGTTACCGTAAGGCGGCAGTCCCACTGATAAAGCGATGTCCACCGACGGTCATCGACTAAAATTAGGTTATGAGTAAAGTATCCGCAGCAGTCCGACTGCATCGATTAACGGCGATCGTTCAACAACAACCGGCATGCATCGGTTCATAATTTTCGACAGGTTCTAATTTTAGTTGATGATCGATGATTGGACACATGCGCAGAAAGGCTGTTTTAACAGTTGACCCAAGCGTCGCCTGTTGATTGTGTTTTGGTTTGTTTTTTTAAAATATAAACGGAAATATGAAATAATGGTTCTACTTTTGAAATTAAGTTACGATAACATTGAATATTCATTCTATAATAATTGTAGAATTTTTCTGTATCATTTAAAAGTTGAGGGATTAAACGGTGAAATTCTCCTAACTCCTCTCTATTTGCAAATATTTGACGTACCCACACTTTTCTATGCTTTCAGTATCAGAAGAAGAAGAATTAGATGAAATTTTTAATTAAAGAAGTAGGACAAAGATTCTAGTTATGACGTCTGAGGTTAGTTTGTGTTTATAGTTTATGTCCTGCCAGTTTTGTTGAATGAAATTTTTGCGCGCGAAACTTAAATTTTGTTTGAATACTTTTCCCAGTGAGACCGTACCACAAAATTTTAGTCGATGAATGTCGATGTCAGTTACTGGCGCTCAATGGTTGTGTATGCAGTGGGACTGCCGCCTAAGGTAGCATAGTGTCCTGGTGCCCGGACAACGTCGCTTGCGTCGTCGCCGACCGACGCTCGTTTCTTAAGTTTAGTTATCTGAACCGTTACGCCATCTGCGATTGGAGCTAGCTCGGCCCTGCGTTTCTCAATTCCTACCACCACATTATCGTGATCTCCTTATACTGTGACTCACCTGGTCAGTTAGATTTAGTTTCGACGTTGTTGCGGGTGTAACAATAGTACAGTCAAATATTGCTGTATACAGACTTATTAAGAACAGTAAAGTAATTAGAGATGCATTACGAACCAATAATGAGTGGAGGACAGTGGCCCAAAATCTCAAAAAAGAAATGCAAAAGGAAAAGTTGCCATCTTCAGTAGTAACCCGTAGGAAAACAGAGAAGAGTATTCAAAGTTGAAATATATCCCAAGGTATCCACTGAATGGAGATACATGAAGAGAACAAGAGTAAATGAGCTCCATTAATGATATCAGTATAAAAAAATTCCAAATACGAACCGTATGTAACAGATTAACAAAGATGTTTGTGTTTATTAAGAAACAGAATTTAAAACTTAATTCGTAACAAAAGCTATATAAATGACGGAACGCACATACGTATAAGACAGTCGGGTGATGTCCATACCGAAATTAGTTCAAACTAGAATTAAGACTGTAGTGAAAAGGAGAACACATTTATTGAGAGGTGAAGGAGCAAGTGATCCAGTGAAATTAACGAAGTCTATTAAGTTGAAAAAGTGTAGAAATATATAAATAAATAATGTTGGTAAATAATAAAATACAATATTGGATTGATTCGGTCAATACTTGATGAATAACCATAGTATTACTTACTAAATAAGAGCTGTTGGACTATCACTAAATTAGTATTAAAATATAGTACGACAATAGTTACGCCAACACCATACACCACACAAATAGCTTAAAAGAGACCCCACTGCCCAAAACCTATAATAATAGGTAGCAGAAATAATTAATTTTATCTACCATCAGTTGATGATATTTTAATCGATTTTACTGGTACGTCAAGACAACTGAACACTCTTATAACTTATATAAAATCAATACATATAAATATAGGGCTAACACAAGAAATTGAAATAAACATTTGTATTAATTTTTTAGATGTTCGCATTAGTAAAAATAGCATAGACTAGACTTTTCGATATACCGGAAACCCTCACACACATAACTATACACAACAATTCAACCCAACCTATACAACACTAATTAACAGCAGATAATAGTATGAAACCTAGACCCGACCCATACCACTTTCAAAAGTCAACTTTGAGAAAGAGCTAAACATAAATAAAAAAATTGCAATAAAGAATAACTATAAACCAGAAATAATTGATAAAATACTCCATAATAAATTATTTAAGAAAGCTATATAACATGTATATCCAATAATAAAAGATACCGATAATAAACACAAAACAAATACTTATGTATGTAGGTTCCCCAAGTGAAAAAGTAGAAAAGTGTTTGAATAACAATAATAAGGAGGCTATCAGAAGGAACAAGAAATTATCCAAATATAATAAAAACAAGAAGGATAAAACCCCTAAAAACCAACAGCTAGGAGTACCTATACAGCATGTGTCAATTTTCTTTAGCCATAGGCGATTAATCCATACAGTACGTGGCAACATAGTACCCCTTCTTTCCTTTCCAATGCCAGCACGACCGATGCATGCTCGTAAATACAAGTTAGCGTGGTTACCAGTAACTCTTCGACCACCTTCTTGGGTGTTTGTAATGCGTTCAGAAATAATATTTACGAGTTGCAAGGATTTGTTTTTCTTTTTCCTTTCAGTAAATGCAGAAAATTGTTAAGCTGCGTTCACGCTGTATGACACAAACAAAAGCGTAATTCTAATAAAATTAAAAATAAGGAAAATGAAAAAGGATTCTGAAAATAATAATAAACTACTAGATCAGGAGATCGCGGCGGATATTTGATGTTTCCCGTTCCAGTAATAAGACGGCTTTTATTGCAGACTAGATCGCAACGTGTTCGCAGCTAAACATTGAATGTAAAATCTGGTCGGGAGAAGTGGGAAGATCGGAGAAAATCGTTGTTATGTCGATTGTTGCCGGGATTGGTGACGGACAGTAGGAGTGCCACGATGCCACGTATGACTTGTATACGTATAAATCGCACGTAAACATTGAATCCCTATACCTTATGAAAATTGACACATACGGTATAAGATAAAATGTAGCGATTGATCTAAGTTTTAGGGTCAGTTGGGGCAATTCTGAATAATTTTTAAAATTCCAAGTGTGATTAGCTCCAACTTTTTTAATATAAAAGACAAAATTATTTTCAAAGAAAGAGAATAAACCACACGCTTTTTTCTTTCTATCCAATTGTTTGAAAATAAAAGGTGTCCACCATCATAATTTAAAAAAAAATCAGTTTACAATTCCCCTATATATTTTCTCTAACTTATGGGTAGTTGGTGAAATTGTAAATTTGAACCCAACGTGTCATTTCAGCACAGGAATGGTTTTGTGAGGTAATTGTACATAAGTATGATTGTACAGAAATTTGGAATTACCCCTGGAAAAATAAAATTTTGATTCGGTAACATTTTATTTCAACAAACAAATAGGTATAACGGGAAAACGGCAAAAACGTACCTAATTGGTATATAAATACAAACTTAACTAGGCACACTAGACATTATTTTTCAAACACATCAACATTTCCATTAAACACATAAATGAATTTTCTATCAACAGACTTCAGTTCTGGGTTCGGCAACACAGCCTGTATCATGTCCATAGTAACTGAAAAGATGTCCTTCTCATTTACAACAAATTCTTTGGCATTACCATCGACACAACGTAAACCCTTTATTGTTATTTCTCCGTCGTCGTCATCAATAGAATCAATTAATCATGTCGTGGATTTTCGTGGTCCTCCTAAAAATTTTATAAGTTCAAATGTTCCTGGTGTCAGCAATCACCATGTAGGGGTCGTATATTCTATAGGTAGTACACTAATGTCTTCCGGAACAAATTCCTCGTCATCAGAACTGTCAACAACCAGTTTCGAAACTTCTACGTCACTGTCAGAACTACTGCTCAATTTCCTCTTTTTTTGAATGTCTGAGGTCTTCTTACCTACACCCCTTTCCTTCCGTTTTCTTTTTGCCATCGTTGTAATTTCCCTTTCCTTTTTTTTATTTTCGGCATCTTCAAGCCTTTGGAGCACCTCTGTTGTGGTTAATACTTCTCCATATTTCATGTGTTGTAATCTAGGTATCACCTTCTTTGTTGCTGATGGTTGTGAAACTGTACGATTACTTATATCAGTTAATGCCTTGGTGAACACTGCAATAATAGTAGTTGATGAACTACTAGGAGTTGAATCGCTTCGTGACACGTTATCTGATGGGCCGGGTTCAGTATTTAACGTATTTGTAGACATTTCCTCTGGCTCAGCTAATGCAATCCGTTGTTCATATTTTTTTAAAAGAATCGGATCAAAATTTTCTTTAGGAAATTTATTTGCATCAACGGGCCAAATACCTGTAGTGCGGAATCCACTGATGATATTTTCGGGCAACATACCTTCCAACCACACACATTTTAGAAGCTCAACAAATTTGGATTTTGATAATCTAGTTCCAGCAAACCCCATTTGCGATTTTCCGTAGTTTACTAAAATTCGATCCCATTTTTGCTTCACAGGTCAAAAAACGCATTTGTCTAGCGGTTGTATGCGATCAGTGAGATGGCTCGGTAAACGCATTAGGTGAATTTTATTATCTAATGCAGCTTGAACAATCCTAACGCTGATATGACTGGAGTGCCCATCATACACCAACAGAGCGGCTTGGTTTAAATTGTTGGTCTCCTGAAGAAGCTTTTTGACATTTGGAATAAAGGCAGTGGTAAACCAACTATAAAATACTGGTTCTTCCATCCACCCGTTTTTAGATGCACCGTACTGTGTGCCTGGATAGGAATCCTCCGAAGTCCATCGGGCTTGAACAGATAGCCCCTTAAATATTATTAAGGGAGGTAAAGTTGAACCATCTGCAGCAACACATGCAAGAACTGAAATCGACTCTCTTCCGGATCCTCCTGAAATCCTCTGAAGAGCCTTGCCTTTTTCCCATAGCGCGCGTAATTTCGACGGATCTGTGCAAAATCCAGTCTCGTCAGCATTAAATATAAATGCCTTTTTGCTTGGATCGTGAAGACCGGTTTCATTCACCAACTTATCGAGTTTATTATAGAAATCATACACAATTTCAGGGCTTCTTGCATTCTTTCGGTTTTTTTGTAGGTGTTCGGCCTTTTTAAATGATATCTGCGGATGTCTTTTTAAAAAACTGATGAACCAGTCTGCGCCCGGCTTCCCATCTTTGAACGGAGTTTTAATATTATTAATAACGACAAATTAGCGTACCAGTTCATGAAGTTCCTCGCGGTCACATGGATAACCCATGTCAGCTCGAGCAATGACGCACTCAGCAATCTGATTTTCAACATCTGCAGGAATAGCTAAAGGGCGCCCAGCACCCATTCTGTCAATTGGTACCCGTCTACCTTTTATTTTAGTAAACATTACTGCTGCGGGTACACCATACTCTTTTGTTCAGCCTGTTTATATGTTTTTTTTCTCTCGACAACATCTTGCACAGCTTTTGCTACGTCTTCGGATGTGTAACGAGCAGCAGGCTTTTTCTTCACATAATTCCGCACCATTGTCACTGAAAAATTATAACTGAAATGGAAATAGGGTAATTATAAACATCAATTACAATTTCCCCATTTTGTTATTTACAATTTCCCCTGAACACTTAAAATACAGGGAAATTGTAAATGACCTTCCCCGAGCCTAAATATGATACATAACCTGAAATTACCGTACAAACGTTTGGAACTAATACACATCTACTTTCTCCGCATACTCAAACTTACCTGGTATAAATACAACCCTTACACGCCAGGTATGACCTTCTCATATGCCAAAACTGTTTTTCACTTATTTTTACAGGCTGTAAAATTACAGCACCAAACATTCACCACCAGGAATATCAACTAACCCCTTTCCCACCAATACTTTTGTTACTGAATGACAGCATTCTAAAGCCTGATTCACACAGCCTAAACATGAAATTAGCTGCATAAGAAGTGTATGAAAGTCAAATTTCAAATTATCCCGCGTTTACAATTACACCAACTGACCCTACTTAATAGGGCAAAAAGGAAGAACCATTGGGAAATGGAAGTCAGAAGATATTAGATTCTCTAAAACTAGTAAAACCGATACTTGATAAGCAAACCAACATGTCGAAGAAAACGATGTTCTAGTAGTAACCATGACAGTTTACACATAGAAAATAAAGGCATCAAAATAAACCTATTAGAAACTCTAGAAAATAATAAAAAGTAAGCCATAAATACTTAACAGAATGAACAAATAGAAACAAATAGCACCCCACTACATAATGTATTTGTATAACAGAAGATTAATAAATCACTGTCCCCACTTCACAACTTGTGCAAAGTTTAGATATAGACGAGTAGTGGTAAAATTCAATAAATACAGATGAAGCTACAGTTTTGGGGCAACAATTGTCATATTAAATATTAATATGAAGTAAGAAAAACCAACAGATGTTGTTATATAGTAATTAATAAAATATAATGCCAGAATATGTGAAGTTTATTGGCAAGCCGAAGTATTTGAAGTATATAACCGGTTATATAATTCTAAGCCTATTAATAAGAAGTAAGTGAAAAATCACAGATGTTATATATAAATTAATAAAAAATAATGTAGGAATATGTGATGTTTCTAGGGAGGTAGAAGTTTTTGAAGTATAAAACCGGGTATATAATCCTAAGCCAAACACATTTTAGGTAAGCAGTCCGTTGCGTCAGATTCCACAGTTGTAAAAAAGTTTAAATGTAAAAGAATTATATCCATGTTACTCGATACCAGGAACTTATTTTACCAAGCGCTGTAGGTATCTCTAAACGGCCGTGTATGTGCCAGAACGAGATAGAAAAACCTAACCCCCTGAGTTGCATACTTCTCGGCCAGCCTCAGCAACTTAAAAAGCGACGGAGTACTGCATCTAGAAGCAAACGAAACACGTTTATAAATACGATGGTATATAAGAAACATTTATAATACAATGTAGTATAAGCAATATGTTTATAATACATTATGAAGAAACAAGCTGTAATTTATAGAACAATAAGGAAATTATAATTGAAGATGTATGTAATAGGTAATGAATGTACAAAAATTCAGTATCTTTAACGGGTAATTCAAAGAGGCAGTGCCATTAGGCAAGCACCGCAATACCCAAAACTGCCAGAAATACGGTTGTTTGACAGAAAGAACAACTTCAGTTACTAGGCAACAGATAGATTGTACGAACGCTTTCCATAAGAAGAGTAACGCTATAAGAAATGTGTTCACTGAAACATCAAACTATGCATGTAACACATATGCAATGTAAGTCTACCGTCATATTTTATACAAAAATATTTTTGAATTTGACCGACATAGTAAATCACAAATACCGGAAAAGTATAATTGAGAATGTCTGTTAAATTAACATAATAATAATAATACTAACCAGAACAGCTGTTCGAACCAAATATGACATTTAGCAGGAGATCTGTTTAATTGAATCGGCAGTCACATTTTTATTGCAGGTAGGGCAAGCATCCCCACCATCAAATCTGGCCTCCTCAATCTATCGGTGAATGCAGGCATTACAAAAGGAGTGCTTGCACTCCTTCAAGTAAACGAAATCATCCCTTGTAATTGGCTTCAGGCAAACAGGACACAAAAACCCCTGTTCCCTCGAAGCTTGGATGGTCCGGTGTATATAAGGGCAATGATTGCCACGAGTGCAGGTTCCACTTAAAAATCGATAGCAAACGCCCGGCAGCTGTAGCGTTCTATATAGTTCAGCAAGTAACCGGGGGCTGCGGTGACAAGTCCGCTTGTAATTAACCTCGTCCACGCACGGTACATGTAGATATCTACAATCGCGCATATCACAAGCGCCGCTAGTTTGGAATATCTAACAGAAATTAATGGGATGGACCCGTGGGCAATCCATCCGGTTACAAAGATTTCTAGAGTAACCCAAACAGTATTCCCGCCTGAAATAAATAATATTTATTACAACATGGCCCATACGATTTCTATTTCTTATACCGGCTCTCCTAGCAAAGCGATAAAGCAGTATAGATAGCGAAATATATATCACGTTAGATGTTATTGTTTTGTATGTTTATATAAAGTAATATGAAATTAAGCGCCCGTAGTAATAAAGTAAAGTAATATTATGTATGGCTAAAAATATTTATGCACTTTGTAACGAGTATGGTGATTGATAATAGCGGCAAAACTTGAAAATAGTAACTACGCCAAGCAAGATAGAAAAAATATTCAGTATTATAAATGTAAAATCTTCTAAACTGGGTTTTCCTTTTATAACTCAACCTATACAAGTAAGTGTGCCGTTTTAACTGAGATCGGAAAACTGTAACTGCGTAATGCATAATTCATGAAATATCCAACCAGATCGCCATAAGTTTTATAAAGTCAATGAAGATAGCTTATTCATAAAATTGAAATACAGTAGAACGTCGTTTATCCGCATTAATTGGGACCAAGGGTTGTGCGGATAACGATTTTTGCGGATAATTGAACATGCGTTTAATTTAATGCAGAAAAACACGTACAGTACAAACAGTATGTATTTTATTTTTGACAATTACAGTGTCACAAAGTAGTCTGAAATTTGTTTTTGGACGAGATAACCACGTCTTTTTTTTGCCGCCAAATCTCTCATCCTCTTTAATAAAAGAAGTTGTGTCGGGCAACTTTCCGCCTGTTTTTCATACCACAATAGTGCAGTTTCTAATGCAGTGAAGGCTTCTTGGTGACTTGGTCCTCTTTCTTCTTCATGATCTGAGTGTTCATCTTCTTCAGCCTTATTCTCTTCTTGCACTACGGCTATCATTTCATCATCACTCAAAACTTGAAAACCAGCATCATCCTCACTCTCCAACCAAATCCGTGCGTCTTCTCTATCACAATCAGAAAATCCAGGAATTGCGGGGAATAACTCATCCATCACTTCGTTCAAGTCCTGCTCAAAAGTATCGCGTTCGTTCTCAGAACCTTCTTCTCTTCTTGCCAACAACTTATTCCACGCGCTTCGCAGATTTTCCTTCGTCAAAGAGGTCCAAGCATCCGCTATCATATAGCAACAGTCCTTGAGGTTGAGTTTCTTTGCATAAGAAATCACACTTTCTTCATCATCTACAGACTGTAGTAAACGACGCAACATGTCTTTTCTGTAAATTCTCTTGACCTTCACTATTACTCCTTGATCCATTGGCTGAATCAGAGCTGTAACATTTGGAGGCAAGTATCTCACTTCAAAATTCTCGTTAATGGCATTCAATAGCTCCAAATTTGGATGGGACGGCGCGTTATCAAGTAAGAGGATTACTTTTCCGGGTTTTCCCTCCTTTGCTTTAAATTTCGTCACTTCTGGAATAAAATCATTTTTGTACCAGTCATAAAACACATCAGTGTTCATCCAAGCACTTGCTTGAGACTTGTAACGTACAGGAAGGTTCTTTACATTTTTAAAACATCGTGGATTCTTAGATTTACCAATCATTAAAAGAGGCAGTCTATGAGTACCGCTCGCATTTGCACACACCATAACTGTCACACGTTCTTTACTTACTTTAAAACCAGGAGCGGATTTTTCCCGCTGTGATACGAGTGACTTGCGAGGTAAGGATCTCCAATTTAAACCTGTCTCGTCCGCATTATAGACGTCATCAAGGGATAAATTTTCTTTTTCCAGATAAGCCAAAAAATTGATTTTGAAATTTTCAGCGGCTCCCGAATCACTCGATAAACGTTCACCTTGAACCTCCAACTCACGAATACCATGGCGTGCTTTAAAATTCTTCAGCCATCCCGTACTTGCTTTAAAATCGCGAGAACCACCCAGTTTTTCATTCATTAACAACGCTTGCTCGCATAGCAAAGGTCCAGAAATAGGATCTCCCTTATTCCTTTTCTGCACAAACCACAGAAACACAGCTTCCTCTAGCTTTTCATTCTGTGCCGTTCTCATAGTTTTTCTTCTTTTAGACCCTTCTTCGCTATCTAACTTCGATGCATAATTCAAAATTTCTTCTTTTCGGGCTTTAATATCATATACCGTTCTTTTTCCGATCTTATAACATGCTACTAAGGCGTCGACACTCTCACCTTTATCGAGTCTTCTGATAATCTCTACCTTTTTCTCAATCGATACAACTTTCCGATTTCGTTTACCTTGATCACCACTCGTCGAAACCATGCTTACTAATGTACGAAATCACAGTTTGACTGTACAGAAAAACTACACACCAATCATAAAATTTAATATCATGCAGTCTTTATACACATTCACTCAGTATTCTACTGTGAAAAAGATATGTACTGTAGGTACTGTACGTATACGCTACTATCTCGACGTAACAACTGAACAACTTATGACTTGCAGCGAGGAAACTCACTCTACGCACGATGACGCTTGGTGGCGGGAGCAGTGTTTTTTGTTTTGAGGTGTGCGGATAATTGACGTTGCGGATAAACGACGTTCTACTGTACTATAACAAATGCCTTCTATGACTAAATTTAGATATAGTAACTAATAGCAAGTATAATTCAAGCCGAGGCAACTGATATTTAGAAATGAATTTGTTATAATAGGGTTTATTTAACCCTTATGTGCACACCCGAGTACCCGGGTGCCCACCTCGTCATATTTTTGCTCATAACTCGGAGAAAAATTGAAATACCGACCTGGGCCTCAAGATCCCCATTATTTGACTCTTTTTGAAGATAAAAACACAATCGTAATGTTTTTAAAATTTTTTTGAGATATAAGTATACGACGTTGAAGTACATGTGCTTAGCGGACACACCCGGGTACCCGGGTACCCACTAGATGAAAAATGGCATTTCGAGTCGGGAATCAATTAATATCATTGATGAATCTTTCATAGAGGTAACAGTGTAATAAATAAATAATTACAGTAATTTTCAAAGTATATTAGAGTATATTTACATTCCTACAGCAAATTGATACATCTGATTGTCGATGAACTATGCTCATCGCAAACAGGTTTCTCGCAAACCGAACAAGATTTTCGTGTTTTCCGGCGTCTTTTGATCGTTTCTTTGTAGCATATATGACAGGAACCTGTAATTTTCTTCCTGCCTGTACTGTCTCGAGGTTGAGCTGACCTTTCAGGAACAGTGGAAGGAACAGCCTGTGGCCCGATCACGCTTTCAATCGCAATTTTCGTGTTGAAGTTGCGCATTATTTGGTCATTCGCAGAACGATCCTCAATGAAGGGTTTCGCTAGTTCTTCGCCCAGTTGACGCAAGAATATACGTCGCTGATTAGTTTTCTTTGGAATCATCTTGTTGTTCTCATAATATATTATATACGAAGCAAGAGCGCCTACGTCTAGGATATTGACAAACATAGCAAGAGGCCATCTCTGAGTGCGCCTGTGCGTGGTGTATCGAGTAACCATTTGATCCATAGTATCTACACCAGTTTTTTTTCTATTTCTATCGTCATTCACAGCAGCATCAGAGTGCATTGTCGATAGTAAAATTACAGCTTTGTTCTTCTTTGGCACGTACGAGCAGAGTGTAACACCTTCGTGAAAACCGAAGAGAGTAGAGTATTCTTCTCTAGATTTATGGGGAGCCATTTGTTTTGGAATGTAAGGCTTATTTTTTCTCAAAGTACCAACAATAGTTAATTTCCATGACAGTAACTGTTTAGCAAGAGGTAAAGTAGTGAAAAAATTATCCATAGTGATATTTCTGCCACTTCCTCTGAATGCTGCTGCAAGTTCTCTTACAACCCTCTCTCCTTGATTTTTTTCACGAACGTTTCCAGTTTTTCCTACATAAATAATCCCATTCAGAGGGTATGCATTCTCGGCATCGCAAATCCACCAAATTTTGATCCCATACTTAGCTGGCTTAGAAGGGATGTATTGCGTGAACTTCGTGTGGCCTCGGTAAGGATAAAGCTGCTCATCAATTGTCAAATTTGCTGTCGGCTTGTACATTTTACTCAAGTTTGCATTGAACATTTCCCAAATATCACGTATAGGAGCGGCTTTATCCTGTCCTGCTTGTGCCGCGCGTCTATCGACGTTGTCGAATCGAATAAACCGCATTATGGAACGAAATCTGTTGATACCCATTGACGCGCGGTAAAGTGGGTATGAAGTACTTTTCCACATTTCACTCGTATGGTCAACATTCGAATTATTAACCCCAGAAGAAATCAAAACCCCAATAAATGCATACATTTCTTGTACAGTTACTGGCTTCCACAATCGCTGCGAATCCGGATTTTTCGCGTTATAATTATCATATATTTTGGTAGCTTTGTTGTTAGTATAGCGAACAATAAGATCGACCATTTCGACTGTAATAATTGTTTTGAAAGTATCTCGTACCGATAAAGTTTCTGAAGATCTATGTGGGCCACTTCTTTGCCGTAAAACATTGTGAGAAGGAGTTTGATGTATTCGAGACGGCGTCTTACTCCAAACTGTTCTATCTTTCGCTATGTACGCATTTTCATTTTCTGCACCCTCTTCGTCTGCCGCTGACGTACCTGCCTCTTGACTCTCACTTTCGCTTTCGCTCTTGTCGGACTCGACATCGCCTTCTCCATCCCCTTCGGGCGTCTCGCCAGCATTTTCGGTATCCGATGGCGGCTCTCCCCCTAAGGCTTCATCCGGCAGCCAATCCTTATCGTCGCTATTATCTTCGAACTCAGATTCTTCATCTTCCCCAAGTAAACGTTTCAAATACGCAGCTCTGTCAACACGATTCAATCTGGATTCAATGTAAATGAGTTTTTCAATTGAAAAATATGATATAATATAACCAAGAAGAAGCAAAGACAATTATATTAGAAAATAATATTTACCTTGCAAATTCAGATGTCGATAATTCTTCCTCCATGATATAATAATGATGAATAATTATAAATGTTGAAAATCGAGTGTTTGTGAAGAAAAGAAATCTTTTGTATACGTCCGTTCTTCTCAATAACACAATTCTGAATAACGCGCACAGCTTTGTAACCGTCAGCGTTGCTAACGGAAATTTGGAGGAGAAGCCACGCTATCCCCACTGCCTAAATTTTGAACATCTGCCTGTTGTCGAGGGGCAAAACTCACCGCGCTCTACCTGTGTAGCGCTCGGAGACCCTAGTTCTATTTCTTTTCATGAGAGCTGTAGTGTGCTAGGGAACTTGGAAATGGCTTAAGGGGATTCTTGCTAGAAAACGACCTTGAAATTTTAAAGTTCGGCTCTAGCTGTCAAGATTCGAAGCGATGAGCTGGGCGGCAATAAAGCAGGGTTCGGGCACATTAGTAGGTAGTTTATGACTTATTAGTATGAACCAGAAGCAGCAGGTGTTCGATCCCATGCAACAAAAGTTTTCTTTCACTAATATTTAGGATTACATTATTTTGTGCATTTCTTACAGGGAATTGAGTTTAATCGCCCGACATTATTCTTGGGCATTTACTATGCTATTATCAGATTACCTTTATAGATTTACAATCTCTATAATTTTGCTTTAATTTGAAATGGTTTCCGTAGTTGTTACAATTTTTGTTTTTGGCTATGTTTAATTGACTAGTTAATTTTTCAAATCAATAAATCTATAAAATGTATTTTTTTCAAAAGGCAAGCATAAGAAGAAAATGTCTGAAAGATTATTGGTTTTAACAAACTACACAAATACTACGTTTAAAGCATGGTCAATATGTTTATTATGTCAAAGATACATTCTTAATGTTTATAATTCGGTAATTCAATCTAAAATATTTTTTCACTTTATTATTGAATTAGTGTTAAATTTTAATAAAGTAAAATTCGATATACTCGTATATGTGTACATGTTCTAGATCGAAGTGCCGAAGACTGCTAACAAAAAATTAATAAACTTACATAATACAGTGGATATCTCTATAAAAATACAAATAACATAAGCTGAATACATTTGGCTTTATATTTGAAATAAATATTTAAATTATGTACAAAGGTAACTGCACTAATTACATATCAACAAATAAAAAATAAGGTTTCTAATAAAGTTTTCGAAATAAAAATATTTTTAATTTAGGTACTCATCTATTGCGAAGTAGCCTAATAGGTAATAGGTTTCTACTTGTATGTATTATATTTAGCTAGCTAGGTAATGCGATGAATTTTGTTGAATGAAGTTGGCAATAATTAAGCGACATCGGTCGTATTTTTAATTAATATATTTTAATTAAAAATATGTAGTTAAGTGTTAACTTATTAAAAATTATCTATTAGAGCGGGTTTACAGAACATTTGATTGGGATTAAAATTTTAATTCCAGTTAACTTTGACATTTGGCAGTGTAAAGTAAACGACAGTTAATGGCTGATTGATTTAATTCGAAGTTAAATATTTAATTCACTGTCTATAAATCGGCCCCTAGACTTTTTAACAAATCATTACAGTTATTAGTTAACTACAAAGACTTGGATGTGCAGTATCAACAGAATCTACTAAACCCCGAAAATGTCGATGTCGATAATTGGTACATACTACCTTATCGGTACTATAAAGAAATATCTCTTATATTTTCGATCCCCCTTGGATCTACCAACTCTGGCAACAAACATTTTAAGTAAAATTGTTTTAATTTTTCTTTCATATTACATTCCCAAAAATCGTCGTCTCGTTTGATAGTTTCAAATTTAATTTTTTTATGTCCAGTCCAAACTGCTAAAATGCATGTATCGCGCTGAGTTATATGTAGCTGACCTTGGATTTGAAAATACCAATCATGTTTTTGGTTTATTTTGAAAGTTCCAGATTTGTCTTTCTGCCAAAAAGTAATTTTCTTTTTTTCTATGGCTTCTTCTGGAGAAAGCCCTAAATTAAAAGCTGCATAAGGACACTTTATTTCAATAATTGTATCACTACCAAGTAAACCATCTGGTGTTGCCCCTAAGTAACAAATATCTGTATCAATAAACAATCCACACGGCTCAACTTTTACATTTTTCAATATTTCTAATTCTTTTCGAGCAATATCTTCATAATTTTTACCGTGGATTATTGATTTTGCGGTTAAATTTTGTGTACCATAAAGCAAATTTTTTACAAGTTTAGCACTATTTGAATTTTTTCTTCTTTTACAAACTTTAGAAAAATTTGATGCTGTCAACAATTTACGTCTAATTTCTAACCACGTTCCCGAATTGCTTTGGTGTATTGTCGCTCTTTCTAGATTATGGATTTCCAGATTCGTTTTTTCCAGTTTGCGTAAAAAATCTTCTGCCATTAAATTATATATTTCTGGGGACATATCCGGTTTCTGACAATTTTCGCCGTAATCAGGGTCATTTAATCTATTAGTATTACCTTTTTCGCAATATTTAATTTTATTTACTTTCTTTAAAAGTCTTTGCCGGTGGATTTTCTGTTTTCGCCTAAATTCCATTCTATTAATAATTTTGTTATTATGATTTTTAAAAGAATGCCTAAGAGTAGAATGAGCCATTTTTGTATTGTGCGCAACTATCGCGGCAGTGCATCTAGCTTTATAAGAATCGGAAAGTGAGTAGTTTACTCGTTTTCCCCCTACAAACTTTGCAACAACAGAATGAAATTGTTCTACAATATTGCTGTCAACATCATATAAAAGGCTACGTGCGTGATTTGCAACACTGTAAATTATAACATTTATTTTGTTCAAGAACTCTTCGGAAATTAAATTTATAGTATTTTCAGCTTCAGAACAAACAAAATATGAAGCACATTTACTATGATTGCCGAATGAATGTTGTGGTATATTTAATATGTCATTACGTAACGAGATGGTTGCTTTATTTTTATCACTTTCAATTTTGCGATAATTAATGGCCCCTCTAACAGCACGTCGCATGCGCAAAATATTTTTGTCTAACAGTTTCCGTTCTATTCTATTATATGACGTGTTTGTTGTTAATTGTTTAAGTTTGTTGCAAAAATTTCTTAATATATGATTCCGACACTCAATTTTTTCCACAGTAATATTATTGTAAGGGCGTGATGTCAAAACGTTTTTATAAGTACTAGTGTCACCATCACCCACCATAATATTGTACTTTATGCCGTACATTTCTACACTTTTTTTAAATCCCTCCACTAAAATGTCTGATTCCATACTAGAAGAACTACCGAGGTGATTTTTAGTACAGATGTGAGGAATATTTTCAACACCTTTACGTCTACTGCAAAATGTACAAAATTTATTTTTTACCGCAGAATACAGAACTCCTTTAGTATGTAGCCCTATAATGGAAGCACAGCCAGATAATGCGTTGTAGATACCATTTCTGTAGACCCTTTTGGACCAGCAACCATCTACTGCAACAGGAACTAGGGGATAACCTTCTTCGTCCACAGAACCAATTTGTCGAGCGTGTTCTGCTTCTTTGAGAGCTACCTGACGCTCTTCTAGATTTGAATGACCTCCTCCGATAGACATAATCCCACTTACTGCTGCGGAATTCAAGTTCATCTCATCTTCTGGAGGATAGTTGTGTAGCTCGAATACCTCAAGACACATGTTGCATTGGAATATAAGTTTTGTCATCAAACCACATCTAATTTCCTTCTTGAAAGTCAAATTTGAGAAAGAACAACTGAATTGTTTTCCATGACTGCATATTTTGGCCAAACTTTCAAAAGGAAATTTTACATTAAAAATTCTATTGCCTTCCATTAATGCTAAAATAAAAAAATCATATCTTAACACAATAAGTAATAAAACATTAACAAACTTACTGTGTGCGTCAATTTTCTCTTTATCCAAAGTAAATTTTTCGGTTTTATGGTTAAAATTTTCATGTGAGGTTGAGGGAACAGAATTATCTTTAGGCTGTACAGTACTTATTGTTTCAGGAACGGTGTCAGGTTCTTGAAGATTTTCAGGGTTTTTCTGAAGAAAAAAAAAATTTGAACAGGTATTCTAACTGATTAATAGCTAATACCGAGAGATCATTTAATTTATAATTAGAATGGGCTATGAATTTTAGATTAGATTGGCAACACTGAATGTTGACATTTTGAATTGTCAAAGTGACGGTTCAAAATGTTTAAACAACGCTGCGCTTGAAGCGTTGCTTTGACAATTCAAACTGTCAACACTCAGTGTTGCCAATCTAATCTAAAATTCGTAGCCCATTCTAATAATAAATTTAAATGATCGCTCGGTATAATGTTTATTGTTGTTTATAACATTGTTTTTAAAGTATGAATCATACCTGTCTCCATCGCCATGCTACAAGAGCATCTGCATTTCCTTTATTTCTTTTGGAACGAGAAAGTTTTTTTCTTTCACTATTAGCACGTCCCATAATGTTAATAAATCTGCCATAAAAAACGATTGTTAAATTAGAAAAATCAATATATTGTAAACGGAATACAATGCGGTGCTTATATTTTGCTTACCCTGATAAATAAAATAGTTAATTATTAGGAACAAAAAATTAGTCTTTGAAATATCGCAGCAACTAAACACAAAATCACTGATTGAACAACACCAACTCAACAGCACCGACACCGAGATAAAACTGATTACATTCCCTAACAAATTCCCACTATCTAATTTTGCTATGCGGAGGCATTATTTTCCGATCGGTTCGTCGAGTTAGACGAAAGCATAGACGAACAATTTTGTGAGAACAAAATTTAATAAATAACTATTTTTAGATTATTTAATTAATTGTTAGTTGATTAATAAATCACAAAGTCTAAAATTTTTAATTTGGGTAAAAGAAGGTTCCGGAAATGCATGGCACCTGTTGTTACCCGGTGTTCTCACTTTTGTAAATATTACTCGTCTGCGGAGCCGATACTGCAATAATTGTAAATTTAAGTGTCAGATTATACAATCCTGTCGCCAACGTTTAGGGTAAGGTTTATGGTGGTCCATAAATCACCGAAGCTCCACAGAATTATTGATCGGGAAATCGCGCGAGGCTATAACTCAAGTATTTAAAACAATTTTTTAATGCAACCGCCATAGTTATTTTGTCAAATTTGTTCCCTACGAAACGGACTTTGAAAAAATTACATTATGCTCCCATAATTTGCCAGGCCAAATATTCATATCTTTTCATAATTTAACAGATCAATTAAACACATAAAGAAACAAAAATTTCAAAATCTTAAAAATCCGTTTCGTAGTGAATTCTTTGCAGAACGTCAATCTGAAAAGTTCACTCCGATAACATTACAAATGACGGAGATATGATGTCGGGCGATTACATTGAATTCTCCATAAGAGAAATAGTGAGCGAAGCCCCTTAAATAGTTTCTATTCATGTTTATTTAATGAAGTAATTTGATTCCAAATGATTCCGTTCATATGAACATTTAGCAATCAAGAAAAACCAGTGGTGGGCACCCGGGTACCCCGGGTGTGTAACGACGTGGTAAACGTTGGGTGTGCACATAAGGGTTAACAGATATTCTATACGTATAATACTAATAGAAGAGTATCTAATTGTAAACAACGATTAAGGAAGTATGCAACAATAAAATAAAACGCATAGCAAACCAATTAACCCTCTACTGCCCGGCTTATTATTTTTGAGAAAAAAAAATAAATGGTTGCTTTTAATAATAAAAATATGTCGTAGTTATATAAAAAAACGCACAAGTTGTATAAATTTTAAACCCCTTTAAATTTTAAGGGTATGTTACTTGGAAGTAACATTCTGTATTCATGGATAAACTTGCATGAAAGTAATAAGTGGTTATGTTGTAACATTTATTAATTTGTATGAAAAGCAACAAAACAGTTCTTAGAAGGAGTAAAACATAAATGTACTTTGCACTTAATACACATAGTTTGGATCAAGCCGGAACATCCTGGGTACTTACATCTACCCCGTTTTTCTGCGTAGTTTGGCCAGTGTCCGACTTGATCCTTTCTAATGTCTTTTTCATTTCAAATTCATTATATTATTTTTTTTCATGCCACAAGATTCACAGTCGCGTCTATAAAGTAGCCACGCGATCACAACACAGAGATCCATTAGGTGGAAGTAAATTTTTAGATACCACTTCCTACTTCGAATTAATGTTCTGTATAAAGCTAACAATGCATCCATCAAATCAACACCACCCATAAACTGGGATCAGGGAAACAAGGAACATCAATTCTACTTTTTGTTTTTGAATTCCACCTTTTCACATTTTTCACTGGATGTGCCCCTGCAAATGTGCTGAGAATGTGCACTGCTTTGTTATCAAACCATTTGACACAAATAAGGTTCACTCCGTCTACTGTTGTTCTCTGTTCAGCAAAAGTCCCTCGCCCTTTTCGGCTCATTTCTTTATCGCTAATGAAGTTGCAACCTTGTAGGTGATACCTTGTATTCCTCTTTTTTCAAGTGCAACTTGTAGATAAATACTGTTGAACCAGTTGTCATAATAAATTTTATAGAACATGTTTTGTGGAATGATTTTTGCCAACTTCAACACAATGTTACCACTTGCGCCGACATCTGGAAGACCTGGATCAGGTTGAATTGCACCAGTGTACATTTCCCAGTTATATACCATCCCTTTGGAGTCATACATAACAAAAGCTTTGAAACCCCATTTCTTAGGTTTTGATTTGAGA
Organism: Amphimallon solstitiale; assembly: GCA_963170755.1. NCBI lineage: Eukaryota > Metazoa > Arthropoda > Insecta > Coleoptera > Scarabaeidae > Amphimallon > Amphimallon solstitiale. Next base: position 52,964,561 of record OY720677.1, read on the forward strand.
TATTGCTTCAAACTATGTCGCCCCTTGAAGGGGATCATCTGTTCATCAACGCAATTTTTTCAGTCATTGATATTTCATTAAATTTTTTTACAACGCTATCCAAAAAAGGTCTTAGTTTGAATAATTTGTCTGTTGAATTATTGTGGGTTGCGTTATCATTGAAGTGTAAATTGGATTTGATTTGTTCCCATCTATTTCTGGACATACACTCTGATACTCTGTTTACTTCTGTTTCTTTTTGCCAGTACATTCTGGCATTTGGTAAGCCGTACATTGACATCATAAAACAAATGCCTATAAATTTTTCTAACTCTGGAACAGATAGGGCCAAAGGTTTTAGTACACGCATATTTATTTGATTCTTCCACCATAAGATCTAAAAGGTCCTTGTCTATCATCTTACGAAAATAACTCAGGGGTGTCAGAGGCTCTTCTGGCCCATTTGGCATAACGTCTTTCCAGGGTTGAGTTGGACAACATTGCTATACTTTCTGTTGTTTCCAAACAACTTTTGTTTTTGTAATTTTATGTTTTTTCTTGCTTGTTCCTGCTTGTGGTTCATTATTTGGAACATCTTCATCACCATTTTCATCCTCTACAAGTTCATCTTCTTCAGTTTCATCTTGTTCAACTTCATCTTCTACAACTTCATATTCATTTTCTTTTGGTCCTCAACTGCTTTTATTCATCACAGAATCAGCATTATCTTCCTCATGAACATCTTCATTCTCAGGCACTTCCGAAATATTTCTCTCTATCACAACATCTAATTCGTCCGAATCACTGTCAGATAGATCTGACATTTCAGAATCATTTGGATTTTGCAAAATTTTTGTGAGATAATCAGGATATTTATTTCTAGAAGTGTTTCCATAAAACGTGGACGTATTCATGGTTGCCTGAAAAAGATTACCGTAAATGCCCGGCGTAACGTGAAAGTAACATACTTCATTTATGCGTAATTTTGTGTCTAATTTGACAAAACTGGTAAAATGTTCTATTGAGAAACTCTATTATATCTAAATAATGTAAAATATAATTTTTATTTTGAATTACTTACCAAATGAAACAAACAAATAAATTGTTTTGCCGCCACACTCAACCAGTCATATAGAAGTTAACCTTGCAGAAACAAATCGCATTTACTTGTAAAATTTCTCAACAGGTGGCGACTGCTGTACACGTATTATGATTTGTGTGTTGTTACTTGAGACACTGCCATCTTTACTGTACAAGCCGTGCTGAGAAATTTGGCAACAGCGAGTTGAGAAGCAAGCGTAGGCCGACTTTTGCCGACTGGTCTGATACCAGGCTGTACGCTACGAGACTGAGAAACTTAAATTACGGGGTGGAAGGTTTAATAAAACAAAATTTCACATAAACATAGCTTTTAAATACATATAAAATATACATAGACAAAAAATACATTTAAATTACTGGATTATTATTGACGTCACAGCTAGAAAAAAGGAATCCACCTATTTTTTAAAAGTATTTAATTTCCTTTTTTTATGAGATTTTTCTTGCATGTCATTATCTACGACTTTATTTCGACAATTGGTTGATTTTTCTGCCTTTTTTCTACTTTTGCATTATTTCTGTTTTTGACAAAATTATTGAGCAAAATATTGCTAAAAATCGAGGAGACCATTTGAAAAATTGTTTCATATTTTTGGCCGCAAACGCAACTACTTACATAATCTGTCCAACAATCACCTGCTTTTATACTCATAACAGTCAATGCAACTAACAATTCCTTTTGCTTAGTACAATGTAAAAATTTTGTTTCCAATTCAACATCATTAATTAAAAATTCAAAAATGGAACACATGTGAAAAAATAAAATATTTACACAATCTGTAGCAACAGAAAGACCTCCTCGTTGCAAAAAATTAAAATAATCATTTTCAGTAAGCCTTTGCTTTCAGTTAAGATCGAAACACATAAATTGCAATCTAATTTTTTTGATACGGAATGTGCAGCATATCCGCAAACATACATTTTAGCTGATTCGTCAACATCACATTTTTCCAAATAATCAGTAAAATAATGTTGTATTATTTATTTGTTCTACTTACAATTATTGAGGTTTTTGTCCGATTTTTTAAAGCTTGGAAGTATCCAACAATTTGAGGTTATGATGCACCGACAGTCTGACACACAAACTACTATTCGTTAAACGATTATTTATTTGAAACATTTACCACGCGTTTAACACTAGAAAATACCGGCAAATATTTCTTCAACCTTTATAATAAGTTTCACTTTATTTTAAATAAAATTCGGAGGTATTACACGCTGTATCGTTACCGCGTTACCGCTTGTTGACGATATGATATGCCTACGTGCAACGTTGCCAAATATCTCTCTTCATGGCTTGCAAGAGTAAAGATGGCAGTGCTTGAGAGTAACAGCGGGAATAAAAACTAAAATGTTGATAATAACTAAGAAATAAATTCAAATAGCCAATGTTACGTTCACGTAACGTGGGGCAGTAGAGGGTTAAGAAAATAAAAACCATAGTTGGATCGTGAAACTTGAAAACACCGTATAAATGAAAATATATGTAGCTATACTAACACACGATTACCTAAAATCTTATAGTAATAGACATATTTCGCTACCTAGATATTAGAAACCAGCCGAAAATGCACTGGCATCGCTTCGCTCCGACACTGGTATAACAGAATTGACAATATGTCGTAGTAAGGCGATGAAACACGTTTATTAATACGATGGTATATAAGAAACATTTATAATACAATGTAGTATAAGCTACATACCCATTGCGCCAGAAATGGGCCTCATCGCTAAACAAAATTTGCCTCGAGAACGTCGGATCTTCTTGGAACTTTTCAAGAGCCCATAGAGCGAAGCGATGTCGCTTGGGCAGGTCGAGCGGCTTCAGTTGTTGCACAAGCTGTATTTTGTACGATTTCAATTTAAGATCTCGACGTAAAAGTCGTTCCATACGTCAGTCCGAGTTGCTGCGAACGGCGCCGAATCGACTCTCCACGGTTTTCGTGTACACTCAGCTACGGCCGCTATATTTTCTTCACAGCGTGCTGGACGTGGTCTATTCGGTCGAATATTATCCAATAATGAATGCTGGGTCTCAAAATGGGTGATGGTGTTGCGAATAGTACGCTCAGTAGGCCGATTATGTTGACCATAAGTTGAGCGAAGTGCACGAAACACATTCCTCACAGAACGTGAATTTTCGTAATAAAGTTGAACGATTTGTAAACGTTGTTCAGGCGTAAGTCTTTCCATTATGAAATGCCAAACAATACTAAACAAAAATAACATGACAGCATGACAAGACTCACACGTGATCTGTCAAAAAACGGCTATTGAAAAAAGTATCTCTACTTGAATCACCCTATATGTACCTATACTAGCACACGATTACCTAAAATCTTATAGTAATACACATATTTCGCTACCTAGATATTAGAAACCAGCCGAAAATGCACTGGCATCGCTTCGCTCCGACACTGGTATAATAGAATTGACAATATGTCGTAGTATGCGATGAAACACGTTTATTAATACGATGGTATATAAGAAACATTTATAATACAATGTAGTATTAGCTATATGTTTATAATACATTATAAAGAAATAAGCTGTAATTTATAGAACAATAAGGAAATTATAATTGAAGATGTATGTAATAGGTAATGAATGTTCAAAAATTCAGTATCTTTAACGGGTAATTCAAAGAGGCAGTGCCATTAGGCAAACACCGCAATACCCAAAACTTCCAGAAATACGGTTGTTTGACGGAAAGAACAACTACAGTTACTAGGCAACAGATAGATTGCACGAACGCTTTCCATAAGAAGAGTAACGCTATAAGAAATGTGTTCACTGAAACATCAAACTATGCATGTAACACATATGCAATGTAAGTCTACTGTCATATTTTATACAAAAATATTTTTGAATTTGACCGACAAAGTAAATCACAAATACCGCAAAAGCATAATTGAGAATGTGTGTTAAATTGACATAATAATAATAATACTAACCAGAACAGCTGCTCGAACCAAATATGAAATTTAGCAGATCTGTTTAATTTAATCGGCAGTCACATTTTTATTGCAGGTAGGGCAAGCATCCCCACCATCAAATCTGGCATCTTCAATCCATCGGTGAATGCAGGCATTACAAAAGGAGTGCTTGCAACGAAATCATCCCTTGTAATTGGCTTCAGGCAAACAGGACACAAAAACCCCTGTTCCCTCGAAGCTTGGATGGTCCGGTGTACATAAGGGCAATGATTGCCACGAGTGCAGGTTCCACTTAAAAATCGATAGCAAACGCCCGGCAGCTGTAGCGTTCTATATAGTTCAGCAAGTAACCGGGGACTGCGGTGACAAGTCCGCTTGTAATTAAGAGGCCACCGGACGGCTTGAATTACGGATTTCCTTTTTTCCAGCTTATTTCTGCATCAAATCGAAAACGGTTTTCACAAACATGTTTAAAAAGTAATACTGAATATGTGTATCTATTTTTTTTTTCTAAAATGAACAAAAAACATTTTTTATTTCTTTATTAGTGACTAAAAAAAAAAAATTAAATGGATAGACAAATTGAATGAATTATTGTAGAATATTTATACCGCATATCAGCTATATTTAATGTTTTATAAATTGCTCAAACGTAATTTATGATTAGCAAATTTTGGACCGGGGAGGTGCTGCTCTCTGGCGAAGGCAAGGTGTATATCAATTTTCGTAACTTCATTGGCAACGTTGCTAACATAAATCTCGTGAGACGATTCTAAAATGTACTGGTCTGTACTAATCCGCATGCCCGCGAAATTGTGCACAAACGCGGCAATATACGATTTTAAAAGATCTGCATGAGTTAGAATCCTATGGTTAGAATACACTGACGTATGACGGCTGGCTTATAATAGACATGTCAGACATAGAGTACACGGAGACACGAGGTGAACGTTGTTGAGTAGTATGTGTTTGAAATACATATAATAAATAATAATAATATATAATACATATTTTGTATACATACGGGGCAATATATCTATATTTTTGCAATGGTATAGCATAAAAATCATTTATTAATATGCATAAGTATATGTACTTTCAGTAATCTTATACTTTTTATAAAAAAAATCATTTCATTTCATTTTCCAGAAATTTAAATAACAGGACCTTTTTAACTTAAACTTGATTTTGATATTTTACTATTTGAAAAACAGTACTAGTGTTACATTTGCTAACCATTTATTTAAAAAATCTTTGAAAGACCAGGTAAAAGAACATTATTCCGAATAAATGAGCAACAACTTGCGAAGAAAAGATCCATAACATGGAATTACGAAAGAACCTTCATTAACCGTAACGATGCAGAAGATTTTGTCAAATCGGAAACTTGTTGGAGCTTAAAAAACACAAACAACACTGAGTCTGCTGTAGTTAAGTATTTTCGATGTAATAAAGTTAAATGTCGAGGACAACAATGTGCAACTGGTATTAAATTAATTCTGGATTCATCCTGTGAAAATGTTCTCCTATTTCGATCGCAAATAAGTCATTCTTGTGATTCTATTGCAACAAAGGCCGGTACCGAAATGAACGACAAACTAAAGAACGAAATCAAGGATTTCTTTACCAAAAAAAAAAATAAAACCGAAAGCAATTTTGGATGTTCTTGCCCAGAAATATAATCCATCCAAATTCTATTAGAAAATGGAGTAAAAAAGAATATCATTATCCACGCAGATGCAACGTATAAATTGATTTGGCAGGGGTTCCCTGTTTTCTTAATAGGAACTGACCGCGATAAAAAATGTCATTTACTGGGAATAGCAGTATGCACCATAGAACGAACTGCCGATTTTCAATTTATTTTTCAGAAGCATGTTTACAGCGTCTGAATGTCAATACTCGCAGTTTAATATTGAATATGGACAACAATTTAACACAACATTACAACAGCATTGTCTGCAAATTTACGGGAGGAAAGCGAATAAACTTTGCGTTAAAAGGCTCACATCAAATGCGTTGTGAAGCTGCTTCCATTTCTTTCAATTCGGGTGGTGAATTTCATAGAGTATTACATAAAGCTTTGACTCAAACAAGTCCCCATTCTTATACTAAACGGTATATAAAAAAAAATTAAACAACGGCGACTAAAGTCAGTGAAACAACAAATATTTAACACCAGAAAGAGGAAAAGACACTCTGTAGTGACTTGTGATAAAGAATTATGGCCCAGAGGCTAATGAATCAGTAAGAGATGATTTTTCAATGGAGGAATACAACCGAAAACGGGAACAGTTCCTTCAGGATTTGAAAAAATCAAATGAAGGCATTTTGTACATCGAAAGTGCGACTAGAAGCCAAAAAACTTCTAAGGATAAATGAAAGATCTGTTAGAATTACCGCGTCAAACTTTGGCAGTATATATGCAAATTGCACCCTAAACCATCTTGTGTCAACACAATAAAAACATTGTTATATAATTCCTTCGATGGCAATAAACATACACGGTATGGCAATAGGAGCGAACCATTAGCGAAAGCTTTTCGAGAGCGATAGGATATCGAAAAAATTATTGACTGTGGTTTATTTATCGACAAGGAGAATTTCTACCTGGGCGCGAACCCTGATGGGATAATCGGAGAAAATCTTCTTGAAATAAAATGTCCATCCGTCTCACAAAACATCGATCCCCTAGTGGCCATTCAAGAAAATCAAATTAAATTTGCAACAATAGAAAAAGGTCAATTAAAATTAAAAAGAAGCCATGAGTATTACTATCAAGTGCAAAGTCAATTAGCAATAACTAAAAGAAAAATGTGCTATTTTGTAGTGTGGAATAAGCATGGCATGCTGGTGGAAGAAGAAAGTATAAGTTTGTGTCGGTGCAAAACCAACATGTTAAACTTTATTTTGTAGATATGGAGAGATTCGGATTTTTCCAAAAATGTAATGCTTCCCAAACTTGAAGAATATTTTTACATGTGCTTACTACTAGAATTGGTGGATCCCCGCTATACAAGAGGCCATCCAATTAGAAATCCCCCTAGAAAACAATCGTAGATTTTTATAAAAAACCGTGTTTTTTGGATTATTTTAAATTTTGAATACTAGTAGTGTAAGACCGCCGGTCCTATCTCCACCTCCGGAGGTGGAGGTCAAAGGTCAAAGGGCAAGGGTCAAAGGTCAAGGGTTAAAGGTCAAAGGTCAAAGGTCACAGGGTCAAAGGTCAAGGGTCAAAGGTTAAAGGTCAAAGGTCACAGGGTCAAAGGTCAAGGGTCAAAGGTCAAGGGGTCAAAGGTCAAGGGTCAAAGGTCACGGGGTCAAAGGTCAAGGGGTCAAAGGCCAAGGGGTCAAAGGTCAAGGGTCAAAGGTCAAGGGTCAAGGGTCAAAGGCACCGGAGGTGGAGGTCAAAGGTCGCCGGAGGCGGGGGTCAAAGGTCACCGGAGGCGGGGTCAAAGGTCGCCGGAGGCGGGGGGTCAAAGGTCAAAGGTCACCGGAGGCGGAGGTGGCGCCCTCTAACGCTCACTAACCCAACTAAGTGGCGCCCTCTAACGGCCACTAGCCAAACTAAAAATGGCAGATTTCTTGATTACCAACCCAACTAATATGGCGCCCTCTGACGGCCACTAGCCAAACTAAAAATTGTATCTCTCATCATTACCAACCCAACTAAAGTGGTGCCCTCTAATGGTCACTAACCAAACTAAAAATGGTGCCCTCTGACAGTCATTTGCCAAACTAAAAATTACATCTCTCATCATTACCAACCCAACTAAAATGGCGTCCTCTGACGGTCATTTGCCAAACTAAAAATTGCATCTCATCATTACCAACCCAACTAAAATGGCGTTCTCTGACGGTCATTTGCCAAAACTAAAAAATTGCTAAATGACGCCCTCTGACGGTTACCAGCCTAAATTAATATTCCCAGTATTGAATATAGAGTATATTTCAAAAGTAGTGTTTCACAATAGTATGATTTAGGATATATTATGATCATCACTAAATTTTACTAGAATTGTCAGATCAGGAAGAGGATCTATTATGCAGGAAAAAGAATAACAATAATATTCAATTATACAAATTTATATTTTATACATTTCCAAATCAAAATGTAGAGTATTATAATGTAAATGTAACACTTCAAGCATGTACAAGGTATTTAAGGAATTATCATTACAAGACAATAAAGATTTAATATTTTCATATGAATCACCCTCCATTTGTGAGCAAGCTTCCAACGTACTTTTATAAAATTGAATAAACTCAGTACTATTGAGCGTACTTAATTTTTTATTAATTAAGTCCCTCAGGTTGTAAATGTTGTTGTAAGTATCTTGGGATAGAACGATCTGTTGATTTCTACTATTCAGACGGATCACCTGAATATCTTTATACGTAGCAACTTCAATTTGATGGTTGGAACTCGAACCCTCAATTTGATTAAATTCATACCATTCTTCCAAAGTGAAGAAGATGCAAGCATTCACTGAACGTATTTGTATTATAGGTGCATAACCAGCTGCCGGACTCAGTCCGATGATAAGCCATTTAGAACCACTTCTGTTCAATAAATATGAGGATTGCCCCACAAGCTGCCTCTCCCGAACGATCGTTGCATCCTTAATCTTCAGAGCATTATCGATGAATTGATTATAATCGGATTCTTTTATAATGTCGACGGTTGTGATAGCTACAACAGTAGAATGAGGAAAATTAGTAAAAGAAAATTAATAAAATTATTGTATATACTACTCACCAGATTTCATTTTAAAGATGGAAACTTGTAGTGACAACTCGAATAATTAAAACTAGAATACTAATATATTTTTTTGTTCAAACTTTATTATACTAAAAATGTTGGTGGGGATATCGCTTGATAGAACGCAGGTGGGGGAATGATGTTCCTGGTGTGTACGGTTTCTAGGAGGCTTCTATATAAAATCAGAAATAAATATTAGTAATAGCAAATTATATAAAAAAATAGCAATTACCTTCAAATACGTCATCATTTTCTCCATTGATATCTCGATGACCCCAGGCAAGAGTATGCATACCATCCACATTAATATATCTTTTATCGTCAAACGGTGATATGGCCAATTTATTCTGCTCTACCGTGTGGATGGTGTGTAATTTTGATTTAAAGAGCTTTTGAGGTCGTAATATGCATTGATTGTTAAATAAACAGTTTTTATAGTCGTCAAAGCTAATTTTATCTCTGACAACATTTTTTTTAACGCCTTTAGATTTCTTAACAGTTCTACCCTCAACCTCGAGGGCATATACTTTGGCTCGCAATGCAACAAATTCCCTCATTACCTTACCTGCATTTTCGTCTTTCATCAAGCCCAGCACAGCTTTGTTTTGGGGTGGAATGTTGAAAATATTGTCATTCGGAAAATTTGAAGTGTCAAATTTTGATATATTAAGTCTCATATCACAATATATATCATCTGTTTCAATTTTTAATATGAAACTATCTGTATCCATGTAGCATAGACAGACCTTTTCAGCATATTCGCGTTTCAAATAATCATAGTAAAAATCGTACATTAGTGATTTGGAAAGTTCCAGCACGGAGAAGCCTATGTAGATAGGTTTATTATAAACCACTCTAAGCTTCTCCATCTGGATTGCAACAAAGTTCTCTGTAAATATGCTAATATTTTTAAAATTTAATTTTGAAATTAAACTGCCAGCACCCCGCCTATTACCTTTGTCATCCCAATGTGTAACCAATTTAACATCAACTCTCTTGTCTACATTCTCCATGGTTTTACCATAGACGGAATTATTCATTAACTTGTAAAAATCTTTTTCAAAATCATTGCGCGACTGCTGACGGAGGCTGGTATTTAAATTAATATAACTTTGAAGCCAATTGGACTGTTTAAATTCTAAAACGCGATGAATTTGAATAATTTTGAGTCCCGCATTTAAAGCTTGCTTTAAGTTTCGGTAGTGTATAACATATTTACATTTATCATTCAAATTAGCTATAAGCTTCTTATTGTTAAATTTTGAGTTGGGGGGTTTTATATTTTCGGGCAAAAAAGGTAAGTCATTATGGCTACTATGAAGTGTTGATGGATACTCGATATCTACTTCCAAAAAGTATCCTATTTCAGAATCGTCCGCGATGTTAGCTATATCTAAGTTTTCAATATCGTTTTCTGACAACCAACGAAAGTCTCCGTATGGTAGATATTGTGACATGGCCCACCCGTACAAGTTGTTAGCATCCCAGTAAACTAAGTATGACGTTGGACTACTCGCATCATAATCCCCTGAATATTTATTGTTAGCTTTGGCATATCGTAATGAAGCTTGTGCTAACCCTCCCCTAATATTTTTCTTTACAAAGTGATGCATATCAATATCCGTAAGTAGTTCCAACTCGATTTTTGTATACTTCAACATTGCATCCCAAGACAAACCTGGGCTGGTATAATACTGAGCAGGATCCAAACCGTATGTTTTATAACAAATTTGTCGGAAATTTTCGAAAATATCTGATAATAATAAAACGTCTGTTTTTAAGTATAAGTTTGAATAATCTAATAAATTTTTACAGTTAAACATGTTCCATACGGTCTGCGCGTGTTTATAATCAGCATCGCTTATATGTTCATCTGCTAACGAACTATAAAAGGCGTCTTTTGGTGGTAGAGTCGATTCGTACAAACGTTCAAAAGTATTTAAATATTCGTAAGGGAAAACACCTTTTCGTCGTACTAAATTAAATTGCAAATCATTGGGAAAGTGAGATCTAACATTATTTAAATCCGTAGGAGATAGATTATTAGCTAGTTTATCTAGAGAAGCTGCCATAAATCTAAAAGAATCTAAAAAACGTAATTTAAGAGATATATTCCTCTTCGCGCCCGTTTTATCTGTATATTGATCGACTATCACGTTTTTACTGAAGCTAATATATTTTTCTTTGTTAATTGGTATTACGTCAATATCTAGGTCGTCATCAGCCAAATCTTTAATGAATAGATGACTATCGTAGCCACTTAGATTATGGGTATATATTGGGATGAATTTAGGTATCTTGAAATTTAAATTACAAACAGAGTGAGCTGCACCTCTAAATTTTCCTGTAATGTGACAGTGATCTCTCACCTTATCTCCGTCGAGAGATTTTTCACAAATGTGACAGATCACTGCATTATTAAATATCATACTTTCACTTGACGTTAATTTAAGCATCGGAACGACATTTTTTAGATACTTGTTGTATATAGATTTGACATCTTCAACTAGTCGCGAAATAAATACTTTTGGACAATCCGAACCGACATATGACACGAATTTATTTAAACTTGAATCATGCGCGCAAACGATCTGATATGCAAAGCTGAATGGAACATGTTTTTGTATATCGCGAGTGTATGAAACGCTTGGATCACTGCTACATGATTGAACTTGTTGTAATAAACACTCGAAATCACAATATATTACAAAGTTGGCCTTTAGCTTTTTATCAAAATTATTAAAACGCAATTTATTTTCAGGCAACATATCACCTGTTTTAGTTTTTTTAAGATTAGTTGAAGGTAGAACTGTACATACCCTATTGCAATCAAAGTTTTGATGTTGTTCCAAGCTGGCTTGAGTTTGGAAACGGTTGAAACAACCGTCACACAAGTGTATTTTATGTTCATGAGTGCTAATCTGAGATGAAATTAGCTTTGACAGACTTTTAATTAAAACATAATGCGACTTTTCTCCGTTTTCAATTAATAGTAAATTAATGTGCACATCCATACGATTATGAGTATAATAAATTGGCCCTACAACATTAATCTTGTCACATGTGGAATCAAATGCCAGGCCATATACATTAATAGAAATATTATTCAGTATTTCTATTTTACTGATATCATGTAGTTTGACCGGGAATTTAATGTCCTTTAAGTTTAATATTGTAGAATAATGCGGATAGCTACTTACTCTATCACTATTTTTGCCAGCAGGATGGAGTGCTGCAGTTATACACCACGCAAGACATTTATCGTCTGAGTTCATTATATTAATACAGGCATTCCTTTTTTTTATTGAAGTCGGTAGAACTATATACGAGGAACCGCTGATTGGGTCAAATAAATTTATATTAATTTCTAAATGTGATACCGAAACAAGACTCCAACCAGACTGATTCCCCATAAATTCTTCCGACTTTGTTCTGATTATGTCACACAACTGATCATAAATATGATGTACATCGCTAGATATCGTTATAACAGTGTATCGAGTGTTAAATGATTTTAGACTGGTTATTTGATCCTCACATTGTGGTTTAATGTAGTGAGCAAATAACTCAATCTGCACCTTGACACTCGAATCTAACCGTTCAATCGTATTTATGATCAGTTGGCACGCTTTATTTTTTAAATTGTTCAATGTAGATATGATATCTACATTTTCATTGATAAATAATCTATAAGACGTGACGCGATGTCTAAAACTGGTGGCAATCTCAAACACTCCATCCTCCAAAGCAATAGCAGTGTCAGATACGTGCTGCTGTGACCTGAGATGTCCCTTGTATAATAAATTACTAGAGAAGCTCAGACCACAGCATTCGTACCTTACCTGAGGTTTCAAAACATCTTGTCTGGCCTTCTGAGGTTTTGGTGCTTCTACTCTAGGCTTTTTGATAGTCGTATCTGTTGATGTGGAAGCGCTCCCAGCATTCATCATCTGATGCGTTCTCTTCAAATGACGAGTTAAATTATCCTTCCTCGTGAAAGATGACTGACATATTTCACACGTAAAGGCTTCTTTATTTAGACATGGATGTCTTTTAAAAGCATCTGTGCGTGCAAAAGTTTTACCGCAATTACCACAGTCCATTTTAAGCTAAAATTACAACACTGCTTTAACAAATGGTCTACATTCATAAATTCGTGTTATTTACGCGGAAATATAATTTAATGAACAACTTTAAAATAAGAATCCATAATATTTTTGTTTAATACCGCAAGAACATTAAAAACATTAAAAAACGCATATGGCGCAGCTCATTCTATGAGAAACAAATTAAAAATAATTAATATAATAAATTTAATGCAATAAAAAGCTATTGAAACATAATTTTTAATATATCGAAATTGCCTATTTATTTGAAAACTCCTCGTATATCAATTAATATAAAATACTAATTATAGACCTGTATATATAAAAAATAATATTTTAATACATGAATGATCCCCATATATTTAACTAAAAAATACTCTTATTATTCAGAATTATTTAAATTATTGAAAAAATATTTAAAGAGTTATATAAAAAATAAACAACTTAATATTATGCAAATTTACAGGTTTAAACATTAAAAACGCATATGGCTCAGTTCATTCTATGAGAAACAAATTAAACATAATTAAGATAATAAATTTAATGCAATAAAAAGCTATTGAAACATAATTTTTAATATATCGAAATTGCCTATTTATTTGAAAACTCCTCGTATATCAATTAATATAAAATGCTAATTATAGACCTGTATATATAAAAAATAATATTTTAATACATGAATGATCCCCATATATTTAACTAAAAATACTCTTATTATTCAGAATTATTTAAATTATTGAGAAAAATATTTAAAGAGTTATATAAAAATAAACAACTTAATATTATGCAAATTTACAGGTTTAAACATTAAAAACGCATATGGCTCAGTTCATTCTATGAGAAACAAATTAAACATAATTAAGATAATAAATTTAATGCAATAAAAAGCTATTGAAACATAATTTTTAATATATCGAAATTGCCTATTTATTTGAAAACTCCTCGTATATCAATTGATATAAAATACTAATTATAGACCTGTATATATAAAAATAATATTTTAATACATGAATGATCCCCATATATTTAACTAAAAATACTCTTATTATTCAGAATTATTGAAAAAAAAAATATTTAAAGAGTTATATAAAAATAAACAACTTAATTATATGCAAATTTACATGTTTAAACAATAAAAAAACGCATATGGCGCAGCGCATTCTATGAGAAACAAATTAAAAATATATACTTACATTATAAATGTAAAGAAGTATCACACACAAACAGTAGATATTCACAATTAGATTAGTATACAGCGAAATGTAAAGACGTATCACAAAGAGGTGTTCACACTTTGATTAGTATACGGTGAATGGTATCAAGTATGCTTTATTGTGAATATATATCAATAGAGTTAATGATAGAAAACGCTAATTAGTTGACGTTTTCACCTATATGACAATAAATAGAAAATATATTGTGGAAATTTTAAAATGATTGCGTTAGAAAGCTCTCGAGTATAATTTGTTATAAGTGAAACATTCCTTAAATGTTTCATATCTGATGTATAATTGGAAAAAAAAAAATTCCACAGCGTTAATTAGATACCTTGAGGTGTTTGTCTAGTTAGAAAGTGTATTTTAAGTCTGACGTCAGAAATAACTTTGAAAGTATTAATTAGTATTTTAAATTATTGCTAGAAAAATTTGTATTATGGAGAAAACATGATATTTCACGATTTGTATGTATATTTATATAACCTTAAATAATAAAAATAAAAAACAACTTATTTATATATATCTTCATATATTTATTTAGATTGCAAATATTTATAAATAGTCATAACATTATATTGTGTGCACATGCATTTTTCATTATCTTTATTATTATGATAAAGACAGGGAAACATAGTTTTAACAAGATTCGGTACATTTTGTTTACAATATTCCAGATTTACTATATCTATATATTTTACATATTTCTTAAGAAAATCATATTTTTGATGTCCCTTCACATATATTTTATTGTAAGAACTAGAAATGTTTTTTAATATCTGAGTAATCTCTTTCAATTCTATATATCCCTGAGAATAATTCAAGTTTAAATGATTTCTTTCCAGCCATCTCACTGTCCTTTGATGTTTCCTTGGTAATAGATGAAAACTTACAGCAGGTTTAAATAAAAAATGCAGACTTCTCTGACCATCGCTTATACTCATTTCTTTCGGTATGAAGTTTGGTATGGCAAATCCTTCTATATCGATGATGACGAACGATTCAAATCGCTGTTTGTAGATTTTATCTCTATGTGTTTCAGTCAAAACTTGGGTTAAAATTTTATTTAGGTTTCGAATTCTTATACGAAAACGTTGCTTATCAGCAGCACAACGGAACCAATCCGATTTTCTATCGATTTCATCTGTACATTGATAAACCGCCTCACCATCATCAATTGTATCTCTTTGCATCATGATAACTTGAGTGTGACTAAATGTAAATTTATTTTATAATCAGTATATATGAGGAAAACTTGTTAGGGGGTTTTAACATGTTCACCCTGAATTTATAGATGTATGCTAAACAGATATTATGAATATAGATCTTTATTTTTAAAATGTTATATAATTTTCTTAACAGTACCTGTTAATGCACTATATTCAACAATACAATCTTGTAAAATTAATAATAAACAGGAAGTGTTCTCACTAAAAGTCTCCTGGCACTCTAGTTCTAATTTTACATCGACAGTAGACGTTTTTAAAGATTCATTTTGCTTTGAACAGTCTATTACGTAAAGTGGTGATTCGTAAAATCTGTTATAGCTCATAAGAGGTCCACGAGTCTGACCATAATAACTAGATTGAAATTTTGTATACATAAGATATGCTGGGGCATAAAGCTTTTTGCTCATGTCTATATTCATATTACTATAGCGATAATAGTCTGAATTTAAATGCAATTTAATGTTTGTGATTGAAGAATGATCAAAGCTAGAAGCATCTTTTTGAAAATTATCTTTCTTGTTTTGTTGAAACGCTATAATAGCGTATCGTGGTTTCTCTAGATTAGTGCTAGTTTTAACAGGCCAAATATCAGTTTTCGTTGCACGCAAAGCTGGAAGTTCGTATAATTCCCATTTGCGAAAAGTTAAATATATTGGCTTATTGGTTTTAAGGTTGTTTAAGAGCTTTAAACGTGTCTCATCATTTACACTTATATGTGGTACACGCCACTCAATCTTTTCAATCTCGATTGTAGCCTTTTTTGTTCCATCATCTGCCTTATTTTGATAGCAGTTTTCATCTGTTTTACTTCTAATTAATACTAATTCTTGGCTAACATTAATAATAATCTTCTTGTAATCATTACAAAAGCCGAAATACATACTGAGCGGCAGACATGCATTGAACTTATTATTGGAAACTGTAGGCTGTTGTTCGAAGGGACACCACCCAGCTATTGACAACATACGACTTTCAGCTTCATTATAGGAAACTAATGCTTTCATCGTAGAACTAATACCAGGTTTCATTGAACGATCGATTTCTACACCATTAATTTCATATCGAATCTGATCAAACAAAAAAGCGTACGCATTATTTGTTAATTCAGGTTTACCAATTCCATTATCATCAGGTTTAAATTTCCCCTCAATGTATATATAACTCTCGGAAGGTAGTGTATAGACATCTTGATTTTGAATGCTTATGCGGATTTCATCATTTAAATTGAAATTGTGCGTTCTCGGATAATATGTGTGATATTCATCCTTAGTTATAACTTCATCGAATTGCACGTCTTGGAATATGGACAGCTTTTCCTCCATTTTTCACTTGAAAGCCTAGTGATTGTAGAAATATTATATTAGCTGATGTTAACTGTTTCAGGTTAGACTGTGAAGTGATCTTCTGTCGTGGTATTGTAGATGTTATATGACGATCATAAAATGAAATACCCATTATGCAAGTCTTTTCAGCTCTAATCTAACAATGATCTGTTCCCCACGAAAGTTTACTGCATCACCATCTTGATCGAGCAATGTTAATGTGATATTGTCAATACGTTTAGAATTAATAGGTAGATATATTATATGTTCCGGTGAGATACTGATTAAATACCCCGGTTCTACTTGCGGAGAAAATTCGTACAACGTGTGAGATAGACGACTATCATAGTAGGCTGATGTTGTGATATTACACTCAATTCTTATTGTTGCAACTTTTATAATGTTAACAGGTAGATCAGACTCATGATTTTGATTAGCTGGTAATAGTCTCCTACTAAAGCCCAACATGTTTGCTATAGAGTCTTTAGGTTCAAAATTTATTTCAAATTTGCTTTTAATTTCACACTTTATTGTATTATTGTTTGGTTTGAGTGATATTGTGTCTTTAGGCATCGCTTTCATCAAGAAATCTGCAATATCACTTATCTCATAAGATCCTGTTGGAATTATAATAACTTTATCATTATCATAATAAAATTTATTACTGCCCTCAACAATGTTGGGAATCGAATTGTAGCTATTGAATCCTATTAGACCCAGAACGTATTCATAGTGAGGATTCAAATCAATAGGCGGATAATAATCAACAGAAAGCACAGACTTTGTGCCCTTCAACGTAAAAGTGTACGACATGACTAATATACTAGCATATAGATATATGATTATATATCATTTAGTAGGAATTCTAAACATAGGTGTCCACAATTAATAGTGTTGAAACGTTGATAACGTTTATGATTGTACATTATTTTATTAGAACTTTTTGCATTGAAATATTCTATCAATTCCGGCGGAGGCATTAAATTGCCAAACGAATCATAATAATATATATTAAAACCTTTCTTCTTATAACAGACCCAATGTGTTCCAGGTCCTTTAATACTATCCAAATTAACGACTGCGCTTTCGTTTTTGTGGGGTGATTTTGGTAGAGTATCTAACATAAATACACCTCTAAAATGTTGAATATATTTAGCATATTTCAAAATATCATGATCGGTTAATGCTCTTTGAGGCAGTCGACTTATTAGTTTTTTGATGGTTTTAAGTATAAACCGAGACCCTTCTTATATGGCTTCATATATAAACCTTCACCTTTTAATGCAATAGTTTCCATAGTTTTATTATGTCTTTCAGCTTCTCGTAATTGTCTTCGAGCGGTCTTAGCTTTGAGTACTGCTTGTGTTATACCACTTACACCGCCTGCCAGTGAGCCGAGAGCGCTTAGCCCGGCGAATATTGGTATGAGTGGCAATACTCCTCCAACTTTCGGTATGGGGATTATTCTGGGGGTTTTAATACGTTTTCGACCTCCAGCTTCTCTGATAGCGACCTTAGCTGCCTCCAATGATAATTTCGCACCTTGTTTAATATCGCTTCCGAATCTTTTAAGAGTCTTCTTAACAGTAGCACCCGATATCTTTTTAAGCGGTTTCTTCTTTAGACCCATGCCTAATTTTCTTTTAGCTTTCATTGTATTAGTTACTAACCAGGCGGCTGTCTTTTCACCCACGCTTGCATCTGATGACTTAACACGATTCCAAGCTTTTTCTTGAAGTATCAGGTCTGCTTTATGTCTATCTTTTAAATCTTTATGTTGCGAATATGCAATATCGTGCTCCCGACAAGCTCTATCCAATGGATTAATACCGAGATCGCCTCGCGCTAAGCGTTTTTGGAGCTTTGTACCAGGTCCACAGAAAGAATACCCCCCTGGTATGTGAAGCTCTATAGGTAACTTGTTGATTAGAGAGTTCACAACACCTCCACCTTCTTTAAATGTTAACATTGAAATGAATTAACTATGTAAACGTCCGACAATTTATATATAATTCATTCATCATGAGATTAGTGAAGCAGAAGGATGCTCTTGAAATCCTTAATTTAGATTTGGATACAGACGAAAATGCTAAATTTCGGAAACATAGCAGTCTACTACCGAATTCCATAAGAGCACTACTTTGCGGTCCATCAAACTGTGGTAAAACAAATCTCATGCTATCCTTATTATTCGATGAAAATGGTCTCAAGTTCGAAAATATTTACATTTATTCTA
This sequence comes from Amphimallon solstitiale, assembly GCA_963170755.1. NCBI lineage: Eukaryota > Metazoa > Arthropoda > Insecta > Coleoptera > Scarabaeidae > Amphimallon > Amphimallon solstitiale. The sequence goes on from OY720677.1 coordinate 52,983,446, forward strand.
AGTCTCTGTATCAGCCAAAATATAAATTGTTGGAAAATGTTTTAAACAACGTTAAAGATGTTAAATATTTTCCTTGTAAGGAAAATGATGAAATAATTGATCCTACGGAAGCTGAGATAGATTCAGTTTTCATTTTTGACGATGTAGCGTGCGATAAACAAAACAATATTAGAAAATATTTTTGTATGGGGAGGCATAAGGGTGTCGATAGCTTTTACTTATGTCAAACTTATACTCGTATACCGAAACATCTAATTAGAGATAATGCAAATTTGTTGGTATTGTTTAAGCAAGATAATACAAATCTACAACATATTTACAATGATCATGTTGGTGTTGATATGTCATTTGAGCAATTTAAATCGATTTGTGGTAAATGCTGGATAGATAAATATGGATTCCTGGTGATAGATAAGGATAGTGATATACATAATGGTCGTTACAGGAAAGGTTTCGATCACTATATATGTTTGTGAATTATTGTATGGATATCATTTAATATATAGATGTATAATCGTATAGGTGACTTCAGTAAATCATGAATACCACCGACACCTCACTACTTGATGATGATATGTTTGTGGGATGTTGTGACATCTTTTGTATATTTTTTGAGTGTATTTTCTCACTGTTAGTAAACATTTACATCTAGATAATCTTTATAAAGAACTATACGTATTCGCATTATTCATTTAATATATGTCTGTCTACAAATAATCATGCGAGGACAAGCAGTTAATAGTAGAAACATAAATTATGATAAAATGAAGCGGGATATTATTAAAGCAAGTAAAGTTATAAAAAATAAGTATATGCAGTTGAAACTTAATCGTTCAGATGAGGATTATTTAATTCAAAAAATGTTTAAACCAATTACTGAGAATCTGAAAGGTTTAAGTACAACAATAAAACAGGAAACACGGACAATTAAAGAACCGCTAATGACGTTTGCCACCACTATGAAAAATAATGAAAAATTGTCAACTTCTACAGTACCCGATATGCAAATGTACGATCAAAACATTAACATGAATGAAGCTGTGAAAGAACCTCTGACAGAAGTGCATCCATTCGATCAACAATCTAATTCACTGTTAGAAAATAATTCGCACTCATCTGGCACGTCTTATAAAAATCTTAATCCATTACCGAGAGAGTTCGTACAGGGCTTTTTTGAAGATACAAGCAATGTATATGATACGACGTATGGTGTGACGTTTGAACCTGAAACAAATAGATTAAAATTGGGCGCTCGTGCATTATATCTAGATGGAAATGATATAATAATCAATAATAAACGATTTCCTGGTTCATATGGTCTCTATGAATTAATATTTAAAACTAGACCAAATAACTATAATGACAATGATCTATTACAATACTATGATATTTTACAAGAAACCAATGTACATCGCAAACAATTCTATTTGAAAAACCATTTGAGAGGAACTAGAGCGTACAAATGGGGAAAAATAATAAAACCTCTTCTCGCTAAAAAAATTGGATTTTCGACTTCAGAAACATGGTCTGGCGGACGTATAGGTGACATGTTAGTTGCCAACACTAATGCAACATATCAATATGTCTATTGGGATGATATAAATGAGCTCGTGGATCGTCTTAAACTTTTGAAAGCTTCTCAGGATTCTGGTAATGAAATTCATCATAATGAGGTTACATCTATCCTTGAAGAGCTTAAAGAATGTGGAGTAATTGAATAAATAATCAATACTCTCAACATTTTTTATCAGTATCGTAATGAGTGTAGACAAATTTGGTAGATATCTTAGCAGTAGTAAAGCTAGCGTTAAACGTCAAAAGCCATCTTTACCATTAACAGAAGAAGGTGATGTTGATATTGGCGGTAAACGCATTTGTCGTGTAGCAGATCCTATACACGATCAAGATTCTGTTAATAAGCGCCACCTATCTAGAATACTTGGTATAATAGATCTAAGGATTGATCATGTAGTGAATGATATTCGAATAAAGATAGATACCTCAAACTCCAAAGTAGGTGAGGATGTCAGCAATATCATACATCAGATGCAAACTGCTGTTGAGAACAGAATAGAAGTTGAACTTGACAATTTAAGAAGCAACCTTGCAACAAATGCGGAAGTTAGTGATAAGATTGGTCAAATTAAGAAGGAATTGAATGAGAACTTGAACACATTTAAAACTAATTTAAATAAAACTGTTAATTTGGATATATTTAAAGGCATTGTTAATGTTAGTGTAAATAATGTGCAACAGTCGATTAATGGGAAATTAAACCAGATGCAAGCTACTGTTGAGAAGAAGATTGATGCTAAATTTGATGTTTTAAGAAAAAACTATGCAACAAATTCTGAAGTTAGTAAGAAGATTGAAAAAATTAAGAATGATTTGGATGGTGAAATACTTGCATTGAAAAATAATTTAAATAAAGGCGTTAACTTGGATACAATCAAAGGGATTGTCGACGTTAGTGCAAATACTCTACAAGATGAAACTAATCAAAAGCTGTATCGAATGGAAAAAAATGTTGAGAGTAGAATTGAAGCTAAACTCAATGCTAAACTAGAAGCTATAAGAAAAAACCTTGAAAAGAAATCAAAGACTTGAAATAATGCAGTCAGGAATGAATTTTTAAAAAATTAATTACCATTGTTATATGAAACAATCGCGCATATATAAACACTAGATTACAGTCATTAATAATGAGCAGTATTAAGCGTGATATAGTTAATGAGTTACACAAGCCCACTCGAAGATTCTTCCCCAGACGTCGCTTCATTATTAGAGGTTTTGATGATTTGTGGCAGATTGATTTAGCCGAATTTATCCCGCATGCTCGGGAAAATGGCGGGTATAGATATATACTCGTGGTTATAGACTGCTTCTCAAAGTTCTTATGGACTCGACCACTTAAATCTAAAACCGGGTTAGATGTATGTAATGCAATGGAAGACATTCTTCAAGATACTCGACAGCCAAAAAATATACAATCCGACAATGGTAAAGAGTTTTATAATACCCGATTTCAAAATCTCATGAAACAATATAATATAAATCATTATTCGACATATAGTACAATGAAAGCGTCTATTGCTGAACGTGTTATTCGTACACTTAAGGGAAAATTATATAAGGAATTTACTATGAAAGGTAGCTATAAGTGGATAGATATTTTATCTTCAGTAACTGACACCTATAATAAAGCAAAACATCGAACCATTAAAATGCGACCTTGTGATGTCACCAAGAAAAATGAAAAGCTCCTGCTTTCTACTGTCTACAATGATATACAAACAATTGGAAAACGAAAATTTAAAATTGGAGATATCGTTAGAATTAGTAAATTTAAGGGTGTTTTTTCGAAAGGCTATGTTAGCAACTGGAGTGGTGAATTGTTTAAGATTGTTAAAGTTAAAGTTACTAATCCAACAACGTATATGTTGGAAGATATGAATGGACAACCAATATTAGGAGGTTTTTATGAATATGAATTGCAGAAAACTAAACATGGAGACGCCTATCTGATTGAAAAAGTTTTATGTAGGAAGGGTGGGAAAGTTTATGTAAAATGGTTTGGTTTCAATAATTCTCACAATTCTTGGATTGATAAAGATAATGTGTTATAATTTTATTTTATAATATTAAAAAATATGTATATATGACTATCTATAAATAAAAAATCAATAATTTTATTTGTTCTTTTATTTAATTTTTAGTTTGGCAAATGACCGTCAGAGGGCGCCATTTTAGTTGGGTTGGTAATGATGAGATGCAATTTTTAGTTTGGCAAATGACCGTCAGAGGACGCCATTTTAGTTGGGTTGGTAATGATGAGAGATGTAATTTTTAGTTTGGCAAATGACTGTCAGAGGGCACCATTTTTAGTTTGGTTAGTGACCATTAGAGGGCACCACTTTAGTTGGGTTGGTAATGATGAGAGATACAATTTTTAGTTTGGCTAGTGGCCGTCAGAGGGCGCCATATTAGTTGGGTTGGTAATCAAGAAATCTGCCATTTTTAGTTTGGCTAGTGGCCGTTAGAGGGCGCCACTTAGTTGGGTTAGTGAGCGTTAGAGGGCGCCACCTCCGCCTCCGGTGACCTTTGACCTTTGACCCCCCGCCTCCGGCGACCTTTGACCCCGCCTCCGGTGACCTTTGACCCCCGCCTCCGGCGACCTTTGACCTCCACCTCCGGTGCCTTTGACCCTTGACCTTTGACCCTTGACCTTTGACCCCTTGACCTTTGACCCCTTGACCTTTGACCCCTTGACCTTTGACCCTTGACCTTTGACCCCTTGACCTTTGACCCTTGACCTTTGACCCCTTGACCTTTGACCTTTGACCCTTTGACCCTTGACCCTTGACCCTGTGACCTTTGATCTTTGACCCTTGACCTTTGACCCTTGCCCTTTGACCTTTGACCTCCACCTCCGGAGGTGGAGATAGGACCGGCGGTCTTACACTACTAATACTGATACTTTATAAAAGCGTCTTAATCTATTTACATAAAAAATGGTGGAGATCTCAGAAGAATGTTCCAGAAATTAATCAAGCATTGGATATCATTGTTCCGATTTTGTATGCAAACGCTTCTTCTGCAGGTGTCGAAAGAACTGTTTCATCATATGGGCTTGTCCATTCAGAATTAAGAAATGCAACATTGCCAAAAATAGTATTTTTTTATTAATATGAAACACACAGTTTCCTTATGTTTATTTATGTTTTCTTTGTATTTGAAATTTTTTATGTAATGTTACTAAATAAATGTAAGACGAATTTCTTTATTTTTCTGCTTAAAATAATTATATAAATATAATAAAAACTATAAGAGACTATTACAAGAAGAAAACTCATGTTTTTTTAAATAAAAATCACATTGATTTAAATAAATCATAATTTAAACTCTGATTTTATTCAAATGAATTAAATCATCTCCACTCTGAATATGAATATAGGATTATGTATCTATTGATAGGTAGCAAGTGAACGTATTATTTAACAGTCATGAATAATTCTTTTTTTCTTATAATTTTTTATTTTATTTTGATATCGTAATAACTAAAACATTCTATCGGGCCATAATCTAATAAATTATACCCTTCTTATATAAATAACTGTTATTACACTGATTCTCGGATCACACATATTTACGCGGTATTTCGAAAAATTAAAAAGTCAAAACTATCAAAACAATAATGTGCAATGTGTTGAATGTAATATATTTTTGTTGAATAACCTTTCATTTGTTTCTTAGTTGGTTCGGATCGAAATTTTCTGCACCAAATTTTAATTTTATGTGTGTATTATCTATATTTTCCTGATTCAAACGACTCAATAAGTGCGCGCCCTACGTTTATCCATTATGCCTTTTTGTATATCAACTCGTATCTATATCACTAAACGCACGGAAGAGACGAATCGTCTCATTCTCCTAATATTTGGTTGTCGATAGTATAAATCAACGATGAATTATGTACCCATTCCCACTCTTTACAAACCAATCCTCGCTGTTGCCAAATTGCCACATCTGTGGCTACTTACAGCAGTCTGAAGGGGAGAGGGGTTAACGAGCATCGAAATATTTTTACCGTCCGGAGCGCTCTTAAGCTCGTCCTCGCACGGTACATGTAGATATCTACAATCGCGGATATCACAAGCGCCGCTAGTTTGGAATATCTTACAGAAATTAATGGGATGGACCCGTGAGCAATCCATTCGGTTTCAAAGATTTCTAGAGTAACCCAAACAGTATTCCCGCCTGAAATAAATAATATTTATTTCAACATGGCCCATACGATTTCTATTTCTTATACCGGCTCTCCTAGCAAAGCGATAAAGCAGTATAGATAGCGAAATATATATCACGTTAGAAGTTATTGTTTTGTATGTTTATACAGGGTTAGGCAATGAAACGGGAAGATTTCATAAATAATTATAATTTTATTGTTGAAAAAATAATTTTTTTGTAATTATTAATACATTAATGGGAAATAAAGGAGTAGCCATTTGATATACAATGTTAAAAAAAATATTTTTTGAAAACTACATCTGCTAAATGTCCTCCGTTGACACCTATGCATTCATGGAGTCGAGCCTGAAAGTTCTGCATAATTCTTCGCAGCATATCAAGAGGTATTGCTGCAATCTCGACACGAATTCGTTGTTTGAGGGTCGGGATTGTCCTGGCTGGATCATTTCCATACACTTTCGTTTTGAGATAACCCCATAAAAAGAAGTCGCAGACAGTTAGGTCGGGAGACCGAGGGGGCCAAGCGATATCCCCGTTTCGAGAAACGACACGCCCTGGGAACAAAGCACCCACCGCGTTCATTGAAATTCTTGCAGTGTGGCTTGTTGCACCGTCTCACAGTGCGGCCAAAGGCCCCTCTGTGCGGCCAAAAGTCGAAAAATGTAGCAAATGATCCACAAATTGGTATATGGGGATTTTTGGGGTCGCTGATCACGAATCCGTTATCAGAATTAGCAAATTCAAAATGGACGACCTAATATGGCGTCATGTCATACGAAAAAACTTATAAAAAATTAAATGAATTTGCTAATTGACTAAAAGTTTTTGTTTTGATATTATTAGGGTATATAATTGAAAATTTATTAAAAATGAACAAATTTAAAATAGTGGAATGCAATATGGCGATGTTACATACTAAAAAAAATCCAAAAAATGATTATTATATTTTTATTGAAATTGAACATGAGCAAATAAAATAATAAAAAGTTATATTGAAATAATATTACATAAAAAAGTTTTCATTGCCAATCTCGTAACAGTCACAATCATCTACATCTGTATCTGTCTCAGAGGCTGAAGAACTGTCAAAATATTGTTGTTCATCTTCTCTTTGATTATTTACAGGTGGAGGTGCTAGCAAATTAATACAGTCTTTAGACAAAGATTTGAGTGGATTCAGAGGTAATTTTCGACAACTGGAAATTTGAGGATCAGATGCTATTAAAAATCTTTTGAAAACATCCTCCATAGTTTTTTGACGATAATGTTTTCTTGTAAAATTCATGCGATAGATTTTAAAATATTTATTGCAGGCTTCCTGTGCATCTTCGGACATTTGGCCGATAGGTAACACGGAATATTTTATTATTTCTGGGCCATGAATTAAAAGTTTGTGAACTAATGTAGGCATGCAATACCAGGGATATTGTTGTACAATGTCTTTAGCTAAATTTACTGCATACTGCCGAACATTGTCTTCATTAATAGCATGACCACATGCAATAGTTTGTAATATAATATAAAAACGATATATAATATCTTCATCAATTCCTATTATTTTTGCAGCTTTTTTGTAGTTTTCAAAAAAAACCTCGAGCGGTGTTTCCATCGTTTGAAGTTCCACTACTGGCTTTCGGCCTGTCAATAATCAAACCCAATTCTTTTTTAAAAGCTGCTTGTATATTTTCTTTATTATTTTTTAAAGATGCTTTTTCTTCTTTTGTACGAGCCTGCCATTTTTATTGTCTAATTTGTATGATAAATGTAGTAAAAATTCAAAGCACCGAAACCAACAATGTAAAGTTGACAAACCAAATCGTAAGTGATCTGTAACAACTTCTTGTTCTAACATTTTATCTATATTATTAAATTGATTAGATGTACAATTACATAGATAGCAACGCATCGCAGATGTTGTATCAGTTAATGAATTGCACACTTTAGTATCAATCATTGTCAATCTCAAATCATATTTAATAAATACTTCTTTTCCGGCAATAGTAGTATGAAATGGAGTCAAATTTTTTATTTGTTGTTCTACATCATCGGTTGTTTTCTTTGTTAAATCCACAGATTCTTTAGCACATTGAATTTGAATGGGCCGACAAAATCTTGTTGATGATGTTCTTGGATTTTTCCTTTGTCAAAGTATTAGTATAAAAAACTTGTAATGGGACCAGAGACATAAAAAAAATACTTTCATCACTATTACTGTTTTCGTCAAGCTTCTGTGTATATTCAGTGTGCCCCGAACTACCATCGCAGCCCCACTTACAAAACAAAGTCAAATTTTTAAGTTTTTACTCTGATAAAATTTTTATAACTTCCATTTGAATCGAAATAATACGTTCCAGTGTGTGATCTAATAGTGGTTGTAATTTTACTTTTGCTTTATCTACTGTAAAAGAAAGACCTGAAGTTGGATAACATTGCAGTTTTGACTTCTGTAGCTTTTTATATGATGGCATCATATTAGATTTGTTTTCCAAATGGGCGTTGCGTAGCTGCTGATATTTGCTTTGTGATAATCCGAGTTCGATAAATAATGATAGAGCTTTGTCAGTTGTGAAAGGTATATTTGTAGTATTTGAGGATTCCAAAGATGTTCTATATTTTTTAGCTTTTGTAGGACTGCCTTTTGTAATATCGTCTACCACTTTAGCAAAATCAGTTTTACCTTCGGCCCGCAATTTACTTTTCGCAGAAGAAAGAAGTTCTTCAGTCGATACTGTTGCTCGTAGATGTTCAGTTTTTCTGCGCTTACTGCGATCGGAAAAGTCAGAAAAACTCAGTTCTGGTCGACCTGAAATAGGCTGTTTTGTATCAGATTTGTTTTTTTCTGGTTCATGTAGTTCAACGGATTTTAACAGCCAATCATGATTTTTTCTTTTAAAATTTTGCTATGTTCTGTTACTAGCATTCCATATCTTTTTCATCTCGGATATCAATTTTGATATTTTCAGTTGCTCGTTATTCCATATTATGTATTCACATTTATGTTTTTCGGACAAAAATTTTTCTATAATTTCATATATATTTTTCATGTCTTCTTTTATTACTTTTTTTATTACATTAAATAATACCAGTCTTGTAATGTCACCTTCAGCCATGGTACTGAAACCTAAAAAACAAATATTTATTTGTTAGTACACAGTCATACCGTACATAGGGTAAATGTATATATATATAAAATTGAATAGAATATTAGGTTTGTATTTTATCAGTTCGAAATTCAATTGTTTTCCATAAAAATGTCTATATCCTCTTTATTTTTTAAAATAACCATATCAAACCTTATATTATTGTAATCAACAAAAAATAAGCTTTTTAATGATGTCAAAACCAACTATGGTTTCTATTTCAAAAAACAAGTTTGTATCATAACTCGATAATCGTGAACGAAAAAAAAATATTAGCTACATACTTTTATTTGGCGTAAAATTATCTAAAACTTTTGTCTAAACACTTTTTCTCTAAAATTACTATTAACGATGCTAAGCATGTTTAAAGAAAATCGTAAAATTTAGTTTTCTTTGAATATCTAATAAGCCATGAAAGTTATCGGAGAAACAAAAGCAGTTTTAAATCAAACTCGTAAAACTGCGTATCTTTCCCCATTTAAGCGTTTTTCTATCTCCAGTAGTTTCTGAAATCCCAATGCTAAACATTCAAAAAAACTCACCCTGTATATATATATATATATATATATATATAAATATGAAGAGAAATGTCTTGAATTAGCGGCATTTAAATTAATTGATGACAATTACTTGCATTATCTTAATAATTAATGATTTTTAAGGAAAAGAAACACACCACCCCGAGGACTAACACATATGCATCAGTTTCGCTTTTACCACTATAACGTGAACACTCGTCAGCCCGGTCTGTAATGTGTTCATTTTCCTATCCTCCGAAATTTGTATATATATACAAATTTGTATATATATACAAATTTCGGAGGATAGGAAAATGAACACATTCAAATTCAAATTGTATAATATATACAAATTTGTATATATATACAAATTTCGGAGGATAGGAAAATGAACACATTACAGACCGGGCTGACGAGTGTTCACGTTATAGTGGTAAAAACGAAACTGATGCATATGTGTTAGTCCTCGGGGTGGTGTGTTTCTTTTCCTTAAAAATCATTAATTATTAAAATAATGCAAGTAATTGTCATCAATTAATTTAAATGCCGCTAATTCAAGACATTTCTCTTCATATTTAAATATATACGGCAAAGAAACAAGGTTATATGTGTTTAATATATACATTAATCACATATAAAATATTAATTATATATATATATATATATATATATATATATATATATATATATATATATATTTAAAAGGAAATAACGACCACTGAATATTGTATGAGAATGCAATTACGGGTTATATTGGTCAATAAAAGGCTATTATGTGCTCTTTTGTTTAATCCTCAATATTTCGTTATAAATCTAATAACATCTTCAGGAGGAAACTGTAATAAAGACTAACTAACATTTGAAACTAATATAAAAATTCACAACACTTACAGACTAGAGACAGCACATTGGCAAAAAGTACATATAAGAAAATTGTATAATTTAAAATGACATTGACCAAAGTGTCAATATTAATTAATATGTCAGGTATAAGCAAGAAAGTGTTGATAGATTTAAAAAATTAAGATATCTGTGTGCATTATATTTAATTTTAAATTTTAATTAACATAAACAGCTATAACAACGATAAAATGTAAGAGTAAATAGTACTGAGGTGATAGTATCTGATTTAAAATTTATTGTATCATTACAATGTATGTGGACCATCTCCATGAAAAGTCTGCTCTTATAGTTACTTTCACTGGCTAAAATTCCAATATTTTCGAAATCGAAATTATGGTTGGTTTGTTCTGTGTGTAATGATACTGCACATGATCTTTTACCAATACGCACATCACTTTTATGTTGTATAATTCTATTCTTTAACCATTGTGAAGTCTGACCTACGTATTTTTTATTACAATCAGAACAAGGTATAGAATAAATAATATTTGATTTCAAAAGCAAAGGAGTTTGTGTTTTTATTTTAGTAAACAGACATTTTAAGGACAGTGCATCATAACGGACCATTCGAGTGTCCGGTATACTTCCAAAACAGCCAACTATTGATGGCGTTGAATGGTTTATGTTAAGAATCTTACTATATCTTGTTATGACTGGAGTAACATCGTCAGAAACAGGGGGAGCTACGGGGTTACTAAAAACTAGCTTTCGTAGAAGTTGTCTCGGATAGCCATTATTTAGAAAAATATCAAAAAGTAAATCTAGATTTTTGTTCAATAAAGTCGGGTGACTAATGCGTGTAATTCTATTTCTTATTGCTAAAACTGTATTAATTTTATGGTTGATTGTATGATTTGAATAAAAATTAATAAAACGTCCGGATACTGTGGGCTTCTGATACCAATCCAACAAAACACTACCATCATCACTTCTTATTATTCTTGTGTCTAAAAATGGTATACTGTTGTTTGTCTCTGTTTCAACAGTAAATTGAAGTTGATTATGAAAACTATTGAATATGTCTAGAGTATATTGTATGGCATCAGAAGGCACTGCACCGATAATGTCATCTACATATTTAAAAATGAATGGTAGTTTAAATTTAAGTTTGTGTATAACAGCATCCAATAATGAATCCATGACAATCAGAGCCAATACAGGACTAATAGGACTACCCATTGGAACACCCTGTTCTTGTCTATAAAATTTATCTTGAAACGTAAAAAAGCAATTGTGACAAATGAAACTGAGTGACTCAACAAAACAATCTAAATCCAAATTACAGTGAGGCCGTACCAAGTCCCATGAATTGATAACCACGTCAATCACAAATTGATAGGGTATATTAGTGAACAGAGATAATACGTCAAAGGAGACTAAAACAAAATTTTTTGGTAGAAAAATTTCGTGTACCAAATCAACAAATGTGAAAGTGTCCCTTACGTTGTAGTCTGTCCGCTCTGCAAAAGCATCACTCAAAATATTTACCAAGGTTGTAAGTTGACGAACCAATGCAAGAAACAATGGGCCTTAAGGGGACATTAGGTTTGTGTATTTTTGGTAAGCAGTATAGTTTAGGGCAGACTGAGTTTGTAATAGACAAATGCTTGTAGGTGACATCATCAATAAATTTTTTGCTCTTGAGTTTTTATATTAGTTTATTATGGTTAAGTTGCAAACTAAACGTAGGATCTCTCACAACAACGGTGTACGTGTCACGATCCTCAAGAAGCTGGTTAGTTTTATTGATATAATCATCACGATGCATAGCCACTGTTACGTTTCCTTTGTCAGCATTCAGAATATATAGTTCTGGATTATTTTTAAGAAAAGTTTTTGTTTTATGGAAAATATCAAAATATTTTGATTTATCATTATTACGATGTAAATAGTTAGTAACAGTATTAGTGACTTTAGCTCTGATTATGTTACGTTTATCATTGTCTATTCTGTCAATGATGTTCTCTACATCTGCCAGAAGGCGACACACATTCCGAGTCGTGAGAATCTCCGAAATATTGAATTTAGGGCCTAACGACAAAAAATCTGAAATATCTGAAGGAATATTTATATTTGAAATATTCTTCAGCCATCCGCTATTATCTAAGAAAAATTTAGATTTGATTTTACTATTAATTAATATATTAAGTTATCTTATGTTTTCATTTTTTATGTTATTGAAATGTTTGTTATAGGATAACTGTAATCTGTCAAGAAAATTATTAAATATGTAAGGTGGTAAAACTCGAGAAAGTGTTTCTTTTATTGACTCTATGGACTGTGTTAAGGACCTAACATTTTTATGAACCGTTTTAATTTCGAAATTTAAAACTTTCTTGCTTAACCTGTTATTGAGTTTTATAGCTAAAGATGTAGTGGTAAGATCCTGACTGCTGAGAAGGTTCATGATGTTACCAAAATTCTGTTTTATGTGATTTGGGAGTACACCATTTCTTCAGCACTCCAATAAGAAAATTTTTCGATTGTACTTGTTTGCCAACTTGTTGTGAAGGGAATAATATTTCTTTAGTTTCAAAGTTATACCATATCCAAATCTTGTGGTAATATCTTCGTAGAAACCCATCTATGTGTATTTAAAAGGAAATAACGACCACTGAATATTGTATGAGAATGCAATTACGGGTTATATTGGTCAATAAAAGGCTATTATGTGCTCTTTTGTTTAATCCTCAATATTTCGTTATAAATCTAATAACATCTTCAGGAGGAAACTGTAATAAAGACTAACTAACATTTGAAACTAATATAAAAATTCACAACACTTACAGACTAGAGACAGCACATTGGCAAAAAGTACATATAAGAAAATTGTATAATTTAAAATGACATTGACCAAAGTGTCAATATTAATTAATATGTCAGGTATAAGCAAGAAAGTGTTGATAGATTTAAAAAATTAAGATATCTGTGTGCATTATATTTAATTTTAAATTTTAATTAACATAAACAGCTATAACAACGATAAAATGTAAGAGTAAATACTACTGAGGTGGTTAGTAAAATCTTCCCGTTTCATTGCCGAACCCTGTATAAAGTAATATGAAATTAAGCGCACCTAGTAATAAAGTAATGTAAAGTTATGTATGGCTAAAAATATTTATGCACTTTGTAACGAGTATGGTGATTGATAATAGCGGCGAAACTTGAAAATAGTAACTACGCCAAGCGAGATAGAAAAAATATTCAGTATTGTAAATGTAAAATCTTCTAAACTGGGTTTTCCTTTTATAACTCAACTTATACAAGTGTGCGGTTTAAACTGAGATCGGAAAACTGTAACTGCGTAATGCATAATTCATGAAATATCCAACCAGATCGCCATAAGTTTTATAAAGTCAATGAAGATAGCTTATTCATAAAATTAAAATACTATAACAAATGCCTTCTATGACTAAATTTAGATATAGTAACTAATAGCAAGTATAATACAAGCCGAGGCAACTGATATTTAGAAATGAATTTGTTATAATAGGGTTTATTTAACAGATATTCTATACGTATAATACTAATAGAAAAGTATCTAATTGTAAACAACGATTAAGGAAGTATGCAACAATAAAATAAAACGCATAGCAAACCAATTAAGAAAATGTAAACCATAGTTGGATCGTGAAACTTGAAAACACCGTATAAAAGAAATAATATGTAGCTATACTAGCACACGATCTCCTAAAATCTTATAGTAATAGACATATTTCGCTACTTAGATATTAGAAACCAGCCGAAAATGCACTGGCATCGCTTCGCTCCGACACTGGTATAATAGAATTGACAATATGTCGTAGTATGCAATGAAACACGTTTATTAATACGATGGTATATAAGAAACATTTATAATACAATGTAGTATAAGCTATATGTTTATAATACATTATGAAGAAATAAGCTGTAATTTATCGAACAATAAGGAAATTATAATTGAAGATGTATGTAATAGGTAATGAATATACAAAAATTCAGTATCTTTAACGGGTAATTCAAAGACGCAGTGGCATTAGGCAAACACCGCAATACTCAAAACTGCCAGAAATACGGTTGTTTGACAGAAAGAACAACTTCAGTTACTAAGCAACAGATAAATTGTACGAACGCTTTCCATAAGAAGAGTAACGCTATAAGAAATGTGTTCACTGAAACATCAAACTATGCATGTAACACATATGCAATGTAAGTCTACTGTCATATTTTATACAAAAATATTTTTGAATTTGACCGACAGTAAATCACAAATACCGCGAAAGCATAATTGAGAATGTCTGTTAAATTGACATAATAATAATAATAATAATACTAACCAGAACAGCTGCTCGAACCAAATATGAAATTTAGCAGGAGATCTGTTTAATTGAATCGACAGTCACATTTTTATTGCAGGTAGGGCAAGCATCCCTACCATGAAATCTGGCCGCCTCGATCCATCGGTGAATGCAGGCATTACAAAAGGAGTGCTTGCACTCCTTCAAGTAAGCGAAATCATCCCTTGTAATTGGCTTCAGGCAAACAGGACACAAAAGCCCCTGTTCCCTCGAAGCTTGGATGGTCCGGTGTACATAAGGGCAATGATTGCCACGAGTCCAGGTTTCACTTAAAAATCGATAGCAAACGCCCGGCAGCTGTAGCGTTCTATATAGTTCAGCAAGTAACCGGGGGCCACGGTGACAGGTCCGCTTGTATTTAACCTCGTCCACGCACGGTACATGTAGATATCTACAATCGCGGATATCACAAGCGCCGCTAGTTTGGAATATCTTACAGAAATTAATGGGATGGACCCGTGGGTAATCCATTCGGTTACAAAGATTTCTAGAGTAACCCAAACAGTATTCCCGCCTGAAATAAATAATATTTATTACAACATGGCCCATACGATTTCTATTTCTTATACCGGCTCTCCTAGCAAAGCGATAAAGCAGTATAGATAGCGAAATATATATCACGTTAGATGTTATTGTTTTGTATGTTTATATAAAGTAATATGAAATTATGCGCACGTAGTAATAAAGTAATATTATGTATGGCTAAAAATATTTCTGCACTTTGTAACGAGTATGGTGACGGATGGCCGATCGACGTGGACTTCTTAGCATTGCTTGTCGAACACGTTCGATATTTTCAGGGATTCGAATTGTTCTGGCACTACCACCTCTTTTTCTATGCGTCGATCCAGTTTGCTCGAGGTTGTTGACCCCCATTTTAATCGCATTGTCTGACGGAACAGGTTGGTTACGCGGTATGTTAAAATGCCGTCTAAAATCTCGACGCGTTTGCACTAAACTTTCGCCATTTTGATAATAAGCCTTAATTGCGTAACCGCGATGCTCACCCGTCCAACGCTCCATTGTAGACTAAATGGCAAGCCACTTGGGTCCCGGCAGGCTTGTGACTGTCTTCCCTACCACTTCACCGCGCGCTGCAAGCTCCACCCCAAATCTTCCCGTTTCATTGCCGAACCCTGTATAAAGTAATATGAAATTAAGGGCACGTAGTAATAAAGTAATGTAAAGTTATGTATGGCTAAAAATATTTATGCACTTTGTAACGAGTATGGTGATTGATAATAGCGGCAAAACTTGAAAATAGTAACTACGCCAAGCGAGATAGAAAAAATATTCAGTATTGTAAATGTAAAATCTTCTAAACTTGGGTTTTCCTTTTATAACTCAACTTATACAAGTGTGCGGTTTAAACTGAGATCGGAAAACTGTAACTGCGTAATGCATAATTCATGAAATATCCAACCAGATCGCCATAAGTTTTATAAAGTCACTGAAGATAGCTTATTCATAAAATTAAAATACTATAACAAATGCCTTCTATGACTAAATTTAGATATAGTAACTAATAGCAAGTATAATACAAGCCGAGGCAACTGATATTTAGAAATGAATTTGTTATAATAGGGTTTATTTAACAGATATTCTATACGTATAATACTTATAGAAAAGTATCTAATTGTAAACAACGATTAAGGAAGTATGCAACAATAAAATAAAACGCATAGCAAACCAATTAAGAAAATATAAACCATAGTTGGATCGTGAAACTTGAAAACACCGTATAAAAGAAAATATATGTAGCACACGATTTCCTAACATCTTATAGTAATACACATATTTCGCTACTTAGATATTAGAAACCAGCCGAAAATGCACTGGCATCGCTTCGCTCCGACACTGGTATAATAGAATTGACAATATGTCGTAGTATGCAATGAAACACGTTTATTAATACGATGGTATATAAGAAACATTTATAATACAATGTACACTCAAAAAAAAGTTTGTTAAGACAACTATAATTTCGATAACTACCACAAAATTTTATGATTAATATAGGGATAGCAACCTGACTGGTTGTGAACACTATACTGTTATAGTTGACAAAGAAGTGTTCTACTAACAATATAGCATTGTTGATGGAACGACAATACCACATAGTAGAGTTAACAAAATAAAATGGGGTTCTGATAACTATTTGTATTGTTCTAATAAAGAAATGCTTCTAGTAGCGACAAGCAAACTATACAGTGGAGTGAACAAAATGAAAGGGTTTTAAGAACCATTGATATTGTTGCGCCTACTAATTACCATCTGTAATACCAACAACATGAATATTGTTCTCGTTACCAAATGTATGTTTAGAGTCAGGAAGGTTTATAGGATATAAAAATACATGTGATTATTTTATCAAATTTATTAAACAAACTGAACAAATTCACGCTGGAAATACCAATAAGTACGTAATATTTTGGTAATATGGTATTTGCACATATTATAAAAATAACACTTATATTCAAAAAACACACAAAGACACTGTGTATCAATCTAAAGATTATGTAATTATATTTATGTGCAGTTGGTCATTATATGCCATGATTTTTATTTATATAGTACTGTCCGTCAGAAAGTAAGTAGAGGTGGTAGTTACTGCAATTGGGTAAAGCATTGAATTTCACTATATTTTTTTTTTCTGTCTTTGTTACATGAAATGCATGAAAATGGTCCTGCAAACCCACGGTTATCAATTCTGCATAGATCAAAAAAACTTCTTTTTGTAGAATTATAATATCTAATATTTCGGCAAAAAGAGGTAATTCTGCTATATCAATGAGTATGATATCGTGCTTCTTAAATGTTACACCTAACTTTTTTATCCACTTTAGAGTATGAATATAATCAAAATCACCATTAATGAACATCACATAGTTATAATCATTCGGACATATAAAATCTACTGGGCCAAATTTGATAGTTTCATCGAAACCGGTATGACAAAGAAGCTTATAACATAACTGTAACTGATTTTTAATTGCCAAGGTCAAAGGAAAATTTTTTTTTGAGCAGCTAATGTTGGCAGTAGTCTTCAATGGTCTATGCTTAGATTCAAACCTCATTGACCAAATATGTACCAACGGTCCAACCATCTTCATAATATGGGCATAATGGATCATATTATGGTGTTTGGGTTTGAGCGATTGTTTTAGTTTAACGGAGTAAATATGATGATGTTCAAAAATAAGCGATGCTAGGAGCTGTTCATAAACTGTTTGAATACACTTATCAAAAATGATTTCTAAGATTTGACGTAGTAACAAATATAACTGCCAGTAAGTATTATTTGCCGGCACCAAGTGTCCAATCATCAAACCAAATAATGAAATGAAGGTAAGCATTTCAGATGCAGACATTTTAATGCTGTTTTTTTTTAAATGGTCCTCATGTATTTTAGGTGGAACGTTTGTGTCTGACCCATAATCAAATGCTTCAATTTTTGAATTTAATGTGTCCAGTGTGAAAAGGTTTAAGTCGTAAATAAAATGGTTAAGTATGAGGGCAGTATCAAATATACATACCCCTTCCAAAACATCGTGCATTACGTCTACAGAAAAATTTTCAGTGACATGAAAACCGGAGACTGTGTTCCAAATAGAATCTTCTTTGATACCTGTCAAAGACGAGTTATTTAAAGCCACATGGTTTTGATAATTCACTCTAGTTCGCATCTTATCCCTGTTTTCTTGACAATAAACATTGCAATCAGATTTTGGCATCACGCATAAACGACAAAAATAATTTGCACTAAAACTTTCGACAAATCCAAGCATAGAATTTAGTCCCAGATTATCACCTAGACACAAACCTAGCGTGAAATATATAGTTTTATCTTCAGAACCACAATATTTATACCAACATTGTGTAAATAATTTAGTTCATCAATGACAACTTTAAAAATGGAATTACCAACGTTTTTTCTGTCCGTAGACCTAAACAACTGAGTCAATAAAATATTTTCAGTCATCGAATGAAACTCTGGTGGAAAACATGGAATGGATGCGTAAACACCTCCTAACTTACATGTCCCTGAATGTGATCCTAGCACATTGCCGGTTTCAAAATCGTCAAAATATATGAACAAAGGGAACACAATTTTGTCTTTAAATAATGTAAGTTTTGACTGCCAAAGTTCGCATTGAATAAAGTTTTCCTTAAATGAACTATTCATTAAGTTTTTTGTATATTCAATGGTTTTATGAAAAACATTAGGCAATTCAAATATTTTTTTCAAGTTTTCTCTTAATGGAATCAAAATACCTTTTGCAATTTTGTTGTCTATAACTGGGCAACAATTCTTTGTTCTTTTTCGTGTGTTCTCTCTAATCACAAATTCTTGAGGTTTTATGAAATAGCCAGATTCTCGAAAATATTTAAATCTTTTATATTCCGATGACAGTTCCAAAAAAGGATTTTGAAGTAAGTGAAAATAAAACTGTACGGATTTTATTAATTCTTCTTCACATTTTAATGTAGTTAATATTTTAACAATTTGATTTTCCAGACTTTTCACAAATTCGTTATCAAATAATTTTGATGTAAGAGAAACAATATTTTGTACTTCTGTGCGGGGGACAGCATTATTGGTATATAGTGAAGAGACAAATTGCAACACATCCTTGTGAAAGCCTTCAGAATCTAAAACTATTTAGTCATTAGGATTAACATCCGATTTAGCTTCAATATTTCCCGTACATTTGTCATTTGAGTTCAAAAATGATACATCTGGACTTCCGTCTGAATTGTGGTATCTGTAGCGATTTGAAGGCAAAGTTTGTGAGGCATTTATTACGTTTAAATTGGGATTTGAATGCATTTCTTTAACATGTTTTCTGAAAGAATTTAGACAACTCATAGTTCTATTACAGTTCTTTTCAGTGCAGGTTATGGGACCATCTTCAAAAGAATGATAGTGTCGTAGATGTAATATAAGCACTTTTACTGACGCAAATGACTGACTGCACATAAAACACAACATAGTTGAAATTAGAAATAAAAAACTGAAAACATATTTTTGACTTTTTCTAAGAAAGCAAGTCTATATTATCTCATTTAGCTGAGTGAGAAATGTATTAACGGAAATGTAGTTTTTGTCATATTCTGGATCATTTATTTCATATATATATGTCTGAATTAATTGCCAAATATGTTTACTTGGTGAAGGATATGCAGCATGCAAAACATGGTAAATCTTGAAACACACGTCCAGAGATTTTATAACGCTTTCCACTTTGTATAAAAATGTATCAACTGATATCATGCACACTAAATTATTAAAATTACCGATCAAGATGGACAACGGTTGTAAAGTGTCACATTTATTCACAAATTTATTTCTTTGTCTTTCTAAAGTTGCATCCAACTCATCCGCCGTAGGTAATGTAATAAAAATGTTTCTTGACACTCAATTTTCGAAGGTCTCCACTTAATCTTTTTAGTTGACACTAGGTTTGTTTGGAGTAAATACGGTAGAACTAAAAACGCGATGGCATTTCTTCCATCTAAAATTCGTAATTTGGTGTTTAATACTCAAGTAATATGAAACGTATTCCTTTACCTTCTGAATCGTCTGCAAGATGAGTCATAAATTTAGTAACATTGGGATCTTTAGATTTTTTGGCCAGTTGTAATATTTTTGTTGAAAATTCATTGATTTTTGAATATAAATTGTATTCCTGTTGCGGAAAAAGCGACTTGAAATCTAGTTCAAACTAAAAATGATTCATTTATTTACACACATTATCCTAAAATAGTTAAATTATACTCACTAGTGTATATCCAAGAGGTTTTGTAAGGGCAGGAAACGTTTTCAAATATTCAAAAATGGTGGACTGACTCTCCGAATACTATTTTAATCTCCTCATGGACGTTTTTTGCCAATGTTCGACTACAATTGGCCAAGGCTCATAGTTATTTTTGAACCATAGTAAAAGATCATCAACATTTTCGTTCTCTAGAGTATTTTCTTCGACATTTTCCTCTTGGTCTACACACTCTCCTAAAAATTTATCTGTCCTAAACTAGGCAGCAAAGCATTATTGAAAATTTACCTTTGTCGTTTGGATTGTCCCCCAAAATTCCTGATGTCCTCAAAGATCTCCTAACGTTGTGATATTTGTCAAAAAGTTTACCCTTCGCACAACGTTTGTATTTTCCTTTTACGTATGGCGTATAATAAGTGGCTAGTGATTCTTTAGGAAATAATTGTTTAATGTGACGTGCTAACTGAACGAAACGTGCTGTTGGGATTCTACAAAATTTAAAAATATACATTTTATTGTTTACTAATTTGGAGAACTATCTAGGGACCTTTTATCCGAGTGAATTCTTAGCTCTTCGTTGATAATTATTGAAACAAGATTATTGCGTAAAGTTGGTGTCAGATTATTAGTTTTTAATATTTGTCTCCCTGCTACACTTTTTTCCAGCAACTTCTTTAGATCCTAAAAATATATAACAAACTTTAGGATGTTACATGAGAAAATGTAAGAAAGTGAAGTATATTGGGTTCCTATTACATGATAACGTCAGTTATAGGTAATGAAATAGTTATCAGACATTAGTCAATAGTTTGCGCAACACACATTTACGTTATAAATTATGTCGGTTATCATGGAAATCATATACTTAGATATAGACATATTTTTGCACTTAAATTTATAATTAGGTACACCGTTTAAATATGTATAAAGTAAAAATGCATTTCGCAAACTCACTATTGTGTAAAATCTCTAACAATATACACGTACAAAATCATAGGTCAAAGGCTCCGTCCCCTTATTGTAGTCTCCTATAAAGGCATCTTGTCTCTTATACGGAACAGGTATTTTTTCTAAAAGTGTTTTGGATTAGTTATACGAATGGCAAGTTATATAATAGTGAGAAAAATATGTATAAGTCACAATTACCTAACGCCTTGTCTTCTACAAAGTCCTCAAGTGAGTCATTTAATAAGGAAGAAGAGCTAGAACATGAACTCAAGTCTTCTAACGACAAAGTCTCTGGTGATGACAAGACGCTTTGTACAATCTGTAGTGGTTGCTCTATTGGTTGAGCTTGCGATAAGTTGTCTAAAGTTGTATAGTTAAGTCCCGAAAATTCTCCTGTACTGGTAGTGGGGGTACTTTCTAGATCCAATATAAGCAATGATTCTCTTGTTCTAAAGTTTTTGAAATGGGCTAAAAATTTTGATCTGTCCCCAATTTTTTTTATCAGCTCCTTAATTAAATCATCTGTTAAATTAATAAAGGACTCATAGTCAATTCCTTGCTCTGAAATAAATAATTTCTTGTGAGTAATAATATAATAGTAATTATATACCAAGGGAGAGAAAACTATTTTTATAGCTGAGCTGAATTATACCCGAGACGCCAAGCGTCGAGGGTAATAATGAAAGCGAGGCTATAAAAATGTTCTCTCCCGTGGTTTATATATTATTTTATTCACTACTACCACATTTGTTTAATCTTTCTTCAATGATAATATAAAAAGTCGGAACGAATATAAGATATCCATGAAAAGCAAGTAGCTTTAGAAAACAAATTATTAGAAAATTAAATCAATTAAAAATTTCGAGCAGCGAAGAAAATAGTGTGTGCACCCCCCCAGATATTCGCGAAGAAGCAAATCAGGTGCAATATGATTTATTGCCAGAAAAATCAAAAAAAATTCACCTGAAGGTTTACTCAATCTCAGCCGCCTGTATTGTCAATTGTTTTTATGATCTACTAGTAGGAGAGAAAAATCCATTATTGTTTAAGGTATTGAAAATCATTTTCCCAAGCATCAGACGCGATACATAATGATGTTTTCTAGAGCTAGTAGTGAATAAAATAAATAAATGTACAACTGCGGAATACCTATTTGCGATCATTTATCTCACGTTTCACAATAACACTATGCAATATGTAAATGCTAAAGAAAACTACCTTAATGATATAAGTATAACGATATTGACTATTGAGTGCTTACCTTCAAAGCTCTCCCACAGATGAGATTAGCCCCATTTAACCAAATATTCTTAACATCCATTGCACATCGCACCAATCTCAACGTCTGGTTAAACTCGAATGAGCTTGCGCGGCGACGAAGTGACGCCAACATAACGATGTTCTATAGTTCCCCGAATCGAATGTATGGTATTTACAGCAAAGTCACATTGTACTTCTGATACTTACTGAATACTATTGTCGCTACTTACTACTTAAACTGTTGTTATCGAATTTTACAATATCTTATGATCAAGAGCATCTAGCGCGATAGTTGTGCCAACAATACAAGTACAACATTTTGAATATTGTTACCGCAAATATCCGAATCATCTATATTTAGTAGAACCAACCATCATTTATGTTTGAGTGTACAATAATTACAACAACTATACCAGTTTAGTCAAAGTTACAACAAGCCTTTTTTTCAGTGTAGTATAAGCTATATGTTTATAATAAATTATGAAGAAATAAGCTGTAATTTATAGAACAATAAGGAAATTATAATTGAAGATGTATGTAATAGGTAATGAATATACAAAAATTCAGTATCTTTAACGGGTAATTCAAAGACGCAGTGCCATTAGGCAAACACCGCAATACCCAAAACTGCCAGAAATACGGTTGTTTGACAGAAAGAACAACTTCAGTTACTAAGCAACAGATAAATTGTACGAACGCTTTCCATAAGAAGAGTAACGCTATAAGAAATGTGTTCACTGAAACATCAAACTATGCATGTAACACATATGCAATGTAAGTCTACTGTCATATTTTATACAAAAATATTTTTGAATTTGACCGACAGTAAATCACAAATACCGCAAAAGCATAATTGAGAATGTCTGTTAAATTGACATAATAATAATAATACTAACCAGAACAGCTGCTCGAACCAAATATGAAATTTAGCAGGAGATCTGTTTAATTGAATCGACAGTCACATTCTTATTGCAGGTAGGGCAAGCATCCCTACCATGAAATCTGGCCGCCTCGATCCATCGGTGAATGCAGGCATTACAAAAGGAGTGCTTGCACTCCTTCAAGTAAGCGAAATCATCCTTTGTAATTGGCTTCAGGCAAACTGGACACAAAAACCCCTGTTCCCTCGAAGCTTGGATGGTCCGGTGTACATAAGGGCAATGATTGCCACGAGTCCAGGTTTCACTTAAAAATCGCTAGCAAACGCCCGGAAGCTGTAGCGTTCTATATAGTTCAGCAAGTAACCGGGGGCCACGGTGACAAGTCCGCTTGTATTTAACCTCGTCCACGCACGGTACATGTAGATATCTACAATCGCGGATATCACAAGCGCCGCTAGTTTGGAATATCTTACAGAAATTAATGGGATGGACCCGTGGGTAATCCATTCGGTTACAAAGATTTCTAGAGTAACCCAAACAGTATTCCCGCCTGAAATAAATAATATTTATTACAACATGGCCCATACGATTTCTATTTCTTATACCGGCTCTCCTAGCAAAGCGATAAAGCAGTATAGATAGCGAAATATATATCACGTTAG
The DNA here is from genome assembly GCA_963170755.1 of Amphimallon solstitiale. NCBI lineage: Eukaryota > Metazoa > Arthropoda > Insecta > Coleoptera > Scarabaeidae > Amphimallon > Amphimallon solstitiale. Next base: position 53,007,620 of record OY720677.1, read on the forward strand.
ATGTTATTGTTTTATATGTTTATATAAAGTAATATGAAATTATGCGCACGTAGTAATAAAGTAAAGTAATATTATGTATGGCTAAAAATATTTCTGCACTTTGTAACGAGTATGGTGATTGATAATAGCGGCAAAACTTGAAAATAGTAACTACGTCAAGCAAGATAGAAAAAATATTCAGTATTGTAAATGTAAAATCTTCTAAACTGGGTTTTCCTTTTATAACTCAACCTATACAAGTAAGTGTGCCGTTTTAACTGAGATCGGAAAACTGTAACTGCGTAATGCATAATTCATGAAATATCCCATAAGTTTTATAAAGTCAATGAAAATAGCTTATTCATAAAATTAAAATACTATAACAAATGCCTTCTATGACTAAATTTAGATATAGTAACTAATAGCAAGTATAATACAAGCCGAGGCAACTGATATTTAGAAATGAATTTGTTATAATAGGGTTTATTTAACAGATATTCTATACGTATAATACTAATAGAAAAGTATCTAATTGTAAACAACGATTAAGGAAGTATGCAACAATAAAATAAAACGCATAGCAAACCAATTAAGAAAATATAAACCATAGTTGGATCGTGAAACTTGAAAACACCGTATAAATGAAAATATATGTAGCTATACTAACACACGATTACCTAAAATCTTATAGTAATACACATATTTCGCTACCTAGATATTAGAAACCAGCCGAAAATGCACTGGCATCGCTTCGCTCCGACACTGGTATAATAGAATTGACAATATGTCGTAGTATGCGATGAAACACGTTTATTAATACGATGGTATATAAGAAACATTTATAATACAATGTAGTATAAGCTATATGTTTATAATACATTATAAAGAAATAAGCTGTAATTTATAGAACAATAAGGAAATTATAATTGAAGATGTATGTAATAGGTAATGAATGTTCAAAAATTCAGTATCTTTAACGGGTAATTCAAAGAGGCAGTGCCATTAGGCAAACACCGCAATACCCAAAACTTCCAGAAATACGGTTGTTTGACAGAAAGAACAACTTTAGTTACTAGGCAACAGATAGATTGCACGAACGCTTTCCATAAGAAGAGTAACGCTATAAGAAATGTGTTCACTGAAACATCAAAGTATGCATGTAACACATCTGCAATGTAAGTCTACTGTCATATTTTATACAAAAATATTTTTGAATTTGACCCACAGTGTAAATCACAAATACCGCAAAAGCATAATTGAGAATGTCTGTTAAATTGACATAATAATAATAATACTAACCAGAACAGCTGCTCGAACCAAATATGAAATTTAGCAGGAGATCTGTCTAATTGAATCGCCAGTCACATTTTTATTGCCGGTAGGGCAAGCATCCCCACCATCAAATCTGGCCGCCTCGATCCATCGGTGAATGCAGGCATTACAAAAGGAGTGCTTGCACTCCTTCAAGTAAACGAAATCATCCCTTGTAATTGGCTTCAGGCAAACAGGACACAAAAACCCCTGTTCCCTCGAGGCTTGGATGGTCCGGTGTACATAAGGGCAATGATTGCCACGAGTGCAGGTTCCACTTAAAAATCGATAGCAAACGCCCGACAGCTGTAGCGTTCTATATAGTTCAGCAAGTAACCAGGGGCTGCGGTGACAAGTCCGCTTGTATTAACCTCGTCCACGCACGATACATGTAGATATCTACAATCGCGGATATCACAAGCGCCGCTAGTTTGGAATATCTTACAGAAATTAAAGGGATGGACCCGTGGGCAATCCATCCGGTTACAAAGATTTCTAGAGTAACCCAAACAGTATTCCCGCCTGAAATAAATAATATTTATTACAACATGGCCCATACGATTTCTATTTCTTATACCGGCTCTCCTAGCAAAGCGATAAAGCAGTATAGATAGCGAAATATATATCACGTTAGATGTTATTGTTTTGTATGTTTATATAAAGTAATATGAAATTATGCGCACGTAGTAATAAAGTAAAGTAATATTATGTATGGCTAAAAATATTTATGCACTTTGTAACGAGTATGGTGATTGATAATAGCGGCAAAACTTGAAAATAGTAACTACGCCAACCAAGATAGAAAAAATATTCAGTATTGTAAATGTAAAATCTTCTAAATTGTGTTTTCGTTTTATAACTCAACCTATACAAGTAAGTGTGCCGTTTTAACTGAGATCGGAAAACTGTAACTGCGTAATGCATAATTCATGAAATATCCAACCAGATCGCCATAAGTTTTATAAAGTCAATGAAGATAGCTTATTCATAAAACGAAAGTACTATAACAAATGCCTTCTATGACTAAATTTAGATATAGTAACTAATAGCAAGTATAATACAAGCCGAGGCAACTGATATTTAGAAATGAATTTGTTATAATAGGGTTTATTTAACAGATATTCTATACGTATAATACTAATAGAAAAGTATCTAATTGTAAACAACGATTAAGGAAGTATGCAACAATAAAATAAAACGCATAGCAAACCAATTAAGAAAATATAAACCATAGTTGGATCGTGAAACTTGAAAACACCGTATAAATGAAAATATATGTAGCTATACTAACACACGATTACCTAAAATCTTATAATAGTAATACACATATTTTGCTACCTAGATATTAGAAACCAGCCGAAAATGCACTGGCATCGCTTCGCTCCGACACTGGTATAATAGAATTGACAATATGTCGTAGTATGCGATGAAACACGTTTATTAATACGATGGTATATAAGAAACATTTATATTACAATGTAGTAGTATAAGCTATACGTTTATAATACATTATGAAGAAATAAGCTGTAATTTATAGAACAATAAGGAAATTATAATTGAAGATGTATGTAATAGGTAATGAATGTTCAAAAATTCAGTATCTTTAACGGGTAATTCAAAGAGGCAGTGCCATTAGGCAAACACCGCAATACCCAAAACTTCCAGAAATACGGTTGTTTGACAGAAAGAATAACTTTAGTTACTAGGCAACAGATAGATTGCACGAACGCTTTCCATAAGAAGAGTAACGCTATAAGAAATGTGTTCACTGAAACATCAAAGTATGCATGTAACACATATGCAATGTAAGTCTACTGTCAGATTTTATACAAAAATATTTTTGAATTTGACCGACAAAGTAAATCACAAATACCGCAAAAGCATAATTGAGAATGTCTGTTAAATTGACATAATAATAATAATACTAACCAGAACAGCTGCTCGAACCAAATATGAAATTTAGCAGGAGATCTGTTTAATTTAATCGGCAGTCACATTTTTTATTGCAGGTAGGGCTAGCATCCCCACCATCAAATCTGGCCTCCTCAATCCATCGGTGAATGCAGGCATTACAAAAGGAGTACTTGCACTCCTTCAAGTAAACGAAATCATCACTTGTAATTGGCTTCAGGCAAACTGGACACAAAAACCCCTGTTCCCTCGAAGCTTGGATGGTCCGGTGTATATAAGGGCAATGATTGCCACGAGTGCAGGTTCCACTTACAAATCGATAGCAAACGCCCGGCAGCTGTTGCGTTCTATATAGTTCAGCAAGCAACCGGGGGCTGCGGCGACAAGTCCGCTTGTAATTAACCTCGTCCACGCACGGTACATGTAGATATCTACAATCGCGGATATCACAAGCGCCGCTAGTTTGGAATATCTAACAGAAATGAATGGGATGGACCCGTGGGCAATCCATTCGGTTACAAAGATTTCTAGAGTAACCCAAACAGTATTCCCGCCTGAAATAAATAATATTTATTACAACATGGCCCATACGATTTCTATTTCTTATACCGGCTCTCCTAGCAAAACGATAAAGCAGTATAGATAGCGAAATATATATCACGTTAGATGTTATTGTTTTGTATGTTTATATAAAGTAATATGAAATTAAGCGCACGTAGTAATAAAGTAAAGTAATATTATGTATGGCTAAAAATATTTATGCACTTTGTAACGAGTATGGTGATTGATAATAGCGGCAAAACTTGAAAATAGTAACTACGCCAAGCAAGATAGAAAAAATATTCAGTATTGTAAATGTAAAATCTTCTAAACTGGGTTTTCCTTTTATAACTCAACCTATACAAGTAAGTGTGCCGTTTTAACTGAGATCGGAAAACTGTAACTGCGTAATGCATAATTCATGAAATATCCAACCAGATCGCCATAAGTTTTATAAAGTCGATGGAAATAGCTTATTCATAAAATTAAAATACTATAACAAATGCCTTCTATGACTAAATTTAGATATAGTAACTAATAGCAAGTATAATACAAGCCGAGGCAACTGATATTTAGAAATGAATTTGTTATAATAGGGTTTATTTAACAGATATCCTATACGTATAATACTAATAGAAAAGTATCTAATTGTAAACAACGATTAAGGAAGTATGCAACAATAAAATAAAACGCATAGCAAACCAATTAAGAAAATATAAACCATAGTTGGATCGTGAAACTTGAAAACACCGTATAAATGAAAATATATGTAGCTATACTAACACACGATTACCTAAAATCTTATAGTAATACACATATTTCGCTACCTAGATATTAGAAACCAGCCGAAAATGCACTGGCATCGCTTCGCTCCGACACTGGTATAATAGAATTGACAATATGTCGTAGTATGCGATGAAACACGTTTATTAATACGATGGTATATAAGAAACATTTATAATACAATGTAGTATAATACATTATGAAGAAATAAGCTGTAATTTATAGAACAATAAGGAAATTATAATTGAAGATGTATGTAATAGGTAATGAATGTTCAAAAATTCAGTATCTTTAACGGGTAATTCAAAGAGGCAGTGCCATTAGGCAAACACCGCAATACCCAAAACTTCCAGAAATACGGTTGTTTGACAGAAAGAACAACTTTAGTTACTAGGCAACAGATAGATTGCACGAACGCTTTCCATAAGAAGAGTAACGCTATAAGAAATGTGTTCACTGAAACATCAAAGTATGCATGTAACACATCTGCAATGTAAGTCTACTGTCATATTTTATACAAAAATATTTTTGAATTTGACCGACAAAGTAAATCACAAATACCGCAAAATCATAATTGGGAATGTCTGTTAAATTGACATAATAATAATAATACTAACCAGAACAGCTGCTCGAACCAAATATGAAATTTAGCAGGAGATCTGTCTAATTGAATCGGCAGTCACATTTTTTATTGCAGGTAAGGCTAGCATCCCCACCATCAAATCTGGCCTCCTCAATCCATCGGTGAATGCAGGCATTACAAAAGGAGTGCTTGCCCTCCTTCAAGTAAACGAAATCATCCCTTGTAATTGGCTTCAGGCAAACTGGACACAAAAACCCCTGTTCCCTCGAAGCTTGGATGGTCCGGTGTATATAAGTGCAATGATTGCCACGAGTGCAGGTTCCACTTAAAAATCGATAGCAAACGCCCGGCTGCTGTTGCGTTCTATATAGTTCAGCAAGTAACCGGGGGCTGCGGTGACAAGTCCGCTTGTAATTAACCTCGTCCACGCACGGTACATGTAGATATCAACAATCGCGGATATCACAAGCGCCGCTAGTTTGGAATATCTAACAGAAATGAATGGGATGGACCCGTGGGCAATACATTCGGTTACAAAGATTTCTAGAGTAACCCAAACAGTATTCCCGCCTGAAATAAATAATATTTATTACAACATGGCCCGTACGATTTCTATTTCTTATACCGGCTCTCCTAGCAAAGCGATAAAGCAGTATAGATAGCGAAATATATATCACGTTAGATGTTATTGTTTTGTATGTTTATATAAAGTAATATGAAATTATGCGCACGTAGTAATAAAGTAAAGTAATATTATGTATGGGAAAAATATTTATGCACTTTGTAACGAGTATGGTGATTGATAATAGCGGCAAAACTTGAAAATAGTAACTACGCCAAGCAAGATAGAAAAAATATTCAGTATTGTAAATGTAAAATCTTCTAAACTGGGTTTTCCTTTTATAACTCAACCTATACAAGTAAGTGTACCGTTTTAACTGAGATCGGAAAACTGTAACTGCGTAATGCATAATTCATGAAATATCCAACCAGATCGCCATAAGTTTTATAAAGTCGATGAAAATAGCTTATTCATAAAATTAAAATACTAAGGTAAGTGACCCAAATAACGCCACATTAAGAGTAAATTAGCTGTAGTTTCCTAAATACGCTTCAAAATATTCCAAGTTTTTGAAACTATTGTCTATGAACTTTTAGGAAGACAAAGTAACAGTAATTTCTAATTTACTAATATTCCAGATTACAATGGAAGAAAAATTATATTAACCTGCAATTGGCGTTATTAAGATACCTCTGTTCTAAATAACGCCAACTGTAATTTTTATTAAGAAAAATACATTAAACAATTACAACACAAACATTTATTATTTATTTATGTTTATGTTTACATTTGACATCCAAAACAAACAAATGAGATTCTGTCCCACTTGGTTAACCCCACGCATTCTTCGTGTACGTAGCGGTTACACATGACACACAGGCGCATATCAAGCATTCGATCTTCTTGGCAAATAAAACAATACCAACTCTCTTTTTTAGTAGTAGCTTTACTTTTATTCTCATTTAGACTACCGGAAGTAGAAGCGGAATTTTGTTTTTGCGTTACTTGGACAGAACTGCACGGAAAGGACAAATCCTTTTTAACTTCTTTTTTATTAGATTTTGGACGTATTTGATTAGAAGTAGATGGAGAAAATAAATCCTTTACGACCACTTGTGCTGTAGAATTCAGTGTTTTGCGCCTTTTCACTGTTGGTGCCTTAATATCAGGACTAGGAAAAAAATCACTCAGGTTATGTTTTTTTTCATTGTCCTTATTTTCTTCGTTCACTCCGTCTGTTTTGTATTGCTTTTCGTTGCATTTAGATGTTTGCATTTGCATAAAGTATGATAAAGGCTTATTCGAGTCATTCGAATTAGTATCAAAATCGATCTGATCATTGGTAGCAGAGTTTAACAACTGATTCCCGTTTTCTTCCAGATTGTCTCTGTATGTTATTGAACTGGGCGCAAAAGCTGAATCTGGGATCACAGACGGATCATATGGATAGATTCCAGTTGATCTGAAAGCGGATTGTAGATTTTTAGGTGACACTGCTTTTGGAAACACTTTGGAGAGTATTTTTCCAAATCGCATACGAGTTATTTTTCTTTCTGGAAATTGTGTCCAATAATTTATGACTTCTTCGTCCCAGTAATGTTCAAAGCTTCTAAATACACATTTATCCAATGGCTGTAATTCGTGTGTGGTATTACTTGGCAAGCAAAGTAAAGTTATACCTAACTTTTCAGCAGCTTCTACTATGGAAATATCGAGATGGGATGCTGCTCCGTCAAATATTAAGAGTGCATGGCCATCCACTTTATATCGCGAGAAATGTTTTAACCATTGTATAAATACATTAGTTGTCATGCTGCCTTTGGGCGTCATCACAATTTCTGTCCCAGGTGGCATGTCATCCATCCAATTTTAATTTTTTCGCTGACCCTTAAATAATACCATAGGAGGGATTGCTTGACCTATTGCATTACCACACGCGACTATAGTCACATTCTCAGCATGTTCCGGTGCTACGACGTGTACCCTTCGTGTACCTTTTTGAGCTAACACTTGTTGTTGGTGGTGTAAAGTTAATCTACAGCCTTTCTCATCCATATTGTAAATCAATTGGGGTTTATCGAATAATTTTCTCTTAGTTAATACCTGTTTGAGTTTAGTAAAATAGTCATTAACGATATATCTGTTAACCTTCTGAGCTCTTGCTGGGTTTAACATCTGGGCCTTTCTAGAAGCAATCTGAGGATGACGATTAAGAAATAATTTTAACCACTTTCTTCCTGCCATTTTTTTATCTTTATTAAAATTATGCTTTATGGCCAGAGTTTCAGCAAAAGAATAAACAGATAGGCGAATGACTTTGCTTGTCAAAGGCATTCCAATCTCAGGCAATCGAATAATCCGTTTACATAATTCAGACTCTTGCTTATCATCAAGTATCGAACACCTTCCGAGTCTTTTAACTGTGGATTTACTTCTAATATGGTCCCGTAGAGTTCTACGTGGAATTTGGTAAACCTCCGATGCTTTTAAAACTGACATTCCATCATTTACGCTCTGTAAAGCTTCTTTTAGCGCGCTTTCAGTCCACAAGGCACGTATTTTAGGAGGCATTTTACCGTATCTACAACAAAGGCAATATTTTTAAATTATCTTCCTAATAACGCCACATGGTTCCTAATAACGCCACCGAAATATTTCTCACTGGCGTTATTAGGAGCAAATAACCTATAACTAATTATTACCAACTTGAATAAAAACTGATTTGTTTTGATTAAAACTATTATACAGACGTAATATACACTTACCAAAAAGTAAGTCAATAGCAGCAAATGGCCTTCTGAAAGTAATAATTTAAGAAATATCTCACATTAAACTTCTCGCTTTAATGTTACTCCATTCGTTGAAATGACTGAATGTAGGCAGCGACATCTAATGTGGTTGAAATGAAATATTTATGTTAGCGTTGTTTTCCCTTATATGAACCTGTAAAACTGCAGTACACTACTTTTCTATTATATTACTTGAACTCGAGAAAATGGCATATGGCGTTATTAGGAGCCTGGCGTTATTTGGTTGACCAACCTTATAACAAATGCCTTCTATGACTAAATTTAGATATAGTAACTAATAGCAAGTATAATACAAGCCGAGGCAACTGATATTTAGAAATGAATTTGTTATAATAGGGTTTATTTAACAGATATTCTATACGTATAATACTAATAGAAAAGTATCTAATTGTAAACAACGATTAAGGAAGTATGCAACAATAAAATAAAACGCATAGCAAACCAATTAAGAAAATATAAACCATAGTTGGATCGTGAAACTTGAAAACACCGTATAAATGAAAATATATGTAGCTATACTAACACGATTACCTAAAATCTTATAGTAATACACATATTTCGCTACCTAGATATTAGAAACCAGCCGAAAATGCACTGGCATCGCTTCGCTCCGACACTGGTATAATAGAATTGACAATATGTCGTAGTATGCGATGAAACACGTTTATTAATACGATGGTATATAAGAAACATTTATAATACAATGTAGTATAAGCTATATGTTTATAATACATTATAAAGAAATAAGCTGTAATTTATAGAACAATAAGGAAATTATAATTGAAGATGTATGTAATAGGTAATGAATGTTCAAAAATTCAGTATTTTTAACGGGTAATTCAAAGAGGCAGTGCCATTAGGCAAACACCGTAATACCCAAAACTTCCAGAAATGCGGTTGTTTGACAGAAAGGACAACTTTAGTTACTAGGCAACAGATAGATTGCACGAACGCTTTCCATAAGAAGAGTAACGCTATAAGAAATGTGTTCACTGAAACATCAAAGTATGCATGTAACACATCTGCAATGTAAGTCTACTGTCATATTTTATACAAAAATATTTTTGAATTTGACCGACAACGTAAATCACAAATACCGCAAAATCATAATTGAGAATGTCTGTTAAATTGACATAATAATAATAATACTAACCAGAACAGCTGCTCGAACCAAATATGAAATTTAGCAGGAGATCTGTTTAATTTAATCGGCAGTCACATTTTTTACTGCAGGTAGGGCTAGCATCCCCACCATCAAATCTGGCCTCCTCAATCCATCGGTGAATGCAGGCATTACATAAGGAGTGCTTGCACTCCTTCAAGTAAACGAAATCATCCCTTGTAATTGGCTTCAGGCAAACTGGACACTAACCCCTGTTCCCTCGAAGCTTGGATGGTCCGGTGAATATAAGGGCAATGATTGCTACGAGTGCAGGTTCCACTTAAAAATCGATAGCAAACGCCCGGCAGCTGTTGCGTTCTATATAGTTCAGCAAGTAACCGGGGGCTGCGGTGACAAGTCCGCTTGTAATTAACCTCGTCCACGCACGGTACATGTAGATATCTACAATCGCGGATATCACAAGCGCCGCTAGTTTGGAATATCTTACAGAAATTAAAGGGATGGACCCGTGGGCAATCCATTCGGTTACAAGGATTTCTAGAGTAACCCAAACAGTATTGCCGCCTGAAATAAATAATATTTATTACAACATGGCCCATACGATTTCTGTTTCTTATACCGGCTCTCCTAGCAAAGCGATAAAGCAGTATAGATAGCGAAATATATATCACGTTAAATGTTATTGTTTTGTATGTTTATATAAAGTGTATGTTTATATAAAGTAATATGAAATTATGCGCACGTAGTAATAAAGTAAAGTAATATTATGTATGGCTAAAAGTATTTATGCACTTTGTAACGAGTATGGTGATTGATAATAGCGACAAAACTTGAAAATAGTAACTACCGTCAGTGGGGGTTACTTGCAACAGTACTGACTTTTCAAAGTAATTTTTGGAAAAAATAATTTTGTGTGAAATAAATTCTTTCCGTCAGAAGTTCGGTCTTGATCTATAGTTTTATTTCCCGTAATCGAAAATCATTTTAATAAGACAGTTTCTGTGTTTTTTAAAAAAGTATGGGTGTTGCAAGTTACCATGAGTTTGGGGTAACATGAAAATCAATTAATTTTACACGTGTTTTTATGAAACGCGACTACTGTAAGTAACTTGCAACACCATAAAATAAAATAAAAAATTCGGATGTGGGTATATGTTATTGTATGTGTTTATTAAAAAATGATACAGCAATTTTTAGCACAAAATATATTTTTTATTAATAAGGAAAAGCTAAAAACAACCATAAATTTTCAAAAATAATAACAGTTTCAAAAAAATGTAAAAACAAATATAAATTCTCAAAATGTTTATGTTAAATAAATTTTAAACAAATTCATAGCACTCAGTAATATCAAATGTATATTTACTCCTGCCAACACTAAGTAAATGTACTTTTCCCTTTACCTGAGAGTAATCAATCACAGACAGATCATCTACATTAGGAAAGCAAAATGTATTAATAGGAGCTTTAGGCCCTCGATATTTTCTAAAAAATTTGCAATAATACTGAGGTAGATTGTCTGTAGGTACAACTTCAACAATACGAGCAATATAATATTTTTTGTTTGATTTTTTAGAATTTAGATTTGTTATAAACTCAACAATGATATAGTCATCTACAGAAAACATCACAGCATTATTAGCACAGCTTTCTTCGTTTTTATTTGGTTCAGTCTCTCTTTGTTCAGTCAGTGCTTCTGCCAGGTTATCATTTGAATCAGGAAGACTTGTCTCCATCATAGATTCATCATCACTCCGTTCATTGTTTTCAATTCCAAGACTGGAAGACGAATCATGCAGTGACAATGATTCTGTCAGACGAGTTGCTATCAGATAGAATGTATTTTCCAGATCCAGATTCATTTTTTTTCTTACGTTTTGGAACAGAACCGTTTCTGGAACTAAGTTCTTGGTCTGCTAAACTTTTACCTGGAGGAGCTATTAGCCTTTTTTTTCTCTTTGGTGTAGAGGAGCTTTGGGTACCATATCTTGCTGCCTGTAATAAATCTGTGAAGGAGTCAGACCAGGCGACAGCGTCATTTTCTTCATTTCTTTTTTCAGTCCAAGAGGGTAACTTTTTTAAAACCTTTGAAGGGTCGTAAGGATATATCCCAGATGCAGAAAAACCAGCTTTGAGATTATTTTCACTATTTTCCAATATTTTGTCAAATGTTTTTTTGAGTAAAGAGGGAAAGACGTCTTTGGTTACCGTTCCTTTGTGCTTTATTTTCCACTCTGAAAGTATATTTCGCCAAGCTACCTTCACCGGCTTGAAAAACGCTACATCTAATGGTTGGCATAAATGAGTGGAGTTAGGAGGTAACAGCACAAATCGGATGTCATATTTTTTGCATGCTTCTAATACAGCCAGTGAGATGTGGCTTGACAAATTATCCCCGATTAGTACTTTGGGACCTGCTTCCATTCTTCGAATGTCTGGAATAACAATGGAGAAAAACCAATCTTCGAAAATTATGTTGTCGAACCATCCACTCTTTGATCTGTTATATCTTGTATTTTTGGGACCCCCTTTTGTCCATGAGTCGTATAAATGAGTTGCCTTATATACAATATATGGCGGTAACATTCTACCACTGGCTGTGCCCGCTATCATTACAGATGTACTACTTTTGCTAGTGTCAATACATCTTTCCGCATGTTTGATTCCCCTTTTTACCACAATTTTTATGCGACCGGGATCATCGCAAAAATTTGTTTCATCATAGTTTATGATTCTTTCTGGAGGCACATCTTGTAGTGAATGTTTCAGTTCATCAAAATAGCTTTCTATCATTTCTTTTGTTACCTGGGACCGGGCTCTTTTTATGTTTTCACACAGCCTTGTTGTGAGATGGGACTTCTGTCGCTGCATAAATTTTTCAATCCAGTCACGACCTGGTAAATTTTCTTTAAATCTCTTTTCAGTTACACCTTTCCTGTCGAGGTAATTTTTCACTAGTATGCGTATATCATACTTAGAAAGCGGAAAACCCCAGTCTCCAGCCAGTGTTATTCCTTCAACCAGCGTTTCCTCTTCTTTTGGAGTTAAAACAGGTTGACGTCCGTATTTATTCATAAAAAGACCTCTTTTTTTTCTAGAGAGAGTACATGCTGGAATCCCATATTTTTGTTGAGCTTGGCGAAGACTCAGATTACCGTTTTGTACCTCTGACAATGCTTGTTTCAAAGTTTCTTCCGAATAATTTACATATGGCTTGCATCCGACTTTGCGTCTGTAACGTCTCGGCATTGTTGCATTTTACCCCTCAACTGTACCTGTACAACAAAAAAAATTATAACAAATTAACTAATTATTTATTGTATGTTTTGACTATGCCAATAAAATCACAAAAAGTTAGGTTATGAAAATATACCAGCATCAAGGGAGTGAAGTTTATCATTTTATTTTAGTAGAGAAAGTTTTTATATCCTTATTTTTTGTTAAAAATTGGTTTGGTAAAAGATTATTTAAATAAAATACAAAACACAATACTTACCGGAAATATGTTAATCACTTTAAATAACAGATATCTGCCATTAAGCACGCAAGGTTGCAAGACGACAACTTGAAGGGTTAACATGTTAGGGCGGGTTTTTTAAAATCTCGCAATTTGTTGCAAGTAACCCCCACTGACGGTACGCCAAGCGAGATAGAAAAAATATTCAGTATTGTAAATGTAAAATCTTCTAAACTGGGTTTTCCTTTTATAACTCAACTTATACAAGTAAGGGTGCCGTTTTAACTGAGATCGGAAAACTGTAACTGCGTAATGCATAATTCATGAAATATCCAACCAGATCGCCATAAGTTTTATAAAGTCAATGAAAATAGCTTATTCATAAAACGAAAATACTATAACAAATGCCTTCTATGACTAAATTTAGATATAGTAACTAATAGCAAGTATAATACAAGCCGAGGCAACTGATATTTAGAAATGAATTTGTTATAATAGGGTTTATTTAACAGATATTCTGTACGTATAATACTAATAGAAAAGTATCTAATTGTAAACAACGATTAAGGAAGTATGCAACAATAAAATAAAACGCATAGCAAACCAATTAAGAAAATATAAACCATAGTTGGATCGTGAAACTTGAAAACACCGTATAAATGAAAATATATGTAGCTATACTAACACACGATTACCTAAAATCTTATAGTAATACACATATTTCGCTACCTAGATATTAGAAACCAGCCGAAAATGCACTGGCATCGCTTCGCTCCGACACTGGTATAATAGAATTGACAATATGTCGTAGTATGCGATGAAACACGATTATTAATACGATGGTATATAAGAAACATTTATAATACAATGTAGTATAAGCTATATGTTTATAATACATTATAAAGAAATAAGCTGTAATTTATAGAACAATAAGGAAATTATGATTGAAGATGTATGTAATAGGTAATGAATGTTCAAAAATTCAGTATCTTTAACGGGTAATTCAAAGAGGCAGTGCCATTAGGCAAACACCGCAATACCCAAAACATCCAGAAATACGGTTGTTTGACAGAAAGAACAACTTTAGTTACTAGGCAACAGATAGATTGCACGAACGCTTTCCATAAGAAGAGTAACGCTATAAGAAATGTGTTCACTGAAACATCAAAGTATGCATGTAACACATCTGCAATGTAAGTCTACTGTCATATTTTATACAAAAATATTTTTGAATTTGACCGACAAAGTAAATCACAAATACCGCAAAAGCATAATTGAGAATGTATGTTAAATTGACATAATAATAATAATACTAACCAGAACAGCTGCTCGAACCAAATATGAAATTTAGCAGGAGATCTGTCTAATTGAATCGGCAGTCACATTTTTTATTGCCGGTAAGGCTAGCATCCCCACCATCAAATCTGACCTCCTCAATCCATCGGTGAATGCAGGCATTACAAAAGGAGTGCTTGCACTCCTTCAAGTAAACGAAATCATCCCTTGTAATTGGCTTCAGGCAAACTGGACACAAAAACCCCTGTTCCCTCGAAGCTTGGATGGTCCGGTGTATATAAGGGCAATGATTGCCACGAGTGCAGGTTCCGGTCAGGGTGGATGGCATTTTGTCGGGCCTACACCCAATTTCGGCAGGGGTTCCCCAGGGCGCGGTCCTCGCCCCTGAACTATTCCTTCTATTTACGGCTGATGTCCCACGCACGGCAGGCACTAACATCGCCATATACGCCGACGATACCGCTATCTATTCCACCGCTCGCAACGAGGCCTTCCTCTGCAGGAGGCTTCAGGACGCGGTGGACGGGACCTTGGCCTGGGCGGCCAGTTGGAGACTGAGGGTGAATGAATCCAAGTGCGTCGCGGTCAGATTTACCGCAAAACTCAAACCGCACGATGACAACATCTATGTGGGCGACACCTTTCTCCCCTGGTCATCCCAGGTCAAATGCCTGGGTCTGTTCATTGATCAAAGGCTAACGTGGAGGCCTCAGATCGAGGCCGTGGTTGGGAGATTCATGGCGGCGAGGAATGCCGTATTCCCTTTGATTGGTCCTATGAGTCCGCTTGGCCTGGGCACGAAATTGCTTATCTTCAAGGCCGTCCTGAGGCCCCAACTATCTTACGCGGCACTCGCGTGGGCCAATGTTTGCAAGTCCCGCTTGAGCAAACTTGAGGCTCTTCAGAATCGTACTCTGAGGCTCATCGTCGGAGCCCCCTGGTTCGTGCGAAACGATCAGATTCGCGCGGACCTGGGAGTGGAGAGTTTCTCGGATCACGTGAGAAGGCTGGCGTTGGGCACCTGGGATAGAGCGACCATCACCCCGAATCCCTTGGTGTCCAACCTCACTATTCCGGATCAGGACAAGCCCAGGCCCAGGGCCCGGGTCAAGCGGCTCAAGGACCTAAGACCGCCCTAAGGCATGCCATTCGGATTATCATTTCCCCCCTTGGATTTCGGGACTTCCCCTTTACAGTCGTCCCAGCTAAACTTTTTGATAACCCCCAGCATTTTTATCGTCTTTTTGTAAATTACGTCCAGTGGTTGTAGGTCCGTTGTTTCATCTTCCCCCCTGCCAGTTTTGAGTACCAGCCTCGTGCTGTACTCACCCAACATCTCTTTGATCTGCTTTTTTCCAAACCCCCATCGTCCGAAATGTTCAGGGCGTCCCGTAGGATAATGGTGCTCAAGAGCTTCGGCTCAGCCCTGGAAAGAGTGTATTTGGGACCTGTGAGTGCAGGTTCCACTTAAAAATCGATAGCAAACGCCCGGCAACTGTTGCGTTCTATATAGTTCAGCAAGTAACCGGGGGCTGCGGTGACAAGTCCGCTTGTAATTAACCTCGTCCACGCACGGTACGTGTAGATATCTACAATCGCGGATATCACAAGCGCCGCTAGTTTGGAATAACTTACAGAAATTAAAGGGATGGACCCGTGGGCAATCCATTCGGATACAAAGATTTCTAGAGTAACCCAAACAGTATTCCCGCCTGAAATAAATAATATTTATTACAACATGGCCCGTACGATTTCTATTTCTTATACCGGCTCTCCTAGCAAAGTGATAAAGCAGTATAGATAGCGAAATATATATCACGTTAGATGTTATTGTTTTGTATGTTTATATAAAGTAATATGAAATTATGCGCACGTAGTAATAAAGTAAAGTAATATTATGTATGGCTAAAAATATTTATGCACTTTGTAACGAGTATGGTGATTGATAATAGCGGCAAAACTTGAAAATAGTAACTACGCCAAGCAAGATAGAAAAAATATTCAGTATTGTAAATGTAAAATCTTCTAAACTGGGTTTTCCTTTTATAATTCAACCTATACAAGTAAGTGTGCCGTTTTAACTGAGATCGGAAAACCTGTAACTGCGTAATGCATAATTCATGAAATATCCAACCAGATCGCCATAAGTTTTATAAAGTCAATGAAAATAGCTTATTCATAAAATTAAAATACTGTAACAAATGCCTTCTATGACTAAATTTAGATATAGTAACTAATAGCAAGTATAATACAATCCGAGGCAACTGATATTTAGAAATGAATTTGTTATAATAGGGTTTATTTGACAGATATTCTATACGTATAATACTAATAGAAAAGTATCTAATTGTAAACAACGATTAAGGGAGTATGCAACAATAAAATAAAACGCATAGCAAACCAATTAAGAAAATATAAACCATAGTTGGATCGTGAAACCTGAAAACACCGTATAAATGAAAATATATGTAGCTATACTAACACACGATTACCTAAAATCTTATAGTAATACACATATTTCGCTACCTAGATATTAGAAACCAGCCGAAAATGCACTGGCATCGCTTCGCTCCGACACTGGTATAATAGAATTGACAATATGTCGTAGTATGCGATGAAACACGTTTATTAATACGATGGTATATAAGAAACATTTATAATACAATGTAGTATAAGCTATATGTTTATAATACATTATAAAGAAATAGCTGTAATTTATAGAACAATAAGGAAATTATAATTGAAGATGTATGTAATAGGTAATGAATGTTCAAAAATTCAGTATCTTTAACGGGTAATTCAAAGAGGCAGTGCCATTAGGCAAACACCGCAATACCCAAAACTTCCAGAAATACGGTTGTTTGACAGAAAGAACAACTTTAGTTACTAGGCAACAGATAGATTGCACGAACGCTTTCCATAAGAAGAGTAACGCTATAAGAAATGTGTTCACTGAAACATCAAAGTATGCATGTAACACATCTGCAATGCAAGTCTACTGTCATATTGTATACAAAAATATTTTTGAATTTGACCGACAAAGTAAATCACAAATACCGCAAAATCATAATTGAGAATGTCTGTTAAATTGACATAATAATAATAATACTAACCAGAACAGCTGCTCGAACCAAATATGAAATTTAGCAGGAGATCTGTCTAATTGAATCGGCAGTCACATTTTTATTGCAGGTAGGGCAAGCATCCCCACCATCAAATCTGGCCGCCTCGATCCATCGGTGAATGCAGGCATTACAAAAGGAGTGCTTGCACTCCTTCAAGTAAACGAAATCATCCCTTGTAATTGGCCTCAGGCAAACAGGACACAAAGACCCCTGTTCCCTCGAGGCTTGGATGGTCCGGTGTACATAAGGGCAATGATTGCCACGAGTGCAGGTTCCACTTAAAAATCGATAGCAAACGCCCGGCAGCTGTAGCGTTCTATATAGTTCAGCAAGTAACCGGGGGCTGTGGAGACAAGTCCGCTTGTAATTAACCTCGTCCACGCACGGTACGTGTAGATATCTACAATCGCGGATATCACAAGCGCCGCTAGTTTGGAATATCTTACAGAAATTAAAGGGATGGACCCGTGGGCAATCCATTCGGATACAAAGATTTCTAGGGTAACCCAAACAGTATTCCCGCCTGAAATAAATAATATTTATTACAACATGGCCCGTACGATTTCTATTTCTTATACCGGCTCTCCTAGCAAAGCGATAAAGCAGTATAGATAGCGAAATATATATCACGTTAGATGTTATTGTTTTGTATGTTTATATAAAGTAATATGAAATTATGCGCACGTAGTAATAAAGTAAAATAATATTATGTATGGCTAAAAATATTTATGCACTTTGTAACGAGTATGGTGATTGATAATAGCGGCAAAACTTGAAAATAGTAACTACGCCAAGCAAGATAGAAAAAATATTCAGTATTGTAAATGTAAAATCTTCTAAACTGGGTTTTCCTTTTATAACTCAACCTATACAAGTAAGTGTGCCGTTTTAACTGAGATCGGAAAACTGTAACTGCGTAATGCATAATTCATGAAATATCCAACCAGATCGCCATAAGTTTTATAAAGTCGATGAAAATAGCTTATTCATAAAATTAAAATACTATAACAAATGCCTTCTATGACTAAATTTAGATATAGTAACTAATAGCAAGTATAATACAAGCCGAGGCAACTGATATTTAGAAATGAATTTGTTATAATAGGGTTTATTTAACAGATATTCTATACGTATAATACTAATAGAAAAGTATCTAATTGTAAACAACGATTAAGGAAGTATGCAACAATAAAATAAAACGCATAGCAAACCAATTAAGAAAATATAAACCATAGTTGGATCGTGAAACTTGAAAACACCGTATAAATGAAAATATATGTAGCTATACTAACACACGATTACCTAAAATCTTATAGTAATACACATATTTCGCTACCTAGATATTAGAAACCAGCCGAAAGTGCACTGGCATCGCTTCGCTCCGACACTGGTATAATAGAATTGACAATATGTCGTAGTATGCGATGAAACACGTTTATTAATACGATGGTATATAAGAAACATTTATAATACAATGTAGTATAAGCTATATGTTTATAATACATTATAAAGAAATAAGCTGTAATTTACAGAACAATAAGGAAATTATAATTGAAGATGTATGTAATAGGTAATGAATGTTCAAAAATTCAGTATCTTTAACGGGTAATTCAAAGAGGCAGTGCCATTAGGCAAACACCGCAATACCCAAAACTTCCAGAAATACGGTATTTTGACAGAAAGAACAACTTTAGTTACTAGGCAACAGATAGATTGCACGAACGCTCTCCATAAGAAGAGTAACGCTATAAGAAATGTGTTCACTGAAACATCAAAGTATGCATGTAACACATCTGCAATGTAAGTCTACTGTCATATTTTATACAAAAATATTTTTGAATTTGACCGACAAAGTAAATCACAAATACCGCAAAATCATAATTGAGAATGTCTGTTAAATTGACATAATAATAATAATACTAACCGGAACAGCTGCTCGAACCAAATATGAAATTTAGCAGGAGATCTGTCTAATTGAATCGGCAGTCACATTTTTTATTGCAGGTAAGGCTAGCATCCCCACCATCAAATCTGGCCTTCTCAATCCATCGGTGAATGCAGGCATTACAAAAGGAGTGGTTGCACTCCTTCAAGTAAACGAAATCATCCCTTGTAATTGGCTTCAGGCAAACTGGACACAAAAACCCCTGTTCCCTCGAAGCTTGGATGGTCTGGTGTATATAAGGGCAATGATTGCCACGAGTACTAGTCCAGTCATATTAGGATCCGCCTGCCGAAAAAATCCAAGCGAGCTGAAATTTTTCATACACCTTTATTTTGACATTACAAATAATGTCTCAAAAGTCCCCATCGATATCGCGTGTGCGTTTTAAGTTATTCAAGGTCAAAGGTCACAGAAATCAGTTTTTCGAAAATATCTCGCTTCCTATGGGTCGTATGACTTTTTTAGTTATTTATAAAAATGAAGACAAGGAAATTCTATACAAAAAACGTTATATACATCTTGTACATACAACCAGCCGTTTTCACGCTAAACTCTAAAGAAATAATGAGCAGCGGCGCATCCGTTGCCACACCACCTCAGAGGTAGGGTGCAAGGCGCGTTTTTTTTACATGGTTTCCCCAGTAGGCCTAATCCATGTTTTTCAGTGTTCTACAGACCGTTCTACACTTCATCCTCTTCCTCCCCCTCCACATGTTCCTCTTCGTTCTCTTTTCTCTCTTCGTTAATTTCTTCCTCATCATTTTCTTCTGCTGTAATATTTTGTGTGATGAGATCAAAAAGATTACTCTCATATTCTTCACCTTGAATATTTTCTATCGAGTCTTCAATAGCAGTATCAACATTTGCGTTGAGACAAGACTGGCCGTGACAATGGCCACAAAGTAGTGAACAGGATAGTCCAACTTTTCTGCACCCGCAATTTGTGTTGCATCCTTTAGTGCAATTGCAAAAGATGGTGTTTAGAAGTACATCTGGCGCAGGTGATAATAATGTCTTAATGGGCTCCAAAATATCATTATTGAGCGTCCACCCACACTGCTCAGGATTTAAATCATTACCAAGCCATGTCTGTACCTGATAATACACTCGACTCAGATGTTGGCGAGCGGCTGCGGCAGTAGGTGGAAGTGACGACAATTTCACAGGGGTGTTAAGTCTTGTTGACTTCGCGAATGTCATGTATCGATGGTTGTCAATGGATACTTCTGATTTAGGAGCTCCATACATTGCCAGAAGAATGCGTACTCCATTCTGCAAAGTTGTCTATACTGGACAATCTTTCTGCTTAAAAACTTCCGCCGATTGCTGTAGGTCTGGGCGTTTCTCGAACAGTTTAAGCACTTTTATTTTTCCTTTGTTAAAGAGTGCAGATGTTGTATCGCACCCAGTGATGGCATGTAGAAACAATAGATGGTTTTTACAGTTAGGAAATTTATCTATGCTAGAAGAAGAGTATATCTTTGAATCTATTTTTCCTCTGCCTGGTTTGAGGAAGAAAACTTGCTGGTTCGAAGAAGCACGTCCTATTAAGAGAACTAAAAGATCTACATCTTCTCCAACGATAGTTGTGACGTTCTGTAGTGATTTTTCAAGCGCCGTTTCTACTATTAAAACGTCGGCGTCATCCCTACTTTGTTTCACAGTGATGTTGACAGACTGTAGTTTGTGCATTAGCATTGATATTAATCTGGTTTTATTTGAGCGATTGGATAGGAATTTTTCTTGACTGAGATTTACGTGCATTGTTTCGTCGAAAAGGACTTCTACCGATCCAGAAATTAAGGCAGTTCGTCGAAGTTGTTCCATTGCTTTTATATTCTTGCTGTTGTCATTGTACCCATCAAAGACAACCGTTATATCAGAACCGAAATGTTTTCGTAGATAATCAACATATCTGTTAATAATACAATGGAAAGTATCATCTTTCTGCCATATGACACGGTGCAGCAGGAATCCACCATCAATGACGTAGGTGATGTTATCTGGGGTCCCTTCAGCACACCGAGGCTCAAAGCATTTGTAGAGGAGTGATTTAGTAGTTTTTCGCATGCCTGCATCATCGAAAAGTGCCGTAGGATAAGGACTTAACTCGTACTGCAAATATTCTCGGAGGTTTTCGTCAAATTTCTTGTATAAACTGATTCTTTGAAATAGCAGCAAAGGATCTACAGCAACGTTTAAGTCATGAATTTTAATAGAGTTGTTAACTGACAAAAGCGAAAGGACTCTGTTTGCACGTTTAAATTTTATTTCACTGAATTTTTTGCCAACAATATTTTGCATTGATTGGAGGCCAATTTTGTATGCATCATGACAGTTTATTTTATCACTACCGATAACACCTGTAGCTATTGATATAAGTTGATTTGTTGTTGGAAAAGGATTATGGCAAGTAAACCATTCAACTAATTTTTTTACGTCTGCATTATCTCTCTCAATGCGCGAGTCCCTTGCGTCAACATGTTGATCAGCGATGTCTAGAGAAACGTTGCAAAATTTTTCTATCTCTCCGCAGACAGAATTGATGGCATGCATACCATAAATCCATTTACATAAAACACTTTCACGTGTACTTCTTCCCCGGGAAACTCCTCCCTCAGATTTCATCAGTGTTTGTTCAATTATCATGTCGCTCCAGGTTCCGCAGTTAAACTTATTCGATCGCCGAATCGTGAAAAATCCATCAGTGAATATCTTGAACGTTTGTTGGTCCATATTCTTTTGTAATGCTAGCATATCTTGAAGGTACAAATGTGATGACTTTGCATATAAGAAGTGTCCTGCAGCGTGGAAATAAGGAAGCATTTTCTTTACAGCATTTAGATGTCCAGTCCAGTTGCCTAATCTCTCAGCTCGAATAAAGTCTTTTGCTATAGATACCATATTAAAATATTCAACCCATAATTGTGATGTGGGGCCTCGACTTTTCATTTCATTTATTTTATCCGTGAACTGCTTCCTTAATGGTTCGAAAACACCACAAGATTCTTCTATATTTTCATACGATACTGTCCCAGCTAATATGTCTTCAATGTAGCTCTTAAAAACGTCTTCTCTGTCATGATTCATTTCTGTTTCTTTGAAAATAATAGTTGATAAGGTGACAAGGAGTAATGTGTGACCTCTGATAGCTCGTGCAAAAGCGTGACCACTCAACATTTTGTCAACTGAATTGGGAGCGTAAATAACACTAAGAGCTTCCTTGATGCCACTTCCTGCCATTATGTACCCAATGCACCCCAGAAACGATAGAAGCATATGAAAGCCTCCAAGTCTTACTATAACTTTTGACATATCTGATCCAGCTGTAGAAGCAGCAACTATTTCACGAGCTTTCATGTATAGTGGCTGATCAAAAGTAACTATGCAAGTTTCGTGTTTGTGCAACTGAGCATTTTCTATAGCGCAATTTAATGTTGTATAGATCGTGTTGTAGTTGCTTGCCGGGTGGTGAATAAATGGCAGGAAAATAATTCGAGATACTGAAAAGTTTTTGTTATGTTGCGTGAGATACTCCATGAACCCATTCCATCCAGGGAGCCCTGGAATAGCTTGGTATTTTCCATACATCCACAATAGATCAGGTATATTAAGTGTTGGCTCAGAAATTTTGTCACAATCAATTTGTTGGACTATAATTTTGCTCATTCCAGAAACACTAGGATTTTCGTACATTCGCAGAGGCACATGCGCAACAGCAGCCAACTCTTTTGCAGGGGGCATCGTCGTATATTTCTTTATGGGTTCTTCAGGTACCACGGCGCTATCTGGAGTTACTATTTCAATAATTCCCATAATATGGAGTGTGTTATGGCCGTCTATTGTGTAGACATTGATATCTGCATTGTCTGCTGAATACTGGATAATAGCACCAGAATCAGGTGATAGAATGTCTGGTTGAGGATGGTAGACAGTAGCAACTTCGTACATCAATGTTTCTCTGTACGACGCGCTGAATCCCAAAGTTGACAAAATATCTAATAGACGTTTTGAACCATATCGTCGGTGAAGAAACACAGATAGGCCAAGTAATAGCTGAGATGTAAATGATCGTGGACGTATCGCAACCATAATAGCATGGCAAATGGCCACGCACTTAGACTTTAGATGTTCAATTTTGCCTTTACGGTTTTTTAAAATTATTTCTTCAATTAAGTATGAGGGGCTATGTGGGATGTTTTCGTTAAGATTGTCAAGCATTTGATTAGGTGGATAAGATTGACAATCAACAGTCATGGAACGAATGTCTTCTCTGATAATTTTAGCAGCAGTTTCCACAATTCGAAGGCGTTCTTCTGTTATTTGCGATTTCTTATTTTCATACCAAGCTTTACTTAAAATATTACTTTGAGTATCGCGAAAACAAATAATAGTCATTGATCTTGATTTCGTTGTGATGATAATATTTTTATCGTATCGTTCTGTTAATTTTGTGATAATTGTTGCGTCATCCGGAACATAATCAAGTCCAATTTCTTTCAATTCAGCCAACGTAAACTGGCAATCTTCGTTATTTTCAATATAATAGAAAATTGTTTCCATTGCCTCAATTATTCTTTCATCTAATGGACGACCCTTCGTACCGCCCGATTTTGGAGTAATAAAAGAATCGAAACACTTTTTATGATATTTTGCTTCAGCAGCTACTAAATCAAATTCAAAATTAATACGGTCCCTGACAGTTTTTCCGTACCTATCACCCCGTGCATTAGCTGGTTTAATAACAGTGTCTTTAAATGAGAGTGTACGTACTTCTCTAATTAGGGGTAAGTGGGGTAATTGTGGACACTTTTTGAAGTTTCTTTTATTTGAAAATAATTTTTTGACAACTGGTTAATTTAAAATTTTGGAGTTTGGTGTATAACAACATTTATCATTCGTCCCTTCGCGTGCAACGACCAAAACAAAAAAAGTAGCTCATTTGTATTGTATATAAATATTTTTTAAAAATTTGACAAGTGTCTACGCTTACCCCATAACTTGGGGTAAATGTATACAGGACCTGTAACAGACGTTTGTTTCCATATTAAGGTATGTGGGGTAATTGGAGATTAAGTTCAAAGTGGTTCCTTTCATGTGCTGAAAGTTGTATTTCGCTATTTTATTTGGATATGAAAATACAAAAGTCTTAACAAAATCTATTAGAAAAGGGATTAAAATAGTATAATAAAAAGTTAATAAGAATAAAAATTTAAATTATAAAAAATCTTTTTAAATATTTTTTTTATAGTTAGACCAGATTTTTTCAATTGATGCTGGACATGGACATACTGACAGCTTATTATTCCCATCATCTCTCAAAGTCACCTGAACAAAAACAGCGCTAATGTGAACAGTATCAATGTCCTCTCGTATTGGCCAACGAAATTGCTGATTAGTGATGCGTTCTAAAAATTTCATTTTTATATGATGGTCATGGATTTCCAATACTTTTCCGATATACCATTTTGATACAAAGTCAACGGCATAAAAATTGTCAGATTTAATTGTTTTTACTTCGTTACAGTGATTGTTATCTGGACTTAAGTTTTCTTTTTCGTCTTCTTCATCTGACAGTTTACCAAATGAAACATCATCGCTTGATGGCAAATTTTCAACTTCTTCTCGAATTTCTTCATTTTCTGATTCAGATGATGAGCTTTTATTAGTTGCAATTTTTTTTAACTTTTTATGTTTTGGTTCTGATAATTTTTTCGGTGGTATTTTAATTTTTGTTGGAGCAGACTTCTTGTTCTTTTTGGAATTTCTTTTATTTTCTTCATTTTTTAAACGAATTAATACTTCTTTACTTGTAAGAACTTCACCATAAGAATCTTTCTTTAATCTAATTTGTCGTTCAGTGGATTTTGGAATTGGAGGTGCAAATTCTCTTCTCAGTTTATTGATAAAGATATCCATAATGGAACGCCGCCCATCTGATGTTGTTGGTTGCTGCAACTGCTCTGAAATGTCTTGAGTTGCAGAATCATTATTAGCTACTGCAGATTCAACAGACACTCCATTTATTTTATTTTCAATTGAAGTTGGAGGTGGAGGTGTTGGAGTTTCTTGAGTTGTGTTGGGAGTATCTGAAACTGGAATTCCCTGTTCTAGCAAATTGTATGTTTCTAGTATTTGATTATGAGCATTTTCATTTATTAATAGAGTTTGATCTTTCTCTGTTTGATCTGCTTTAAAGCGTTCTAGCTTCATGTGATCATAGTCTTGTTCAGGGAATTTAGATGCATCTACTGGGAAGCAACCAGTTTCTCGAAACCCAGAAATAATGTTGCTTTCTGTTAAATATTTTCTCCACGCCTCTGCCAAAAGTTCCACAAATGTTTTTCTGTTGATCGTATTTTGGGACGTCAAAAGAGCACGACGCCCTTGGGCTACAAGAATTTTTTCCCATCCAATTTTAAGGGGACCAAAAACACACTTGTCAAGAGGCTGCATACGATGAGTCAAATGACTAGGTAGTTTTAATAGTATAATATTAGCTTTAAGAGCAGCATTTACAACACGGAAACTTATATGACTTCTATGTCCATCCATTATAAGAACGGCTTTCTTTGAAATGCCCTTATTTCGTCTTACTGACTCGACATACGGTATAAGGAGTGTATTAAACCAAGAATAAAAAACGGACTCTTCCATGTATCCGTTTTCAGTTGTAGAATAAATAGTACCGGGATACTCATTTTCGGGACTGGTCCATCGAACCTGCACACCACCTTTCGCTTTATAGATCACATGCGGTGGTAAAACAACGCCGGAAGCAGCAACGCAGCAGTTAACAGTAATATTTTCTCGTCCAGTACCAGCCACTCTTCGATAAAAGCTCTTGCTTCCTTTTTGTCCTATTGCTTTAACTTTGCTGGGATCTGTTCCAAATCCAGTTTCATCACAATTCAGCACAAGTACAGGCAACTCGCGCAGGCCTTCTCTTCGAATTATCTTGTCTAATTTATTGTAAAAATCATTTACAACAAAAGGATCAGCCGCATCTGCACGTTTTTGTTGTAACTGTTCGGGCTTTCTTAAAGTAAGAAGCTTTCTTCTTTTCATAAAATTCAAGTACCAATCTTCACCGGGTCTTCCATTTTTAAATGGCGTTTTTAGGTTATTAGCTGTAACATAATCTTTTACAAGATCTAGTAATTCTTCCCTATCCACAGGGTAGCCCCATTCTGCTCGTGCTAGTATGCAGTTTTCCAGTTCACTTTCAATTTCTTCGGAAAAAACTGGACGTCGACCACCTCCCACAACGTTTAAACTTGTTTTTCTGCCACGAAGTCTTTGGTAAATGACGCTTTTGTTAACTTTATAAAACTTTTCAGCTTCACGGTAAGTTAACCGTTTTGTAGCAACAGCTTCACACGCTGCTTTCACTGTTTCTACTGTGTAAGATGGTGGGGCTTTCTTTCTGGGTCGATTACGTGGCATATTGAACAGTTTCTATGCTCCCTGAAAATAACAATAATTTGTTTTGCTTTTGTCTACATTTGTCTTAGCGTCTTGTTGTTGCAGTTGTACATTCTGTCTACACAAGCCCCACATGTCTACACTTGCACCTAAGTACTGTCTCCATTTACCCCCATTAAATTCTTTAAAGCGGCATGTGTAGACACGATTGTATTGCAAAAGTGAAAGGATCCTATGAACTGTTCACAGTTTGAGGTTATGTGTTTACCACTTATCCACATTTTACACACAGTGACAATCAGAGCAACAATCGAAAATGCAAATTATAACGAAAGAAGTAGAAGCCTATGAGAAACTTATTTAATGGATATTTTACTTACTAGATGTGACAATACACTGCCTGGCACACAGAAATCCAATGCCGCCCAAATTAAAAACCCACATGTGGTGAAGTCTATTCTTCGAAGCTATGTTCATAGGGTACTATTTCTACCAACCGTTTTTTAATAATTATTGTTGTCTACAAATACCCCTTTCTACACTTACCCCACTTACCCCTATACGTCGATACTTTTTAGATTTTTTTGTCTCTGCTTCTACGTTGGCTTCTTCGCCACAAAAAAAGCACAATGTTTTAAAATTAAACGAACCTAAGCTAGAGCGTACTTTACGAGGAGAACCCGATGTGGTAGGAGCCTCGTCAACTCGGCGCCTTTTAAATGCCACTATGCTACTCTTACGAGTATACTCCTTGCGACAGTTTGCATGTATCATCACTGAATCCGCATTCTTTAAACGTTCTGTATGTTCATCTTCTCTTTCCGCACTTGCATCCCTCAAAGCGTCTATACCGCGTTTTACAATCACGGTATCACCTTCCAAGAGCGATTCATTGCAAATAAAACAATAATCAGCCATCGCGCCGAACTGTCTGAACTTCTCGGGAAAACATTCAACTGACGGAGTGACGGAGAAAAACGTACGAATACGTACAGGGGAGTCATGCCCCGCCATGTATAGAATATTGCATACCCTCTCTAATAACAACATTTTTGATTACTGATTAGTCATGTCATGACTTTTTGATACTTGGAACAGTAATGGTTATTCAGGTACCTACTGAATGTATATGTATAATGGGTTGTGCGCCTTGTTGCAAACCTTAACAGTGTGTTATTTACTGAATGGTTGCTTGTACGTAAAAGATGTATATAACCTTTTTTGTATAGAATTTCCTTGTCATCATTTTGATAAATAACTAAAAAAGTCATACGACCCATAGGAAGCGAGATATTTTCGAAAAACTGATTTCTGTGACCTTTGACCTTGAATAACTTAAAACGCACACGCGATATCGATGGGGACTTTTGAGACATTATTTGTAATGTCTAAATAAAGGTGTATGCAAAATTTCAGCTCGTTTGGATTTTTTCGGCAGATGCTGCTTTTTTCCGCCTAATGTAACTGGACTATACAGGTTCCACTTAAAATTCGATAGCAAACGCCCGGCAGCTGTAGCGTTCTATATAGTTCAGCAAGTAACCGGGGGCTGCGGTGACAAGTCCGCTTGTAATTAACCTCGTCCACGCACGGTACATGTAGATATCTACAATCGCGGATATCACAAGCGCCGCTAGTTTGTAATATCTAACAGAAATGAATGGGATGGACCCGTGGGCAATCCATTCGGTTACAAAGATATCTAGAGTAACCCAAACAGTATTCCCGCCTGAAATAAATAATATTTATTACAACATGGCCCATACCGGCTCTCCTAGCAAAGCGATAAAGCAGTATAGATAACGAAATATATATCACGTTAGATGTTATTGTTTTGTATGTTTATATAAAGTAATATGAAATTATGCGCACGTAGTAATAAAGTAAAGTAATATTATGTATGGCTAAAAATATTTATGCACTTTGTAACGAGTATGGTGATTGATAATAGCGGCAAAACTTGAAAATAGTAACTACGCCAAGCAAGATAGAAAAAATATTCAGTATTGTAAATGTAAAATCTTCTAAACTGGGTTTTCCTTTTATAACTCAACCTATACAAGTAAGTGTGCCGTTTTAACTGAGATCGGAAAACCTGTAACTGCGTAATGCATAATTCATGAAATATCCAACCAGATCGCCATAAGTTTTATAAAGTCAATGAAAATAGCTTATTCATAAAATTAAAATACTGTAACAAATGCCTTCTATGACTAAATTTAGATATAGTAACTAATAGCAAGTATAATACAATCCGAGGCAACTGATATTTAGAAATGAATTTGTTATAATAGGGTTTATTTGACAGATATTCTATACGTATAATACTAATAGAAAAGTATCTAATTGTAAACAACGATTAAGGAAGTATGCAACAATAAAATAAAACGCATAGCAAACCAATTAAGAAAATATAAACCATAGTTGGATCGTGAAACTTGAAAACACCGTATAAATGAAAATATATGTAGCTATACTAACACACGATTACCTAAAATCTTATAGTAATACACATATTTCGCTACCTAGATATTAGAAACCAGCCGAAAATGCACTGGCATCGCTTCGCTCCGACACTGGTATAATAGAATTGACAATATGTCGTAGTATGCGATGAAACACGTTTATTAATACGATGGTATATAAGAAACATTTATAATACAATGTAGTATAAGCTATATGTTTATAATATATTATGAAGAAATAAGCTGTAATTTATAGAACAATAAGGAAATTATAATTGAAGATGTATGTAATAGGTAATGAATGTACAAAAATTCAGTATCTTTAACGGGTAATTCAAAGAGGCAGTGCTATTAGGCAAACACCGCAATACCAAAAACTGCCAGAAATACGGTTGTTTGACAGAAAGAACAACTTTAGTTACTAGACAACAGATAGATTGCACGAACTCTTTCCATAAGAAGAGTAACGCTATAAGAAATGTGTTCACTGATACATCAAAGTATGCATGTAACACATCTGCAATGTAAGTCTACTGTCATATTTTATACAAAAATATTTTTGAATTTGACCGACAAAGTAAATCACAAATACCGCAAAATCATAATTGAGAATGTCTGTTAAATTGACATAATAATAATAATACTAACCAGAACAGCTGCTCGAACCAAATATGAAATTTAGCAGGAGATCTGTTTAATTTAATCGGCAGTCACATTTTTTATTGCAGGTAGGGCTAGCATCCCCACCATCAAATCTGGCCTCCTCAATCCATCGGTGAATGCAGGCATTACATAAGGAGTGCTTGCACTCCTTCAAGTAAACGAAATCATCCCTTGTAATTGGCTTCAGGCAAACTGGACACAAACCCCTGTTCGCTCGAAGCTTGGATGGTCCGGTGTATATAAGGGCAATGATTGCCACGATTGCAGGTTCCACTTAAAAATCGATAGCAAACGCCCGACAGCTGTTGCGTTCTATATAGTTCAGTAAGTAACCGGGGGCTGTGGTGACAAGTCCGCTTGTAATTAACCTTGTCCACGCACGGTACGTGTAGATATCTACAATCGCGGATATCACAAGCGCCGCTAGTTTGGAATATCTTACAGAAATTAAAGGGATGGACCCGTGGGCAATCCATTCGGTTACAAAGATTTCTAGAGTAACCCAAACAGTATTCCCGCCTGAAATAAATAATATTTATTACAACATGGCCCATACGATTTCTGTTTCTTATACCGGCTCTCCTAGCAAAGCGATAAAGCAGTATAGATAGCGAAATATATATCACGTTAGATGTTATTGTTGTAACGAAGTTCCTCGTTAATTGCACAAATTAACATTTTTAGTTCATTCTTAATTTATTTGGCAACATTAAATTAAAAGAATGTGAGTTATTTTGTTCAAATATTGTATAAAATGTTTTGGATGGACCTGTATATGTATTCATTTGTAACGATCATTCATGTTATTTGTTTAGTTTTCAATATAAGAGTACCGAATGTATACGTCATGCTCGTAGTCGCGCGCAAATTGTATATTTTAAACGAGTTTTTCCTACAGAAATAGGGGGGTTTACGGATATATAAAGACACCGGCAAGTGTGTCTCGTCCATTTTATTCTCCTATCCTTCTGCTGCCTTTACCTTTCTTTACTCAGCCTTGATGGCGTGGGAAAGTTAGGTGTTTATCCTAGAAACGTATTATATTCAGGCCTCTTTCTGTGCCGTGGAATAATCGTTTCAAAATCCGCTAAAACCCGTCCGAAAGTGTCTTTTTCATTCAGACCAGGGGTCGTGAAGGAATAGACATTTTTACCGCTACTACCTATAATTCCCGTCCGAGTCAGGCTATAAATGTCGTGACTATATATATATATCTCTGTATTTAATATTTGTATTTTATTTTCAGAAATGTTAGATTTCGAATTTTGTTTGTAACGCGCGTATAAATTCAATACATTGTCCGCGCTCTGTAGCGTAAACAAAGATATAATAATAATTCACCGAATAGACGCGCAAAAGTCCGTACCGATTGAAATTATTTTCCGCGACAAATTTATAAAAGATTCTTCTACGAGCAGGGTAACATACAAAATTTAGCTGTAAAAATAATTTAAGCAAACCTGATCATCCGTATTTTATTTCAAACATCATTTTATTTATGTTTTTCTTTAACGAAATATTCTGGGACTGTAATTGTTAATTCAGGGACTAGGAACGTACAAACGTTCTTGCTTAATTTCATACGTGACTTATAGAGGTCATCGACGCGTATTTATTTTGTATACTATTTATGTACATAGACTTTGTGAATTTGTAATTAATATTAGACAATAATGTGTATCAATTGTGACCATAATTTAATTGCTGAATTGTTTATTCGTTTGATATGATTTAATAATGTTTTAACAGAAATAAAAGTTAATTGTTATGTACTTTTCAAATGAATTTCTAACCGTGTGTTTTTTTTTGTTTACCTTTACCGTTTGACAGTGAGATAGAGAAAGTAGTATATTCAAGAGTAACGAATCATATTAAAACAATAAGAAGTACTCACGTTTTTCTCCGCTGAGTCTGCTGTGAGCAATAGGTCTTTTGTCCCAAGGCACCACACTAAAACCACCATAATTTTGATTTATTTTAAACTGCCCGAACAAGTTGACATTAAGGTCAACGGCCGTACTTTTACCAGATCATAACATTGAAGCCTGAACATATAGGCAGCCAGGAGTGCGTATTTTGGTGTCTTGGCGACATTCAGAAGACAAATTCTATAACCGGCTAGTTTGCCCCTGGTGTTATATAAGCAAATGGCACTATGTTGAATAAAAGTAAGCTAGCCAGGTTATAGATGGCGCCCATAACGTTTGGCCGTGTTTTAAGAGATTTAAAAAATTAAATTCCGCCGCATTTAATAAAACTGTATGAATAATTTCACAGTTTTCCGCCAGATATACATGTATAATTATTTTTGTAAATAATAAGATAGGAAAATTGATACACATTTTTATGTACATACATAGAGATAAGTTTTTGTTAAAGGATAGTAAAACGTACATATTCTTTATTAATTGTGAGGGAGTAAAAGGATAGGAGAATAAATTGCAACTACAATACATTTTTATTTTATTATTATTTTATTTTTATTTTGTACATTGTAAGTTATAAAATGACCGATCAGGACAAAGGCAAAAATCCAAACCCTCTTGGGTGGATATATACTTTGAAAAAAGAGGACTTAAATGCCGCAGCAGAATCTTTAGGGTTAGACGCTACCGGTAATGTCGAGGACGTACGTAAACGCATTAGCACCTTTTTGAAAGAGGGTAAAACGGGTTCAACGAATAAGGGAAGCACTCCACCGCAAGTAGTCACTAACGTTCAGATTTCTTCCGCGGAAATCTGTGCTCAAATAAGGAAATGGGGTATTCATTTTAATGGCAGCTCGGACGCTGTATTTTTCCTGGAAAGAGTCAAAGAACTCCAAGTATGTTACGGGATTAAAGACGAACATATGCTCCATGCATTGCCTGAGCTTTTTAGAGAGAAAGCACTGCTTTGGCTCCGGAATAATAAAACTTTATGGGGTACATGGGACGAGTTCTTAGAGGACTTTAAACTTCAATATCTTCCGCCTCGGTATAATTTTTCAATCGAAGAAGAAATACGCGCTCGGTTGCAAAAACCAAAGGAATCTTTTAAAGATTATTTAACCGCCATATTAACGTTGATGAGACGCGGCCAAGATATGTCCGATGGTGATAAATTGGAACGTGTATACGGTAACATGTCACCTAGTTACAGGATGTATATACATAGGGACGCGATACAATCCCTCCGACAATTATCTAAACTCGCTGCCGACTACGAATTACTGCTGGAAGAGCAGGCGCGCTTTTGTAAGAAGGAAAGTACGCTATCAGCACCGGAACGCCCGCCCAGCGATAAACCCAGTACTTCGCGTTCGCATCATTTGTCATATGCCGCCCAGGATAATAAGCCTCGCCAATTTCCTGTACCGCCGTCGCCGTTACAAAAATTATCACACCCGGAAAACCGTTGTTGGCGCTGTGGCAGAGAGGGGCATACGCGTGGTTATTGCCGTAACCCATTTAAAATGTTTTGTTCACGATGTGGCAGGTTAAATGTGCGTTCCGTTGACTGCCGATGCCAGGGAAACGCCGAGAAGGGCGGTCTGCAGGCAAAGACCGTCCGCAAGCAGTAAAACCGCCTGAATCCGCAAACACTTGTATCAAAGACTCGACGGTGCCAGACAATCGCGTCTGGATCCGTGTGAACATGTGTAACCAGAATTTACGAGCCCTCGTGGACAGCGGAGCGACTTCATCGTTTTTGTCCGAATCGCTAGTTGCCCGGTTGTCGAAAAATAATGAACAACGTGTTTTAAATAAAAAATCTAAAGTCCGCCTCGCAAATGGAGACGTTATCGAATCGCCTGGCTCAGTTTTGTTACCGGTCCGCATGGGTAGCCGAACTACAGACGTAAATTTTGTAATTATGCGGAAGAGCCCGTGCTCAGTTATCTTCGGAATTAATTTTCTCAAGGAAATTGGGGCTGTTCTCGATTTTTCCGAAAGGAAACTGTACTTTAAGGGAGACAATGCAGTCTTTGCCGCGAGCTGTGGGATCTCCGAGGTACAGGACCGCCACGAGACCGCTTTAAAAAAATTCCTTGATCAAGAATTAAGTAAATTTACTACCGTGCCTGGTCGGACGAATTTAATACGTCACACAATCCGTTTGCAACCGAATACCGCCCCAATAAAACAACGTTATTATCCATGTAACCCAAAGAAGCAAGCACTAATCGACGCCGAAGTGGACAAGATGCTACAAGACGGTATAATAGAACCCAGTAACAGTCCGTGGAGTTCTCCTATCGTCGTGGTCACAAAAAAGAACGGTGGCGTTCGGTTCTGTGTCGATTTCCGCAAAATTAATTCCGTATCAATTAAAGATTCATATCCTTTGCCGTACATTTCAAATATTCTTGATAAACTCCGCGACAGTAAATATTTTTCGACGCTTGATCTTAAAAGTGGGTACTGGCAAGTGGAATTAGAAAAAGATAGCAGACCCGTGACAGCTTTTACAATTCCGGGAAAGGGCCTATTTCATTTTGTATCATTACCGTATGGATTGCATAGTGCGGGAGCGACGTTCCAACGCCTATTAGATTCGGTGATAGGTCCTGAAATGGCGGAGTACGCATTTGTATATCTGGACGATATTATTATTTTAGGCAAGACTTTTGAAGAGCATTTGAAAAATTTAAGTAATGTTTTCGCGCGTTTACGGGAAGCAGGCCTTCAACTACAACCAGACAAATGTACTTTTGCCAAACAGGACATAAAATATTTAGGTCATGTTGTAACACCGGACGGAATCCGTACAGACCCGGACAAGATCGCTGCTATATTAAATGTACCGCCGCCGCGAAACAAGAAAGAAATACGTGGTTTTCTGGGACAAACGTCATGGTACCGTCGGTTCGTACCGAATTTCGCACAACTTACCGTTCCGCTCATAAAATTAATTAAAAAAGATGTGCGTTGGGAATGGACGACGGAACAAGACGCCGCATTCGCCGCCGTAAAGAGAGCATTGACAGAGAGCCCAGTTCTCGCGTGTCCGGACTTCTCCAAACCATTCCAATTGCATACCGACGCCAGTGAGAAAGGTTTGGGAGTCGTTTTAATACAAATAATAGAGGGTGCCGAAAGAGTGATTGCCTATGCCAGTAGGACTTTAAGTAAGGCAGAATTAAATTATTCGACGACCCAGAAAGAAGCTCTTGCCGTCGTTTGGGGTATCAAAAAATTTAAGTACTATTTAGAATTTTACCAATTCACCGTTATTTCCGATCACCAATGTTTAAGATTCCTGAATGACTTGAAGAATCCGTCAGGACGACTCAGTCGATGGGCTGTTGATTTACAACAGTATGATTTTGTCATTCAATACCGTAAAGGAGCGATGAATAATTTAGCCGATTCCCTGTCCCGAGCACCGCTTCCTTTCAAACACGAAACCGATGTAGATACCTGTGCCTTGTTAGAAGAAACGTCTTGTTCTTGGTATAACAAGAAGGTTTCGGACGTTCAGTCAGATCCTGAAAAATTTCAAGAATACCGATTGGAGAATGGTAATTTGTACAGACACATACCTGATACACAACATACCGAGGGAGTGCGCGCATGGAAATTGTGTGTAGCTACGCCTGATAGAAACGACGTCCTGAAGGAAATCCATGACGCTCCTGAAGCTGGACATCTTGGGGTCGCCAAAAGTATAGCGAGAGCCGCTTCGTTATATTATTGGCCAGGGATGTTCAGAGATGTCCGCCGCTACGTCAATCGATGTCGATCCTGTAAACATTATAAATTTAATCAGGGAAAACCTCTAGGCCAGATGTTATTCTCACCTGTTGATTGTCCATGGGAACAAGTGAGTGTGGACCTCCTCGGACCTTTTCCGCGTTCCAAGAGAGGATATACTTCATTATTGGTAATACATGATCGATTCACGAAGTGGGTAGAGTGCCAGCCGCTACGCTCTGCCACATCACGAACCGTCATCCAGGCACTGAAGGAAAAGGTAATCTATCGTTTTGGTTGTCCGAAGATCCTGTTGGCTGACAATGGTCCGCAATTTGCCAGTCACAGTTTCACCAGTTATTTTAATGGATTAGGTGTCAAGATAAAATTTAATGCTCCGTATGCTCCGCAATCGAATCCTGTGGAAAGGACAAATAGGGTATTAGGACCTATGATTGCACAATACATCAATAAAGATCATAGAGAATGGGACCAATACCTACCTCAGTTCGTTTTCGCCATCAACACCGCTAAACATGAGTCTACAGGATTTACACCTGCCTTTCTTAACTTTGGTAGAGAACTCATGCCGCCGAGCTCTCTGCGAAGAACCGCTGATGGGCAGTTAATGGATCCTGCTCGACCGAATACCGAAGAATTGGCTCAAGAACTGTCGAAATTGGACGACTTTTTCAAGATTGTCAGGATAAAGTTGGCTCAAGCGTTCCAGAGGCAAAGTAGGCCCTACAATCTGAGACATCGTCCATACCGCCCTCAAATTGGACAATGGGTGTATCACCAGACCCATAATTTATCCGACGCCTCTAAGAAATTTACCGCTAAACTTGCTCCGAAATTTGAAGGTCCCTCTAAAGTTATCCAGATCCTGTCTCCGTCTATTCTTATGTTACAGGTACCAAACAGACGAAAACCCGTGAAAGTCCATGTGAAAGATGTAAAGATTCCGTCCGCAGACGAACTCCAAACCGATCTTCCACCTCCAAATCCGCTGGAAGTAGTGGGGGAAGGCCAGGAGGATATATAAATTCGTACGTACCATCCAGTATACACAGTCGATGCAATGGGCACTTCCAAGCAACCAGGCAAGATGACCGCTCCCCGTCCCTTGGTATCTCCGCCGCCATCCGCCATGGATGATCGATATCGAGCGTTGTGGGGTACACCGCCTGGGTTGAAGACGCCCGAACGACCAATAACGCCTCGCTATCTGGTTTCACCGGCGACCGTTGCCCTCATGGAGGAGAAATATCAGACATATTGTTGCAGGACACCTCCCAAGCCAGTAGTCTCCGTGCCGCCCTCCGATGAGACAACAGTCGATGTGGGACCCACGTTACACAGTCCCGACGCAGAAGCCTATCTGGGTTTCAGGCTTCTACAACTTTTCGGTGCTTCTCCAGTGCCCGACTTATTGTCACCGTTGCCAGCGACGCCTGAAGCGAAGAAAGCACCCTTTGTCAATGCCTCCCCTCCGACAATCTCAATTCCTTCGCCGCCTCCCGCACATGGTACCTCAAATCTACCAGTTATTCCTTTTCTGTCTCATTTTTCCTTGGACATGCCGTTCCTTTGCTCAGACCCTCCGCCGCTGCCGACGATTCCGCCGCCGACCGTTAAACCTCGTCTGGCAAATCCTGGGGCCTGGGTGAGGAAGGAAGGTTCGCTGGGGAAAGGAGTCCGTAAGAGGCGACACAGGAACAAGCGAGTCCATGTGCGGGTCGACGGAGTGAGCGTCGTGATGACTCGCAGGGAAGCTGAGATCCACCACGCAAATCTGAAAAGACAGAACAATCAGTGATAGTGCGTGCGTCATAGACATCGTGAGTGATGATAAACTGACGAGTTTTAGTTTTTTTAATTTTAAGATGATAGACTTTCAAGAATTAATTGTTTAAATTTAATTTTCCGTTTCTGTACTTTTGATAGTTAGTTGTTAGGGTTCATTGTTTACTTTTAAGGAGGGGGCTGTAACGAAGTTCCTCGTTAATTGCACAAATTAACATTTTTAGTTCATTCTTAATTTATTTGGCAACATTAAATTAAAAGAATGTGAGTTATTTTGTTCAAATATTGTATAAAATGTTTTGGATGGACCTGTATATGTATTCATTTGTAACGATCATTCATGTTATTTGTTTAGTTTTCAATATAAGAGTACCGAATGTATACGTCATGCTCGTAGTCGCGCGCAAATTGTATATTTTAAACGAGTTTTTCCTACAGAAATAGGGGGGTTTACGGATATATAAAGACACCGGCAAGTGTGTCTCGTCCATTTTATTCTCCTATCCTTCTGCTGCCTTTACCTTTCTTTACTCAGCCTTGATGGCGTGGGAAAGTTAGGTGTTTATCCTAGAAACGTATTATATTCAGGCCTCTTTCTGTGCCGTGGAATAATCGTTTCAAAATCCGCTAAAACCCGTCCGAAAGTGTCTTTTTCATTCAGACCAGGGGTCGTGAAGGAATAGACATTTTTACCGCTACTACCTATAATTCCCGTCCGAGTCAGGCTATAAATGTCGTGACTATATATATATATCTCTGTATTTAATATTTGTATTTTATTTTCAGAAATGTTAGATTTCGAATTTTGTTTGTAACGCGCGTATAAATTCAATACATTGTCCGCGCTCTGTAGCGTAAACAAAGATATAATAATAATTCACCGAATAGACGCGCAAAAGTCCGTACCGATTGAAATTATTTTCCGCGACAAATTTATAAAAGATTCTTCTACGAGCAGGGTAACATACAAAATTTAGCTGTAAAAATAATTTAAGCAAACCTGATCATCCGTATTTTATTTCAAACATCATTTTATTTATGTTTTTCTTTAACGAAATATTCTGGGACTGTAATTGTTAATTCAGGGACTAGGAACGTACAAACGTTCTTGCTTAATTTCATACGTGACTTATAGAGGTCATCGACGCGTATTTATTTTGTATACTATTTATGTACATAGACTTTGTGAATTTGTAATTAATATTAGACAATAATGTGTATCAATTGTGACCATAATTTAATTGCTGAATTGTTTATTCGTTTGATATGATTTAATAATGTTTTAACAGAAATAAAAGTTAATTGTTATGTACTTTTCAAATGAATTTCTAACCGTGTGTTTTTTTTTGTTTACCTTTACCGTTTGACAGTGAGATAGAGAAAGTAGTATATTCAAGAGTAACGAATCATATTAAAACAATAAGAAGTACTCACGTTTTTCTCCGCTGAGTCTGCTGTGAGCAATAGGTCTTTTGTCCCAAGGCACCACACTAAAACCACCATAATTTTGATTTATTTTAAACTGCCCGAACAAGTTGACATTAAGGTCAACGGCCGTACTTTTACCAGATCATAACATTGAAGCCTGAACATATAGGCAGCCAGGAGTGCGTATTTTGGTGTCTTGGCGACATTCAGAAGACAAATTCTATAACCGGCTAGTTTGCCCCTGGTGTTATATAAGCAAATGGCACTATGTTGAATAAAAGTAAGCTAGCCAGGTTATAGATGTATGTTTATATAAAGTAATATGAAATTATGCGCACGTAGTAATAAAGTAAAGTAATATTATGTATGGCTAAAAATATTTATGCACTTTGTAACGAGTATGGTGATTGATAATAGCGGCAAAACTTGAAAATAGTAACTACGCCAAGCAAGATAGAAAAAATATTCAGTATTGTAAATGTAAAATCTTCTAAACTGGGTTTTCGTTTTGTAACTCAACCTATACAAGTAAGTGTGCCGTTTTAACTGAGATCGGAAAACTGTAACTGCGTAATGCATAATTCATGAAATATCCAACCAGATCGCCATAAGTTTTATAAAGTCGATGAAAATAGCTTATTCATAAAATTAAAATACTATAACAAATGCCTTCTATGACTAAATTTAGATATAGTAACTAATAGCAAGTATAATACAAGCCGAGGCAACTGATATTTAGAAATGAATTTGTTATAATAGGGTTTATTTAACAGATATTCTATACGTATAATACTAATAGAAAAGTATCTAATTGTAAACAACGATTAAGGAAGTATGCAACAATAAAATAAAACGCATAGCAAACCAATTAAGAAAATATAAACCATAGTTGGATCGTGAAACTTGAAAACACCGTATAAATGAAAATATATGTAGCTATACTTAAAGTCACTGAATATATAAAGTACCGCAAACCTCCGCCATTTTTGGGCAAAAATTTGGCCCCAAAATTGAATTGCTGTGTTAAATAAAAAATCAATTTAGTACTGTATTCTTAAAAGAACGCAACTATATGAACATGCGTTAATAATTAAACCGCAGATAGTAAGGCAATTAATTAAAACAAGCAAGCATCGTTTTCATTATTTATTATTGTTGGTTTACTAAAGCACGCATTGCAACGCTGCGACTACTTTTTAAATTTGACCTGGTAGCCCCTTTGTCCAAATCGGACAAAACAAAATATAATCTACTTCGTATAAATATAGATATAATATTATCTAATATATTATGACAATTTGGTATGTCAGGAGTATCAAATTTCGTCTTAATAATTGCTTTGAACTCATTTAATGATAAATCATTTTGTATCAATGAATTCGTACATTCACGGAAGTACAGTTCAATTTTTTTAATATATTGATACAAATCATTTGTTGCGAATTGGAGAACGTCAACTTTAAACTCTTTTAATTTGCAAAAGGCACGTATATTCCCAATAGCCGTGGTATTGGTAGTTGTGACACTTGAATAGCATATGTTGCAAACACGACGATTACTTTTAATTTTATATAAAATTGAGCCAAGTAAATAGTATAGGATTGACTCTAAAGATTCGTTTAAATCCTCAACAGAATAATTTTTGATAAGGCTCTGAATGTCTGCATCTGAAATGGAATATTCCTCATCGTTTGACGTTTGGCGGCCATGTTTGGGCAAAAGTAGCGCTTTCTCTCTCGCACTCTTTGGCCTTATGGATTGCGGTACTTTATATATCCAGTGACTTTAGCTAGGGTAAAAGTTGGATATATGCCGCACCTAAGGAAAATAATTTATTTCTATTTTACCTTATCCTATCAATCTACTGTTTTTTGCTAAAAGAAATTTCAATAATGTATGAACCTGAAAATACAATATATATTAAAATATAGTTGTATTTAGGGACCAATAAGTTCGATTTAAATAACATCTACATTTGGCCATATATCCCACATACGTTGTGTTTATGCCCCACCACGTGGTATATATGCCACACCGTTGTTTTCATAAGGGATATATGGCTGTAGACCTGTAGAGATACCCGGTTGTACATTTTCTAAAATTAAGTACCTACTATGAAGAGATCGCTCATAGCATGTATTTTGCATAAAAAAATTGATCACAAAATATAAAAAACTTTATTTAAGTAATGTTTAAAATATAACGCTATTATAAGACTTTACATCCTACAACTTCTTCTTTACAGTGTCTAACCTTTTCTTAACTTTTCCACAATTATTGCATCGGGGGTTGTACATTGTGCAAGTTTCATGCAACCACAATTCACAGTCAATGCATTGAATCCAGTCAACTGTCTCTTTCGTAGATAGATAATTTTCCAGGCACTCAATGCAGTCTACATCATCTTGGGAATCTTTTGCATCGTCTCTTGTTTGTGTTTTCCCATTTTTACCCATTAGTTTGTTTTTTTCTTTTTTAGTTTCTTTTACTTTACCTTTTGACTTTTCCTTTTGAACAACTTTTTTTCCTTTGGTATCAGTATTTTTCTTTTTCTTATCCATAAAGTCTTGTGAAGTTAAAATTTCGGCTGACTGTTTCCTTTTATTAAATTTACTTTGAGGAATTGATGGAATCGGCGCAATATCTTCTAAATATTTTGACGGAGTTTCTACGATAGCATTAGATTGAACACTTTGAGATTCCGTCTCTGTAGAATTTTGTTGCTCATCAATAATTTCAACTTGTAAACTTTGAGAATGAGAATTCTCAGTCTCAGTCGCAGTCGCGTCATCACTATTATCCGTGATATTAGGAATCATAATAAAATTGTCTGAGTCATCGAAAAAGTTTTCTGGTAACTCATCAACATTTAGAAATGGTTCCATTTCAACTTCGCTATAGTTGTTACCATTTTGCTCTAAAGTCATTCCTTAAAGTAAAATCGATCACAGCATTTGAGTCTTCAGTCATACGATTTTGGTCCTGTTGTTCCGGGAGAACAAATCTGTTTGCCACATCCGATATTTTGAAAAAATGGTCAGGAACTGCACTCGGATTAAAAGGAAAAATCCCCGTTGCTTGAAATCCAGATACACCGTTTCCGACTGTACTGGCCTTATTCCATGCTTCTCCAATCAATTTTCCTGCGCTCATCCTATCTATCTTCCTTTCTTTATGAATAAACATAAAATTTTGAGCAGCTTCTCTAAAATAATCTTTTAATGGCTTAAAAAATGACCTGTCTAGTGGTTGCAAAGCTTGGGTGGTGTGACTAGGCAAGCA
Source organism: Amphimallon solstitiale (assembly GCA_963170755.1). Classification (NCBI taxonomy): domain Eukaryota; kingdom Metazoa; phylum Arthropoda; class Insecta; order Coleoptera; family Scarabaeidae; genus Amphimallon; species Amphimallon solstitiale. The sequence goes on from OY720677.1 coordinate 53,049,789, forward strand.
CAGTAGAATCACACTATTTTGATCTGCAATCTCTAACAATTCTAATGAATAGTGAGAAGTATGACCATCTAAAATTAGAAGAGCCTGGCCAGGACTTTTTCTAGGAAGAAAATGTTCTTTAAACCATTTTAGGAACAGGTCTGTATTAATGTACGACGATTGCTTGTTCATGTAGATGTCCGAGCCAGGTGGCAAATCTTTTAAATGCTCCATCTTCTTACGAGTTCCCTTCAAAATTAGTACTGGAGGCAAAAACGTTCCCTCGGCATTGCAACAAGCTACAATTGTAACGTTCTCTCCTTTTTCCACAGATGTTAAAACATGAACGTCCTTACTTCCTTTAGTCGCAATAACTTTGCCAGGCTTATTGTTCAGTTGGATACCCGACTCATCCATGTTATATATTGATGCAGGTTTATCCATTAAGTTATTTTGTTCAAGTGTGTTTTGCAATAAAGCAAAAAAATTGTTCACTTCTTCGCGACACATTCCTTTGGCACGAGCCAAAGATAAACCTTCTGATTGCCGCACAGATAGTTCTGGATGTCTTTCTAAAAACGAATAGAGCCAGTGAGGGCCTGCTAGAGTTTTGTTTTCTTTCGAATTCTTACTGAGCAGTGCCTTTTGTTTGCCTAGTTTTTTAGCAAATTCGAATGCGAGTTGTCCAGTAGTTCGACGCGATGGAGCAAAACCTGCTTCTTCCAATCGTTTGATGTGGGCGACTAATCTTTTTTCATTTTGAAATCCTAGTGCTGGTGGTTTTCCCAAAGGTTTTTTTGTTCCATCACCACTTTTTATCCTCCTTCTTAAGGTTCGAGACGGGATATTGTAGAAGCGGCTAGCCTGGTTCACCCCCATGGCCCTAGCTGATACCATTATTATGGCTGTGTTGAGGTTTTCTTCTGACCATGTAGCTCTAGGAACAACATTGGTTTTCCTGACGTACTTTCTCGGCATACCTATTGTAGAATGAATGTGTAAAAATGCAAATATGTCTAGGTACCTAATACTTATATCGAACTACTGTGAGAAATTACAGGCCATATATCCCATAATCAAGTGGGGCATATATCCCTTTTTTGTGGGATAAACGCCCCACCCCCACCTCATAACTTTCATTAGTAACAATCAGTCGTATTGAAATCGCTCAAAATACTTAGGTTAACTATTTTTCTGATCTCAGTTTCCAAAACAACTATTTATCATGCAAGATACGGTAATAGGAGCTTAGCACAGGCCACCAAAAACTAAGAATTACATAGCATAACTTTGCACTTACCGTTCAAAGTTTATTCAACGAATTAACAGTAGCCGGCGTGATTGTTTTCGTTAGGTGGGGCGTATATACCACATTATATTATAGCGCCAAAATTCAAATATTCTCAATACATTACTCAATACTTGGGGTGGGGCATCTATCCTACAGGGGCATATATCCAACTTTTACCCTATACTAACACACGATTACCTAAAATCTTATAGTAATACACATATTTCGCTACCTAGATATTAGAAACCAGCCGAAAATGCACTGGCATCGCTTCGCTCCGACACTGGTATAATAGAATTGACAATATGTCGTAGTATGCGATGAAACACGTTTATTAATGCGATGGTATATAAGAAACATTTATAATACAATGTAGTATAAGCTATATGTTTATAATACATTATAAAGAAATAAGCTGTAATTTATAGAACAATAAGGAAATTATAAATGAAGATGTATGTAATAGGTAATGAATGTTCAAAAGTTCAGTATCTTTAACGGGTAATTCAAAGAGGCAGTGCCATTAGGCAAACACTGCAATACCCAAAACTTCCAGAAATACGGTTGTTTGACAGAAAGAACAACTTTAGTTACTAGGCAACAGATAGATTGCACGAACGCTTTCCATAAGAAGAGTAACGCTATAAGAAATGTGTTCACTGAAACATCAAAGTATGCATGTAACACATCTGCAATGTAAGTCTACTGTCATATTTTATACAAAAATATTTTTGAATTTGACCGACAAAGTAAATCACAAATACCGCAAAATCGTAATTGAGAATGTCTGTTAAATTGACATAATAATAATAATACTAACCAGAACAGCTGCTCGGACCAAATATGAAATTTAGCAGGAGATCTGTCTAATTGAATCGGCAGTCACATTTTTATTGCAGGTAGGGCAAGCATCCCCACCATCAAATCTGGCCGCCTCGATCCATCGGTGAATGCAGGCATTACAAAAGGAGTGCTTGCACTCCTTCAAGTAAACGAAATCATCCCTTGTAATTGGCTTCAGGCAAACAGGACACAAAAACCCCTGTTCCCTCGAGGCTTGGATGGTCCGGTGTACATAATGGCAATGATTGCCACGAGTGCAGGTTCCACTTAAAAATCGATAGCAAACGCCCGGCAGCTGTAGCGTTCTATATAGTTCAGCAAGTAACCGGGGGCTGTGCAGACAAGTCCGCTTGTAATTAACCTCGTCCACGCACGGTACGTGTAGATATCTACAATCGCGGATATCACAAGCGCCGCTAGTTTGGAATATCTTACAGAAATTAAAGGGATGGACCCGTGGGCAATCCATTCGGTTACAAAGATTTCTAGAGTAACCCAAACAGTATTCGCGCCTGAAATAAATAATATTTATTACAACATGGCCCATACGATTTCTGTTTCTTATACCGGCTCTCCTAGCAAAGCGATAAAGCAGTATAGATAGCGAAATATATATCACGTTAGATGTTATTGTTTTGTATGTTTATATAAAGTAATATGAAATTAAGCGCACGTAGTAATAAAGTAAAGTAATATTATGTATGGCTAAAAATATTTATGCACTTTGTAACGAGTATGGTGATTGATAATAGCGGCAAAACTTGAAAATAGTAACTACGCCAAGCAAGATAGAAAAAATATTCAGTATTGTAAATGTAAAATCTTCTAAACTGGGTTTTCCTTTTATAACTCAACTTATACAAGTAAGGGTGCCGTTTTAACTGAGATCGGAAAACTGTAACTGCGTAATGCATAATTCATGAAATATCCAGCCAGATCGCCATAAGTTTTATAAAGTCAATGAAAATAGCTTATTCATAAAACGAAAATACTATAACAAATGCCTTCTATGACTAAATTTAGATATAGTAACTAATAGCAAGTATAATACAAGCCGAGGCAACTGATATTTAGAAATGAATTTGTTATAATAGGGTTTATTTAACAGATATTCTATACGTATAATACTAATAGAAAAGTATCTAATTGTAAACAACGATTAAGGAAGTATGCAACAATAAAATAAAACGCATAGGAAACCAATTCAGAAAATATAAACCATAGTTGGATCATGAAACTTGAAAACACCGTATAAATGAAAATATATGTAGCTATACTAACACACGATTACCTAAAATCTTATAGTAATACACATATTTCGCTACCTAGATATTAGAAACCAGCCGAAAATGCACTGGCATCGCTTCGCTCCGACACTGGTATAATAGAATTGACAATATGTCGTAGTATGCGATGAAACACGTTTATTAATGCGATGGTATATAAGAAACATTTATAATACAATGTAGTAGTATAAGCTATATGTTTATAATACATTATGAAGAAATAAGCTGTAATTTATAGAACAATAAGGAAATTATAATTGAAGATGTATGTAATAGGTAATGAATGTTCAAAAATTCAGTATCTATAACGGGTAATTCAAAGAGGCAGTGCCATTAGGCAAACACCGCAATACCCAAAACTTCCAGAAATACGGTTGTTTGACAGAAAGAATAACTTTAGTTACTAGGCTACAGATAGATTGCAGGAACGCTTTCCATAAGAAGAGTAACGCTATAAGAAATGTGTTCACTGAAACATCAAAGTATGCATGTAACACATATGCAATGTAAGTCTACTGTCATATTTTATACAAAAATTTTTTTTGAATTTGACCGACAAAGTAAATCACAAATACCGCAAAAGCATAATTGAGAATGTCTGTTAAATTGACATAATAATAATAATACTAACCAGAAGAGCTGCTCGAACCAAATATGAAATTTAGCAGGAGATCTGTTTAATTTAATCGGCAGTCACATTTTTTATTGCAGGTAGGGCTAGCATCCCCACCATCAAATCTGGCCTCCTCAATCCATCGGTGAATGCAGGCATTACAAAAGGAGTACTTGCACTCCTTCAAGTAAACGAAATCATCCCTTGTAATTGGCTTCAGGCAAACTGGACACAAAAACCCCTGTTCCCTCGAAGCTTGGATGGTCCGGTGTATATAAGGGAAATGATTGCCACGAGTGCAGGTTCCACTTAAAAATCGATAGCAAACGCCCGGCAGCTGTTGCGTTCTATATGGTTCAGCAAGTAACCGGGGGCTGCGGTGACAAGTCCGCTTGTAATTAACCTCGTCCACGCACGGTACGTGTAGATATCTACAATCGCGGATATCACAAGCGCCGCTACTTTGGAATATCTTACAGAAATTAAAGGGATGGACCCGTGGGCAATCCATTCGGTTACAGATTTCTAGAGTAACCCAAACAGTATTCCCGCCTGAAATAAATAATATTTATTACAACATGGCCCATACGATTTCTGTTTCTTATACCGGCTCTCCTAGCAAAGCGATAAAGCAGTATAGATAGCGAAATATATATCACGTTATATGTTATTGTTTTGTATGTTTATATAAAGTAATATGAAATTATGCGCACGTAGTAATAAAGTAAAGTAATATTATGTATGGCTAAAAGTATTTATGCACTTTGTAACGAGTATGGTGATTGATAATAGCGACAAAACTTGAAAATAGTAACTACGCCAAGCGAGATAGAAAAAATATTCAGTATTGTAAATGTAAAATCTTCTAAACTGGGTTTCCTTTTATAACTCAACCTATACAAGTAAGTGTGCCGTTTTAACTGAGATCGGAAAACTGTAACTGCGTAATGCATAATTCATGAAATATCCAACCAGATCGCCATAAGTTTTATAAAGTCGATGAAAATAGCTTATTCATAAAATTAAAATACTATAACAAATGCCTTCTATGACTAAATTTAGATATAGTAACTAATAGCAAGTATAATACAAGCCGAGGCAACTGATATTTAGAAATGAATTTGTTATAATAGGGTTTATTTAACAGATATTCTATACGTATAATACTAATAGAAAAGTATCTAATTGTAAACAACGATTAAGGAAGTATGCAACAATAAAATAAAACGCATAGCAAACCAATTAAGAAAATATAAACCATAGTTGGATCGTGAAACTTGAAAACACCGTATAAATGAAAATATATATTATGTAGCTATACTAACACACGATTACCTAAAATCTTATAGTAATACACATATTTCGCTACCTAGATATTAGAAACCAGCCGAAAATGCACTGGCATCGCTTCGCTCCGACACTGGTATAATAGAATTGACAATATGTCGTAGTATGCGATGAAACACGTTTATTATTACGATGGTATATAAGAAACATTTATAATACAATGTAGTATAAGCTATATGTTTATAATACATTATAAAGAAATAAGCTGTAATTTATAGAACAATAAGGAAATTATAATTGAAGATGTATGTAATAGGTAATGAATGTTCAAAAATTCAGTATCTTTAACGGGTAATTCAAAGAGGCAGTGCCATTGGGCAAACACCGCAATACCCAAAACTTCCAGAAATACGGTTGTTTGACAGAAAGAACAACTTTAGTTACTAGGCAACAGATAGATTGCACGAACGCTTTCCATAAGAAGAGTAACGCTATAAGAAATGTGTTCACTGAAACATCAAAGTATGCATGTAACACATCTGCAATGTAAGTCTACTGTCATATTTTATACAAAAATATTTTTGAATTTGACCGACAAAGTAAATCACAAATACCGCAAAATCATAATTGAGAATGTCTGTTAAATTGACATAATAATAATAATACTAACCAGAACAGCTGCTCGAACCAAATATGAAATTTAGCAGGAGATCTGTCTAATTGAATCGGCAGTCACATTTTTATTGCAGGTAGGGCAAGCATCCCCACCATCAAATCTGGCCGCCTCGATCCATCGGTGAATGCAGGCATTACAAAAGGAGTGCTTGCACTCCTTCAAGTAAACGAAATCATCCCTTGTAATTGGCTTCAGGCAAACAGGACACAAAAACCCCTGTTCCCTCGAGGCTTGGATGGTCCGGTGTACATAAGGGCAATGATTGCCACGAGTGCAGGTTCCACTTAAAAATCGATAGCAAACGCCCGGCAGCTGTAGCGTTCTATATAGTTCAGCAAGTAACCGGGGGCTGTGGAGACAAGTCCGCTTGTAATTAACCTCGTCCACGCACGGTACGTGTAGATATCTACAATCGCGGATATCACAAGCGCTGCTAGTTTGGAATATCTTACAGAAATTAAAGGGATGGACCCGTGGGCAATCCATTCGGATACAAAGATTTCTAGAGTAACCCAAACAGTATTCCCGCCTGAAATAAATAATATTTATTACAACATGGCCCGTACTATTTCTATTTCTTATACCGGCTCTCCTAGCAAAGCGATAAAGCAGTATAGATAGCGAAATATATATCACGTTAGATGTTATTGTTTTGTATGTTTATATAAAGTAATATGAAATTATGCGCACGTAGTAATAAAGTAAAGTAATATTATGTATGGCTAAAAATATTTATGCACTTTGTAACGAGTATGGTGATTGATAATAGCGGCAAAACTTGAAAATAGTAACTACGCCAAGCAAGATAGAAAAAATATTCAGTATTGTAAATGTAAAATCTTCTAAACTGGGTTTTCCTTTTATAACTCAACCTATACAAGTAAGTGTGCCGTTTTAACTGAGATCGGAAAACTGTAACTGCGTAATGCATAATTCATGAAATATCCAACCAGATCGCCATAAGTTTTATAAAGTCGATGAAAATAGCTTATTCATAAAATTAAAATACTATAACAAATGCCTTCTATGACTAAATTTAGATATAGTAACTAATAGCAAGTATAATACAAGCCGAGGCAACTGATATTTAGAAATGAATTTGTTATAATAGGGTTTATTTAACAGATATTCTATACGTATAATACTAATAGAAAAGTATCTAATTGTAAACAACGATTAAGGAAGTATGCAACAATAAAATAAAACGCATAGCAAACCAATTAAGAAAATATAAACCATAGTTGGATCGTGAAACTTGAAAACACCGTATAAATGAAAATATATGTAGCTATACTAGCACACGATTACCTAAAATCTTATAGTAATACACATATTTCGCTACTTAGATATTAGAAACCAGTCGAAAATGCACTGGCATCGCTTCGCTCCGACACTGGTATAATAGAATTGACAATATGTCGTAGTATGCGATGAAACACGTTTATTGATACGATGGTATATAAGAAACATTTATAATACAATGTAGTATAATACATTATGAAGAAATAAGCTGTAATTTATAGAACAATAAGGAAATTATAATTGAAGATGTATGTAATAGGTAATGAATGTTCAAAAATTCAGTATCTTTAACGGGTAATTCAAAGAGGCAGTGCCATTAGGCAAACACCGCAATACCCAAAACTTCCAGAAATACGGTTGTTTGACAGAAAGAATAACTTTAGTTACTAGGCAACAGATAGATTGCACGAACGCTTTCCATAAGAAGAGTAACGCTATAAGAAATGTGTTCACTGAAACATCAAAGTATGCATGTAACACATATGCAATGTAAGTCTACTGTCATATTTTATACAAAAATATTTTTGAATTTGACCGACAAAGTAAATATACATAGTGGTGTGGTGATAGTGAAACAGTGAGGTTGTGCAGTGCTTATTTTCTAAGTTATCTGCACCAAAAATCTATTTTCTGAAAAGTGACCTTGAAAATATTTCCAAATATTTTCATTTTTCAACGTATCCGTCGAGTGACCTCAATTCTACGTCCTTAGTTTCTTTCACCTGACTATTCAGGCACTGTCACTGGGGCACTGCTAAAGAGACACCAGAACGACAAGGCGCACTGGGTTCCGCCCTGGTGTTAGCCACCGCGGTCTCTGCGGCACCCCCAGAGGTCTCTTTGTTCCTCTGTTAGTCCGTTTTCGTCCTCTGGACAATACGCATTTAGCGTACCTGTATCAGGAGAACAGTGTCAGTTGGGGTCACCGAATACATTTCCCGTACTTGTAATATAATACCTCCTCTTAATCCTGGGGATTTGTAAAACAAACAAACAAACAAAGGGGCCGCGGCAAAAGACTCCTCCAGGAAGTATTAATTGAATTCGGGGTAAAGTTGGGTTATGTTATTAATTAAAACAATAATTTTCCACAACGTTATAATATTTTAATAATTCAAAGCTTAATGAATACGTAATGATACCCGATGTTATTAACGACCTGTGTTAATAAACGACACTATAACCAAAAACAAGTCGTATCGCGAATAAATGTTAACAGTCAAGGTTTAAATACAAACGGGCACACCGAGTAATAGTTGTTGTACACTTTGAAACAACTAAATATTATGATATAGCAACAATACACACACTGCTTAACAATGATGGAGGAGTTGGCATTAACCAATAATAAATAAAAGTTATCCGTTAAAAAAGTCAAACACACACTGAATATAGGTACTAATAACGATACATTTGAATACTAATAATGTTATTAACAAATAATGTACATAGGAATAAGTATAGGTTAGGTATTTGGAGGTTAGGGTTTCACTAGCGCGTGAATTTAAGGTTAACTCTCCGAATACAACAATATAGTTAATGAACCACCGTGAATTTATTAATATTATACATTAATAACGGCGCGCACTGAGTTTAAATATTTTGGTGGAGGTGCTGGAATTCAACCAACAATGTCAAATAAAATGGTTGTTACTGGAATAAAAGTTAAACACACGCTGCATATGGGTACCAGTAACAACGAACTTGGATAATAATATTGTTATAAACAAATAGTATGTATAAGGGAAGATATCGGTTGGATATTTGAAGGTTATATTTCACTAACGCGTGGAATTTAATATTAACACTTTAGCAATAACAATGTCGTTAATGAATCCACGTGAAGTTAATATGATAATTCATTAACGAAGGCGCACACTGAGTTTAAGTATTTTGGTGGAGGTGCTGGCATTCAACCAACAATGTCAAATAAAAACGCGGGTTTAATAGGTTTTTCACTGCACTTACGGTTAATTGCTACAGCGTAAGCAGCTGTAGCTTGTCCTGGTGCACTGAAGTTAATACTATGGCGAACACTAAAGAGGGACCATAAGTTCGGTATCTTTACGCGAAATAAGCGCACTGTAAATAACTAAAACGGCCGCTACTACGTAAGCAGTAATAGGATCCTCCCATAACTTCTTCGGTCAATACTAGGCGAAGCGTCGGATGTGTTCCACCACGTGGATATATTTTCGGATGTCGACGAGCTTGGATTCCGATGAAGAAGCCGTCCGAAATAAAGAATTCCTCCGGAATTCTTAGTGGATTCTTGGTCCGCGTGCTCTCCTGAACACGTTTCGCCGTGTACTTCCAATGACCTGGAAAGTGCCTTTTTGGTCCCTTGTATTACGTAAGCAGTAATACAATTCGGCTGGATGGCTTTCTGGAAAGCCCGCTCTGTATCGGTGGCCTGTTTTCTGCTGGTCCAGGAGGTTGCTGTTGGCAGGCTGGTGACCGAGTTAGGACTCGATATGGTATAGGCATTTGTCCCACCTTATATAGGTTTCCAAATGTGTTTACGTTTTAATTTGGGAACCCCAGTGACGCAGGTGACGAACAAAGAAGTATCTATGTCACGGTAATTTCCCTTGGGGCCTAAATAGGGTTACGTCTTCTGCGTGTATTAGAAATTTAAGCGTTTTAATTGGTCGTGGGCGGAGCCTATGATTCGTATCAAAATTGTCTTAAAAAGTTATTACGCGAAATTTCTCTAACTTTACGAATGTTTCATATTGGGATTTTAATTTATTCTGGAGGAACGGGATAAGATAGGGATAAAACATGTACATCTATATTGGGCCTGGACTTGTTCTGTGGGAAAACGTCTTATTTGTTTCCATCGGAAGAGGCTGTTGGTAACAAATAGAGTATTTTGGTGTCAGTCCGGCACTTCTATTCATATACAAATTCAACATAGGAAAGTTCACATTTCATATCTCACTGCCAGACTGATCACATCGAGAAGGCGTGGCCACACCTATTGTGGGTGTGTCCCATCTTATTCGTTCGCCAATCAGATTATTCTCATATCTAATAGCGTTAATACTTAAATAAAAGCATTAGATTCTCGTTTCTGGTGCATTTTTTTCGACTCTCACCGTTTAATTTCTGACTTCGACCGATAGGTCGTAATTACTAACGATTCCCCTTGGGGAAAATTTTCTTTTTTAGAGACTCTTACGTCTCTATCCTACTTTTTGACCGGAGAGTCCGTGCACTTTCACCACCACACTTTTTGTCGACTTTTTAGTCATTGTCCCATATACATTTTTACATTTTAGATTTTTTAATTCGTTTGTCCGTCCTATATAAATAGAATCACTGTGATATTCTGTGTGAGGGGTGCCACTCACCAGTAATTTATTTTATTCTATTTTATTTTTTTATCTGCTCGTTTATTTATTTATTTGTTATTTATTCGAACTCTCTGTTCTTGTTTCTTGTACACGTTTTTCTCCCACTCACTGGCACACTGTGAGTGAGGAGTTTTCCCCCCGCCTTGGCGGGGGCCCTTCTGTGATATTTTTAATTCGTTTGTTGGTCCTTTTTTTTTTCTGCATGCCTTTTGAGACACGCTTCCTGGGTCTAGCTGGGACCCTTTGAGCGCTATGTCGCTCTTCCGTACCCCCCCTCCGGGGGATCCTCCTCCACCTGATGGTGGTTCAGCGGCAACTATCAACGACATTGTTCAGAACATTTTAAATGATTCCTACTCTTCCAAGGGGTCGTCCCCTACTGGATCCATTTCGCCAATGTCTGGCACTTTTCCAATGCCGACCTCACACCAGCAGTCGGCGCCAAAGCAATCAAATTCAAAATTTCTTGAGATGATAAAGTCAGAGTCTAATGAAAATCTACTGAGGCTCTATTCAATAATCAAGGAGGAGCTTTCGGCTCGCAATTTGATCAGTGATGGGAATGAGTCTTCTCGCCCCCTGGCTAGGGACTTGCTCCAGGATTTCAATATGGAGGGTACCCCCTCCCCTCTCTCCTCTAACGTTCCATCCAACACACCTGGTTGGACTACGGTTCTTCCGAGGAACCCTAGAAAGCGGAAACCAACCACCGAGAGATCAGAATCTACCACCGAGGTCGAAGTTCACGCACCTCCTGCGTCGGCGAAGAAGATAAAAGTTTCGGATTCAGGGCCGGGGCGTCCACCTAAAGCGCTCACGGACCCTCAGCAGGACCTGGATGTCATAGAGGTCATTCACACGCAGGCCCCTTCGGGCCCAACAAAGACAGCTGTTCCTTCCTCTGGCTCACAGGCCCCTGGTTCCTCAAAAGCGGAGTCTTCAGCGGGGGTTGGTCCCGCCCGCCCTTACATATACAGAGGCAATCAGGGTGCCGTGCCCAAAGTGCGCGCGTCTCACAGCGCTCCTCAGGTCCCCTCCGGACCAAATGGTGACGAAAATCAGTCACAAAATCAAAGTCAAAATCAGTCAAAAAGCCTGGACTCAATCCCCCCCATCGTCTTGAGGGATGAGTCCAAGTGGCTTCAGGTATCGGCAGAGATGACTCGGAGAGGCTTCCCCTTCTCAAAAGCGCAAGGTATAAATAATGGAATCAGGTTTTTCCCCTCAACTGAGGCTGCCTTTCGTGGCACCACAAAATTTCTCAACGAAGCACAGATCCCGTACCACACTTATCAACTTCCATCAGAGAAACAACTTAATGTGGTTATTAGGGGCATCCCTCTGGGGGTCCCCATTGATCAAGTCGAAAGAGATCTGGTGGAAAAGGGATACACGCCAGAATTGGTGAAAAGAATGACCAGGGACTACGGTAACCATGTGTTACCTTTAATCATTGTCAAGGTCCCTAGGCAACAAAAAACTATCTTCAACCTAACTTCCATCTTAGGTTTGGACTGCACCTTTGAATCCCTAAGATCCAAACCAGGGATAGGTCAGTGCTTTCGTTGCTTGAGGTTCGGCCACGCACAGTCAAGATGCACCGCTCCGATGCGCTGCGTGGTCTGTGGTCAAGGGCACAACGTCAGCCAGTGCCCTACCACCGAGACTGAGACTCCCCTCTGCGCCAACTGCGGGGGAGGTCATGTGGCCAGTTGGAGGGGCTGCCCCAGATATCCCAAACAAAAGTTCGTCCCGGTCGAGGGACCGGACGCAGGCCGCCCTCAGGCCCGTAAGGTTGAGGAGGGTTTCTCCTTCTCTCGTGCAACTGCTGGCAATCGCCAAACCAATAAGACCCCTAAGAGCTCCACTGGCTCAACAGCTAAAAAGTCGGCCACCAGGGACCCCAAGGCCGTTCGCCTTCCGCCTGTCACTTCTTCTAAGGGCCCCAATCCATCCAAAGGGGGCTTGGACATCTCGGTGATGCTCAACGCCATACGTATGATGTGCGAGCAGATTCAGGTTGCTTATGCCCAAGGTGAATCTCGCTCGCACCCATAATGCAAGTCTCTAACTATCCCTTTAGAGTGGCGGCGTGGAACGCCTGTGGGGTCAAGGACAAAGCCCTCGAGCTGGTCCAGTTCCTGCGTGATCATTCCATCGATGTGGTCCTGCTCAGTGAGACCTGGCTGAAACCGTGCCACAAGTTCTTCCTGGCAAATTACAAAATCTATCGCACAGACAGGCTCACTGGCAGGCGTGGCGGCACGGCCGTCGCCGTGAGGGCCCACCTTGCTCATAGACACCTTCGTCCACCGGATCTTTCCTCCCTCGAAGCCACTATCGTGGAGCTGAGCATGGAAGGGGTTGGTCTCTTCCATCTCTGCTCCATTTATCAGCCACCGTCCCGAGAGTTCGTCGTCCGAGACTATACTGATGTGTTTGCGGGGAATGTTCCGATCCTCGCAGCCGGTGATTTCAATGCGAAACACCCAAGCTGGGCCTGCAGGGCGACGAACGGTTTTGGGAAAAACCTTTTTTCGCTCGCCCTGTCACACGATCTGGGCATCTTCGCCCCCCAAGACCCCACCTATTTTCGCGCCGGCTGCAGGCCGGACATTCTCGACATCGTTGTTACGAAGGGATTCCCTATTAGTGTCTACGTTGAATCAGTCTCGGACCTCTCGTCGGACCATAATCCGATCACGTTCTCCCTACGGGGCGAAGTGATCGTCGACGTTCCGTCTTCGAGGGGGAGGGTGAACTGGGCGTGGTTCTCCCGCAGGGTGGAGCGGGCCGCATCGGGTCTCAGCGGTGAATTGGAATCGGCCGAGTCGGTCGATCGGCTGGTGGAGCAGTTATCTGACGTTATTATAAGGGCCAAGGAGGAATCCACCTCAGATACCCTGAAAGAGTCGTCTTCGCAGACTCTCCCAATTGAATTGCGGGCTCTCCTATCGGAGAAGCGGCGAGCCAGGCGCAGGGCGCAGAGGTCTCTTCATCCGTCTGATGCTAAAGCATACAATTTTCTTAATTCGTTGGTTAGAGATGCCATGACGGCCTATCGACAAGAAAAATGGCATGAGAAAATAGAATCCCTGTCGTCGGGGGATGGTTCGCTTTGGCGAATGACCAGAGCTCTCAGAGGCAGCAGACCCACTGGTAACCCTATTCATGGCCATAGTGGGGTAGTCAATACTGCGGGCGGAAAGGCCGAGGCCTTTGCTCACCATCTGAGCACAATTTTTGAAGGTAATCCCCCCACTGATGATGACGCTGAGTTGGATGATGGTGGGGAATCTTTGTCCTCCCCGAGCGGTGGCACCCAAGAACTAGTCACGAATGCTGTCACAATAGATGAGATCAGCCTCATAGTCCGAGTCCTTAGACTTAGATCGGCTCCGGGCCCAGATCGTATTTCTTGCCTGATGATATCGCACCTCCCAGTAGTGGCACTTCATATCCTTGTCAACCTGGCCAACGCCATAATTGGGCTGAGGCACTTTCCATCTTCTTGGAAGGAGGCAGTGGTGGTCATGATTCCGAAGTCGGGAAAGGATTCCTTGTTCCCACAGAATTACCGTCCAATTAGTCTGCTCTCCTCCCTCGCCAAAGTGGTAGAATCTTGTATTCTGACCCGCTTGAGGGAGGAAGTTTTCAATCTAGATGTCATCCCTAACGAACAATTTGGCTTTAGGCAGGGCTTATCCTGCGACCTGCAACTTTTTCTATTCACAGAAGCCATAAGGGATGGCCTCGAGCAGAGGGCCACCACTGCAGCTGTATTTCTCGATTTTGCCTCAGCCTTTGATTCGGTTTGGCATGAGGGCCTTATCTTCAAGATTTCCAAGTTGGGCATAAGTGACAGCATGGTTGCCCTCCTCCGCTCCTATTTAGAGGGCAGATCCTTTCGGGTCAGGGTGGATGGTATTTTGTCGGGCCTGCACCCAATTTCGGCAGGGGTTCCCCAGGGCGCGGTCCTCGCCCCTGAACTATTCCTTTTGTTTACGGCTGATGTCCCACGAACGGCAGGCACAAACATCGCCATATACGCCGACGATACCGCTATCTATTCCACCGCTCGCAATGAGGCCTTCCTCTGCAGGAGGCTTCAGGACGCGGTGGACGAGACATTGGCCTGGGCGGCCAGTTGGAGACTCAGGGTGAATGAATCCAAGTGCGTCGCGGTTAGATTCACCGCAAAACTCAAACCGCACGATGACAATATCTATGTGGGCGACACCTTTCTCCCCTGGTCGTCCCAGGTCAAATACCTGGGTCTGTTCATTGATCAAAGGCTAACGTGGAGGCCACAGATCGAGGCCGTGGTCGGGAGGTTCATGGCGGCGAGGAATGCCGTATTCCCTTTGATTGGTCCTATGAGTCCGCTTGGCCCGGGCACGAAATTGCTTATCTTCAAGGCCGTCCTGAGGCCCCAACTATCTTACGGGGCACTCGCATGGGCCAATGTTTGCAAGTCCCGCTTGAGCAAACTTGAGGCTCTTCAGAATCGTACTCTGAGGCTCATCGTCGGAGCCCCCTGGTTCGTGCGAAACGATCAGATTCGCGCGGACCTGGGAGTGGAGAGTTTCTCGGACCATGTGAGAAGGCTGGCGTTGGGCACCTGGGATAGAGCGACCATCACCCCGAATCCCTTGGTGTCCAACCTCACTATTCCGGATCAGGACAAGCCCAGGCCCAGGGCCCGGGTCAAGCGGCTCATGGACCTCCTAAGACCGCCCTAAGGCATGCCTTTCGCATGCCAATCAGATTATCATTTCCCCCCTTGGATTTCGGGACTTCCCTTATACAGTCGTCCCAGTTAAACTTCTCGATAACCCCCAGCATTTTTATCGTCTTTTTGTAAAATACGTCCAGTGGTTGTAGGTCCGTTGTTTCATCTTCCCCCCTGCCAGTTTTGAGTGCCAGCCTCGTGCTGTACTCACCCAACATCCTTTTGATCTGCTTTTTTCCAAACCCCCATCGTCCAAAACGTTCAGGGCGTCCAACAGGATAATAGGGCTCAAGAGCTTCGGCTCAGCCCTGGAGCGAGTGTATTTGGGAC
Organism: Amphimallon solstitiale; assembly: GCA_963170755.1. Lineage (NCBI taxonomy): Eukaryota > Metazoa > Arthropoda > Insecta > Coleoptera > Scarabaeidae > Amphimallon > Amphimallon solstitiale. The sequence continues at coordinate 53,065,487 of OY720677.1, forward strand.
CAGTGACAAAGTAAATCACAAATACCGCAAAAGCATAATTGAGAATGTCTGTTAAATTGACATAATAATAATAATACTAACCAGAACAGCTGCTCGAACCAAATATGAAATTTAGCAGGAGATCTGTTTAATTTAATCGGCAGTCACATTTTTTATTGCAGGTAGGGCTAGCATCCCCACCATCAAATCTGGCCTCCTCAATCCATCAATGAATGCAGGCATTACAAAAGGAGTACTTGCACTCCTTCAAGTAAACGAAATCATCCCTTGTAATTGGCTTCAGGCAAACTGGACACAAAAACCCCTGTTCCCTCGAAGCTTGGATGGTCCGGTGTATATAAGGGCAATGATTGCCACGAGTGCAGGTTCCACTTAAAAATCGATAGCAAACGCCCGGCAGCTGTTGCGTTCTATATAATTCAGCAAGTAACCGGGGGCTGCGGTGACAAGTCCGCTTGTAATTAACCTCGTCCACGCACGGTACATGTAGATATCTACAATCGCGGATATCACAAGCGCCGCTAGTTTGGAATAACTAACAGAAATGAATGGGATGGACCCGTGGGCAATCCATTCGGTTACAAAGATTTCTAGAGTAACCCAAACAGTATTCCCGCCTGAAATAAATAATATTTCTTACAACATGGCCCATACGATTTCTATTTCTTATACCGGCTCTCCTAGCAAAACGATAAAGCAGTATAGATAGCGAAATATATATCACGTTAGATGTTATTGTTTTGTATGTTTATATAAAGTAATATGAAATTAAGCGCACGTAGTAATAAAGTAAAGTAATATTATGTATGGCTAAAAATATTTATACACTTTGTAACGAGTATGGTGATTGATAATAGCGGCAAAACTTGAAAATAGTAACTACGCCAAGCAAGATAGAAAAAATATTCAGTATTGTAAATGTAAAATCTTCTAAACTGGGTTTTCCTTTTATAACTCAACCTATACAAGTAAGTGTGCCGTTTTAACTGAGATCGGAAAACTGTAACTGCGTAATGCATAATTCATGAAATATCCAACCAGATCGCCATAAGTTTTACAAAGTCGATGAAAATAGCTTATTCATAAAATTAAAATACTATAACAAATGCCTTCTATGACTAAATTTAGATATAGTAACTAATAGCAAGTATAATACAAGCCGAGGCAACTGATATTTGGAAATGAATTTGTTATAATAGGGTTTATTTAACAGATATTCTATACGTATAATACTAATAGAAAAGTATCTAATTGTAAACAACGATTAAGGAAGTATGCAACAATAAAATAAAACGCATAGCAAACCAATTAAGAAAATATAAACCATAGTTGGATCGTGAAACTTGAAAACACCGTATAAATGAAAATATATGTAGCTATACTAACACACGATTACCTAAAATCTTATAGTAATAGACATATTTCGCTACCTAGATATTAGAAACCAGCCGAAAATGCACTGGCATCGCTTCGCTCCGACACTGGTATAATAGAATTGACAATATGTCGTAGTATGCGATGAAACACGTTTATTAATACGATGGTATATAAGAAACATTTATAATACAATGTAGTATAAGCTATATGTTTATAATACATTATAAAGAAATAAGCTGTAATTTATAGAACAATAAGGAAATTATAAATGAAGATGTATGTAATAGGTAATGAATGTTCAAAAATTCAGTATCTTTAACGGGTAATTCAAAGAGGCAGTGCCATTAGGCAAACACCGCAATACCCAAAACTTCCAGAAATAGGGTTGTTTGACAGAAAGAACAACTTTAGTTACTAGGCAACAGATTGATTGCACGAACGCTTTCCATAAGAAGAGTAACGCTATAAGAAATGTGTTCACTGAAACATCAAAGTATGCATGTAACACATCTGCAATGTAAGTCTACTGTCATATTTTATACAAAAATATTTTTGAATTTGACCGACAAAGTAAATCACAAATACCGCAAAATCATAATTGAGAATGTCTGTTAAATTGACATAATAATAATAATACTAACCAGAACAGCTGCTCGAACCAAATATGAAATTTAGCAGGAGATCTGTCTAATTGAATCGGCAGTCACATTTTTATTGCAGGTAGGGCAAGCATCCCCACCATCAAATCTGGCCGCCTCGATCCATCGGTGAATGCAGGCATTACAAAAGGAGTGCTTGCACTCCTTCAAGTAAACGAAATCATCCCTTGTAATTGGCTTCAGGCAAACAGGACACAAAAACCCCTGTTCCCTCGAGGCTTGGATGGTCCGGTGTACATAAGGGCAATGATTGCCACGAGTGCAGGTTCCACTTAAAAATCGATAGCAAACGCCCGGCAGCTGTAGCGTTCTATATAGTTCAGCAAGTAACCGGGGGCTGTGGAGACAAGTCCGCTTGTAATTAACCTCGTCCACGCACGGTACGTGTAGATATCTACAATCGCGGATATCACAAGCGCCGCTAGTTTGGAATATCTTACAGAAATTAAAGGGATGGACCCGTGGGCAATCCATTCGGTTACAAAGATTTCTAGAGTAACCCAAACAGTATTCCCGCCTGAAATAAATAATATTTATTACAACATGGCCCATACGATTTCTGTTTCTTATACCGGCTCTCCTAGCAAAGCGATAAAGCAGTATATATAGTGAAATATATATCACGTTAGATGTTATTGTTTTGTATGTTTATATAAAGTAATATGAAATTAAGCGCACGTAGTAATAAAGTAAAGTAATATTATGTATGGCTAAAAATATGTATGCACTTTGTAACGAGTATGGTGATTGATAATAGCGGCAAAACTTGAAAATAGTAACTACGCCAAGCAAGATAGAAAAAATATTCAGTATTGTAAATGTAAAATCTTCTAAACTGGGTTTTCCTTTTATAACTCAACTTATACAAGTAAGGGTGCCGTTTTAACTGAGATTGGAAAACTGTAACTGCGTAATGCATAATTCATGAAATATCCAACCAGATCGCCATAAGTTTTATAAAGTTGATGAAAATAGCTTATTCATAAAATTAAAATACTATAACAAATGCCTTCTATGACTAAATTTAGATATAGTAACTAATAGCAAGTATAATACAAGCCGAGGCAACTGATATTTAGAAATGAATTTGTTATAATAGGGTTTATTTAACAGATATTCTATACGTATAATACTAATAGAAAAGTATCTAATTGTAAACAACGATTAAGGAAGTATGCAACAATAAAATAAAACGCATAGCAAACCAATTAAGAAAATATAAACCATAGTTGGATCGTGAAACTTGAAAACACCGTATAAATGAAAATATATGTAGCTATACTTAAAGTCACTGGATATATAAAGTACCGCAAACCTCCGCCATTTTTGGGCAAAAATTTGGCGCCAAAATTGAATTGCTGTGTTAAATAAGAAATCAATTTAGTACTGTATTCTTAAAAGAACGCAACTGTATGAACATGCGTTAATAATTAAACCGCAGATAGTAAGGCAATTAATTAAAACAAGCAAGCATCGTTTTCATTATTTATTATTGTTGGTTACTAAAGCACGCATTGCAACGCTGCGACTACTTTTTAAATTTGACCTGGTAGCCCCTTTGTCCAAATCGGACAAAACAAAATATAATCTACTTCGTATAAATATAGAAATAATATTATCTAATATATTATGACAATTTGGTATGTCAGGAGTATCAAATTTCGTCTTAATAATTGCTTTGAACACATTTAATGATAAATCATTTTGTATCAATGAATTCGTACATTCACGGAAGTACAGTACAATTTTTTTAATATATTGATACAAATCATTTGTTGCGAATTGGAGAACGTCAACTTTAAACTCCTTTAATTTGCAAAAGGCACGTATATTCCCAATAGCCGTGGTATTGGTAGTTGTGACACTTGAATAGCATATGTTGCAAACACGACGATTACTTTTAATTTTATATAAAATTGAGCCAAGTAAATAGTATAGGATTGACTCTAAAGATTCGTTTAAATCCTCAACAGAATAATTTTTGATAAGGCTCTGAATGTCTGCATCTGAAATGGAATATTCCTCATCGTTTGACGTTTGGCGGCCATGTTTGGGCAAAAGTAGCGCTTTCTCTCTCGCACTCTTTGGCCTTATGGATTGCGGTACTTTATATATCCAGTGACTTTAGCTATACTAACACACGATTACCTAAAATCTTATAGTAATACACATATTTCGCTACCTAGATATTAGAAACCAGCCGAAAATGCACTGGCATCGCTTCGCTCCGACACTGGTATAATAGAATTGACAATATGTCGTAGTATGCGATGAAACACGTTTATTAATACGATGGTATATAAGAAACATTTATAATACAATGTAGTATAAGCTATATGTTTATAATACATTATAAAGAAATAAGCTGTAATTTATAGAACAATAAGGAAATTATAAATGAAGATGTATGTAATAGGTACACTGAGAAAAATACTTATTAAGGGTAAATAAAAATTACATCATGGCAACTAAAAAATACATTTGTATATGTGACAAATCATCACAATAATTGCAGTAAATATACTTGTGTTTCTGACTATAACAACTAGGGACAAATAGCCGCATTGTTTTCTGATAAGTAGCTGGTTTTTTGACTCTTAGTAAACTATACTATTTATACTTAATATTCTAAATACTTATGCTAACTATATTTCATTAATTATCCTGAATTTTCTATTTAGTAGTGCTAAATATGTTGTACTAATTATCCTAAATATTCAGCAATACTTACTGTGAATACTTTCTGTAATTTATGTTAGTTATACTCATTTACTTACCGTAATTAAACAGAGAAGTCGATGTAACTAAACTCTGCTCTTGCTATAATTAAATATTCCCTTGCTACAAATAATGGGTTTTCTTGCAGGAATACTTACCATAACCTATTTGTATAATAACCATAAATATACCGACTATTAAAGTCTATCATTTTGCTCCATAGCATTGGCGAATCAGTAAATTTAAAAAAATTAATATATAAATAGATGAGTAGAATCCTAACTTTCAATTTATTCCTTTCACATTAAAAAATATCCAAAAAATAGCATTCTTTACGCCAATATTGATTTGGAGTTCCAAACAGAACTGTATTTGAAGGCGTAGAAAAAGAATATTAAAAAAAAATTATTAAGCCGGTTATCAAAATATATATGTCATTTGGCATCTGTTGAATGCTGGAAATGGTCTGTGGGCATAACAGTAAAAGAATAACATAGTTCTGACATTATTAGTATTTTATTCTTTTCTATTTAAAATATTGTTACAAAGTTTTCACCATTTTTATGACACATGTTAAGGCATTGTACATATCATATAAAATAACTTTAGTTAGTATACTTGTTTTAACTTTATAAGAAAATATATGTTCATTAAACGCAATGGTTTCAAGTTCTTTGTAAACAATGCACACATCATCACTGTCATTTACTAACGTTAATTGTATTACACCAAATTTAGGCATATCATTAGTTCTCTTAATAAGAATGACATCATCTCGCTTAAATAAATCATTTTGGAATCTTAGCTGTTTACATGCAAAAATGCTTGTGAAATCATGTGGGGACACATTAAAAAGTCAACATATATAATCGAAATCAGGTATTCCTTTATACACATTCTCAATCATTTCACTTACATTTAAGTAAAAAACAAAGCTCTCTTGAATTTCCGACCTTGTTAGTCGCCAGCTGTTTCTTCCTTTAAGTATGTACATCTTTTACGCAGAATTACTGGAGAAAATAAAAGGGATAAACTCAACAAAGCCCTTGTTGCAATGTCTGAAATGTTTATAACAAATAACAAAATCAGTTCCATACATATTTCAATTACCTGTCTCCTACTTCCAAATCAAACGCTATATTTATTTCCTTTATCTCTCCTAAAATGGCGATACTTACTTTGTACCATTTATTATGAGTCATATCAACTTTTTCTCGATGACCTAAGTTGAAGTCCGTCTCTAACTGTGAAGTAGATAAACAATTAAATAGTCAAAATAGTGTTTTAACTTACCAAATCCACACCAAAAGTTTTGTTTCAAACACGGGAAGTCATTAAATATCTCGTCAATTGTTTTGCTTCTACATAGTCTACTTCTAATTTTAAAAGTAGCTTCCCATGCCTGCAAAATACGATGAAAGGGTTCTTTTCCTGTCTGCAAAAATTCTAGATTTTCATTATGTGCTTCAGGGGTTTCTGTATTCTCTTTTTCTTGGTTTTTCATTTCAGACGCTTTGGCAATCCTAAATGCTGCGTTGACATTCACGTATCTGGCCCAGAGTTTACCTCTAGCTGGTTGGCGCTTACCAAAATTGGTGAATTGATAGGGTACATAGTACATCTCAATTCGCTCACCCGGGAGTATATTTATAATTTCTTCCGCAGCAAGACGAAACGTTTCAGATTTTATTCTGCAAAAGTTATGAATTAGCTAACATACTTATTAATACAAGCAAATATTTAAATTACTGAGAATGATTGCATTGTGCTAGTAAGGCATTAATGACCACTTTAGCTATTTTATTTCTCATGTCATTATTTAGTTTTCAAACGTCCTTCTGAATCATTATTGAGTAAATTTTGCAAACCATCAATTTTACGCGCTATTTTCATTAGTGTCACAACTACGAAAATCGAGTGACGCTCGAATCGCATTCACATCGCTATATTGAAATAAACTTGTGACACCCAGATATTTTCATATGAATTTATATGAATGTGTATAATAAATATAATTTTTCAATATTAAATATAGTATATATTGATTTAAGTTTACATACAGTTAACATTCATTTTGCCTGGTATATCGAGAACGCTAGATCACACGTCATATTTATTATTATATTACAAGTTTCATATATATTTCTATAAAGATACCACGGATGTATAAGAGTATATTTATTTCAAATTGCCCGCCATTTGGCGATGTTCAAACCATCCGCGCGTCCTAGGTGATCCTAACACCAATAAATAGCGCGTAAAATTGGTGAATTTTAACTTAAAAATTTGTTTTTTAAGACGATAATTCGATAGTTTTTACTGACTTGCTAACAATGAAACCAACATTTTTGGATTTTGTAGCGCGGAAGCTTTCTATTTACATATACATACATCCATATTGTATTATTCGATATTTTTCTTTTAATATTATTTGTATGGGCGTCCTTCTAAACTTTAGCCAAAATAAATATTATACAGCGTAAATTTAGGTAGGTATGCATTACTGCTACTAAAATATTAATATTTCTGGGCTTTGTAACCTTAATAGCGTGGTTAATGCGACTCAATTACACTGCATTTATATGGATGCATTGTTAGAAACAAGCATTTTACATGCTTACATAGTAATTGATCATAGAAAAAATAAATATAGGTGTATAGTATAGGTACTTACCAAGAAATACAGGTGTAAATTCCTCCAAACACCATTCACACAATAAATTCAAGTATTCCATATTATTTAATTGCGCCAACAAACATATAAGAACGAAGTAACACCAAGACGCCAAAAAGGCAGCGAAACAGTTAAAATGGCGTGTGGTCACAGGTGTGGTTATGTGTAATCGTTTTGGACCGATCGTATTCGAATAATAACGAATCCGGAAATATAGTTACTCTAAATTATATTTCTATTTGACATTAGTTAATTCGTATTCACAGCTATTAATGGATTCAATTGTAGTAACTAAAAATGTCACAAATTACCGTGTTTATTTATAGCAACTATCATGTTAGCAAGTATATTATTACTCCTTAATCAAGTCTAGTACTTGTGCTTGGTATACAGCTTCAGAAACCACTGTTTCTTTGCTCTAAATGTTTTGAGTATTTATATCAAATAATGTTGTATTTGTCCTTATGAAAAAACATACTTGTCGTTAATATAAAATTCTAAGTACAAACTTTAATTGGATCATTTTTCTCAGTGTAATGAATGTTCAAAAATTCAGTATCTTTAACGGGTAATTCAAAGAGGCAGTGCCATTAGGCAAACACCGCAATACCCAAAACTTCCAGAAATACGGTTGTTTGACAGAAAGAACAACTTTAGTTACTAGGCAACAGATAGATTGCACGAACGCTTTCCATAAGAAGAGTAACGCTATAAGAAATGTGTTCACTGAAACATCAAAGTATGCATGTAACACATCTGCAATGTAAGTCTACTGTCATATTTTATACAAAAATATTTTTGAATTTGACCGACAAAGTAAATCACAAATACCGCAAAATCATAATTGAGAATGTCTGTTAAATTGACATAATAATAATAATACTAACCAGAACAGCTGCTCGAACCAAATATGAAATTTAGCAGGAGATCTGTCTAATTGAATCGGCAGTCACATTTTTATTGCAGGTAGGGCAAGCATCCCCACCATCAAATCTGGCCGCCTCGATCCATCGGTGAATGCAGGCATTACAAAAGGAGTGCTTGCACTCCTTCAAGTAAACGAAATCATCCCTTGTAATTGGCTTCAGGCAAACAGGACACAAAAACCCCTGTTCCCTCGACGCTTGGATGGTCCGGTGTACATAAGGGCAATAATTGCCACGAGTGCAGGTTCCACTTAAAAATCGATAGCAAACGCCCGGCAGCTGTAGCGTGTTCTATATAGTTCAGCAAGTAACCGGGGGCTGTGGAGACAAGTCCGCTTGTAATTAACCTCGTCCACGCACGGTACGTGTAGATATCTACAATCGCGGATATCACAAGCGCCGCTAGTTTCGAATATCTTACAGAAATTAAAGGGATGGACCCGTGGGCAATCCATTCGGTTACAAAGATTTCTAGAGTAACCCAAACAGTATTCCCGCCTGAAATAAATAATATTTATTACAACATGGCCCATACGATTTCTGTTTCTTATACCGGCTCTCCTAGCAAAGCGATAAAGCAGTATAGATAGCGAAATATATATCACGTTAGATGTTATTGTTTTGTATGTTTATATAAAGTAATATGAAATTAAGCGCACGTAGTAATAAAGTAAAGTAATATCATGTATGGCTAAAAATATTTATGCACTTTGTAACGAGTATAGTGATTGATAATAGCGGCAAAACTTGAAAATAGTAACTACGCCAAGCAAGATAGAAAAAATATTCAGTATTGTAAATGTAAAATCTTTTAAACTGGGTTTTCCTTTTATAACTCAACTTATACAAGTAAGGGTGCCGTTTTAACTGAGATCGGAAAACTGTAACTGCGTAATGCATAATTCATGAAATATCCAACCAGATCGCCATAAGTTTTATAAAGTCAAGAAAATAGCTTATTCATAAAACGAAAATACTATAACAAATGCCTTCTATGACTAAATTTAGATATAGTAACTAAATACAAGCCGAGGCAACTGATATTTAGAAATGAATTTGTTATAATAGGGTTTATTTAACAGATATTCTATACGTATGATACTAATAGAAAAGTATCTAATTGTAAACAACGATTAAGGAAGTATGCAACAATAAAATAAAACGCATAGGAAACCAATTAAGAAAATATAAACCATAGTTGGATCGTGAAACTTGAAAACACCGTATAAATGAAAATATATGTAGCTATACTAACACACGATTACCTAAAATCTTATAGTAATACACATATTTCGCTACCTAGATATTAGAAACCAGCCGAAAATGCACTGGCATCGCTTCGCTCCGACACTGGTATAATAGAATTGACAATATGTCGTAGTATGCGATGAAACACGTTTATTAATACGATGGTATACAAGAAACATTTATAATACAATGTAGTAGTATAAGCTATATGTTTATAATACATTATGAAGAAATAAGCTGTAATTTATAGAACAATAAGGAAATTATAATTGAAGATGTATGTAATAGGTAATGAATGTTCAATAATTCAGTATCTTTAATAACGGGTAATTCAAAGAGGCAGTGCGATTAGGCAAACACCGCAATACCCAAAACTTCCAGAAATACGGTTGTTTGACAGAAAGAATAACTTTAGTTACTAGGCAACAGATAGATTGCACGAACGCTTTCCATAAGAAGAGTAACGCTATAAGAAATGTGTTCACTGAAACATCAAAGTATGCATGTAACACATATGCAATGTAAGTCTACTGTCATATTTTATAAAAAAATATTTTTGAATTTGACCGACAAAGAAAATCACAAATACCGCAAAAGCATAATTGAGAATGTCTGTTAAATTGACATAATAATAATAATACTAACCAGAACAGCTGCTCGAACCAAATATGAAATTTAGCAGGATATCTGTTTAATTTAATCGGCAGTCACATTTTTTATTGCAGGTTGGGCTAGCATCCCCTCCATCAAATCTGGCCTCCTCAATCCATCGGTGAATGCAGGCATTACAAAAGGAGTACTTGCACTCCTTCAAGTAAACGAAATCATCACTTGTAATTGGCTTCAGGCAAACTGGACACAAAAACCCCTGTTCCCTCGAAGCTTGGATGGTCCGGTGTATATAAGGGCAATGATTGCCACGAGTGCAGGTTCCACTTAAAAATCGATAGCAAACGCCTGGCAGCTGTTGCGTTCTATATAGTTCAGCAAGTAACCGGGGGCTGCGGTGACAAGTCCGCTTGTAATTAACCTCGTCCACGCACGGTACATGTAGATATCTACAATCGCGGATATCACAAGCGCCGCTAGTTTGGAATATCTAACAGAAATGAATGGGATGGACCCGTGGGCAATCCATTCGGTTACAAAGATTTCTAGAGTAACCCAAACAGTATTCCCGCCTGAAATAAATAATATTTATTACAACATGGCTCATACGATTTCTATTTCTTATACCGACTCTCCTAGCAAAACGATAAAGCAGTATAGATAGCGAAATATATATCACGTTAGATGTTATTGTTTTGTATGTTTATATAAAGTAATATGAAATTAAGCGCACGTAGTAATAAAGTAAAGTAATATTATGTATGGCTAAAAATATTTATGCACTTTGTAACGAGTATGGTGATTGATAATAGCGGCAAAACTTGAAAATAGTAACTACGCCAAGCAAGATAGAAAAAATATTCAGTATTGTAAATGTAAAATCTTCTAAACTGGGTTTTCCTTTTATAACTCAACCTATACAAGTAAGTGTGCCGTTTTAACTGAGATCGGAAAACTGTAACTGCGTAATGCATAATTCATGAAATATCCAACCAGATCGCCATAAGTTTTATAAAGTCGATGAAAATAGCTTATTCATAAATTTAAAATACTATAACAAATGCCTTCTATGACTAAATTTAGATATAGTAACTAATAGCGAGTATAATACAAGCCGAGGCAACTGATATTTAGAAATGAATTTGTTATAATAGGGTTTATTTAACAGATATTCTATACGTATAATATTAATAGAAAAGTATCTAATTGTAAACAACGATTAAGGAAGTATGCAATAATAAAATAAAACGCATAGCAAACCAATTAAGAAAATATAAACCATAGTTGGATCGTGAAACTTGAAAACACCGTATAAATGAAAATATATGTAGCTATACTAACACACGATTACCTAAAATCTTATAGTAATACACATATTTCGCTACCTAGATATTAGAAACCAGCCGAAAATGCACTGGCATCGCTTCGCTCCGACACTGTTATAATAGAATTGACGGCTGATCACGAATTGCAGACACGGTCAGAGGGTGACGTAAGATGTTGCATGAGTTGCAGACGGTGGTCAAAACCGCTGTGGGTCTTACTTAATCCATTGCATGAATTGCAGACCAATGTCAAATTAAACAACACAGTATATAAAATGTATTTATTTAAAATAATTATACACTGAAAAGTGAAAAATAGAATATAATAAGTATTAGGTATTCTTATTTACAACTAACTATAATAGAATTACTGAACAGATGCAGTAGCAACATTGCATTCTTCACGGGCAAATGCGCTGTTGCTACTGCATCTGTTCGGTAATTCTATTATAGGCACTATATTTATATCCTAAATATCTAACAAAGATAATATTAGATATAGTGTTATTGTTAAACTGCACTATTTTCTCAATAGTAAAGGTGTTTTTTTTGACATTTTACAACATGATCAAATTTTGCTGAAGTAATTTTTATACACGTATCTATCTGTAAATTTAAAATACATTGTAAAAAAATATGAATATTTGGATGTGGCGAAGGACATGCTGCATTAAATTTGGAGTGGAATGATTCACAGCCGTTTGTAGTTCTCCAACCACTCGCGTCATTTGCGGCCCATAAAAAGGGTGGAAAGCAATGTAATTGTCTACCAAATAATCACAATATTCGGTAAGTTTGTCACTATTAGGTTTGTCGGCCATTAATTCCACGAAGACCTCTCCTACATCTTCTGCCGGTAAAAAAGACAACCCAAACGTATGGTGTAGCCATTTTCCAATAGCAGATTGTGGATCTTTGTACTACCGTGTCGGTCCAAGGTTCTGAATCTTTCGCCACCTAAGCAGACAAATAAATTATGTAATTATGTAAAGCGCTTACATTTCGAAAGAACAAACAAGATAAGGAAAATAAGAAAATATCGTTGCTTACCAAGATTGGCATAAATGAAATCCGCATCCGATCATTGTTGCCAAAGGAAACGCCCTAGCAACGGCTGAGTGAATAGCCTTCTCAAAGTTCATGACGACTATAGATGGTTCCAGTAAAAATTCAACCTCAAACATTCGGAATGCAGCAAACGATGCAGCGTGTAATATGACTTCTCTTTTTTATCTTTCAGTAAGCAATACGCTACCGGTACATACAACTGGTTGACATAACAGTGCACAGTGAACAGTTGCAAAAAATATTTAGTGCAATAATTAAATGTACCATCCACAAGAACAATTTTTTGCTCACACAAGAATTTCGAATTATTTCACGACGAGAATATAATGATGTTATTTGTTTTATCATTACACAATAAAAAAGTTCGTTTTGTAGGATTTTTACTTCCACCGAATTTAAATAGGTATGCATGCACTTCAAGCATAGATTTCGGTAGTGCAGGATATTTCTGTAGTTTTGCACTATTGATATTGTTCGATATACATTTAATATCACGTGTTCAAGTGTTGTTAGAATTACCAAAATTAATAACCTATTTACTAAATGTCAATGTATAATTATTTTAAATAAATAGATTTTATACATTGTGATGTCTGCAATTCATGCAATGGATAATATAATCCCTGATTTTAAACCTGGTCTGCAATTCATTCGAGGATTACAACGATAGTTATAGGATTCTATAGAGCAGGTAATCTCGTCTGCAATTCGGGTCCGCCGGAATTGACAATATGTCGTAGTATGCGATGAAACACGTTTATTAATACGATGGTATATAAGAAACATTTATAATACAATGTAGTATAAGCTATATGTTTATAATACATTATGAAGAAATAAGCTGTAATTTATAGAACAATAAGGAAATTATAATTGAAGATGCATGTAATAGGTAATGAATGTTCAAAAATTCAGTATCTTTAACGGGTAATTCAAAGAGGCAGTGCCATTAGGCAAACACCGCAATACCCAAAACTTCCAGAAATACGCTTGTTTGACAGAAAGAACAACTTTAGTTACTAGGCAACAGATAGATAGCACGAACGCTTTCCATAAGAAGAGTAACGCTATAAGAAATGTGTTCACTGAAACATCAAAGTATGCATGTAACACATATGCAATGTAAGTCTACTGTCATATTTTATACAAAAATATTTTTGAATTTGACCGACAAAGTAAATCACAAATACCGCAAAAGCATAATTGAGAATGTCTGTTAAATTGACATAATAATAATAATACTAACCAGAACAGCTGCTCGAACCAAATATGAAATTTAGCAGGAGATCTGTCTAATTGAATCGGCAGTCACATTTTTTATTGCAGGTAAGGCTAGCATCCCCACCATCAAATCTGGCCTTCTCAATCCATCGGTGAATGCAGGCATTACAAAAGGAGTGGTTGCACTCCTTCAAGTAAACGAAATCATCCCTTGTAATTGGCTTCAGGCAAACTGGACACAAAAACCCCTGTTCCCTCGAAGCTTGGATGGTCCGGTGTATATAAGGGCAATGATTGCCACGAGTGCAGGTTCCACTTAAAAATCGATAGCAAACGCCCGGCAGCTGTAGCGTTCTATATAGTTCAGCAAGTAACCGGGGGCTGCGGTGACAAGTCCGCTTGTAATTAACCTCGTCCACGCACGGTACATGTAGATATCTACAATCGCGGATATCACAAGCGCCGCTAGTTTGTAATATCTAACAGAAATGAATGGGATGGACCCGTGGGCAATCCATTCGGTTACAAAGATTTCTAGAGTAACCCAAACAGTATTCCCGCCTGAAATAAATAATATTTATTACAACATGGCCCATACGATTTCTATTTCTTATGCCGGCTCTCCTAGCAAAGCGATAAAGCAGTATAGATAGCGAAATACATATCACGTTAGATGTTATTGTTTTGTATGTTTATATAAAGTAATATGAAATTAAGCGCACGTAGTAATAAAGTAAAGTAATATTATGTATGGCTAAAAATATGTATGCACTTTGTAACGAGTATGGTGATTGATAATAGCGGCAAAACTTGAAAATAGTAACTACGCCAAGCGAGATAGAAAAAATATTCAGTATTGTAAATGTAAAATCTTCTAAACTGGGTTTTCCTTTTATAACTCAACTTATACAAGTAAGTGTGGCGTTTTAACTGAGATCGGAAAACTGTAACTGCGTAATGCATAATTCATGAAATATCCAACCACATCGCCATAAGTTTTATAAAGTCAATGAAAATAGCTTATTCATAAAATTAAAATACTATAACAAATGCCTTCTATGACTAAATTTAGATATAGTAACTAATAGCAAGTATAATACAATCCGAGGCAACTGATATTTAGAAATGAATTTGTTATAATAGGGTTTATTTGACAGATATTCTATACGTATAATACTAATAGAAAAGTATCTAATTCTAAACAACGATTAAGGAAGTATGCAACAATAAAATAAAACGCATAGCAAACCAATTAAGAAAATATAAACCATAGTTGAATCGTGAAACTTGAAAACTCCGTATAAATGAAATTATATGTAGTTATACTAGCACACGATTACCTAAAATCTTATAGTAATACACATATTTCGCTACCTAGATATTAGAAACCAGCCGAAAATGCACTGGCATCGCTTCGCTCCGACACTGGTATAATAGAATTGACAATTTGTCGTAGTATGTGATGAAACACATTTATTAATACGATGGTACATAAGAAACATTTATAATACAATGTAGTATAAGCTATATGTTTATAATATATTATAAAGAAATAAGCTGTAATTTATAGAACAATAAGGAAATTATAATTGAAGATGTATGTAATAGGTAATGAATGTACAAAAATTCAGTATCTTTAACGGGTAATTCAAAGAGGCAGTGCTATTAGGCAAACACCGCAATACCCAAAACTGCCAGAAATACGGTTGTTTGACAGAAAGAACAACTTCAGTTACTAGGCAACAGATAGCTTGTATGAACGCTTTCCATAAGAAGAGTAACGCTATAAGAAATGTGTTCACTGAAACATCAAACTATGCATGTAACACATATTGCTGTGACTTCTTCTATATTGGTTAATAACCAAAAATTGAATTAATAAATTAATGTACTTTAGTAATCTCAGGGTCTAAGTATGAGTTTATTATATTTTTGTAACGGATGATGTGTCGCAGCCTTGTACTTATTGTGAGTTCTAGCTGTGATTGTGATGTTTACTTTCCTTAGATTCTCCCTGGGATGGGTATAAATAAGTAGATATAGAATGTCAGCACAACTTATTTTATTTTATATAAATTTTTACAAAACATTGTTAAATATCATTATTATGCAATACAATACATTATTCATTTCATTATTATTATATCCAGCCCTTTTCATCTGCGGTACAAGCACCTTGCAATCCTTGATTCTTTATGAAATTGTTAATAATAAATAAAAATAAATTCACTGCTCTAATCCTTCATGTATGCTCATATTACGAAATTGCCGTTATTCAACTGAAGCGTTATACCTCGTTGAGTCGCCCTGAACCAAGATTCGCACGTCAATCCAGAGCTTACTCAAAGAAGAATTTATTTTAAATTATTTAAACAATATTCCAAATGTTATTGCTATCCGGAAAGTTTACTAATGCTTCGTTAAACCGCTTTGAATTAAGATTCACACGTTAATCCAAAGCACATTCAAAGAAGAATTTATTTTAAATTATTTAAACAATATTCTAAATGTTATTGCTATCCGGAAAGTTTACTAATACCTCGTTAAACCGCTTTGAATTAAGATTCGCACGTCAATCCAAAGCATGTTCAAAGAAGAATTTATTTTAAATTATTTAAATAAGATTCCAAATTTTTATTGCTATCCGGAAATTTCATTAATGCTTCGTTAAACCGCTTTGGACCAAGATTCGCACGTCAATCCAAAGCATGTTCAAAGAAGAATTTATCTTTTTATTATTAAAAAAAAAATGTTCTAAATTGCGTTGCCCGTGGTTTATGAAACACTCATGAAGGTTCTTTCTTTTATTTATTTTAGAATTGCAAGATGGAGTTTATTTTATAGTGCTTGTACTCACTTTTCTTGGTTATATAACATCTCGAATTCCTCCTGGTAGCCTAGTCCTTCCATTTTTATTGAATTTATTGTTGTAGCTTTGTACGGTCCAACACTGGTATTTCGCGCCTTTATATGTATCTGGCGCGCAGTTATCGTTGCCGCTTTATACGTCTACGGCGTTTGAATCTTAAAGCGTTTTATGCCTTTAGATCCTTTATTTCTTCGGAGCACTGGTTTCTTTTTAAGTTTTGAAGAGCTTCTGGTGGACTTCCTATGGACTGCCTTATTTTCGCCTGTGTGTCGCCTTTTATAACGATAAACATCTGACAAACGGCTTATTTTTGTTTTAAATCGTTCCTTTTAGTTTGAATTTTCGTCTGCTACGCCCCCCGTGTTGATTTCGATAACTATCGAAATTACGTGATCATGTGACCTTCTTTCCACCATGTTTGTTGTTGTTATTATTTTCATATTCTATACTTTTATTCCATGGACATTTTGAATGATTTTATTTGTTGGTAAGTATTCTTTTATTGTCTTATATTATGTACTGACTAATGCTTTATTTATTTATTTTTAGCCTAAATGTCTTGAAGCATTTGTACGTGGATAAAATTATGTACTATCGCATATTTAGACGTACATTCAACAATGTCCTTTTTTATACTGTAAATATCAGTGAATTTGCGTAGCCAGCATAATGTTTTATTTTCAATGATGTACTAGGCCCCTGTATTTACATTCTGGGTGCGTTGGTGTATATCGAAACAAGTAAATCATATATCTTTGTATGCGTTTTGGTGTCCCTACGGACGAAAATATAATTGCTCTTGTGACCGTGAAATAAGTGGTATATATTTATTTATTTATGTATATAGACCTTTGTTTAATATTGTATTTTTGGTTTTAGCTTGGTCTTTCTTAGAATATATTCGTGTAGAGAAGAGAATAAACAAATCGTGCCTCTTTACGTACACTCAATAATATTTTATACAGAAAATATAAGTGAAACGTGTATAGTGATACACAACATTTATTCTTGACAATGTTGGTGGTTATAATATTGATATTCTTTGTGATTAATTCCTTATCTTGAACTATTATTGCTGTTAAGGAATGTATTACCCGGTTGACCTACTTTTCTATTGACTGCTAGTAATACTGCTTTGAGTTATTATATCCTTTTTATTTAAACGGAGGTCAGTATTTGAATATTGTTTTATAGAATATGTAATTCCTGTGCACTAATTTATTTAAAATTGAGGTTAATATTTTTTTAATTCTTACATTTGACCTAGACTAATTGTTTCTTACCGTCTAATACGGATATGCAACCCATATTGCATTTATGTGTATTCCACTGCATAGTTATTAAGAATGAGTAAATACCCATCGTTATTGTACAATTTGAATTATGTAAATATATTTTTATTTATAAATTAGTGGATTATTATATATTTATTTATTGAAATATAAAATTATAATTTATATCTAACATGTAAGCTTATATTTATTTAAAATAAACACAGTGATATTTTATTTTTGTTGATTATTTATTTGTTTGGTTTCTTTATTTATCTATTTATTTATTTACAAGAAAATACCACAGCAATATGCAATGTAAGTCTACTGTCATATTTTATACAAAAATATTTTTGAATTTGACCGACAAAGTAAATCACAAATTCCGCAAAACCATAATTGAGAATGTTTGTTAAATTGACATAATAATAATAATACTAACCAGAACAGCTGCTCGAACCAAATATGAAATTTAGCAGGAGATCTGTCTAATTGAATCGGCAGTCACATTTTTATTGCAGGTAGGGCAAGCATCCCCACCATCAAATCTGGCCGCCTCGATCCATCGGTGAATGCAGGCATTACAAAAGGAGTGCTTGCACTCCTTCAAGTAAACGAAATCATCCCTTGTAATTGGCTTCAGGCAAACAGGACACAAAAACCCCTGTTCCCTCGAAGCTTGGATGGTCCGGTGTATATAAGGGCAATGATTGCCACGAGTGCAGGTTCCACTTAAAAATCGATAGCAAACGCCCGGCAGCTGTAGCGTTCTATATAGTTCAGCAAGTAACCGGCGGCTGCGGTGACAAGTCCGCTTGTAATTAACCTCGTCCACGCACGGTACATGTAGATATCTACAATCGCGGATATCACAAGCGCCGCTAGTTTGTAATATCTAACAGAAATGAATGGGATGGACCCGTGGGCAATCCATTCGGTTACAAAGATTTCTAGAGTAACCCAAACAGTATTCCCGCCTGAAATAAATAATATTTATTACAACATGGCCCATACGATTTCTATTTCTTATGCCGGCTCTCCTAGCAAAGCGATAAAGCAGTATAGATAGCGAAATATATATCACGTTAGATGTTATTGTTTTGTATGTTTATATAAAGTAATATGAAATTAAGCGCACGTAGTAATAAAGTAAAGTAATATTATGTATGGCTAAAAATGTTTATGCACTTTGTAACGAGTATGGTGATTGATAATAGCAGCAAAACTTGAAAATAGTGACTACGCCAAGCGAGATAGAAAAAATATTCAGTATTGTAAATATAAAATCTTCTAAACTGGGTTTTCCTTTTATAACTCAACTTATACAAGTGTGCCGTTTTAACTGAGATCGGAAAACTGTAACTGCGTAATGCATAATTCATGAAATATCCAACCAGATCGCCATAAGTTTTATAAAGTCAATGAAGATAGCTTATTCATAAAATTAAAATACTATAACAAATGCCTTCTATGACTAAATTTAGATATAGTAACTAATAGCAAGTATAATACAAGCCGAGGCAACTGATATTTAGAAATGAATTTGTTATAATAGGGTTTATTTAACAGATATTCTACACGTATAATACTAATAGAAAAGTATCTAATTGTAAACAACGATTAAGGAAGTATGCAACAATAGAATAAAACGCATTGCAAACCAATTAAGAAAATATAAACCATAGTTGGATCGTGAAACTTGAAAACACCGTATAAATGAAAATATATGTAGCTATACTAGCACACGATTACCTAAAATCTTATAGTAATACACATATTTCGCTACTTAGATATTAGAAACCAGTCGAAAATGCACTGGCATCGCTTCGCTCCGACACTGGTATAATAGAATTGACAATATGTCGTAGTATGCGATGAAACACGTTTATTGATACGATGGTATATAAGAAACATTTATAATACAATGTAGTATAATACATTATGAAGAAATAAGCTGTAATTTATAGAACAATAAGGAAATTATAATTGAAGATGTATGTAATAGGTAATGAATGTTCAAAAATTCAGTATCTTTAACGGGTAATTCAAAGAGGCAGTGTCATTAGGCAAACACCGCAATACCCAAAACTTCCAGAAATACGGTTGTTTGACAGAAAGAACAACTTTAGTTACTAGGCAACAGATAGATTACACGAACGCTTTCCATAAGAAGAGTAACGCTATAAGAAATGTGTTCACTGAAACATCAAAGTATGCATGTAACACATCTGCAATGTAAGTCTACTGTCATATTTTATACAAAAATATTTTTGAATTTGACCGACAAAGTAAATCACAAATACCGCAAAATCATAATTGAGAATGTCTGTTAAATTGACATAATAATAATAATACTAACCAGAACAGCTGCTCGAACCAAATATGAAATTTAGCAGGAGATCTGTTTAATTTAATCGGCAGTCACATTTTTTATTGCAGGTAGGGCTAGCATCCCCACCATCAAATCTGGCCTCCTCAATCCATCGGTGAATGCAGGCATTACATAAGGAGTGCTTGCACTCCTTCAAGTAAACGAAATCATCCCTTGTAATTGGCTTCAGGCAAACTGGACACAAACCCATGTTCCCTCGAAGCTTGGATGGTCCGGTGTATATAAGGGCAATGATTGCCACGAGTGCAGGTTCCACTTAAAAATCGATAGCAAACGCCCGGCAGCTGTTGCGTTCTATATAGTTCAGCAAGTAACCGGGGGCTGCGGTGACAAGTCCGCTTGTAATTAACCTCGTCCACGCACGGTACATGTAGATATCTACAATCGCGGATATCACAAGCGCCGCTAGTTTGGAATATCTAACAGAAATGAATGGGATGGACCCGTGGGCAATCCATTCGGTTACAAAGATTTCTAGAGTAACCCAAACAGTATTCCCGCCTGAAATAAATAATATTTATTACAACATGGCCCATACGATTTCTATTTCTTATACCGGCTCTACTAGCAAAACGATAAAGCAGTATAGATAGCGAAATATATATCACGTTAGATGTTATTGTTTTGTATGTTTATATAAAGTAATATGAAATTAAGCGTACGTAGTAATAAAGTAAAGTAATATTATGTATGGCTAAAAATATTTATGCACTTTGTAAGGAGTATGGTGATTGATAATAGCGGCAAAACTTGAAAATAGTAACTACGCCAAGCAAGATAGAAAAAATATTCAGTATTGTAAATGTAAAATCTTCTAAACTGGGTTTTCCTTTTATAACTCAACCTATACAAGTAAGTGTGCCGTTTTAACTGAGATCGGAAAACTGTAACTGCGTAATGCATAATTCATGAAATATCCAACCAGATCGCCATAAGTTTTATAAAGTCGATGAAAATAGCTTATTCATAAAATTAAAATACTATAACAAATGCCTTCTATGACTAAATTTAGATATAGTAACTAATAGCAAGTATAATACAAGCCGAGGCAACTGATATTTAGAAATGAATTTGTTATAATAGGGTTTATTTAACAGATATTCTATACGTATAATACTAATAGAAAAGTATCTAATTGTAAACAACGATTAAGGAAGTATGCAAGAATAAAATAAAACGCATAGCAAACCAATTAAGAAAATATAAACCATAGTTGGATCGTGAAACTTGAAAACGCCGTATAAATGAAAATATATGTAGCTATACTAACACACGATTACCTAAAATCTTATAGTAATACACATATTTCGCTACCTAGATATTAGAAACCAGCCGAAAATGCACTGCCATCGCTTCGCTCCGACACTGGTATAATAGAATTGACAATATGTCGTAGTATGCGATGAAACACGTTTATTAATACGATGGTATATAAGAAACATTTATAATACAATGTAGTATAAGCTATATGTTTATAATACATTATGAAGAAATAAGCTGTAATTTATAGAACAATAAGGAAATTATAATTGAAGATGTATGTAATAGGTAATGAATGTTCAAAAATTCAGTATCTTTAACGGGTAATTCAAAGAGGCAGTGCCATTAGGCAAACACCGCAATACCCAAAACTTCCAGAAATACGGTTGTTTGACAGAAAGAACAACTTTAGTTACTAGGCAACAGATAGATTGCACGAACGCTTTCCATAAGAAGAGTAACGCTATAAGAAATGTGTTCACTGAAACATCAAAGTATGCATTAGGGCGTGTCAATTTGGAGGGGGAAAAAAATTCATGATTTTTGTGAATGAGGGGGTCCAAAAATATGCCTTTTGATGTGTATTATCCTAATTTAAAAGGTTTTTCCTTATTCATAAACATTTACCTTGGTAAATTTGCGCTTGATTAAAATTTATACTGAAATTTCCGAAAAAAAAGTGGATAATTTGCTATAAACTCCAACAAAATTTGCTGAAAAGTGTTTTAATGAACTCAAACAATTTTAAATATATGTTGTCTCTATTAACAAACACTGAAAACACATTGAAAAAAAAAGTTAAAGCTTTAACCAACAATATTCATCAAATCTTGCTTTGATTCATTCCTAGGCATCATTCTTCTGCTTGCTTCCTGGCCTCTAATGAATCCTTCCCGTTTCTCATGAGTATACACTTTGCCAGAAGCCTCTGTCACTTGTTTCACACACCTCTCTATGGACTATCCATGACATGGCCATTTCGGAACCTGCATTGGCTCTTCAACAAACTTTCTTATTTCTGATATTTTGAGTTTACAAGTAAGTGGGGGTTCATATACTTTATCTGACCAGTCTATCAGTTCCAAAAGGGAAGTTGCATTTGGATTTACTGCAGGTGTTATCCTAGGACTAACAGATAGGTCTCCTGGTGTATCTTCATCTTCATTCCTTAATTCAGTTATCTTCTGGACCCCTGCTTTCCTTTCTTCTTGATCTTCCGAGCATAAAAGTGTCTGAAGCACCATATCACTAAATGCGAACCACGATGAACGTTGGATTATTGGCAAAACAATACCTGCTACTGCCTTCTTCTGAGATTTTAGGAGCTTCAATTGATAAAGAATGTGGCGAGGCCCTTCCACCCAAGAGAATTTCGATTTGATTGTAAACCAACAGGGATAGTAAACGCCAACAATGTATTCCACAAGCAATTGTAACGTCTTCAACTTGTCGCCTTTTAGGCCATGTTTTGAAACCCATATGCGACAAATCCTATTTGCAGTTGTTAACCACCGAGAGTGGCTTACAGGACCAATTTCTAATAATGCCAGATCAGTTGGAAGTACACCTGTTCTTATGGCCTGAGTTATCCTGTAACCATAAGCCTGATCTGTAGAGAGATCTTTGACAACAGTGTCACTCAGTGGAACAAGAGGCTCTGGAAAAGATATTCTGACAAATGAGGGATTGATTTCAAGTTCTGTTGCTGTATCAAGCATGTTGCCAATCGTACCACTCCACTTATTATTAGACAAAGTTTTTCCATCCAACTCTCTGATCAGGTGCCGCAAAGGTAGCTCATTAGTATGAAGAGCACAAACCAACCAGATGAGTTTACGATTCAGCTTTGCCTCAACCCAATGCATGACTCCTCCTTCCCAACCAGTGTTAACATTCGTTGAGTCACCACCAATAGCCTGCAAACTTTTATCAATGCTGTTTTTCTTTAAAAAATCCATAAGATTGTTAGCAATAACTTCAGCAGGTTTCCCTTTCGTTAAGCCTTTCTCTGGAGTAAAATGGCAAAGATACCTTCCACCTGGCTCACTGCAAACAGTGAAATGCTCTTCTTTCACAATACTTGGAAACTGATGATTTGAGTTATCTGATTGTAACAGAACTTTAGTGGAATCCTTGCGTCCATCAAAGAAGATACATTCAATACCGCCCATCCGGCATCGAGCTTGAAATTCTTTATCAAGTGATTTCATGACTTTTTCTTGCGCCCTTTTTACTTTATTGTGATCAACCAAAAGTCTCCTGTCTCCTTCAGTAATTAATCCAGCATCCAAAAATGCAGCTGTTGCAATGGCAGCTGTAGCACGTAGACCGACACCATACCTAATACTTTGCAATGCAACATTGCGCAATTGTAATGTATTATAATGACTTGAAGTAGAAGGTTCATGAGAATCATCACATGGAATCTGCAAACGTTCTTCAGATTCTAGAACCCAAGCATCAGTTGGCAAGATTGGTTGTAATGTAAACTCTTTATTCCCTTTCAACTTATATTCCGAAATTCTTCTTAATTCATCTTCTTGCCTTTTCTGCTTTTTAATTTGTCTTCTGTGCTCAGGTAGATCTGGTAATCCAATTTGATGGTGTCCAACAGATCCAACCTTATCTCTTTGACTCTTGATATACACTAGTTCTTTGACAGGGATCTTCATAACCTTAGAACAAGAGCAGGAGATGTGCACTTCATGTTTACAGTCAGCACCACCTGGACATGAACCCTCAAATTCTGAACATAGCTTAATCTCACACTTACAATTGAGGATGTCAAAGAGCTTATCTAACGTTGCTATGAAAGCCTCTTTCATTTCCAGTTTTCCTCTGCCAAGTGATATGTTTTTGACCTTTTCCCAGTTTTCCTCTATCTTTTTCAGGACTGGGACTCGAATTTAAAATTGGCACCACAAAACAACTGTTTGCTAGCTTCCACTTTTCAAGCACTTTTGGATAAATATCCTTTGCAACAGTGGCTGCTGGGTAATTTCTGACATTCTCTCCACTCTGCTCTCTTAGTAGAAGCCCATATCTTGGAACATCACGCAGCGTTGGGAGTTCCGAAGGCAGCATTTCTCGACCAGTTCCAATAAAGTTACTCATGTGAGTGGAAGTTGCCAGTCTGGTCTTCCTTTTACTAGCCATGGTTCCGAATTATCAGATTTTGCAAGGGGAAGTAACTATTAGCACCTGGAAAAAGAATGCGTGGAAATGTCACTATTTAGCAGAAAATCACAGTCAACAGTTCAGCAAATCACAACTCGCAAAGTCCACAGTTTAACACTGAAATTCAGTCTTTAAACACACCACAAATACTATAACTGAGTCACAAAAACACGGTATAAACAGCGTAACACAATTACCAATGAACGCAGTAATTATAACTGCAACAGTGCAACACAGATCACAGGAGATCACAAAACAAACAGTCCACTATGAAACGTCCACTCTCATTCACAGCTCTGGACATACTACTACTCTGCCTAAGGTAGCAATCCTTTTATAGCTTTGCGGAAAACCGTTAAATTTCTCGCCAAGCTGGCGACAAAACTTGGCGGTATATCGCCAATTCGGCGACAAAAATAGTATCTAAAACTGCTTTCGGTTTCCCTCTAGCTCGCATATTTGGCGAGTTTCCCATAGACCCCATAATAAAAAGAAATCGCTAAGCTGCGTCCAATCTGCCTTCTCTTTAGCTTTTCCGCATAGCACAACCGACTCTAATGGAATGTAAAGACGTCTCAGAGTGAGCAATATTCGTGTAAGAAAAAACAATAGCGCATTATTTAAATAAATGTAAGTTACATTTACATAAATTATTGAATGCATTACAGAAAAGCGATATTTACAGGATTCGTAACAATATCACGAATTTGAAGTAGCCATTTACCGAGCAAACCAATGTAATTTCCAGTTCTTGTAAATATAATTGTGAATAGCTTAACAAAACGCAATTTTATGACACCCCTCATTTTTGGAAAAAGAAAGTCAAAAAAATTGACACGCCCTAGTATGCATGTAACACATCTGCAATGTAAGTCTACTGTCATATTTTATACAAAAATATTTTTGAATTTGACCGACAAAGTAAATCACAAATACCGCAAAATCATAATTGAGAATGTCTGTTAAATTGACATAATAATAATAATACTAACCAGAACAGCTGCTCGAACCAAATATGAAATTTAGCAGGAGATCCGTTTAATTGAATCGGCAGTCACATTTTTATTGCAGGTAGGGCAAGCATCCCCACCATCAAATCTGGCCGCCTCAATCCATCGGTGAATGCAGGTATTACAAAAGGAGTGCTTGCACTCGTTCAAGTAAACGAAATCATCCCTTGTAATTGGCTTCAGGCAAACAGGACACAAAACCCCTGTTCCCTCGAGGCTTGGATGGTCCGGTGTACATAAGGGCAATGATTGGCACGAGTGCAGGTTCCACTTAAAAATCGATAGCAAACGCCCGGCAGCTGTAGCGTTCTATATAGTTCAGCAAGTAACCGGGGGCTGCGGCGACAAGTCCGCTTGTAATTAACCTCGTCCACGCACGGTACATGTAGATATATACAATCGCGGTTATCACAAGCGCCGCTAGTTTGGAATATCTTACAGAAATTAAAGGGATGGACCCGTGGGCAATCCATTCGGATACAAAGATTTCTAGAGTAACCCAAACAGTATTCCCTCCCGCCTGAAATAAATAATATTTATTACAACATGGCCCATGCGATTTCTATTTCTTATACCGGCTCTCCTAGCAAAGGGATAAAGCAGTATAGATAGCGAAATATATATCACGTTAGATGTTATTGTTTTGTATGTTTATATAAAGTAGGGTAAATGTGTATAAGAGTACGCACGTAGTGAATAAAATTGAAGAAAACTGTAGTTTTATATGTATAGAAAAATGTTCAGGCGCTATCGTTAACGGTGATTATTACAGAACACGTTTTAAGCATGGCGAACCCTATATCACTAAAGAAATCTGAGATACTTAATTTTTATTGAAACTGTGCGAGTGCGTACTCTTATACACGTGTGCGTCTAAGAGTTCGCAGTCTCTTGTTTAAGAGTACGCACATTATTTACCTATACTTATATACTTATTTTTTATAAAAAGACAAACTTTTAGTTGCCGAACATTTATTTTAAAATAAAAATGCAAATTTAAAATATTTTTCTAAACATACATAGAACAGAAGATTATTGGTAAAACGTAACAAAACAAAACAAAGATCAAAATGTAAAACATATCACGCCTCACAAGTAAAACAAATGAATTTTCCTGTTACATATTGCTGTGACTCTTGCAAATTGATATTTATATAAAAATAATTAGAATTATTCAATCAATAAGTAGGTAAGAATCAAGCATGCATCCTAGTGCTAGGCCTTATGCTAGACTAAGATTCAACAAATTTTCTGCTAGATAGTAGGTTAGGCAATTTTACATTCAGCTAGCTCAGTTTAGAATGACTAAAGAAAAATGTTCTCTCAGGGGCAGAAAATGTAAATAAATTCTCCAATCAATTTGAATGCTCTTTAATTATCACCAGGTCAGGTAAAGAAAATAAAATGCAAAATAAATCTTATCATCTAATTTATTAAAAATAAATATTAAAGAATGAGAAATTTTAAATTACACAAATATATATATATATATATATATATATCAAAAATGACGTTTTTCGCGGTTATGTGATGACAAATTGATATTTTGGGTTATTTGCCGCGTTAATTCAAATCAAGTATGCATATACGAACTAATTCGTATATGCATAAGTGATATGAAATGTAATGCATATCTACACCACCAATTGCTGACATTGCAAATATCAACGTGCAGACAGCTGTTTCGATCTAACCTGGATCTCGTCAGTACACGAAGGTGATATTTGCAATGTCAGACAAAGTTGGATTTCCTGCCTATATACTTGATTGGGTACCAAATGCCTATGAGAAGACTCCCAGCGGCATCTGTGATCCAATAGCAAGAACGCAAGGAAATGTTAACCCTTAGTAGAACATCTACTTTATCGGGCAACTGTAGATATGCATTATGTAGGTGACTTTACCTACTTAATAAACTACCTCCCCAGAAAGGTAATGTCAAAAATGACGTTTTTCGCGGTTATGTGATGACAAATTGATATTTTGGGTTATTTGCCGCGTTAATTCAAATCAAGTATGCATATACGAACTAATTCGTATATGCATAAGTGATATGAAATGTAATGCATATCTACACCACCAATTGCTGACATTGCAAATATCAACGTGCAGACAGCTGTTTCGATCTAACCTGGATCTCGTCAGTACACGAAGGTGATATTTGCAATGTCAGACAAAGTTGGATTTCCTGCCTATATACTTGATTGGGTACCAAATGCCTATGAGAAGACTCCCAGCGGCATCTGTGATCCAATAGCAAGAACGCAAGGAAATGTTAACCCTTAGTAGAACATCTACTTTATCGGGCAACTGTAGATATGCATTATGTAGGTGACTTTACCTACTTAATAAACTACCTCCCCAGAAAGGTAATGTCAAAAATGACGTTTTTCGCGGTTATGTGATGACAAATTGATATTTTGGGTTATTTGCCGCGTTAATTCAAATCAAGTATGCATATACGAACTAATTCGTATATGCATAAGTGATATGAAATGTAATGCGTGTACTGACGAGATCCAGGTTAGATCGAAACAGCTGTCTGCACGTTGATATTTGCAATGTCAGCAATTGGTGGTGTAGATATGCATTACATTTCATATCACTTATGCATATACGAATTAGTTCGTATATGCATACTTGATTTGAATTAACGCGGCAAATAACCCAAAATATCAATTTGTCATCACATAACCGCGAAAAACGTCATTTTTGACATTACCTTTCTGGGGAGGTAGTTTATTAAGTAGGTAAAGTCACCTACATAATGCATATCTACAGTTGCCCGATAAAGTAGATGTTCTACTAAGGGTTAACATTTCCTTGCGTTCTTGCTATTGGATCACAGATGCCGCTGGGAGTCTTCTCATAGGCATTTGGTACCCAATCAAGTATATAGGCAGGAAATCCAACTTTGTCTGACATTGCAAATATCACCTTCGTGTACTGACGAGATCCAGGTTAGATCGAAACAGCTGTCTGCACGTTGATATTTGCAATGTCAGCAATTGGTGGTGTAGATATGCATTACATTTCATATCACTTATGCATATACGAATTAGTTCGTATATGCATACTTGATTTGAATTAACGCGGCAAATAACCCAAAATATCAATTTGTCATCACATAACCGCGAAAAACGTCATTTTTGACATTACCTTTCTGGGGAGGTAGTTTATTAAGTAGGTAAAGTCACCTACATAATGCATATCTACAGTTGCCCGATAAAGTAGATGTTCTACTAAGGGTTAACATTTCCTTGCGTTCTTGCTATTGGATCACAGATGCCGCTGGGAGTCTTCTCATAGGCATTTGGTACCCAATCAAGTATATAGGCAGGAAATCCAACTTTGTCTGACATTGCAAATATCACCTTCGTGTACTGACGAGATCCAGGTTAGATCGAAACAGCTGTCTGCACGTTGATATTTGCAATGTCAGCAATTGGTGGTGTAGATATGCATTACATTTCATATCACTTATGCATATACGAATTAGTTCGTATATGCATACTTGATTTGAATTAACGCGGCAAATAACCCAAAATATCAATTTGTCATATATATATATATATATATATATATATATATATATATATATATTTACAAACAAAAAATTTAATATTTCAAAACATCATCTAAAACTACACATATCATAATCAACAAGTCAATATAATAAAGAAATTAAAATAAATGAAAGCATAACGTCGAGAAAAATTTATATTTTAAAAAGTGAACGTGATTATCATGATTTATATTTGTCATAGATACATGTAAACAATCAACATCTTTAATAAAATAAAATTTTATTGCATATGATGAATTGTACCGGAATATGAATAACCAAAAATTTACACGATTTATTATTTACGAACAAAATATAAACATTAAGGGAATGGCTTTGCCCTAATTAGTCCTGCCTGGCGCCTTTTCTCGCTCCCAACACAGTACCATCAGAAAGCAAATTCACACTGGTAGGTACCCCAAAGTTCCACCCTACGAGTATGTCTTTTTAACTCGTCGGACACAACCCGAACATACACCACAATGTGCTCACCCCTTAAGGTATATATATAAATTTTAAATTTAATAAAAAATAAAATAAAATAAAAGTCTTTGTGTATTCAATTAATTAACTCAGCCCTGATTAGTTCTGCCTGGCGCCTTTTCTCGCTCCCAACACAGTACCACCAAGACTAATTCGTGTTTTAAGGATTCACCAGGACTCCATGCTATGAATTAAATAACTACTTAATTCATTTCACACATCCCTGATGTATTACCCAACACGTTAACATCAAACACACAAGTACTATGAAATATACTTGATATACATACAAGAAAATATATATATTAAAATAAACTTTTACCTCCTTTGAGATTCCAATACAAAACACCACTCAAAAAAAAAATTGGTACAACACTATACACACATTTATAACAAACATTATCAAATCACCTTAATTCTTCATACATCACTTCAAATTCATCCATGATTTAAATATTGATCACTGTTCAATTATTCTGTATATACATAGAACAAAATTATTAGTCACAAATCCTTTAATCTGATAAATAAAGTAGTAAAGAAAATTTTTACACTAAAATAAAATTATTACGCTATTCAACTTAATCATTACAGTCACTAAAATGTTTTATCATAATGCATGGTGTAGTAACCCTACATACAAAACAAAACATTCCAGAAAAATAAATAAAAATAAATAAATTCAAAGTTCAAATTAAAATAAAATTGTCCCGTACATAAATAATTATTTCTAAAATAATTACAAATCTCAATGTAAATTGTGCAGCACGACTATTACGAAAAATATTACAAGTTTTAAATTTTGTTGAAAATTTTATAAGTATCGAAAAATCTCTTTAAAAATATTCTAAGTTCAGATTCAAGAATAAACTTCTAAGTTAACATTTAAGAGGAAGAAGAGGTTTCCACCTTCTCCTTTTTTCCTCTTTTGAGTGCGGTTTACACCAAGCAACTCTGCCGTTTTCTCCACGGTCCCAGTCTTATATAGATATTTCTCATCACAAAAACGTCCGGTTCTTCTCGGTATATACGATTCCACTTCCAGAAATACATAGCTGCAGTGCTGCACCACTCAGGAAAGCAGTGTATTAACAATCTTTGAAAAAGGTAAACAAACATGTAAATATAAACTTGTTTACACGTTCATGACTCATCCGATGCATCTACCGAAAAATATTGATTTCGCCGAGCCACACTATCGATCTCTCCCGGTCGGTAACAGTATTCTTCGTGCGGGAAACACTTTCTTTTTATATTTCACGTAACATTTTATGCTTATTGTAGTCTTATAGTTTTTATAAAATTTATAATAACATTCTTTTATTATTTTACTTAAATAAAAATAAAATTTTGGCAAAATATTGACATAGTGAATATTTATATACACATCATGATAAAAATAAATAAAATAACAAATTAATTAAAGTAAATCTTGAAGTGATCTTGATTATACTTATTTATAATCTACCACCAAACTCAAGATCACTGCATAAATATCCCTATGGGAATATCTGCGATTTATAAGCGAGAATCGCTAATGTTAATGGTATAAATCCAAGATTTCCCATAAATACCAATTAACATAATCATACATTATTTACAATATTATTAATATTAAACATAGAGACATGAAAATTCCCTATAATATGCTTATTCTATATTTATATACAAATCAGGAGTAAATCCAATTCACTCTTACAACCTACGTAGTTTTCATGGGTTCGTATCCTCAAGTGTTTTATAACCTCTTGATTCTATCCTTTCTCTGCTATATTACACAGGGTCGAGTTCAAATTATATGCAAAACATTTGGAGTTTATTTTAAACTTTACTCCTTTCATAACAATAAAGTTTAAACATATAACGTTTAAAACACATAAAATAATAAAACTATCTATAACTATATATACAAAAGTGTATTCTAATTCTTTAAATTTTACACCTTTCATTGGTATTACAAATATTGTAATTGGATTGTTGAGTTCCCTTAAAATGAAGTGGCAATTGTAGTCCACTATTTTGGGACAACTTTTTAACATTTTCAAATATCTGGGTTGTGGGTACTTTTTAACTGCTTCCAAAGCCTCTATTCTCTCATGGGTCCATTTAAATTTCACACCCTCTTCTAAAGTAATTTTATCATTCACATGATGTGACACATTTTCATCATGTGGGTTTAATATGTGTTGTACGGGCTTTACATACCCATACTGTAAAATATTTTGTTCCTTATGAACAATTTTCATTAGATCCACTAATAAATTTACCACTATTGGATATAATTTTATGAAACATTTATATAGCTGTACCAACCAAAGAGAATTAACGTTTACAAACCACTTTGTATTAGTACTCATTAACAATAATGTTTCTATTAACTTGGGGAGTTGTAGCTGTTGTTTTATTGATTTAAATGTACATAAACTTAATTTATTATTCTCAATGTTTTCTAAATAATCTAAATATTTCTTAATTACTACTGTGATGGGGTTTATTAGGTTATATACTAAATTTTCTATAATTTCATCTTCTAACAAATTTTTAATTTTAAACTTGACACTTAATTTCTGCTTATGGGAAAATGGATGAGTCGTTTCTGTTTTAATACAACTAATATAGCCTACTGCTAAATCTATATTACCATTAAATAGTTTAACATCTTTTGTCAAAGGATCACTCACATTATCATTATTATTCTGTTTGTTGCAAATCAAATTTTTGTCACCCATAATAAAATTTCGGCGTGCACATTTATTTTCTATGTCACCCATATTAATCGTGGCGTCTTTCTTCTGAAGACCCTCCACATGGTGTGTACATCTATATTTTGTGTCACCCGTAACAAACATGGACTCTTCCTTTTGAAGATCATCCACATGGCGTGAACATTTCTCCTTGTCAATCAAACTATCATTATTTATTTTTAAAGTGAGGTCCCTATCAAAATTATCAATCATTGAATTATTAACTAAAATTTTATCATCTTGAGCACCTTTGTCCCAAGACATGTTTACTTTATTATTGTGTAAGGTTTTATTTTCCCTTTCCAATTTCGATGTATATAGACTCAAGAAATCCATCCCAAGTACGCAGTAATATTTTAATCTTGGTGTAACAATGAATTGTGTTACAAGTTCTATATCACCCATCTCTATATTTATACAAAATACATTGTCTTGCTTGTAAAAACCTAATTTTTCAAACCTTTTATCAAATAATCCCCCATCTAAAAGTGACAATTCTAATTCACTATCTATTACAGCTACACCATATACATCCCCTACCTTAACATCTACCAGTGGAAATTCAGTGGTTATATTACTTAAATCTACGACGTTTCTCTTGCTTCGTTGTTTCTTCTTTTTCCCTTTGGTTGGACCTACCAAAAATCCAGGTCCTTAAATTCTTCAATTATAGGAACATTCCTTATTTCCTTCTTCATTGCTCCTCTTGACGCATCTCTTGTTACGGTTTCTGTATTATCTTCTTTTCTTTCTATAATTACATTATTAACTCCTCTGGCATTTTCTGTTTCATTCTTTCCATATTTCTTTCCTGCATAACCCTCTTGTTTCCAATTATTATTATTGTTGCTACTACTACTACTCATATTTTTGTTGTTTCCATTATCTACTCTCTCTCTCTGATAACTATTATTTTGATACCGATTACCATTGTATCTTTGTTGATTATTGTAGTAATTACCATTATATCTTTGCTGAGTATTATAGTGATTACCATTGTTACCTGCTTTATATCCATTTCTATTCTGAGACACCCTCCTATCGTCCACGTCATCTAGACGCTTTACCAATTCCAAGAGTTGCTCAACGGTGTCTATACCCTGTAAAGCAACTGCTTGTACTACCTCATGCTCGAAATGATTGGCTAATCGTGTAACAATGTCACACTCCTGGATCACAGGTTGTATATGCTTCAAGAAAGAATATTTCCTAATAACATAATTCTCTCTAGATGTGATGGAACGATATTTTCCAAATGTGAGGTCATGTCTTATACGTCTTTGTTGAGTTTGTCCCCAGTACTGTCTGATAAACATATTTTCTAACTCTTCATACGTCTGTACCTCATCAATTACCATATCATACCATAGTAATGCATAATCTCTAAGACACCCTCTCATGAAATGTAATTTTGACATATCATCATTAATACCACGTATATATGTCTTAATGGTTTTGAGAAATGCCATAGGATTGTCTTTGTTGTATCCAGAAAACTTTGGTATATTTTCTGTACCAATTGATACCTGTTGAGGCACAACACAAGGTGTAATTGTACCTTGTTCAACTCTTGTCTTCAAATTCTTTATCGTATCTTGACAATTTAATGTCATATCCTGTAATTTTAAAAGAGAGTCTGTACATGTCCCATATTTAACTCTACAGTCCTCAAACTTACTTGTGAAATTTTGAACATCTTTCTGAACTGACATGGCACTACTGTCCACCTTCAGTTCCAAGAATTGTATTTTCTCATCTTGTCCTCCAATCCTTTCTTCTATTTGTTTAAAATTTTCTCTTGCTACACAGGCCCTCTGATTCATTTCATCTATTAAAAAATTACTGCTATCCTTGCACTTCTTTTCATTTGCTTCAATTTTTTCATTGATCTGTGTAACACTTTGTTTCACATCTTCCTTTAATTTCTCATTCATTGCTGACATTTCCATTCTACAAGCTTTAATCCTTTCATCAATCTTCTCATTTATCGACTTCACCACAGTTTGTATCTCTATTTTATTTCTATTCATCTCTTCTTTATTTTCTTGAAACTTCTTGTTCATTTCAGTTTTATTTTCATCTAACTTCTTATTCATTTCTGTTTTATTTTCATCTAACTTCTTATTTGTATCTTCTTTATTTTCTTTAAACTTCTTATTCATCTCTATCTTGTCACATTCCAATTTACAGAAAAGTTTTTCAAATAGAAAATCGAATCTGTCTCCGCCTGGCATTTCTTTCGTTTCAATTATTACATTCTCAGTTACATTTTCATCCTCATCAAGAGGTAGAATCTTTTCTGAGTCTGTCACAGAGGAAATACCTTGTGGTTCCCTGTATGTTTCAAATAAATATTTGGTATTTGTACCACTTTCAGGATTTTCACCCTCACCTTTATTCTCAGACATATTTACTTTATCTGTCCTGGCACTTAAAGAGACTTATTTGTGGAGAAAAAGTAAATCAAAACTTGACAAAATTTATTTGTGAATTGCACTTATTAATTATTCAAATGCACTTAAAGGTGAAAATACCTCCCTTTAATTACACCCCTATTTGAATATTAAATAATTAATTAATTTTTATCTAATTAGTATAAAAATGTAAAATTGCCCCACGTTGGGCGCCATATAAATATGCTATGACTCTTGCAAATTGATATTTATATAAAAATAATTAGAATTATTCAATCAATGAGTAGGTAAGAATCAAGCATGCATCCTAGTGCTAGGCCTTATGCTAGACTAAGATTCAACAAATTTTCTGCTAGATAGTAGGTTAGGCAATTTTACATTCAGCTAGCTCAGTTTAGAATGACTAAAGAAAAATGTTCTCTCAGGGGCAGAAAATGTAAATAAATTCTCCAATCAATTTGAATGCTCTTTAATTATCACCAGGTCAGGTACAGAAAATAAAATGCAAAATAAATCTTATCATCTAATTTATTAAAAATAAATATTAAAGAATGAGAAATTTTGAATTACACAAATATATATATATATATATATTTACAAACAAAAAATTTAATATTTCAAAACATCATCTAAAACTACACATATCATAATCAACAAGTCAATATAATAAAGAAATTAAAATAAATGAAAGCATAACGTCGAGAAAAATTTATATTTTAAAAAGTGAACGTGATTATCATGATTTATATTTGTCATAGATACATGTAAACAATCAACATCTTTAATAAAATAAAATTTTATTGCATATGATGAATTGTACTGGAATATGAATAACCAAAAATTTACACGATTTATTATTTACGAACAAAATATAAACATTAAGGGAATGGCTTTGCCCTAATTAGTCCTGCCTGGCGCCTTTTCTCGCTCCCAACACAGTACCATCAGAAAGCAAATTCACACTGGTAGGTACCCCAAAGTTCCACCCTACGAGTATGTCTTTTTAACTCGTCGGACACAACCCGAACATACACCACAATGTGCTCACCCCTTAAGGTATATATATAAATTTTAAATTTAATAAAAAATAAAATAAAATAAAAGTCTTTGTGTATTCAATTAATTAACTCAGCCCTGATTAGTTCTGCCTGGCGCCTTTTCTCGCTCCCAACACAGTACCATCAAGACTAATTCGTGTTTTAAGGATTCACCAGGACTCCATGCTATGAATTAAATAACTACTTAATTCATTTCACACATCCCTGATGTATTACCCAACACGTTAACATCAAACACACAAGTACTATGAAATATACTTGATATACATACAAGAAAATATATATATTAAAATAAACTTTTACCTCCTTTGAGATTCCAATACAAAACACCACTCAAAAAAAAAATTGGTACAACACTATACACACATTTATAACAAACATTATCAAATCACCTTAATTCTTCATACATCACTTCAAATTCATCCATGATTTAAATATTGATCACTGTTCAATTATTCTGTATATACATAGAACAAAATTATTAGTCACAAATCCTTTAATCTGATAAATAAAGTAGTAAAGAAAATTTTTACACTAAAATAAAATTATTACGCTATTCAACTTAATCATTACAGTCACTAAAATGTTTTATCATAATGCATGGTGTAGTAACCCTACATACAAAACAAAACATTCCAGAAAAATAAATAAAAATAAATAAATTTAAAGTTCAAATTAAAATAAAATTGTCCCGTACATAAATAATTATTTCTAAAATAATTACAAATCTCAATGTAAATTGTGCAGCACGACTATTACGAAAAATATTACAAGTTTTAAATTTTGTTGAAAATTTTATAAGTATCGAAAAATCTCTTTAAAAATATTCTAAGTTCAGATTCAAGAATAAACTTCTAAGTTAACATTTAAGAGGAAGAAGAGGTTTCCACCTTCTCCTTTTTTCCTCTTTTGAGTGCGGTTTACACCAAGCAACTCTGCCGTTTTCTCCACGGTCCCAGTCTTATATAGATATTTCTCATCACAAAAACGTCCGGTTCTTCTCGGTATATACGATTCCACTTCCAGAAATACATAGCTGCAGTGCTGCACCACTCAGGAAAGCAGCGTATTAACAATCTTTGAAAAAGGTAAACAAACATGTAAATATAAACTTGTTTACACATTCATGACTCATCCGATGCATCTACCGAAAAATATTGATTTCGCCGAGCCACACTATCGATCTCTCCCGGTCGGTAACAGTATTCTTCGTGCGGGAAACACTTTCTTTTTATATTTCACGTAACATTTTATGCTTATTGTAATCTTATAGTTTTTATAAAATTTATAATAACATTCTTTTATTATTTTACTTAAATAAAAATAAAATTTTGGCAAAATATTGACATAGTGAATATTTATATACACATCATGATAAAAATAAATAAAATAACAAATTAATTAAAGTAAATCTTGAAGTGATCTTGATTATACTTATTTATAATCTACCACCAAACTCAAGATCACTGCAATATGTTGTGCATGATTCATGCCACCATTTCCTACATTGAAAACACATAATCCAGTCTTCGTAAGATTTTGAATACCAACCTTTACAACCGGGACAACTCACATCTTCCTCGTCGTCTCTTTTCTTTTTCTTTCGCTGAGTCTGTATGGCTTTAGACTGCTTAGAGGCAGGACATAATTTTCTCTTTGCTGCTTCTTTTTTCCTTTCTTCTTTAGCCTTTTTGTTTTATCAAAAAAAACATACACGTCCGTTATTGTGCAGTGTGCTGTGTTTCTTTCGGCTCTGTTTTTCCGCTTGTTTACTTGGGTAATATTGATGTATTAATTTTAATTTTATTATCTTGGTATAATATATAATTTTGCCTGTCGGTTGAGATTACCGTATTTTGTTGGATTGCAATTTGATGTGTTTTAAACGCATATTTCTTGTAATATCTAACCGTATCTCCGTCTTTTTTTTCCTTTTTTACCGCTACACCTCAACAACTTTTTCCTTTTTGTGTTTTTGCTTCTATAAATCTGCACTTTAACATACAGGTACGATTTAAAAAGTTCTCCTTATTTTATAAGTGTATTTAGTCTTTGTACCTCCCTGCTTTGCCGTGGCCTTGCTGTATGTATTGTTAGTCACCGAGATAGGCCCCTCTGGTGTGAAAACTTGTGTCCTTGTTTATTCCTGGTTCTCCTTTTGTTAGCCAAACCTGTCTAGTCTCTTTTTTTTTGACACCAACTATGAGTGCTGAATGTGGTATCTGTAATCAAAGTGCTATTCTTGAAAATGAAATAGCGTGCGATTTATGCAAAGTCGTTATTCATACGACCTGCAGTAAGCTTTCAAGAAACGAAGTCCAATGCCTTAAGAGCAAGATACGTAAACTGATGTACTACTGTCCAACTTGTAGTGACTTTAAGTTGCAACTAACTAAATTAAACGAATTATCATCGCTGGTTGTGTCGCTTCAAGCTGAAATTAGGCTTTGAAAGCCAGTGGACCTAGGATTGATGCTACACCGGTCGAAATGACTGATTCTCTCGCAATTGACAGAATGGTGCGGGAAATAGCTGAGCGTGAAAAACGTAAAAATAATTTGATTGTTTTTAATCTTCCCGAGTTGGAGGGGGGTACAAAAATAGATCAGATTGCAGCTGATACTATTTCCGTTAAGGAAATATTTGCAAAATTAAACATCCCTGCTGATCAACTGAATCCTACTAGGCTTGGTAAATACGATCCAACACAACAGCATCGTAAGCTACCTGTCAAGTTGACTCTTTCGTCTTCGGATCTGGTATCGTCGGTCTTGCGGGAAAGTATTAATTTGAAGAGCAGTGAAAAGTTTAGTTCTATCTTTCTTGTTAGGGACCGAACTCCTCTACAGAATGCCATACATAAAGATTTAAAATGCCAACTTGACCAGCGAATTGCCGCAGGCGAGTCCAACCTCTACATTAAATATGTTCATGGGACTCCTAAAATTGTTCATCGTAATCAGGGAAACTAAGAACATCCAACAGACAGTCTCCACCGTTACGATTTTATTACCAGAATGCGCGTGGTCTACGATCCAAATTAAACGAACTTTACTGCTCTGCTGTATCTTCAGACTTACATCTTATATTGCTTTCCGAAACATGGCTATCATCGGATGTTAATGACGATGAACTGTTTGGTACCTCCTACACTGTGCTCAGAAGTGACAGGGATTTCGACGCCGTAAAGAAATCGACTGGTGGCGGTGTCTTGATAGCAGCTTCAAATGAGGTGCCAATAATCCCATGTGATACATCATATCTTTCTGTTTTAGTTCCTTTGGTAGACATAATTATTTCTAGATGTAATTTTGTTTCACAAACTGTTTATTTCATTGTTTTGTATGTACCACCGTATATTTCTAATGATGATTGTGAGTTATTTTTTGAAAACTTAGCATTAAATCTGATCGATAAAAAAGTTGTAATTTGCGGAGACTTTAATTGCCCTAAATTTAATGCAGCCGACAATGCTAATGACATAAGATTCAGAACTTTACAAAGCTTTATACATGTATTAAAACTGTTCCAATTTAACACTGTTGTAAATAGAGATAATAGATTGCTGGATTTAATTTTTACTAATTTTGATTGCTCTATTGTTGTCGAGCATACCCTGTTCCCATTGGTTCCAGAGGATACCTTTCATCCAGCATTAAGCTTTAATATGAATCTACAGTGATGTCCAAACAAAAACTTCCCATCCAGGATCGATTCCGGGTATAATTTTCGGAAAGCTGATCTTCCGGTTTTGTATGGCGAGCTTGGAAATGTGGATTGGTCCCAGCTGAGGGTGTGTACTGATGTGAACCTTGCCGTGTCCACTTTCTACACAACAGTATTTTCTATTATTGACAAGCATGTGCCGAAATATACAACATCGTCGCGTGGTTTTCCTGCCTGGTATAACCTAACTTTAATAAACAATATTAAATTAAAGGAATTTTATTATCGCAAATGGAAATCTTCCGGTTCAACAAGTTTTAGACTTGAATTTACTAGATTACGCAAACTGGTCAAATCAGAAACACGCAGAGCTTATGAGGCATACCTCTCTGGTCTTGAAATGGAGATATCCAGGAACCCTAGAATATTTTGGCGATTCATTGGGCAAAAGACGGGTAAATCGAGGATACCTGGTTGCTTGAAGTTTGGTGATGATGAACTCACGGATCCAGAAGAAATAGTGGAAGCTTTTGCTACAACTTTTTCAGATGTATATCGGGTACATGGAGTTTCTGGTGCGTCGGCCTCCGGGGAAGGTCTGAACAACTTCTACATCGGGTCTATTTCGGAAACTGATACATTGGCAGCCATTAACCACCTCAAGGCAGACTTTACATCTGGCCATGATGGACTACCCAACTTTTTTATCAAGGACTGTGCGTCCATTCTATGCAATCCGTTATGCACAATTTTCAATCTTTCCCTTCGCACGTCGACGTTTCCTGAAATTTGGAAGATAAGCAGGATTACGCCTGTATTCAAAAAAGGAAGCAAGCATGACATCTCGAATTACAGACCAATTAATATTTTGTCCAGTTGTTCCAAGATCTTTGAGCAATTACTGTATAATAAACTTTATAATTCCATTCGGTGCTTTATCTCCACACGACAGCATGGATTTATGTCAGGAAGGTCAACCGTAACTAATTTGTCTAGATTACTCAGTTTATCAGTTCATTTATGGACTCAAAAGATCAAGTGGATGTTCTGTATACCGACTTCGCGAAGGCCTTCGACACTATTGACCATACCATATTGTTATCTAAACTGAGTACATTTGGATTTACGTCATCTGTAACTAATTTGATAGCTTCCTATCTTTATAATCGTTCGTGTTATGTCTGTTATAATGGCTTCTATTCCTCGGTCTTCACCGCTTCTTCAGGTGTTCCGCAGGGCTCGAATCTTGGCCCACTATTATTTAATGTTTACATTAACGATCTTCTGTCGTTACTCAATTGCCGAGTCCTTGCCTACGCCGACGACCTGAAAATTTTCTCAAAGGTATCTTCAACTTTCGATTGTGAAACTTTGCAAAATGATTTAAACACTGTCTCTGACTGGTGTAATAGGAACAGGATAAGAATCAGCATAAATAAATGCGCAGTTGTTACTTACACAAGAAAAACTAATCCTATAATACATTCCTACTCACTAGATCTTGTCAATATTCCAAGGCAAACACAAATAAAGGACTTAGGTGTTTTGTTTGATCATCGCCTGCAGTTTACTGATCACATCTACTCCGTTTTCAATTCCGCTTCACGCTCACTCAGCTTCGTGATTCGGTCCTGCCGAAAATTTTCAAATTTAAATACGCTAAAAACTCTCTATTTTACACTGGTGCGTCCGAAACTCGAATATGCTTCAATAATTTGGTACCCTTACTATGTTTACCAGAACTTACTGATTGAGAGAGTGCAGAGAAGATTTTTAAAATATTTAATTTATAAATCATCTGGTAACTATCCGGCCAGGGGCGTCGACTACGATGAACTCCTTCTGAGGCACAATTTCACCTCACTTTCATATCGCAGAGAGATGGCCAGTGCCAACTTTATGATTAAATTAATCAATAATGGCATAGATGCCCCCAACTTGCTTACAGAAGTGAATATAGCGGTGCCAAAGTATGGTACAAGATCAAGGGAGACATTTGTTGAGCCCAGAGCCAGAACTAATATTCTTGCTAAAGCACCGATTGCCCACATGAGCAGAAATGCGAATAAAATCTTCCCAGATCCCTTCCACTCTTCCTAGTCCTAGTCTTCATTGAGTTTCCAACTTATACAGGGTTGTGTGCAAGAACTGTTGTTAGCTATTTGTTTCTGTTTTGCCATAGCATTAATATATTTATTTTGTTATTATTTATATATTATTTTAACACTGTACAATGT
This sequence comes from Amphimallon solstitiale, assembly GCA_963170755.1. Classification (NCBI taxonomy): domain Eukaryota; kingdom Metazoa; phylum Arthropoda; class Insecta; order Coleoptera; family Scarabaeidae; genus Amphimallon; species Amphimallon solstitiale. The sequence goes on from OY720677.1 coordinate 53,107,458, forward strand.
CATTGTATTATATTGTCCTGTTAATGGAGTAATCTGTTGGATAATAAAGACAATTATTATTATTATTATCAAGCTCATCTATGTCCTTCGCAAATGGAGTACTGGACAGTATTTAAGATTTTTGTGATTTAGTATGTCGGCGATTAGCTTTTTCTCTTATTTTTGGTAATGGTAAAATATCAGAAGCTGGTGTCGATCGTTTCAAAACATCAACTACTTGTGAAGTACTGGGAATAACTATTCCATCTTCAAACACTATGTCCATATTATTAATGTCTGGTGGTGGTGGTGTTACATGTGGTATAAAATACACTTCTGCTTCATTAATTTCTTCATTAGCCTGACCATTAATTACATCAATAGTGGTGTCTTCCGCAACAGTTTCTAGTGCAGTTTCTTCAATTAAATCAGTGCTTATGGGTGCATCTGTAACGAAGGATGGGGCAAAGTCAATGTCTTGAAACTGATCGGGGTTGTATGGAAATATCCCAGTTGCCTTGAAGGAATTCTGAGCGTTTTCAATGTTAGCAGTGCTAGCATAAGCATGGTTAAATAATGCAGCAACTTGCATTTGTGTTATTATTTTGCCTGGGTGATTGACCATCCATTTATGACATTCCCTGCTGTAGGAGGCTTTTAAGGGGCCAAAAAATCCAACGTCTAATGGCTGTAATCTGTGGCTTGCATGTGGAGGCAAAGATAGCAAATCAATATAATTTTTTCTGCAATACTGTATAGCTTGTAAATCACGGTGAGAACTATGATTATCGAGAACTAGGAGCACTGGGTTTTCAGCAGAAGTTTTACTATAGTTCTTGAAATGCATCAGCCACTGGCAGAATAACTCTGTATTAATAAATCCAGATTCGGATATCATTTTTAAGGTACCAATTGGTGCATTGAGAAAGAGCTCATCTTTCATCCTTTTCCGCGGAAATATTATTGCCGGGGGAACATACGAACCTGTGGCGCTAACACAACATACAGCTGTCACCAATTGGCCTCTCTCAGCACTTGCTACTTTTCCTACAAGCTTTTTACCTTTGCTAGTTAAAATTCTTGGCAGTTTATTCGGCACAGTAGACAAGCCTGTCTCGTCCATGTTATATATAGAGCTTGGCATGTACTCTCTTTCTTCAAACAGTGATTTTAAGTTTTCATAAAATCTATTTACTTGGTTTTTATTAAAGCCCATGATTCGCCCCATTGAACACTTATCGGGTTGTCGTAATGTTATTCGATGTCTCTGACAAAAGCCTTTTACCCAAGACTCCCCCGCCATTTTTTTATTTCTATTGAACCGGTGCTGTGTATTGTTAGCTTCGGCAAATTATGCTGCAATTTGTAATTTTTTTTTTGTAATACCGTAAAACCTGTAATCCAAATCTCGTAGTTGTTGGGCTAATTCAGCCTCCATTTCTGCAGGAATATCACTATTAAGTCGACCTAACGATACTGGAACATTTCTACTTTTTAGTCGTTTTCTAAGAGTTGCTTTATTTGTCCCCATTTCTTTAGCAAAACTTCTTTTGCTACAGCCTGCTGCTATTTTGCGACTGATGTCTTCTAAATTTTCTGTTGTAAATATTAGTTTTCTATCGCTTGTTCTCTTGTAACGGCTCATATTGTCCTGAATCGAGGAACTATAGATAACCAAAGAGAAATGTAAATGTAGGTAACATTTAAACAAAATTCCCCTTTACGTAATAATATTTTACGATTGTTTACTATTAAAACTATATAATTGTTATTAAAACTGTCCGTATATTCAAAGGAATAGTTTATACGTATAAGAGTGCGCAGTGTATGTATAAGAGAACGCACTGCGTCATCTTATGCGCATGGTACAGCGTACTCCTATACACACGTTTGAAATTGTAGAAAACAGTTGCTTTCTTTTATAGAATATAAATGTGCGATGTTTTTAAATCGTAAGAATAATTATTATATTATATTATTATTATTATACCGTACTATGAAGAACGATTTGATTTAAAGTAATATGAGTACTTACTCGTAGGCACCTTAAAACTTAATTGCACAAAACTACAGCTCCAACAGATAAAACTTATAATGGCCATATTGTAAAAACTGTGTCGGTAACGTAGATTTTGGTTTTTGACCATGTAATAATGTGAAATTAGACATGTTCCTGACTACTTAAGATGATTAATAGATGGGGGTACATATTTAAAAACGGCCTGCGTCCTCTTATACACATGCGTGCTCTTATACACATTTACCCTAATATGAAATTAAGCGCACGTAGTAATAAAGTAAAGTAATATTATGTATGGCTAAAAATATTTATGCACTTTGTAACGAGTATGGTGATTGATAATAGCGGCAAAACTTGAAAATAGTAACTACGCCAAGCGAGATAGAAAAAATATTCAGTATTGTAAATGTAAAATCTTCTAAACTGGGTTTTCCTTTTATAACTCAACCTATACAAGTAAGTGTGCCGTTTTAACTGAGATCGGAAAACTGTAACTGCGTAATGCATAATTCATGAAATATCCAACCAGATCGCCATAAGTTTTATAAAGTCAATGAAAATAGCTTATTCATAAAACTAAAATACTATAACAAATGCCTTCTATGACTAAATTCAGATATAGTAACTAATAGCAAGTATAATACAAGCCGAGGCAACTGATATTTAGAAATGAATTTGTTATAATAGGGTTTATTTAACAGATATTCTATACGTATAATACTAATAGAAAAGTATCTAATTGTAAACAACGATTAAGGAAGTATGCAACAATAAAATAAAACGCATAGCTAACCAATTAAGAAAATATAAACCATAGTTGGATCGTGAAACTTGACAACACCGTATAAATGAAAATATATGTAGCTATAGGGTAATTCGAGGAGAGATGGCTCACCTTTTTTGTTTTTCACTTTTCTTGAAACCTGAATAAAGAAAGTTGTGTGATTAAAAAAAAACATCTTTATTATATATAAGCTAACGATACAATGTTATACAATGGATATAATACTAATATTAATGAAAAAAGAGCAACATTCTGTTTTAGTCAAGTGAACTATCTCTCGTCCGGCATCAAGGTGAGATGGCTCTATTGTTTAGAATTAAAGCGGATAGTAGACGTAGAAGGTTTTGGCCCACATGTTTGGCAAAAATTGTCAAACGCTGAGCATGATTCATGAAACCATTTTTTGCAATTAATACATTGTATCCAGTCATCTGATTTTCGAGTTTCTGCATAAAGTTCGCCACAACCAAGGCAACTAACAGCACTGGCTTCGTCGAAATTATCTGATGACTCGTCATGGAGGGTCATATTTTCGGAATCGTCTTCATCAGATGATGACCTATGTCTACGATTCTTCTTTGACGATTTAACCTTAGATAAAGATCGTCTAACTTTTTTTGTTGTTTTAGTATTTGAATTTCCTCTTTTACTCTTCAGTGTTTCGGTTTTTTTTTTGGCTTTTTGGCTTGACTTTGCTTTTTCCTTTTGTGCTTTAATGTGTTCGTTATCAGTTAACCCTTTGAGTCCTGAATTAAGTTTTTTACACAAACCTGCATTTTTTGGGTAGATACATGTTGCAATGTATATAAATAAATAATATTGACTAATAAAATCAAAAGTCAAAAAGGCATTTATTCAAAAAAATGGTGGTCTCGCTTTGAAACCACCAGGCCTATAACCCATACAAAGCAAATACAAAATATTTATAAACATTAAACATTACAATACAGTATAATAAAGTTATTTATTTATGAAAAGCCAGAAAACAATTTCTCTTGTCAGATAAACATAAGGACACCTTACATTCCACGCATTGCCACTTCGATCTATGCGGGTTTGATTTGGTGCTACAGTTCGCACACCTTCTAGAAGTGCTATATACTGGAAGATGAGCAGAATTGGCCACTCGTTGTTCCATTGAAATGATAGGTTTATACTTATTTTGTGGCTTATCATTACTCTTGCGTCCTCTTTTAGTGCAATTGCCAGTTCCGATCAGAGCAATTGCTAGGTTTAACCTAAAACTTTTCAAATCTAAACTAGACCCTTCAGATCGCTTCTGAAAAATAATATAGGCATTCACAACTGAAGTGTCAATGAAATGCCAAAAGATACGATGCCACCATTTTTTGCTCTTTCTGTCAATTGCGTATATTTTTTTCAACATATCAGCTTTATCTACAAAGCCCATGTTACAATTGTAATCAACAACCAATTTTGGACATGCAATAACTTCTAGTGTCCCATCCTTTTGTCGTCGATTAGTAGTATGGATTTCTGCTGGATTGTGAAAATTACTTATGAAGTAGACTGGCTTTCGATCTTTCCATTTCAAACATACCAAACCCTCGTCACACATCCTCCAGTCCGAGTCTCCTCCTTTCATTGCTTTATCATTGGCAAAATCTTTTGGCAAATTTTTCTTGTCCTTCCTCAATGTTCCGCAGCCATAAATTTTATTATTTCTCAATTGTAATAGCAGAGGGACACTGGAGAAATAATTGTCGAAGAACACTTTGTGGTGGCTGCCTTTCAACGAATTTGTGAGATCTGAAACAACTCTGTGTCCCAGACTTTTCTCTGTGGCGTTCTCAACTTTACCGGTATACAACTGAAACTGACACACATAACCAGATTCATCAGCTCTTACCCACACCTTGTAACCTCGTTTTGTAGGTTTTGCGGGCATATATTGCTTTAGGGACGATCGTCCCTTGAACTTGATCATCGCCTCGTCGATGGCTTGTAACTCACCAGGTTTGAAGGAATTTTCATGTTTTAGATAATGTGTTCAAAAGGGGTCTAATCTTGTACAACTTATCATAATTTTGATCACCTTTCTTAGGTTGAACACTATTATCAGCCAGGTGCAAATTGCGAATAATCCACAGAAATCGATCTCTTGAAATTTGTGTCGCGATGAAAGTATCTCTCAGCTCAGGTTTTGCCGAAAAATAATCTTTGCAACGTGGCAATTTTTTTATGCCCATAAGGATATTTATCCCTAGAAATAATTTCATTTCATCTAGGGTGGTTGGACTGAACGCCTTTCCTGACTGAAGGTTCTTTTGGGTCGCATACAAGTTTGTTTCAAAAACTATATCCTCAACAAAATTATTAGGGAATAATTGGGTAAAAATTTCTAATGGTGATTCAACCGTATCTTCAACATCAAGCCCAAATTTTTTTGTGAACGGTTCTCTATCCTGATAGACATTCCGTTTGTGCCAGTCGACAGTCCTCTCTGCAATCCCACGTTGTACTAATCGAGCCAACGGCTCTTCGTCTTCGCTGTTGAAATCATCCCCATGATCGTTCTGGTTGCCTTGGTCAGACTCTAAAGGTTCATCATCTACTGTAGGAACACCCTCGACCCTAATATTGTCAAACTCATCGTCCTCAGATAAGTCTTCGGAGCATATAGATTCACCATCTGACGGAATTTCAGCCAAAAGGTTATATACATTATTTGAGATTCTAATTCTCCATACGACCATTTCCTCTTTTGTCCTATAAAATAGAATAAGATTGTGAGAATTTTATTTACACCCAGTATTCCTAGTGGTTACAGTCGAAACCACCTTGTTTACTTTGTCAATAAAACAAGAATGTACAATTTGTACACCTAACAATTTTAATAATAAATTGTACTGATATAAAATTGTAACACTTACCTGCCATAACCGCTGTTTTCAAATTTTTCAAATAAAAAATCTGTGTTTTTCACAAGCCCGCAACAAGTGGAATGTCAGTGAAATGTAACTGTCATTGAAGTTTGTTACAGGTCGCTGTAACCGTTCGTACTTTTTTTTTACGGACAGGTGGCAGTACAAGTATCCTACAGAAACTGTGGCTACGCAGATATACCACTAGTACTCTGGAAATAAAATTATGAAATGGTGGTCACTTAACGGGACCACTAGTACTTAAAGGGTTAAGACAGTGGCAAGTTGTTTACTTCTCTTTCTAACTGAAGATAGTGCATTGGAAATAATAGGGATGGGGGATATTTCGTCCAGCAATTTTCCAGGTGTTGTTTCGTGAGCACGAGTGTTTGAACCGTCAAGATCATTTTTTTTAATTCCATCATTTCAAAGCTGTCTTCAGCTGTGATATGACTGCGACCGGCTTGTTCAGTAGTGCTCATAGGTGTTTACTCATGTGGATTGCTCTGTAGTGCTGCACCTTCAGTTAAATAAGCGTAATTCGGAATAGCAGAAGGATTGAATGGCGCAATATCAGTAGCTGCAAAAGCTGAGGTTGCATTATCAACAGTTGCGGAGTCTTTCCATGCTGCCGCCAGTAATTTTCCAAATTGAAGTCTTGTGATCTCTCGTCCAGGATTATTTTTTATGTACAGAGTAGAGGCGTTATAATAATGTAACTTCAGGGATTTAAAGACATATCTGTCAAGGGGCTGCAAAAATTGAGTAGTGTGGCTTGGAAGGCAAAGTAATATTATATCGTTTTCAGAGCAGTATTCTAACATTTCAATGTTGTTGCAGTGTGATGAGTGCACATCAAGGATGAGTAACACACTTCGAGAAGGTTTCCGTGGAACAAACTGCTCTCGAAGCCATTTGAAGAAAATGAAGTTGTTTACATAGGCCGATTTTTCTGACATGTAAACAAGCGATGCCGTCTTCAAACTCTTTTTTTTTATTTTTTCCTTTGATTACGCAGGTTGGCGGTATGAAAACACCTTCTGCATTTGCACAACATATCACACTTATGGTTTCCCCTTTCTCTCCAGACGTAATAGCTGCAATATTTTTTGTTCCTCTTTTAGCTATCACGTAACCTGGTCGATTATTAAGTTGCAAGCCTGTCTCGTCTATATTGAAAATATGACCAGGTTTATTTCGAAGATCATTTTCATCCAGAACAGCTTCCAGCAAATGGAAGTAATTCTGAACATCAGTTCTATTCATTCCTTGAGCACGATTAATCGACACCCCTTCTGATTTTCGAACAGCAAGATCGGGATTTCGTCGTAAAAACGACTGTAGCCACGGAAAGCCTGCCGTTCTTCTGTCTCTATTAAAGGTATGTTTAATTTTAAGTTGTTCAGCTACTTCAAAGGCCATTGAACGGACATCGTCTCTTGTCGGCGCAAAACCATACTTTTGTAACTTACATATTGCTGTGACCTCCTCTACTATGGTTGGTAACCAATAGTTAAATTAATAAATTGATATTCTTTGATAATCTCAGGGTCTAAAGGTGAATTTCTTTGTTTTTCTATAACGGGGAATGTGTCGCAGCTTTTTACTTATTGTGAGTTCTAGCTGTGATAGTGATGTTTACTTTCCTTATGTTCTCCTTTGGGATGGGTATAAATAAGTAAATAGTGAATGTCAGCACAACTTATTTTTATTTACAATAAGTATAAATTTACAAAAAAAATGGAGAATAATATTTTATTATCATACATTACAATACTTCATTTTATTTTTATGTGATCTCTTTTCATCAATAGTACAAGCACCTTGCAAATCCTTTGTTCCTTAAGAAAATTATGAAAATTTACTGAATTGATTCTTCATGTATGCTTACAAATCAAGGAAATTACTAAATTCACTTTCTTTACTTTTTACCGATGTATCCCCATTGGATCATCTCGACCTGAGATTCTCACGTCAAAATCGAGATTTAAACAATGAAGAACTTATTAGATGTTTCCCATAATATTTCAAAATTATTGTTATTCAAATGAGAGCGTTAACGCCTCGTTGAGTCGCCCCAACTTGAGATTCGCACGTCAACCTAAGGCTTACTCAAAGAAGGATTTATTAGATATTTAAATAATATTCTAATATTTTTTGCTATCCGGGTAAAATTATTGATACTCCGTTGAATCGCCTTAACTTGAGATTCGCACGTCAACCTAAGGCTTACTCAAAGGAGGATTTATTAAATATTTAAATAATCTTCCAAAAATTGTTGCTATTCAGGTAAAATTATTGATACTCCGTTGAATCGCCTTAACTTGAGATTCGCACGTCAACCTAAGGCTTACTCAAAGAAGAATTTATTAAATATTTAAAATAATATTCTATAAATTGTTGCTATCCGGTAATTTTATATCACACACATGAAGATTCCTTTATTTATTTATTTATATTTATAGGATTGCAAGATGGAGTTTTATTTGATAGTGCTTGTACTTACTTTTCTTGATTGTATGTCATTTCGAACTCTTCTTGATAATCCGGGCCTTCCATCCTTCTGGAAACTTTATTATGGCGGACTTTGTAAAGTCGAATAATAATATTCCGCGCTTTTACTGTATATAGCGCGCACTTATCGTCTGTGAAGCGTATCACACGTTTTGTTCTTGCGACGTCTGGATCTTAAAGGCGTTTATGCCTTTTTAGATTTTTATTTTATTTATTTCTTTATAACACTTGGAGCACTGGTTTAACTTTTCTTTTCTTCTTGAGTATTGGAGATCTTCGGATGGACTCCCTTATTTTGCAGATGCACGCCTTTATATACCATTCAACATTTGACAAACGCTTTATTTTGTTTCAAATTATTTTTGTTCAGTTTAAATTTTCATCTACTGCGCCCTCCGTGTTTGTTATGGTAACTATCGATGTCACGTGGTCATGTGACCTTTCTTCCGCCATGTTACCGTTGTTGTTGTTTACATATTCTATACTTGCATATTCAATGGACATCGATTGATTTTATCTATTGGTAGGTATTTTTTTAGTTGCTTTTGTTTCTAAATTATTGTTTGTTCTTTTATTGTATCCACGTTACCTCCAATTTGCGTTGTATTTATATATATATTCATTGCTCTCTTTGTTGTTTTTGATATATATTCTCTTTTCGTTAATTAATTTAATTCTAACATTCCTTTTCTTGTTTTTAGGAATAGGTAGTATGGGATACACGTTACATATCGTCTTTATTCCTTTAATTTGGTTTAGATGCTCCTTTTCCTTTTCGTGTTTCGGCCCTTCTTCCTCGAGGTCATTGAACCATTTCTTCGTGTTCGGAGAGTTTTCTAGATCCGTTAACCTTTAATCAAAATTTTGTTGGTGTAAGTTTTTCCTGATCTACATTATATACTGACTAATGTTTTATTTATTTTAGCTTGGAATCTCTTGAAGCATATATATATATATAAGGAAATTGTGTACCAATCGCATGTTTGGATGTGCATTCAATAATATCTTTTATTCTGGATATCAGTGAAAAATCGCATACCCAACATAATGTTTTATTTTTAATAGTGAAACAGAAATGAGTGGAATATATTTATTTATGTATAGAGACCTTGTTCTTGCCGTAGTGTTTATTATTAATGCAATATGTTGAACGCAGGCTTCTATTCACTGCGTTTCACCCCTATGGAACCTAGTGTTTCCTTCTTCGTGCAGTTTTATTGCTTGTACGTGATTTACCCTTATGATAGAGCCATCCCTTAACATAATCCTTTCTCTGTTTTTAGCATTCAACTTCTTCTTCGTCTGGATTTGCTGCCTTCTTGTTAGTATTTGCAGTGCTATGTGTACTGCGATTTTGTAATCAGGCTCTTCCTTGTTATATTTAAAATTTATGTCAGGATTTTCCTGCCTGTAACGGAAATTAAATTGTTATTCAAGTTGTATCCTTTTATGTTCTCTGATCGAGGTTGGTTTTTTATTTATTTTACGTTGTTTTATATATAATATTCAATACCATTTTATTTTAATTGCTAGTGCTTTCATTTTTTTTCGGGTATGCAACCCACATTGCATTGATGTGTATTCTACTGCATAGTCATCAATTTGAGTACCCACTGTTATGCGATAATTTAAATTATATATATATTTATATAAATTAGTGGATTATTCTGTATTTATCTGTTGAAATATTAAATTATAATTTATATCAAATATGTAAATTTATATTTATCTAAAATAAATGTGCTGGTATTTTATTTTTGTTGACTTTTTATTTGTTTGATTTCTTTATTTATCTATTTATTTATTTAAGAGGAAAAATACCACAGCATATCCCAAGTTAAGGAAATTGTCGATATGCCATAGTTAACTATGAATGTAATGTGCATATTGCATTTTTCTTTACTTAATGGTATTTTTAGTCTTTTACCTTGCTAATATTCTTACATCTAAATTTACTATATTTTTATGTGGGAACTATCCCTTTTTGTTTCTTAATACCTATTTATTCTAACTTAAGTACTATAATCCTGGGAACTATCCCTTTTTATTTTCTTAATGTCTATTTATATAACTTAAATAATGTGATCCTGGGAGCTATCCCTTTTTTATTTTCTTATGGGTTCATGTTTGCCATCGTGTGAGTTTTATTCCTCATCGTAGTCGTATAACATTGAAATGTGATATTTTCCTTTCACATCCTCATTGTTTACTTCCTTCAGCTCGTAAGTTACGTCACTCAATACCCTGTTTATCCTGTACGGCCCTACGTACGGAAGATCCAGTTTAGCGCATTTGTTTAGGTGTCTTCTTCCTAGACGATAACTTTTTACTACCACTAGGTCCCCTATCTGATATGTCTTGTTTATTTTTATCTTTTCATTTTCTTTTCTAGTGTATCTTTCTGCTATATTTCTTTGTTGAACCCTTGCCTGGTTTGTGAGTTCTTCGATGTTTTCTATTATTGGTGTATCTCGGCACCATGGCCTTGGTGGATGTTTGCCGTACATTAGTGTATATGGGCTCACATTCGTTGTTACGCTTGGTGTGAAATTCATATTGTTTTCTACTTCTTCTATATGTTGTACCCATGCGTTGTGTCTCTCGTGAGTTAACATCCTTAAGTGTCTGGTTACCTCCTGTATGTATCTTTCACTGGGATTCGCCTGTGGATGTCTGATACTTGTGAATATTACTTCTATTTCTATTTCATTTAATTCTTGTTTGAATCTTTCATTGTTGAAGTAAGACGCGTTGTCAACTAACAGTTTCTTTATCCTCCCATGTTCGTTAATGAACCGATTAATACAATTTATGGCAGTTTGCGTATTGTATTTCTTTGTCGAGTACAATCTAACATACTTGGTGAAGATGTCCACCATGACGAAGATGTTGCAGTGGCCTCTTTCCCCCGGTATTAGGTTACCAAGAAAGTCTGCTGCCACCAAATCCAGTTTATTCTCTACCCTTACACTGTGTATAACATTTTGATTTATGCGATTTTTATATTTACCCAACAGACATTGCTTACATTTCTTACTTTCTATCGCTGTTAAATTTTTATCTTTCAATGTATAGAATTCCTCCCTGAAAACAAGGAATGTTCTCCTATTTCCAGGGTGGCCTAATTTTGTATGAATATCTCGGATTATTTTTATTGCTAAATCTCTATCTAGTACAATTAGGTTTTTGTTTCCTATCCTTTTATATATGACATTATTCATTATATTGAATCCTTTGTAGTTTTGTATCCTTTGTGTCTTTTCTTTTATTTCCCTTATCTCTTCTCTATTTTGACTATCTAAAATGCTCTCTCTGCTGTACAACTCTGGAGCGTTTTCTATATTATAATTATTTATTTGATAAGCTTGTCGTTGCTTGCTACCTCCTTGTGCTCTGCTTAGAGCGTCCGCTACAACATTGTCGGATCCCTTCCTGTGTTTTATTTTAAACGTGAATTCTGATAATTGGAGCGACCATCTATATATCCTTGAGTTGTTAAAGCGTGTCTTCATTAGGAAGATCAAAGACAAATGATCTGTTTCAACAAGAAAGGTATTTCCATGTAAATAGTATTTAAGTTTTGACAATCCATGTACCACTGATAGGAGTTCTCGTTCTGAGATCGAATAGTTCCTCTCGTAGTCTTTTAATATTCTTGATATGAAACATATAGGTGTTTCTATCCCATCTTTAATTTGTAATAGCTCTGTTGCTATTGCATTGCTGGATGCATCACATCTTACTATGAATTCTTTGTTGAAATCTGGTAGATTGACCGTTAAAGCTTCACAGAAATTTTTCTTTATGTCTTCAAATGCTTTTATCCTTTCCGGAGTCCATTTGAATTTAACTCCTTTCTTTATCATTTTGAATAGCGTGCACGTCTGATCAGATATGTTTGGTATAAAATGCTTATAGTAATTTATCATACCTAAGAAACCTCTTAACATTCTTATGTTCTTTGGTTTTGGATATTCTCTTATTGCTTTTAATTTTTCCTTTTCTATGGTTATCGTTTTCCCATTAATGACATATCCTAAATACGTTACGCTATTTTTGAAAAATTCGCATTTTTCTAGGTTGATCTTTAGATTGTCGGCTAATGTTTTCATGACCTTTTCCACTGATATTTTGTGACTATCAATGTCCTTGTTGAAAATTAATATGTCATCGACATAATGTGAGACGTATTCTTCGTGTGGGTCCAATATCTTTTGCATAGCTCTTACTAAAGCTGCTGTAGCTGTGGATATTCCAAATGGGACGACCTTGAACGAGTACACTGTTGAGTTGAATATAAAAGAACAATACTTTCTAGAATCTTTGTGTAATGGTACCAGCCAAAAAGAACTTTTTAAATCTATTTTTGAAAACCACTGGGCCTCTGTGCACTTTGCTAATAGCGTTTCTATGCTCTGAGGAGCTTCAAAATTAGGGGTAGTGAGGGAATTAATATTTCTCGCGTCCAAGCATAATCTTAGTTTTGTTTCCTTTGAATCTTCTATACTCTTCTTTACTACAACGACAATTGGACTGATAAAGTTCGATTCTGCTTTTTCTATTATGTTATTCTTCAGCATTTCTTTGATTTCTAATTTCACTTGCTCCTTGTATTTATTGGGAATTGGATAGGTTTTCACATAGAAGGGTTTCTTTTCATTTACCTCGAGCTTATGCTCGTAATTTCTTGCCAAGCCAGGACTGTCGTCAAATAGTCTCTTGTGCTTATTTAAAAGGTTGCTCACATGATTTTTATACTTTTCATTGCAATTTATACTTGTACCATCCCTTTTTGATGTGGAGTCCTTATTCTTTGGATGCTTCACGAGATGCGCACATTTATTGTCATATGAATTGTCAATCATTTCTTGCGTGAGTTCCTTTCCTATTTCTTCTACATATAAATTATTAATTAAAATTTCCCTTTCTGGTGCTTCTTCGCTCCATGGAATTATCATATTTCTTATGTGAAAAGTCTTGTCCTTCATATCCAGTTTTGTGCTGTATTGACTTAAAAAGTCCATTCCCAATATGCAATTGCAATTTAAATTATGTACTACTACAAATTCTGTTAGTAGGTTTAAATCATTAATTTTAACATTAATGCAGAAAACTTTATCAATGGTTATCAAAGGTTTTTTATTTGCTGTTATTAAGTTAATCTTCTTTATAGGAATATACCGTCCTTGTTTCTCTAAATTTTCGTTTATAACGCTGTAGTCGAGTAGCGATAATTGTGATCCACTATCGAGTAATGCTTCTATTTTTTCTTCCCCAATTTTGATTGATATGTGTGGTAGTTCAGTGGTAATTTTCATTAGATCTTCGTATTTGTATATGTTTTGTGTTTTTATTTTCTTTTTGACTGGTTTCTCTAAAAATTTGTTGCAGTCGCTCCTGCTTGTGATTTGTTTTCCCATTCTCTTTCGCTGATTTTATACCTTGAATCTTTAGGTATAGCACCTCTAGATTCATCATTTTTCTTGGGATCTAACTCTTTGTTGTCCCATTCTAATTGGATGTTATTGATTCTTCTCTCTCTCTCTGGAATTCTTTCTTCCCTTTTATTAGTTTGATTTGGGTTCCTTCTCGGTTGAGTTTCCCTTTTCTCATTGTATGATGGATTTCTATACCCTTGATTGTCTTGTCTACTTTTATAGAAGTTGTTCCCTTGGTAATCTGGTCTGTTTCTATAAAATTGATTCCCTTCATTGTTCTGTCTATAGAATCTGTTCCCTTCATTGTTATTGTTGTTGTATCTGTTTCTGGGATAATTGTTTGTGTTCGCGTTGTAGTTTCCTCTATTGGAGGTGTTTCCTTTTTCGTCAACGTCATCTAATCTTTTTACTAAGTCCAGTAATCCCTCAATGGTTTCTATGCCTTGTAATGCTACGGCCTGTACAATATTATTGTCGAAGTGCGCAGCTAGTTGCGATACGACGTCACTTTCTTCTATGACTGGGAGTATATATTTTATGAAGGAGTATTTCCTTATTACATAGTTTTCCCTTGAAGAACCTGGTCTGTATTTCCCAAATACCAAGTCATGTCGTATTCTTCGTTGTGCATTTTGTCCCCAATATTGCCTAATGAATCGTATTTCAAATTCTCGATACGTTGTCAACTCATCTATAATCGTATCATACCATAGCAGACTGTAGTCCTTAAGACAACCTCTTATAAAATGTAGTTTAGATATTTCATCTGTTATTCCTCTCATGTAAGTTTTAATTGTTCTTAAAAATGCCATGGGATTATCCTTATGGTTTCCTGTGAACTTGGGTATATTTTCTGCACTACCTGTTATATGAGGCAAAGGTGCGCTAGGTATGTTAACCCCGTGCATTACTTTGTCCTCTAATACTTGGAGGTTAGTTTCAAATGTTACTGCCCTATTTTGCAACCTTAGCATCGTGTCTGTACATGCTCCATATTTCGTTTTACAATTTTCAACTTCATTTGAGAGTTGTCTTAATTCTTCGTTGTTTGTAATCTTGATGTCTATTATTTTATTTTCTAAAGATTCTACCTTTCCTTCTACCTTTCCAAATCGTGCTTTCGTCTTGTCTGCTCTTTCGTTTATGTCGTTTATTAGAAACTTGTATCCGTTCTCACATTTTCCTGCGTTATTATTTATTTCGTTCGTTAGAAGTGACACGGATTGTGTTAGTTTCTTTTCTAGATTAGCGTTTAACTGCAGTGTCTCCGATCTAAGATCTCGGAATCCCTTGTCAATTTTAAAGTTGATTTCTTCTTTATTTTGATCCAATTTTTTATTTAGATTTTCATTTATCTTCTCATTGTTCGATTTCATTTCTTCTTTATTTTGATCCAATTTTTTATTTAATTCCTCATTGCTTTCTTTTATTTTGTATAATAGAACTTGAAGCAAATTTTCAATTCTATCTTCCGATGATTTTTCGGTTGTTCTCTTGAGAGATGTACTTCCAACGATCGGTTCTTCCAATTGACCACCTTCCAACTCGTGTTTTTCTGATTCTGAGCTAGAGGTTGAACGATTGCTGCGAGAATTATCTCTGTATCTGGTAAACTGTGGTCTTGTTTCCTTATCTTCAACCTTTTCAGGTTTTTCGCCTTTTTTCTTATTATTTTCATCAGCCATGTTTATTTTTATGTTTTTATTCTAACTCTTATTCACCCTGTCCCAATAGGAGAATATAGTGTGCTTGTGGCGTTATAAGGAAAGTAAATTCACACAGCCTTTTATCGTTGAGTGCCAGATAAACTTGGTTAACGATAAACCTGTTACGTATTTGTGCTAAATTAAATCTTGGCCAACAATAAGCCTACTACGTATGGGCGCCTAAATCTATCTTGGCCAACGATAAGCCCTTCCACGTTGGGCGCCAAATTAATGCTGTGACCTCCTCTACTATGGTTGGTAACCAATAGTTAAATTAATAAATTGATATTCTTTGATAATCTCAGGGTCTAAAGGTGAATTTCTTTGTTTTTCTATAACGGGGAATGTGTCGCAGCTTTTTACTTATTGTGAGTTCTAGCTGTGATAGTGATGTTTACTTTCCTTATGTTCTCCTTTGGGATGGGTATAAATAAGTAAATAGTGAATGTCAGCACAACTTATTTTTATTTACAATAAGTATAAATTTACAAAAAAAATGGAGAATAATATTTTATTATCATACATTACAATACTTCATTTTATTTTTATGTGATCTCTTTTCATCAATAGTACAAGCACCTTGCAAATCCTTTGTTCCTTAAGAAAATTATGAAAATTTACTGAATTGATTCTTCATGTATGCTTACAAATCAAGGAAATTACTAAATTCACTTTCTTTACTTTTTACCGATGTATCCCCATTGGATCATCTCGACCTGAGATTCTCACGTCAAAATCGAGATTTAAACAATGAAGAACTTATTAGATGTTTCCCATAATATTTCAAAATTATTGTTATTCAAATGAGAGCGTTAACGCCTCGTTGAGTCGCCCCAACTTGAGATTCGCACGTCAACCTAAGGCTTACTCAAAGAAGGATTTATTAGATATTTAAATAATATTCTAATATTTTTTGCTATCCGGGTAAAATTATTGATACTCCGTTGAATCGCCTTAACTTGAGATTCGCACGTCAACCTAAGGCTTACTCAAAGGAGGATTTATTAAATATTTAAATAATCTTCCAAAAATTGTTGCTATTCAGGTAAAATTATTGATACTCCGTTGAATCGCCTTAACTTGAGATTCGCACGTCAACCTAAGGCTTACTCAAAGAAGAATTTATTAAATATTTAAAATAATATTCTATAAATTGTTGCTATCCGGTAATTTTATATCACACACATGAAGATTCCTTTATTTATTTATTTATATTTATAGGATTGCAAGATGGAGTTTTATTTGATAGTGCTTGTACTTACTTTTCTTGATTGTATGTCATTTCGAACTCTTCTTGATAATCCGGGCCTTCCATCCTTCTGGAAACTTTATTATGACGGACTTTGTAAAGTCGAATAATAATATTCCGCGCTTTTACTGTATATAGCGCGCACTTATCGTCTGTGAAGCGTATCACACGTTTTGTTCTTGCGACGTCTGGATCTTAAAGGCGTTTATGCCTTTTTAGATTTTTATTTTATTTATTTCTTTATAACACTTGGAGCACTGGTTTAACTTTTCTTTTCTTCTTGAGTATTGGAGATCTTCGGATGGACTCCCTTATTTTGCAGATGCACGCCTTTATATACCATTCAACATTTGACAAACGCTTTATTTTGTTTCAAATTATTTTTGTTCAGTTTAAATTTTCATCTACTGCGCCCTCCGTGTTTGTTATGGTAACTATCGATGTCACGTGGTCATGTGACCTTTCTTCCGCCATGTTACCGTTGTTGTTGTTTACATATTCTATACTTGCATATTCAATGGACATCGATTGATTTTATCTATTGGTAGGTATTTTTTTAGTTGCTTTTGTTTCTAAATTATTGTTTGTTCTTTTATTGTATCCACGTTACCTCCAATTTGCGTTGTATTTATATATATATTCATTGCTCTCTTTGTTGTTTTTGATATATATTCTCTTTTCGTTAATTAATTTAATTCTAACATTCCTTTTCTTGTTTTTAGGAATAGGTAGTATGGGATACACGTTACATATCGTCTTTATTCCTTTAATTTGGTTTAGATGCTCCTTTTCCTTTTCGTGTTTCGGCCCTTCTTCCTCGAGGTCATTGAACCATTTCTTCGTGTTCGGAGAGTTTTCTAGATCCGTTAACCTTTAATCAAAATTTTGTTGGTGTAAGTTTTTCCTGATCTACATTATATACTGACTAATGTTTTATTTATTTTAGCTTGGAATCTCTTGAAGCATATATATATATATATAAGGAAATTGTGTACCAATCGCATGTTTCGATGTGCATTCAATAATATCTTTTATTCTGGATATCAGTGAAAAATCGCATACCCAACATAATGTTTTATTTTTAATAGTGAAACAGAAATGAGTGGAATATATTTATTTATGTATAGAGACCTTGTTCTTGCCGTAGTGTTTATTATTACTGCAATATGTTGAACGCAGGCTTCTATTCACTGCGTTTCACCCCTATGGAACCTAGTGTTTCCTTCTTCGTGCAGTTTTATTGCTTGTACGTGATTTACCCTTATGATAGAGCCATCCCTTAACATAATCCTTTCTCTGTTTTTAGCATTCAACTTCTTCTTCGTCTGGATTTGCTGCCTTCTTGTTAGTATTTGCAGTGCTATGTGTACTGCGATTTTGTAATCAGGCTCTTCCTTGTTATATTTAAAATTTATGTCAGGATTTTCCTGCCTGTAACGGAAATTAAATTGTTATTCAAGTTGTATCCTTTTATGTTCTCTGATCGAGGTTGGTTTTTTATTTATTTTACGCTGTTTTATATATAATATTCAATACCATTTTATTTTAATTGCTAGTGCTTTCATTTTTTTTCGGGTATGCAACCCACATTGCATTGATGTGTATTCTACTGCATAGTCATCAATTTGAGTACCCACTGTTATGCGATAATTTAAATTATATATATATTTATATAAATTAGTGGATTATTCTGTATTTATCTGTTGAAATATTAAATTATAATTTATATCAAATATGTAAATTTATATTTATCTAAAATAAATGTGCTGGTATTTTATTTTTGTTGACTTTTTATTTGTTTGATTTCTTTATTTATCTATTTATTTATTTAAGAGGAAAAATACCACAGCAATATGTGGGCCACAATCTTTCGCTCTATTTCCACACTTAACACAGAACTTGGTCCAAGGGCTTTTTTTCTTGTGTCATTTCTATCTCTTCTTCGACGTAGTGTTGTAGATGGTACGTTAAAATTACGAGCGGCTTCATTCACTCCCATTAGATTTTCTTTTATGGCACGAATTGCTTTCTCTAAATTATCTTCCGAGCAAGTGGCTCTGTCGCAACTTCCTTTTCTTTTATATAGAGTAGGCATGCTTCCTGAAACCCAATAAATATTTCACAAACGAGAAACTAAAAACAATATGCGCCATCTCTCCTTTACATAAGTTAAGCCATCTCACCTAACCGTATGAGGATAGATGGCTCATTAACCAATAACTGAACCGTTTGAAATTTGCAAAAAATTGTACGTTAGGAAGGTAATGTAAACTCCGCTTACCTGGTTAATACGAAAAGCGCCTTCCCAAATAGATAATTTGTTACTTTCTGATCGCAACAATCTATGTCACTAAAAACTTAGGAGGCAACCAAAACAAACAACAACACCGATCATTTGTTGACGCACTGCTATAAACGTTAGCTTTGTATACCGTAACAAGCAGTCACGTTTACACCGTTGGTAATGTAGAACAGTAGCATTACCTTTGCAGTTTCGCATATACACGATTGCGCCATCTCTCCTCGACTTCCCCTACTAGCACACGATTACCTAAAATCTTATAGTAATACACATATTTCGCTACCTAGATATTAGAAACCAGTCGAAATGGCATCGCTTCTCTCCGACACTGGTATAATAGAATTGACAATATGTCGCAGGTATGCGATAAGAACAATTATATGTACCAATATTAGTAATACCGGTTAGTCATATAAATATTTTAGAAACAAGTATAGATATATCAAGAAATTCAATAAATATACCAAATAAATTCACGATATAAATTGTTAACATGCAATACGCGTAATTTGCATATAGTTAAATTGTTTATGTAAAAAATTCAGAGACTTGACTAGTTACAAATTAATTAATGAATGTTAATAGTACGTACCGTCAATTGGGGTGACTTGATACATTTTTGAAATTCAATTGCTTGTAGTTTTGGAATGGATAGACCTAGGAAGTTCATATACCCTTCAAAAGTTTAGTCTCGATCTCTAGTTTATATAGTCAAAGTGCCATAACGTTATAAATTTTAGTTTAGGTTTAGAAAAAGAAAATGTTGGTGTATCAAGTCACCTCGTGGGTCTGGGTGACTTGATACCCATATTTATTTCTATATAAATATCATTTCACAAGCTTTAAGGGGTGACTTGATAAACAAAAATGTTTTTTAAAAGGTTTAAATTTGAAAAAAATATATTAAAAGGTTTATTTATGCGAAACTTATAAAAAAATTAACGTTTATTCGAAAAAAGGGATTAGTTATCCCTTTATACAGTAAAAAAAATACTAAAAATGTTTTTACAATACAAATATAACTATAAAACATCGAAAGAAAATTTAAAAAGTCCTCTTCTTTGTTTTTGTGGCATAGGTAATCGGTACTTCACTTCGAAAGGGTAAACAAAACTTGTGTCTTTAACATCAGGCCACGTAAATGTATCTTTCGAAACGCTGTAAGGTCTCAAAAATGAAACTTCGACCGCCGTGTTGGCGTTATTGGATGAACCTGCCACACTGAGGACCTGAGCAACAAACCGTTTTACTTGTTTTTTCACAGAACTAACTTGCATTTCAATAAACAAAAAAATCTTCTTCAATGTCATTAAAATTAACTTCGAATTTACTCCAATCCGTCTGGGACTCGGTCTGGGAGTTTTCAAATTCTGAAAATATAGGGAGTTCGTCTGACTCATCTTCCAATAAATTACTCTTCTCGGCGTCTTCAGTTGAATCGTCGTTTTCATTGAGGGTTTCAGTGACGTCGAAGTCGTTGTTTTCAGAAGCGGAATCTGAATCGGAATCTATATTGAGAACGCTTTTTCCAGGTGGCACTCTTAAATTTTTCTTTTTCTGTGGATTTTTCTTAGGTTCGTCATTGCTATATCTTAACTGTCTTAAAATTTCAATCAAAGAGTTTTCCATATTGTGTTGATTAGCTTCAGCATCTGTAGTGTCTTTCGGAATTTGATCTAAAACTTTCATCCTGTCAATCGGAATTATTCCAGCCTTTTTAAATCCTGCTTTAATTATTTCGGCAGTGTTTGTTTCCATTTTGCTTAACAGTTTTTTAAGCATAGATGGAAATCTGTCTTTTGGCACTGTTCCTCTATTGCCTTTTAGTTTCCACTCCATCAATATATCGCGCCATTGTCTTTTGAATGGCCTAAAATAGGCAATATCTAGAGGCTGTGCTATGTGAGTTGAATTTTTGGGTAAAAAAATAAACCGAATATCATTATCTTTACATTCAGCAATGACATGAGCGGAAAGGTGCGACGATAAATTGTCTCCAATAAGGCTCGTGGTGGGTCTTGTCTCTTCAGATAGGGCAAAGCTATCGTAGAAAACCATTCATCAAAAGTTTTTTGATCTATCCAACCTGATTTGGTATTGCCATATCACGTTCCTTTTGGACCTCCATTTGTCCATGTATACCATAAATGAGTTGAACGATATATCACGAATGGTGGTAGAAGAGTACCATTTCCAGCACACGCCATCATTACTGATGTAGAGGCTTTAGAAGAATTTAAAACAAATTCTGGATGCTTGCATCCCCTTTTAACGACAACGCGCTTTCTCCTAGGGTCATCAGCCAAGTTGGTCTCATCGTAGTTAATTATTGACCCTGGTTTTACATTTAACAATGAAATCTCTAAATTATCGAAATATTCATTCACAATTTGTGGCGAAACTGCGGCGCGACAACGTTTGATGTTTTCGGCCATTCTGACTGTTAATCTTTGGCCATTTCGGCTTAAGTAACCTTGCATCCAGTCTTCTCCTGGAAGATTTTCCTTAAAGACTCCTAAGTAGATAAGCTATGACAGTTCTGGGCCAAAATCCCATATGATTTAACATAGGGGTCTAAATTTTACTTTTTCCCCTCACCACTCCAACTTCTAACATCACGTGACCGAAAGCAACGCTCCCATTGGTCACCCCAAGCCACGAACACTCCCACATGTGACGTCACATGATCGAATCGAGCACCCCCATTGGTCACACATAACCACAAAGTGTCAGTCCCCACCAGGAGGCGGGTAATTTGAAGCGGAGCTTGCACGTACCCCACAACAATGGGGCCGGTAACAACATATTGTGTGAATCATAATTTGCAATAGTGTTTGTACATACCACCAATAATGGCGCAGAGATAAAAACAACAAGTCAGCCATATTGTATGTGTGTGAGATACAGCCGTAAGCATCATCATCATTGGAAGAAATTTCGATTTCTTTATTTTCTTTGTACTCGGGGCAACGTGATTGGCCCATGACGGATGGCGTGAGGCGGGTGACGTAATACGTTTAGCATGCGGTGGAGCACACCTAACGGCTTTGTAATATATTATTATGTATGATTAAATAAAAAACAACAACAAATACTGAAAAAGAAGAAAATAATATATTTCACCCAGTTTAAAATATCACGTTAATGTTAAAATCGCTTATCTTGTTATTTTGTGGTTTGTCGTTGGCTTTATCTTATAGCGTGTAAAAACAACAAGTTCATTGTCAGAACTAGAAGAAATTTCAAGAAAAATAATATATTCCATCTCTCTCTTTCACGTCGACGCTAAAACGCATATCTTGTTATTCTTACTTTGTGGTTTATGCACAAAGAAATTAAATAAAATACAATATATATCCATATCAAATGGCTTCTTAGTGCCGTTTTGACATCCAAGATGGCGTCCTAGAGCTGTTTTGACACTCAAGATTGGCTGACGATTTTTGAAATGTATTTTATACACTAGTAAATAGAATATAATAAAAACTGATATTTTTTCAATAAACAAAAATATGTTTACTGTCTACCGTCGACTAACATTTTGTAGATAAATAACTTCGTAATATCAATACATTACTGTAATCTCTCACGTCCCGTTATAAACTAAATGTGGTTTTATGCATAATTTATCTACAAATATTTTTACATGGGTATTATTTCAAATAAAAAATTATGAACGATTTTAAAGTATATAATTACATTGAATTTTTCAAGTTGTTTTTTATTCAACAGTAATATTAATAGACACTAGTCAATATGTACTTACTTGTAGACAATGTAACACTCACTATGTTGAATGATATTTACAATAATGTATTTTATACACTAGTAAATAGAATATAATAAAAATTGATATTTTTTCAATAAACAAAAATATGTTTACTGTCTACCGTCGAATAACATTTGCAGATAAACAGCTTCGTAATATCAATACACTACTGTAATCTCTCACTTCCCGTTATAAACTAAATGTGGTTAGATATATCCGTTGCATGTTTTTATTGAATTTAGGTAAAGGTGCACAAAGTTAATATTAAATGAAGTAAATAATAACGTCCATTCCATTAAATTTAGTGTGTGCGCCATAATATTAAATAAACACTGATTGACTCTTTGCACTTTATCACAGTCGTTACCTTATCTTATTTTGCATGTATTAATAAAAATAGTCCCAAGAAATTTCTGAAAAACACAATAACACGTCAACAACAGGTGTGATAAGACGAGGTTTGAACATTGATAACCACGAGAAATTTCTAGAAAAAACAAGTTGTTTGTTAAATAATAGTAGTGTTTACATTACCCATTGTTTGAGATAGTGTGGGGAGATTTATCAACAACAGAAAATTTATTTATGCCAAAAGCAAACCAATATCAAATTACAACATCCAGAATTTCCAACCACGAGTAAATATTTTTATTTAATTCATTGCAATTGTTTTTTTACCCCCACCACATCGTGACATTATTAATAGGGGTCTCATCAATAGCTTCACCCATTCAACACATACGTGTCAATAGAACAAAGGTGTGTTTTTTATCAGTGTTAGTTGAAAATTTATTGTTACAGTAAGTAAACTAAACATAATTACTACTATCTAGTTTAGAATATGATTCCGAAAATTTAATAATACAACGAACTTATCATATAATGCACATAGTGACAAATTATTAACATCTGGTTTAGCATAGTATACATGAAGAAGATATTTTATGAACAAACTCCATACAATTCTATCAGTTTATAATTTTAATAATATGTATTAAATGTGAACTATGATAACCAGAACATCAAAGGATTAGCAGATGACAATCAAGTGTGAACTATGATGTGACGTCATACGAATCATGAATGCATGACATTAAAAAATAATCCATAGAAAATTAGCGCCTACAATCATATTTGTGCACAAGTTTTACCACCAACCACCACACCACATCAATAGCACCATCAATAGTTTCATTCAGTCATCTCCAATCAGTTGAGATAACAAGACGTGTTACGTTATTAGCTGCCAAAATATTTTAAAATAATAGATATATTTATTACAAGTTTGTTGAATAATAACATCTAAAACACGATTTCAGAAATGGAATCAACCGGACCTTTTTCACAAATTGCGGATGAGTTATGTAAAAAGGTCGCGGCTCTAAACGCAGACAGTTCTGCAGAGATAGAGCCGCTGATCAAGAGATGTGGCCGCGAGCTAGCACTTATGAGGGAGGCTCTAAAAATGGCAACAACAGTGGGTGTTAAACAGCACATAACGAGTTGTTTAACACTCACACAGAGCTGCAGGGCGGTGCTGAAGTCCCTCCGCACCGTATATGGGGGTGGTTATACGCCAACCCACCCTATTACCTACACCAGCTCGCGAGTGAAATGGGTGGATGTAGATTCCGCATTCGCTAGCAGAATCAGGACCGGTGCAGTGGTGAACATCCGACACAAGGATCCGCAGGCATTTCTTCAGGACGCCAGCGCCATTTTCAAGAGGAAAATAATGAACACCCTAAAGAGGGATGCAGCAGCAAAAGTAAACGCAGTATTTTGCGGAGAGTTCCACGTCATTAAGGGGGAAAGAGAAATTCAAGAGCTCAAGTACCTCAAAACGAGGAGCTCCCCAGTATATCAGGATACTGACATTAGTGCCTGGTATGAAGAGCACATAGGAACACCCATTTTAAGAGAATTAAGTGAGTTCCAGGAGAGAGATAGTGGGTGGGCTCTCTCCAGAATCATCAACATAAGCTTTAACATCAATCGCTACAGCCCGCAATTAGGTTCTTCCTACATCCACCTGCCACGATCAATAAAATTGAAGCATGCATGTGTTAATGTACACAACGATGATGAGATGTGCTTCAGTTGGGCAGTTGTGTCAGCGCTCCATCCAGCAAAAGAACATCCCCAGCGAATGTCTTCCTATCCACACCCAACATCAGTCCTGAACCTCAAAAACATATCATTTCCTATGACAATAAAACAGATACCGCGCTTTGAGAGTCAAAACGGAATATCAATCAATGTATACATCCTGGATAAGTCTCCTAGAGGTTCGTTTACAACAGTTCCCACATATCTAAGTAAGAACAAGCAGCAGAAACACATAAATTGCTACTCATCCAAGATGTGTACGTTGACGAGGAGGGGGAAGATGATGGGCAACAAACACGCTTGCATTACGTGTGGATAAAGAACCTCAGCCGACTCTTGTCCAGACAGCTCAGCAAGCACGATGGAAAGAAACACTTTTGTGATCGCTGTCTCCACTATTTTACGATGGAAGAAAAATTAATGAAACACCAAGAAGACTGTTCAAAAATGAATGAATGTAAAGTGCGACTTCCTACAGGGGAATACACAAATTTACATTTTAAAGATTGGAGATATAAAGAGCCCGCTCCATTTATTGTATATGCGGACATTGAATGTCTTCTCGTACGTGGAAAAAACAAGGAACAAGAACACATACCGTATAGCATAGGGTATTATGTCAAGTGCACCTATGACGATACCCTCAGCTTCTATAAGTCATATAGGGGAGAAGATTGTCAAAAGTGGTTCACTGAAGGGTTGAAACAGTTCGCTGAGGATGTCGAGACGGTGTTTCTCTGCCCATTACCAATGGAGCCACTCACACGCATGCAAGAAATCGAGTTCCAAACAGCCCCACATTGTCACATCTGCGAACAACCATTTACCGATCAAGACACCAGAGTTCGAGACCATAATCATTTCACGGGAGTGTATAGATGACCAGCACATAACGATTGTAATATTAATTATAGGGATGGTTGTACAATTGGGGTGGTTCTGCACAATTTATCAGGGTATGATAGCCACTTCATTATTAAAAATTTCGCCAAAGATTTTGAGGGTCGCATTGACTTACTTCCTATAAATAAATAAAGGTATATATCTTTCACAAAACATGTTGATGAAAATTTAGTAAAATTCAGATTCATAGATTTTCATACAGATTTTTAGTGTGCGGACTTGAGACTTTGGCGAGCCATTTAACACATTTTCCAAATTTAAAAGCACAATTTCCGGGTTTGAGTGAGAATAATTTAAATTTATTAAAGCGCAAAGGTGTATTTCCATATGATTTTGTTGATAGTTTTGAAAAACTAGAAACCACGCGATTACCTGAAAAATCAGAATTTCATAGTCAACTATATGATATGGATATCACGGATGAAGAGTATGCACATGCTAGGGTAGTTTGGGATCAGTTCAATATTCAAACGCTAGGGGAGTATTCAGATATTTATTTAAAAACTGATGTTTTACTTTTAGCGGACATATTTGAACAATTTGTTTGAAAACATATGGTCTAGATCCCGCACATTATTATACACTGCCCGGTTATACGTGGAGTTGTATGTTAAAATTTTCAAAGATCAATCTAGAACTCTTAACAGATATTGATATGATTATGTTTATTGAAAGAGGTATTCGAGGCGGGCTAAGCCAATGTTCAAAACGTCACTCACTTGCGAACAATAAATACCTGCCAAATTATCAGCCAAATCTTCCTTCGAAATTTTTAATATACAACGACATTAATAATCAGTATGGTTGGGCCATGTCGCAATATCTCCCATATGGCGGGTTCAGGTGGATAACAGACGTGGAAAATTTTAACTTTAATGTCTCTAATGATAATCCAGAGGGGTACATTCTCGAAGTGGACTTAGAGTATCCGCCCAACGTTCATGATTCTTACAATGATCTTCCATTCTGTCCCGAACATCTATCTGCACCGGGGAAAAAAGATAAAAAATTATTGGCCACCCTGTATAACAAGACCCGCTATGTTATACACTATCGAAGTTTAGTGCAAGCTTTAGAAAACGGGTTGAAATTAACTAAAATTCATCGGGTGTTGCGTTTCAAACAATGTCTCTGGCTTAAATCATATATTGATTTAAATACTCAATTGCGCACGGCAGCCACCACTGATTTTGAGAAAAATTTATTCAAATTAATGAACAACAGTGTCTTTGGGAAGACAATTGAAGACGTACGTAAGCACTCAATCGTGAAGCTTGTGTCTAAATGGGGTGGACGTTATGGGGCGGAAGCGTTAATTGCAAAACCCAATTTTAAATCTTCAACAATATTTGAGGAGAATTTAGTGGCCATTGAATTAAACAAAACGGAAGTTTACTTTAATAAACCAATCTATGTGGGTATGTGCATTCTCGACATTTCAAAATTGAAAATTTATGACTTTCACTATTCATATATGAGGAGTCGATTTGGTGATAAGGCCCAAATTTGTTATACAGATACTGATTCACTCATATATGAGGTAGAGTGTGATGATTTGTATGAAGTAATTCGATGTGACGCCTCAGAATACTTTGATACTAGTGACTATCCTGAAAATAACATTTACAATATCCCCCGTGTAAATAAAAAGGTGCTCGGCCTGATGAAGGACGAAAATAGTGGTGAGATAATGACGGAGTTTGTGGGCTTACGATCTAAAATGTATAGCTGTAAGCTCATTAACTCTAAAACAACCAAAAAGGCGAAAGGTGTAAAGAAACACATTGTTAAAAACAACATCAGTTTTAATGACTATATTGAGTGTTTGACTGAAAACAAAGAGACAATTGTCGAACAAAAGCTGTTTCAATCCAACAACCATCAAGTTTCAACCATATCACAAACAAAGATAGCATTAAGTCCCCATGATGATAAGAGATATATAATACCGGGTTCTCATAATACACTATCATGGGGACACTGGCGCATAAAACAATGATACCCAATATAGTCATTAAAATCAATATCAATTTTAAGAACACCTGATTGCATATGTTTCGCTTATTTCACCACCATTTCATCAAGTTAAGCTTAATGTATTTACTTGTATATAACACCTATTTATGAATGAAATAAAATTATATTAACCATATTATATAACACTTCGAAATATATTGGGTGTACTTGTATATAATATTCACATTGTATTAAAACCAACATATAAGATTTATTAGTAATACAAAATATATTGAAATTAGGTTAAGTTTCTTTTTATATATGTTAGAAATTTTTATAAATATATAACTCTTCTATTGTATTAAAACCCACATATATGATTTATTAGTAATACAAAATATACTGAAATTAGGTTAAGTTTCTATTATATGACATGAATTTTTATAAATATATAACTTCTATTGCATTAAAACCCATATATATGATTTACTAGTAATACCAAATATATTGAAATTAGGTTAAGTTTCTATTATATAACATGAAATTTTTATAAATATATAGAGTTATGCTAACCCACCAATTGCTTTATTCAAGTAACCCTATCCCATCATAATAAGTAATTTTATTCAAACTCTATACGTTTCTACTATTAAGACACCCTTCAATTAAGATTAGAGCTTATCCATATTATTGCACCAATAGTTTACCAATATCATGATGAGGGTAATCGATTACATAAATAGACTCTGTGACGCGTACTCACATAGGAAAGGAGTAGGATGGGGTGGTTATTTGGAATAACCACCCCACCATGGGGTTTTTTTGAACAGCAACAGCTTTCTGAACAGCAACAGCTGAAGAGCTTTTGAAGTGCTTTGAAGGGCTTCTGAAGTGCTTTCAACAGCTTCGGAAGTGCTTTGAACGGCTTCTGAAGTCCTACAAACAGCTTTGAATGGCTATTTTATTCAAGTGACCCTAGCCACCATAATAAGTAATTTTTAATCAAATTCCAATTATGTGCTTCCAATATTAAAACACTATTCAATTAAGATTAAAAAGGACTCACCCATATTGTTGCTTCCATAGTTTACCAATATCATAATCTTTATGTGGGCATATCGATGATAGGGCTACCCCCATCACCCATTCACCTAATATATTCAGAGTGGCATATTAAGCAGCACATTTTATAATTCAAAGCTAAGCAAAAAATTCTGATGTTTTAAGCGGAGTTGATTAGAGATTCAGCTATAAAAGACGGATTTTAAAATTACATCCATTATAGCCGAATAACCACCCCACCCCACCTTTTCCAAACCTAAATGCGTGCAAAGCATAGTTGAAAAAAATTAATTGTATATGTTGACATATAAAAATTTTGTCTAAAGAAGTTAATCGTTTATTCATTGAACATTGTGTATATACATATACAAGTTTTTATCTCTGGACAAATTGCTTTGTCATCATAAATGTTAAAAGAATGTATAGAGAACCTACTTGATACATAATATGCATTTTTATTAATTCTCAATATCAGTTGTTTGCGGTTAACTTTATCGTCAGAGTAATATAGTGTGATTTATATACACGCATGAGAAGTAGAACATCCAAAATCTTCATTGATTACCTATATTGCATTAAATTATTTAGTGTGGGAATACTTATGAAAAATTTTTGCGTCTTGAAAGATACCAGCCTCTTCATTATCATAGTTTCACCGCTTGTGTAGTCACGACGTTTACAGTTTCATTGAAAAACTTCTTCTCCGCCACGTAGCATTCTCGACATATCATATATTTTGTATCGTCTAGAAGATAACCACTGTACCACATGCATGATATTTCGGAAAGTGTATGTGCCACTCTCTTTCACTATGGATTGTACTCCATAATTCTAGACTATTGATCCTGCTCCCATTGAAAACATTCTCTAAACAATATAGTCTGTTCTCAGAGTTAACTGTCTCGACCAATACAAAATCTGCTTCCACTTATTACCCGGAAATTGAGATTATATCCACCAATATACTTAGTGGTATTAGGGAATATAGTTTAAATAAATCGTTTACTTCACGAATGTGTGTTATAATTATAACATTGATTGATTGATTTTAATACTGAACAACCATACCTATATATTAAAATTGGTTGTGGGTTGTGTATATTTAAATATATTGGATTAATGTAGTTTATAATATCAACATTATTAAACTCTTTATAAGTATTAATAAAGCATAGTGCCCGATTGTATGCACTTAAGAAATGTTTATAAGTATTAATAATGAATGCACTGTGGTTGATTGTATGCTGTTAAGAAAATTAGAAAGCAATAACAGCAATAAATATAATAATTTGTATAACTTGTACACACCAATTTGATTACTCCGTATACTCCGCATATACACAATTGACTAATCACTCTAGGAAATTATTCACATTTTATATATAATATTAAAATGGAATTTGATAATGAATACACCAGCATATTAAGGTGCTGGAAAAATGTGGAGAACACCCCCATAGTGGATGTAATAGTAAGTGCTATATTCTACAGAGAGTATGAACTCATCATGGGGGAAAGGCATCTTAGAATTTAAAGAGACATATCTAAGTAGCATCAAACAACAAAGACATATAAATCTATTGCTTATTCAAGATGTATCTGGGGATGAAAACAATGAAACCACACTTCATTGTTGGAGTCTTGTTTCGGTATCCCATTTAGAAATTAATATAAATTTATTTGCCCCAATCAAACTGATTCCCCATAAATTCCTCCGACTTTGTTCTGATTATATCAGCCAACTGATAATAAATATGATATACATCGCTAGATCTCGTTATTACGGCGTAACGTGTGTTGCTGACAATGAATGTTCATTGATGGCTTATGAATATTATTATTTACTATAAAGCAGATATTTATATATTTTAACTAATGTAATACATGTGATATGTATTTTGTAATATGCTAATAATGTCTCTGGAATGTGTCGCCTATGTATTGAATGACATCCTTTTCACTCAACTTACAAACCAGAGCTGACGTTTACATATTACAAAAAAACATAATATTAAATTTCCAATAAAAATTAAAGATATTTCAAAATTGAACAATTAAATAAAAAGATGTGGCGTGAATGAAATCATCTGCAGATATTGCAGCTGGAATGCTAGTAGAGGGGGTTGCACTCCCTCTTCCAAGATGCGTATTTCATTCTAGAAAAATAGTAAAGAAAATTACAATTACCCAAAACAAATAAATGTATATTGACATACATTTGGGTGTTCTAGTAACACGCGTTGATATAGATATTCTAAAAAGAAATTATTATTATTATTATTGTATGATAATATTCAAAACGTAGAACTCTCAATATAGTTGAGGGTATGTACATTAACAGCTGGAGCGTCATGATACCAGCAGTAAAGGTTAATGTCATACTCTATAGGAAAGTTCCACATTGACGCGGGTGAAAAAGAGATTCGTTTATTTGACCCAATCGGAGGTTCCTTGTATATAGATCCCCTTGGGGGTATGAACATTAACAGCTGACATAGTTGAAAAGAGGATCATGAAGATGACGTCAGCAGTATAGGTTAATGTCATATTCTATTGGAAAGTTCCACATTGAGGTGGGTGAAAAAGATATTCGAGAATTGTAGTACCTTAAGACAAAACTCACCAATTTATTGGGGGTATGATCATTAACAGCCGATATTGTTGAAAAGAGCATCGTGAAGATGGCGTCAGCGGTATAGGTTAACGTCACATTCTATAGGAAATAGAGGGGTTAGAGATCTCAAGACGAAGAACTCCACAAGCTCTGGGGACCATTGAAATTAACTGGTGACGTAAATCAAAGTAATTTAAAAGGACTCTTTTCATACAATAAAAGATTAAAATAGAAAATACCTGGTAAAATGTATCCGATTGAAACGTCTATGCTATAACACCATCAAGAAATCTAACAAAATTGCTTTGTTTTCATTATAAATTTTAAAATTGAGATTTCTCAAAGAGCGTTGAAGGGCGCTACATGTGCCGGCGTTAAACATCATGTGCCATGTGTGGTGTCCCATGTGGTGGATGAGATATGCAAAAATATAGCCGCCATAAATGCGGATAATTCATCGGAGATAGAGCCGCTGATAAAGAGATTTTTTTACCCCTATATAAGTTGGGTCTCTATACATTCTCATAAAACACTAACATTAGTATTTGATATTAGTTTTATAAATATAATGGAAACCGGTTGAATGGGGGAGTGTTTAGGCCCCGGTGAAATTATTTTTATCACATAAATAAAGATGTTGAATTGCTCTTAAAATTCAATTTTATAATCAATGAATGGCACTTAAATTGTTTGGAGACACCAAGTATTAAGATTATGCACACCGCAATAGATATACATATACATAAAAATATTAATCATTTAGTTAATGTATGACTTTTATTATAATTTTTTAAAGTGTGAGTATGTAGAAAAGCTCAGTCTATGCTACATGGATACCGATAGCTTTATTTTAAAAATTGAAACGGATGATATATATTGTGATATAATGCGTAATATATCAAAATTCAATACATCGAACTTTTCGACCAATAATGTTTACAACATAGCACCTCAAAACAGAGCCGTTTTAGGTCTATTTAAAGACGAAAACGCGGGTAATATAATGAGTGAGTTTGTTGGATTGCGCGCGAAAATGTATACCCTATTGGTTGAGGGTTGGGGAAATAAAAAAGCTAAGGGTGTAAAAAGAATGTCGTACGAGGTGAAATCAGTTTGGTGAATTATCGTGGCTGTTTATTCAATCAAAATTTATTGTTAAAAACTAAATTTCTTTAGAATCAAATTACGTGGGTGGTATGACGGAAGCAAATTATGTGGTTAGTAAATCAGATGAATGTGATATTTTAATAGACGTAAAGAAAAATATCTAAATTCGACACATCCAACTTTGGAAAAATAATGTTGTGTTGGGTTTAATGGGGGGAGAAAATGTTAGTGGGGTATTGAGTGATTTTTGTTGGGCTTCGCGCTAAAATGTATGTGTTAGAAGTTGCGGGTAGACTGGTGAAAGAGTCTAGGGGGTAATGAAAAGTATTGTTGGATGAAATTGATTCGGTTGATTATAAACATTGATTATTCAAACAACATTTATTTTAAAGTTAAATTATATTGGCTCTATTCAGTAGAACAAAATAAACTATTAAATGTGTTCACATTTACTAAATCAATAATGCACATCTATTTTAAAAGCATAATATTCATAACATTGTTTATTCAAAACAAAATTTATTTTAAAGTTAAATTATATTGGGTCTATTCAGTAGAACAAAATAAACTATTAAATATGTTCGCATTTACTAAGTCAATAATGCACATCTATTTTAAAAGCATAATATTCATAAATAAAATATTATTGTAAAACTTACAATTGGTTCCCCATATACAATTTAAGCGCCAAACTAACACATTATTTTAAATTTTAATGATATTTTATTTAATCTTAATCACAATACATCTAATTAATTTCACCGGGGCCTAAACACTAATTTTATGTATGCATTTTTAAATCCAAGAAAACTTCCTTTTCCCATCTCCCTACTTTGATCTAAATCACCCTTGGTTATCACACTACTACGTTCTAAATCACTATTGGTTCATTCCTTTTTCCGTTATTTCTAGATTAATCATTTTTATTAAAATGTAATCAGTGGCACATCCTGAAAACAGCAGGAAAGCTATTTTATAAAAACGTTAACTTCCTGATGCTAAGAAAAATGTAATAGCTCTGTAAACCAGAATTTCCGTTTTCTTAAACAACAAATAACCACAATGTGCATAATTATCATTACTGTGCGTTCTATTTTAGTATCGCAAAACGATTGCACATTTTTTAAATGTAAATATGTATAAATTTGTAAAATCATTGATTTTATATATTCAAGTAAAAGTGATGGATGTGCGTGGTAACTGAATAACAAGATAAGCGTTTTAGCGTCGACGTGAAAGAGAGAGAAGGAATATATTATTTTTCTTGAAATTTCTTCTAGTTCTGACAATGAACTTGTTGTTTTTACACGCTATATGATAAAGCCAACGACAAACCACAAAATAACAAGATAAGCGATTTTAACATTAACGTGATATTTTAAACTGGGTGAAATATATTATTTTCTTCTTTTTCAGTATTTGTTGTTGTTTTTTATTTAATCATACATAATAATATATTACAAAGCCGTTAGGTGTGCTCCACCGCATGCTAAACGTATTACGTCACCCGCCTCACGCCATCCGTCATGGGCCAATCACGTTGCCCCGAGTACAAAGAAAATAAAGAAATCGAAATTTCTTCCAATGATGATGATGCTTACGGCTGTATCTCACACACATACAATATGGCTGACTTGTTGTTTTTATCTCTACGCCATTATTGGTGGTATGTACAAACACTATTGCAAATTATGATTCACACAATATGTTGTTACCGGCCCCATTGTTGTGGGGTACGTGCATGCTGCACTTCAAATTACCCGCCTCCTGGTGGGGACTGACACTTTGTGGTTATGTGTGACCAATGGGGGTGCTCGATTCGATCATGTGACGTCACATGTGGGAGTGTTCGTGGCTTGGGGTGACCAATGGGAGCGTTGCTTTCGGTCACGTGATGTTAGAAGTTGGAGTGGTGGGGGGAAAAAGTAAAATTTGGACCCCTATGTTAAATCATATGGGATTTTGGCCCAGAACTGTCATAGCTTATCTACTCTGCTACCTTTCGTCCTTGTCTGTCTAGGTAAGTTTTTACTATTTGTCTGACTTCATAAGATGTCATAGGGAAGCCCCACTCACTTGCAGTGATTAGTTTATCGGTGAGAAAGGTTTCCTCCTCTACAGAGAGCGCCATTTTTCCTCCATACTTCTTTTGATTTTTCGCTTTTAAACAGCGATGGATTTTCATTTTGTCAACGCTGTACTTTTCACTGGCTCCCCGTAAACTTAACTTCCCGCTTCTAACATCTTCCAACGCCTTATTCAAATTTTCTACCAAATACGATGCATATCTGCGTGTCCCAGGGCACTTTTTGTGGTATTTTCTTGGCATTTTACATGTGTATCAAGTCACCCCATCCTGGAACCA
This sequence comes from Amphimallon solstitiale, assembly GCA_963170755.1. Classification (NCBI taxonomy): domain Eukaryota; kingdom Metazoa; phylum Arthropoda; class Insecta; order Coleoptera; family Scarabaeidae; genus Amphimallon; species Amphimallon solstitiale. The sequence goes on from OY720677.1 coordinate 53,142,220, forward strand.
AATATGCTATTTTATTTGCAAAATTATTAACTTTAATTTTTTTACTTTGAAACTTTGTAATATTGCTAAATGACATATAAGCTAACTTACCACCAAATTTCATGAAAATCAAACTTATACAACCGTAGCTACAGATCAAAGTTTACGGACCACCAGATATACGACGTTGTTTGGATTGATTTAAGCCGGTACTGGAGCACGTGTTTTAGCTTTGTGGCGCCAAAAACAGTAGGGATCACTCACATATAGTCGCTAGCGACAATCTAGGACAAATGAACTGTTAACGAGGATGGCTCTATATTTTAGACATATTAAGAAAGGGTAATGCGTCAAATCGTATCAAAACACCCCGACGTATCAAGTCACCCCAATTGACGGTATTAGTATAACGGCAATGGATTACAATAGGAGAGCCAGCAATAGTCATGACGACCACCATTATGTTACTTGCACTTCATGTCTTACGAGCCTCCGAACGACAGATGTATGGAAGTTTTTAATTTGATATTTGAAATATACCCACTTGTTAAACATTTGAAACAAAAAAATATGAATGAATGTTTATTAGAAAAAAAACATAAATAACTGTATTGTTTAAAATCCATGTTACAACACGTGTATTATTGTACAGAATGTTCATAAATGATTGAAAGGCGTTTGAATTTCCCGCTTTCTATTTTTTTGCTTTAAGTTGGTGCCAAGTACTAGTCAAATCTCTGAGGCTGCAAATATTGTAAATCATAGGCGTAACATAAAAAAGTGAGAAAGGGAACAATTTTAGTTAATTTATTAGAAGGTAATTACAATAAAATTGTTTTCTAATGTTGATATTTGAAATTGTTCTTAATCTTAATTTCAGGTTAGACTAGTCAATAAAAATTATTACAAAAGTATAACACTTATTCAAGATATTTATTATTTAAAATTTTGAAGATTACAACATTTGTTGAAAATTATTATAAAAGTATAACACTTTCAAGATATTTATCATTTAAAATTTTGAAAATTACAACATTTGTTTAAAATTATTACAAAAGTATAACACTTATTCAAGATATTTATAATTTAAAATTTTGAAAATTATAACATTTGTTCAAAATGCTGCCCGTGTAAATTCAAACACAAATTCACTCTTCTTTTCATATTGTCGAATACATTGTGTAATATTTCTGGTCTAATGTCATGTACAGCTTCCGAAATTATATGTTGTAATTCCTCCAATGTATGGATACGGTTAGAATGAACTTTATTCTTTAAATAACCAAACATCTAAAGGTGTCAAATCTGGTGACCGAGGAGACCAGCGGTCTCTACTTATCAATCTATCCCCATAAAACTGCTGCAGATAATTTAATGTTCTCTGCGCAGTATGGGCTGTAGCACCATCTTGTTGGAAATAACCACGGTGCAACTCATCATTATGAAGTTGATCAATAAAAGGATTTAAAATTATATTTTGATAGGTATTCGCATTAATATTTTGATGAAAGAAGATAGGGCCGATGATTCTTCTTGACATCGCTAACCACACACCGATCTTTTGAGGATGTAATGCAGTCTCTATAAAAATATGAGGATTATCCGCAGACCAAATTCTATTGTTCTGTGAATTTACATATCCACTGAGATGGATCACTGAAGAAAGTTATATCCAAGATGTCGTCATTGTTTAAAACCTCATTGAACCATTCACAGTACTGTGTACGACGAGGAAAATCCAGAGGTAACAATTCATGAGATCCGGTTATCTTGTATGGATGTAAATGAAGAACTTTCTTGCAAGCCTTTTGACAGGTACCAAGTGATAAATTTGTTTGGGCTGATAAGCACCGTAAAGACTTTTTAGGACTCGCATCCATTCTTTGACTAATATCTGCAACAACTTGTTCAGTTAGAACAGTAGAACGACCTGTAGATTTCCCTTTTGCAACATTCCCTGTTGTGCGAAATCTCTCTATTACACGACGAACATGCTGCACAAAACAATCATGTGTAAATTCTATGTTCGGAAATTCTTCTTGAAATTGCTGCTTGCAATTTTGATAGGAATAATCCCATATTCCTTGATGATTGCGTATTCCTGAACGAAAATACGCTTCAACGATAAATTTGTTGTGCAGATCTGTGAAGACCATCATTAACCTAAAAGCGAATGTTGATTATATTTGTACGGATCTAATGACTACTTCGTCGCTTACCGATACTAATATGCGGATGTAAAAAGTGGCAATAAGAAAAGCCTTTCTAGTAATAAATAAGTAAAATAATAAAGTAAGTAGATGAAAACGAAAATCAAAATCAAAACAACAGAATAGTAAGACGCTACTGATCATTACTGGTACATCTTCAAGAAGCACCAACTTACTGACATAAAAGAAAGTGCGGGCGATTCAAACGCCTTTCAATCATTAATGAACACAGGGTATTAATTCCATATAAAATGTATTTAATTGTGGAATATAATTGAACAATTATCACTATGACCTATGTAAAAATGAGGAGTGGCCAGCACACGCCTTTCTTATACGTATGAGCGTTTCAAACTATACAATTTTAAGAATTCTTTTATACAAAACTTATTCAAAATCCTGTTCTAAGTACTTTCATTCTCTTAATAAATCGCTATAGAATGCATACTTTGCAAGATATTTGAAAAAAAGTACTACTCGCTAAGAGTAAAAGTGCCACTTCCGGTCCGTATTTTGAAATTTCATGTATACAAAAAATATTACAAATTCAACTCTAAATACTTTTGTACTCTTAATAAATATATATAGAATACATAATTTACGACATATCTGCAAAAAATCGCTATTCGGTAAGAGTAAAAGTGGTACTTCCGGTCCGAATTTTGAAATTTTTTTTATACTAAAGATACTTAAAATTATAATCTAAATACTTTTATACTCGTAATGTACCTGCCTAGAAAGCATGACTTGCGAGATATTCGCAAAAAACTGATTTTCGATAAGAGTAAAAGACCTACTTCCGGTAGGAATTTCAAAATACTCCTTTAAGACAATTTGTCTCAAATGTAATTTTGAGTACATTTGAATTCTTTATAAATTTGCTTAAACTTAGTAATTGACGAAATATTTGCAAAATTCGATTTTTTCACTGAAGTAAACTACTACTTCCGGTCTACCGATTTTACTGAAAAACTAATCAGATCTCAAGAGGGAGATGATATACGTTAATACAAAATTTGGTATAGATATCTACAGCGGTTTGACCGCTATCGTGGTCACACACAGACAGACACACAGCAACAGACATTTTTTAAAAACCACTTTTTTGGTATCAGGGGACTTCAAAACGTGGACATCTGCAAAAATCTCGAAGTCGAAAATTTTCGTCATCACAATACTTCCTTATACTACGTATAAGAAAGTAAAATGAGTTATAGTGTTATTAACATCGTATGTAGGTAGTTAGGTATGTACTAAAATAATTCACAGCAGTTTGTGGGATAATTAATACATGACGTAATTGAAAAGTAAAATAACCTATTGGGAATTTACATTAAGCATACGCCACCAAGCGGAGAATAATGGAACCGTTATAAGACGTATAGTTCTATTATTTACTATCTCCTAGAGTGTGTAAATACGTATTATTTCGTTCCGTTCTTTTGATATTTAATATTTTTGCTGCTATTTTATGAAAATTTTGTCTTTTTAAAGACAATAGAAAACGTTATTTTTAATAAGGCAAGTATTTTAATTAGGAATAAGCCGGAAAATAAATATTTTATATAACTTTCAATATGTTGTGTTTAACGATTTTTTTTGCATTTTTAGGCATTCAGATCGTATGAATATGGCCGAGGAAAGGTATTTATTGTCATTGATGAATCTTTTTAGCTATTTGGAGGCCTTACCAAGTTCAAGATGCGTCGTTGAAGGCGAAGCGGTTGTAAATGCCCGTCATATTATTACATGCGGTATTTTAGACAAGACAGACTACTATATAAAGGTTTTTGCACTTTGTTTGAAAACTAGTGCTTTACAGGACAAACCACATGAAATAAATGGAAAATTTAATATTGTAAATAGCAAGATAGAAGCAGAGGAATTTATATGCACTTGCAAAGCTGGCCTGTCGCAACGCTGTAAACATGTTGCTGCGGTTTTGATATTATGCACACGACAGAACGTTTTAAGTTTTCCAATTTTATCATCTACTGATATTAAATGTTATTGGAGTAGATCCAAAGCAGCAGAAAATTATTCACCAGCACCTTTATTAGAGCATGAATGCTTTGTTGGTAAGGTATCACCAAAGGTAAACCCCAAGAAGAAGTTGGATGGCGACTACATTGTATCATTGTTTACTGCAAATTTACCAAATTCTGCTCTTGCAAAGCATGTAAAGAGGAGGAAAATAGATTTACACAATAATAACAATGATCTACCGATGCAATCCTTTGAGAAATCTACTAACACTTTTGGAAAATGCTGCCAACACAATATTGAAAAAGATAGATCAAATAAAAATTGCAAGTGAGTGTTGCAAAAAAACATTGAAAGCTATAAGCGATGTGGATACAGCTGCAGTTGCAACTGTAACAAAGAATAATAGAAAGGAATGGTTTAAGGAAAGACAATTTCGCATAACAGGTTAGTACTTGATAAGACTTTTAGCAATTATATAACTAAATTACAAACAAAATGTATTATTTTCAAACATTTGTGATTGTTGCAGGATCTCGTTGTTATTCAGTATTTACATACTCTCTTGATGATTGGGAAAGTAAAGCAAAAAAGTATTTTTGGCCAAAAAGTTTTACCAGCAAATACACCGATCATGGACAGAAATTTGAAGGAACTGCTCGTACAATTTACTGTAGCCGTAACAAGTGTGAAGTTTTCCAAACTGGTTTAATAATATGTAAATATCTGCCTTGGTTAGCATATTCTCCAGATGGTATTACTTTTGAAGATAATAAACCAACAAAATTATTAGAAATAAAATGTCCATACATTGGAAAAGATAACAGTGCTACAAATTGCATAGATTCCTGTTATTACTTAATCTCTAAAGATAATCGTATTTTGTTGAAGAAAAATCATCAATACTACGCACAGGTCCAATTAGGGTTGGCAATATTAAATTTAAAAGAGTGTGACTTTATTATATTTGCCTCACACGACTCTACTTTCATTAATATTACAGTGCCATTTGATGAAGAATACTGCTATAATTTAGTCACTACATTACAAAATAATTATATAAAAATGTTACATGTACTTTGTGAGAACAATAATGTGTGAAATAAAATTATTTTAAGAATCTACTGTGTATTGTACTTCATATGTATAAAGAATTCAGTTTGAATCTAATCGTAGTTCTCCTATCTGATATTTATAATTATGTACATTTTTGTATGTCAATGCATTTGTAAAGGGATGAAAATAAAGTGGAAATAAAGTTATAATAATAATAATATTTATTGCCCAACAGTGAACACCAATTACAGGACAATAATACAAAACATATAAAAAATATATACATGCATACGCAATTACAAATTAAACTTAAATTAACATTCGAAAAATCAAAAAAAATAATAAGTAAATATAAATAAAATAAACAAATCGCACTTAATTACAGCATTTCATTTAAAGGTATGAAAAATGTCTGAATAAAAAACTTCAGCAGATTTAAACATGGTATGTAATGGAGAGTTTTTTAATAAATTAGTTTTTGGTGTTGGTAGGACAAATGTAGAGATGTATCTAGATGGTTGACTGGGAACATGAAAGTCCACTTGAAGGAGTAAATCGCTGCAGTCAATGACCCCATTTACTAATTTCCATAAAAATATCGCCTGATGTCTTTCTCTACGTAACAAAAAGGGATTGAACACCATGTCTTTCTAGTAATGTATGTATCATAATCGATACCCCTAGCAGGATATTGGTTATCGATTTTAAATGACATGTACTTCAAAAATCGACGCTGAATCTTTTCAATCCTTAATTGATGGCATAGGTAATAAGGTGACCAGACAGTAGAACAATATTCCAAATGGCTCACAACAAACGCGAAATACAAAGATTTTAATATCGTAAGGTTGGTAAATTCCCTGGAATTACGTATTATAAATCCCAAACATTTAGATGTCATTGCCGCAACATATTCTACATGGTTCCTAAAACTTAAGCATCGTTATGTAATTTAATTGAAATACAAATTTAATTTAAAAAGTAGTAACTTTAATATACTATAATTTGCAATAAATAAAACATTACTGAAATTTGTCATCCCCTAATATTGGACTAGATAAATTAACAATAGCACATATAACACTAAAAGTGTCTTCTATTTTTGGGACTAATGAGAGTGGTAATGGTTTGGTCAACAGTTCAAATGTTTTTATACGTTGATTAGTTCGCTCTATGTGCACTGCTCTTGCAATACTCACATTCAATAATGCATCTTCTTCTGTGAGTTGCATATTGCTCTTCAAAAAAGGTGGTCTAATAAGGTGTATTCTATGGTTCTGAGCAATATTATCAATGCGAAAACCTTTATCCACCATTATAGCATCTGAGCCATAGTTTAGTTTTTCAATTATTTTGCTCTGCTCAAAAATAGCTTTATCTGACGTTCTACCACCATATGCACGACTAATAAACGTTATTAATCCTGCTGGACTTACTCCTGTCATAAACTTTATAGTTTGTGTTCCTTTGTAATGTGAATATGTTAATATTCGACAACACAAATTAGGTGATTTCTGAACTGCTATTTCTGTACAATCTAAAATGACTCTTACATTTGGAAATGGTTCAAAACATTTTGGCAAATTACCCCTACATTCTTCCACACTTGGCCATAAAATCAAAGGTTTTAAAACAACGGCTAATTTTGATATCATACCATGAAATATAATTTTGCATGTTTTCCCCGTTACTGTGGCAAATAATGATGCAATACAAACATATCGCAGTCCAGTTTTGTGTTGAATGTCATGATTATTCTCTCCTTGGTAGTTAGTTTCTGTGTTCTCAAGTTAGGAAAGTGATCATTGATAACAGACACTAATGATTCTAACATAACAAATGAATGTAAGCCAGTTAGCGAACATAATTTTGAATCACTATCAATACAGCTTACAAAAGGAGTAATAATATCGCCACTCTTCACTTGTATACTTTTTTCTGCTGTCGATGGATTCTTTTCACATACTACTGAATTTAGATTGAGTAACGCTTCAACTGCTATCTTTTCTTCATTAGTTATGGTGTTTCTTGTCCCTCGAGAAGCAGCAATTTCATTAGGTGCCTCGTAAGTTTCTGATGTAGAACATGGATTTTGCAATTTCACACGTTTCACTAACGTTCTATGATGTTCTAAGGTTGTAAATCTTTTTCTTGGTAGATTTTGAGATGGAACAGCATCCTGTTTTAGTCGAGGCCTTTTAGTTTTCATGTCTAGAAAGATGCAAATTTTATAAAGCCAATATTTAAGAGTACATAAAGGCAATAAATTTTTACCTGGTAATAAATAATCACTTTTTCTAAAGTGGAGTGAACAAACACGCATATATGGTGTTATTGGTTTTCCCATCAGCAATTTCAATTCCCATGCTTTCTTCCGATCCATCTTCTCTTGGATTCCTAATTTATTTGTAACACACAAAATTCCTTTTTTCCTTTGGAAAGTGATGGAAACTTAATAAATTATTTCTACCTTTTTTGGAATGACAGCCGTATACGCAGCAATTGATATTATTTACTTTCCTCATTTCGACACTATCTAGAATAAAACAACATAGTAAATAGCCAATATATCTACCTATTAATATTATTTTCGTACATACTTGAGTACACAGATGAAGTACAGATTTGAAAAATTATGTTCCTTGAAGAAAATGTGGAGTATGTCGTACAGTAGGTTCAAAAACACTAATTTATCACGGAACACTCCATATAACGCTATACAAAATCTAATCAGCTATACGTCTTAACGACGCCATCTTGACAGCGATAGTGGCGCCGCCATCGGTAATATAAATTCCCAATAGTCTATTTTACTTTCTTATACGTAGTATAAGGAAGTATTGTGATGATGAAAATTTTCGACCTCGAGATTTTTGCAGATGTCCACGTTTTGAGGTCCCCTGATACCAAAAAAGTGGTTTTAAAAAAATGTCTGTGTGTCTCTCTCTCTGTGTGTGTGTGTGTGTGACCACGATAGCGGTCAAGCCGCTGTAGATATCAATTCCAAATTTTGTATTTACGTGTGTAATCTGCCTCTTGAGAACTGATTAGATTTTGAGCAAAATCGGTAGACCGGAAGTAGTAGTTTACTTCAGTGAAAAAATCGTAATTTGCAAATATTTCGTCAATTACTAAGCTCTTATCGAAAATCAGTTTTTTGGCAATATTTTGCAAGTCATGCTTTTTAGACAGGTACGCTACGAATATACAGGGTCGTCCAAAAGTCTGGATTCACGTGGATTTTGAGTAAACTATTCACTTTTTTGGAAAACTGAATTCTGTATCTTGAATGGGAATAAAATTGCAACTCAATAGTATTTTTTATTTCAAAAAAATTGTTTATAATTTTGAGATAAAGTTAATAACAATGTTTTTTTAAATGGAAACCTACCGTGATTTTTATTTCAGAGAGAGTACTTTCGATAAGAATTGCATTGGCATAGAAATTTTGGCTATAAACCTTACGATTATTGTTTAAATTAATATTAAATTTTCGATCCGAACACTCGTTCGCGCTTGTTCGGAAAATACACGAACGTGTCTTCTCTTACCACGTTTCCAACTGTAGGCATGGGTCCACCCCCTAATAAAGCATTCTATTGAAGGCGTTACGTTTATCTTGAATGAAAGCATTTTTTTTTTATAAAATGGAGATCTACCGCGATTACGATATTTAAACGTTATGAGAAAGTACAACGTAGTTTAATAAAAATTAGATCCGAAACGTAATTGGCAAACGTAAGGAAAGAAGCGTAAAAATTAGTAAATATCTCAGAATAAAATATTAGATTAATGATTAAAAACGCAACGTCATAGTTTTCGGCGTCCTAATTAGATATCAATCCACGGAACTGCGGATGTGCAGTTTCTCTTTCATTATGTCAATTTAAATAACAGCAGTGTCAAGAAGACGAAAAATAAAAATACCAATTACCACAAAAATCCCTCAATCGATGAAATCAGTTTTTCTTTTAATTAAAAAACGCCATAAGAATGGCAAATTGCAAAGCGAGTTATTTTAAACAATGAGTGCCTCAAGTTCTATAAAATGATTTTTTATAATAATATAAAAAAACCATTTTATAAGACCTTAAGGCACACATTTTTAAAAATGATTTGTGACCACTCGTTTTTTAAACTTTTTTTTATACTAATTTTTCTTACTTTAGTAATAAGCAAAAATTTTTCTTACTGAATGCGAATTTGATTTTAAAAATATTTTACAGATATTTTTATTTATTAAAAAATGGGGTAATAGAGGAAAATAACAAACACAAAATATAAATAAAAATTGTAATTAAAATTTCGTGTAAAAAAAAATACTCCTAATATAAAATTAAAACAAACAAAACAATGAAATTAAACTAGATATTACCAAAATCATATTAAATGTTCAAAATGTTCGCCATTAACTTCCTGGCAGAATCCAACTCGATGAACTACACCTTGGACAGCATTATTCAACATTTCCTGAGGTATATTCGCCATGGTCTCTTCAATTCTCTCTCTCAGATCCTCTAGATTTCTTGGTCTACTTTTATAGACCAAACCTTTTACGTATCCCCATAAAAAGAAATCTAATGGGGTGAGATCTGGAGATCGTGGTGGCCATTCCACGGCTCCCCTCCTTCCAATCCACCTTTCGGGAAAGATTTCATTTAGGTAATTTCTTACAGCAATACCAAAATGAGGCGGTGCACCATCTTGCTGGAACACAAACTTGATTCGGAATTGCATTTCGAAATATTCTTCGAATCGCTGGAATTATCTGGTTCCTTAGCAAATCCAAATACAATACAGCAGTTAAGTTGCCCTGGATGAAGAAAGGACCAATAATTGTCCCATTAACAATACCTGCCCATACATTAAGTTTCTCGGGATGTTGGGTATGGTGCTCCTGCATCCAGTGGGGGTTCTCCAGCGCCCAATATCGACAATTGTGACGATTGACTATTCCATTTAGGCAGAATGTTGCTTCGTCCGAAAATATGATGTTATTTGTAAAATTCAAATTTTGTTCTTGCTGGAAGAATAACCATTCACAGAATTGGAGGCGACGATCGTAATCTTCTGCGGTCAGCTCTTGCTGAAGTTGCAGTTTATATGGTTTGGCACTTTGGTTTTTCAATATCCTCTTGACAGAAGTGGCACTTACATCATAATCTAGTGCCAACTGCTCGGTTGAAATGATTGGCTCCTCAATAATCCTTTCCATTACAAGCTGTGCGACATGGTCGTTCGTTGCTGTCTTGGTTCTGCCAGATCTTGGGAGACTCTTGACGGTTCCGTTTTCAAAAAATCTTCTGTATGTTTTTGCAACAGTCGATTTTGAAATTGGGTTTCGCTCGGGGTGAAGTTGATTGAAGAGATCACAAGCTTCTTGATGTGATCGCTTTTTGTCGCCGTATCCCACCATAATTAGAATTTCTATCCGTTCTCTCTCTACCAGTTCCATATTTACGCAAATTGTTCAAAATCACAGATCACAAAAATAATAGATAAAGTCAATACCAAAACAACACAATTAACAACAAACAAAACGTTCAAGAAAACAGAAAATAAAAATTCAAATTCGCTCCGTAAACGTACACTAGTAATACCAAAAACAGAATGAGATAAGATTTGGACCTTCCAAGTGTCTAAAAACGGAAAAAGACCATAAAATTATTTTTTATTAAACTACGTTGTACTTTCTCATAACGTTTAAATATCGTAATCGCGGTAGATCCCCATTTTATAAAAAAAAAATGCTTTCATTCAAGATAAACGTAACGCCTTCAATAGAATGCTTTATTAGGGGGTGGACCCATGCCTACAGTTGGAAACGTGGTAAGAGAAGACACGTTCGTGTATTTTCCGAACAAGCGCGAACGAGTGTTCGGATCGAAAATTTAATATTAATTTAAACAATAATCGTAAGGTTTATAGCCAAAATTTCTATGCCAATGCAATTCTTATCGAAAGTACTCTCTCTGAAATAAAAATCACGGTAGGTTTCCATTTAAAAAAACATTGTTATTAACTTTATCTCAAAATTATAAACAATTTTTTTGAAATAAAAAATACTATTGAGTTGCAATTTTATTCCCATTCAAGATACAGAATTCAGTTTTCCAAAAAAGTGAATAGTTTACTCAAAATCCACGTGAATCCAGACTTTTGGACGACCCTGTATATCTTTTGTATAAAAAAGATTTCAAAATTCGAACCGGAAGTATCACTTTTACTCTTACCGAATAACGATTTTTTTGCAAATATGTCGTAAATAATGCATTCTATATATATTTATTAAGAGTACAAAAGTATTTAGAATTGGATTTGCAATATTTTTTGTATAAATGAAATTTCAAAATTCGGACCGGAAGTAGCACTTTTATTCTTAGCGAGTAGCACTTTTTTTCGAATATCTTGCAAAGTATGCATTCTATAGCGATATATTAAGAAAATGAAAGTACTTGGAATAGGATTTTGAATAAGTTTTGTATAAAAAAATTCTTAAAATTGTATAGCTGAAACGCTCCTACGTATAAGAAAGTTGTGTGGTGGCCACACCTCATTTTTGTAAAATGTATGGAATTATATGAAAAAAATATTTTGAGCATTTGTACTTACATCATATATAAATATATAAAATAAATCAAGATGACAAACTGTTTAAAGAATGTATTCCAATAGAAATTAAATCTGTTTTTTTTTAAATACACACATACTTTATTTAAATTATAGTATTACAAATAAATATAATATTACCTATAATATACCTCAACTATCGTATTTTGTCAGATTTTACACATAGCTATATCAAACACTTCAGATTTTTTACATATTTTTTAATAGTTTATATAATAAAATAAAATTATAAAAAGGTATTAGAAAGGAAAGAATTTAATAAAATCCAAGTTAATTACAAAATTATGTGTATGTAATAATTAATCTTCATCCGATGCTTTAGACAGAGAAAGTTCCTCACTTGAATCTCCAGTATTGACTGTAAATTCTAGTTTGTCAGTATCAGCATCTACTGTGATATCAGCTGCCCATATTTCTTTCTCAATTTCCTTTGTATGGTCAATAGCATTCTTCCAGTTATGCTCAGTGGCTTTACTTAAAGCATTGTGAAATAGTACCACCTTGACATCGGGTAATTTGAAGGTTGTGTTATTTCTGGCTACGTCGCCCTTAACTTGAGCCCAAATTAGCTCTATGGGATTTAGTTCACAATGATACGGAGGTAACCTTAAAACAATTTTATTTTGGTGTTTTGCCATTTCATCAACGACATAGGAAATGCTACTTGGTTTGTGCAACTTAATTAATTGCAAGAGTTCTGCTTTCACCATTTCTTTACAAAATTCTATATTATTTAATGAAAGCCACTCTTGCATAGCTTTTTTCGTTGAAGAAGTACATGGAATTTTTTCTCTTCGCTAGCAATGGTAACTGGCATTATCTAAAATAATCACTGATTCTTCGGGGATATGTGTCAGAATTTCAGAAAACCATTTTTCAAATACTTCTGAATTCATATCGTTGTGGTAATCTCCTGTTTTTTGGATTCAAACAACAGTAAGCCATCTTTAACAAAACCTTTATCCTTTATCACTGCCTATATGTGTTATTATAAACCTTTTGCCCTTTCCTGATTGATTCTTTAGACCTGTTGATAAACCTTCTACCAAAGCGTACCTCTTATTTTTGACTGTTTCATCAACCCACACTTTTGAAGTAGTATGTCCAGCGTTTATCCAAGTTTCATCAAGGTAAAACACTTCTCGATTTTCCTCTCTATACTTGCTTAATTGACGTAAATAATTTCTCCGCCAACAAATTATTTCGTCTTTTTCAATTAGCATACTTTTTCTGCTACGTGGGACATACCTACAACAAAAATATTAAATAAACACCTAAATAATATATTACAATTTTCTAACCTGAAACGCATTTGTTTTAATTTTATACAAAGATGATCGACTAAATGTTGGTATGTTAGCATCTGTTCGGACAGCTACTACTAATTTATTTAAACTTGGTACTTCATTTCTTTGGAGGTAACTGCACTATACGACGAATGGCACTTTTCGTTTCTCCACTTATTTGGTTAAGTAGTCCGCATAATATCGGTTGCTGACATTGCAATAATACAATAATGAATACTGCAAACGTGTGATAATTACATTTCTCTAATATACGTGCCGTGAGTAGTTATGGACTTACAAATTTACTTACAGAATGTTCGCGGACTCAGATCTAAATGCTCTTTGATTTTTTCATCTTCTTCTGCTAGTGATTGTCATGTGTTGTGTCTAACTGAAACATGGTTAAACGATTCGGTTTATTCTCACGAGTGTTTCTCCAACAAATATTGTGTATACAGACGAGACCGTAACCTTCTACACGCGGGTAAACGTGATGGAGGAGGTGTTCTCATCGCTGTTAAGTCAAATCTGCAGGCTGTACAGCGTCCGGATTGGAATTCGGACGCCGAAGATATTTGTATTTCAATAAAAACGAATACTACCTGTTTGAATATATGTTGTGTGTATATTCCCCCTGTTGATGATGATGCTTTAAACAGTTTTTTGGGTAAGTTGGAGAATATCATAACCACCAATGCTAATGATAGATTTTTGATCTGCGGAGACTTTAATTTGCCATTTATCACATGGGGTGAAATTCCTATTGGAAATGATAACCGGTCGGTGCGTTTCATTGACGCGATGGCGTTCTCGGGGTTAAAACAATGTAACTCGGTGATAGGAAATTCGCGTATTTTGGACTTAGTTCTTACTAATATTAACTATTTGCCTATTGTTGAACATCATACAGCACCGTTGGTGCCGGAGGATATTTATCACAAAGCGTTACATTTCTCAATTCACATTCCAGTTGATTCTCAGTTAAATAGTGCTAATAAAATTCTGTTTGATTTTAAAAATGGTGACTATCCTTCTATTAATGAATTTTTGTCAAGTGTCGATTGGCTGAAAGAGTTAGCTCAGTTTGATGACGTAAACAGGAAAGTTAGTATGTTTTATAATATCATTAATTATGCAATAGATCAATACATTCCTAGTAGATTTGTCAAGAATTGTAATTTTCCTCACTGGTTTTCGCAACATTCAATTAGAGTAATTAATGAAAAACGTCGTGCTCACAAAAAATGGAAAATGTATAAAAATCAAGCCGACTATTTCTGCTTTAAGATACTTAGATCTAGAGCTAATTATATGGTTCAAGCAGACTACAGACAATATATTCAAAGGACAGAATTAGAGATAGGGCAAAACTCGAACAAATTCTGGTCTTACATCTCTAGTCACCGCAAAAATTTTACTCATAATATTCCATCGTCTGTACAATAGGGAAACGAAGTAGTAAATGAGGGCAGTGAAGTCTGTAGACTTTTTTCTAAGTATTTTAATTCCGTATACATCAGCTCCACTACAACTGCTGTTAAGGGCAATAATTACTATGGCACTGGACCGTGTTTAAACACAGTCCAGATTGACGAGAAAATTGTCCGGCAAAAAATCGTAGCTATTAATGTTGCCAAGGGAGCCGGTCCTGATGGTATACCTCCATATTTTGTGCGTGAATGCGTAGATGCTCTTAGTTTCCCATTAAGTGTATTATTTCGTGAGTCACTAAATCTGGGTATTTTTCCTTTAGAGTGGAAAAAGTCGCATATTACGCCGATCTATAAAAGTGGCAGCAGGGAGAATGTCGAGAACTACCGCCCTATTTCTATTCTTTCAGTGTTTTCAAAATTGTTTGAATCTATTGTCTATGATACAATGTTCTATTTCACAAAAGTTTTATTAATGAATAACCAACATGGCTTCTTCAGAGGGCGGTCGACTGAAACCAATCTAATTGAATATGTAACGTACTTGCATCACGCCATGGATAGACGTTTACAGGTTGATGCTGTTTACGTAGATTTTAGTAAAGCTTTTGACAAAATATCTCATGTTATATTGCTTGATAAGCTGGCTCGCTCTGGTATTCAGTGCTGCCAGAACTAAAAATGCATTCCCACTAGACCTGCTTGATTTTTCCACTAGAAAAATCACTAAAAATGTCTTTCTTCTACTAAACTTTTCCACTAAATTTTTTAATGTTAAAAATAACACAGATTATAATTTAAAAGTTATATTTATCAGAACAAAAAAACAATAAAAATTGAAAATACGTACAATAAGAGGAAAGGTACCTATGTTTTAAAAAATATAGAATATTCTTAAATATTTGAAACAATTAAATACATTATACAGACGAAAAATAAAATACATTTTTTTTATAAGAAAATTAGAAATTTTAAAAAAAACGTTGCATACATCCTGTAGGGGTATGTATAAAGTATAATACGTAAAATACATATTAATAATAAAATAAATCAAAGAATATTGTCGAAGTCGATCTCATGTAAGTCGTCATCTCTGTGTGAAGTGTACGTTTCAGCAGTTTTAATTTTTTCAATAACATTATCGGGTACAGTAAAGTTGTCACAACATTTGCCATGCCTTCTCAATCCGCCTCTAATTGATAGTATTGCCGAAAGCATGGGCAATTGCATAGAATTTCTTATTTTGGATTTGACCAGGTTCATTGTACTAAACAGCCTTTCTACTTCAGCATTGGACTGAGGCAGAATGAGCAGTTCTATCGCAAAATCAGATAATTCTTTGAACGGATTGTCATTTACTTCGTTTTGGTAATTTATCACCTCCGTCCAAAATTTCCTAGTGTCGTGTATTTCCGTCCATTTAATTAGATGAATCGTTTTCCACTGATTATCAATTTTTTCAATTAAGTCGTTTGGTTTACCAAATTCTTCTAGAATAGGAATTACGTTCATTTTTTGTGCCTTAAGGGCATCTTCCACACAGAAAAATGATATATTCCTTAAAATTTGGATATTGTCGGGCAATCTTATTTTTATTTGTTTTATTAAATCACTAACAAACTGGATACATCTTCTTCTAATATTATCGTCACTTTCTTGTGAAAGTCCTTTGACCCTCATTTCCCTTATTTTATTTTCAAAATTATATCCTAAATAACAGTTGTTATCAATGCAGTCTTCAATATTAACTTCCATCAAATTTTTATTGGCTATTTTATGGGGAATACACACTTTCGTTACAAGTGATTCAAAAAGAAAAATTAGGGAGTTAAATAATTTTGAAGGATCATAATCATTTGATTCAAATAATTTATTTACTTTTTGACAATCTGTTAAAATTGGCTTCAGGAATACTAGGAAAGCATAATTAACATCATCCTCATACATCTGATGTAGAAGATGAGCTGTAAAACACTTTTCATCCTGCTTGGCTATTTGAAAATGAGTTTTTAATTCCAACCATTGTTCTAAAATTCTGGCAACAGCAGTTTCTATTGACAGCCATCGGGTATTACTGGCTTGTACTATTTTCAATGGCTGGTTATTTTCATTTAGAATATTATATATCTGGTTATATGCCGCCTGCCGAAGTGAAGATTTGCTAAACCAGTTGTATGTTTCTTGGATTAAAAATTCTAAGTTTCTAGGTAGAAACTCTTTCGCTGCAGCAGATACAGCAAGTTGCAAAGAATGACAAACGCATCTTATGAGAATTAGATGCGGAACTTCATCTTTTAGTTTTTGATATACCCCATTATTTACCCCAGTCATCACTACAGCATTATCTGTGCCAATTGCCACTAACTTATCTAAACTTAAATTATGTTTTCTTAAAGTCGACTTTATGCTAGTTACTATATCATCCGCTGTGCTGCCCTCTAAGCTGGCTAATTCTAAAAAAGAAGAAATCACCTGTTTTTGTTTGTTGCTGTAATAAATGATAACGATTCCTAAATATTTGATTATTTTAATGTCTGTCGATTCGTCCAATAGTAAACTAAATTTATTGTCACCAATGTCTTCCCTAAGATCATTAGTAAAATATGGACCGAGAACATTTTTAATAATTGCTGAACATTTAGTTCTATGGAGTTTTATTAAGCCAGTACTTTTTGGAAAACTACTCTTACAGACATTTATTAAATGATCGATTGTAAAGGGTGTCTCAGAGTAAATTTCAGTTTTCAAAGTATTAAAACAAAATGAAGTGATGGATCGATTTTATTTATATATTAACAAAGTGCACAAATGCGGATTTTATTTTTTAAATAAAATGTTTTCCAAATGTCGACCTTCTTGCTCATAGCACTCCTGCAATCTGGCACGTAGATTTTGGAATACTCGGCGACACATCTCAGGTGGAATGTTATTAATGGTATCCCGAATGTGGTCCTTTAACTGCTCTGTATTGGCCGGCGGATCGGTGTACACAACACTCTTTAAATATCCCCACAAAAAAAAATCTAGGGGCGTAAGGTCTGGGGATCTTGGGGGGTAGGAGATATCACCAAATCGCGAAATGGTAGTGCCTGGAAACAATTCACGTATAGTGTCCATTGATGCTGCTGCCGTGTGTGCCGTCGCACCATCCTGTTGAAACCAGGTCCAGTTTGGATCGTACCCAGGGAGGTTCTGAAGAGCCGGAATAAAAAAATTTCGTAACATTGCCGTATACCGTTGGGAAGTTACAGTAACAGCGCGCCCGCGGGCATCTTCGAAAAAGTAGGGTCCGATTATTCCACGTGATGATACGGCGCACCAAACCGTTACCTTCTTGGAATGTAATTCTTTTTGGTGCTTCTGTTTAGGATTGTCTGGGGCCCAATACCGACAGTTATGTTTGTTGACGTACCCTTCCACATGAAAGTTAGCCTCGTCACTGAATACAATGTTTTCCAAACCCCCTTCATCCCAAAACGTATTCATCATTGTCTCACAATATGTTTTTCGCATTTCATAGTCTGAATTCTTTAGAAACTGTACCAATTGAATTTTGTACGGGTGGAAATGTAAATCGGCCCGTAAAATTCGTTGTACACTTGCACGTGAAATGTTCAATGCCAGGGCATGTTTACGTACCGAGCGCTTCGGGTGTCTCCTCACCGCCTGTCGCACTACCTCAATGTTTTCCGGTGTCCTGATGGACCTCCGCTGACCCGTGTGCTTGCAATTTATCACTGAACCCGTTTCGCGAAATCGTTGAATCCACGACTTCACTAGATTTGCGGACGGTGCGTCACTTACGCGGCGAATATTGTAGTGGTTACAAAAACGTCGCCTTGCCACTGTGTAAGAATCGTTCGCTTTAAAAAAACACTCGACCATGAACGCACGCTGTCTACCCGACCAGTTCTCCATGTTTACTGCTAATCCGCAAGGGTTGGCTACCTGGCGACGGCCCAACCTCCCCTCCCATTATTATGGTTTTCACACAAAGCACACTTTAAAACTGAAATTTACTCTGAGACACCCTTTACTTATTGCGATGTGTTGAGATACAAATAATGCAAAGTTACATTCAGCTCGCTTTGCTTCGAACAATTCTGTATTTCTGGGGAAAGATATTGTTCGTTGTGGAAGAGGTCCTAAAAATAATGCAGCGCTTTTTTTGTGTTTTTTCGACTGTCCATGATTTTTTAAGTCCGCATAACGGCTGGTGAGTTGCACTCCACAAAATCTGCATTTTGCTACAGTACCTACTGTACTTTCAACCGACACCAACCAGTCTTTCAAAAGTGGATCTTTCAACCACGCCGTTCTAAATTTTTGTTCATATTGCCTGGACATCTAAAAGTTAATTTTTATTTTTCCCTATAGTTAATCGATAACAGAAGTATATTTTTATGCTTACGTTGTGTCAGCAAATGAGGCGCTATCAGGAACACAAACTGATTACTGATTAGGTATTTACTTTACTTGTATAGACTCAAATTTAAATCAAAAACGAACACAAATTAAATGTTTTACATATAAATTAAAGATTTAAAATAAAAACACTGAAACAATTAACTGGTAGATCCCAGGTCGGTGAGATAAACCATACTGAGCAAAGAAATTGTCCTAATTGCAAAATTGCAACTGAAAACACTTCAAAATAATGAAATCAAAAGGAATAAAGAATACACTGAAACAAAGATTTCATATATGTATATACATATAGTCATCCCGCATCCTCTTTGATATTGCGCGCCTTACTGCTTACCGCAGCAAAGAATAAGTAACGAGCTCGTCTATTAGTGCCGTACCTACCTTTTTGATGTGCCGCCTCGCCTCGCCGCGAAAGGGACTTTTTACTATGCCGCCTCTTATGATAGGTAGTAGTAGCCGCGGGCTGTGCAGTAGCTAATAAAGTTTCGATTAACTAAATCGTCTATGACTGTTTGCATTCTTGCATTATATCAGTTACATCAAATTGGGAAAAGGGTTTATTGAATAATGTCTAATAAATAAGGTTTGGTTTCGATTGCTTTTGTTTTGGAGCAATTATAAACAAACTAGCTAATACGGCAGGCCTAGAAGGCCCGCTGCCGCCTCTTATTCCGCTTACAGTTGAGGTACCGCTCCCACTTATTTTTCTCAATTTATTGCGGATTTTGTCTATATTGCGTTTCAGTTTATAAAACACCATGTAATTCCGATATATAGCGAATAACTAAATATAATTGTGTTTTAGATGTTCAATATTGCTTAGTTGTTTTTATACACCCCTGTATATAGTTTACAACTATGCAATATTTTATTCAGAATGCTTATAGGATGAAATGATTAATAATAGATTTAGTGATAATAGCAATTTTTAAATTGAAAATGTTTAACGGCTGTCCATGAAATAAGATGTATTTTATTGTTTAATGTTATATTGACATTTTTCACATACTTTTCCTGTGCCTCACAGACGGTAGTTTTCACTCTATTTATAATTTTTTACTATTATTGGTTTTTGTGCCTTGACTTGCCGATGATTTATTTCACGTTTGCCTAATTTATCTATAGTTTGAATTTTGTTTGTGGGTATAAAATTAGAATAATCTCGAAATCTGTGTTTTTTTGCATCAGTTGGAAAATGTGTTTCAGTCCATATACATATGTCGATTCCATTGGTCTTTTTGGTTTAAATGAAAATTCCTTAGAATTAAAAAAAAAACATTTTATTTTATACAAACTTGTAGATAGCTTTATTAGAATTATGTTTTGTTGACGCGAATGTATACTTTTAAATAATTGATTTAATCATTGTTCTATAACAAATAATATTTATTTCATTGGCTTTTTTTATAATGATTTCCATTCCTATACTTTTATAATTTGCAGTGTTTCTTTGTGGTAAATTGTATTACAACTGTCAGTTATGTATGATGCTTAATAATGTTGGTAAAGCCTTGTTCACACTGTACATAATTATTTTCTTTTGCATTGTACACCTACAGTTTACGGAATATATAGATATAATATATGTATTATGGTAATATTGATTACTTATTGTTATATTCGAAAATACTGTAAAACATCGTTATAGAATTTCTATTTTGAATTATTGTAATTGACAATGTCGCGGGACGTTCATTTTCATCAATGATAATTAAACAATCTTTTTTGAATACGTATGATATTACTTCTCAATTTGCCTGGCACAGTAACAACATGATTCAGTGCTTGTTTAATCTGGTAGGAATATATTTTAGTTTCTTTTTTCTATTTACAATATCTTATAATATTTTGAAGTATTTTTACAACTTAATTCATGGACGAAATGACTCCAGTCATGTAATGATAATTGCTAAAAATGAGTAGAAAGTATTTATAAACAAATAAGGAATCGAATTTATAAATTTCTTACCTATACACTATTATCATTGGGCCAATTATTATATATTGCAATATTTATTGTGCTGAATGTTTGTGAGCTAATGCTTCAATCTTTTCGAGCTTGAATTCGCCTTTTTCGCGTCCGCTTACAGTTTTTTACAGTTTCCTGTAAAACGCGATCACTCTTGTGGTGGTTTTTAGAATGTAAGATATTATAGACTTGTGGCACACTCTGTATATACATATATTTTGTAAAGCCAATTGTATATTTCATTTAAAATTCCTATAGAATTTTTTTTTACACAAACTGTTACACAATGAAGAGCGAGAAAGATAATTTAATGTTAAACATAAGAATGATGTTAAAGTATCCGAAGAAACAATATGCTCAATAAGTGCATCATTTTCATTGAGACAATCGGGATAATACGCTATTGAAATAACAGTGGAAAAATTTAGTATATTAACAAAAAGTATGTCAATTGCTCAGAAACAATTTAAGATAGGCATGCACAATATTAATAAAAAAGAACCTAATAATCAGTTTGACACTGAGATATTTTCACCCAAATTATTTGAAGTGGAACAGGGCTTTCATTATGAAATTTTGGTCAGCATAATTGAAATATTCGTTTGTCACATACTCAAAATTAGTTCGCACGTCAATTAAAAATGAAGGACTTGTATTGAAGAACATTTTAAATTTTCAATGAATTACATATATACTACTCGCCCGCTATCGCGGGCTCGTCATTTTAATTGACATGCTCAAATATACGTAGTATCTCCATAGTGTTTAACATGTTTACAACAAATTTTGTTTGGTAAATGGGCGTCGCTTTCAAACTTTCTTATAGAATGCTAATGAATGCTGACGAACTTCAAACATATAGCTCGCACACATATGTATGTGAACGGGTAAAGTAAATTTAATTTATAAAGTATATTACTTTCTTACTACCTTTTCGAAGTCCACTATCGTTAATAAAAGAGCAGAGTATATTTTATTTAAAATTATTCTCGATCTGTTTTTGACACAAATCGGTACACACTCAAGAGCGAGAAAGGTAATTTAATGTTAATCATAAGCCATGTTAAAGTATCCAAAGACACAATGAGCTCAAAAAGCGCAACATTTTTATTAAAACAGTTTTCAATACTATTTTGATGTCAAGTGTGACCCTTTTGAAATCCACTATCATTAATAAAGGAGCACAAAATAATAATAAAAGTAAAAAACCCAAGTTTTAAATTTAAGCCCTTTTGAAGCGCCTTTCCTGTAAAAAACGATAACTGGCATGGCTTGTTAGAATGTCCGGTTTTATTAACTTTTGAAGCGCCCCTGTATATACACATATTTTGTTAAACCAATAGGATATTTTATTTAAAATTCTTCTCGAACTGTTTTTGACATAAATCGGTACACACTCAAGAGCGAGAAAGGTAATTTAATGTTAAACATAAGTTGTGTTAAAGTACGCAAAGACACAATGATATCAAAAAGCGCAACATTTTTATTAAGACAGTGTACAATACTATTTTGATGTCAAAAGTGTAAAAGCCTGTCAACCTTTTTGAAATCCACTGTCGTTACTAAAGGAGCAGGAAATAATAATAAAAGTAAAATGCCCAAGTTTTAAATTGAAGCGCCTTTCCTATAAAAAGCGATCACAGGCATGACGCTTTTTAGAATGCCTTCATTTATACACCTTTGAAGCACCCAAGTATATACATATATTTTGTTAAACCAATAGAACGTTTCATTTAAAATTCTTCTCGAACTCTTTCTAACACAAAACCGGTACACACTCAAGAGCGAGAAAGGTAATTTAATGTTATACATAAGTCATGTTAAGGTATCCAAAGAAACAATGAGCTCTCAAAAAGCGCAACATTTTCATTAAGACAGTTTACAATACTATTTTGATGTGAACGTGTAAAAGCCTGTCAATCTTTTCGAAGTCTACACTCGTTAAGAAAAAAGCACAAAATAATAATAACAGTAAAAAGACAGAATGAGATCAAAAAGCCCAATATGTTCATTAAGACTGTTTACAATACTATTTTGATGTGAAAGTGTAAAAGCCTGTCAAACCTTTTCAAAATCCACTATCGTTAATAAAGGTGCACGAAATAATAATAAAAGTAAAAAGCCCAAGTTTTAAATTTAAGACCTATTGAAGCGCCTTTCCTGTAAAAAAAACGCTTTTTAGAATGTACACTTTTATAAACTTTTGAAGCACCCCTGTATATATATATATTTTGTTAGGCCAATAGGATATTTTATTTAAAATTCTTCTCGAACTGTTTTTGACATAAACCGGTACACACTCAAGAGCGAGAAAGATAATTTAATGTTTAACATTAGTCGTGTTAACGTATCCAAAGACACATTGATATCAAAAAGCGCAACATTTTTATTAAGACAGTGTACAATACTATTTTGATGTAAAGTGTGACCTTTTTGAAATCCACTATCATTAATAAAGGAGCACAAAATGAAAATAAAAGTAAAAAGCCCAAGTTTTAAATTGAAGCCCTTTTGGAGCGCCTGTCCTGTAAAAAGCAATCACTGTCATGACTTTTTAGAATGTCCGATTTTATTAACTTTTGAAGCACCCCTGCATATACATATATTTTGTTAAGCCAATAGGTTATTTTATTTAAAATTCTTCTCGAACTGTTTTTAACACAAACCGGTACACACTCAAGATCGAGAAAGGTAATTTAATGTTAAACATAAGTCGTGTTAAAGTATGCAAAGACACAATGACATCAAAAAGCGCAACATTTTTATTAAGACAGTGTACAATACTATTTTGATGTGAAAGTGTAAAAACCTGCCAACCTTTTTGAAATCCACTATCGTTAATAAAGGAGCACAAAATAATAATAAAAGTAAGAAGCACTCCTGTATATAGATATATTTTGTTAAGCCAAAAGCAGGTTTTATTTAAAATTCTTCTCGAAGTGTTTTTAACACAAACCGGTACACACTCAAGAGCGAGAAAGATAATTTAATTTTAACCATAAGCTATGTTAAGGTATCCAAAGACACAATGAGATCAAAATGCCCAACTTGTTCATTAAGGCAGTTTACAATACTATTTTGATGTGAAAGTGTAAAAGCCTGTCAATCTTTTCGAAGTCTACTTTCGTTAATAAAGGAGCACGAAATAATAATAAAAGTAAGAAGCCCAAGTCTTAAATTTAAGCCCTATTAAAGCGCCTTTCCTGTAAAAGGCGATCACTGGAATGATGCTTTTTAGAATATCCACTTTTATAAACTTTTGAAACACCCCTGTATATACATATATTTTGTTAAGCCAATAGGATATTTTATTCAAAATTCTTCTCTAACTCTTTTTGACACAAACCGGTACACACTTAACAGTGAAAAATGTAATTTAATAATAATCATAATTCATGTTAAAGTATCCAAAGAAACAATGAGCTCAGAGCGCAACATTTCCATTAAGACAGTTTACAGTATTATTTTGATGTAACAGTGAAAAAATCATGTCAACCTTTTTGAATTCTACTATCATTAATGAAGAAACACAAAGGAATAATAAAAGTGAACTTAAAATTCATTTTACTCAAAAATCCAAAAAAAAACCCAAGTTTTAAATTTTAGCCCTATTGATTGGCTTTTTTCGCGCCCGCTTGCAGTTTCTTCACAGTTTCCTGCAAAAAGCAATCACTGCCATAGCTTTTTAGAATGACCGTTTTTATTAATTTTTGAAGAACCCCTGTATATACATATATCTTGTGAAGTCAATAGTATGTTTTATTTGAAATGCTTCTCCAACTTTTTTTACACAAACCTGTACACACTCAAGAGCGAGAAAGGTAATTTAATGTTAAACATAGTTCATGTTAAAGTATTTAAAGAAACAATGAGCTGAGAGAGCACAACATTTTCATCGAGACAGTTTACAATACTATTTTGATGTGATAGTGGAAAAGCATGTCAACCTTTTTGAAGTCTACTCTCGCTAAGAAAAAAGCACAAAATAATAATAAAAGTAAAAAGCCCAAGTTTTAAATTTAAGCCCTATTGAAGCGCCTTTCTTGTAAAAAACGCTTTTTAGAATGTCCACTTTTATAAACTTTTGAAGCACCCCAGTATAAACATATATTTTCTTAGGCCAATAGGATATTTTATTTAAAATTCTTCTCGAACTGTTTTTAACACATACCTGTACATACTCAAGAGCGAGAAAGGTAATTTAATGTTAAACATGTCATGTTAAAATATTCAGAGAAACAATGAACTCTTAAAAAGCGCAACATTTTCATTAAGACAGTTTACAATACTATTTTGATGTGAAAGTGTAAAAGCCTGTCAATCTTTTCGAAGTCTACTCTCGTTAATAAAGGAGCACGAACTAATAATAAAAGTAAAAAGCCCAAAATTTAAATTGAAGCCCTATTAAAGCGCTTTTCCTGTAAAAAACGCTTTTTAGAATGTCTACTTTTATAAACTTTTGAGCACCGCTGTAGATTCATATATTTTGTTAAGCCAATAGGATATTTTATTTAAAATTCTTCTCGAACTGTTTTTGACATAAACCGGTACACACTCAAGAGCGAGGAAGGTAATTTAATGTTAAACATAAGTCGTGTTAAAGTATCCAAAGACACAATGAGATCAAAAAGCAAAACATTTTTAATAAGACAGTGTACAATACAATGTTTATGTAAAGTGTGACCTTTTTGAAATCCACTATCGTTAATAAAGGAGCACAAAATAAAAGTAAAAGTAAAAAGCCCAAGTTTTAGATTGAAGCACCTTTCCTGTAAAAAGCGAGTACTGGCATGATGCTTTTTAGAATGTCTGGTTATATAAACTTTTAAAGCATCCCGGTATATACATATATTTTGTGAAGCCAACAGTATATTTTATTTAAAATTTTTCTCGAATTGTTTTTTACACAAACCGGTGCACACTCAAGAGAGAAAAATAATTTAATGTTAAACATAAGTCATGTTAAAATATCCAAAGAACAAAGAAACAATGAGCTCTCAAAAAGCGCAACATTTTCATTAAGACAGTTTACAATACTATTTTGATGTGAACGTGTAAAAGCCTGTCAATCTTTTCGAAGTCTACACTCGTTAAGAAAAAAGCACAAAATAATAATAACAGTAAGAAGCACTCCTGTATATACATACATATATTTTGTTAAGCCAATAGGACGTTTTATTTAAAATTCTTCTCGAAGTGTTTTTAACACAAACCGGTACACACTCAAGAGCGAGAAAGATAATTTAATTTTAACCATAAGCTATGTTAAGGTATCCAAAGACACAATGAGATCAAAAAGCCCAACTTGTTCATTAAGGCAGTTTACAATACTATTTTGATGTGAAAGTGTAAAAGCCCGTCAACCTTTTCGAAATCCACTATCGTTAATAAAGGAGCAGGAAATAATAATAAAAGTAAAAAGCCCAAGTTTTAAAGTGAAGCCCTATTAAAGCGCCTTTCCTGCAAAAGGCGATCACTGGAATGACGCTTTTTAGAATATCCACTTTTATAAACTTTTGAAACACCCCTGTATATACATATATTTTGTTAAGCCAATGGGATATTTTATTTAAAACTCTTCTCGGACTGTTTTTGACACAAACCGGTACACACTCAAGAGCGAAAAAGGTAATTTAATAATAATCATACTTCATGTTAAAGTATCCAAAGAAACAATGAGCTCAGAGCGCAACATTTCCATTAAGACAGTTTGCAGTATTATTTTGATGTAACAGTGAAAAAATCATGTCAACCTTTTTGAATTCTACTATCATTAATGAAGAAACACAAAGGAATAATAAAAATGAAATTAAAATTCATTTTACTCAAAAATCCAAAAAAAGCCCAAGTTTTAAATTTTAGCCCTATTGAATGGCTTTTTTCGCGCCCGCTTACAGTTTCTTCACAGTTTCCTGCAAAAAGCAATCACTGTCATGGCTTTTTAGAATGTCCGTTTTTATTAACTTTTGAAGCACTCCTGTATATATACATATATCTTGTGAAGCGAATAGTATGTTTTATTTAAAATGCTTCTCGAACTGTTTTTTACACAAATCTGTACACACTCAAGAGCCAGAAAGGTAATGTAATGTTAACCGTAAGTCGTGTTAAAGTATGCAAATACACAATGAGATCAAGAAGCGCAACATTTTTATTAAGACAGTGTACAATACTATTTTGATGTGAAAGTGTAAAAGCCTGTCAACCTTTTCGAAGTCCACTCTCGTTAAGAAAAAAGCATAAAATAATAATAAAAGTAAAAAGCCCAAGTTTTAAATGTAAGTCCTATTGAAGCGCCTGTCCTGTAAAAAGCAATCGCTGTCATGGATTTTTAGAATGTCCACCTTTATAAACTTTTGAAGCACCCCTACATATATTTTGTTAAGCCAATAGTATATTTTATTATTATATTTAAATATCTTCTCGAACTGCTTTTTAGACAAACTGGTACACACTCAAGAGCGAGAAAGGTAATTTAATGTTAAACATAAGTCATGTTAAAGTATCGAAAGAAACAATGAGCTCAATGAGCGCAACATTTCCATTGAGACAGTGTACAATAAGATTCTGATGTTTGCGAATCTACTATCGTTAAGAAAAAATGAAGTATTAAATTTAAGCCCTGTTCAATCACGTTTCGAAGAATCGCCAAATTGAAGACGTAATAAGCGACCACAAACACCCCCGTATCTAAAATTTCACGTTCATACGTTAATTTTCAAAAAAAATTCCCGCCGTTTTTTTTTTTGACATTTTGACTTTGGAATCGTGATCGGCGACCCTCAAAACCCCCGTATCTAAAATTTCACTTTCATACGTCAATTTTCAAAAATCTCCCGCCATTTTGTTTTTTTTTACATTTTGACTTTGGTATCGTGATCAGCGACCCTCAAAACCCCCGTATCTAAAATTTCACTTTCATACGTCAATTTTCAAAAAAATCTTCCGCCATTTTGTTTTTTTTTGACATTTTGACTTTGGAATCGTGATCGGCGACCCCCAAAACCCCCGTACCTAAAATTTCACATTCATACGTCAATTTTCAAAAATCTCCCGCCATTTTTTTTTTTTTTTTACATTTTGACTTTGGAATCGTGATTGGCGACCCCCAAAACCCCCGTATCTAAAATTTCACGTTCATACGTTAAGTTTCAAAAAAATCTCCCGCCATTTTGTTTTTTTTGACATTTTGACTTTGGAATCGTGATCGGCGACCCCCAAAACCCCCGTATCTAAAATTTCACGTTCATATGTTAATTTTCAAAAAAATCTCCCGCCATTTTCTTTTTTTTGACATTTTGACTTTGGAATCGTGATCGGCAACCCCCAAAAGCCCCGTATCTAAAATTTTATAGTCATACGTCAATTTTGAAAAAAATCATCCGCATTTTGTTTTTTTATGACATTTTGATTTTGGATTTGTGATCGGCGACTTAAGACACCCTCGTATCTAAAATTTCACATTTATACGTCAATTTTCAAAAAATCCTTCGGCCATTTTGTTTTTTTTTTGACATTTCGACTTTGGATACGTGATCAATGATACTACAAAGACTCCCAAGTGCCGAATTTTACTTTAATTAGAAGAGAGAAATCAATTTCAGTTAGCTCCGCCCACTCTGCATGTATGTGTAATCGTTGTTATAAGGGCACATAAATGTTAAAAGCAATCCTTTTCCCCATTAAGGAAACGGGGCATACGCGTTCTGGAATTAACGTATTTTAATTCAAATCATTATTAAAATACTAATCGACCCCTGTATATAGATAAAAATATTAAATCAAGCGGGACCGTTATGTATTGTGTGGAGATGCCGAACATTCACCGGACCGTAATACATTCATCGCCACTGCACATGAGAATCTGATTATATTTTTCGCCCGTCCGGAATACATTGATATCACTGCACATTGAATCGGCCATTTTTCTGACCAAATGCTTCTGCAAACGAATTTGAAAGTGCTCGTGCCCTTGGTTGCGTGCGTCTGTCGACTCGAAATAAGCATGTATAAGGTCCCGAGAGGCCCATTCTTTAACACCTCGGGTCTTGTTGGACCCTCGCAACCTTCAAAATTTCGTATTTCACGCTTAAAAATGAATCTGTGGACACAACTCAGTTTGAAGTCAGTTTGACGTTTCTAGAGATTTTTATCGCTTGTCACGGGAATGGTCAAAACGTAAGCCATTTTTCTGTTACAAAATGGAATGCACGCTCCTCTTCAACGGACGATATCTCTGCACACACTCCACTAAAAAGGAAAATCTCTCCGTCCACCGGAAATTCAATGTCACCCCTAGGCCCAGCCCAAAACACAGCCTTTAATTCCCCATATCCAGAGAGGAGTTTTCTGCAAAGATTTGTCGACTTTTTTCTATTTTGATAGTTTCGAAAATGCTCGGTTAAGCTCTTTCAACTCGGGCGATTAACAACAGAGGTCTGTGCGCTATTATTATATATAATGTTTGTTCGTTATTGTTTATTGTTTTTACTAGAAATTTATTTGTTAATCCTAAAATTCTGAATCTACTAAAAAATCTCTGAAAAAAATTTACTTTCTACTAAAAAATCCACTAGCCACTAGATTGTAAATTTGGCCGCTAGGGACTCTTCAAATTCTACTAGAAATAGTAGAATTTCTACAATTCTGGCAGCACTGCTGGTATTTGTGGCAATTTGTTGCGTTGGTTTAAGTCTTATGTTGATAGCAGATTGCAATTTGTGTCAATATGCGGCTATTCGTCTGAGTATGCTACCATTCCCTCAGGGTTGCACAGGGAAGCCATCTCGGTCCCCTGTTATTTATTTTATATATAAATGATATTCAATATTGCTTCAAAAATGTGCGTTTCTTAATGTATGCAGATGATTTAAAAATTTTTACGACTATTAGTTCGTTTGCCGATGCTGAGGGAATGCAGCAAGATTTGGATCGCTTAGATTGTTACTGCCGACAAAACTGTTTGTATCTAAATCTCAATAAATGTGCCAAAATAACTTTTACCAGAAATAAAACCTTTACGCTGGCCAACTATCATATAGGAAACAATAACGTGCAATCGGTGGAATATATAAAAGATCTTGGACTTACGATTGACTCAAAAATTTCCTTTAAGATACATATAGATAACATTGTAATAAAGGCTAATAAAATGCTTGGATTCCTCATTCGTTCATGCTATCACTACTTCAATTTCGGCGCTTAAAGTATTGTACTTCTCCTTTGTTTATAGTCAACTGCAGTACTTGAGTACTATATGGAATCCGATTTATGAGATATACATTAGTAGAATCGAACGGGTTCAAAACAAATTCCTAAAGTATTGTTACTTTAAGCAATTTAAAGTTTACCCTCACGGAATTTCTTATGGTGATTTGCGCAGCTATTTTAAATTAAAATCGTTAGCAGCACGCAGAAAGATGAGTGATTTTTTAACATGTACAAAATTCTTGACAAATCTGTTTGATTCACCCACCTGTTTGTCATCTATATCTCTTACTATACCTCAGAGGACCTTACGAAGTCATGATTTTTTATATATAACAAAATTCAATACTAATGCAGCAATGAACTCTCCTCTAGTGAGAATCTGCAGGATTTTCAATCAAATCGATATTGACATTTTTTATCTCAATAGTCGCCAAATTAAATATCGTTTACTTGATGTGGTTGAGTGAGACGCGACTAGGAATTTCACTACAAAGGCTTGTATTTATAGTTTGATTGCCATATTAATTAAAAAATTATTATTAATTAAAAATCTATTATTCTCCAAACAATTAGTGTCTCTTTGCCTTGTGGTGTGAACTTCTCCAGCTCGCTCTATGTAACATTCATTACATTGTTATCTTTGTTATTTCATTAATCAATTGTGATACGTACTAAATTTTGTAATTTGGGGTACTCTATTAGGTACGTCCTGTTTGTATCCGCTTCAATAAATAACTAAATAAATAACACTTGCTCTGCCAGGTTTTACTTTCTTATACGTAGTATAAGGAAGTATTGTGATGATGAAAATTTTCGACCTCGAGATTTTTGCAGATGTCCCCTGATAC
This sequence comes from Amphimallon solstitiale, assembly GCA_963170755.1. NCBI lineage: Eukaryota > Metazoa > Arthropoda > Insecta > Coleoptera > Scarabaeidae > Amphimallon > Amphimallon solstitiale. The sequence goes on from OY720677.1 coordinate 53,173,249, forward strand.
CGAAAAAGTGGTTTTTAAAAAATGTCTGTGTGTCTGCCTGTGTGTGTGTGTGTGTGTGTGTGTGTGTGTGTGTGTGTGATCACGATAGCGGCCAAACCGCTGTAGATATCAATTCCAAATTTTGTATTTATGTGTATAATCTCCCTCTTGAGATCTGATTAGTTTTTCAGTAAAATCTGTAGACCGGAAGTAGCAGTTTACTTCAGCGAAAAAATCGAATTTTGCGAATATTTCGTCAACTACTAAGTTTAAACAAATTTATAAAGAATTCATATATACTTAAAATTAAAATTGAGAATAATTTTATTTAAAAAGTTTTTCGAAATTCCTACCGGAAGTAGGTCTTTTACTCTTATCGAAAATCAGTTTTTTGCGAATATTTCGCAAGTCATGCTTTTTAGACAAGTACGTTACGGGTATAAAAGTATTTAAAACATAATTTTCAATATCTTTTGTATAAAAAAATTTCAAAATTCAGACCGGAAGTACCACTTTTACTCTTATCGAATAGCGATTTTCTGCAAATATGTAGTAAGTTATGCATTCTATATATATTTATCAAGAGTACAAAAGTATTTAGAACTGGATTTGCAATATTTTTTGTATACAGGGTGTCCCAGATAGTATGCTCACCATTGGGATCTCGTAAACGGTAAGAGATAGAGAGTTGGTTAAATGAGACAAAATGTACGTGACACCTGGGTTTACTTTTTTAAATAAAAAAACTTTTAAAAAAATGAACGATACGTGCGCTATAGGGGAAAAACTAAAAATCGGCAATTTTAATTTCGTCGTTTAACTTATTTCATGTAAAAGATACCGAAATACTATTTTGACATTATGAAGGTACTTTTTTACGCAGAATTCAAATTTGGTATTGCAACCTCTGAAGCTTTTATACGTTTCGAGATTTTTATACAAACTTTCTTATTTTAAATACAAATCGTAGGCGGCTTTGACTGTATCAAAAAGAGCATAATTTGCTGATTTCAATGATGTATAACACTTTGGGTTTATTTGTAGAAATAACAAAGTTACAAGAATAATTAGCATATTTTTTTGTTTTATACTTACCTATTCCTGGAAACAAAATACAAAAATGACTGAAAAGTAAATAAAACATTAACTTCACATACCTAACTATTTATTTACTACTAGTAAATAGATAAATTACATTAAATGCTCAAAAAGTCCTCCATTGTTATTGATACATAACTGAGCTCTTCTTAGTGTGGAATTAATCACTTTTTCTAAAATACGTCCATTTATCCGATGAAACTCTCTTAAAACACAAGCTTGCAGTTCCTCCACATTATTAAATTGTGTTTTATACACCATATTTTTTATGTAACCCCAAAGGAAAATAGCTGCATTCCTTGAATTTTTGTGAGCCAATATGTAACTTTGAAGCATATCATATTTCTCTTCATTATTAAATTTCTCCATAACGTGAACAACAATAAACAAGTAATAAAACGAACCAAAACAACAAATGCGGTGATTTTTAAATAAACGAACAAAATAGCAGACTAAATAACACAAAAATAAACGGATACGTAACTTGCTTGTAAATAAATTTGACAGATACTACTTATTGTCTTAATAATTCAATGCTGCCTCTGATGTATAGCCTATGCATTCATAAGGATACCAAAAATTGCACAAATATCATTATAACTTTGTTATTTCTACAAATAAACCCAAAGTGTTATACATCATTGAAATCAGCAAATTATGCTCTTTTTGATACAGTCAAAGCCGCCTACGATTTGTATTTAAAATAAGAAAGTTTGTATAAAAATCTCGAAACGTATAAAAGCTTCATAGGTTGCAATACCAAATTTGAATTCTGCGTAGAAAAGTACCTTCATAATGTCAAAATAGTATTTCGGTATCTTTTACATGAAATAAGTTAAACGACGAAATTAAAATTGCCGATTTTTAGTTTTTCCCCTATAGCGCACGTATTGTTCATTTTTTTAAAAGTTTTTTTGCTTAAAAAAATAAACCCAGGTGTCACGTACATTTTGTCTCATTTAACCAACTCTCTATCTCTTACCGTTCACGAGATCCCAATGGTGAGCACACTATCTGGGACAGCCTGTATATGAAATTTCAAAATTCGGACCGGAAGTAGCACTTTTACTCATAGCGAGGAGCACTTTTTGATAATATCTTGCAAAGTATGCATTCTATAGCGATTTATTAAGCGAATGAAAGTACCTAGAATAGGATTTTGAATAAGTTTTGTATAAAAAAATTCTTAAAATTGTATAGTTTGAAACGCTGATACGTATAAGAAAGTCGTGTGGTGGCCACACCTCATTTTTCTAAAAAAAATTCTTAAAATTCTATAATTTGAAACGTTTATTCGTATAAGAAAGTCGTGTGGTGGCCACACCTAATTTTTTTCTGTGGTGGCGACAGTAATCCTGTTTCCTTATATTCCTTCATTATTTTATATACAGATCTTATGGCAATACCTAGACAATATTTTTTAAATACTATAGTAATTACTTATATACAAATGATATTCTAACCTCCAGCATTTGCTGTCATTGTTGATATTTCTGTTACGCTCAAGTTCTTGTTTGCTTTATGTAATGTTTGATATATACTTGAGACATTTTCTTTATCTTTTACAGATAAATCGCGTCTTTTTCGGGTGGCCCCAGTATTGTTTGTATTCATTTTATACAATATCGCACAAACGAAATCAAATATATCCTAAAAAACAACAAAACATTTTTATAATGCACATAACCAAGTACGTGATTGTAATTACCTTCCACGGGGAGTAACACCGCGAGATTGGTTCGGAAAAGAAAAGTTCAGAAAATAAATCAAGAGATCCTCTTGGAATGAAACTTAAAATATGTATGTATTCGCATAAATATGAATCATATGTTAAACGTCATACTACATTTGTGCCTTGTTGTGTTGGTGTGTGTTGGGCTTGTCTTTTTGGCGGTATTTTCGAATTCAGCCAATAACGGAACATTACGTCACATTTTTATTTTTTTATTACTCCGTACAATTAAAAAACAGACTATAATAAATTACCAATTGCACTAAAAGTATATTTATTCGGAGAAAATATGCAAAATTCCAGTTAAATTGCCCTTAGAGTAAACTATTTTCCGGCCATGAGACTATTAAGTAGGAATAGGCGCTACTTCCGTACGTCCAACTTGCGTACACGGGTCGGATCACCTCACGAGTCAGGTAAAAGTGTTACGATACATATTCCAACTTGCGTACACAAACTATCTTGAGGACGTATATCTCTGAATTTTGAAATTTCTGTTATATAAAAATTATTCCAAATTCAGATCTAAATACTTTTGTGTATTCTTGATAAATCTACATAGAATGCATTATTTACGAGATATTTGCAAAATATGGCTACTTCTAAATTTCCAAATACACTTTTGAGTACTTTTGTATTCTTTAGAATTTTGTTTAAATTTTATTTTATTTATTTAAACTTTCTTTCCTTCACACTTTTTCCAGGCTTAGGACTGGCAACGATTTGCTGGCGTCTTTAGAAGTTTTTGTTTTAGGAAAGAAAATATTTCCTGCGTCAGATTTGAAATTTAAGTTAACACGAAATAGTCAAGTTACTATTTACAAAATGCATTGGGTATGCACAGTCGTTTACTCTAACGTTGCCACATAAGCTAGAGTTCTTAGGCATTTTTCAATGTCTTTAGTTTGTGTATATGCCTCTAATATTTTAGTAATCCGACTGTCCAAATCGATGTATGTTTTTTTCCTTCTCTTCCCCTCAAGGTTCAAGTGTTTGCGTTTGTAGAGGAAACCGCTGTGTTCTGATTCTTCTTTTAAATTCTTAATCAAACGTAAGACAGGCGGATGGTTTGTATTGACCAGATGGCGTAACTTGTTGTTCCATCTCTCCACGCTGTTATTTGTTGTTGCAGTTCCACATATCTGGCGTAATGACACTATTTTGCAGCCACTGATGCGAATATCACTTCCAGCAGGACAGCGAATTTTAAATTAATTTTTCACAGCCGTTATGAACTAACATCCACAATTATAATTACTGTCATTTCTACTAAATATTCCTATCCATCTATGTGGATATCTTCCATCTACTTTCTCAACATTGCCTTTTCTTTCCTGCAGCGCTTCTGTCAAAACAAGTCTTACACAGCTAGAAAACATTTTGAAAATAATTATTCAATATGATAATCATTGTAAGTAAGTGATTTATTACATTTTAGTCGTCTTAATTGTCTATGTAATCTTGATCTAATGGAATCATCGGGTCATGCTCTCTCTTTCTTCGAACTTAATGAAGTCACATTCTGTTTTTCTGCTAACGATTCATCCGCGATATTTTATCAATTAACACCGGTAAATTTAATATTTGAATCTTTATCTGTAAAATACATTTTTTAAAATTTTATTTTCAAAAATGGTACAACGTTATTACACAGTCGGAGTCGATGGTGCTTCATTGTCACATAACCTTCTTCTTTGAAATATTTTGAACAAATATATTTATTCTTCGACCACTGCCAATCATATGCTATATTCAAAGCTATCAATCATTCCTATAACATGATACTTTTTGGAAATCTGAAATAATTTTAATATTTAAACAAATTTAAAATAATCATGTTATAAAACTTGCGAAAATTTCTTCCTTCTGCTTCATTCCATTAAATATCGAGGCAACTTTTAATGTTAATACTGCATCAAAAAAGTTATCACACAACTGTTGAACATATCTAATAGTGAATGATACATTTTTTTGTGCCACATATTGTTTAAGAGATGCCCATACTAACTCAATCGGATTTAAATCTGTGTGGTATGGCGGTAATCGCAAAACACTATGGCCACGTTGTGTTAACATTTCATCTATCTCGAACGTTTTAAATGTTGGCTTATGTACTTTAATAATATTATATAAATCGGGCTTGAGCATGTTATTGTCGAAGTAAATATTTTTAGACCTTAACAGTCTATCATAACTGATTTCCTGCTATTAGAATTCGGTGGTTTATCTTTTTGGACATTATGATAAGGAGCATTATCAATTACTAGGACAGACTTTGGAGGCAGGTTTGGAATTAATTTTTCTAACAACCATTTTTTGTAATTTTCATAATTCATCTCGTGATGATAATCCCCCGTTGTGGTATTAATTAGACTTAAAAATAATTTTAGCATTCGGAATGAATCCCGTCTCGCAGCCAGCATGAACAATAATTAGTCTTAGACCTTTTGATATAGGCCTTGCTAATCCTTCATTGGAATTGTCACTCCAACAAGTAGCCACGGTGTGAGAACTGTGGATGTAAGTTTCATCCATATATGTATATAATCGGTCTTTTCATTTCTGTAGCTTTGAATGGTACGCAAATAAGACACTCTTAACTGACGAATGTCGTGCTTTTCCCTTAACAGCTTTCTGTTGGTTTCTGTTTTTTAATTTTTATTTATTCAATTTATTCAAAACATTAAATATCCAGCTGCATTAGCGGATATACGTCGTAAAATCACAATCAAAATGCAACAGTCAGAACAAAACAACACAAATGAGACTATCAAAACAATATAAAAGACATTGTAAATAATATTGTAGAAGTACAAAACAAGAAAATATAACTGTACAAACTTGTAAATAAATAAACCGTTCAGAAAGTGTCATCCATTAGGAAGTTCTCAACCGAATAGAAGACGCGTGTCACTAGAAGGTTCTTCACTCACTTAACGACACTTCCCAACGGTTCCCTTCTTATTTCCAGTGGCAGCCTATTGAAGAACCGAGACACATCAATGTCCAGCGGTGTACGGCCGGTGCGGTGTACAGGCGTGCCCAGGTTGCACTTTCCTCTGGTATTGTAATCATGATGTTCACTTAGTTGTTCGTACCTCGAGGGATTATTCAACACGAACTTAATGCAGGCAACTATGTAAACACTGGGAAGTGTCAGGATCTTCCAGTCCTTGAATAATTGTCAAGCACTATGCCGCTGATCACTTATCCCACACAAGGCTCGAACTGCTGTTTTCTGTTTCAGGAACAGTTTTTGCCCCTCCGCGCTGGATCCCCAAGCTAGTATTCCATATGAAATGTGGCTGTGAAAACTGGCATAATACGCATTTAGAATACTCTGGTGATTCGTTACTGGATATAATTTCCTTATCATGTAGATTGCTGTACTTAATCGTTTGCAGATGTCGTCAACATGCGATCTCCATTTCAGAACGTTTTGCACAGCAACTCCAAGAAACTTCACTGTTTGTCTCTCGTCAGCCGGTGCAAGGGATATAGTCATGGAATTGGTCTTTTCGATATTTGGGATTAAACCATTGTTGCTGATCCATTCCTGAGCGTTGTTATCTCGACCTTTCTTCGCAGGTCATCCTCACTGGTACTTGGCGTTACAAGCGTCGTATCATCAGCGTACTGTATACATATCGTTTGAGTCAATGAATCAGATAAATCGTTGACGTATATCACGAAGAGGATTGGACCCAAGACTGAACCCTGTGGGACCCCCTGTGGACGACCTCAAAGTCTGATTCAGCACCATTAAAGTGCACCTGCTGCTTTCGGTTCAAGAGGTATGACTCAATAATTTGCAGAGGTAACCCCCTTATGCCATAATACTCCAATTTTCCCAGAAGCACGCTGTGTTCCACCATGTCAAAGGCCCTGCTGAGATCCAGAAAAGTAGCTGCTACAAAGTGTTTGCTGTCAATGGCATCTGTTATCTCATCCAGGAAGCTCAACAAAGCTGTTGTAGTTGATTTGTGTTTCAGAAAGCCATGTTGACTTTCGGTTAAAATATGATATTTTTCCAGGTATCTTAAAAGTCTATCTTTCAGAATAACCTCAAACACCTTGGATAAAGTCGGAAATAGGTCTATAGTTCTTACATTCATCTTTGCTCCCCTTTTACTTTCTTATACGTAATATAAGGAAGTATTGTGATGATGAAAATTTTCGACCTCGAGATTTTTGCAGATGTCCACGTTTTGAGGTCCCCTGATACCAAAAAAGTGGTTTTTAAAAAATGTGTGTGTCTCTCTCTCTCTGTGTGTGTCTGTCTGTCTCTGTGTGTGTGACCACGATAGCGGTCAAACCGCTGTAGATATCAATTCCAAATTTTGTATTTACGTGTATAATCTGCCTCTTGAGAACTGATTAGATTTTGAGCAAAATCGGCAAACCGGAAGTAGTAGTTTACTTCAGTGAAAAAAACGAAATTTGCAAATATTTCGTCAATTACTAAGTTTAAACAAATTTATAAAGAATTCATATGTACTTAGAATTAAGTTTGAAACAAATTGTCTTAAAAAAGTTTTTCGAAATTCCAAGAAGTAGGTCTTTTACTCTTATCGAAAATCAGTTTTTTGCGAATATCTCGCAAGTCATGCTTTTAAGACAAATACGTTACGAGTATAAAAGTATTTAAAACATCATTTTCAATATCTTTTATATAAAAAAAATTTCAAAATTCAGACCGGAAGTACCACTTTTACTCTTATCGAATAGCGATTTTTTGCAAATATGTCGTAAGTTATGCATTCTATATATATTTATCAAGAGTACAAAAGTATTTAGAGTTAGATATGGAATATTTTTTGTATAAATGAAATTTCAAAATTCGGACCGGAAGTAACACTTTCATACGTATAAGAAAGTCGTGTGGTGGCCACACCTCATTTTTTACTTTCTTATACGTAGTATAAGGAAGTATTGTGATGATGAAAATTTTCGACCTCGAGATTTTTGCAGATGTCCACGTTTTGAAGTCCACTGATACCGAAAAAGTGGTTTTCAAAAAATGTCTGTGTCTGTCTGTGTGTGTGTGTGTGTGACCACGATAGCGGTCAAACCGCTGTAGATATCAATTCCAAATTTTGTATTTACGTGTCTGATCTCCCTCTTGAGATCTGATTAGTTTTTCAGTAAAATCGGTAGACCGGAAGTAGCAGTTTACTTCAGCGAAAAAATCGAATTTTGCCAATATTTTGTCAACTACTAAGTTTAAACAAATTTATAAACAATTCATATATACTTAAAATTAAAATTGAGAAAATTTGTATTTAAAACGTTTTTCGAAATTCCTACCGGAAGTAGGTCCTTTACTCTTATCGAAAATCAGTTTTTTGCGAATATTTCGCAAGTCATGCTTTCTAGGCAGGTACATTACGAGTATAAAAGTATTTAAATTATAATTTTAAATATCTTTTGTATAAAAAAAATTTCAAAATTCGTACCGGAAGTACCACTTTTACTCTTACCGAATATCGATTTTTTGCAGTATGTCGTAAATTATGCATTCTACATATATTTATTAAGAGTACAAAAGTATTTAGAGTTGAATTTGCAATATTTTTTGTGTACATGAAATTTCAAAATTCGGACCGGAAGTGGCACTTTTAGCGAGTAGCACTTTTTTTCGAATATCTTGGAAAGTATGCATTCTATAGCGATTTATTAAGAGAATGAAAGTACTTAGAATAGGATTTTGAATAAGTTTTGTATAAAAAAATTCTTAAAATTGTATACTTTGAAACGCTCATACGTATAAGAAAGTCGTGTGGTGGCCACACCTCATTTTTTGTAAATTGGAATGACCTTAGCTATCTTCATGCGTGCGGGAAAAACGTCCTTGTCCAAGCAATGATTAATACAGCGGGTGAGCGGCATAGCCACCACATGACTCACTTCTTTCAACAGCTCCACGGAATGCACGTTTATATCTGGAGTATTCTTTGTTTTCAAACTATGAACAGTACGCATTACCTCCTGCTCTGTAACTTCCTCCAGATACATAGAATTTCTGGCGTTACTTCTTTTGGTTTTTAGGAAATCCATGTACTACTTCAGGTCATTAACCGCTTGAATGGCCCCCGCCACCCCAGTCAGGACCCACTCATGTCTTGAGCACTCAAGTTAGTGTCATTCCCAGCCTGAGTAGGCTTACGGGTTTCGTTATTTATCACCTTCCACATAGCTCCCTGCTTGTTCGCAGCTCTCTGTATATACTCATCATTTGCAATTCGCTTCCGACTTTCTACGCTCTTCCTATAAATTTTTTTGTAGCTCACGTATGCGTTTCTATTATTTTCAGTTGGTACTGCTGTATATATGGTATATAAAGCATCGAGTGTATTTTTCTGTTTCTTAATATTGTCATCGTACCAGGATAAGTTGTTTATATGAGGATTAATTGTTTTTCTTTTTAGAGGAAAAGCCTCAGTGAATGAGGCATGAAAAACTTCGAAGAAGGCGTCAAAAGCGTCCTCGCTCGTTTTGCCAGTTAGTACCTCATCCCAGTTAATGTTGGTAAGAGTGTTCTTAAAAGTTAATCTATTTGCACTTGTCATGGATCTCACCTTTGTAATTTCCGGACAGGACTTGTCCGCGCTACAGCTCATTATCTTGGCAAGGTGATCGGAGAGGTGCAGCTGCTTCATTTGCAATTTCAAAATACCGGGCCGTAGTAAATATATTATCAATACATGATGCAGAATCCCTCGACAGTCTCGATGGTTCCCGTGTTGTAATATTTAAGGAGTATGTTTTGAGTAAGTTTAACAAATCTCTTGGTCTCTGAAGGTTTGCGCCAAAATTCACATTAAAATCTCCCGCAATATGAACCTCATTTCCTTTAAAATTTGAGACAAAATCCAAGACGCCAATTAATTGATTTATGAAAACATCAAAACTAGCTGTATCCGAGGTGGGAATTCTATAAAGAGCCACGACAATCACTCTTATTTTTTGGAGTTTAATGCCTACTACTTCAATATTTTTTTCGATGGAGAATTGTTTTATTTCGGTTAGTTCAGTAGCCTGGAAGCAGTTCCTTAAACTTTTCAGTGCGGCCCATCTGATCGCGCGGCAACCACCCTGTGCGGGAGACTTTTGGGCGACCCGCGCGTAGCCGTTACGTAAATACCCGTTCGCACCTAATAATTTGTTTATAATATGAAAGTCATATGATTTAAGTTCGAAATTAATTTTCTATTATTTAAAAAACTATTGGTTTTGTATCCTTATGTGTTGTAAGAAAAAAAAAACAAACATTATATTATTATATTAGTCAAAACTAAAATCATACAAAAGTAAACATATAAGAAGTTAATTAGCAATGTTTTAATGTATGAAATTTCTCAAAACAAGGCACTACACACAATCCCACATTACATTCTTGGCACTCATAGCCCGATTCTTTTTTTATTTTGTGCTTTGAGCATACAACACATTTTCTTTGCACATTCTTCTTTCCTGGTTTTGGTTGTACCTTCTTTATAAAGTGCCTACTTGTCAGTCGTAGGGGATTATTCTCTGCAGCTCTCCGTCCAATCCCAGCAGAAGGTCTTGGGGTATAATGCACTTCGAATATTTCCAGTAGAAGGTCCAGTTGAAATTCGGCAAGTGGAATGCTTTTCTGAGTCACATTTTTATATATAACATGTGCGTTCAGTAGAACCATATCCATAATATGAAAAAAACATGTTTTGTACCATTTGGTACTTCTACGAACACATTCGACAGAACTAAGCAACATGTCTGTTTTATCAACTGCTCCCATAAATTTATTATAGTTGACTATGCATTCGGGCTTCATCACTGATCGTCCAATTTTTTTGTCAGTTCTTTCCGTCAACACCATGTTGTTATCATGTGCAGTTGATAGCATGTATACTTCTCGCTTATCGCACCACTTCAAAGTCATTAGTCTATTATTTGTGGTTCTAAAGGTAAATTCCCCTTTCGTCAACTTTTCAGTCATATTAGGAAGGTTTTTCCTGTTTTTTCGTACAGTTCCACAGCAGTTTGTAGCTTTATCATAGTGCCAAAGGAACAAATCAGGGCTGCTGTACCAATTGTCTATGTACAAAGTATGTCCTGCATCTAAATAGGGCTCAAGTAGGGTTATTACTACATCAGCTGATTTTCCAAAACCTTCTGTGTGTTTCAATTCGGTTGTGGCACCTGTGTATATAATAAAATCTAAAATATATCCAGTCTGTGAGTCACAAAGAACAAAGAATTTAATTCCAAATCGATGTCTTTTTGAAGGAATGTACTGCTTGAAAAACAAGCGCCCTTTGAAGTGAAGTAGGCTTTCATCAATGCAGAGTTCCCTGTATGGCTTGAATGAATTTCGGAATTTTTCCCGCATATAGTCCACAATTTTTCGCAATTTGCATAAAGGGTCGCCATTATTCGGTGTATTATTATCGCTAAAATGGAGCATTTTTAGTAATAGCATAAACCTATCTCTGGGCATTGTTGCTCCAAAAGAAGGGGTAGCTAGCAAAGAATCTCGGCTCCAGTACTCGTGAAGTTGAAGCTTTTTTACTCTTGCCATTTGATATACAAGAGCAAAAAACACCCACATTTCGCTCAAATTAGTGTCCTTCCAGTCAAGCAAACGAGATTTGTTTTTTTATCACCGTGCTATGTTCGCGAACATAGATAAAGTAGTTGTTGCTTTCTTGTACAATAGAAGTCATTATTTCTTCAGTGAAAAAATTTGAAAAGCAATCAAGAGGAGTGCTGGTGACTCCTAGACGCTGCACGCAACATCCTGCAGCAGTATCATTGAACGGAAATATGGTAGGTGTTATTTTATCTCGTGCCCATGAAATACTCGTATTGTAATCGGAAACACTTACAAGCGGTTCTTCTGGAGGCAACGGGGAATCAGCTGGTGTTGCCGGGGTTGTAATTTCGGTCAGAACGTTCGCTATAGTCTGTGCAGTTTCTTCGTTATTATCGTCATCGCTGCCGGAAATAGCATCTTCTATAAACTCATCCTCACTATCAAATCTAGTTAGAATTTCCTCCAACTCTGCATCAGTATAAAATTGACCTCGCCGTGGTGGAGGAATGCGAGCTGCCATTTTCGTGTGTACCTACACGTTTTACAAATTGCACTGGTGCATACAGCCACGCGTGCGAACAAAAATTAAGATACGCCCACTGCTCGAAACACCTCCCAGCACTGACCCCTTCCACCGAACGGAAATATACGGCATACGCAGCGCTATAATATCAACTTCGTAAAATTACTGCCTTTGCAGTAGAGACACGTAAATTCGGGACGGTATAAATACCAGTGTTGCCAGGTGAAATATTATTTAGTCCCTAGGTTGAACTGGTAAAAATCCCTAGAAATCCCTAGATTTCCCAAACTTTCCCTTTTATGCAATCAAAGGAGTTACGTTGTATTATTGGGTGCATAATAATACCACAAACTTTACAAAAACTGATTTATTTAGTGTTTTAATAACAAAATAAATGAAAACGAACATAGTTTATTAAGAGTTAAGTATATATACAGTACAATTCAAAATAAATGGCATCGCGGTAGGCGTTGGAAATTCAAATTTACGTTGGCAGCAAGACCCTTGCTAACACTTCCTAATAATACCCTAGTTTCGACTCTGTTGGTGTCCTTCGCTGTCATCGTTGGTATCGTTTTTCGTTTTAGATTGTTTAGTAATTTTTTTGACATAACATAAAGCCCACTTTAGACAATCCACGCCTACTGCGATGCCACTTATTCTGAATCATTATATAGGTATATAAACTTACATTAATTAAGATTTATGAGTACATTTTGTTGTTTAATTTCTTTAACAAATCAGAATCTATGTTAAAATTAAAACAGTCTTCATTTTTTAACAATGTTTTGGTATGTAGAATGCCACTCAAAGTTTCTGTGGATAATTTATTTCGAATCTTGGTCTTATTCAAAGATATTACTGAAAATATTCTTTCCACAGTGGCACTTGAATGTGGCAAAGACATTATTTCAAATACAAACTTTGAAAGAGTGGGAAACATCGACGAATCATCAGCTAATTTAACTTGAGACACTTTTGTCCAAAATTCGACCAAGTTAAGATTTTTAAAATCGTTCATGTCGATATTTCGAAGTTGACGCCACTCTCGATCTAAATCATTTAATTTATTCTGTGAAACGAGATTGGGAAAATATATGGCTAAAGAAGCAATTGAATTGTGTCTTTTTGAAATCACTTGTTCTGGGCTGAGAATTAATAGTTCTTTCAAAATTTTTGTAGATATACTCTTTGCATCAAATCGTTTGTAAATTTGACTGCAACTTTCAATTAAAAATTCCAAGCAAGTCTTGCGGAAATTATGCAGTTCCACTTTATTTAATCCATGTGTATTATTAGAAATCGAAGCAGTAACATACGCACCTAAATATAGTTCTTCAATTGGTACAAAATTTTGGGGATTTTTGTACTGAATTTCGTCTACGGTAGTTCTTTCCAAATGGTCTTTTTTGATATAGCAGTCCAACAAAGTTGTAAGGACATTTTCGATTTTATTGTATAATGTATGAATTTGAATATTTTCAGATTGCATTTCTAAATTTATATTATTAAAGAATGGTAGAAGATAATCTAAAAAATAATAGTACAATTTCACTGAAGGATCTCTTAATCTGATCAAAATTGAATTTGCTTTATCAATATTTTGCGTAGTTTGATCTGTAAAATATAATATTAGTGCTTCATATTGCTCTAAAAGCCGTTTTACGACTTGATGCAAAGATAACCATCTTGTCTGAGATGGTTGAAGTAACTTGTGTGGTTTTACATTGGCAAATTGTTGAAATTCACCTAATTCAGTTTGCCTTTTGTAGCTATAAATATCTCTTGCAAGTTCTTCAATCACCTTCGGCAATTTTTTACAAGCATAATTTGCACATAAATTGAAGGAATGACAGGAACATTTCAAAATGAACAACTGTGGAACATCGATTTTTAATTTAACAGAAAGGGAATTATGAGCACCCATCATTGCACTGGCCCCATCGGCACTAAAACCGATTAATTGATTTTTGTAATCAATATTATATTTAGCAAAAAAATTTATGATTTGTTCATAAAGGGCGTCTGCAGTAGCGATTGGTACAGGTAGCAAAGCCAAAAATAAATCTTCTATCTTAATATTATGCACCCTAACGACTAATGTCAAACTTTTTATAGAACCTTTGTCAGTAGATTCATCCACTATTAAAGAAAATTTTTGTTTTTATATAAGATTTAATGTTTTTTCGAAACCATGGCAACCTGTTACTTTATTTACTATTGCAGTAGCTTTAGTTCTATTATTTGTATACTGTTTTGCAATTTCGGAATCTGGAAAACTAGTTCTTATTATTTCTGATAAATGGTCCATTACATTGAATGACAAATTGTGCTCTGCAACGAATGCTGCCATTCTAATCTCGGCCTTTTTAATATTATTTTCTAAATTAATATTTGTTTGAAAAGTTGACATTGTTTTTAAAGTTTGTTGTTTTAAAAGAGATTTTGCTTTATTTTTGTGTGACGTAACTTCCGAATGTCGCAAAAGTTCAGATTTTCCACATACCAAGTCTTTACAACATACTTTGCAAAATGCGTAATTTGGTCCTTTCTTGCTTTTTTGCAGCCAACCTTTGAAAGCGTCTTCTTCTTCCCATTTAGCTTGATATTTTTGGGAATAAGACTTCCTTTTCATTATTTTCTTTTTCAAAAGCAGTGGCTTTCTCGGAAGAAGACGGGGATGGAGATCTGCTAGGTTGGTCGAACGTCTTTGAAGTTGAAGGCGTAGGATCCATTTTACTGTTCTAAAACATGGAAAAATATACTTGTAAATACACATAATTTTAAAAGACACAATAAAAATATGTATATTAATTGATTGCATGAACATAATTTATACTTAACTCAGTTTTTTTAACATTCAGTGCAAAATTGTATTAAATAAGAGTAAATAAATAAAATACATACCGTATTTTATCGAAATATTCACTAAATTAACAAATTATAACAACTTTAAAGGAAAATTATTTTCACAAAATATGAAAATATGTATCTAACACCGCAACGATGATGTAAAAGTATGAATTCAAATTTGAATAATGGAAATGGCGTATAAACCGCTCGAGGCAGTATTTATAACCTCGGGCGAACCACGTGATTTGAATCGAGTTCGGGGATTTCCATATTTACGAAAAATTAATTAAAAGCTATGTGTTTAAAATCAAAATTATTTTGAAACTTTGGTGTTAATAAGAACATTTTACTAACAGATGGCGCTATTAAAATTGTGTGTTGGGTTGCGTGTATGTGGAGGTTTATGTATTTTCGAGTGTATTTTACTGGGAACTGTCACCTCCAATACATTGCAGTACTCATTTTCTTCAACAGATGACTTTTGGTTCTGTTACGAAGCATAAATGAAGCAAAGTAATATGTAATCTTGAAATAAATGTTCGTGTCTGTGGTAGAAAGTCATTAACAAATTTAACTTTTTGAAATTATGTTAATGAAATTAATCAGATTTTTAGGAGTTTATTGATATTTTTTGAAGTCTTGGAAAAATCCCTAGATTTGGAATTATTTAAAAAAAAAAACCTTTATCCCTTCACCACTTCGAAAATCTCTAGATTCGGGAAAAGTCCCTAGACCTGGGAACACTGATAAATACGGCCTTCCCAGCGAAAAGGTTAATAATATCAGTACTCCGCCATGCGGGCTTGATTCTCTGCAGAAAGAAGAACATATCTTATATCCAGGAATATTAATCCTCTTTATCTGGTCACATAATAACCAGTGCTCACTCAGACAAACAAGATCAATGTCTTTGTCTCTCAGCACCACCTGTAGTTGATGTGTTTTATTGTTTAAAGATTGCACGTTCAGATTTAATATTCGTAGACCTTTAGCAGGAATAATCTTTCGAACCTCTACATGTTCTCGCACTATATGTTCGGCGCTGTCGGTGGTCGCCTGTGGAAAAAACAAGTCACATAAGCCCCCACCGGCCAAACGTCAGGCTTCATCGCTTCGCCGTAGTTATTCGAGGTGAATTGTTACTTTAAAGGACTTGTATTTATTTGGTAATTTAGATGTGATTTCCTCGCACTCTGCCTCCGGGAACCCCAGCCTTACGTGGTCAAGAAGATCAGATGTGCTTGTCTCTGTCGTTATCATGGAAACAAACAGATACGCCTTCCTGGAGATTGTCTTGATTTTACAACTTGTTTGCGCACCAACAATGGCCGGTTGTATATTCCTTGAGCGGTATTTATTCGATCTTGATTTAACCGTTTTCCATTCATCTAATTGTAATTTATTTATTTTATCCTGAACTACCTCTTCTTTCGATTATTCGGTAGTTGCACCTTGATTTCTTATTTCTTTAGTTTTCGCTGTTCTTACCATCTGCGGGCTGTTTTACGAGATTTTTTTTCTGTGTATTTATTTTAAGTATATCCTCAAGTTCATTTCTCTTTACTTTTTTGTCGAGTTCGGGTTTTTTACTTTGCATATTATTTACCTGTTGTTTAGTTAGATTTATATTTCTATCGTTGACTGAGTGACTCGTGTCCACCTCTCCCGGTCGTGAAGAGGAACTTTTAGTATTGCCAGTTAAGATGGTTCGTAGCAGTTTCACCTCGCCCGACAGAAATCTATTTTCACTAGCTAGTTTCTCAACCTCCGTTTGAAGGGGGACTATGATATTATTAGTAATAGACTCTATTACTTCCTCGAATCTCTTCTCTAACTTCGCGAATAATACAATATTGTCTTCCGGAACTCGTTCCATTGAAACTTAGGCCATCGGAATTTGTATCCCGACATCGGTGTTTGAGGTTAACATCTCATTGCAACTACTACATGACCAATGCTTAATATCGCCATTACCCCTGATCAACGTGATCTCACCCACAGATAAATTAACACATTTTGTATGATAATTTCTTTTACACTTGTTTTTACATTCAATATAGTCATCATATCTATCTATTTTGCCACCACAACTACCGCACATAATCGCCATGACAGGCCGATCTTTCATAATGACTTTTTCTCCATTTTCTCCAACGAAAGCCCATATCTTTTACTACTTTCCGAAGAGAATCTATTCCTCCAGTGTATCCTGTTTCTTTAAATTTTCTTAGAATGTTTGGCATTGTAGGCACAATTTTGTCAACAGTAAAGGTATTTAAAATTGTTCTCTGCAGCACACCTTTATCTGCATCGTCTAAGTCGGTTTTGGGCTTGGTTTTTTTTTTTATTTTCCTTAGGCGATGTAAAAGATGAACGGGCAACTGCGTTTATTTCACTTTTTTCTTTAACAATCCGTCTAATACTTCTCTCAGAAACACCCGTTGCGGCAATAACGCGTTCATATAACTGATCCAGTGGAATTTTGAGTACCCCAGAAGTTTTTTCTTCTTGCATATATTTAAATACATTTGAGATCACTTCACGAGTTTGACTGTGTAAAACACATTTATTTAATTTACTTTTAAACTCCATTACTCACTACCTTAATACGGCACTGCACTACTGTGCTTATCGCTTAACCCTTTGTGTCCTGACGGGACTGTGAAGTCCCTCCAACTTTTAGTGAGATTATATTTTCAAGTATTAAAGATACAGAGTTTAGGTTCTGACGGGACGTTCCAGTACAGTTTTGTTCATGGTTGACAGCGCCCTCACACTGATTATACTGAAAGAAACTAAAAATTGTGTTAAATGATTATGAAGTGTTATGGTGGGTGCAACGCAAATTTGTTACCTATTTTTATGCAGTGCTAGTTTATTATTATTAACATTAAAATTAGTTGTGTTTATGTAAAATAGTGGAATAAAGTGCCCTTTTCATCAAAGTAAAAACAATTCCCGGCTAGTTTTCCAGGCATTTCATTCAAGTGAATTTATTTATCTTGGACTTTTACGTCCCGTCAAACCCGAAAGATCAGGCCCGAAAATATTTTAGTAAGGTAATTTTGTGAGACACTACCCCACATCAAAACGATTTATTTTTACCTTTTAGGTTATTCCATATTCCCAAACACATCAATGTCGTGGCGACAAACACATTTTCTTTCTGACGCAGAGCTTTTGGCAGCTGCAGTTGCCGAATTAGAAGAGTTACCAACAGACAATAACGTCATCACTGACGAAGAAAATAGCGAAGATGAAAATGGAGATGCAGATCAATTTTCTGTTGCTGTGGACGATGAAGTAGAAACCGAAAATATCTTTGAGCCGGAATCGGTTGCTGGGCCTTCCAATAAGAAAAAAGAAAAAACCCCTAAAAAATGTGAAAAGAAGAGAAAGAAAAAAGCTCAAACCAATAGGATAGACCGAAAGTGGCAAAAAAAAGAAGTGGCAACAGTTATAGAGCCCTATAGTTTGGATGAGAATCCAGTTGAGGACCTATTTGAGGACTGTAAAAACTGCACCGATTTTTTTTTGAAATTTCTTGGCCAGACTGTAATACAAGACATTGTCTATCAGTCTAATTTATATGCGACACAAAGAGGAAAAATATTGAATCTCAAGGAAAATGAATTTCTGGCCTTTATCGGAATCAATTTCTTTATGGGTTATCACAAACAACCCAGTTATAAACACTACTGGTCCACTCAGGAAGACTTGGGAGTACCAATAGTAAAGCGCACAATGACAAGAAACCGTTTTCAGCAAATGTTGTCTTTCCTGCATATCAATGATAACACTACAATTCCTGAAGGAAACAAAGATAAAATATATAAAATAAGACCTTTTGTAACAGCACTGAACGAAAGATTTGACATGCTAAACAATGGAACTAGAGAACTTTCAGTAGATGAAAGTATGATTATATTCAAAGGACGATCAAGTCTCAAACAATACAATCCCAAAAAACCTATCAAGAGAGGTTATAAATTGTGGTGCATTGCAGATCAAAACGGCTATATCAAGAAGTTTCAAGTATATCAAGGAAAAGACGACGTGGCAGATGAAAAGTTCAAGGACTTTGGATTAGGGGGAAAAGTGGTATTATCTCTATCAGAAAATTATTGGGATAAAAATAGAAAATTATATTTTGACAATTATTTCACGTCTATAGAAGTACTTGAGAGGCTGAAAAATGAAAGAACCCTAGCTTGTGGAACTGTGCAAAGAGATAGAGCAGGATTGCCAAAGGATATGGTTCCTGATAAAAGGATGCAGAGAGGAGAAACAGATTACAGAGTATCTAGTTTGGATTTGACGTTTTTCAAATGGTGTGACAACAGAATTGTCCATTTTTTGTCTAATTTCCATGGGACAGAACATAGCGAAGTGTCACGATTGCAAAAAGATGGAACTCGAAAATCAATCAACTGTCCTGCAATAGTTCCAGATTACAACAAATTTATGGGAGGGGTTGACCATGCAGATCGTTTGAGAGAAGCGTATTGTGTAGACAGACGCTCGAAAAAATGGTGGCATAGGCTATTTTTTGGCATCCTAGACATTGCTTTTGTAAACAGTTACATTGTATACAAAAAACTCCGCACCGATGAAAATGAAAAAATTACATTATTGGAATTTAGACGCAGTGTCAGCTTAGGTCTGATGACCCGTAACTCAGTCATTCTCTGTAACAAACGAAAATCAACCTCTGCTACCTCAAGTCCACGAGCCAGCCCTTTTTTGGAGGCTCTCAAACAGGAGTGAATGCTTCCAAACGGAGAAAGTACAATTATAGTGTTTCCAACGATGTTAGGTTGGGAAATAGAGGAGTCCATTTTCCAACGTTCACCAAAAAAGGGGAAGATGTGAGCAATGCTCATCCTCAGCAATTGAATCAAGACCATATTCAAAATGTAGTCATTGTGGCATATATCTATGTATAAACGAAAAAAAAAATTGTTTTGTTAGTTACCATGAGATGGACCAATAAAGGGTTGAAATCCATATGTTTGTGTTTTTTCTGTTCTGAAGGGACTTCTAAGTCCCACACCCCCCAACTATCATTAGGGGTGCGCAAAAATTTTGAAATAAATAATTTATGCTAAATAGATGTATTACATATTATGTATGCAAATGGTTAGTCAAATCGTTAAAAAATTTGAGGTCTGGGACACAAAGGGTTAAGACGATGTAAAACACTGAATGCCAGAGGTTCCCCTACCTATGAATTTCGTGCGCATCTCGAGGGCGGTACTTCTAACCGGCCACATGAAAATGGGTCTGCTGTACACCCCTGTAATTGTAGGGTTTACTCAAAATCATGTCGCGGGCAGGATTAGACTAGCCCGAGGGCCGCACTTGGCCCGCGGGCCGTTCTTTGCTCATGACTGGTATACAGTATTACACAGTTAACTACGAAAATGCACAGTGATGTCATTGGCGCTTAGCAATAATAGGGGAAATGTGGGGCGAACTCAATGGACCTTTATATTTTACGCGGGAGAGAAACAGCAACGCTATTTTGGTATAAGAGAAAGTAGGACAATAGACGGCTTTGGTATAAAATTTTTAAACTTCGCGGCTGTCCTTACCACCAACAGTGACCAATAATACCAACATTTACTGCATATTTACTGCTACCTGTTTTTTGTGTTGATAGCGTGTTTGTGGTTTATTCTTGTTGTTAAATTTGCGCGGTCGGCAGCGCACGCATCTGGTAGAAAGGTCACGCTGATGACGTAGTCCTGGCCCGAACTCGAAACTCGCGTCTTTTTTAATTAATCCGGATAGCGGTCGCGCTATTCACGAAAATCCAGGTATAAAACGTCTAAAATAAGAAGCTAAACTAACGAACCTGTGTACGTCCCTACACGTTTTCGGTAAAGGATATTCTAAAACACTTCGCACGTTCTCGACACTTGGTCGAATACCGTCTTGATTTATTAAATATCCTAAATAAGTAATCTCATTATAAAGGAAAAAACATTTACCTAATCGAAATTTCAGTTGGTATTGTCTAGCTAGTGTGAAAACCTCTTTTAAAATTTCTAGGTGTTCCCCAATCGAAGCTGTAGCAATTAATAAATCGTCGAGATATAGCAAAAGTTTATTATGCCTAATAAGTGGTTCGAAAATTTGGTTGGTAAAACGTTGAAATACTCTAGGCGATGAAGATAGGCTGAAAGGCATTTTTAAATACTCGAATTGCCCCAAATGAAGTATATTTGACAGAGTCCGAAGACATTTTCACATGAAAGAATCCATTTTGTAAGTCTGAGCTAGAAAAATATTTTTTATTTCGCAATTGATCTAGGTGGTCATCTATAAAAGGGGTAGGAAAATTGTCTTTAATGGTTATTTTATTTAATAATCCATAAAGTCAATGCAAAGTCTCATTTCGCCATTCTTTTTATGCACAAGTACAATTGGATTAGCATACGGTGAATTACTTGGTCTTATTATTTCATCCTTTAAAATTTTATCAAGAATTACACGTAATTTCTCCTTCTCAGCAAATGCCATTCGCCTTGGACGGAAAAAAATTGGTTGTTCGTGCTTTAGTTTAATTGACATTACGAAATTATGATTAATAACATCTGTTCCCCACTTACTCACGTATTCAGCATCATACAATTCCCTAACAATATTTGAGGTTGTATAGTCTACCTTATTTGATATGTTTAAGGTCTGAGATGTTTTGTCTGTTCGTTCCATTTCAATATGCATTATAACATCTATAAAATTCATGTTTTCAGCTTCAGAATACCTTTTCCTGACTATGACAGGATTGCCTAAAGTTATACTTAAATTAGGATCAGACGAAAAGTCTACCCAATATAGAACTATTTGACATAGTATAATCAGGGACAACAAAGAATTTTAAAATAGTACTAACATTATTTATAAAAATCTCTACTTTAAATATGCCCAATATTTCTAATCTAGATCCGTTAATTCCACTAAATTCATAATTTATATCACTATCATACGAGGGAACATATCCAGCTTTAACCAAACTAATTGGGCTTCCGGAATCAATTAAACCTAATAAATTATAAATTACCTTACAGTTTTCATTACTCCTAATACTATAATCAAACGAAACCATGTATGGAGCTGATGTCGGTTGCTGTACCACACGTATTGTTGGAACTTGTTCTTGCTGGTGAACCTGCAGCCTTTCTTTCAGGATAATCCCTCCAACGGTGTGTCGTCTTTCCACGCTCAAAGCATAATCCTCGTTCCCTCTTTGGCTTGGGACAGCTGGTGGCTCGATGGCCTTCCTTGTAACAGTTAAAACATTTTGTGTAGCTTGATGCCGATCTATTATTGGTATTTCTCTCAGTACTGTCACTGCTCCTGTGTCCTGCCAGTCCAGATAGTCCTCTGTCTGCTTTTGTCACTCGGTTCATAACTTGTAAAAGGTCTTCAACAGTTTCAAATGTTCTCATCCGTGCTTGACTCTGTAGAATGCTGTTTTCAAACCCATCAATGATGTATTCAACCAAGTCTTGATCCTTTACTCGAACTAGGTTACCTAGTTTCACTTTGTCATAAAAATATGTAGCAAAACTCTCGTGTTTCCTCCATTTTCGACTCTCAAAATGTCTCATTAGCGTTAATTTATTTTGTCTGCATGTAAACATTTTCGATAGCTCCATCTTCAATACTTGCCATTCCATATTAACACATTCTGTTTTCGAGTGAAACCATTCCTGAGCTCTACCTGTGAGTTTGCCAAAGCAATAAGTTGCATGACGGTATCAGGCACTTGATATACCGCTTGCACAGCGTCCAGCCGCTGCAACCACGTCTTAATGTTACAGTCGGACTCTCCACCAAAATGGAGCAACATAGAAGCAATTTCACTATTTGTATATGATAGTGTTTTGGGTTGATCCGATGTCGCTTGTTCGTACAACACTACATTTCGAATGGTAGCTTGAATTAGGTCTTCGATAGAGATAGATGACTGCGAGCCTGCATCCGTTTGCGCGGCGTCGGGTGAGTTTTGGGGTGTATCGTTGGACATTTTAGCGAAATCTAATACACCACTTTTAATCACTTATATTCTTGATATCCTATATCCCACTTCTGACTCTGTAAGACGGGGGCTTTCACCAGCAAAAGAAACACTCTTAAGAACAGTTTTATTTGTACCAATATACATAAAGTTCTTATCTACATATCTAACCTCACATCATATCCCGCGTCACATACGTCTATATATCCCGCTTTGTAAAAGCGTAGGCCCTTCTGCCAACTTACACAAGGCGGGAGATTCAAATTCAAAAATACGGTGCCTACATAAACAAAAATTCTCGGTGGATTATACTACATTAAATGTTCAAATTGTCCTCCTTCTATTTCTAAACAATACGCAATTCGATTATAAAAGTTACGCCGTACATTGGACAAGACTTCGGGGGTGATTGTTAACAAACAGTTTCTAATTTTTATACGCAATTCTTCTAAATTATTTGCACGTTGTACTTCGTAGCCGTATATTTGTAACTTTATGTGACCCCACAGAAAAAAGTGATTTAGTGACAAATCAGGAGACCTGGCAGGCCAGTGGATTGTGCCCCGTTTTGAAATAATTCGGTCTTCAAACGTATTTCTTAGATATTGCAGCACAATCCTGCTTGTATAGGCAGGACATCCGTCTTGTTGATACCAAATGTCTTCCATTACAATGGTAGGTATTCCGCGTATAAAAGGAATAATACTGTGTTGCAGTAGATCTAAGTATTTCTGTCCGTTCAACATGCCATCAATATAAAATGGGCCAATGATATTATTGCCTAATGTCCCAACCCATACATTTACCTTTTATGGGTATTGTGTGTGAGCAGTATACGCAATGTGTTTATTTGTTCTGGACCAATATCGTAGTATCGCTGGATTATGCCGGCCATTTAAGAAAAACGTAGATTCATCCGTAAAGAGGATGTTCGAAATAAAACCTTCATTCAGTGCACATTTTTCAATTATGTCTAAACAAAACTGAATGCGATCATAATTGTCCTGTGGAAAAATTTCATTTATCTTCTGAACATGATAAGAGTGATATTTGTTTTTCCTTAAGGGCTCTTCTCACAGTTTCACGTGATACATCCATCCAGTTCTTGTCCTATTTGTGATGTCAGAGTATAATTGTTTTCCATGCTAGCACATATCATTACAATGAGATCCTGGTTATCATTATTTTGAGGTTTCACATGAAACGATGGCGAAACACAACCGAATTTTTCAAAATTAGTTTTGATGCGATGAATGGTATTCAAACAAGGAATATGTCGATTTTCAAAAGTCTCCCGAAAGAGAGCTATAATAGACATCAGTGAGTGGCCTTGAAAATACCATTTTACAATCTGAACCTTTTCATCAATTTTATACACCATATCCATAATTTTACTATAACAGACACTTGACAGATCATGAACAACTCACATAAACGAATGACATATTGCTGTGGTTCGCAACATTATAAAATTTATGTTTTGTATATTTAGTATAATTTAAAAATCAAGATATTGTTGATCTTAACTTTATGATTATTATGTAAAATAATTGTTAATTTTTGCTGGTGTGTTGTCAAAGAACACTCAGTGTACTTAAAAATACCGATATAGTCCGGTCAAATTAGACATTGGAAGTTACCTAAATTCCCACCAAGCTGAAAATCGGTAAGATTGTTTGAAATATCATTAAAAACAAAATTTGAAAGTTCCCCATCTTTCCCCTGTAAGGAAAAATTTTTATTCAAGGTCAAAGGTCAAAAAAATGAGTTTTTCGCGATTTTCAGCAAAACGGTAAGTTCTATCATAAAAATATCTCAGACAAAAATTGTAGATCATAAAATTATCTACAAAAAATTAATTAATACTGTAACGAACTTCCTCGTTAATTGTACAAATTAACATTTTTTAAGTCCATATTTAATTTATTTGTCAATATTAAATTAAATGTATGTGTTATTTTGTTCAAATATTGTATAAAGTGATTTGGACGGACCTGTATATATATTCATTTGTAATGATAATTCATGTTATTTGTTTATTTTCAATGGAAAAATACCGAATGTGTACGTCATGCTCAAAGTCGCGGTTCATGTCCGAGTCGCGCGCAAATTGTTATGTTTTAAACAAGTTTTTACCTGCAGACATAGGGGGGTTTTCAGATATATAAAGGCCCCATCAAGTGGGTCTCGTTCATTTTATTCTCCCATCCGACCGCTACCTGTACCTTTCTCTATTCAGCCTTGATGGCATGAAAGAGTCTGGTTCAAATCCTAGAAACGCATTATATTCAGGTCTTTTGTGCCGTGAAATAATCGTTTCGAAAATCCGCTAAACACATCCGAAAGTGCCTCTTTCATTCAGACCCAGGGTCGTGGAGGAAGAGTCGTTTTACCGCTACAACCTAAATTTCCCGTCAAAGTCAGACTATAAACGTCGTGACTATATATTTCCGCATTTAATATTTATTCTTTATTTTTCAGAGATGTTAAATTTCAAATATTATATGTAGCGCGCCGTAAAAATTCAAATAGATTATTCGCGCTTTTGTACCGCAATAATTATAGAGATATTAGCATTTCACCGCGTAGCTATCGGTTAGATGTTCAAATCTGTGCCGGTTGAATAATTTTAAGTCGCAATAAACTTGCAAAGATTCTTCTGTGGGCATGACAATATACGGAAATAAGTCGTAAAATAATTTAAATAAACCTGAGCATACATTTTACTTCAAATTGACCGACGCGTATTATATTCCAAGTATCATTTTGTTCATATTAATTAATGGAACACTCTGGGACCCGTAAATGATGGTTCAGGGGCTAAATGGGTATATACGTTCTAACTTAGTTTCAACCATGACTTATAGAGGTCATTGACGTGTATTTATTTGTATTTGTTTATGTATCTATAAAATTGTAAGATAATAATAATAAACGAAATTGTGTATCAATTGTATCAATAGTTTAATTGCTGAATTGTTTAGTTGTTTGACATTATTTAACATTGTTCTGGTAGAAATAAAGGTTAAATATTCTGTTCTTTTCGAATGAATTTCTACACGTGTTTTTCTTTACTTTTACCGTTTGACAATAAGGTAGGGAAAGCAGTATATTCAAGGAGCAACAAGTTATATTAAAACAATAAGAAGTACTCACGTTTTTCTTCGCTGTGCTAGTTGTTGAGCATTTAGTCTTTTGTCCCCAAGGCACAACACTATAACCGTCATATTTCTGTTTTAACCTAAACCGCCCGAGCGTGTTGACATTGATGTCATCGGTAAGACGTCTATCAATTCGCAACATTGATGCCTGAACATATAGGCAGCCAGGAGTGCTGTGTATCTTGGTGGCATTCAGAAGACAAATTTTATACCGGCTAGCTTGCTCTGGTGTTATATAAGCAAATGGCACCATGTCCTATACAAAAAGTAGGCTAGTCAGGTTATAATACTTTTTTTTCTACGAGCCACCGTTTTTGAGATATAACGATTCAAAAAGTTGTTAAAGTTGTAATCGTCATAATATGCACACGTTTCCTCGCCACCTATGAGGTAGTGTACTTAGCGCGTTTTTTTTTTGTGGTTTCCCCAGTAGGCCTATTCCACGGGTCAGTTTTGATCTTGTTTAATTTGAAACTATTGAAAAATAATGGATATTAGCAGAGATTGAAAAGATAAAAGCAATTTAAGTTAAAAAAAAGTAGTGAAATTTAATCGTCCGAGTCGTAACTTTCAAAATCTTCTTCTTGATCTTCTTGTTCTTGTTCGTCTTGTTCTTGTTCTTCTTCATCTTCATCCTGAGTGGATGTAAACTGCATTAATAGCGATGTATCGCATGTTGCCTCGTTGGAATCAAACGGATCCTCTACTGTTGGTGATTCAATATTATAGCACAACCGGCCTTGACAATGTGTACATGCCGGAGAACAGAACAGTCCGACTTTTTTGCAACCACATTTAGCACTGCATCCCTTTTTGCAGTTGCAAAAAATCGAGTTCAGCAGTTTTTCCGGCGCAGGTGGAAGTAAAGTGTGCACTGGTTCTAATAAATTGTTGACCAACTTCCAACCCCAGTCTGTAGGGTCTAGCTGATAACCAAGCCACACTTGAACTTGGTAATATACCCTAAAAAGATGTTGATGAGCAGCAACTGAGGTTGGAGGAAGACAAGCTAATTGTACTTGTTTTTTACTTTTGGTGTTTTTAACGAAACATGCATATCTATACTTATCTAAGCAGGTAGTTTTTTTAGGAGCTCCGTACATAGAAAGAAGAAAGCGAATGCCGTTAGTAATAATTTCTTGTCGAGTAGAATTACTATTTTTGAAAACTTCAGCACATTCAATTAAATTTTGTTTCTCAAATAGTTTGAAGACTGTTATTTTACCCCTCCTGTAAAATGCAGATGTCGTATCACAGCCAGTTATTGCGTGTAAAAATAGTACATGATTTTGACACTTTGCAAAAGTAGATAAACTTTTTGATGAATACATTTCCGATTGATGTTGAGCTTTTCCTGGTTTTAAGAAGAAAATAGTTTTTTCAGTTGGAGTTCGAGCAGTCAGTAATACGAGTAGGTCTATATCTTCACCAACAACAATAGTTGTATTTGTCAAATTGAATTGCTCAATTGCTGTTTCAATTATCAATACATCAGCATCATTATTAGCTTGTCTTACCAATATATTTTCCGTAGTAAATCTTTCTTTCAACATTGAAATGAACCGAGACTTGTTGTGAGTATTAGAAAGAAATTTTTGTTGGCGGGTTGGAACTGTCATATTTTCATCAAATAAAATATCAATTGATGAAGATGTTGCTAAAGTTCGACGACGCTGTTCTGCAGCTTTGGTATTTCTCGTGCAATCATTATAGCCATCAAATACGACAGTAACTCGGGAACCAAAATGTCGACGTACATACTGTACGTATTTATCTAATATAACGTTGAATGTTTGTTCACTATCCCATACAACGCGATGTAGTAGGTATCCTCCGTCAATGATGTATGTCGCATTTGTGTTGTTAATATCAAAGTCTACCTTTTCGAAACAATCGTAAATTGCAGACTTCTGTGTTTTACGCATCCCGATGTCATCAAATAACGATAGAGGGTAGGGAGATAGTTCATATTCAAAATAGTTTTCTATTTCATCTTGAAATGCTGCAGTAATACTCATGCGTTGGAACAACAATACAGGGTCAACAGGTACTTTTTCTTCATGAACTTTTATGGTACTAGTCATAGCTAAAAGAGGAACAACTTTGTCAGAGCGTTTTAATTTAATATTATTGAATGTGAGTCCTGTCATTTTTGCCATAGAAGCAAGCCCAACTTCACGAGCTTTATAACAATTGATTTTATCATCACCAACGACACCACTCGCAATAGAAACAATTTTGCTAACGTCTGGAAAAGGATCATGCGTTGAGAACCACTCTAAAAGTTTTCGTACATCTTTAGCATCTTTTTTCATTCGCGAATCACTTGCATCAACATGCTGCTCGGTCGTATCCATCCTAACGTTAGCGAGATCTTCTAATTTTTCACAAACGGTATTCATAACATGCATACTATAAACCCATTTACTTATGACACTCTCTTTTGTACTTCTCCCTCGAGCAATACCTCCATCTGTCTTCATGGCTTTCATCATAGACTGCTCGATTACCATGTCCGTTGAAGTTCCACAACTTAATTTGTCAGAACGCCTAACTGTGAAAAATCCGTTTGAAAATCTTTCGTAAACTTCAGGATCTATCGAATTTTGTAACTGTAGCATATTCTGCAAGTAAAGGTGTGCAGACTTAGCATAAGGAAAATGTCCAGATGCGTGAAAATAAGGAAGCATTTCTTTGACGCAGTTTAAGTGAGCTTTCCAATCCCCCATACGCTCAGCTCTTAGGAACTCTTTAGCAATAGAAGCCATATGAAAATACTGAATCCAAAGTTTTGCAGTTGGTCCTCGTTCCTCATATTCTTTTAATTTTTGATTCAATTTATTAAGTAAAGCTCCAGATACTTCATCATCATTTTCAATATCATTGTATGAAAGAGTGTTATCTAATATGTGCTCGATATTTATGATTAGATCTGCATCCATGATGTCATCAATTTCAACTTCTTTTAATATTATAATTGCTAAAGTAAGCTGAAGTAGTGTATGAGCTCGAATAGCTCTTGCGTAAGCATGACCATTGAGCATTTTTTCTAATGATTTGACCGCATAGATTTCTCCGAGTACTTCTTTCATGCCGCTTCCTTGCATAATATGACCGATTGCTCCCAGAAAGGACATCAGTAGATGGAATCCTCCGAGTCTAACGATGATTTTTGATACTTCAGAGCCCTCAGGTGCGGCTGATACAATTTCTTGAGCTTTAGCGTACAGGGGCTGGTCGAAAGTCACGATGCATACATTGTGGCCATACCGTTTTGTATTCTCTAATGCACAAAGTAAAGTCGTATAGATAGTATTATAGTTACTGGCTGGTTGGTGAATAAACGGTAAAAATGAAATTTGAGATTTAGAGTAATTTATATGATTATTTGTTAAACGTTCAATAAAACCATTCCAACCAGGTAAAGACTCATTTTTCCATTTCCCATAGAACCATACTGCATCAGCTTTTTTGAGGAAAGATACCGTTTCAGTTCCATAAACAAAATCTGTAACATTTATTTTACTGTAACCTACTACACCGTCATTTTGATAGATCTGTATCGGCACATGAGCTTTTGCTTCGAAATCTTTTGCTGAAAGAGCTTCTTTTATTCGTGGCATAGGCTCTTCTAGTAAAACTGAATTTTTAGGAGTTACAATTTGAATAATACCCATTATGTGGAGTATGTTATTGCCGTCGAGCGTATTCACATTAATATCAGCATTGTCGGCAACGTATTGAATGAGTGTGCCACTTTCTGGTGATAGGACATGAGGAGGACGATGAACAACCGCTGCTGCCTCATACATTATTGTTTCATTATAGGATGCACATAAACCAAATGACGAAAAGATTTGTATAAGACGTTTTGAACCGAACCTTCGATGAAAAAAAACTGCGAGGCCTAATTGTAGTTTCGACTTAAAAGACCTTGGTCGAACAGCAGTCATGATACTATGGCAAATATTTGTGCATACTAATTTTAAATGATCTAAATTTGATCGTTTATTCTTTAAAATCACTCGTTCTACAAAATATGTCAACGATTCTGGGATTTCATTATTTAAATCTTCAAACATGCGACCTGGTGGAGGGTAGTTGGAATTATCAAACACTGCGGTTTGAATATCTTCGCGAATGATATCTGCAGCTGCCTCTAGGACTCTCAATCGTTCTTCTTTTTTATTCATTTTTTTTTTTCGTACCAGACTTGATTCAAAATATCATGATGATTATCTACTAAGCTTATGAATGTTGATGCTCCCGATTTCTCAGTGATAATAAGTTTATCACCATACTTCAGTTTTAGTCGTAGCTTAATCGTTCTGTTATCTAAAGTCGTAGTTTTGCAAATATTCTTTAATTCGTTTAAAGTAAACTGACAGTCATCGCTATTTTCCATGTAAGTAAATATTTCCTCCATTGCCCGATTCGTAGCTTCGTCTTTAGGACGACCGATTTTAAGTCCAGTGGAAGGTTTCATGAAAGAAACATAGCAATCGTGATGATATTTAGCTTCTGCAGCAACTAAATCATTTTCAAATTCGAGTCGAGCAAGAACAGCTTTTGCTGTAGTATCGTTACGGGTCTGAGCTAATTCCAGAATTGAATCTTTAAATTGAAGTGTACTTACTTGACTGATTCGACGGCGAATATCTGAGGGTTTTTTTTCTCATACTCTTCATTCAATTCCTGGCCACAAAATAGACATTGTTTTTTAGAACAAAAAGCTGATTCATTCGAACGTAATCTAGTACGAGGAGGACTTTCTGTGGATGTACTGGCTTCTTGTTCTTCACGTTGTCTTTTATTAGCTGCAGCAATAGAAGACTTTCGAGTATAATTCTTACGACAACTTTCATGTATTGTCACAGATTTTTGATTTTTTAGATACTCCGAAAATTCATCTGCTCTTTCGATACTTGCATTAATTAATGTCTTCATACCACGTTCAACAGTAACAATTTCACTTTCAGTTAAAAGTTTAGCGCAAATAAAACAATAATCTGACATTTTTGTTATAAAACTCAAAACAGCACAATATAGGTTAGGATAAACACGTGTTTTCACTACTAACTGGCGTTCAAGACTAACAGTATTTCATTTATTATAGCAGGTATAAGACCCTAGCCACGCACACAATTGAACAGGGGACAGATGTTTTCTCAAGGTTTCAATGGCGTATAAATTAAGGGACTGGGCTTCATTTTACCTGATATTCTTATAGTTATAACTTATGTATATTTTATATTAGTAGTGTAAATTACAAAAACCGATAGAAAAATACTTTTACATATATTACAACTATAGAGATGTATGTATACGTGGCGTACTCATGCATATTATGACGATTACAACTTTTACAACTTTTTGAATCGTTATATCTCAAAAACGGTAGCTCGTAGAAAAAAAAGTATTAATTAATTTTTTGTAGATAATTTTATGATCTACAATTTTTGTCTGAGATATTTTTATGATAAAACTTACCGTTTTGCTTAAAATCGCGAAAAACTCATTTTTTTGACCTTTGACCTTGAATAAAAATTTTTCCTTACAGGGGAAAGATGGGGAACTTTCAAATTTTGTTTTTAATGATATTTCAAACAATCTTACCGATTTTCAGCTTGGTGGGAATTTAGGTAACTTTACTCTTATTTTTTGGTCTAATTTGACCGGACTAATAATTCGTCGAGTTATATATAGACGTATAGAGAACACTTTAAGCAAATGTATATATACTCATAATTTCTGTACGTGCTTTGCTTGCAGATGTGGTTTATACTTTTTCTATATTAATAAAAAAGCATATGACTAAAAAAGTAATAGATAAATACGAGAGAGTTGTTAAAAATGATTCGATTCGCACAAAAGCGGCAGTTTTGAGATGTGTTAAAAGATATTCACATGAAAGCAGTTTAGTTTTAGATATGATGTTGAGATTGTAGTTTCGAAAAGTTTAAAAAGAATGTAAAAGAGTTACAATTGTTTAGTAAGATAGAAAAAAGAGAAAACAGTTCTGTAAAGTGCATCCTATGTAATTGTGACACAGAAATGATGAACATTGCAAATTTATTATGTAAAAATTGTGCTTTAGTAAGTTTGGCACCGATTGAGCATCTTAAAGAATATTAAAGGTACAATATTTTTGTTTTGTTTAGATAGTAAGATATTTATGATATAACATGTAATGAGACACGAACATGTAGCTGTCAACAAAGTGTCCTTATTTTTTTACATTTAATATGACAAGTTAAAAACTCCTTTAATGTATACAAGGTTTATCTTTCATTATCTTATTTTTTTTTAATAAAAAAAAATACTTTAACATAAAAAGAAAAACGGGTAATTTGTTAATACTTGACAAAGGAATACTAGAGAGTATATTAGTTTATTTTATGCAAAGGTAATTAGGTAACAATAATTATATTCTTTTGATTTTTAACGTGATAGATTCATTTTTCTTTTTGGATTTGGCATTCTAATTGTGAATATTCATGTTAAAAGATTATTTGTTATTATTATTTGTTCTAAGATGTATTGTTTGTTTAAACATTAATAAAATTATATAGATATAAATATATTTGTTCTAAGATGTATTGTCTGTTTTAAAATTAATCCTTGCCATACCATATCAAAATTAGAATATTATAATTGATTTAAATAAATATATAAAAATAAAAAAAAACTACACCCTGAGAGAAAGAGAGCTGGTTCTTGGAAAGGTAAGAGAGACAAAATATGTGTGTAAATCGCTGTAAACCCATGTACATGTAGTTTCACAATATATCTGTGATCATTTATCTTTAAAAATAATTAATTAAATTCACTAATTTAAAAGAATTAAAGGTACAAGATGTTTTATTTATATATTTATTTGGCTCAACTTGTAGGGGCATTTATATTGTACCCTAACTTAAAGGTCACAGCAATATGTTAGTAAGATCAAGTAAGATATAGTTGCCTGGCCGTCAGATGTAATGTTTCAATCCCTACTACATTCCCCTTTCAGTATATATTCGTAGTATGCTGTGGTTTACTGTATACTGTACAATTAAATTTTGAAATTAGGTCTGATGGTTAATTATAAATAATTTTTCTTACTTGATTATGGAAAAAATACTAACAAACTCAAACATTTTAAAATACATATTATTTTTCTAGCCAATTTTTTTTTACATAATATTTTAATATTTAATAGTTTCAGTTTTTTTCATGAAGTATTTTATTGCAAGAATTTTGTTGTCGCATATTTTACTTTCTTATACGTAGTATAAGGAAGTATTGTGATGATGAAAATTTTCGACCTCGAGATTTTTGCAGATGTCCAAGTTTTGAAGTCCCCTGATACCGAAAAAGTGGTTTTTAAAAAATGTCTGTGTGTCTGTGTGTCTTGTGTGTCTGTGTGTCTGTCTGTGTGTGTGTGTGTGTGTGTGACCACGATAGCGATCAAACCGCTGTAGATATCAATTCCAAATTTTGTATTTACGTGTATAATCTCCCTCTTGAGATCTGATTAGTTTTTCAGTGAAATCGGTAGACCGGAAGTAGCAGTTTACTTCAGCGAAAAAATCGAATTTTGCGAATATTTCAACTACTAAGTTTAAACAAATTTATAAAGAATTCATATATACTTAAAATTAAAATTGAGAATAATTTTATTTAAAAAGTTTTTCGAAATTCCTACCGGAAGTAAGTCTTTTACTCTAATCGAAAATCAGTTTTTTGCGAATATTTCGCAAGTCATGCTTTTTAGACAAGTACGTTTCGGGTATAAAAGTATTTAAAACATAATTTTCAATATCTTTTGTATAAAAAAAATTTCAAAATTCAGACCGGAAGTACCAGTTTTACTCTTATCGAATAGCGATTTTTTGCAAATATGTCGTAAGTTATGCATTCTATATATATTTATCAAGAGTACAAAAGTATTTACAACTGGATTTGCAATATTTTTTGTATATATCAAATTTCAAAATTCGGACCGGAAGTAGCACTTTTACTCTTAGCGAGGAGCACTTTTTTGATAATATCTTGCAAAGTATGCATTCTATAGCAATTTATTAAGCGAATGAAAGTACCTAGAATAGGATTTTGAATAAGTTTTGTATAAAAAAATTTTTAGAATTGTATAGTTTGAAACGCTCATATGCATAAGAAAGTCGTGTGGTGGCCACACCTCATTTTTTCAATTCTTGCTAAAGCATTTTTTGCTTCATTTCATATTCTTTTCCATGAAGTTTTAATTCCGCATTCTACAACTCTGCATAGCATTATTACTTCATTTTTAGCTTTGGTCAATTTTGAAAATATATCTACCATATTTCTTTCTTTCTTTTTAACATGCAAGGCTGACGACTTCTGGCTTTTCAAAAACTGCGGTGTCCACTTTCGTTTCTGTTACAAATAAATATACAAAAGTTTAATACATACTTAATTTATTTATGAAATTAAAATGTATTAAAAAATAATGGTTACCTCGCTTGTTGAAGGCTGGGAGTTCATTTGACTTGTTGAAGATTGGGGATTCATTTGACTTGTTGATGGCTGGGTAAATATTTGACTGTTTTCGTATTCAGTAGTTATTTCACTTTCATCTGTGGAAGCAGTGGTTATAAGTTCGCCTCTGCTTGCTCGCTGAAACACAATTTCTTGAGGTGTTGCTGTATTAATTAAAAATAAAAATCTATTATCATACCTTACATAGATGATTAAAATTCTTACTGTTGGGGAACAAGTAACATGTAGGTTGGTCTGTCATCTGGTACTTTAACTGCAAAAAAAAACAATTAATAATAGTTCTTTCTGTCTTGTTGTTGCGATTCTGCATATTTGCTCATCCAAATAAAATCACCTTTAATATAGCTGGATTTATGTGAAGATTATGCTGCCTACAAAAATTATGAACTGAACCCAAATCTCTGTTATCTCGTTGGTATTATATTATTTACATATTATGTCACTATAATTGTAATGTATTCAATACAATTGTTAAAAGCCAACTAGAGTATGCATCAGTTGTATGGTATCCCATTTATATTTACCTTCAATTAACGATTGAGCGTGTACAAAAGCGTTTTTTGAAATATTTATCATATAAAATGGATGGCACCTATCCAGCGAGAGGGTCAGACTATAACCAGCTGCTGGAACGGCAAGAAATGGTTTCCTTGGCACAACGAAGGAAGCGCTACAGCTCTCGTTTTCTTTTTAATATTCTAAGAAACAGCATAAAGCCACCTTTTTTACTTTCGTATGAATTACTCTGTACCTGCATACAATGCGCGCTTGGTTGAAACTTTTCATGTGGCTAGGTGCAACACCAACACTTTATCAAAAGCTCCTTTAACTCACATGGCTCGTAATTTCAAGAGACGTTATCCGGACCCATTTTTGTTAATATAGTGTTATGATGTATTATGTTAGATTTAAATACTATATGTTTCACCATACTTTTCTTTTGTTGTTATTAATTATTAATATAAATTGTCCTGTAATTGGTCTTGGCTGTTGGACAATAAATGGTATTATTATTATTATTATTAATAGTATAAAAGAAATTCAAAAATAAAAGATAACAAAAACATTTCTACTGTACTACTATAAAGTAAAATTTGCTTTATCGGTGTCACTTAAAGTTCATATTCTTCGTAAAGCTCATCAATAAACACCAGTAATCTATTGCGTAGTCTACGTAACTCTGCTTCGCTCTTATTGGTAAATAAGTGGCGCATTTGATCGTTATACAACCCTGTATAGGTAGCGGAAATCTGCCTCGGCCTGCCTTACCTGCTGCAGGTTGCTTTGCAGGTGCTTAGTAATTTATGTGTCTCTTATAAATACAATTTACTTTACTTTACATGATCGATGTATTTAATTATTAGAAATATGTACCTAATTGGTCAACGGTATAAATACAATTTATTTTACTTTACATGATCGATGTAGTTAATTATTACAAAATTAAAAAACCGTAAACACTAAAAATTTGAGTTTTATTTAAATACTAGCTGACCCAGCAAACGTTGTTTTGCCATATGAATTATTTCTAGTGAATACTTTGGTAGTATAATAAAAAATAAGTAACTTATTGTAAGTGTGTGTGGGGATGTGGTATATGACTGAAAGAGGAAGCGCTGTGAACGATGACGGTCTATAAAAATATCAAAACACCAAACATTAATTTTTTGAATTCATTGTACTTTTATTATCTTGACTAATAAATTTCTAATTACATCTGTATCACAAATAATGACATTTAAAAAAAGAACTTTATCAATTTCTTAGTGGAATGGAGTGTACGATATTTTTAGTGAGTCCATCTTTAGCCAACACAAACAAACTGGATGGTTTACCCACGCGAGACCATGCCACGTATAATTGTCCGTGTGAAAAACACGGTGTGCCCAAATCTAAGCCACAAACAGACATCGTTTGATCTTGATGAGAATATACTTAAATATGAGAGTTGCACTGAGAAAGTAAAATGATAAGTATAAGCGTCACTGCTACGATCGATGCACAATCAATAATAATGGCCGAAAACGGTTTAGGCCCTAAACTTTAGCGAGTGAGAGAAAGCTTATTGTGTGAGAAAGATAGACCGGCTTCGTTCTCATCCCTACTCTGTGCTATTTACGGGGTGAGAAGTGACACCGGTAGACGCCTGGCGGGAATAACTGATCGAGTGGTAACTGATCAATTATCGACCGCCGAGAGTAGAAAATGATTAAAGTACTAATATCGCTATTAAAAAATAGGGGTTGGTGGTAGAAGGGTGAAAATTTAGGGTTGTATGTATTTTTTAATGCCGAATCATAAAAAAAATACAAAATTTTGTCCAAAAAACAAACAAAAAATGTTTGGGGTGGACCACCCTTACTACTTAGGGGTATGAAAAATAGTTTACGTCCTATTCTCAGACCTGCTGAATATACACACAAAATTTCATAGAATCGGTCAAGCCGTTTCGGAGGAGTTTCGGGACAAACACTGTGACACGAGAATTTTATATATTAGACAACGATTTTAAAATTTAATGGTGTTAAAAAATAATGCAAATCAAGAATATACAAAGCATGCGTACGACCAGTGATGACATATGGTGCTGAGACGAGAGCGGAAACAACGATAACAAAGAGATTACTAAGGGCAACTGAAATGAAGACCTTAAGAACTATAACGGGACATACATTGAAGGATAGGCAGAGAAACACAGACATAAGAGAGAAGTGCCTAACGGACGACGTGGTCAGATGGTCGAGGAAGAGAAGAAGAGAATGGAACCACCATGTTAGCCGAATGATCCCCGACAGAATGGTCAGGATAGTTCGAAATAACACACCTCATGGACGAAGACCTATAGGACGACCACCAAAGCGATGGCGTGACAGCTGGCAATCAAAATCGCAAGAATCACCATTGCAAAGAAACCGGAACTAAACAGGCGATACGCCTATTAAAAGAAGAAGAAGAAGAAGAAGAAAAAACTGGTTACCCATTTAAAACGTTTATTCAGAAAACACAAAAATGAATTTTGAAACTATAGAAACAATAATAAATGAAAGAAAATAAAAAGATACCAATCATGTTCATGTGGGTAAAATGACACACGTCAGTCTAAGTTCACATCAGTGCACAATTCACATTGAAAATGCTTAGTTTTTGGTCCAACGCCAGCACATAGAGTGTGTCACCATCGCTTACATAGTTGGCAACATACCCAATGCTCTCCCGACCTCGATCTGCTATATAATTCATTACAATAAAGGCATGCAGCATCGGAGTCATGAGTGTCTTGAGTAAAATTTTCCACAGGTTCGTCATCTGACAATGGGTCATCCTGAAGGACAGCACGCTTCACCTGCTTTCGAGCTCTAACGCTCTTGCGATTTTCCTTCTCTTTTTTCTTTTGGACTTGAGCTTTAATCTCGTCCATACAAGGAGTCCTTGTCAGAACCTGAGAGCCAGTGATTTTCCTTTTCGTGTTTCTTGTTTGTCCCGTAGACTCTGATTCGATAATGGAGAAAGTTCATTGAGCATCTCCTGGATGGAAGACGATCCAGCAACGACTTGGCAATCACGCTGAACTGGACCGACTGGTATAGGATCCATCATATGCTTCGAAGTAGAAGGTCCTGCAACATATTCATGAGTTGGCTGCAACGGATCAGCTGGTGCAAGATCGTCTTGAAGATGCTGTGTGAAACCAGTTGTTGGTCAGGAAGTTCTTCATTTTCCTCGTCGCGCTCCATCTCAATAACATTTTCGGTGACTTCGCTGGGCAGAAACAAATGATCCGGAAAAACGTGTGCGTTCAATGGATAAATTCCGGTTTTTTCGAAGCCACTCGTTATGTTTCCGACCGAGGCAGCACTTGCGTATGCTCCCAAAAATACCGGCGACCTGGTGAAGTCCTACAGTTCTACCAGGGTGTGTTTTTAGTCAGATGGTCATCTCTCGATTGTAATATGCATCGAGCGGTCCGAAAAATGAGACATCAAGTGGCTGCATCTGATGGATGCAATGCGGCGGCAGACAGTAATATGACTCCATTGGCCCTAGCAAATTCCAGTGCCTCTAAATTATTATGGCTACTATGGCCGTCGAGGATCAGAATAACTTTGTTTGTTGGGTTGCAGCCTGTGGAGCTGACGAAATGTTTAATCCATTTAACAAATAAATTACCAACCATGTAACCACTATCATAACATAGCTGCAACGTTCCTGGAGGTGCACCATCAAAATATTCTGGTTTAAAGTTCTTTCGTGGGATAATCATTGCAGGTAGAACAAAATTCCCAGCAGTATTGGCACAGACAGCGATTGAATGTCGGCACTTGTCAATGCACCGACTTGTTTTTTCCCCTTCTGGGCAAATATTTTTGATGGCTTTTGGACGGTGCTGAGGCCAGATTCGTCCATATTATAAATTTTTGACGGTGGAATATTATTATCAGTCACTAAAGTCTCTAAAAGCTCAAAGAACTTCATCACTTGAGGCTTATTAAATGCTCTTGCCCTTGCTGCAGAAGTGGCTTCAGGAGCCCTCAACGAGATGGAGGGGTTGCGCTTCCTAAACCCTTTTAGCCAATTCCAACCTGCCATTTGTGTATCTTCGTTAAATCTATTGGACAAATTCATATGCCAATTTCCTGACATCGGATGTGTTAAACCCAAAGAATCTCTGTTCAAAATAAAGTATATGTTCCACTAACCGGTTTTCTATGTCAGAACCAAAGGTAGGCTTGAAGCGACCAAGATTTACCGGAATATTTTGGAAGTGACGTCGAAGTGTTGCCTGCGGCACATTGAATGTTTTTGAGGCCTTAAGCCACCCCATTTTATTTTGTTGGACGCTCTCTATGGCCTTCACCATATCTTCTTTCGACCATGAATGTCGCGTAGACTTCCTTTCATAGTTGCCGGGCATCCTGGAAAGAAAAGAAAATAAGATTTTCAAGTATTCAACATGTTAAAAAACTCCAGGGTATGATGACATACTATGTCATCTTAAGCCGACGGTTGCTGTGTCGTCTTACCCTACGAGAGAGAAAATATTTGCCGCCTTCTGCGACTAAAACCTTGAAGGTTACTTTGATTATTATTCAGTAGTCATAACCCATATTAATCACAGTTCATATTAAAGTAGTCAAATACAAGGAAAAACTTACCTGATACAATTATATCGACACAAACACATCAAAGAAAACAATATTTTCGAGTGACGAAATCAAACCATGTGACACTACATCCAAACAACGCAAGCGAGCAGTCACATATTGTTTGAGCGGTGATGCCATCTTTGAGCCGATATGTGGACATCGGTTAGGCGTTTGTGGCACATATATTTAATCGGTTATAGGCACTATGTCATCTTAAGCACAATTCCCCTAAGAATAACGAAAACACTATACATTTTATTTTTTAATATATTTTCAATAAACATATTTTATTGTTTTGTTAAATGTTCGGAATGTTCGAAAGAAACACCTTTGTTCGTTCAACCACTCTCGTATATACTCAGCTTTCTTTTCATCTTGAATGAAATTAATAGCCTCAACATTTTGTTGATATTGAACCATATCTTTTCGACTTGTAACTAAATCTTGTGCTTATTATATAATATACTTATTACAAAATTATGTTCTTTTCAATATATTTGTTCTTATTTTTTTAAAGGAGAATTTTCTTTCTGAATTATCAATCAATCTATTTTGTCTGGCGTATCTGATTTTATCCGCCGCATGCAATTTCACTGCGTTGATTTACGCGTTTTATAATACCGCCTTTCATCATCCGTTGTCGATTATTAATATATTTTTATTCTTAAACAGTATATTCAATGCCCTATACACAGCCAACTTGAAATCTGGTTCCCTATCTTTATACTCAAACGTTACTTCTGGTTTATCGTTACTAGAAATAACAGCTTTTTTCACATTTTTTGTTACACATTTTACATTGATGAACTTTGTATTTCTATTTCTTGTTTCTAAATAAAATATAAATGACTTCGTATGTTATGTTTTTCTATACTTTATTTAAAGGAGATATTCTGCGACACGAAACCCTCTTTAAATTGTTAAATACTTAATTAATAATACTAATTCTGCTATGTGCTGTGATCTCGAGTAGACGTGCGTGTGCTAGCTCTGATACAATTTTTCTCGTTATTATCCACAATGGATTATAAGCTAAGAAATAGAATAAATTCATCCTGTGTTGAAGATGACACTTACATTAAAAAAGCTATCGAAAATCTATTGCTCTCTGAAGAATTTATTACTAAAATTAGTGAAAAAATAAGTTTTAAGCTACAACTTGATTTCGACGAGAAATTCAAGCAGTTAACAGCCGAGGTGGGCCAGCTAAAATCCGAGGTAGATGAAGTGAAGAGAGAATTAAACCAACTCCAGCAATTTTCACGTATTAGTAATCTTCGAATATTCGGTATCAAGGAGGAGCTTGGTGAAAACACGGCTGAAACCGTTGTAAAGGTATGCAAGGAGAAGATGAACATTGATATTCTGCCCTCCGATATAGATATGGCCCACCGTCTGCGGGCTAAGGAAAATGGTGTCAAGCCAATAATTGTCCGTTTTGCGCGCAGAGCGGCCAAACAATTAATTTATAATAATAAACGTAAATTAAAGGGCACCAAAATCGTTATTAAAGAAGATCTTACGCCGAAGAATATAAATCTGTTAAAGGAACTCCAACGCCGCTCTCCCGCTAACAGCTCCTGGACGAACGACGGGAAAATTTATTGTAAGTGCAATAATAAGATCTATTTAATCCATTGTGTTGAAGATATTAACAAACTCTGGAGCACCGAGCGCCCGTAAATACGAGTAATTCAGTGATCCTACCTATCGTTGTAAACATACGTTGGTTGGTTTGTGTACTTGTTTCTTGCTATATCTTGTTTTTGTAACTTGTATTTTCGTGTAGAGATTTATTTACTCTAATACTTACTTCCTTTTTTGGACCATTTTTATAAAACAGATCTTTCACATGTGTTCCTGCATATAATTGATATTATGATATTGTTATAGGAAATGTAGAATATTTGTGTTTCTTTTTAATATTTTTAAATGATTAATTGTCTGTATATTTAGCTGGTACTTTCACATGTGTTCGTGCATATTATTGATATTGTGATATTGTTATAGGAAATGTAGAATATTTGTGTTTTTTTTTCAATATTTTTAAATGATTAATTGTCTGTATATTTAGCTGGTACTTTCGTGGGAAACAGGGGGAAGAAAAGGGAAAGGAGAATGTCCTTCATAGGCCTCACTTTTGCACACCTTAATATTCAATCATTGGTCCCTAAGTTTAATTGTGTGGCCGAGGTGTTGACTGAGAATTCTATTGATGTTCTGTGTCTGACTGAGACATGGCTGTCTCCAAGGATCCCTGATGACAAACTCAAAATAAATAATTATAATTTTTACAGGCGTGATCGCGTGGGCCGCCTTGGTGGTGGCGTGGGCATTTATATTAGGGAAAGTATTCACTGCAATGTTATTAATTACACATCAAAGATTGAAAATGTTTGGTTATCATGCAACATTAACAATGAGCTTTCGGTTATCGGATGTGTATACCGACCACCTACCTTTTGTTCATCTATTTTTTTTGATGAATTTGAGAATCAGCTGATCACGAGTAAACTTAGTGCTGCATCCGTCTATTGCTTGGGTGATATTAATGTTGATCTTCTGGATGCAAATTCACCTTTGAAACAACGGGTTTCACATATGTTTGAGTCCTTAAGTATGAGGCAAGTAATAACGGAGCCAACTCGAATAACTCTTACTACTGCTACCTTGATTAACATAATTGTTCTTTCTGATGAGACTGACGTTGTCGAAAGTGGTGTAATATCATGTGATTTGTCTGACCACGATATACCCTATTGTAGGTTATCCATGCCCAAAATCGTAACAACACCAAAACTGCACACCTTCAGAGATTACTCGGGTTTTGACTACGACCTCTTTATGAAAGATTTAACAGTTATTCCATTTAATCAGATTTTTTTATGACATTAAACGCGCAATTGGAATTTTTCAATTCTGTGATTCTTAATTTATTCAACGTTCATGCTCCTCTAAAAACTGTCAAAATTAGTAAACCCCGTAAACGGTGGATAACTGAAAATATGAAACTTCTCCAGAAATTGCGTAATGATGCTAAGAGTAGGTTTAAGAGAACCAAATTGGAGGCGCATTGGATTTATTATAAACAGCTTCGAAATTTCACTACATTGGCGATTCGAAATGAAAAGTCAGCTTATTTTCGTTATTTATCGTACAACAAAAACAGCAAACTAATTTGGCGTGAACTTAATAGTTTAAATATTGGGGAAAAAAAGCGAAGTGGGATTCCTTGTGGGTTTTCTGACTCGAACCTTATCAACTCCAGTTTTATTAGCAACATACCTGTCGTTTCTGGAGATTTTGCGGGGTGTATTCGTAACTATATGGAAAATACCCGGGAGGATCTAGCGAATGTTTTTGCATTTCGCACTGTTGATGAGGATACTGTTTTTCGCTTGATCTTGAGCATTGGTAGTGCTGCTGTTGGCATTGATGGTATTAGCATTCATATGCTTAGACTGCTTCTACCACATGTCCTTCCATACATAACCCACCTGGTGAACTGTTGCATAGCAGAGAGCACTTTTCCTGCATCTTGGAAAACATCACTGGTAATTCCTATACCTAAAAAAGCAAATCCTGTTAACATTGGTGACCTTCGCCCTATTAGTTTGTTGCCTGTCCTGAGCAAAGTTCTGGAAAAGATATTAGGTTTTCAAATTCATGAACATTTGGAAGCATTTGATTTGCTCCCTCAATGTCAGTCGGGTTTTCGACGTAACCACAGTTGCACTACTACACTCCTGAAGGTTACGGATGATATTCTTAGATCTAGAGATAATAACTC
Source organism: Amphimallon solstitiale (assembly GCA_963170755.1). Lineage (NCBI taxonomy): Eukaryota > Metazoa > Arthropoda > Insecta > Coleoptera > Scarabaeidae > Amphimallon > Amphimallon solstitiale. The sequence goes on from OY720677.1 coordinate 53,216,653, forward strand.
CATGTCTCTATTGGTCTTGCTGGATTACAGTAAGGCTTTCGACACTGTTAACTGTGATATCTTGTTGGCTGTCCTACACCATCTGGGTTTCAGTGGCAGCGCTGTGGGTCTCGTGCATTCATATTTTTCCGAAAGGTACCAGTGCGTGAAGCTGCACGGTGATGTCTCATCAGCTTTGGCCTTGACGAGAGGTGTTCCCCAGGGATCCATCCTTGGCCCTCTTTTTTTCTCCCTTTACACTAGTCATTTAAACAAATGTGTACAACACTGTCAATTGCAGATGTATGCCGATGATACACAACTTTACATGGATTTTTCAAAACACGATGTACAGATGGCTGTGGATTGTATTAATCGAGACTTGCAGCGCATACAGTCGTTTTCGCGGCATCATGCCCTGAAAATTAATCCTGAGAAAACCACTGCTGTCCTGTTTGGCAATCCCTCTTTAATTCAGAACACTAAAGAACGGATTAAAATAAATGTCAATGATACGGAGATACCGTTGGTTCAGTCCGCGAGAAATCTTGGTCTGATGATTGATAACAGCTTCAGATTTAAGGAACACATTTCAAAAATTATACAGTTAGCCTACGCCAATCTGAAAACACTATATCCTTACCGATTAATTTTTGACGTTCGTACTAAGACTATGCTGTGCGAAAGTCTTGTTTTATCACACTTTAATTATGCTTCCCCAGTTTACGGTCCCTGCTTAGATAATGCGGATCGATCTCGTATCCAAAAGGTACAGAATGCTTGTATGCGCTATATTTTTGGCATACGTAAATTTGATCATATTACGCATAAACTTATTGAGTTGCGTTGGTTGAACATGGCTAATAGGAGAAGATTACATGCTCTATGCCTCTATCATAAAATTCTTGTTTCTCAAACTCCGTCATATCTAACATCAAAAATACGTTTTCGATCAGATGTTCATAATATAAATCTTCGCAACACGAACTTGATTAGACCCCCAAAACATAGACTGACAATTTTCGAAAGATCCTTCACATACAACATTTATCAACTATACAATATTATTCCTGTTCATTACAAATCCTTGGAGCCAGGGGCGTTTAAACGTCAAATTGTGCAGTATCTCTTTGAATGTCAGTAGTGGTTCTCAGTCGTTACTTGTAAATTATTTTCTTTTCTATATGTATATACATTTTCTTTTTTTTTTTTGCATACAGTTACTTGCGTGCCACCTTAATTCACATACGACTACGTAATCATAGCAGAATATTAGTATTAAGTTAGTATAGGCAAACTGTGTTATATGTCTTGTCTTAATGTTAAGGTTTTGGTGTAAGAACAGGGGATGGAAAATTTCTCCATCCATCTGAACCACGCCTTAGGGTTTCAGTTACATATTTCGTTTGTTTTTGATATATACATATATGTATTAATATATATGTGTGTGTGTTATATGTGAAAATATTGTATGTATCTTGAAATAAAGCATATTATTATTATTATTATTATTATTAATTGCCAAATTGAATGGCCCGGTGTTCCATCTATCAACGGATAACTAAACATCTTAGGGATATTTAACATTAGAGTGTTATTGTCGTCTATAAAAATCTACAGTTGGTATTCGCCCACGTTCACTGTCTCAAATTGACAACTGATTAGACATTAAATTTAAAACAAATACATGAGATGATAAAATCAAATGTTTTAATTTATCTGGTGAACGTGAATCTTAACAACAGTAATGCTCAATTTCGGGTAGTTAGTTTACAGTGGAGAGGAAACTATGGTTCGGTATGTATTAGCATGTTTTTCCCTTGTAATACTGCTCGTTGTTCTAATTGCGGACTAATCCGCATTAATGATTGATTATTAATTAAATAATAAACTTGAAAAGCGAGCAGTTACAAAATTTAATTCTCTTGAGATACCTATGCGGGTGCACCTTCAGTTGCCTATATGGCAGGGTGGCTCGTCGCTGCGGTGCCTTCTCGATGCCGACTTCAACGTTAAATGTACCTATTCATTCGCCGACAATTTCACAGCGGTGGACGTATTTGAATTCACTGACAAGTGACTTCTGATTTATTTGTTTACTGATAATGAACTGAGGTTTCTTAATTAGTGTTGAAGGTGATGTGTTTGTTATATGCGTCAAGAGAAAATCTTAATCACGGGTAGCTTCTTTATCGGAGATTGGAAAACGTTACTCATTCGGTAAGTGTCAAATTTTAATCTGTAATTGATTCTAGGGTTGCGCATCGAAAGCAAAATATCGATGGTGCATCGATGTTTGATATTAAATATAATCTATCCATGTCTTCGATATATCGTACAAAAAACATCGATGTCTTCGATACATCGGAAAAAAATTTCATATTTAGAAATCCCAAAAAATATGCATTTACCATTCAGCTAACTAAATTCTATACAGTCAGTGGTAATTTATATATTTTTAATTAATTGCAGAGTAGGTAGGTAGTCAGTAGTAACTTTATAGTTAGTTTTTCTACACTTATCAATTTTTTCACCAAGATTTTAGCATGCTTTTAGGTGAATTAGTAGTACCAATAGTGCAAAAGTACGAAATAAAAAAAATAATAAATTTACCGAAGACTTGTGTTTGATATTGAATGTTAAAATTAACTGCACCAGAGCTGCAAAAGAAAATAAATAATTTAGGCTCACAATTCTTTCAAGAAGTATCAAATTAACGTCATTCTTAACAATATTCTAAAATGGAATGTTTTCATTTTACACAGTTGGCAAAAAACTTTATAACATGAATTTTGCTAGAAATCACTAAAAAGTTGATTAAGTTGAGAAGAAAAATAGAACATGTTCTAATTCAACAAGTTCTTTGTCAACAAATTGATCATTGATTAAGTCCACTTGACAAGTGTAATACACGACTTGTCGTCAATTTTAACTTGATCTGGTTCTTGGTCAAAAAATTGATAAGTGTAATAGAGCCTTAAGCGTGGTACATAATCAATAATTATTATAAATAAGAAAAGTAATTACTTGGTAACATTATTGCAAATAACTACTAAAATAGAATAATGGTAATAAATAAGTATGTATAATCTTGTAAGCTACACTTGAAATTACAAATCCCATATAAGCTTATCAAGGTATTGTAAAAATAACAATTGTGATAGACGTTTTCCTTTGAGGCGATTTCTTTGTTGAGATAGGATTTGTCCAGCCTTAGAAAATAATCGTTCTGAAGGAACTGATGTTGCAACTGTCGTGAGGTACTTCAGGGCTACACCGTATAATTTCGGATAGATGAGCTTCAAAGATTTCCATTCTTCCAGAGGATTCTTCGACAGATTTAACAATGGGCTCTCCAAGTATGCTGCTACTTCATCAGTGGAACGCGAGTTAGAGATACTATGAGCTTTCATCAAATTGTAATGCTTGGTCCAAAAAAAAGACTCGCTGGTACTGGTTCCTGGGTCATCTTGTTAACAAAATACAAAATAAGCTCTTAAATAATTGAATATGAAGACAATTAACTTACCAATTTCGGATTCAGGAGGATGTGCTTGTTCTACATCTTGCACAGTTAAATCCCTTAATTGTTTAATGGCTCTGGAACAGGCCAGTGCATCTGTGAAATGAATCTTCTTGAACCTTGGGTCAAGTATAGTGCTTAACGCTAGAAAATATACGCTTTCCCTGTGTCCAAATCTTTTTTTAGCTTCATTCATTATTGAAGTTCGAAGTGCTGTAGCAATGGGAGTTTCTGATTTTATGTTACTCACAGTGTCTAGTAAACAGTGCACCATTGGTATTATTGAACTAGTAGTTAAGTACTTTTCACCACAAGCTTCTCTTGTGGCTGCTTCGACTGGTTTCAAAATTTCAGCAATTTCTCTTAATTCAAAAATATCTAATGCTGATAACATGTTTGGAGCCTGCGGATGTTTAATTAGAATTTCGTTAACAGCTTTATAATTTACTAAAAATCTCTCAATCATAAAATATCTTGAGTTCCATCTTGTTGACACTTCCTGTATTAATTTTAAATGTGTAATTTTTCTAAACTCGTCAGAAGCAACAACACTGTGTTTGAACCACGTAACAATACTTTTTACTCGTGTAATTAACTCAATAAGTCCAGTAGTCTGTTCCATGGCCTTGTCTATCATTAAATTGAGAGTGTGAGCAAAACATGGTAAGTGTTTTCCTTTCTCAAATGCCAATTCTATAGCTTTTACTATGTTTGCCCCATTGTCAGTCACAACACAAGCAACATTCTCCTTTGCAATATTCCAATCATTGCATACTGTCAAGATTTGATCAGCCAGATATTCTGAAGTGTGTCTTTCGGACAATTCTACAACTCCGACAATAATGGCAGAGAGTTCGTAATTATTTAAAAAATGTACTGTGACCCCAAAAAACTTCTTGTTTGGTGGGTGTTAGTCCATATATCTGTAGTTAATGTTACGTGTTTTAAATTTGACAATTTTTCTTTGATACACCTTTGCATTATATCGTATTTTGTTTCAATAAATCTTGTAATACTCGATTTGTTTGGAATTTTATAGAGTGCCGCAATTGTTTTTAAACGCTGCTGGAATCCCTCGTTTTCTACTATAGAAATAGGCTAGCAGTCTTTGCAAATCATGAATACGATACAGTTCGTAATTTTTGAGGATATCGCACCTCTTTCAGAATATGCTTGTATTTCCGAAAACGATTCAGAAATTAATCTTTGTTTGATAGACTCACTTGCCTTTTTTCCGGAGGAGGTGTTTCGGACAATCCACTTTCGACAAAGGTAGTGCATTCTACACCTGGACTTGAAGATTGTACACATCTTGATGTTGAAGCTACATACTTCGATGTTGATTGTGTTGAAGCACTAACTTTTACAGCATGTGGATGAAGACTTTTTACGTGACCAGTTAAATTGCTGGTATTTCCCGACGTGTTAAGTTTTTTCTTGCACAATGTACAAGTCGCTGTACCATCTGAATGTTTTTCGAAAAACTTCCACTCATAACTTTTTCTTATTGAAGACATTATAAAGTAGGAGTAAAAAAAAAGACGCGTATACTAAAATGAACAGTATCGTAATATATATCAAAAATAAAAATGAACCAGGTTCTGCATGCTGACCCTTGCTATTTATACTTTTACGCTGTAAATCCCAGAAATGTTAACTGGTGAACTACTTACCCCTTTCAGTCATCTCTTCCTTAGCCAATGATGTGCCGTTTCGAGTCCGTAAATCCCATAATTCTAAAGTTTTGCGATCAGAAAAAATAGTAAATTTCTCGTATGAGTAATTAGGGACTCCACTCCCCAAACTGATGACTTTTAAGTCGCCAATGAGTTTTAGAAGAAATATTATAACATTATAGAAAAGATATTTGTCATTTCATAAAACTAGTTATGTTACGAATATAAAATATTTATTTCAGTGGGCCAAAATGGTTCTTTCATATTTTCTGTATAAAATATGTAGGTAATAACTTGTGTAATCTTCAGTTGATTTTTTTATATAGATATTATTATTATTATAACCAATATTATAAATAAACGTTATAGCTAGAAATATGTTTAAACTATAACCTTGTACAGTATTCGTTAAAGCAATTGTGTACGTTTTACGGTTTTTACTTTCTTATACGTAGTATAAGGAAGTATTGTGATGATGAAAATTTTCGACCTCGAGATTTTTGCAGATGTCCACGTTTTGAAGTCCCCTGATACCGAAAAAGTGGTTTTTAAAAAATGTCTGTGTGTGTGTGTGTGTGTGACCACGATAGCGGCTAAACCGCTGTAGATATCAATTCCAAATTTTGTATTTACGTGTATAATCGCCCTCTTGAGATCTGATTAGTTTTTCAGTAAAATCGGTAGACCGGAAGTAGCAGTTTACTTCAGCGAAAAAATCGAATTTTGCGAATATTTCGTCAACTACTAAGTTTAAACAAATTTATAAAGAATTCATATATACTTAAAATTAAAATTGAGAATAATTTTATTTAAAAAGTTTTTCGAAATTCCTACCAGAAGTAGGTCTTTTACTCTTATCGAAAATCAGTTTTTTGCGAATATTTCGCAAGTCATGCTTTTTAGACAAGTACGTTACGGGTATAAAAGTATTTAAAACATAATTTTCAATATCTTTTGTATAAAAAAAATTTCAAAATTCAGACCGGAAGTACCACTTTTACTCTTATCGAATAGCGATTTTTTGCAAATATGTCGTAAGTTATGCATTCTATATATATTTATCAAGAGTACAAAAGTATTTAGAATTGGATTTGTAATATTTTTTGTATATATGAAATTTCAAAATTCGGACCGGAAGTAGCACTTTTACTCTTAGCGAGGAGCACTTTTTTGATAATATCTTGCAAAGTATGCATTCTATAGCGATTTATTAAGCGAATGAAAGTACCTAGAATAGGATTGTGAATAAGTTTTGTATAAAAAAATTCTTAAAATTGTATAGTTTGAAACGCTCATACGTATAAGAAAGTCGTGTGGTGGCCACACCTCATTTTTTTTTATAATTAAAATAAATTTCATTATTGGACACACTATGTGTTTATGCATTACAACTATAGTAATAGTGCAGTTGGACTCAAATAAATTGGTAAATTATAAAAAAAAATTAGTAAATATATCAAAAAGGTATTTTCAGTTGAAAAATTAATACTACTTTGAGCCGTATGACAATTTAAGAATGGATCTCCTTGGTCTGTGAAACTGAATCTATTAAACAACCCTCTAACACCAAGTAATTGGTTTTATTATTAATTTGAGATAATTTAAGTACATGAGAATCTAGATATCTGTTTCTTTGCTGTTACGTTTCCTCGTTTCAAATTTACAAATTTTGATCCCACCGGTAATATAGGTTTCTATAGATCATTGAACATCGATGTTTTGGACCAACATCGATTTACATCGATTTATATGGAACTACTACTAACATCGATGTCAAAACATCGCAACATCGAATTAGACATCGATGTTTCGAAAACATCGGTGTTCGATTCGTATCCCTAATTGATTCTAACCTTACTTAATGTTCTTGAAAATAGATACACACGTGCATTTCAAATTAGTTTTATTGAAATCAAATTTCGTGAACGATAAAATGTACACACAATTTTATTACAGTTACATGTAATGGACACCATTTTTTCCATGAAATATATTTACAAGTGAATTGACCTACCGAGAATTGAAAATACAATTCAAAAAAAAAAAAATATACTAGAACATAAAATCATCTGACAGATTAAAGATTATCGGTAATTACTTCATTAAAATTAGTTTTAATATAATCAGGATCAGTTTGACAAAAATTAGCTATTTTTTTTCGGTACTTAAGTAATTTTATCTTAAGGGTGACTGACTTTTATTTAATCGAAGATTTATCTTGGAATTTGATTTTACATTTGTCTCAAATTAAATTCTACTTTAACACAACTTCGTTTTACGGAATATTGAATGAAAGTTACTTTTAAAACAATAACTTAAAATAATCAAGAAATTTTAGTACTATAAACTTGAGAAAAATTTAACAATTCGTGAATACGAATTTTTAGACTATGTATGATTTGCTAATTGATCTGTTACGAAACAAAACAAAAATTATTATTAATGACAATTTTAACTCTAACCTTGCAATTTTGAGTACGGATAAAATATTTAACAGACTCCGATGCCAAGATCGGTGGCCTGTTAAATATACGGAAATCTTTCGTTTGCACCTGGACAAACGGTCGATAGTTCGGATGGAGCTTCACCTATCTGAACGTGATGCTCCCTTACGGAAAAGAAACCTTACACCTGGGGAAGGTTCTTTTAGGACAGGACGGAAAGTAATCTTTTGCCTGGAAAAGATTGGAGGAAAGCCAGTCTTTTACCAAGACAAGACTATGATTTGTGGGAAGGCAAGTGATTTTTAAAGCCTTATTTGCTGGCTTATATAGAGGTCTGAGGCCTCCCACTAGTGCAGTAATAAGCGCGAGCATCTCTGACGTATGCAGAAATGACGTGGTGCGTACCATTCCATTCTGCACACGGAGAGTTTTAGATAATTTGAATATTAATTTAAATCAATTACCAAATCGTTACTGGACAATTAAAATAAACATTTGATTGCACATAAGATATCAAAGAGAATTAATAAAAAAGTTATACATATTACGAATGAATGTCTATAACATGAAGAATATGTACAATATTGACTTGTTTGTTTATTAATTTAACGATGCAGGATCATTACACCCTTTTAATACTTTAATATTTACCTTATACAAATAACCTACCAGCATTATGAGTAAAAGAAATCTTACTATATCAATCTTTTATTTACACATAAATAAAACAAATTCAATTACACAAATTTAATACATATATTTACAAGAAGATCACAAAGAATTTGTTATATACAAAAGCAAATAGAAATCACATATATATCGAAATTAACCTTGCATTTATTAAAAGAATTTTATTCGCAGTATGTCAACAAACGTCAACGGAATATTCAAACATCGATTATTAAAATATACGGTCGTAACTTTTTTTTGTGAATTGAGATTTATAAACTTGTTATTTATTTCGAGAAAGGTGATATTTATATAAGTCTAGCAAAAAAAAACGTGAATGCATCATCTGGCATTTGTGGACGTTTTATTGAAAAGATATTCGACAAGAATAATGTATTTTCTTAGTATTTTAAGTTAACCTAAAATTTACTTTAGTACAAATGTAATTTAACAGACACCTATCTGACTTTATTATTTATAATAAACGGAATAAACATGTGAAGATTCGTTCGGGACTTACGGGACGGAATTCTTTTCTTTCCACAGTCTGCCAGGAAATAAAACAATTTGCGGGACTTTCTCTCCAGTCTGTCAGAAAGTTAGGTGAGTTCTTCTCGGACTGCCAAGAAAAATCTTGAGAGGATCTCCGCAGACTACCGCAGAGAACTCTTAACTTTACCAACAAAGTCGTCGGCTTATATAGGTGCGGACTTGCTCAATTAATGGCTAAAAACAGTGTTTTTCTGAAGTATTACGTGTAAAAAGCATGAATTGTACTCAAATGCACGATATTATCACGTGCAAAAATGCATTTAGAAAATTAACAAAATATCATCTTTCTCTTTGCAAATTGACTTTAGATAAATTAAACATATTTTAGAATATTTGTACTAAATTATCGAATTAATCATAATTGATTTTGTAATGTCAGCAACCAGCATTACTTAAATCATTTTAACTTTCCCTTGCTGAAATCTATTAACTAAATTATTTGCATTCTCAACATCTATTTATAACTTACTAATTGTTATAACTAATACTAACTAGTCTTAATTAAATATTTATTTAAACTTAAACGTGTAAACTAAACTTAATGTTATTTATTAATAAAAATATGTTTTATCTATTTTATTGTTTCTTACTACTAAATAGCTTATTTAATTATTTCTAATTTTCTATAAATGTAGGGTTTACGGTAATATGTTTTAAGTACCAGATCAATTTATGTAATAAATACAAATGTTCTACCAAATAACAAACATAAATAAGATTAATCTTCGATTACTTCGTGCCCTAAGAATTTAGGTATGTAGGTTTGTATACGATTAAAATAATTAAACAATTCTCATGGCTTATGTTTTCAACAGCATTTTCAATAGCTCCGTTAAGTTTTTCGAAGTTTTCCACTGATGAAATAAATTTTCATTCGGATTCAAAAATGGAGAATATGGTGGTAGAGATATATTGCTCCGTGTCCCAAAGCTACTATCAGATTTCTTGCATGTTCAGTAAGATGACGTATTTCTCCTATAACATGTACATAAAAAAATAAAAACTAAAGTTATGTTTAAATAAAGTAATTACCCTTTTTAACTTCTTCCTCTAATATAGAAGGAGCAGTAGTTGCAGACGCGTCTAATGTGGGTTGTTTCGAAATCGCTTTTAGTTTTGTTTGATGAGTAGCTGAATTATTATGCTTCATGAGAGCATCCTTTCCACTAATTATATTTATATTTTTGTCGCATGAACTGTATTTTGCGTACTGAAACCCCTTTTCACTTTTTTTTTAACCAGCCTTTAAGAGCATCTATCGTTTCCCACTCTTTTTATAAGTTTGGTTGTATTTCCTTTTACTTTCTTATACGTAGTATAAAGAAGTATTGTGATGATGAAAATTTTCGACCTCGAGATTTTTGCAGATGTCCACGTTTTGAAGTCCCCTGATACCGAAAAAGTAGTTTTTAAAAAATGCCTGTGTGTCTTGTTACACCCTCAACAACGTCGTAACTAATTTTACTGACTAGGTGAGTCACAGTATAAGGAGATCTCTATAGTGTGATAGAAGGAATTGAAAATCGCAGGGCCGAGCTAGCTCAAATCGCAGATGGCGTGACGGTTCAGATAACTAAACGTAAGATATGGGCGTCGGTCAGCGGCGACCCTAGCGACGTTGTCTCTGGGCACCAGGACACTGCGCTACCTTAATGGTAACCTACCTGCGTTTTCTAAGATCTGCCACTGGCTGTGTCCCTCCAGCGGGTTACACTACTGGATCACCCTGTATGGGATCCGATATACAAACCTCTTTCATGTGCTTATTACGTCAAAAGGTATGGGGTTATTATAACCAATAATAAAGAAAAAGGTAAACAATAATCTATGTATTTAAATAGTCTTGATATCAATATAAGAGAAAGATGGAAACATTAAACAAGAAATTTAGTAAAGGAAAATATCTTTAAACGCACTACATGAATTTTTGGAAAATTAAATTAATCTAAACAACAAAATGATATGACTTTTAGCAATTAAATTAAGTGACTAATAAGAGGTCATAACCTCAGCAAGTTAAGAAAACAAATTACATAACCTCTGCAGTATTCACAAGAGGTGGGACGGTAGCAGAAACGTTTCCTCGACCTTACAGTATCATTATAAAAGATTAAAAATAAATAGCCTACTAAAGGCGTTACAACTTAAAATCTACGATTTCGAATCTGATAGTTTTTATAAATGTTCTGAATTTTGTAAGAGGTGGATGTGTTGAATGCTATAAAGGTGAAATGTTATGTGTTAAACAGTCAACTAAAGTTTTAAGAAATTAACGAAATGAATTTAAAGTAAACAATGGTTAATTAATTAGCGCGTCTAAACATTGATAATTTAATTCAACAACATTATGAAAAGTCAAAGATAATACGATAAGGGATTAAACCCTGTAAAATAAATTTGAAGCGTACTTCGGTTGTACCAGAGTACGTAAGCAGTGAATACTAAAACAAAAGTCCTGCTGCTGGAATCACCCAGTATACAGCATAATTAAATTTACAAAAAAAAAACAAGTTAAATTACGGTTTTTGACACCTAGCACATGAATTAGTGGTCTATCAAAATTAGGCAAGTCACTAATTAATTTATAAACAACACGTGTGTACTGACCAGCCTAACTGGCACAAGATTTAGACAAACGAATCAGCCGAGACACATGTAGAAGGAAAAGTTTGATGTTGTACTTTTCTGCTACTGGTACGAAAGGAAACTCCCTGGCTGCTGATGGTTCTACGGCAGCAGAAGATTCCTCGCAGAAGCCTCTGAGTTAGCTGGCAAAGTACAACAAAGGATCATCTAGGACGCTGTGATCCTTAGCGGAAAAGTACGGCCGCCATATCGGCGTCAGTTAATGTTGAATAGCCCCGTACTACTAAAAGTTCCTATTGATTTAAAAAAAGAAAACGCAGAGATAAAACTCTGAAAAACTACACAAAATTTACACACACTCACCCCAGGTTTCCTGGAGAACCGCGATAAACGATTTCCAAAGTCACCAAATGCCCAAGATTTGGAAAAACTTCCAGTCCACCATGAGGATCCACAAAATTTTAGGGTGACGATAATTCACGATAACACCCCTGAAAATATCTATCTAAGATAACGAAATCACTACTTATCTGTTATAGCTGCCGCAGCGTTAAAGTCTTCTCTTAAGACATACGAAATAATTTTCAAGAAATAAGTAGCCTTGGACAAATGCACCTCACATGAAGTACGACTTGAAAGTGAAAATCGGAAAATGTGCTCTCTGCAACTAATGCGCTATATCCATCACGCAGGCATTCTAATAGCGAGTCACGGAAACAATTTGGGTATGAACGCGGGAAAAATTCAAATAAAATTAACGATCACAAAACTTAATTACAAAAGAGAGCGTCAGTAACGTGACCTATACAATTAAACACAGACATCCTCGGAACTTAAGATGATGACAAAAGTTATTGAAATACACCCACAATGTACGTAAGATTAAAAAGTTAGATAACACGAGAGTAAAAGTTGGTATTGTGCGGACTGTCCGACTACGCAACGCACGCATGACAAGCAACCAAACAGATTTGTAAACAATATGCACAGCATGCTTGAAGGAGTAAACACACCACGGAAAATAGCCCAAATACTAGGTAAATACATTAATTATTATCAGATAATACACGCAAGGCATCGACGGGTTTGTCCCGATCTAACCGGTCTTTACAGGCTAATGGTATCGGAGGTGGATGCGACGATTTACAATCCAAAGGTTATGTTCATTGGATGACACGGAACAAGGAAATTACCGCGGAAAGCCCCATTATCCCATCAAGTGCATGTCCGTGAGGAAAGAAAACAAGTATGCACGAAGTCTAGCTATTTCCATGCTACAATATACCTTTTCTTTTTAAGCAAAGAAGAGTCTATAAAACCAAAAGAGGTTATCCGATTGTCACAGTACTTGATTCAGGTGTAGCAAAATAAACAAGGTGCTAAAAGAACATCCTAACACAATACTTCCTACAACAGACATGGTTTTAGGAAGCAATAAAACTAAGGTGGAGACAATCAAGTTACACACAGATGTCGAAGCCCGAGACATAAAATGTCGATGAAAATAATAATGTTTACATCCGAAAATTCAGAACTACGGACACAATGCAGGTAGGTCAGACCAGGCAAATATAAATGGCATCGGAAAATAGATATTTTAAACGTAGGTTTAAGTTCACCTACACAAGTAATTAACTTCATCGTGTGAATGACCCAAAATTAGATTTCAATAAATTTAACTTAAGAAACAGAAATGAGTACACACAATAGATATTAGCATGTCAAACTAGTTCACCAAATATACCAGGCCCGCTCGTAAAGTTGCGATTTAGAGTATCAAACAGTGCGAAAAGCATAAGTAATGCGAGACATTAGCTAAACGTAAAAATAAAGCATAACAGTCTCTCTCTCTGTCTGTCTGTCTCTGTGTGTGTGACCACGATAGCGGTCAAACCGCTGTAGATACAACTCCATATTTTGTATTTACGTGTATAATCTCCCTCTTGAGATCTGATTAGTTTTTCAGTAAAATCGGTAGACCGGAAGTAGCAGTTTACTTCAGCGAAAAAATCGAATTTTGCCAATGTTTCGTCAACTACTAAGTTTAAACAAATTTATAAAGAATTCATATATACTCAAAATTAAATTTGAGACAAATTATCTTAAAAAAGTATTTCGAAATTCCAACCGGAAGTAGGTCTTTTACTCTTATCGAAAATCAGTTTTTTGCGAATATTTCGCAAGTCATGCTTTTTAGACAAGTACGTTACGGGTATAAAAGTATTTAGAACATAATTTTCATTATCTTTTGTATAAAAAAAATTTCAAAATTCAGACCGGAAGTACCACTTTTACTCTTATCGAATTGCGATTTTTTGCAAATATGTCGTAAATTATTCATTCTATAAATATTTATTAAGAGTACAAAAGTATTTAGAGTTGGATTTGCAATATTTTTTGTATATATGAAATTTCAAAATTCTGACCGGAAGTAGCACTTTTACTCTTAGCGAGTAGCACTTTTCTTCGAATATCTTGCAAAGTATGCATTTTATAGCGATTTATTAAGAGAATGAAAGTACTTAGAATAGGATTTTGAATAAGTTTTGCCTAAAAAAATTCTTAAAATTGTATAGTTTGAAATGCTCATACGTATAAGAAAGTCGTGTGGTGGCCACACCTCCTTTTTTTAATAACACCGGAGCTACTACCTTCATTGCTACTATCACTATCACTTACTTTTCTTAGTTAATTGATAAGAAAGCACGACTAGATTTCTACATTCAATCTACTAAAATAAAATGAGGGAATAGGAAGTTGTACGTATATATAGTCTTTGCTCAGTGATTTCTCTCTATAAAAATGTATTTAGGCGAATACCCTTATTTTGAAGTGAATTCAATAAACAACATGGAATAGGAAGTTAAATGTATATATATATATAGTTTTGGCTGGTGGTTTTCCTATAAAACCATCGGTGAATACCCCTATATTGAAGTGAATTTAATGAATGACAATTGCTATCTATCTATTTTTATTTCCTTTTCTTTCTTTATTATCAGTTTTAGGTAAATAAATTCTTTCTTAGAGTAAGACATGGAAAATGAGAATCAGTTTTTCGTTAAAAATACTAATATTAGTAAAAATAGTAACACCCAAAGTAACTGCCTATCTGTTGTTTATAGGTAGCTAACATCCGTCCGATTGGTTATTCTAATTTATTTATTTGTTGTGCAGATTAGCCATTTAAGAATTGAAATATTTCGGTAGAATTCCATAGCACTTCGGTAGATTATACCTAAATTCGGTAGATCTACCGGAAAATCGGTAGGGTTACCATCACTGCCTACTAATAACGTTGTTTGATTGGTGGACTCTTAACTACAATACGGTGTTCCACAAGACTAGTACAACCCAATTCCCTAAAAATGATTATCAATGAGTTGATCTAATTGTCGTTGTTGTTCATTAAAAAGAACATGTTCAGTACTCACAGTATTAAGTGTAACGGGTTTAGAAGAAAATACCCATTCACCACGTCTAACTAAGGTCAGGAACAATACCCATAATTCTCCAAGAATCAGTGCCTAAGATCAGCGTATGCGGTAAGGATTGAACTATCAAAATATCAGTAACTTTAGGTTGACCTCGAAGACAGATACACAAATTTCACCTAAGGAACGACATTTCTGTGCATTCGCTATACAGTACACACAGACATTTTTGGCTTCAATTTGTTTCGAGGACCGAGGTGATAAAAAGGCGCGAACGACGATAGAAGCGAAGAAGCTGCCGATCTTTTGAATTGACCGAACGTATAAATTTTGTTTCCGTACGCAAATGATTGCAGGCGTAGGGTAGACCGGGGATAAAAGTGCCATTTTTAGTAAATGTGTTTTAAAAAAAAATTTGGCAGATTACTTTTTTTCCTTCTTTGTCCTTTTAGTGGTTTTAACTTTAAGTTATCAAAAATTATATGACACAAAGACTTAACATAATAAAAAAAACCGGTAATATCACCTTTTATGGTTTCCTGTAGATGGCACTTTTTACCCCATACATGGGGTAGAAAGTGACGCCCACGGGGTAAGTTGTGCCATGATAGGATAGAATAGATAATACGTAGGTAAAGGTGATTTTTAATGCGTTCAAATAAAAGTACATGACATTTTTAAAACGTGATATTTATTAGTCCATGTCACTGTCACAGTTAACGCAGATAAACAATTTTGAGTCACCCGTAACACATTTATCGTGAGCCCATTCTTTGCAGGATCTACACTGCACCCATTCCTCTGAAGGTAAGCTCTGTGAATATGAATCGCAACATATTAGGCAAAGGCAGTTATCTTCTGAATCTCGGTTGAGGACTCCGAGTCATGCTTATTTTTGCTTGAGAAAACTTTCCTTTTAACTTGCTTTGTCTTTTGCTTAACTTGTTTCATCTTTTTCTGGCATCTTGTTGCTTGCTCCTTCTCTAGAGCGTCCTTTTCTGGAGTATCGGTGAGCACAGCTGTATATCTACGTTTTCTGCCTTTTGTCGATCCCATTCGAGGTCCCGCCTTGGGAAGCGGTTTTACTATGTGTGGAGAAAATGTTTGTTTTCCTGGCCGATTATCAATGTTAGATGGTCCAGCTACTGGATTTTCGGCATTGCCTATGTTCTTTGTACATTCTTTATGTTGACTATTTTAACTAGGAAGGTTTTGTTGAGAATAGTCGTTAGTAATGTGCTCTTGAATATTTGACGGCTTATCATTCTCTAAAAGTTGATTGCCCTGATTGTAATTTCCGTCAGGAGGAACTGGCCGATCGGTGACATATGCTGGAGCAAAATCAATATCTGAGAATACGTCCCGATTATAAGGAAATATGCCACTCTTTTTAAAAGCATTTATAATATTGTTAGGACACATCGCTAGGGGGTAAGCTGAATTGACAATCGATGGAATATCATAAATTGTGATATTCTTTCCGGCATTATTTCTCATCCAGGCATCTTGCGCAGAAGACAGGTATCTCTTGAATGGGCCATATACACCCACATCCAACGGCTGCAGACGGTGCGAGCAATGGGGCGGAAAAGATAATAAAATAACACCATTATCTTTCGCCAAATTTAAAACTGATATGGCCAAATGCGAATTATGGTTGTCCAATAACAGAAGGACTGGTGATTGCTTTGTCGGTTTCACATGTTTAATGAAATGCTTCATGAACATAAGAAAGCTATCTTCCGTCATCCAACCGGATGAGTTTGCTGTACCAACACTGTCAGGTGGTCCACCCCGAATAAAATAATCTTTATAATTCTTTCGGGGAAATGAAAACATAGGCGGTATACAAACTCCACTTGCAGAAACTGCTGTTGTTAATGTAATATTTGTTCCCCTTTCACCTGAAGTAAGAGCACCGACTTGCCTTGACCCTTTCACCCCTACAATCTTTGGAGGTTTCAAGTTGAAACTCCTGTTTCATCTGTATTCCATATAGAGGAAGCAGTGAATGAGTAGCGCTCCAAAACATTATATAATTTGTCGAAAAAATCAGTTCCGTTTTTTTTATTAAAAGATGTTGCCCTTCCCAAACTCGCTGCTTCAGGTGTTCGAATGGAAAGTCGTGGATTTCTTTTTAAGAACGCTGCAAACCAGTCAGCACCTGCTTGTTTGTTATGTCGCCATGAGTCTGGCATATCTTTTTTATATTGGACTGCACACTCATATGCTAGACGACGCACCTCTTTTGGGGTTAAACCGAAGTATATTTGTGCAGACTGTGTCAAATATTCATTAAGTGCTGTTTCTTCCTCGTCATTAAAAACCCTACGTGCTGATCTATAGCCAAAGGTCGTGTTTGGATCCGTGTTACGGCGTTGTATAAATCTGTTTAAAGACACTCTACATATCCCAAGAGCTTTGGCTACTGACCTTATGGACTGTCCATTTTTTGTAACAAGATCAGCTGCACGATGCATTTCTTCTAAAGAAGCTTGCCCCCGCGCAATTTTCCTGGTGTAATTTCGCATTCTGAAAAAAAAAAAACATCTGATTTAATAATGAGTTTCAATAATTAAAAAATTCAAAAGAAGTAAAACAACGCTTCATTCTCCATAGTGGGGTAAAAAGTGTCACATAAAACGTACGTGGCACTTTTAACCCCAACTGGTTTATTCCAATACTATTGATCATAACTAAAGCCCGGATCTTTAGGCATTGTAAAAGTTGAAAATAGGCAAGCACGAAGGCAGTTAAAACCTACTAATTAGGCACAGTTATAGGCGGCCTAAATAAAACCTGGGCATTTTATATGAACTTATTTATTGAGTATTTAAAGAAACAGTTTTAATTTTTTTATAAACAAACAACTTAGTTTTCCCTAAGAAGAATATCAACATAAAAACATAACATTACTTCAAAAAGTTTAACATTTTCAACTCGATAAGTGACGATAAGTTATCGTCGATAACATGAAATAAATATAATATTTTTTATTAGCATGAAATAAATATAATATTTTTTATTTTTTATTAGCTTGGCAATAAATAACCAGAATTTGTTCAATTGATTCGTCTGACAAAGAGTGTCTTTTGTCTGTAAGAATTTGCTTATATGCAGAGAAGCTCCTTTCGACATCGCATGATGTCATTGGAGCAAACTTAAATTTATTTATGTCTTCGGCAGTCATTTCAACTCCGTTTATAAGTGGTACAGATGAAGATAGATCGCCAGATAATACTTTACTGATATCTTCTAAATCCTTGAAATTTGGATTTTTTATCAAGACACTTTTTAGTTTATTCAAGGCAATTTCTGCAGGTAACCCTGGTGTCTCCTCCAATGATTTTTCTACACAGTGTATAATTTCAAAACTTCTACTTAACGGCAAACCTTGGGTTTCAAGTTCTTTTATAGCTGTGGTTAAAATTTTGAAATTTGATTGTAAATATGCTAAATCTCTGAAAATATTATTATTTTTATAACAATTTTGGGCATCTCTAATGGCACCACTCTCCCCATCAAATGCTAAGACAACCTAAAAGAAATGACATATATCTGCGTATTATCGAGGAACAATGTTTTTTTAACTTACCTCTTTTATACCATTAAAGTGTTCTGCATGAAACATTGCTGCCTCCAGCCAGGTTCCCCATCGTGTTAGGATAGGCTCGGGTGGCAGTGGCACATTCGGCAGTTTTTCTTTGTAGCATTGCACTCTTAAAGGAGCTTTTAAAAAAATTTGTTTTACAGATTTGATTAAACCATTAACATCTTCAAAGTGGTGTCGAATAACTTCACAAACCAAACTAAGCGCATGAGCCAAACAAGTGATATGGTAAAGGTTAGGATAAAAAACTTTTAGTGCTACACCACATTTTTTCATGTAAGCTGCAGCGTCGCTGTACATGATTCGAACTCTCTCGTGGTAAATTTGTTCGGGCCATAAAATTGCTTGAAAATGTCAATTAATAAACATAAAAACATTCGAAAGTATACTTACCCAGTGAGGAATTAATAAATCTGGATACTGTTGCATGATTGCACTGAGGCAAAACTTTACTGGCCAATAAACATGGGCCACTTGGTGATTCTCCGCTTAATTTTCCTACAATAATATTACAGATATATTTTCCACGGGCATCAGTTGTTTCGTCCACAACAATCCATATATCGTTAACACCAATATAATTTTGAATAGTTTGAATTTTCTGCAGACACATGTACATTAATATTACAGACTATCATATAGTTTATAAGCGAATAACAAACCTCTTTGTAAACGAGAGGTAAATAATTTTTTCGCAAGGTAGATTCTGACGGAATTTCTTTATTACAATAATCTGCAAAGAATTTCTTGAAAACAGGGTTTTCCACTTTGTTCCATGGTATATTGCAGGAAGTTAGCAAATTGCATAGATCATAAAAAAATGGATTTTGCCTCGTTTGTAAACGTTCTGTTAGTAGCGTTTGTTTAGGACCTGCCTCACCGGCCTGTATTTTGGTTAACTTTCTTTTATGGGCTTGCGTCTCTTCATGTTGTTTAATGTGGCATTTTTTTGCACAGTTTACCTAAAAATCAATGTTTTATTGTGAAAATTTATGTCAAGAACTGTTACTACTTAGGTACCATTTGGTTACAAACTTGGCAATATAAGATGTCTCCGTCCGTTGTAAAACATTCTTTACCACTAATCCATCCTTTTAACAAATGTCTGTGATTGGTTTTTTCTCTCGGCATGTTGGTCTAGAACGCTAACCAACAGTAACAACACGGCAAAAAGATAGACAAACCACCTGTGTCAACACCAACTAACAACTACCTGTGCAACTACGCAGTGCGCGTCACGCGGAGTGTCCACGCGCAAGTCTTAACGCGCAAACTTGAAGTCGATCAGAGTACACGGATCAGTGGGCCCGTCAGTACAGTAGTCCTAAACTTGTTCGGTAGAAATCAGTTGCAAATAGATGGATCGATATCGGAAAAACTGAAATTAGGCTTAAAATAGGCAATGTAGGAAATTGTAGGCACTATAAATTGTAAAATACGCAGAATAAACGAAATAGTGAAAAATAGGCGCGTAGGCGTTAAAAAAAAGTCCTTAATTTCAATTAAAATCATTAGCTGAACGTATAAAACCTAATTGCCTACGATTTTGCTTAATTTTAATTTTAGACAATTGCCTAAAGATCCGGGCTTTAATCATAACAAAAAAAATATCTGAAATATTTGAAGATTTGACAGCACTGCAACAAAAAAGAATCAAAAATGTATCAGAGCAAACTTACCTGCTTCAGATTCGATGAAAACTAACTGTTGCACAACAAAAAATAGACAACAACAAATTATTTACTACGTAGCGTACAAATTAAAAATGATATGTCCTCTCGCTTACACGACTACTTCGACACTACTAAATGCATGTGCTCGACAGGAAGCGGTATAGACATGACCTTGTAATGTTGGCGTCGCATGCGTTTCGTTTAATTTAAAAAAATGGCGGCAAGTGGCACTTTTTCCCCGTGGCACTTTTATCCCCGGTCTACCCTACTAATACACTGCATAAAATCATTTTAGTTGAATGTATTAAGTTATTTTGATTTCAATAAGTAGTTTAGTTTTTCACATTATAATTAATTCATTGTTACATTGTTTAATTTCATATTTCTTTATTATCAAAGTGGTAGATATAAACCAACAGGAATTTGAAAATGTATATCAATATTATAAGTAAGTTTTTTTTTTTGAAATAAATTCATGATAGATAATTGATGGTGTATGGCGTGTGCTAAAAATGCTACGTGCAACTGTTCATTTTTGGTAAAGCGTTTAACATCGTCAATATTTTGAATAAAATATTATTTTCTTTGCTAAAGTGGATTAATTTTGCAAATCATGGGAGAATTGTTAATGATGTAAAAGAACATTGAAAGTACTATGTGAAAATGTTTGCTAGCGATGTTTACTGTGCATTATTAACAATTTATTAGATAAAATTTAATAAAGATTTCAAGCATTTTGAATACGTAAAGGTATTAGCATTTTTGATGGACAAATAGCCAATTTGTGGTATGTACAACGTGCGAATATTTGCATATGGCAATTGGTGGGAGTCTTATCAGGATGTTTTCTACTTTGCGAGATTTTAGATCTCCAGAGGCATTACGTGCAAATGAATGTCTTTGTTGAAATAAAATTCAGCGTCGTAAGGGAAAATTTTATTTCTTTGAAATTATACGATATTAAAATTTTGATGATAACAAAAATAATATTTTTACTTAAATCCATGTAATAGATTAAAAGCAATGTGTTTTTCGCATATATATATATATCAAAGCTGAATTTCGTCGAGCATTATATATATATATATATATATAAATGAAAGAATTATATATATATGTATATTGATACCCAATAAGCTGTCACCTCCGTCATTTAAATCGCGCGACCTAACCTCCACATTACAGCACTAAAATATTTTTATGAAACTCTCAAATATATCATGAGGGGAACTTCTAAAATAGGTTTCTCAAAAGAGGGGTAAAATATATTTACTTTTATTGCATATATTTTTTTGTAGATACACAACATACGATATGACTTCAGCACCATACAGATATGCGCTCGTTGTACTGACCTCCAACAACGTTGTCAATTTGTGTAGAAGTCACTACTTGCAAACAACTGATAATTTATATATAGAAAATAAAAGAAAGCAAAGCGCTGTTCATATGACTTTTATTATATGTACATATATAGGGCGGAAAATAGCGCATAAGTTCGATAATCACACACTATTGAATTTGGATCAAAATTCAGCTATTTCTATATTTAATTTTACATATTTTGAAATACAGTTTTGTTTACAGAGCGTTTTGTCATATTAATAACTTAATGGATGATTCTTTAGAAGACAATTTAATTTTCTGATGTGATTTTGACAGGATTATTAACTGTTAAATGACTATATAAACATTTTGAATAATTATATTAGCTATTTTTTAAGAAAGAGATTGTAAATTTATATACGATATAGAAAATAATAAAACAAGACATGAAGCATTGTGTATATGAATTTTATTATATGTAGGTATACAGGAAGGGGATAATTAACGCAATAAATTCGATAATCAAAAGTTTCTATTTTCTAATTTAATTTTGAAATGCTTATCAACTTTTAAAGTGATAGTACACCATTTTTAATATACTACATTATATACTTTTTGCGAAAAAAATATAAAAAAATTCAGGTTGGTGTTTAACGAAAGTGCTGTATTTTAGAAATAATCATAGGCATTTTCCGATCACTTTTCGTAATTTTCATGAATTCGTGAATGCTTGGTCTAGGGGGATATACTCCTCTCTTAATGAAAGATCCAAAATGGCTTTTTATGTTATCGACCTCCTCATTCGACCAGCCTAAAATACAGAAAAATACTTTACACGCACAATCTAAAATATATTAGATCTAATATGTTACCTGTTCTTCTTTTGGGTTCGCGCATTCGGCTTTTCCTGCTCTTTTCTTTATTGTTATCCACTTGCTGGCGTGCAACAATACATCCGGCATCATTGTTCTCTTTAGGGTCCGTGTCTGAATAATTAGTTAAAATAGGGGGCTCATTATCATCTTCGATAATTCCACTCTCTTGCTTTTCTTTAAGTATTTAAATTCAAAATAAAAATTTTGCATATGTACATTTACTTCATTCTTGTGATTACTTACTATCGATTTCATTTTCTTCTGGAAATAATGAATTTGGATCTAAATTAATTTCTGTTAATGATTTTCCTTTAAATTCTATTGGTATTGTTCCATTTTCCATCATAAGTAGTAATTTTGAAACTTTGGCAGTTTGATATATGTCAATTGGTAGTCTATAGAAAATATTAAAAATTGGATACATTAACATAAATAATATAATCATAAAAGTGCTCACTCATAAAATTCCTCATGTGTTTTTTGGGTATGTCCCATAAAATTAGAAAACTGTTTAGATTCGTCTTTAGTCAAATTTAGGATTTGCATAACTGTAGCAATATGTTTTCTTAATTTGTTGCTGGAAATTGCCTCTCCATTTTCTAATTTAATTTTTTTTCGTCAAGGTCCTGATAGCAACGTCGCCTTGTCCCCATTTAATAGTGCTGTCTGGTGAAGCGAATATATAATCATTCTCTGCAGGTATATATTTTGCTCTCTGATCGAGAATCAAATTCATAAATTTTTGTAAAACTTCCGGTATCAAAATAACGACAGCTCGCGATCCTTTCCCGCTGTTCAAAATTCGTTTATACCTTTTGGTTAACATTTTTTCAGTTTCAGTTAACGCATTTTCAAAATCAGTGGCATTGCTTTTTTGATCACACATGTAATCATCGATTTTTAAAAATTGCACGTCTCCAATCCTTCTTCTGTTAAAAATGATTAAGAGTGCTAAAGTGCATTGAACTAATTGCTTATAGGTGTTCTTATCATCCTTGCCATCCAAGAATAGTTTCTCACATTCATCTGCGATTTTTAAAGCTTCTGCTCTGAATTTTTTAATGTCGCTCACCAATGGCAGTAATAAGGGTTTCTTCCATCTCTTCTCCTGTAAGTCCTTATGAGCTAGTGAAGCTAATTCAATATTCCATCGTGACTCTACTAAATTTTTAAATCTTTTAATATTTTGTAAAAGCTCTTGTCTCTCATCGTGAGATTTACATCTGAATCCCTGACTTTCTTTCAGGATTAAATGAGTTAACTCATCACATGCTAACTTTAGTGACGTTCCTAAATGCATTGCTAGGCTCGGGGATCTAAATGTTTTTTTAAATGGGTCATATCCTACGACTTCTTTTGCCGCTAAAACTACGTTGTCAAAGTTTTTGGGGAGGAATAGATTTTTAAAAGCAATAATTTCATTATTCGTTATTTTTCGATAACTAATTAGTAGTCGAGAAAGCTCTCTTATACGATTGCTGCAAGCATAAGCCATGCGTTCTCTCTTATGTTTTTTTAGGTAAGACTCTCCAAAATGTGCGATAAGAAGGTCTTTTTTTGCTTCGAATGAGATTTCGTCAGCCTTCATTAAATCGAAAACCTTAAAATTATAGATTATTGTTATTACTATTATGTTTTTATACTTTAACTAATACATCAGCATGTTTCCTTAATCTATTTCTAATTCAGAAAGTATATGTACGTGATTTTAAGATTGGAAAGTGATCTATGTCAGATCAGTTCAGAAAATTTTTTTAAGTAGTTAGAATATGTAATGTAATTATTATAACTTTTGAATTATTAAGTACAGTTATTTAAGGGTTAGGCTTCCACTATTGTCGTTATCACTTCTTGGCTTCTGGGTTCAAAATATGTCGTTTTTCCTGTTCTTAGTAAAAGCCCTGAATATATCGCTTAGGATAGTGGAAGAAACGGTGACAGTAGAAGAGATGATGACATTATTTCATTCCAGAAGCCAAGAAGTATTCATTACATACTTATGATATGTTTGTTCGTGCAATGATATACACAGTTTCATTGTGAGTCAAATTCTACTCTCATTATCTAAACAATAATACATTTATATTATGAGGCTTACCTGTTCTTTTACATTCAATTTAGCAATTACATGTGTTGCATCCAACGCACAAGCCGTGATTGTCTGAGATAAAGATGGATAATCTTTCCTTTGCCCAACTTTACTACTCGAGTTTTTGGCAAAACAGGATTTTGCATGTCGCCTCAAATAATGTTTAATATATAGTCCTTTACAATATACACAGGGATAATAAACTGTATTTGAATCATAATGTTTGAGCATTCTTCTATTTGGTCGTACTGTTCCTTTGAGGTAGAGATCAAAGTTCGTATCATTTCTTAACACAGCAAATGCTTGGCGTCTTTCTTTGCTTTTTTTTGGATATTGAAGTATATCTTCAATTTCTTTTTCGTTGGCATGGTGTCTTTCCAGGTGCCTTGAAAAATTTTTAGTTGCTAAGTCTTCTAAACAATATTTACAACGAACTAGTTTATTTTTTTTAAGCTTGTATTCCTGCAAATCAAAATTTATGTTTAATTAACACTAGGGAAAATAAAGTAAATAATTTACTCACTGCTATTTTATCAGATAATGGCGACTCAAATTGTTTACCAACTTTAGACTTCAAATTCGGTAGTGAAGTTTTAAAAGTGTTTGATATTACAGATAAGTTAAAACTCGTTGAACTAGAAAAATCTTCATCGTCTACATAATTAGCAATGTTGAAGTCTAAATCTTTGTTTTTGTCGTCTGACTATATCAGATTCTTGATAATCTCCAATATTTTTAGAAGAGGATGTGATTATATTCTGGTTTGCCGTTTTTTGGCCATCTTCACTAATTTGATAGTTTGATTCAATAGCACTGTTGTCAATATCACGAATGATAATAGGCAATTGAACCTAAAAAGTGTACTTATTATAAAACACATTCTTTATGTTTTCCAAAAAACGCATAAAATTTATAGCTTGTCTTTGTTACGTTTTACCGAGCTTATGACGTCATCAATACATGCAATAAATTCAAATATAAATAATGTAATGAACATTTATTGTAAGTAAAGTAATTCCGTATTATATAAATTACTCTTTTTTTTCAGAAAATTTTCAGAATGTGTCATTTGAAATTGGCTACAATAGAACTAATTTGAAATGACTCAATAGTGTATTTTTACACGTGTTAACAGATCTGACAGGAAATCCGTCATGAATTTCAGGCGTTTGTTTTGGTACACAATATTTGACAATTCTTACTTCAATCTCGTTTGATGGTGCATGAATAGAATTTTGGGATTCAGATACATGTGTATATATGCTGCCATGACAGTCTTCGTTCCAAAGAGAAGACAAAGGTTTATATATTTTTTCGCTTTGAACTTCCTGGATAGGATCTGGGACTTCCAGAAAATTATGATTAATAAGCCACTCCTACAACATATGTAATAATGTAGTACTTAGAACCACGATTGCTGAAAGGCCTTATCCAAATAAGAATAAACCAAGTTGCACTCGTGAGCGGAAAGAAGTAGTATTATGTAAGCGTGTTGTTACTACTAGGTATTATTGCCTACATTGAAATTAATAACACTTACATATGTTCTTCTCTTGTGACTCCTTTCTTCCTCTTCTGCTGGTTCTATTACTGCTTCCTCCTGAGAACTGCTATGACACTTTTGTTCATTTTCATGCAAAGAATTCTCATTTTCCATATCTAAAAATATGAAAGTTATCTCTTTCTCATATATACAGGGTGAGTCATCTAAGCGGGTAAGGCCGATTATGCCTTTATGAGTAAAGATATTTCAAAGCGGTTTTTTCATGTGATAGCTGTTCATTAGGAGCACATTTTAAAAATATTTTGTATTATACAGGGTATTCCATTACTTGGTGGCTAACCATAGCATTTTTGAATTCCCCGTATAATTTTTAGTCAAAAAGTTAGAAGATAGTATAGGCCTAAAGTGTAAAGTTTTTGATTTATTCCCATTTTTCTGAAAAATTCAATGTTTGTATAAAATTATATTTCTCGAAAACGACGTATTAGATGGACAAAATTTTTTGCAGTATTGTTTACAATAAGAGGTCCAAATAGAAGCATGTTTTATTTTTTTACAGTTACTAACTGCATGTGCAGGAAACTGGATTAAAATTAGATGACACGTTTTTGTATAAAAGTCAATTTTTTTAAATGAAACACCCTGTATATCAGTTTATTTTTGAATTGTTTATTAAATTTCGTGTCAGAAACATGTAAGACGTTAATACAGTAAAAGTGACTATTACAGAGTTATTGTCGTTTTTTGATATGCTTTTGTTAGTTTTTGCAAAAAAGCCAATTTTTTCAAACCGAACACCCTGTATATTATTTCATTTTTGAATTTCTTATTAAATTTCACATCAAAAACATGTAAGACATTAATACTTTAAAAGTGCCTATTACTGAGCTATTGTCTCTTTTTAATATAATTTTGTCAGTTTTGAGGTTTTAATTAATATAGTATAGTACTGACAAAATTGTATCAAAAAGAGACAATAGCTCAGTAATAGTCACTTTTAAAGTATTAACATCTTACATGTTTCTGAACACGAAATGTAATAAACAATTCAAAAATGAACTGATATACAGAGTGTTCCATTTAAAAGAAATGACTTTTATACAAAAACGTGTCGTCTAATTTTAATCCAGTTTCCTGCACATGCAGTTAGTAACTGTAAAAAATAAAACATGCTTCTATTAGGACCTCTTATTGTAAACAATATTGCAAAAAATTTTGTCCATCTAATATGTCGTTTTCGAGAAATATAATTTTATACAAACATTGAATTTTTCAGAAAAATGGGAATAAGTCAAAAACTTTACACTTTAGGGCTCTACTATCTTATAACTTTTTGACTAAAAATTATACGGGAAATGCAAAGATGCAATAATATATAGGGTGTTCCATTTAAAAAACTATAACTATTGTTAACCACCAAGTTATGGAACACTCTGTATAATACAAAATATTTTTAAAATGTGCCTCTAATGAACAGCTACCACAAGACCGCTTCGAAATATCTTTACTCGTAAAGGCACAATCGGCCTTACCCGCGTAGTTGACTCACCCTGTATATACAGTGCGGAAATAAAGTAACGGATACAGACATTAATTTCGTTAATATTAATTTTTTAAAAAAAACCTCGAAGGGGTATAGCGATTTTAACTAAGGGAAATATTTTCATTGCATTTTCAGTTACTAACGTCATTTGTTTTCCATGTTATGACGTCACCGACTATTCTTTGAAATAACAACCCATAATTTTTTTAATTGATTTCAATAGTACTTTCAATTCCCTATCCAACCATATAAAACTTTTAATGTGACATTTAAAAAAAAATTGAGAAACAGAGTCTTAAAGTTCAAATATTAAAAATACATTATATTGGCAAAATGAATTTAGTTACCGGTGCATAAAACAAAAAGAAATGAGTTACGGCTGGCAGAATAAAATAATTTGTCAGTGTCACAATAAAATAAGTGTTATTTCTCTTTTATAAATTAGAATAATTTAATTTTTGCTAACTATTTTATTAATGAATATGATAGATACTATTCAGCGAGAGACAGAATTGAATTGTTAATAATGATTGGTTATGGCGACAGAGGTAGAACACATGAAGAAGTGTGTCAAATTTTCAACTTTTTAGTGAAAAGTACCCGTATCAGCCCATAAGTCAATCAACAATTAGTAGAATAAATTTCGGGAACAATGGCATTGTAAAGAATCTTCAAAAAACTGGACGTCCAGCGACATTAAATGAAGATGCATAACTGGAAATTGAAAACAATCCAAATTCATCTTTGCATTGCTTTGGACCACACTGTAAGCCATACTTCAGTTTTGAAACTTTTGAAAGTTCGAACATGTCACCCTTATCAGCTGTAATTGATTCATGAATCGGCAAAATATGACTATGATCACAGACAAGAATTCTGTGAAGAAATGATGGAAATGTGTCTTCGCAATCCATTGCTTTCCCAGCGTATTTTATTTTCGAATGATTTTATTTAAATGGAACAGTTAATAGTCAGGATTGTAAATATTGTGCTAGGGAAAATCTCCATTGGATGCAGGAAATTCATACACAATTTCCTCAGATAGTTAACGTATGGTCACGAATTATTGGTGACAGAATTCTAGATCCATTGCTTTTTGCTAAAAATTTGACTGGAGAGAGATATTAGGAATGTGCTATTCAATACTATTAAAACATTTACCGTGTAATATTAGAATAGAAATAAATTGAAGAAAATAGTATACTTACATTTCCTTTTGGCCATTTCGACTATAGCTTGGCTTCTAGAAAACATGTTGCACTTAACACATATTTGCGTAAAGAGATATAATACAATCATTCACTGTGGTATATATACCCTGACTAAGCGTTGACCGTTAAAACCGTTGAAATTCTAAGAAATGTTGTACTTCCCCGGTTAAGATAAGATGCAAAGAAGCAAATTAATTTACAACTTGTAAACCCCGTTGCGTTAGGTCATTAAAGTTGAGTTTTACTTGGCTATACTGTTTCATCTAAATTCTAGAAGTTGCTAAATATAAATGTTTAAAAATGTCATATATCAATACTGAATGTTTTGAAAATTTTATTCTTTCACACTCTTCTCGCAATTAAATGTTAAGAATTTCTTGAGGGATATTTTTTTTCCAATTCTTTTCAATTACGAGATATATGTTTCACTTATTTTTATTTTAGATAATTGTGTAACTGAGTTTTATGGAAATTTCTCAATGTAAAATGTAGTTTATTATATTAATTTATAAAAAAAAAGAGGTGTGGCCACCACAAGACTTTCTTATACGTATGTGCGTTTAAAGTTATACAGAGGCTTTTCTATATTACGTTTTAAATACTGTTATCTTAAAATATAAACATGCGAGTAAAGGTGTTAGTTCAGGTCCGAATTTTGAGAATTTCTTTATACAAAAATTATTCAAAATCCTATTCTAATTACTTCTATTCTCTTAATAAATCTCTACAGAATGCATACTTTGCGAGCTATTTGCAAAAAATGCTACTCGATAAGAGTAAGTGTTACTTCCGGTCCGAATTATGAAATTTCTGTTATACAAAAATTATTCCAAATCCGGCTCTAAATGCATTTGTACTCTTGATAAATCTATCTAGAATAAATAATTTACGAGATATTTGCAAAAAATCGCTATTTCGTAAGAGTGAGTCTTACTTCCGCTCCGAATTTTGAAATCCTTCTTACCGAAAATTGTTGAAAATCAAGCTTTAAATACTCTTATAGTCATAATGTATTTATCTAGAATGCATGACTTGCGAAATATTCACGAAAAACCGATTTTCGACAAGAGTAAAAGGCCTACTTCCGGTAGGATTTTCGAAAAACATTTTTGCATAGAATTTTTCCTAAACTCATTTTAAGTACATTTGAATTCTTTATGAATTTGCTTAAACTTAGCAGTTGACGTAATATTGGTAAAATTCGATTTTTTCTTTGAAGTAAACTACTACTTCTGATCTAACGATTTTACTGAAAATCTAATCAGCTCTCAAGTGGGAGATTATACACTTAAATATAAAATTTGGAACTGATAGGTTTAGGCGTTTTACCGCTATGGTGGTCACATACATACATACAGAGAGTGAGAGAGCGCGAGAGGGAAAGAGACAAAACCTGAACATCTACAAAAACCTCGAGGTCGAACATTTTCATCATCACAATACTTCCTTATACTAAGTACACAGCTGAAAATTTTGTATCGAATTTCACAAAAATTGCTTGTTAATTACGATATACACAATACTTTGTGTATAACCTTGACCAACAGCTTCTTTAGTATGCACTTTTCCCACTTCTCTTTTCCCTTCTTTCATTTATAATCCGTAAGATTGAAAATTTAAATAAATTATTGTGTGATTTGCTTTCACTCAAAGCAATTGTGCTATATTTGATACCCCCTTGTGAGTATTTCAACACAACTAGTTTGTGCAGCGACACACATTTGTGAGAACGACTAAAATTTTCAACAGTGTAAAAGAAAGTAAGAATATAGATTATTATACATATATTAAGCGAATTCGAACTAAGAAAGAACATAAGGCTTTCTCTTTTACTTTCTTATAAGTACGCCGTATAAGGAAGTATTGTGATGACGAATATTTTCCACCTAGAGATGTTTGCAGATGTCCACGTTTTGAAGTCCCCTGATACCGAAAAAGTGGTTTTTGCAAACATCTCTCTCACTCTCTCCCCCCTCCTTCCGCCTCTCTCTCTCTCTCTCTCTCTCTCTCTGACAACAATAGCAGCTAAACGGCTACAGTTATCAATGCCACACGTCATATATATGAATATAATTTCCTTCTTGAGAACTGATTAGATTTTCAGCGAAATCGGTAGATCGGAAGTAGTAGTTTACTTCAGTTAAAAAGTAAAATTTCAATAACATCTTCGGACAGTAAGTCTAAACAAATCTCTAAAAAAATACAAAAATACACAAAAATCAATTTATTTTATTATTATTATTTCATTTATTATTATATATAATTGTTTAATTGTTAATTTTCAAATTCTGACCGAAAGTAACACTTTCATTCACAGGTTTATTAAGAAGATAAGACTTAATTTGAAAAAACTTTTATATAAAAAATTTGGAAGGCACATACATATTAGAAAGTAGTGTGATGCCCACACCTCATGTTTTTGCTTACCACCATATCTTACAAACGGATAAACCTATCAATTCCAAATTTTATATTTACGAGTATAATCTCACTCTTGAGATCTGTTCAGATTTTCAGTAAAATCGGTAGACCGGAAGTAGTAGTTTATTTCTGTGAAAAAATCGAATTTTACCAATATTATGTTTCTAAGTTTAAGCAAATTTATAAAGAATTCAAATGTACTTAAAAGTGAATTTAAAAAACAGTTTTCAAAAAACTTTTCCGAAAATCCTACCGGAAGTAGGTATTTGTCGAGAATCTGTTTTTCGCGAATATTTCGCATTTATTGCTTTCTAGGTAAATACATTATGAGTGTAAAAATATTTAAAGCTTGATTTTCAACAACTTTTTTATAAAAAAAAACATTCGGACCGGAATTAATACTTTTACTCTTATGGAGTAGTTTTTTTTGCAAATATCTTGCAAAATATGCATCCTATAGAGATTTATTAAGAGAATAGAAGTACTTATAATAGGACTTTAAATTCAAAGTATAAATAGTAAATTTTTAGTACTTTTCTCTGCCAGACAGACTGTTCCATTGTTTTTCTTAGATTTTTTTAAGTTCAGCGAATAGTATATAATTCTAAAAATGTGCGTTGATATGTAAGAAAGTTACTCGTTATTTCATAGGAATTTTTCATAAGTTGTAAAATCTTCGACGAAAAATCATTATATTTCAGAAAAAGTAAAAAATCGCATAATATATCTTGATGTTAATTTAATCAGCTCTTAAAGGTATGTAAGGAGAAGCATTGCATTCTTTTACGGAAAAAACATGTTTCTGTTGGTTCGTCTTTCCAGAACAGTCTGTATAAATGAAAATATTGTTGGATGCACAGTTCATGGTTATCTATAATTTTTATATGAAAAATATTTTGCTTCTACATTATTAGATATCGAAAATTAATTTTGTCATCACTTCGGTGAGTATAATAGATACATATTTTAAAATAATAATTAAAGAATTGTGAGTGATTCTATGCTGGTCTTACAAAAAGCTTATATACTACTCTTTCTTTTCGTTCACAGAAAGAGGAATCAAATAAGTCTATTCTTCTTAAGTTAAAACTTTCCAACATACTTTTAAACAAAAAGTATTCTTAAAAAAACTTGTAATCACCAGTAATCACAAATTTATGAAACGTCCACATTTGGATACAATTTGTAAATACAATAAATTAAGATCATTCGTAGAATTAAATTGCAAATACATCAGAATCCAAGGATTCTATTCCTTATTAATCAGAAGGAGTAAAAAATAATGTAACGAACGTCTTACGTACTAGTGTATACAATTACTGTAGTATTTTATTTATTTAATAATAAAACCGGTTCTAGGGGTGATAAGAGCGAAATTTTAAATTTCTTTATATAAGAAAATAAGCGCTGCTAATATTTCAACGTTAATTTAAATTTAAACGGGGAAAATGATTAGACCTTAAGGTGTTTTAATATTTATTTTTCATTACTGCAATAAATAATTTAAGGAAATAATGCATGTTAATTTTATCATTCTGATTTTTTTTAAAAATATAAGTATGTCTTTTGACGGGTCGGCGTCAGGTTAGGGCTAGATGGTACAAGTAAGTAGCTTGAAGAATTCTTCAAGCTAAAGCAACATGAGCAACATTTACAAGCACTCCGAAAGATGTCTTGTGTAACAATGGACAAGATGTCGCAAGCTACAACTTGCATGGTTCCAAGCAAAATCTACATTTTGACAAAGACAGCAGAAATCTACAGATTATATTAAAAAGAGTCAACGACACTATTTTCTATTTTTATATTGTATTGTAAGACTTTAAACAACAATGAAATTAAATTATAAAGAATATAAGACATGAGTTTTGCGAATTTGCAAATAAAGGAAATGAAATACATGTTTTTATATATTTTTAATATTATAACTGAATGCAATAAATTTAAAATAAATTCTCATGCAAAAATCTATTCGTATTGCGATTAAACTAATTAATGAATCGCTACTAATTTTATTTGCAATTAATTACACTGGTACACTGCTAATAATAATAATCATAAAGTAATATTTGCTTATAATAATCAAAAAGGTAAATAATATTATGATACAATGCTTACTTAAACAAATACAAAAAATATAATACTCTTACATGATCGCGCAGTGCATGTCTTTCAGATATTTCACAGAAGTCAAATCGAACAGTTTGTATCCAGAAGAAATATATAAACCGCGCTATGTCATCAATAACGACAGAATTACATTGTGATAGAATTAACTTCAATGTTGCCATTTATCAGAGGTGACAAGATGCGGCTCGTATCAATTTGTGTGCATATATCTGACGGAGGTGAAGTCGTGCGGGTGGTATCTAGCTTGAAAAGCGATGCTAGCGTCAGCGGCAAATGTCCGAACTAAAAGATTGTTTTGCGGGTATATATGGCTAAAATGACCTCCACAATAAATTTTGGCAGACGACTTCTACTGACATCTAAGGTCCATTGAAAGCAAAAGCAAGGCAAATCGTTATGACTTCCATTTTTGGAGGACAGAACGTTATATATGAAGTAACAACGTATTTCGTATATCTACTTTTGAGGTAACAACGATACACTCATCAATATATATATATATATGTATATAGAAAAACGTTTCGTTACTGCTTACCGCAGAATGATGGGTTTAGCTAATTAGTAAATAATACACAGTTTCATATGTATGTGACGTTTCGATCGTATTTCACGATCTTCATCAGACCTTTAATTAAAAGAAAAAAAAAAACCAGGATATACAATATCGTCCAACATTACGTCATTTATCGACTTACACTAACAAGTACTGCTTAAGAAAAAACGTCCAACAAAGAACACATTACAAAAATTACTCCACCACAGTTACACCCATAACATATTAAAATGTAGTATAAAATTTCTTGATATATTAAAATGCAGTATAAAATTTCTTTTAATTTAAAAATAACAACAATTTGCGTACATATTACTGCTCGCAGGTATGAAACCAAATGCGTATATTGACCGTCTGTCTCACACCGACACTTCTTCACACGTTGCAATACGTTTTTCTTGACATCTTTTTTCTCCTTTGTGTATATATTATTGTATACCTTAATTGAACAGTATTCTCATTTAACAATTTCCAAAATCTATAGTTTCATGTTGTGTTGTCTGATTACATTTTAGGAAAACAAACAAAAAAAAAAATTTTAAAAATTATGTATATATAATTAATGCGATTGTCATGGATCGGGTCATCTCAGTTTGGCCTCGATCTTATGTTTAATTCGAGGGACCAATGCGGAGTAAATGTTGCTGAAACTACCGCAATCACCCTTATTGTTTAAATTGGGTTGGATTGTCTTGATGGCAAGGGTTTCTAAAAATAGTCTCTTGATCAAGTTTGTTTCTTTGAATAACACTTTAGCGTTATTGAAAATTAAGTCGTGATTAGTGTGGCTCAAATGAGAAGCCAAAGCGCACCTCTCAGGATGTCTGTATATATATATATATTGAACTAGTCTCGTATATGATCCGAGACCATTCGGATACACATGGTTGGTGCGAGTTTCAACACTCAGTTTTTTGCTTTTAAGTTTGTTGTTGGGGACGAACCCTGGTGCATGTTGAAATGTTGGAGTTGCCATTGATTTGCTTATACAAAGGAGAGAGGCAACAATGCGCACAGAGTCCATCCCGCTTAAGCAAATTAGCAAACAGTTGTATCTTGGTCATGTGGTTTATTTGAAAAGTTAAGATTGAGGAAATTAGCATAAAAACCTAGCTATGTTAGTGAGAGCAAATTTACATACACGGAGACGCACTATACAGTCTTATACTTATATGACATGTATTGTTTTCAGTCTTTCATTATCATTACACGTTGAGTTTTGACAAAGCATCGTGTCTAGCACACACAACACATGCATTTGGAACATGCCAATGTGGCCGATATGAGAATGCCAATTGTGACTGGATCAAAACATAGTCATGGGTTGTACATACTAGGAGTGACACTCCAAGGCTCGTTGATTGTATATCTCGTGTTTTTGAAAGCACAAATAGAATTATTGACCTAGAAATATTCAATAGCATCATTTGGTGTAAAGCATGGACGTTCATTCTTTGAACGCCCATTATTAAGTCAAATACAATGTAACTCGGTGGGGAAACCAATTTTAATGTGAAAACATAAATTAACTACAGCCTTTTCTATATTTAGAACAGATTTGAATTAGGGCATGAATATCAATAGGGCTGTAATTTAAGTACAAACAGCATTTGAAGTATCCCTAAGAGACCTAGATCACATGTCATATTAAAGCTAGAGTTTCGTGACTAAATTTAATAATTGCCTGGTATATGAAGCTAAATACTCCAACTGCACATATCACAGCACAGTTAGGATTAGGAATTGTCATGAATTGCGCCCTTACTAATGCATAATTATCGAAAGCATCATTTCTAATTTAGACCAAGTAGCCATCATGAATAAACGTCAAACATCAATTTGTAAAATTTAGTAAAACACCATAAATATAAACATGTTGGGCCAATTACTGACACGAAGGACATGCATAGTTGGGTGCCCTACCCCCCTATAGCATTCTGGCGCACCAACGTTTTGGGGCCATTCGAATAACCTACAGAGTACACTTACAGCATTTTTTTCAGCTCATCTTCGAGGATTTAAAGAAGTGGAGGACATTATTTTTAAAATAAGATAATTGTAAAATAAAAATATAAAAAGAAAAATGTGTATTTGATTTATGTATTTGTGTATGTGCTCTTCCACGGATTGATGGTCGATGTTAAATAAATAAACACTGGGTATATTTGAAATCATTTATTCACTGTCATAAAAATTAAAAACACAGGTCTGGTATTTTATTACAAACATTTTTACAACATATTATACAGGGGTCGTATCCAAACAACGCATCGCTTTTGTTTTATTATTATTGTGTGTATCTATAAAAATATTAAAAAAAAAAAACCTGCAAGATGAATACAAGATCCAGAAACGCGCATATTTAGCAAACATAACAATATCAACATGGCAGTGGATTTAACAATTGAGCAATTCCAAGAGATAATGAAAATGTTGGGAAATCTAGGGAACAAAATAGATGAATCTAGACAAGAATATAAAAAGGATATACAGGAACTGAGAGAAAGTTTCAGGATAAATAGAAAACGAGATAAGGAAGAAGTACTAAACAGTAATGACAGAAGCGAGAATAAAGCTGATGAAGAACCAGTATCTACAAAAACAGTAGGGAAACCAGAGCACGAGGACAAAATAGAGGAACAGGAGTTACCTGCCGAACCAAAAAGAATACAAACTGCACCAATAGAAACAGTACTTGCAGCATCAACAAAAGAAAAAGAAAAGGAAATAATAACAGCAGCGACACAATTATGCGAAAAGGACAAACACAACCTGGCTGAAGAAACAATAGTAGACATACAAACGGGGGAAAACAACGAACAAGATTCGACCAAAGAAAAGACATTAGAAAATTTTGAGAAAGAAGTACAAGTATTCGCAGAAGTCAAGGAAACTGCCGCAGTGATATATACACAAACAAAAACAAAATATATGGACTCTAGCAGGAGGATCTTGAGAACGCACTTTGACGCGCTTCTAACTGAAGAGGAAGAGGAGAGATATTTTTGGTTCTACATCTCAAGGAAAACAACAGCTATGTTTACAGGTACAGGAAAATACACAAGTTCGTGGAAACGACAAATACTTATCACACAAATGGGTAAAATTAGCAAGACACAAAAAGAGGTTATCACATTTAGGGGCATAGACAACAACACATGGACAGACATGCGAAATAAGTCAATTCACACACACATAGAAAATTCAAACACACATACACACAATTTACCAAACTTAAACGTACACACTCACACCTTAATAACACTAATCTATTACACATGCGAAATGCACAAAAATTTTAAAATACTAAAAGGAACTCAAATAGCTGCAATTTTGTATAAAGAGAATCAGGTAACACTTCGCCACTTCGCGAATATACATACACACTCTTACGATCAAACATACAGGGAATTCAGTACACAAACAACATACATCGATGACATCCTTCGGGACTTAGAAAACATCATCGACTTTCGCCTCAAGATTTTAGGCACATAGACACACATATAAATATATCGGAGCAAGGCGAAGGGATTTACAGGCGACCTTCGATGGGACTAAGGCGACCCCACTCCTACCTGAGCAACCCCAAAATCAATAGCCTAAATATAACGGAGCAAGGCGAAGGGATTTACAGGCGACCTTCGATGGGATAGCGACCCCACTCCTACCTGAGCAACCCCAAGAGTCAAAAGCCTAAATATAACGGAGCAAGGCGAAGGGATTTACAGGCGACCTTCGATGGGAATAAGGCGACCCCACTCCTACCTGAGCATTACCCAGAAACATTAGCCTAAATATATCGGAGCAAGGCGAAGGGATATACAGGCGACCTTCGATGGGATAGCGACCCCACTCCTACCTGAGCAACACCAAGAATCAAAGCCTAATATATCGGAGCAAGGCGAAGGGATATACAGGCGACCTTCGATGGGACTAAGGCGACCCCACTCCTACCTGAGCAATATCAAGAAACAATAGCCTTAACATAACCCCAAGAATTATTCGGACGAGCCCAACCCGACGAGAACTGAACCTGATTCAGAAATATTCAGACGAGCCCAATCTGAACACCCGCACATAGATAACAAAAACCCCGAGAATTCCTTAAATAATGACAAGATTCCCGACAAAACCCCTACAAGAGTAGAAACTATTGGAAAAGCACAAAGAAAAAAAAAAGAGAACACACCCGGAATTTAGGATACAATTAGGATAAGCATGTTAAATATAGAAGTTAAGAAGAATATAAGGATTTCGTGTTCCTAGAATTTTAAGAAAACTAGAATTAAGTTAAGTTATTTTTCCCTATTCCTACTGTAAGAATTTAGCAGCATATAATGTGGTAATATAAGTTGGAACATTACATCAACACATCATACAGAAGAAAACGAAACACACAATAAGATGATTGCAAACATGAAAAAAAAAACACTAGGAACCACAAACACTTACAAGAAAAACGAAGAACACAGCGTACGGATAAAGAAAAAAAATATAAATATTCGAAGTTAGGAAAATCGAACAACCGCCTTTATGAAAATACACAAATACACATTACAAATAGTAATACACAGGAAATAATGTGCCTACACAACATAAGAAATGGAAAAAGTAATTATCGAAGGAACTAGAAAAATGATGATAGAAGAATGGGCCTAAAAATTTAAAATATACCACGTAGCGAATAAAACGCTTATAGAAGAAATTAAATCCATGAAGAAATCCATGAAAAGATATGGTATTGTGGAAAGATAAATAAATATGGTATAAAGTTGCCTCATAAGTAAAGCCATGAGAAGATATGGAATTATGGGAAGAAATAGAAAAATGATTAAAATTGATGTATAACCGAAAAAGGGTACATTAGCACGAAAAAGTGCAAGATAAAATAAAGTATGTTCCGCAAATAGGAAAGAAATAGTTGACAAAATGTCAAAAACAATTATAATAAGAAATAATAGGTGAAGTAATAAATACAATTTATGTGTATACATACACAAGGTATATTGAGAATAGGCCACCGGCATTCTAGTAAAATACAAATTCGATACATTACAGGAAAAACGCAGAATAAAAACTAAAGAAGAAATTTGGTACATAAGAAAAATTTTCTGAAGGCAACTATTAAATATCAAATACACACACAGGGAAGAAAGAAAAACATACGCACACCAAACAGATATCAACTAGTGTTCACCGTCCAACAGATACATAAAAATAAATAAAGAAACAGTTACACAAGAAATAAATATCATCTTAGCACCAATATCCATATACAGGGATAAGCCATAAATATAATTTGGAATAAATTTTCACACACAACAACAACTTATATTATTACAAACATATGACATACACACTGTACTGAAAACTTAAATATTAGGACATTAGCTATAAGTACACATAAATATAATAGTTCTTTAAAAATCAAAAAAAAAAATATATAATTATATAAAATATTATCTTTACATAGAATAGATACAGTAATTATTTCAAAGTAGTACCATACATAAGTATTTTCAAGTCGTTATAACGAACGCACATTTTCATAAATAAAAATCTACCTTCGTTAAGGGGCAAATTGAACTAGTCTCGTATATGATCCGAGACCATTCGGATACACATGGTTGGTGCGAGTTTCAACACTCAGTTTTTTGCTTTTAAGTTTGTTGTTGGGGACGAACCCTGGTGCATGTTGAAATGTTGGAGTTGCCATTGATTTGCTTATACAAAGGAGAGAGGCAACAATGCGCACAGAGTCCATCCCGCTTAAGCAAATTAGCAAACAGTTGTATCTTGGTCATGTGGTTTATTTGAAAAGTTAAGATTGAGGAAATTAGCATAAAAACCTAGCTATGTTAGTGAGAGCAAATTTACATACACGGAGACGCACTATACAGTCTTATAATAATACTTATATGACATGTATTGTTTTCAGTCTTTCATTATCATTACACGTTGAGTTTTGACAAAGCATCGTGTCTAGCACACACAACACATGCATTTGGAACATGCCAATGTGGCCGATATGAGAATGTCAATTGTGACTGGATCAAAACATAGTCATGGGTTGTACATACTAGGAGTGACACTCCAATGCTCGTTGATTGTATATCTCGTGTTTTTGAAAGCACAAATAGAATTATTGACCTAGAAATATTCAATAGCATCATTTGGTGTAAAGCATGGACGTTCATTCTTTGAACGCCCATTATTAAGTCAAATACAATGTAACTCGGTGGAGAAACCAATTTTAATGTGAAAACATAAATTAACTACAGCCTTTTCTATATTTAGAACAGATTTGAATTAGGGCATGAATATCAATAGGACTGTAATTTAAGTACAAACAGCATTTGAAGTATCCCTAAGAGACCTAGATCACATGTCATATTAAAGCTAGAGTTTCGTGACTAAATTTAATAATTGCCTGGTATATGAAGCTAAATACTCCAACTGCACATATCACAGCACAGTTAGGATTAGGAATTGTCAGGAATTGCGCCCTTACTAATGCATAATTATCGAAAGCATCATTTCTAATTTAGACCAAGTAGCCATCATGAATAAACGTCAAACATCAATTTGTAAAATTTAGTAAAACACCATAAATATAAACATGTTGGGCCAATTACTGACACGAAGGACATGCATAGTTGGGTGCTCTACCCCCCTATAGCAATATATATATATATATATACAACTGAACTCCATCAAATATATATATATATATATATATATATTGTTTGTGGTTGGAATAATAAAAGGACATTTTTTTTAACAGCCACATGTTGCAAAAGAATTTCTTTACTGTTGTTGTTGTTATTGAATATTGAGATCAATACAAATGTTTTATGAGTTTTAAAATATTTTTTTTATTATTAACCTTATCTTATTTAACGTGTTTACGGTTGCTCTACAGCGGATTATACCCAATATTTTTCTTTTTCTGATATTTTATGTATCCGCGATAATTTCTTATCTTTCATATATATATATATATATATATATATATGTATTGAAAAATTGAAAATCTTCTCTTCAGAAAATAGATCTTGATTATCAATGATCGCCCTACATTGTTCAATGAGATCTAAGCATGGAAATTAGGGATGGTGAAAGTTCATGTTCCCGTGTGTGACTTTACATAGGTACCTCTTATTTCAAGATATTTCTATGCGTTGAAAATATCTAAAACATTTCTTCTGTTCAGTTCAGCATATGAAGGACCATCACTGATCATCCATCTATATATAAATGTGAATGATGCTGCAGTACACTTCTCCTATACAAAATATAAGCTTAAAGTAGTAAATTAGATAAAAAGTGGAAACCACTACAGATAACGGAACAACGTCGCAGTCCTCTGCAAAAGGTCTGACCATGGCAACGGATGTGCCAAAGCAGGACGATGTACCAATCCTAGTGACCTACACCAAACCTCCATATGCCAAGCACATGGAATATATGGAAACCACTACAGTTGTCTATGGATAACAAGACAACGTCGCAGTCCTCCGCAGATGGACTCATTATGGCAACGAATGTGCCAAACCTGAACGCTGTCCCAATCCTGGTGAGCTACACCAACGATCCAGATGTGCCAAACCAGGAAGATGTACCAATCTTAGTGACCTACGCCAACCCTCCAGATGCCAAGCACGTGGAAACCACTATAGATTATAAGACAACGTCAGAGTCCTCCGTTGTCTTGTTATCCATAGACAACTGTAGTGGTTTCCATATATTCCATGTGCTTGGCATATGGAGGTTTGGTGTAGGTCACTAAGATTGTTACGTCGTCCTGGTTTGGCACATCCGTTGCCATGGTCAGACGTTCTGCAAAGGACTGCGACGTTGTTCCATTATCTGTAGTGGTTTCCATATATTCCATGTGCTCGGCATCTGGATCGTTGGTGTAGGTCACCAGGATTGGGACATCGTTCAGGTTTGGCACATCCGTTGCCATAATGAGTCCATCTGCGGAGGACTGCGACGTTGTCTTGTTATCCATTAATATACATTTGTATAATTGGTAAAGAATTGTAATATATTTCATTATATATATAGCGACAGCCAAAACATGTAAAATGTACTAAAATTAAAAAACTAACACAAACTTAAGATGACTGGAAGAATACAGTTACTATCTTATTATCCCTGCATATATGTTTTATATTTGTCATTGTTTTCTAATTGACAACCAGTTGTTATATTGTTATTATTTTTATTTCATTGTATGCCACTACTACCAAGAAGATTTTCAATTTTTCAATACATTTGTATATTTGGCAAAGAATTGGAATATATTATATATATATATGCCAGAGCCCACTTTTCGCTACCGTTTATATATCGTGTACTACTTATGGCGACCAAACGTACTTTTCGCTACCGGTAGGCAAAAGTTGGTCCCTCGCAGTGTCATACCGTAGCAGCAGTTTGGGTACCACCACCGTTCGGAGACGCTCGGGTATACCGGCGCGAAATTTATATGGTGCGACATATTGCCGTGAACTCGCAAAATTTGTAGAATAAGAATAGCTTTAGAGATTAATTTAAGAATTAGTTTAAGCTTTGAAATAAAAAAAATAAAAATAACAAAAATCCTATTTAAATATTATTGAGTAAAACTATGCAACAAGAACTACATGAAGGTACACAAAGTTGCATACTCATAGTCAATTTATAAAGGTGATTTTAAAAAAAACTATTATTATACAAATAAATAGTAAAAATGTAGAATAAAAATTTATTAAATAAATATGAAATAAAAGACAAAATAAATATAAGTAATATATTTCTTTTGTAGAAAAGATACACAAAATGTATGGTTTACACATCATAAAAAGGAACCTAATTTTATACAATGCGTAAACATTGCTTTAAACATTCTAAATAATGGACCGCTGTTTAAGTCAAAAAGGGAAATGAAGGCAAATAATAGAGAAAGAGTTATGTTAATGGATGGAACAATTAAGAGAATGAGTCATGTGAAAGCAATAGAATTGTATGAAAAAAATGAAATACGATATGCAAGAAATATAAATGAGTAAATTATTGTGATTTATATGCATAAAGCAGTAAAAATCTTATGAGAGTTTAAGAATTAAATTGTATTAAAAGATAAAATTTACCTTAGCTTATAAATAGACTAAGAAAGGATATAAAAAATATATAAAACGTAGAAACGATCAGCAACAACATTTTTGTATTTAAGGGTAGCTGACATAAATAAATAAAAAGTATATGTGTTTATGATTTGTTACAACACAATGCTTCAGGGACTGGAAACAGACGTGTACGGTTTAATGACCTACAAAAGACAACAAAATATATAAAACTTGTGTAAAGTCTATTGCAGATTGACATATCACCAATAGAAAGATCTTGGATAGAGGATAGAGAGGCAGTGGAGAAACAGACGTGTCCTACAGGTACAGGCAGTGCGGGAAGAAAAATAATGGTTATCTCCAACATGTTTCCCATTTTGCCAAGTCGCAATCCGGCTAAAAGAAAAGTGAAATTGACATTAATAAATGGAAAGAAAAAATATGTATCGAACAATGAACAAGGCAATAGGTTCATTGACGAATACAAAGAAGGATGGTATTAGCGACAAGAATAAACCTACCGTTGGAAATGCTGTGCGAGGCAGAGGGGCCCTTTGAATTGGAAAGTTATGTTGACGTTTGGTAAATTGTGAACTGTCAGAACAATATGTGTATGTGTGCGTGTATCAAGACGGCAACATGCGGGCAGCGATTTCACGGGAAAGTGTATTCCAGTACCAACCTAAATATGGACTAGAGGGCGCAATGGTCAACATAGTTTTTTTTTTGCCGCTATAAATACGAAAACAAGATTCGACAAGAGGACTTCTGATGACAATTCCGAGAAGGAGACTTCTCATAACACTTCCGAAAGGAAGATCTCTTAAAGAATAAGACGTTTTAGATTGTTACATGGTAGTTTTCATTATTTCTTCATCACGT
Source organism: Amphimallon solstitiale (assembly GCA_963170755.1). Lineage (NCBI taxonomy): Eukaryota > Metazoa > Arthropoda > Insecta > Coleoptera > Scarabaeidae > Amphimallon > Amphimallon solstitiale. The sequence continues at coordinate 53,260,449 of OY720677.1, forward strand.
ATAGTCATAGTAGTTTATTTTATTTAATACATTTGAATTCACTTGAAGCGTTCATAATGGACATTCAAAATAAATATTTTAATAGCAAGTAAGTTTATTTTTTTTGAAAAGGAAGTTATACAAATTGTTGGACAGACATTGGTTTTTACGTGCAAATGATTAATCAATGTATTGTTGGACAATATAGATAAGTAAATAATTTATCCTGTAAGGTTTGTTTTAAATTCATATAGTTGGAATTACAACCAAATAGGATTAATGGTGTTGGTCAGTTGGAGAGATGCTACGTGCAAATGAGCATTTTCTTCATCGTATTGTCTAGGCATCATTAATCTCTTTCAAGTTAAGCAAATAATTAATTAAAATTTCACAAGGCAAAGATTAAGAGCTAGATACAACACGTGCAAATGGTTGTCTAAAGCAATTAATTGAAGCCAATACATAAATATAATTACATCGATAAGTATATCCATAAATGTACAATAAAAGTTTACATTTGTTTATTTACAGGATAAATATTTACTTTGTTTGGTAGAATAAATAAATAAATAAAAGATTTACATACATTACAACCGGCATTAGGTATAAATGATATGAGCATTTTTCAATTATGTATCTTGTTTAGAGCATAAAGGTGTGTATATAAAAATTATTTTTGAATCTATAAATTACAAAATAAAAGATATATGATTATGTTGTATAGACATACAGTTTTTCTTTGAACAAAACTATTACCTCTTCCCTATTATGAGCAAGAGAAAAATCATCAGCAAAGGAGAAGGAACCACATACATTGCCAGGACCCACAATAGTCATACAATCCATGCTCCAACAATATAAGATAAAAAATACGAAACCAAGTATAAGTTCTTGGTGTATAAAGAATAATTTTAAGAGTACAGCATGTACAAAAGACTATACCCTACGTGTGGTAATACACACAAATATATGTTGTCACAGCATATAAATTATATGGCGATGCCCAACGTATGGCAATAACATTATTTAAAATAAATATTTATATGCCACAGCAATATGAAATACAGATGTCGCTCCTATGATGAGAAAGCAATATTTAAAATAATAGGATCAATATAAAGACATTAAATCAACCCTCATATGAAAATGAATATTAAAAGGGATTTATAATAAGAAATAAATAGGTAAGTATAAGGTATGTATTGAAGTAGGAAGAGTAATAAAACCTAGCAAACGCTAGTTAATACGTACATTCAAAAAGAATAGGTAAAGTATAATTACCAATATGATAATTAAGTAAAAACAAAACATACATATACAAATGTAACATGTATTAGAAATGTTAAGATATTTGTGGGTTATAAATGGTATATAATTACTGTAGTACACAATTAAAATATACCACTCCATTAGGTAACGGTAATTAACAAATTGACATCACATGTAAATTTTTTAAAAATTTTCATATATAGAATGTTAATTGTACAATATTGCTATTTTTCAAGAATTGCTTGTGAATAATAATTCAAGCACAGGAGTATTACGTCTTTTGCATTGTTCTTCTTAATTTGTAGGGTTACGTTTGCGTTAGACTACTATATTTAATATAATAATATAAACACCATCCAACTTATGTCCGGTTTCTAGAACACCAGATAAATACTTACCGACCAGATGTCTTTTGTTCAGTTATCGGTTCACGTCTCAAACTTGACGAGTTACCGGGCAGATAGTGGAAGTGGGCTTAATTGACAACCAAATTGATAATTAGTACATGTGTTATTGCTTGTAGCAAATGTTGTTGAGTATTTCTATTATTTAGTCAGTATTTTTATTATTTATTCTGTTCAGTTTTTTTGTTATTGTAGTTATAGTTGGCAAGCGAACCTTTAAAATATAAAAAATACTATACATTCGTGTAAAATATGGATATGAAATAAAAAAACTCAGCGCATATTAAAATAAGTTATTTATTTGTAATTGCGAAAATCAATAACAATAAAAAACAAAACATAAAAGTAAAGTGGCAACGAAACATGTATGATTTTTAAAATAGGCAACATATATCTGATAAACAAGTAACATGTATAACTTATAAATGAGGCAAAGTGTATATATATATATTTATATAAAAACGAAAGTAAAATAATGTCCAATAAATAAAACGGACCAAAAAAAACAATACATTTTGGAAAACCATAAACACAAGTAAATGCAATGTACTTTTCAATTTATCGAGTATTAATGTTCGAGGTCTAAAAACCAGTAATGAGTAAATAAATTATGAAATACAAGGAAAAAGTGGATTATTGATTTAATCTTCTTATTGTAACAGTAGGGAATACATGGTTTTGCGTAAAAGCAGGAATAGGGATTTATTGCTACTGCGATGAAACTGAAAAGTTCAATAACATGAATATAAAGATATAAAATTGAACAAATGTACAGGGGTGTCATTAGTAGCCGCTTCTTCGATGGCTCTTTCGCCTTTTAAGAGAAAATACAATTAATTAGTGGAAGATTCAAGGCTGCACGGGGTGCTTATCAAAAACTACTATCAGCTCTGACGCACATCCGAATCACCTAAAAAACATGGAACGTAATAGAATTAATGACAACCTATATATTACTGGATTTTGTAGAACTGTTTTAAATTGCCTATACAACTGTATTTCTTTTTCAAAAAATGAGGTGTGGCCACCACACGACTTTCTTATACATATCAGCGTTTCAAACTATACAATTTAAAGAATTTTTTATACCAAACTTATTCAAAATCCTATTCTAGGTAGTTTCATTCGCTTAATAAATCGCTATAGAATGCATACTTTGCAAGATATTATCAAAAAATGAGGTGTGGCCACCACACGACTTTCTTATACGTATGAAAGTGTTACTTCCGGTCCGAATTTTAAAATTTCATTTATACAAAAAATATTCCAAACCAACTCTAAATACTTTTGTACTCTTCATAAATATACATAGAATGCATAACTTACGACATATTTGCAAAAAATCGCTATTCGATAAGAGTAAAAGTGGTACTTCCGGTCTGAATTTAGAAATTTTTTTTATATAAAAGATATTGAAAATTATGTTTTAAATACTTTTATACTCGTAACGTACTTGTTTTAAAAGCATGACTTGCGAGATATTCGCAAAAAACTGATTTTCGATAAGAGTAAAAGATCTACTTCCGGTTGGAATTTTAAAAAACTTTTTTAAGACAATTTGTTTCAAACTTAATTCTAAGTACATATGAATTCTTTATAAATTTGTTTAAACTTAGTAATTGACGAAATATTTGCAAATTTCGATTTTTTCACTGAAGTAAACTACTACTTCCGGTCTGCCGATTTTGCTCAAAATCTAATCAGTTCTCAAGAGGCAGATTATACACGTAAATACAAAATTTGGAATTGATATCTACAGCGGTTTGACCGCTATCGTGGTCACACACACAGACACACAGACATTTTTTAAAAACCACTTTTTTGGTATCAGGGGACCTCAAAACGTGGACATCTGCAAAAATCTCGAGGTCGAAAATTTTCATCATCACAATACTTCCTTATACTACGGATAAGAAAGTAAATGGAGCCAATAGTTTAAGAATTATCAGTTTTTAAGAAATTTTTTACCAAAACAAGTGTTGCAGAGAAAAATTATAATCGCATTGTTTTGAAAGTAAGAAACATTAATTTTGATAGTGCCAGTAGCCAATAATATTCAGGTACAAGTTCCACCCGACAATACCTTAGAAAAAATTTATTTTTATCAAAGCGTACCGCCCGAAATTTTCACATAGACTATTTAAAACAGTACAATAAAATAAAAGAAATATATGGGCTCATTTAAAAAAATTAAGAAACTTAAGTTCTATGCAAATTCGGTGAAACCAGAAGTGCGCCAGAGCCTAAATTATTTTTAGAATATCCGCCCCAAGCAACCATGATTCTTTCACTAATTGACTTTTCACGGCTACTAATGACTCACCTTGTATAATAATATAAATAAGCAAACATAAAATTATAATAAGTAGATAAATAAGTGCCCAGCATAACAATATACAAATACAGTCACTTAATCGATATATATCTAAATAAAGGCTCATCCATTTTAATTCATACTAAAATTTACCATAAACAAAAGTGCACAATGCACAGTAAGCATATAGTGTTAACTACAAAGGCCTCTAAGTGACAACAAAGCTTTAAATAACTACAAACCTTAGAAACTGTTAAGAGTCTACAAGTGCTATGGTAGTTAACGTATAGATTAACAAATAAAGATTACTTATCTAGTTACAATGAGGTTACTATGTACTAGCCTAAGGCCTATAAATGGCAAAACAAAGTGGACAAAGCGTATAAAAGGTTTTTACTCTCAAGATTCTGCAAGTGGCACTGCATTTAACAAATAGATTAGTGTATAAAGATGATTTGTCCAGTTACTCAAACATCCCTTTTTAATTCACACTAAAATATACCATAAACTAAAGTGCACACTGCACAGTATGCAAATACTGTTAACTACAAAGGCCTCGAAGTGACAACAAAGCTTTAAATAACTACAATGCTTAAAAAATGTTTTAACTGCGTTACTTTGTTCTAATCCAACCGCTACAGATGGTGAAAAAATTTATTATTTATTTATTATATATATATATATATATATATATATATATATATATATATAAAACAAGAAAAAGAGAATATTATATCTTGTTTTATTTTATGTATCCGCGATAATTTCTTTATTGATTATATATATATATATATCTATATATAAAATGAGTCGAAATATAAGTAAGTTTAAACAATAACATTTCAAGGTACTTCCAGGATCGTATTCTCAAATCTTTTAATCCTATTAATTTCATTGTTAACGAAGGCCTTAATATGTGTCGGCGAGCGCGAAGACAGTTCCGAGTACTTAGATTTTGCAGCAACACACTATATTTGGGCAGTCTTCTTTCCTTGAAATATACGTCGAAAAACTCGTAAACTGCATTTTTCTCCGCAGTTGTCCAGGGTCGCCGAATAGTCTTTCCATATGACTGAACAGGGGCTAAAAAGAAAATAACATTAGAAAAATCGTGAATAGAGAAAGATGAAGCCAATAAACATGTAAATTTAGTAAAAAAAAAACCGCAGTAGGAGGACCAGGAATCTGATAAATAGGCAGTAATCGAGGCGAGGTAATATGCGAAATAGCCAAGTAGAAAGTGTATCAAAGCAATTATACAGAGTGAGTCAACGAACAAAGTAAATGTACTCTTTGAAGTTCAATATAAATACAAATTCGCTTACTTGTAGTCGATAGGGTTGTAACTGCTACACAATTTAAAAATGTGTTCATGTATAGTGGATCCATAAATCATTGGCACAAAGAGGGTGTCGTTCTTTAAATTGAACACCCACAAGCTTAAATATGGAATTCCCCCTTAAAATGTCTTTTATTAAGAATAATTCGTTCCAAGTTACTAGTTTTCGAGTTTATTTACGATTAAAGTTAAAAAGTGACATTTACAGCTGTTGTGTGCCAACAGATACTTATGCAGAACCTCTTCTCATTTATTCTGGGTATTCGCGAAGGCGTTGGTTGCATAATGAAGGAACTTTAAACAAAAAAAAACATATTTAAATGGAACAACTACTATTTTTTTACAGAATCAAGTTAGGCCTTTAAGATCCATTCATTTTGTTAAACATGTCCTATACCTAACTTTAATATTTTACAAAATATTTAAATTTATTTTGAAATCTTATTCATGAAGTAAAAATTACGGTAGGCAATGGAAAAATATAGTCGATGTTGAAAAATAATGAAGCAGTAATGTTGAAACTCTGTTAAGTTGTCGTAAAAGAATACGTCGTGTATTGACTTCTGTTAATATTACTTATTACTATTATCGTTGTTATTGTTTCTAGTGTCATAATGGTCTGAAATATTTTATTTATTTTAACCCTGAACAAAATGTATTATTTTTTACTCAACCCTATTTCGTACACTTGAGACTAGTTAATTTTTTGTTGTTGATTGTGTTTTACATAACATCTCTGTGATAGTCAGGGAAATAATTACCCTTTAGCATCACATTCTTTTTAAAGTTATATATAACAATTATGCGAAAATCATATATTTAAAGAAATTTATAGTAATAAATTCCTGAATTTAACAAAATTCTATAAAATGTTGAAAGATACGTCCATCCATTTGGGTACATAAGACCAATTCTTTGTAAAAGCTATTGTTCGACCAGTTGGAGTTTTAGAAGGCATTTCTAGGCACAGTTCTAATTTTTGTTTTCATGTTCTCCCTTGTTGTATCCTGCTCAAAAACTTTGTTTTTAATATATGCCCATAAAGAGAAATGCAAAGTACATTTCTTTACAACTTTTTTTTTACTTTAAACAGAATATGATGCTTAAGCTAAGAGTCAGACTGAACGGTCGTTTACGATCGTCTACGACCAACCATTATGTTTTAAGTTGCGACTATCGCGGCCACTCTTTGTTCAAACTATTTAACATCAGACTGATCGTTTAACATCGATCGAGCGACAACGGTCGAAACAGCGAAAGTCGTATTATTAAAAATGTGAGGTTATGTTTTTTAGCAGGCTTATTTTAATTTCTGAGGTAAATGTAAATGTGTAATTACTAATTATCTGACAATGTTACGTCTGAAAGCTAATAATTTTATGGTATTTCAGTCAATATGGAAATACTTGCTGATGAAGGTGAAATGATTATGGTATTATACTATATCTGGAAAAAATGGAAAATAGTAAGAAAAAGAGAAAAAGAAGAAGTATGTGGGTCAGAGAATTATTTTTGCATCGGGAGCAAGAAGGAGAATTTTTTGTTTTATATCCAAAACTTCTTAGAGATCCTGAAAAATTTCAAAATTATTATCGTATGACTAAAGAATGCTTTGAGAAGCTTGTATTTTTAATTAAACCACACTTTCATATTGGACACACTAACTGTAGGAAGTCAATAGGATTTTTAGAAAGACTGACAGTAACTATAAGGTAAAATGTAATTGCTTAAATCATTACAAATAACAGCCGTTTTACATTATTGTAGATATTTAGCTACTGGTGAAAGTTTTGCATCTGCATCATATCGCTTCAAGATTAGTGCTAATGAAATATCAATTATCATTAACACAACGCTTGAAGCTTATAACCTGCCTAGCTTACTTTTATTTATAACATAGTGTCATTTGCTTATATAACACCAGGGGCAAACTAGCCGGTTATAGAATTTGTCTTCTGAATGCCAAGACACCAAGATACGCAGCACTCCTGGCTGCCTATATGTTCAGGCTTCAATGTTATGATCTGATAAAATACGTGCCGTCGACCTTAATGTCAACAAGTTCGGGCAGTTTAAGATAAATCAAAAATATGGCGGTTATAGTGTGGTGCCTTGGGACAAAGACCTATTGCTCAACAGCGAACTCAGCGGAGAAAAAAAACGTGAGTACTTCTTATTGTTTTAATGTGATTCGTTTCTCTTGAATATACTACTTTCTCTATCTCATTGTCAAACGGTAAAGGTAAAAAAAAAACACACGGTTAGAAATTCATTTGAAAAGTACATAACGGTTAACTTTTTATTTCTATTAAAACATTGTTAAATCATGTCAAACATATAAACAATTCAGCAATTAAACTATGGTCACAATTGATACACATTTTCGTCTAATATTAATTACAAATTTACAAAGCCTATGTACATAAATAGTATACAAAATAAATACACGTCAATGACCTCTATAAGTCACGTATGAAATTAAGCGAGAACGTTTGCACATTTCTAGTCCCTGAATTAATAATTACGGGTCCCAGAATATTCCGATTAAGAAATCATAAATAAAATGGTGTTTGAAATAAGATACGGATGCTCAGGTTTGCTTAAATTACTTTACAACTAAATTTTGTACGTTATCACGCTCGCAGAAGAATCTTTACAAATTTGGCACGGAAAATAATTTCAATCGGCACGGACTTTTGCACGTCTACTCGGTGAAGTATTATTATATCTTTGTTTATGTTACAGAGCGCGGACAATGTATTTGAATTTATACGCGCGTTACAAACAATATACGAAATCTAACATTTCTGAAAATAAAATACAAATATTAAATGCGGAGATATATGGTCACGGCATTTATAGCCTGACTTCGAAGGGAATTATAGGTTGTAGCGGTAAAAATGTCTATTCCTCCACGACCCCTGGTCTGAATGGAAAAGACACTTTCGGACGGGTTTTAGCGGATTTTGAAACGATTATTTCACGGCGCATAAGACCTGAATATAATACGTTTCTAGGATTATCACCTAACTTTCCCACGCCATCAAGGCTGAGTAAAGAAGGTAAAGGCGGCTGTAGGATAGGAGAATAAAATGGAAGAGACACACTTGCTGGTGTCTTTATATATCCGTAAACCCCCCTATTTCTGTAGGAAAAACTCGTTCAAAATATACAATTTGCGCGCGACTACGAGCATGACGTATACATTCGGTACTCTTATATTGAAAAATAAACAAATAACATGAATGATCGTTACAAATGAATACATATACAGGTCCGTCCAAAACATTTTATACAATATTTGAACAAAATAACACACATTCTTTTAATTTAATATTGCTAAATAAATTAATAATGGACTAAAAAATGTTAATTTGTGCAATTAACGAGGAACTTCGTTACAGCCCCCTCCTTAAAAGAAAACAATGAACCCTAACAACTAACTATCAAAAGTACAGAAACGGAAAATTAAATTTAAAACAAAATTAACACTTGACAGTCTATCATCTTAAAATTAAAAAACTAAAACTCGTCAGTTTATCATCACTCACGATGTCTATGACGCACGCACTATCACTGATTGTTCTGTCTTTTCAGATTTGCGTGGTGGATTTCAGCTTCCCTGCGAGTCATCACGACGCTCACTCCGTCGACCCGCACATGGACTGGTGCTAGTATCGCCTCGGACAATTACATGCGTCAAAAATTTGAGATAGGCCTCTACTGCCGGAATTATTACAGCGGTTGCAGTGATTTTCTTCTTTGGCGGTTTCCATGTGGACAAACACTTCGTGCGGCGGATTGCACGAAGTACGAGCTCTAGATGGTGTCATGAGCAAATACTTGGTACGGCGGATTGTACAAAGTATGAGCTCCGGATGATGCCTTGGAACAAAACACCTGGTGCGGCGGATTGCAGCAAGTATTAGTCCAAAACATCCCTCACAGCCTCCGGCGGAATTGGAGGTAGGAGATCGGCTTGGAGCTCGTCGGCGGACGGAATCTTGATGTCTTTCACATGGACTTTCACTGGCTTTCGTCTGTTTGGTACCTGTAACATAAGAACAGACGGGGACAGGATCTGGATAACTTTAGAGGGACCTTCAAATTTTGGAGCAAGTTTTGCGGTAAATTTCTTAGAGGCGTCGGATAAATTATGGGTCTGGTGGTATACCCATTGATCCCTTTAGAAGACTTTTACTTCACGCAGGTTCACGGTAGGAGAATTCTTCCAGCCCTCTCTACAGGCCTAGAGGTTTTCCCTGATTAAATTTATAATGTTTACAGGATCGACATCGATTGACGTAGCGGCGGACATCTCTGAACATCCCTGGCCAATAATATAACGAAGCGGCTCTCGCTATACTTTTGGCGACCCCAAGATGTCCAGCTTCAGGAGCGTCATGGATTTCTTTCAGGACGTCGTTTCTATCAGGCGTAGCTACACACAATTTCCATGCGCGCACTCCCTCGGTATGTTGTGTATCAGGTATGTGTCTGTACAAATTACCATTTTCTAATCGGTATTCTTGATGTTTTTCAGGATCTGACTGAACGTCCGAAACCTTCTTGTTATACCAAGAACAAGACGTTTCTTCTAACAAGGCACAGGTATCTTCATCGGTTTCGTGTTTGAAAGGAAGCGGTGCTCGGGACAGAGAATCGGCTAAATTATTCATCGCTCCTTTTCGGTATTGAATGACAAAATCATACTGTTGTAAATCAACAGCCCATCGACTGAGTCGTCCTGACGGATTCTTCAAGTCATTCAGGAATCTTAAACATTGGTGATCGGAAATAACGGTGAATTGGTAAAATTCTAAATAGTACTTAAATTTTTTGATACCCCAAACGACGGCAAGAGCTTCTTTCTGGGTCGTCGAATAATTTAATTCTGCCTTACTTCAAGTCCTACTGGCATAGGCAATCACTCTTTCGGCACCCTCTATTATTTGTATTAAAACGACTCCCAAACCTTTCTCACTGGCGTCGGTATGCAATTGGAATGGTTTGGAGAAGTCCGGACACGCGAGAACTGGGCTCTCTGTCAGTGCTCTCTTTACGGCGGCGAATGCGGCGTCTTGTTCCGTCGTCCATTCCCAACGCACATCTTTTTTAATTAATTTTATGAGCGGAACGGTAAGTTGTGCGAAATTCGGTACGAACCGACGGTACCACGACGTTTGTCCCAGAAAACCACGTATTTCTTTCTTGGATCGCGGCGGCGGTACATTTAAAATAGCAGCGATCTTGTCCGGGTCTGTACGGATTCCGTCCGGTGTTACAACATGACCTAAATATTTTATGTCCTGTTTGGCAAAAGTACATTTGTCTGGTTGTAGTTGAAGGCCTGCTTCCCGTAAACGCGCGAAAACATTACTTAAATTTTTCAAATGCTCTTCAAAAGTCTTGCCTAAAATAATAATATCGTCCAGATATACAAATGCGTACTCCGCCATTTCAGGACCTATCACCGAATCTAATAGGCGTTGGAACGTCGCTCCCGCACTATGCAATCCATACGGTAATGACACAAAATGAAATAGGCCCTTTCCCGGAATTGTAAAAGCTGTCACGGGTCTGCTATCTTTTTCTAATTCCACTTGCCAGTACCCACTTTTAAGATCAAGCGTCGAAAAATATTTACTGTCGCGGAGTTTATCAAGAATATTTGAAATGTACGGCAAAGGATATGAATCTTTAATGGATACGGAATTAATTTTGCGGAAATCGACACAGAACCGAACGCCACCGTTCTTTTTTGTGACCACGACGATAGGAGAACTCCACGGACTGTTACTGGGTTCTATTATACCGTCTTGTAGCATCTTGTCCACTTCGGCGTCGATTAGTGCTTGCTTCTTTGGGTTGCACGGATAATATCGTTGTTTTATTGGGGCGGTATTCGGTTGCAAACGGATTGTGTGACGTATTAAATTCGTCCGACCAGGCACGGTAGTAAATTTGCTTAATTCTTGGTCAAGGAATTTTTTTAAGGCGGTCTCGTGCGGTCCTGTACTCCGGAGATCCCACAGCTCGCGGCAAAGACTGCATTGTCTCCCTTAAAGTACAGTTTCCTTTCGGAAAAATCGAGAACAGCCCCAATTTCCTTGAGAAAGTTAATTCCGAAGATAACTGAGCACGGGCTCTTCGGCATAATTACAAAATTAACGTCTGTAGTTCGGCTACCCATGCGGACCGGTAATAAAACTGAGCCAGGCGATTCTACAACGTCTCCATTTGCGAGGCGGACTTTAGATTTTCTATTCAAGACACGTCGTTCATTATTTTTCAACAACCGGGCAACTAGTGATTCGGACAAAAACGATGAAGTCGCTCCGCTGTCCACGAGGGCTCGTAAATTCTGGTTACCCATGTTCACACGGATCCAGACGCGATTGTCTGGCACCGTCGAGTCTTTGATACATGTAGTTGCGGATTCAGGCGGTTTTACTGCTTGCGGACGGTCTTTGCCTGCAGACCGCCCTTCTCGGCGTTTCCCTGGCATCGGCAGTCAACGGAACGTACATTTAACTTGCCACACCGTGAACAAAACATTTTAAATGGGTTACGGCAATAACCACGCGTATGTCCCTCTCTGCCACATCGCCAACAACGGTTTTCCGGATGTGATAATTTTTGTAACGGCGACGGCGGTACAGGAAATTGGCGAGGCTTATTATCCTGGGCGGCATATGACAAATGATGCGAACGCGAAGTATTCGGTTTATCGCTGGGCGGGCGTTCCGGTGCTGATAGCGTACTTTCTTTCTTACAAAAGCGCGCCTGCTCTTCCAGCAGTACTTCGTAGTCGGCAGCGAGTTTAGATAATTGTCGGAGGGATTGTATCGCGTCCCTATGTATATACATTCTGTAACTAGGTGACATGTTACCGTATACACGTTCCAATTTATCACCATCGGACATATCTTGGCCGCGTCTCATTAACGTTAATATGGCGGTTAAATAATCTTTAAAAGATTCCTTTGGTTTTTGCAACCGAGCGCGTATTTCTTCTTCGATTGAAAAATTATACCGAGGCGGAAGATATTGAAGTTTAAAGTCCTCTAAGAACTCGTCCCATGTACCCCATAAAGTTTTATTATTCCGGAGCCAAAGCAGTGCTTTGTCTCTAAAAAGCTCAGGCAATGCATGGAGCATATGTTCGTCTTTAATCCCGTAACATACTTGGAGTTCTTTGACTCTTTCCAGGAAAAATACAGCGTCCGAGCTGCCATTAAAATGAATCCCCCATTTCCTTATTTGAGCACAGATTTCCGCGGAAGAAATCTGAACGTTAGTGTCTCTTTGCGGTGGAGTGTTTCCCTTATTCGTTGAACCCGTTTTACCCTCTTTCAGAAAGGTGCTAATGCGTTTACGTACGTCCTCGACATTACCGGTAGCGTCTAACCCTAAAGATTCTGCTGCGGCATTTAAGTCCTCTTTTTTCAAAGTATATATCCACCCAAGAGGGTTTGGATTTTTGCCTTTGTCCTGATCAGTCATTTTATAATTTATAATGTACCAAATAAAAATAAAATAATAATAAAATAAAAATGTATTGTAGTTGCAATTTATTCTCCTATCCTTTTACTCCCTCACAATTAATAAAGAATATGTACGTTTTACTATCCTTTAATAAAAACTTATCTCTATGTATGTACATAAATTGTGTATCAATTTTCCTATCTTATTATTTAAAAAAAATAATTATACATGTATATCTGGCGGAAAACTGTGAAATTATTCATACAGTTTTATTAAATGCGGCGGAATTTAATTTTTTAAATCTCTTAAAACACGGCCAAACGTTATGGGCGCCATCTCTAACCTGCTTAGCTTACTTTTATTTATAACATAGTGTCATTTGCTTATATAACACCAGGGGCAAACTAGCCGGTTATAGAATTTGTCTTCTGAATGCCAAGACACCAAGATACGCAGCACTCCTGGCTGCCTATATGTTCAGGCTTCAATGTTATGATCTGATAAAATACGTGCCGTCGACCTTAATGTCAACAAGTTCGGGCAGTTTAAGATAAATCAAAAATATGGCGGTTATAGTGTGGTGCCTTGGGACAAAGACCTATTGCTCAACAGCGAACTCAGCGGAGAAAAAAAACGTGAGTACTTCTTATTGTTTTAATGTGATTCGTTACTCTTGAATATACTACTTTCTCTATCTCATTGTCAAACGGTAAAGGTAAAAAAAAACACACGGTTAGAAATTCATTTGAAAAGTACATAACGGTTAACTTTTTATTTCTATTAAAACATTGTTAAATCATGTCAAACATATAAACAATTCAGCAATTAAACTATGGTCACAATTGATACACATTTTCGTCTAATATTAATTACAAATTTACAAAGCCTATGTACATAAATAGTATACAAAATAAATACACGTCAATGACCTCTATAAGTCACGTATGAAATTAAGCGAGAACGTTTGCACATTTCTAGTCCCTGAATTAATAATTACGGGTCCCAGAATATTCCGATTAAGAAATCATAAATAAAATGGTGTTTGAAATAAGATACGGATGCTCAGGTTTGCTTAAATTACTTTACAACTAAATTTTGTACGTTATCACGCTCGCAGAAGAATCTTTACAAATTTGGCACGGAAAATAATTTCAATCGGCACGGACTTTTGCACGTCTACTCGGTGAAGTATTATTATATCTTTGTTTATGTTACAGAGCGCGGACAATGTATTTGAATTTATACGCGCGTTACAAACAATATACGAAATCTAACATTTCTGAAAATAAAATACAAATATTAAATGCGGAGATATATGGTCACGGCATTTATAGCCTGACTTCGAAGGGAATTATAGGTTGTAGCGGTAAAAATGTCTATTCCTCCACGACCCCTGGTCTGAATGGAAAAGACACTTTCGGACGGGTTTTAGCGGATTTTGAAACGATTATTTCACGGCGCATAAGACCTGAATATAATACGTTTCTAGGATTATCACCTAACTTTCCCACGCCATCAAGGCTGAGTAAAGAAGGTAAAGGCGGCTGTAGGATAGGAGAATAAAATGGAAGAGACACACTTGCTGGTGTCTTTATATATCCGTAAACCCCCCTATTTCTGTAGGAAAAACTCGTTCAAAATATACAATTTGCGCGCGACTACGAGCATGACGTATACATTCGGTACTCTTATATTGAAAAATAAACAAATAACATGAATGATCGTTACAAATGAATACATATACAGGTCCGTCCAAAACATTTTATACAATATTTGAACAAAATAACACACATTCTTTTAATTTAATATTGCTAAATAAATTAATAATGGACTAAAAAATGTTAATTTGTGCAATTAACGAGGAACTTCGTTACAGCCCCCTCCTTAAAAGAAAACAATGAACCCTAACAACTAACTATCAAAAGTACAGAAACGGAAAATTAAATTTAAAACAAAATTAACACTTGACAGTCTATCATCTTAAAATTAAAAAACTAAAACTCGTCAGTTTATCATCACTCACGATGTCTATGACGCACGCACTATCACTGATTGTTCTGTCTTTTCAGATTTGCGTGGTGGATTTCAGCTTCCCTGCGAGTCATCACGACGCTCACTCCGTCGACCCGCACATGGACTGGTGCTGGTATCGCCTCGGACAATTACATGCGTCAAAAATTTGAGATAGGCCTCTACTGCCGGAATTATTACAGCGGTTGCAGTGATTTTCTTCTTTGGCGGTTTCCATGTGGACAAACACTTCGTGCGGCGGATTGCACGAAGTACGAGCTCTAGATGGTGTCATGAGCAAATACTTGGTACGGCGGATTGTACAAAGTATGAGCTCCGGATGATGCCTTGGAACAAAACACCTGGTGCGGCGGATTGCAGCAAGTATTAGTCCAAAACATCCCTCACAGCCTCCGGCGGAATTGGAGGTAGGAGATCGGCTTGGAGCTCGTCGGCGGACGGAATCTTGATGTCTTTCACATGGACTTTCACTGGCTTTCGTCTGTTTGGTACCTGTAACATAAGAACAGACGGGGACAGGATCTGGATAACTTTAGAGGGACCTTCAAATTTTGGAGCAAGTTTTGCGGTAAATTTCTTAGAGGCGTCGGATAAATTATGGGTCTGGTGGTATACCCATTGATCCCTTTAGAAGACTTTTACTTCACGCAGGTTCACGGTAGGAGAATTCTTCCAGCCCTCTCTACAGGCCTAGAGGTTTTCCCTGATTAAATTTATAATGTTTACAGGATCGACATCGATTGACGTAGCGGCGGACATCTCTGAACATCCCTGGCCAATAATATAACGAAGCGGCTCTCGCTATACTTTTGGCGACCCCAAGATGTCCAGCTTCAGGAGCGTCATGGATTTCTTTCAGGACGTCGTTTCTATCAGGCGTAGCTACACACAATTTCCATGCGCGCACTCCCTCGGTATGTTGTGTATCAGGTATGTGTCTGTACAAATTACCATTTTCTAATCGGTATTCTTGATGTTTTTCAGGATCTGACTGAACGTCCGAAACCTTCTTGTTATACCAAGAACAAGACGTTTCTTCTAACAAGGCACAGGTATCTTCATCGGTTTCGTGTTTGAAAGGAAGCGGTGCTCGGGACAGAGAATCGGCTAAATTATTCATCGCTCCTTTTCGGTATTGAATGACAAAATCATACTGTTGTAAATCAACAGCCCATCGACTGAGTCGTCCTGACGGATTCTTCAAGTCATTCAGGAATCTTAAACATTGGTGATCGGAAATAACGGTGAATTGGTAAAATTCTAAATAGTACTTAAATTTTTTGATACCCCAAACGACGGCAAGAGCTTCTTTCTGGGTCGTCGAATAATTTAATTCTGCCTTACTTCAAGTCCTACTGGCATAGGCAATCACTCTTTCGGCACCCTCTATTATTTGTATTAAAACGACTCCCAAACCTTTCTCACTGGCGTCGGTATGCAATTGGAATGGTTTGGAGAAGTCCGGACACGCGAGAACTGGGCTCTCTGTCAGTGCTCTCTTTACGGCGGCGAATGCGGCGTCTTGTTCCGTCGTCCATTCCCAACGCACATCTTTTTTAATTAATTTTATGAGCGGAACGGTAAGTTGTGCGAAATTCGGTACGAACCGACGGTACCACGACGTTTGTCCCAGAAAACCACGTATTTCTTTCTTGGATCGCGGCGGCGGTACATTTAAAATAGCAGCGATCTTGTCCGGGTCTGTACGGATTCCGTCCGGTGTTACAACATGACCTAAATATTTTATGTCCTGTTTGGCAAAAGTACATTTGTCTGGTTGTAGTTGAAGGCCTGCTTCCCGTAAACGCGCGAAAACATTACTTAAATTTTTCAAATGCTCTTCAAAAGTCTTGCCTAAAATAATAATATCGTCCAGATATACAAATGCGTACTCCGCCATTTCAGGACCTATCACCGAATCTAATAGGCGTTGGAACGTCGCTCCCGCACTATGCAATCCATACGGTAATGACACAAAATGAAATAGGCCCTTTCCCGGAATTGTAAAAGCTGTCACGGGTCTGCTATCTTTTTCTAATTCCACTTGCCAGTACCCACTTTTAAGATCAAGCGTCGAAAAATATTTACTGTCGCGGAGTTTATCAAGAATATTTGAAATGTACGGCAAAGGATATGAATCTTTAATGGATACGGAATTAATTTTGCGGAAATCGACACAGAACCGAACGCCACCGTTCTTTTTTGTGACCACGACGATAGGAGAACTCCACGGACTGTTACTGGGTTCTATTATACCGTCTTGTAGCATCTTGTCCACTTCGGCGTCGATTAGTGCTTGCTTCTTTGGGTTGCACGGATAATATCGTTGTTTTATTGGGGCGGTATTCGGTTGCAAACGGATTGTGTGACGTATTAAATTCGTCCGACCAGGCACGGTAGTAAATTTGCTTAATTCTTGGTCAAGGAATTTTTTTAAGGCGGTCTCGTGCGGTCCTGTACTCCGGAGATCCCACAGCTCGCGGCAAAGACTGCATTGTCTCCCTTAAAGTACAGTTTCCTTTCGGAAAAATCGAGAACAGCCCCAATTTCCTTGAGAAAGTTAATTCCGAAGATAACTGAGCACGGGCTCTTCGGCATAATTACAAAATTAACGTCTGTAGTTCGGCTACCCATGCGGACCGGTAATAAAACTGAGCCAGGCGATTCTACAACGTCTCCATTTGCGAGGCGGACTTTAGATTTTCTATTCAAGACACGTCGTTCATTATTTTTCAACAACCGGGCAACTAGTGATTCGGACAAAAACGATGAAGTCGCTCCGCTGTCCACGAGGGCTCGTAAATTCTGGTTACCCATGTTCACACGGATCCAGACGCGATTGTCTGGCACCGTCGAGTCTTTGATACATGTAGTTGCGGATTCAGGCGGTTTTACTGCTTGCGGACGGTCTTTGCCTGCAGACCGCCCTTCTCGGCGTTTCCCTGGCATCGGCAGTCAACGGAACGTACATTTAACTTGCCACACCGTGAACAAAACATTTTAAATGGGTTACGGCAATAACCACGCGTATGTCCCTCTCTGCCACATCGCCAACAACGGTTTTCCGGATGTGATAATTTTTGTAACGGCGACGGCGGTACAGGAAATTGGCGAGGCTTATTATCCTGGGCGGCATATGACAAATGATGCGAACGCGAAGTATTCGGTTTATCGCTGGGCGGGCGTTCCGGTGCTGATAGCGTACTTTCTTTCTTACAAAAGCGCGCCTGCTCTTCCAGCAGTACTTCGTAGTCGGCAGCGAGTTTAGATAATTGTCGGAGGGATTGTATCGCGTCCCTATGTATATACATTCTGTAACTAGGTGACATGTTACCGTATACACGTTCCAATTTATCACCATCGGACATATCTTGGCCGCGTCTCATTAACGTTAATATGGCGGTTAAATAATCTTTAAAAGATTCCTTTGGTTTTTGCAACCGAGCGCGTATTTCTTCTTCGATTGAAAAATTATACCGAGGCGGAAGATATTGAAGTTTAAAGTCCTCTAAGAACTCGTCCCATGTACCCCATAAAGTTTTATTATTCCGGAGCCAAAGCAGTGCTTTGTCTCTAAAAAGCTCAGGCAATGCATGGAGCATATGTTCGTCTTTAATCCCGTAACATACTTGGAGTTCTTTGACTCTTTCCAGGAAAAATACAGCGTCCGAGCTGCCATTAAAATGAATCCCCCATTTCCTTATTTGAGCACAGATTTCCGCGGAAGAAATCTGAACGTTAGTGTCTCTTTGCGGTGGAGTGTTTCCCTTATTCGTTGAACCCGTTTTACCCTCTTTCAGAAAGGTGCTAATGCGTTTACGTACGTCCTCGACATTACCGGTAGCGTCTAACCCTAAAGATTCTGCTGCGGCATTTAAGTCCTCTTTTTTCAAAGTATATATCCACCCAAGAGGGTTTGGATTTTTGCCTTTGTCCTGATCAGTCATTTTATAATTTATAATGTACCAAATAAAAATAAAATAATAATAAAATAAAAATGTATTGTAGTTGCAATTTATTCTCCTATCCTTTTACTCCCTCACAATTAATAAAGAATATGTACGTTTTACTATCCTTTAATAAAAACTTATCTCTATGTATGTACAGTTGGAGTTTTAGAAGGCATTTCTAGGCACAGTTCTAATTTTTGTTTTCATGTTCTCCCTTGTTGTATCCTGCTCAAAAACTTTGTTTTTAATATATGCCCATAAAGAGAAATGCAAAGTACATTTCTTTACAACTTTTTTTTTACTTTAAACAGAATATGATGCTTAAGCTAAGAGTCAGACTGAACGGTCGTTTACGATCGTCTACGACCAACCATTATGTTTTAAGTTGCGACTATCGCGGCCACTCTTTGTTCAAACTATTTAACATCAGACTGATCGTTTAACATCGATCGAGCGACAACGGTCGAAACAGCGAAAGTCGTATTATTAAAAATGTGAGGTTATGTTTTTTAGCAGGCTTATTTTAATTTCTGAGGTAAATGTAAATGTGTAATTACTAATTATCTGACAATGTTACGTCTGAAAGCTAATAATTTTATGGTATTTCAGTCAATATGGAAATACTTGCTGATGAAGGTGAAATGATTATGGTATTATACTATATCTGGAAAAAATGGAAAATAGTAAGAAAAAGAGAAAAAGAAGAAGTATGTGGGTCAGAGAATTATTTTTGCATCGGGAGCAAGAAGGAGAATTTTTTGTTTTATATCCAAAACTTCTTAGAGATCCTGAAAAATTTCAAAATTATTATCGTATGACTAAAGAATGCTTTGAGAAGCTTGTATTTTTAATTAAACCACACTTTCATATTGGACACACTAACTGTAGGAAGTCAATAGGATTTTTAGAAAGACTGACAGTAACTATAAGGTAAAATGTAATTGCTTAAATCATTACAAATAACAGCCGTTTTACATTATTGTAGATATTTAGCTACTGGTGAAAGTTTTGCATCTGCATCATATCGCTTCAAGATTAGTGCTAATGAAATATCAATTATCATTAACACAACGCTTGAAGCTTATAACCTGCCTAGCTTACTTTTATTTATAACATAGTGTCATTTGCTTATATAACACCAGGGGCAAACTAGCCGGTTATAGAATTTGTCTTCTGAATGCCAAGACACCAAGATACGCAGCACTCCTGGCTGCCTATATGTTCAGGCTTCAATGTTATGATCTGATAAAATACGTGCCGTCGACCTTAATGTCAACAAGTTCGGGCAGTTTAAGATAAATCAAAAATATGGCGGTTATAGTGTGGTGCCTTGGGACAAAGACCTATTGCTCAACAGCGAACTCAGCGGAGAAAAAAAACGTGAGTACTTCTTATTGTTTTAATGTGATTCGTTACTCTTGAATATACTACTTTCTCTATCTCATTGTCAAACGGTAAAGGTAAAAAAAAAACACACGGTTAGAAATTCATTTGAAAAGTACATAACGGTTAACTTTTTATTTCTATTAAAACATTATTAAATCATGTCAAACATATAAACAATTCAGCAATTAAACTATGGTCACAATTGATACACATTTTCGTCTAATATTAATTACAAATTTACAAAGCCTATGTACATAAATAGTATACAATATAAATACACGTCAATGACCTCTATAAGTCACGTATGAAATTAAGCGAGAACGTTTGCACATTTCTAGTCCCTGAATTAATAATTACGGGTCCCAGAATATTCCGATTAAGAAATCATAAATAAAATGGTGTTTGAAATAAGATACGGATGCTCAGGTTTGCTTAAATTACTTTACAACTAAATTTTGTACGTTATCACGCTCGCAGAAGAATCTTTACAAATTTGGCACGGAAAATAATTTCAATCGGCACGGACTTTTGCACGTCTACTCGGTGAAGTATTATTATATCTTTGTTTATGTTACAGAGCGCGGACAATGTATTTGAATTTATACGCGCGTTACAAACAATATACGAAATCTAACATTTCTGAAAATAAAATACAAATATTAAATGCGGAGATATATGGTCACGGCATTTATAGCCTGACTTCGAAGGGAATTATAGGTTGTAGCGGTAAAAATGTCTATTCCTCCACGACCCCTGGTCTGAATGGAAAAGACACTTTCGGACGGGTTTTAGCGGATTTTGAAACGATTATTTCACGGCGCATAAGACCTGAATATAATACGTTTCTAGGATTATCACCTAACTTTCCCACGCCATCAAGGCTGAGTAAAGAAGGTAAAGGCGGCTGTAGGATAGGAGAATAAAATGGAAGAGACACACTTGCTGGTGTCTTTATATATCCGTAAACCCCCCTATTTCTGTAGGAAAAACTCGTTCAAAATATACAATTTGCGCGCGACTACGAGCATGACGTATACATTCGGTACTCTTATATTGAAAAATAAACAAATAACATGAATGATCGTTACAAATGAATACATATACAGGTCCGTCCAAAACATTTTATACAATATTTGAACAAAATAACACACATTCTTTTAATTTAATATTGCTAAATAAATTAATAATGGACTAAAAAATGTTAATTTGTGCAATTAACGAGGAACTTCGTTACAGCCCCCTCCTTAAAAGAAAACAATGAACCCTAACAACTAACTATCAAAAGTACAGAAACGGAAAATTAAATTTAAAACAAAATTAACACTTGACAGTCTATCATCTTAAAATTAAAAAACTAAAACTCGTCAGTTTATCATCACTCACGATGTCTATGACGCACGCACTATCACTGATTGTTCTGTCTTTTCAGATTTGCGTGGTGGATTTCAGCTTCCCTGCGAGTCATCACGACGCTCACTCCGTCGACCCGCACATGGACTGGTGCTAGTATCGCCTCGGACAATTACATGCGTCAAAAATTTGAGATAGGCCTCTACTGCCGGAATTATTACAGCGGTTGCAGTGATTTTCTTCTTTGGCGGTTTCCATGTGGACAAACACTTCGTGCGGCGGATTGCACGAAGTACGAGCTCTAGATGGTGTCATGAGCAAATACTTGGTACGGCGGATTGTACAAAGTATGAGCTCCGGATGATGCCTTGGAACAAAACACCTGGTGCGGCGGATTGCAGCAAGTATTAGTCCAAAACATCCCTCACAGCCTCCGGCGGAATTGGAGGTAGGAGATCGGCTTGGAGCTCGTCGGCGGACGGAATCTTGATGTCTTTCACATGGACTTTCACTGGCTTTCGTCTGTTTGGTACCTGTAACATAAGAACAGACGGGGACAGGATCTGGATAACTTTAGAGGGACCTTCAAATTTTGGAGCAAGTTTTGCGGTAAATTTCTTAGAGGCGTCGGATAAATTATGGGTCTGGTGGTATACCCATTGATCCCTTTAGAAGACTTTTACTTCACGCAGGTTCACGGTAGGAGAATTCTTCCAGCCCTCTCTACAGGCCTAGAGGTTTTCCCTGATTAAATTTATAATGTTTACAGGATCGACATCGATTGACGTAGCGGCGGACATCTCTGAACATCCCTGGCCAATAATATAACGAAGCGGCTCTCGCTATACTTTTGGCGACCCCAAGATGTCCAGCTTCAGGAGCGTCATGGATTTCTTTCAGGACGTCGTTTCTATCAGGCGTAGCTACACACAATTTCCATGCGCGCACTCCCTCGGTATGTTGTGTATCAGGTATGTGTCTGTACAAATTACCATTTTCTAATCGGTATTCTTGATGTTTTTCAGGATCTGACTGAACGTCCGAAACCTTCTTGTTATACCAAGAACAAGACGTTTCTTCTAACAAGGCACAGGTATCTTCATCGGTTTCGTGTTTGAAAGGAAGCGGTGCTCGGGACAGAGAATCGGCTAAATTATTCATCGCTCCTTTTCGGTATTGAATGACAAAATCATACTGTTGTAAATCAACAGCCCATCGACTGAGTCGTCCTGACGGATTCTTCAAGTCATTCAGGAATCTTAAACATTGGTGATCGGAAATAACGGTGAATTGGTAAAATTCTAAATAGTACTTAAATTTTTTGATACCCCAAACGACGGCAAGAGCTTCTTTCTGGGTCGTCGAATAATTTAATTCTGCCTTACTTCAAGTCCTACTGGCATAGGCAATCACTCTTTCGGCACCCTCTATTATTTGTATTAAAACGACTCCCAAACCTTTCTCACTGGCGTCGGTATGCAATTGGAATGGTTTGGAGAAGTCCGGACACGCGAGAACTGGGCTCTCTGTCAGTGCTCTCTTTACGGCGGCGAATGCGGCGTCTTGTTCCGTCGTCCATTCCCAACGCACATCTTTTTTAATTAATTTTATGAGCGGAACGGTAAGTTGTGCGAAATTCGGTACGAACCGACGGTACCACGACGTTTGTCCCAGAAAACCACGTATTTCTTTCTTGGATCGCGGCGGCGGTACATTTAAAATAGCAGCGATCTTGTCCGGGTCTGTACGGATTCCGTCCGGTGTTACAACATGACCTAAATATTTTATGTCCTGTTTGGCAAAAGTACATTTGTCTGGTTGTAGTTGAAGGCCTGCTTCCCGTAAACGCGCGAAAACATTACTTAAATTTTTCAAATGCTCTTCAAAAGTCTTGCCTAAAATAATAATATCGTCCAGATATACAAATGCGTACTCCGCCATTTCAGGACCTATCACCGAATCTAATAGGCGTTGGAACGTCGCTCCCGCACTATGCAATCCATACGGTAATGACACAAAATGAAATAGGCCCTTTCCCGGAATTGTAAAAGCTGTCACGGGTCTGCTATCTTTTTCTAATTCCACTTGCCAGTACCCACTTTTAAGATCAAGCGTCGAAAAATATTTACTGTCGCGGAGTTTATCAAGAATATTTGAAATGTACGGCAAAGGATATGAATCTTTAATGGATACGGAATTAATTTTGCGGAAATCGACACAGAACCGAACGCCACCGTTCTTTTTTGTGACCACGACGATAGGAGAACTCCACGGACTGTTACTGGGTTCTATTATACCGTCTTGTAGCATCTTGTCCACTTCGGCGTCGATTAGTGCTTGCTTCTTTGGGTTGCACGGATAATATCGTTGTTTTATTGGGGCGGTATTCGGTTGCAAACGGATTGTGTGACGTATTAAATTCGTCCGACCAGGCACGGTAGTAAATTTGCTTAATTCTTGGTCAAGGAATTTTTTTAAGGCGGTCTCGTGCGGTCCTGTACTCCGGAGATCCCACAGCTCGCGGCAAAGACTGCATTGTCTCCCTTAAAGTACAGTTTCCTTTCGGAAAAATCGAGAACAGCCCCAATTTCCTTGAGAAAGTTAATTCCGAAGATAACTGAGCACGGGCTCTTCGGCATAATTACAAAATTAACGTCTGTAGTTCGGCTACCCATGCGGACCGGTAATAAAACTGAGCCAGGCGATTCTACAACGTCTCCATTTGCGAGGCGGACTTTAGATTTTCTATTCAAGACACGTCGTTCATTATTTTTCAACAACCGGGCAACTAGTGATTCGGACAAAAACGATGAAGTCGCTCCGCTGTCCACGAGGGCTCGTAAATTCTGGTTACCCATGTTCACACGGATCCAGACGCGATTGTCTGGCACCGTCGAGTCTTTGATACATGTAGTTGCGGATTCAGGCGGTTTTACTGCTTGCGGACGGTCTTTGCCTGCAGACCGCCCTTCTCGGCGTTTCCCTGGCATCGGCAGTCAACGGAACGTACATTTAACTTGCCACACCGTGAACAAAACATTTTAAATGGGTTACGGCAATAACCACGCGTATGTCCCTCTCTGCCACATCGCCAACAACGGTTTTCCGGATGTGATAATTTTTGTAACGGCGACGGCGGTACAGGAAATTGGCGAGGCTTATTATCCTGGGCGGCATATGACAAATGATGCGAACGCGAAGTATTCGGTTTATCGCTGGGCGGGCGTTCCGGTGCTGATAGCGTACTTTCTTTCTTACAAAAGCGCGCCTGCTCTTCCAGCAGTACTTCGTAGTCGGCAGCGAGTTTAGATAATTGTCGGAGGGATTGTATCGCGTCCCTATGTATATACATTCTGTAACTAGGTGACATGTTACCGTATACACGTTCCAATTTATCACCATCGGACATATCTTGGCCGCGTCTCATTAACGTTAATATGGCGGTTAAATAATCTTTAAAAGATTCCTTTGGTTTTTGCAACCGAGCGCGTATTTCTTCTTCGATTGAAAAATTATACCGAGGCGGAAGATATTGAAGTTTAAAGTCCTCTAAGAACTCGTCCCATGTACCCCATAAAGTTTTATTATTCCGGAGCCAAAGCAGTGCTTTGTCTCTAAAAAGCTCAGGCAATGCATGGAGCATATGTTCGTCTTTAATCCCGTAACATACTTGGAGTTCTTTGACTCTTTCCAGGAAAAATACAGCGTCCGAGCTGCCATTAAAATGAATCCCCCATTTCCTTATTTGAGCACAGATTTCCGCGGAAGAAATCTGAACGTTAGTGTCTCTTTGCGGTGGAGTGTTTCCCTTATTCGTTGAACCCGTTTTACCCTCTTTCAGAAAGGTGCTAATGCGTTTACGTACGTCCTCGACATTACCGGTAGCGTCTAACCCTAAAGATTCTGCTGCGGCATTTAAGTCCTCTTTTTTCAAAGTATATATCCACCCAAGAGGGTTTGGATTTTTGCCTTTGTCCTGATCAGTCATTTTATAATTTATAATGTACCAAATAAAAATAAAATAATAATAAAATAAAAATGTATTGTAGTTGCAATTTATTCTCCTATCCTTTTACTCCCTCACAATTAATAAAGAATATGTACGTTTTACTATCCTTTAATAAAAACTTATCTCTATGTATGTACAGTTGGAGTTTTAGAAGGCATTTCTAGGCACAGTTCTAATTTTTGTTTTCATGTTCTCCCTTGTTGTATCCTGCTCAAAAACTTTGTTTTTAATATATGCCCATAAAGAGAAATGCAAAGTACATTTCTTTACAACTTTTTTTTTACTTTAAACAGAATATGATGCTTAAGCTAAGAGTCAGACTGAACGGTCGTTTACGATCGTCTACGACCAACCATTATGTTTTAAGTTGCGACTATCGCGGCCACTCTTTGTTCAAACTATTTAACATCAGACTGATCGTTTAACATCGATCGAGCGACAACGGTCGAAACAGCGAAAGTCGTATTATTAAAAATGTGAGGTTATGTTTTTTAGCAGGCTTATTTTAATTTCTGAGGTAAATGTAAATGTGTAATTACTAATTATCTGACAATGTTACGTCTGAAAGCTAATAATTTTATGGTATTTCAGTCAATATGGAAATACTTGCTGATGAAGGTGAAATGATTATGGTATTATACTATATCTGGAAAAAATGGAAAATAGTAAGAAAAAGAGAAAAAGAAGAAGTATGTGGGTCAGAGAATTATTTTTGCATCGGGAGCAAGAAGGAGAATTTTTTGTTTTATATCCAAAACTTCTTAGAGATCCTGAAAAATTTCAAAATTATTATCGTATGACTAAAGAATGCTTTGAGAAGCTTGTATTTTTAATTAAACCACACTTTCATATTGGACACACTAACTGTAGGAAGTCAATAGGATTTTTAGAAAGACTGACAGTAACTATAAGGTAAAATGTAATTGCTTAAATCATTACAAATAACAGCCGTTTTACATTATTGTAGATATTTAGCTACTGGTGAAAGTTTTGCATCTGCATCATATCGCTTCAAGATTAGTGCTAATGAAATATCAATTATCATTAACACAACGCTTGAAGCTTATAACCTGCCTAGCTTACTTTTATTTATAACATAGTGTCATTTGCTTATATAACACCAGGGGCAAACTAGCCGGTTATAGAATTTGTCTTCTGAATGCCAAGACACCAAGATACGCAGCACTCCTGGCTGCCTATATGTTCAGGCTTCAATGTTATGATCTGATAAAATACGTGCCGTCGACCTTAATGTCAACAAGTTCGGGCAGTTTAAGATAAATCAAAAATATGGCGGTTATAGTGTGGTGCCTTGGGACAAAGACCTATTGCTCAACAGCGAACTCAGCGGAGAAAAAAAACGTGAGTACTTCTTATTGTTTTAATGTGATTCGTTACTCTTGAATATACTACTTTCTCTATCTCATTGTCAAACGGTAAAGGTAAAAAAAAAACACACGGTTAGAAATTCATTTGAAAAGTACATAACGGTTAACTTTTTATTTCTATTAAAACATTGTTAAATCATGTCAAACATATAAACAATTCAGCAATTAAACTATGGTCACAATTGATACACATTTTCGTCTAATATTAATTACAAATTTACAAAGCCTATGTACATAAATAGTATACAAAATAAATACACGTCAATGACCTCTATAAGTCACGTATGAAATTAAGCGAGAACGTTTGCACATTTCTAGTCCCTGAATTAATAATTACGGGTCCCAGAATATTCCGATTAAGAAATCATAAATAAAATGGTGTTTGAAATAAGATACGGATGCTCAGGTTTGCTTAAATTACTTTACAACTAAATTTTGTACGTTATCACGCTCGCAGAAGAATCTTTACAAATTTGGCACGGAAAATAATTTCAATCGGCACGGACTTTTGCACGTCTACTCGGTGAAGTATTATTATATCTTTGTTTATGTTACAGAGCGCGGACAATGTATTTGAATTTATACGCGCGTTACAAACAATATACGAAATCTAACATTTCTGAAAATAAAATACAAATATTAAATGCGGAGATATATGGTCACGGCATTTATAGCCTGACTTCGAAGGGAATTATAGGTTGTAGCGGTAAAAATGTCTATTCCTCCACGACCCCTGGTCTGAATGGAAAAGACACTTTCGGACGGGTTTTAGCGGATTTTGAAACGATTATTTCACGGCGCATAAGACCTGAATATAATACGTTTCTAGGATTATCACCTAACTTTCCCACGCCATCAAGGCTGAGTAAAGAAGGTAAAGGCGGCTGTAGGATAGGAGAATAAAATGGAAGAGACACACTTGCTGGTGTCTTTATATATCCGTAAACCCCCCTATTTCTGTAGGAAAAACTCGTTCAAAATATACAATTTGCGCGCGACTACGAGCATGACGTATACATTCGGTACTCTTATATTGAAAAATAAACAAATAACATGAATGATCGTTACAAATGAATACATATACAGGTCCGTCCAAAACATTTTATACAATATTTGAACAAAATAACACACATTCTTTTAATTTAATATTGCTAAATAAATTAATAATGGACTAAAAAATGTTAATTTGTGCAATTAACGAGGAACTTCGTTACAGCCCCCTCCTTAAAAGAAAACAATGAACCCTAACAACTAACTATCAAAAGTACAGAAACGGAAAATTAAATTTAAAACAAAATTAACACTTGACAGTCTATCATCTTAAAATTAAAAAACTAAAACTCGTCAGTTTATCATCACTCACGATGTCTATGACGCACGCACTATCACTGATTGTTCTGTCTTTTCAGATTTGCGTGGTGGATTTCAGCTTCCCTGCGAGTCATCACGACGCTCACTCCGTCGACCCGCACATGGACTGGTGCTAGTATCGCCTCGGACAATTACATGCGTCAAAAATTTGAGATAGGCCTCTACTGCCGGAATTATTACAGCGGTTGCAGTGATTTTCTTCTTTGGCGGTTTCCATGTGGACAAACACTTCGTGCGGCGGATTGCACGAAGTACGAGCTCTAGATGGTGTCATGAGCAAATACTTGGTACGGCGGATTGTACAAAGTATGAGCTCCGGATGATGCCTTGGAACAAAACACCTGGTGCGGCGGATTGCAGCAAGTATTAGTCCAAAACATCCCTCACAGCCTCCGGCGGAATTGGAGGTAGGAGATCGGCTTGGAGCTCGTCGGCGGACGGAATCTTGATGTCTTTCACATGGACTTTCACTGGCTTTCGTCTGTTTGGTACCTGTAACATAAGAACAGACGGGGACAGGATCTGGATAACTTTAGAGGGACCTTCAAATTTTGGAGCAAGTTTTGCGGTAAATTTCTTAGAGGCGTCGGATAAATTATGGGTCTGGTGGTATACCCATTGATCCCTTTAGAAGACTTTTACTTCACGCAGGTTCACGGTAGGAGAATTCTTCCAGCCCTCTCTACAGGCCTAGAGGTTTTCCCTGATTAAATTTATAATGTTTACAGGATCGACATCGATTGACGTAGCGGCGGACATCTCTGAACATCCCTGGCCAATAATATAACGAAGCGGCTCTCGCTATACTTTTGGCGACCCCAAGATGTCCAGCTTCAGGAGCGTCATGGATTTCTTTCAGGACGTCGTTTCTATCAGGCGTAGCTACACACAATTTCCATGCGCGCACTCCCTCGGTATGTTGTGTATCAGGTATGTGTCTGTACAAATTACCATTTTCTAATCGGTATTCTTGATGTTTTTCAGGATCTGACTGAACGTCCGAAACCTTCTTGTTATACCAAGAACAAGACGTTTCTTCTAACAAGGCACAGGTATCTTCATCGGTTTCGTGTTTGAAAGGAAGCGGTGCTCGGGACAGAGAATCGGCTAAATTATTCATCGCTCCTTTTCGGTATTGAATGACAAAATCATACTGTTGTAAATCAACAGCCCATCGACTGAGTCGTCCTGACGGATTCTTCAAGTCATTCAGGAATCTTAAACATTGGTGATCGGAAATAACGGTGAATTGGTAAAATTCTAAATAGTACTTAAATTTTTTGATACCCCAAACGACGGCAAGAGCTTCTTTCTGGGTCGTCGAATAATTTAATTCTGCCTTACTTCAAGTCCTACTGGCATAGGCAATCACTCTTTCGGCACCCTCTATTATTTGTATTAAAACGACTCCCAAACCTTTCTCACTGGCGTCGGTATGCAATTGGAATGGTTTGGAGAAGTCCGGACACGCGAGAACTGGGCTCTCTGTCAGTGCTCTCTTTACGGCGGCGAATGCGGCGTCTTGTTCCGTCGTCCATTCCCAACGCACATCTTTTTTAATTAATTTTATGAGCGGAACGGTAAGTTGTGCGAAATTCGGTACGAACCGACGGTACCACGACGTTTGTCCCAGAAAACCACGTATTTCTTTCTTGGATCGCGGCGGCGGTACATTTAAAATAGCAGCGATCTTGTCCGGGTCTGTACGGATTCCGTCCGGTGTTACAACATGACCTAAATATTTTATGTCCTGTTTGGCAAAAGTACATTTGTCTGGTTGTAGTTGAAGGCCTGCTTCCCGTAAACGCGCGAAAACATTACTTAAATTTTTCAAATGCTCTTCAAAAGTCTTGCCTAAAATAATAATATCGTCCAGATATACAAATGCGTACTCCGCCATTTCAGGACCTATCACCGAATCTAATAGGCGTTGGAACGTCGCTCCCGCACTATGCAATCCATACGGTAATGACACAAAATGAAATAGGCCCTTTCCCGGAATTGTAAAAGCTGTCACGGGTCTGCTATCTTTTTCTAATTCCACTTGCCAGTACCCACTTTTAAGATCAAGCGTCGAAAAATATTTACTGTCGCGGAGTTTATCAAGAATATTTGAAATGTACGGCAAAGGATATGAATCTTTAATGGATACGGAATTAATTTTGCGGAAATCGACACAGAACCGAACGCCACCGTTCTTTTTTGTGACCACGACGATAGGAGAACTCCACGGACTGTTACTGGGTTCTATTATACCGTCTTGTAGCATCTTGTCCACTTCGGCGTCGATTAGTGCTTGCTTCTTTGGGTTGCACGGATAATATCGTTGTTTTATTGGGGCGGTATTCGGTTGCAAACGGATTGTGTGACGTATTAAATTCGTCCGACCAGGCACGGTAGTAAATTTGCTTAATTCTTGGTCAAGGAATTTTTTTAAGGCGGTCTCGTGCGGTCCTGTACTCCGGAGATCCCACAGCTCGCGGCAAAGACTGCATTGTCTCCCTTAAAGTACAGTTTCCTTTCGGAAAAATCGAGAACAGCCCCAATTTCCTTGAGAAAGTTAATTCCGAAGATAACTGAGCACGGGCTCTTCGGCATAATTACAAAATTAACGTCTGTAGTTCGGCTACCCATGCGGACCGGTAATAAAACTGAGCCAGGCGATTCTACAACGTCTCCATTTGCGAGGCGGACTTTAGATTTTCTATTCAAGACACGTCGTTCATTATTTTTCAACAACCGGGCAACTAGTGATTCGGACAAAAACGATGAAGTCGCTCCGCTGTCCACGAGGGCTCGTAAATTCTGGTTACCCATGTTCACACGGATCCAGACGCGATTGTCTGGCACCGTCGAGTCTTTGATACATGTAGTTGCGGATTCAGGCGGTTTTACTGCTTGCGGACGGTCTTTGCCTGCAGACCGCCCTTCTCGGCGTTTCCCTGGCATCGGCAGTCAACGGAACGTACATTTAACTTGCCACACCGTGAACAAAACATTTTAAATGGGTTACGGCAATAACCACGCGTATGTCCCTCTCTGCCACATCGCCAACAACGGTTTTCCGGATGTGATAATTTTTGTAACGGCGACGGCGGTACAGGAAATTGGCGAGGCTTATTATCCTGGGCGGCATATGACAAATGATGCGAACGCGAAGTATTCGGTTTATCGCTGGGCGGGCGTTCCGGTGCTGATAGCGTACTTTCTTTCTTACAAAAGCGCGCCTGCTCTTCCAGCAGTACTTCGTAGTCGGCAGCGAGTTTAGATAATTGTCGGAGGGATTGTATCGCGTCCCTATGTATATACATTCTGTAACTAGGTGACATGTTACCGTATACACGTTCCAATTTATCACCATCGGACATATCTTGGCCGCGTCTCATTAACGTTAATATGGCGGTTAAATAATCTTTAAAAGATTCCTTTGGTTTTTGCAACCGAGCGCGTATTTCTTCTTCGATTGAAAAATTATACCGAGGCGGAAGATATTGAAGTTTAAAGTCCTCTAAGAACTCGTCCCATGTACCCCATAAAGTTTTATTATTCCGGAGCCAAAGCAGTGCTTTGTCTCTAAAAAGCTCAGGCAATGCATGGAGCATATGTTCGTCTTTAATCCCGTAACATACTTGGAGTTCTTTGACTCTTTCCAGGAAAAATACAGCGTCCGAGCTGCCATTAAAATGAATCCCCCATTTCCTTATTTGAGCACAGATTTCCGCGGAAGAAATCTGAACGTTAGTGTCTCTTTGCGGTGGAGTGTTTCCCTTATTCGTTGAACCCGTTTTACCCTCTTTCAGAAAGGTGCTAATGCGTTTACGTACGTCCTCGACATTACCGGTAGCGTCTAACCCTAAAGATTCTGCTGCGGCATTTAAGTCCTCTTTTTTCAAAGTATATATCCACCCAAGAGGGTTTGGATTTTTGCCTTTGTCCTGATCAGTCATTTTATAATTTATAATGTACCAAATAAAAATAAAATAATAATAAAATAAAAATGTATTGTAGTTGCAATTTATTCTCCTATCCTTTTACTCCCTCACAATTAATAAAGAATATGTACGTTTTACTATCCTTTAATAAAAACTTATCTCTATGTATGTACATAAATTGTGTATCAATTTTCCTATCTTATTATTTAAAAAAAATAATTATACATGTATATCTGGCGGAAAACTGTGAAATTATTCATACAGTTTTATTAAATGCGGCGGAATTTAATTTTTTAAATCTCTTAAAACACGGCCAAACGTTATGGGCGCCATCTCTAACCTGCTTAGCTTACTTTTATTTATAACATAGTGTCATTTGCTTATATAACACCAGGGGCAAACTAGCCGGTTATAGAATTTGTCTTCTGAATGCCAAGACACCAAGATACGCAGCACTCCTGGCTGCCTATATGTTCAGGCTTCAATGTTATGATCTGATAAAATACGTGCCGTCGACCTTAATGTCAACAAGTTCGGGCAGTTTAAGATAAATCAAAAATATGGCGGTTATAGTGTGGTGCCTTGGGACAAAGACCTATTGCTCAACAGCGAACTCAGCGGAGAAAAAAAACGTGAGTACTTCTTATTGTTTTAATGTGATTCGTTACTCTTGAATATACTACTTTCTCTATCTCATTGTCAAACGGTAAAGGTAAAAAAAAACACACGGTTAGAAATTCATTTGAAAAGTACATAACGGTTAACTTTTTATTTCTATTAAAACATTGTTAAATCATGTCAAACATATAAACAATTCAGCAATTAAACTATGGTCACAATTGATACACATTTTCGTCTAATATTAATTACAAATTTACAAAGCCTATGTACATAAATAGTATACAAAATAAATACACGTCAATGACCTCTATAAGTCACGTATGAAATTAAGCGAGAACGTTTGCACATTTCTAGTCCCTGAATTAATAATTACGGGTCCCAGAATATTCCGATTAAGAAATCATAAATAAAATGGTGTTTGAAATAAGATACGGATGCTCAGGTTTGCTTAAATTACTTTACAACTAAATTTTGTACGCTCGCAGAAGAATCTTTACAAATTTGGCACGGAAAATAATTTCAATCGGCACGGACTTTTGCACGTCTACTCGGTGAAGTATTATTATATCTTTGTTTATGTTACAGAGCGCGGACAATGTATTTGAATTTATACGCGCGTTACAAACAATATACGAAATCTAACATTTCTGAAAATAAAATACAAATATTAAATGCGGAGATATATGGTCACGGCATTTATAGCCTGACTTCGAAGGGAATTATAGGTTGTAGCGGTAAAAATGTCTATTCCTCCGCGACCCCTGGTCTGAATGGAAAAGACACTTTCGGACGGGTTTTAGCGGATTTTGAAACGATTATTTCACGGCGCATAAGACCTGAATATAATACGTTTCTAGGATTATCACCTAACTTTCCCACGCCATCAAGGCTGAGTAAAGAAGGTAAAGGCGGCTGTAGGATAGGAGAATAAAATGGAAGAGACACACTTGCTGGTGTCTTTATATATCCGTAAACCCCCCTATTTCTGTAGGAAAAACTCGTTCAAAATATACAATTTGCGCGCGACTACGAGCATGACGTATACATTCGGTACTCTTATATTGAAAAATAAACAAATAACATGAATGATCGTTACAAATGAATACATATACAGGTCCGTCCAAAACATTTTATACAATATTTGAACAAAATAACACACATTCTTTTAATTTAATATTGCTAAATAAATTAATAATGGACTAAAAAATGTTAATTTGTGCAATTAACGAGGAACTTCGTTACAAGCTCTCATTAAAGCATTGCATGATGTATATCTTCCACCTGTTAATGAGAATACTTGGGAAAAAATTGCAGCTGGATTTACAAAAAGAAAATATTTCCCCAATTGTATTGGAGCAGTCGATGGTAAACACATTAGAATAAAAAAACCAAATAATGCTGGATCTTGTATTTTAATTATAAATGTTACCACTCTACTGTTCTACTGAGTGTAGTGGATTCCAACTATAAATTTGTAATAGTGGATATTGGTGCAATGGGAAAAAACAGTGATGCGGGCATATTTGAAGTTAGTACATTTGGACAACAATTTAAAAAAGGAGAACTAAAAATTCCGAACCCTGTGCCGATAGAAGAAAATGGTCCTCAAACACCCTTTGTGTTTATAGGAGATGAAGCTTTCCGCCTCACAGAAAACTTTATGAAACCTTTTCCACGACGAGACTTAACACGAGATAAAAGAATTTTTAATTACCGACTGTCCTTTGCACGTGGCATAGTCGAATGTTCTTTTGGAATTTTAGTTTCAAAATTTCGAATATTTGAGACACCAATAGCTGTACATCCAGACAAAGTGGATAAGATTGTGATGAGTGCGATCCTTTTGCATAATATGATTAGACAAGAAGATAAAAACAAATACTCCAATGAAGAACTTGAATCACTTCCAAAAGTATTTGGTGCTTTTGTGGAAGCAGTCAACGCAACACAACCAGGTAGAAGAGCCAACGTCAATCAGTCGACAAGTAATGCGAGAAAAGTTAGAGATTATTTTTGTACCTATTTTTGTAACAGAGGGCAAGTAGTTTGGAGATAATGATTAAAATTTGGAATTGTTAGTTGTAAGAAAAGCTCTATAAATCTTTAACAGTTATGTATTATTATTCCTGTTCTAATAAAGCATGTAATATTTCTAATGTTTGTTTTTTGAATTCCCGTTGAGCTCGAAGGTTCAAAGTATTGGCATCTTCAACCAGGCTAAGAAGAAACAGTTCCATCAAAGTTTTGACAGCTGGATTACTGTTCTTATTTTTTTCTGTAGCACTCTTTAAATATGTTCTTATATCTTCTTCTATGCTCACAATATTATTGGGGGCTTTCTTTTTTTTGGGAACTGACGTACGGTGAGGTCTCTCTTCGATGGCACCTTCAACTGTTTCTGCTTCAGTTTGTACTCTCTCTGTTTGATCTTCCTCATCCGAAGTAGCTTCAGCTTGAGTTAGAAAGCCTTCAGAGTCAGCTACAAATGTTTCCACAGAGATTATCTCTTTTGATGATCCCGGTAATGCCTGGTCCCTGCATGACGAGCTACTTGCTGCTTTTAAATTAGTAGTGGTTCTGCGGTCGTTCATATATGGCTCCAAAAAAGTCAGTGCCTCATAAAACGCCCACACCTTCGCCCTTTTAGCTCCACTACCAGTGCTACCTATTTGATCCCTTTTTCGTTTACGATAGCCAGCACGTAGCATCTGCCACTTTTTGGAACATGCATCACCTATAATAAGGCCGTACTAAGAATAAGGAACAACTAAAATTAATTATACTAACACTGTTTTTTTCCTATAAAAACGCTTTGCTTTTAGTTTTGTACGCTACTTCAGACTGTACCTGTCATCTCATTAGTGCACTGACAGTTAATGAGTATTTGAGCCCGGCTAGTCGCGTTGGAGTAATGTCTGTTTTTGACATTTCCCGTACGAGTGCTTGATTTGTAACATTAGCCCATTTAAATACATGGACCTGTCAGTCCCCGTAATTTGGCGCCCCCTAAGGAAAAAAAGCTATTTCGAACTATGACGCGACTAGCCGTATAGAGACAGTTCGTCTCTATTAATCTAGGAAGCCGTGATTTGAGCTTATTAAAGCTAACCTAAACAGGTGAAAAATGTGACAGTATTTGTTATAATGATAAATTTAATATAGTTATTGACTACATATAAAAACAGAATTGAAGAGTTTTTATAGGAAAAAACAGACTTATTAACATACATATTTACCTGTTCTGTCTATTTTTGATCCAATTCGGTTCCATATTTGTTCAACCATATCTCGGTTGCTGTGATCTGGATCAGTCTGATCATATAAAGCAGGATATTTATGCACCGATTGGATAAGTATGTCAACAAGCTCTGCTGACCATACCTGTTGTCCATTATTATCTGAAATCACACAAAGTACTGATAACTTAAATGTTGCTACATAGAACTATGTACTATTCAAACAAAGTTATGCTTTATTTTTTATATTCCTTTACAATAAGAATAGAAAATGAAATTTTAATATCCCACCGACCAGACATGGAACTTTTCATCAAAATTTATAGTTACCTACATCTGTACCTAAATATAGGTAACTGCACTATAGAAAAATATTTAAAATGTGTTATACTTACTGCTTTCGTCTTGAGAGTCTTGACTCTTGAGACATGTTGACATGTTTCTTCTTGTAAAATTACTCTCGTTTCTCGCTAACAATTTTTTAAGGTTAGGTTGTCAACGTTAAGATCGTCCAGTACCGATCAAATTTTCCAACAAGTTGGATTTTCAAACTTGCTCGTCTCTGATCGTTGTCAGTCGGTCGTTTTCAAATTTGCAGTGTGAGGTTCATCATTACAAGTAATATGTTGGAAATTTGGTCGTTGGAAGACGATCGACGCCAACTGATCTTGGTCGATTAGTCTGAGGTCTGCCTAAAGGTGATTAAATATTTCCGTGACAATCACAGAGGTGTGATGTAAATTACAATTAACAAAAAAAAATTAACTAGTCTCAGGTATACTACATATGATTGAGTAAAAAAAATACTCTTGTTCCAGGTTAAAATAATGAAATATTTCACAACAACCACAATAGTAATAAGTAATATTAACAGAGGTCAATAACATGAATATTTTATTCTTTTACAAGTTTGACAGTGTGTCAACATTTTTGCATCAATATTTTTCAACAGTGACGACTATCTTTTTTCATGACTACCCTGATTTTTACTGCGACATGGTTAAGATTTTAATATAAATTTAAATAATATCTAAAATATTAAAGATAGGCATAGGATAAGCTTAACAAAAAAAAAATTAGGTGTGGCCACGACACGACTTTCTTATACGTATGAGCGTTTCAAACTATACAATTTTAAGAATTTTTTTATACAAAAATTATTCAAAATCCTATTCTAAGTACTTTCATTCTCTTAATAAATCGCTATAGAATGCATACTTTGCAAGATATTCGAAAAAAAGTGTTACTCGCTTAGAGTAAAAGTGCTACTTCCGGTCCGAATTTTGAAATATCATATATACAAAAAATATTGCAGATCTAGTTCTAAATACTTTTGTACTCTTGATAAATATATATAGAATCCATAACTTACGACATATTTGCAAAAAATCACTATTCGATAAGAGTAAAAGTGGTACTTCCGGTCTGAATTTTGAAATTTTTTTTATACAAAAGATATTGAAAATTATGTTTTATATACTTTTATACTCGTAACGTACTTCTCTAAAAAGCATGACTTGCGAGATATTCGCAAAAAACTGATTTTCGATAAGAGTAAAAGACCTACTTCCGGTTGGATTTTCGAAAAACTTTTTTAAGACAATTTGTCTCAAACTTAATTACATATGAATTCTTTATAAATTTGTTTAAACTTAGTAGTTGACGAATAATTAGCAAAATTCGATTTTTTCAATGAAGTAAACTACTACTTCCGGTCTGCCGATTTTACTGAAAATCTAATCAGATCTCAAGAGAGAGATTATATTCGTAAATATAAAATTTGGGATTGATACCTATAGCGGTTTGACCGCAAAAGTGACTCTTGAAGGACTTAATATGATACTATAAAAAATATTGGGAGTTTCATTAAAAATAAATAAGGTGTTTGTGTTTAAAGTTTCTTCATTATGCAACACCTTCGCGAACACTATAAATTAGAACAGGTCCTGCAAATAAGCATCACTTCATACAAATTGTGTGTATGCCATATCAAATTATTTTGTGCTCTGTCCTTTAAATTATAGACAATAAAAGAGGCAGTTGAAGATGTCAATTTTAAGGGTAATCATAAATAATTCGAAAACTATTAACTTACGGAATAATTACTCTTAATAAAAAATCTTTATATTTTAACGCGAAATCGAAATGTGAACTTATATATAGGGTTCTACAATTTAAATTAATCCATCTTCATTTTGCCATTGATTTATGGATCACTCTGTATGCGAGTAATGTTTTTAAGTTGCGAACCAACGACAAGCCTATGAATAGCAGTACGCGAAGTTTTAATTAAATTAAGCATTAAAGAGAAAATTTGGTTTGTAAGATCGTTGACTCACCCTGTATATAATTTTGGTTTTGCGAACTCTGTAAAAATTTGAAAAGTCGAAGTAAATCAGATGTAAAATTAATGTGAACAATCAATTGTTCAAAATACCTATCTAAAGTGCCAGTTTGACAATATTTGTACTGACTGCACTATCTGTAAGTCGAGTGGTGACAACAATTTATTTTTAATTTGATAGTAGGATGAATGGAGAAGCTAGTAAATTGTTAAGAATTGTAGTATATGTTATAGTTAAAAAATTAAGGAGCTAGCATCAACCAGAATTGCACCTAATAACAAGAAAGTTTTGACAGATTTTAATGTTGACACATATTAAATCAAAGCAGTCATAGTGACATAGTGAAATGGACTTACTACTATTTACCTTATATATCTGATTCTAACAATAGACTTTTAAGAAAAGCAAAAATTTAATTAGTGTTCAAATAATGTAATAATTAAAAAAAAAGAGTAAGTCTTTTACCTAAACGTTTTCGTCCAGCCTTGACAACAATGTGTCCATCACTGTCGTCATCAGAATCAGAGGTTGAAGGGCTAACTGTAAATCTTGTACTTTGTTTCGGAGTACCACTTTGACTAGATGATTGAACAGGTCCTACAGGGCAAACACGATGAGGCGGTGTTATGAAACTCTGACTATTTGATGGATTACTGACTGTAAGTCTTGTACTTTGTTTCGGAGTAACACTTTGACTGGTTGACTGAATAGGTCCTACAGTACAAACACGATGAAGCGGTGTTATGAAACTCTGACTAGTTGATGGATTATTGACCGAATTGTTACAGCGTATATCGGCAATAGATTTACCCCTAAAATTTTCAACATTTTTTCCTTCCATTAGCATGAGTATTTTAGAAGTTTGACTGAGATCTACTGCAGTACTAGGCAAGCGGTAATGCTCTTTATGAATGGTAACATCGTGACCCATAAAATTTGCCAGCCGACCAATGGCGTTTTCTCCGAGTTCAAGAATTTGGGCAGTTGTTGCTAAATGTTTCCGGAGAGCAGTCCCTCTCAGTTTATGTGGTGCGACCGCGCCGCATTCTTGAGCGCATTGTTTCATAGTGTTGCAAGCACGAAAATGGCTATAGGCAGACGAAGGTGCGGCGAAAACATAAGGGTTTGAGATATGTATATCGGCGATATGACGATTTGACAATAGAAAATTAATAATCGAAATATGCTTTTTTTGAACTATAATTGGAACTGTTCTACCACGTTTACCCCTGATTTCTATTTTCACAAAGGTATCAGCTAAAGTCTGTTCATCTGGTGTAAGAGAATTATACAAAACTGAACTCGTTTCCTGATCAAGACATTCAAATTTTTTGAAATCAGTAATGAGAAGTCTTTCAATTTCACCAGCCCGTTTTCTATTAAAAACTTGTAAATAACACAATAGGTATTTGGATAACTGCGACCAATCGCTTAAAGTGAATTTTTTGCAAAGGGTATTGTATAATTTATCAATATTGTCAT
Organism: Amphimallon solstitiale; assembly: GCA_963170755.1. Classification (NCBI taxonomy): domain Eukaryota; kingdom Metazoa; phylum Arthropoda; class Insecta; order Coleoptera; family Scarabaeidae; genus Amphimallon; species Amphimallon solstitiale. Next base: position 53,300,343 of record OY720677.1, read on the forward strand.
TAAGAAAAGATGAAAGTAAGTGAATATCAGCCTGTAAAGGAAGTTCTTTTCTCTTGTTTCTCTTGACTTCGTTTTGAGTTTCAGTAGCAGTTTTATTAACAGATGACGAATAATCGGTTTGAAAAATTTTGAGAAAATCATTAGCGGCCCGTTTTCCATCCGAAAAACCAGTTTTAATACAGTCCATAATGTACAAATCACAACATTTTTTTAAGTACGTTCCTAACCTAGTTGCGACAGATGGTACACCGTAACTTCCAGTTTTTGGATCAAACTTGGCAAGAATATTAACCGCTCGCAAAACCAAATCGTTATGTTGAGGTTTGAAAATATCAGCCAGCTGTCTGAAATCTGGGTATAGGGATCGAATAGTGATAAAAGAGCGACCCATGGTTCGAAGAATTTGTCTGATATGATAATGTAAATGTGGTTGACGATATCTCAATGTAAGAGAATTACCGAATATTACAATTAGTTTATCAAATTTAAGAACATTAGTAACCTCATCGTCAATTAGTGGCGGAAAAATATGCTGTTGTAAGATATCATTAGCCAGAGGATTATGTCTACGAGCAGCTATTCTGGACTTGTATATGTGAGAAAGTAAATTAGATGCCGGACATATGTTTCTGTGTTTGTATAAACTTTTCTTCCCGTAAAATGCACCACACGAAGAACACGGTATAAAATCTCTCGGGCTCTTTGGTACTCTAGGTGAACGTGTTACAATTAGTGATCCATCGTTATAAGCAGAGTTTGTATTAAATTCGAGTGATCCCCTCGAACGGATACGGTGATATATTACTTTCCTTTCAGCATCTCCTATAGAAAAGAAAAAATGAACATTAAAATTATAACAGTACAATTAGAAATAAGGTATACACATAGTAAAAAATCCATCCATTAACAGTAACCGCTTAGTGTTCTAAGTGTCAACGAAATTTTTAAGGTAACCTTACTGTATTTATTCAGCAAAAATTTGAAATTTACAAAAAGTTAACTAACTATACAAAGCTCTTCTGTACAGTTAACGCAAATAATTTTACCAGACCCTCGCCCTTGTTTATTAATATTATAGTTACACAACCTAGAGAAATCTGTAAATATTTCGTAATATTTATATGTAATAAAGTCTCGTCCTCTGATATCTTTTAAATGAATTAACACTAATGAATGTAAAGTTCGAAGCCAATAAAATTACTCCAAATATTCTCATCCCCACTCACACAATTTAATCCGGAAGTTATAAAAAATGTAATATATTTTCTATTAAATTTTACTTAAATTATACTTGTTTGATGTGCTTTTGGTGCTTTTCACATTGTTTGTCCTTGAATTACATGTCAACATAATCTATGTGTTATAACTACTACTATTTTTTTCCTTACATTATACTCACAGTTATCGTTATATAACTTAATAAAGAAAATAAATAACCTTATATGAAATGTTTTTATTAAAAACTTATTCATTTTTTTTAAAGAAATATAATTTAAACAAGGGAATGGTATCAATAAAGCAGCAGTCTTATGAAATATCTATATAAAATGTCAGTCTGTTTCAGGTTATTCTCATTTTCTTCTATGTGTTCAACAGGTATGTCTATAACAGTCTTCTATAAGAAGACTGTTGTCGTATGACTAAATACATTATGTAAAACAATAAAAAGTAATTGAAAGCTATCCGAACCACCACATTTATTTAGATGCTTTGCATGGTTTTATCACCTTTATTGGTTTATGTGAGGCATTAAAACCAGTAATGTAACATGTTTTGTAAAGAAAATACACTATAAAGATAAACACTTTATTTTAGCGTTTTGGTATTTTCAGAATTTAGACATTTAAATGGCTCATAGTCATTCGTTTATCATTTAACCAGGACAAATGTGAGACAATTTACTTTACTAGTAAATATAGATCAAAGATATATATTGCGAATACAAAATACTTAAATATTAGACTGGACACAAGATTAACGTTGTAGCTGCTCATAGATGAATTAGTCAAACACTTGTCTTCTGCTACTTATGCAATTAGACTTATTAGATTTATAACTGATAGTCTGTTGGAATAACAACATACTATGGACAATCAAATTACATATCAACTATGTTCAACCACAGATAAATATTCTTTCTCTGTGGAGTAACCAATATGAGGTAACTAGGTCCGCATAGAAAAATTGTTTATTCTGCAGAAAAGAACTGTTCGAGCAACTGTCTGTATTTAACAAACTAAAATTGCCACACCTGGCCACTAGGGGTGACTACAGAAGTCACCACCTGGCATAACCATTTGCTGCACATCCCCTTTCATAGGACAAAACACACTTCAGTGCAACCCCAGCAAACACGGGTTGTTGGCCCAATTCTGGTAAAATAACCAGTAGCCGTCATAGAGATCATTGGTTCGGCAATGGTTAAAAACAACGGGCCGGCACTTATAGGACCCGCTGGCCGCTTGCCGGCCGTTGGACGGTTAGCCGGCATCACCAACATTGGGCCAGCAAATGGATTCTTAAATAATATTTGTTTTGGTCCATAGCTGGATCAGCGGGGTTTATTCATTCCTTTTTAAATGATAAATAATCAATCAACCATTGCATTATTTCAAACGATTTTATTCTGGCCCTTTATCTTATCCTGGACACATAATAATAAAATATTATACAGTTCTCGTATTGAAAATTGTATATAAAATTAGTGTTTAATTTTATATACAGTTTTTTTACAACCTGAAATACAAAAATAGACATGTAGTTATACATATTTAACTATTATATATTTTTCCTCGTTTTTGTAATGACCTTTTTAATAAAAATTACAGAAATTTGAGTTTCAAAATATTCATTACCTTTAAATTTCAATAGTACATTGTTAAAATAGGAGCTTAAATATAGATAAAAAATTCTAGGGCTAGATAAAGAAGCAACTATTAAAGAAAATTTAACATATATTCTTCAAACATCAAAATAAATATCTTTGGCAAAATTGCACATTAATAATTATTACCTAAGTATATATAAGTTATCTCTAAGTTAAGTAATATAAATTAAAAATATAGTTCTTAAAAAACGATTAAGATTTGGTACAGCTGTAAACTTATCAATTTCTGTTGCGTTGGGACCGTCCCCCATCTCTGTCTCCTGCACCCCTAAACCAAAGTTTTATTACGATATCGATTTGCTGATTACTGGCATTATTTGTTAATGGATTTTTGCGCACTGTATCTAAAAAATGAATTATTATATTGAAAGTTGTTAATAGTTGAATTAAAATTTACCTTCAATTAGTTTCACAACATTTGTAAAATTTTTAACGGCAGGTTTGTTGTTCCGTCCAGACCAGTTCATATCTCTGGCAACGTTAGTTTTAAACATTTTTAATAGCATTCTCCTTGTAATGTCTGGAATGTCCTTTCCTCCAATAAGTTTCAAAATAGAAGACTAAAACGACAAAATAATAAATACACAAAGAAGGGAAAAATATGTAACTTATACACATTCTTCGTAGACATTAGGATCTTCCAACATGGCGTTGAATTCTACAAGCTTTTCTAGTGAAGTTATTGGAACATAATTGTCCAGAACCGTGGTATTAGCAACTTGACTTTGTTCCAAATTTCTTTGAATTAAAACTTGTTCAACCATTTGCGTCAAATTTTTGATTTGGTTTTTCATTTTTTCCATTGAAATCATTAAATCCTTGAGCATGCCTGTATTAAAAATTTTAAATCAAAATATGATAAAGTTGTTATACCGACCTTGAGTTTTCAGGCAACTGTGACAGTCTTGTAAGAGCACATCTTGAATGATTGTGGGCTGTGAATTCACCACGTTTTGGCTGTTGCTACCTGAATGACAATACCTTTTTTTTTAGAAATATTACAGGATCCTGATACTCACGATTATTGTTTGTTAGAAAATTTGGTACATTTGGCACATCTTGAAGAATTTGGGCTTAGAATTCAAAACCGTTTGACTGTTGCTAGGTGAATGGTAATGCTTCTTCTCAGCAATATTACGTTCCTGATCGTCACGATTATTGTAAGTTAGCAAATTTGGTATCTTTGGCTCCTTAGGAAGCTGATGGTTGTCTTCATCTGACGAAGATGAAGAAGTATTATTATTACTGCTGTCAGCCCCTTCATTGTCATACACCAACTTCGCTGCTTCTCTTCGTTTAATTTTTTTCATTTCTAAGTTATCTTCATCCGTTGGCATATCATCGGTAACAATACCCTTTATTTTATTCTTCAATTTGTCGAGGGCTTTGCCGAACTTTTCTATCGATATCGAAAAGTGTATATACTATAAACAGAAAAAATTGCAGTGGTCAAGACTTACTTGCTTTGTAAAGTATGTTGACAGGGCTGATCTGGCATTCACTGATGTTTAATTCTTCATGCTTCATAACAGCAATATTTCTTGATTGATCCGTTTTGAAATACAACGGCCACCAACAAAATTCTCTGCCTTCATCATCATCATCTCGATAACACCATGTACTCGAGACAATAGAAGTTGGACAACTACCATCTTTCATTTCATCTGGGAATTCTACGACGTAGTAATGATGGCTTAAACACAAACAAATAGGGCGAATCACTAGCAGACTTGTATGTATAATAGACACATTATTATATGCTAATAATGTATTATTGAAACTAATCAAAATTTATGTTTATAATTTTGAAATTTATAATTTTTTACTATTCTTGTTTTTGAACAATAAAGTACCAAAACAGTTAAAAAAAACACCTACCTGTTATTCTACAGACTGTTTTTTTTTAGAATAAAATTTAGATTAAAATAAAAGATAGACAACATTATCTGCTTTTTATATTAATCTAGAATTTTAAGGGCACTGCTTCTTTTCTTTCTATACGTGACTAATTTCTTCAAACAAAATTCTAAATTCTCTCGTAATGTAAAAAGCTTCATAACGTTACCTACATACACCATGCTTACTTATACCGTAAATAGATATAACATTTGTTAAACTTTTAAAATTACCCACAATGAAGAAGTGGTGTAAAAAGATAAGACTGCTGAGTTTTAGCAATAAGAATACCTTTTCTAGCAATATCACTTAAAGTAAAATTTATTTCGCTATTACTTTCTGAAACAATATAATAAAATAACAATTCAGAAGTTCCTCTAGGATATTCATAAAGAGGTTTAACAATATAAAATTCTCGACCTGTTAATTTTGTGCCGTTTTCAGTGTTATCAATATTTATAATTTTTACAATAATATTACTTTTTAGTTGAACGCAATTATCACCAGATTTTACAGATAATTTTACACTAATTTTGTTATCAATATATAGAATCCCTTTTTATTCTTTTCATAATCGGAATTAATTTGGCCCATATGGTCATTTGCATTATCTATTTCAGACACCCTTTTTATAACTTGCTGAAGAGGTTGATTAGACTTTCTTAGATGTTTTTTAATAATAGAAAGATGATTTTCGAAAGGGAAACAGTTTATTTTGTCCAAAGAACCGAAAGTTTTAACATCGTTTGCCAAGTGAGTTAGAACATGCATATTGTAAGTTAAAAACTCTTGTCCGTAAATTTTTCTCGCATGATCTACGAATAAACGTAAAAGACGGTCTGCGTAATCAATGTATTCGTTATTTTGGTTAAGGTTAACATTTAATAAAATTGTCATCCCTACTGAAAATAGCATAAAATGGCCATAAATATGTTCAGGTAAAATATCTTCAAAAACCATGGGTCCAATATAAATTACAAATTGCCTTAATTCGGTAGCTTTGAAATGCTCTAAGTCGGTTAAAGGTCTGGGTTTTCTATTGAACTCTGAAGGCCATGTGTTTACTAAGGTCCTAATTTTTTGATTAGCAGAAGCAATAGTAGTTTTTAAAATTCCATGTGGCCTACCATGATCCCTCCACATAAAAAGAAGTTTACGCATTACCCCCAAACAAGCAGCATGCATGTAATCGACAGGAAAAGCTGATACCATTCCTAAATTTAATTTTGATAATGGTGTTTCACCTTTGTTATGCCTCAAGTAAGATCCATTTTTAAAACCTAAATCTGTCCTCAATTGTGCATTAATGTTTACAAATGTAATTCTTCGGTTAAAATACTCTCCTCTTACAGTGCATTTATCACACCCAAATCTACTATTAAAATTTAAAGTGTTTTTCACAAATGTTCGCGCTGGCGTATCACAAACAAATGCTTTTACGTTCATTTTAAATTTGCGGTCTTCAAATTCAAAACCATTTTTTTCATAAAATGAGAGCTCCTTCACAAATTTTTCTAAATTACTGTCTAGTGGAGGTTTACCTTTTCCATAGAAAATTGCAACAATAAATATTTCTGCGCCAATTTTGCATAGAATGGGCCAAAATTGATCCTTGCTGCTACGATGGAGAGGTAAACCATCAATATTAAAGAACAAGTCATATTCAGAGAGATTGCGAAAGTATTTTTTTTGGGAAATTCTCTCCAGATGGTGTTTTAACCCAAAATAGTAAAACAATCCCTCACCCATATTTTGAATATGTAAATCTCTTTTGGTTTTTAATAATGTTCGCGAATCAGTTGGTAAATTGCTTATATCAGGATTTTGTTTAAACCACTTTAATAGTTCATTAAGTGCAGTATGCTTGATGTTATTTCTCAAAGACCAACTGACTAAAAACTGGATATCTTCATCTAATTTGTTGGAAGTGAATGATGAATTCTTATTTATTTTAGTTTGAATATCTTCGTGCAGTGATAAATCACTGTAATGGCCTAAATTGTCATTCGAATTACTACTAGAATTCAAAAGTTTATCGCGGAAATCTACTGAGCTCTCATTTGAAAGTTTTGATTCTGTTGCACGTTTCGACGTATGAGTCTGTAAATCAACAATACCGCTTTCTTCGGAAATATTACTTGAAATATCTATAGCGAAATTGCTAGTAAGCAAACTAGAATTAGGACTTGAGCCTTCACTATCAATAATTGCCGCATTATTATTCAATTTCAATTCATTTTGAGAAAGATGTTTAACAGTACACACCCTCTTATGCGTTAAATTCTTATCGATATTTTCTATGGTTGCAGCTACTCGTTTCCTTATTAATTTGTTTTGATAATTTGCACTTAACTTTTTCAATTCTGAAATCTTACTCATTGTAACAAACCTAACCTCAAATTTAGGACGCTCAGAAACAATACTTCAAAACAATATTACATAAATGTCTATTAATAAAAAGAGTATTCTTACCTTGTCATATCAGTCATCACACACAAAAGAAGCACACTAATTAGTTAATTACTTCTTATTAGAGTTGTTATTCCAAGCGCGAGACCGTCATCGAAACGACGCAAAATTGTGCGGGGCCGGCGAATACGGAATGCGGGAACCAAGAATCAAGTCACATGATGTGTGACGCAATGACAGAGCGCTAAATTTGAACCAAGCGGTTAATCAACGATTCGCCATCAATTCGCCATCGTTATATACAAATTACTCTATGGCCAGCATTGGCTATACGATGGCACCGCATTGGTAAAATTATAAATTATTGGCAATGATGCGCCAGTGTCATACCATTAGTCGAAAAATTATTCGTACATTTTACATCAACAAACCATAAGGGGGCCAATGATAACAAAAAATTGCCAGCAAAATACCGTCTCTAGCATCAATGGCCCACTGATTTCCCGTCTTTCCTGTGTTTGCTGGGACATCGTCAATGATAATTATTTAACAAAATTTAATTATGTGGAGACATTTTTCTACTTTCGTATCCAAAAAGAAGATAAAGGACAACCTCGTTCAAGAAGCATTTTACAATGTTCATGACATTATACATTTGTCCTTTGATTACTTGTGTTGACGTTATCATCACATTTTTGCTTGAATGTATTCTGTAAATACTATGTAAATCTTATTATTGATACAACAAATTTATTATCATAATAGAAACACTATCCTTCTTACTGTAGAAGTGTTATAATTATTTTTCATTGTAATAATCCTTCTTTTACACCTGTAATGCGTCATCAGGGAAGTTGCAGCAACTTTCATTATATACATATTTACATTTTTGTAAGGATGTTCTTCTATTTGTATTTGCCTGCGAGTTTAGGAATTGCTTTTAATAATAATAATTCCTAATAATTGAAGTTACTCTGGTGTTATCAAATGAAACTAGTTTAGTTGTATTTCTACTACTTAAATTTTCATATACTCACGAGTGATTGCAATTGCATGAAATCTTTGTCGATTTTATTGTGTTATATTGGTAGAATTTTCGATTTCATACCCATTGAAGTAAGGTATAAAATAATCCTAAACTTTCAATTCGTAAAAGGTAATTAGATACACAACTGAATGTACTCAGCTTTGATATTACATATTTTATTATGGTTATATGTTATTTTTATTTTATCCAGGCCTGAAACTAACAATAATTGCTACGATGCAAGCCTGGATGAATACTCAACAATTATTATTGAGGATAGTACATACCAAACAAGTTATACAAAGGAACTAAATCCCAACGAAGCAAACTTGTTATTAAAGGTGAAATAAAATAAAGATAAAATATATGGGAGAAATTACATTTTTTCGTTACATCGTCTTGCAATTTGTATTTCAGAATAACATTCAATATCCACATCACATCATCACTTATTTTTGGCCTTTAAAAAAAATTACAATCAGTAGACTTACTATATCTCTCAATTGAAAATATTTTAAGATATTTAAATTTAAAGCAAAACACCTATAAAATTGTAACAAACACGATTGGTGAAATTGGATTATTGCGTCACTTCCATTAATATACCATTGGCTTCTTTTTATTACTACAAGAAGAGTACATTTGAGGAGCTGACATTCAATATGCGTTTTGTCCAAATTACATAATTTCTGTAAAACGCAAAAAACTATAGTCTAAAAACGATACAACTTATAGTAAAATTCAACATGTCATTAAATATGAAAAAATGTGAGTTTTCATCCTATCTTTTTTTTCAAAAATTCCTCTTTCTAAATAATTGCAAAAAACTAAAAATTGGATAGTTTAATGCTTTTTGATTGTCCAATGTGGACAAAACTCACTTTGTTTGTAAAATAAAGGACTTAAAACTGTTTGTTAGGAAACATGCAATTTTTGTAAGGTAGGTAAACTTTATTCATTGTTAAAGAAAACAATCTGAAAAATGAAGCTAATACTTCACAACCTAACCCCACCATCATCTTCCTGGCATTGACACAGCTCTTCCTGATCATGATCAGAATCATCTCCATCCTCACCCTCTTCGTCATGATTTTGAACATTTTCAGGTAAAATTGGATTCAGCCATGCCAATTCTGGGTCATTCCTCCAATTTTCAGTAGCCAGTTCAACGAGCAACTTTGTTAGACTCTTTACTTTCTTTGTCTTGATTTCTCGATAAAGTGGTAGTTCTGGCAGCACAATATTCTCAATCTTCTTGTTCTTTTTCAACAATGTTTCATACTTTTTTGATTCATCATTATTTCTGTAGTACTGCTCAGTTTTCACGCTCACACCTCTATTTTTGGTTCTTGTGATAAAAATTCTTTTTGCTTCGCTGATCCCATCAACTTTCTTCAAAACTGTTAAAGCTTCTTTGAAATTGTAAACACAAGTCCACTCCATCCCTAATTTTCGTACTTCCCCAACTTGAGAATAAAGTTCCCAGTACTTTTCCGGCGATTTTATTGTACTTTGTGCTCTTATCAATTTCTCCGCTCTTCCAAATGCACGGTCGGCAGGAAGGTACGAATGCCCACGAACTGGAAAACACATCCTTATGCACTGTAATGTTGGTGGGGCACGTCTATGGAGCCAAATCATCAACATGTGTATTATATGGCTATTCTTATTTTGGCCACCACATCCATCTGAGTATAGTCTTAGTTCCCTCACGTGGTCCGGGATTTCCAATTTCAAAAGAAAATCATAAAGCGCAGATCCTACTTCGATCGATCCCCGACCAGCTTGCGTCTCTAGCCAGGAATAGAATATGGGTGTCTTGCTGGAAATGTCGGTTATGCAGAATGAATATAAAGAAACTTGCTGTGCATAAAAAGCATCTCCTATCGGAACTTTCGGTAGCACCTGCACTTGCTGCAAGTCAAAGCAAAAAGAAAGAGAGTCATCCGAATCTTCTTTCATCATGGTATAAAACTGTTTCGCCCTCAATTTGTGTACTCTCAAGTTGGTTATTATCTTTGTTTTTTCTTGCGGATTTTGACTTAATTCTACTTGTCTGCGATGACGTACACAAAATCCACAAACATCGGTGGCGGGAGAACCAAATCCAATGTTGAAGTGACCATTGAAGATGCGACTAAAAAATTTGTAGTTCACTTTATAGCTTAGGTCTACGGAATCGTTATAAGCTTTTGCGAGTTTGGTGATATTAAGCTCAGAAGGTAAGTAAATTCTGCGGGATTTGGCTCGTCCATAGTGGCTTTCTGTGCCCTTCAAGCTCTTGATGAATTCCATAACTTTAAGCTTTTTGGTGATATTTTTTCTTGAGCGGCGATCACCACCACGATTCTCCACTATTCCGTCACCACTTTTCATTTTCTTGGCAACTGTCTGAACTCGCCTTTGGCTGACGCCAAGAACAGAAAGAAACATTTTCTGGCAAACATCTTTCTTCCCAGATCTGGTCCACAATTTGTACTTCACACTCCTGCTATGGTGCTTCGGATTTCGAGGCCTCCTACTCCTTTTCCTTTTTGGCGATTTCACGTGAAGACAGTGAGAAATCTTGGTGTCTTGTTTAACTTTATCTGGGTGCTCATAAAATTTTGCGCGGCTCAAGCGTAATTCCCGCAGTGTAATACTGTTACAAGATTCATGATGGCAAGGATATGTTAAACTATCTAAATTGGGATCACTGTCAGAATACCTAAAAGTATGCACCAAAATCAAACCAAACCTAACCACAAAATATTATAAAATTACCTTATCTGCTTTTTTCGCTCTCTGGTTGTCACATTTTTGGCTCGCGTACGACTTCCTCGATCGGTATCGCCCACAATGTGCTCACTTTCCATATTTTTTATCAATTATCAAGCAAGCACGTTGGCACAACGACGACCGACACATCAGAACAATATAAACAAACATTCAAAGTGCAACAAGTCCGCAGTGCGAGGACAAAACGCAATTTGACAGTACCGTTGTTATGGACAAAATGCACTTCGAATGTCCAAGCAACATTCACCATGGATTTTGAACTGGACAAAATGTACTTGGAAGGTCCAGGATGCTGCGAAAAGATGCGCTGTATTTCAAAGACTAGAACGCCATCTCTAACTCAAAACTTGAAATTTTGGACAAAACGCACATTGAATGTCAGCTCCTCATTTACTATAACAAATCTAGCGGGAGAAATTAATGAATGGGTACAACCTACTGGCGAGCCCCTCTGGTGGCTACTGTCGCGCACTAACCTTAGGTTGTATAACTATAATATTAATAAACAAGGCCCTCGCGAAATTACAGTAATATTCCTGGAGTAAAATATACCAGGACAGATCCTGTAATTGTTTTTTCAGTGCTCTATATAATAATATAATGTAATATAATTATATGAAAGTAAATGTAGTATAATCATGCGACAATAATGCATCCATATAGAGCGTCAGTATAATATTGTAATAATAAATATGATCAAAAAATGAAAGAATTAGAAATCTGCAAATTGTAAATAAAATATGTTCAACGAGAGACTGAGTTATTATCTATATTTGTCATAAGCTTCGACAATAATTATTGTTTTCCCCTCCCTCCCATCACTACTTCTGTCTGTATGAAAGAAAAGATGAATGGAAATTTATAAAAGTAAAACGGAACTACCTGTAACTGTTTTTAATAGTGTACACATAGCTGGCTCATCCCCATGCTTTCGTTTCAAGTGACGAGACAAATTCGATTGTAAAGTTTTGCAGTAAGTGCAAAATAACTTCTTTTTCGTCTTTGAAGTTGGTACTTGAGTAGCATTTGCTGGAGCAATCAATGTGGAATATGTAACCGGATCATCCAAAGAAATTGTATGAGTGGCACTGACAAAATCTTGTTTTTGCAAATTACTATTACCCACACGAACATTAGTTGAATCATCAACTGCAATATTAATATCAATCTCTTCGAGACAGTTTGTTGATTTGTACAAGTTAATGGTTTGTCCACCAGCATCTGCAACTTCACGTAGTTCATGGTTTTGTGGATTATTTATGTCTAGATCCTGATCGATAGCAACAATATGTATATCTTGACCAATGTTGTCAGCATTCAAACAATTAATATCATCTACGGCACGGTCGAGTTGCAGAAAAATCCTCTCAGGTTCAGAATCAGAAGCATCGCGAACTCCCTCACATTGTAAATTTAAATCACTATCATGGGCAGAAACACCCTCACGCTGTACATTCGATTGGTCTGGGAAATAATCTTGAGTAATTGTACGAGATGGGGTATTATTTAGAATACCATTAATTATATTACCTGAAAAAATAAGTAACAAAACAAAATAGTGAAATTTATATCATTTCCCCTGATTAAGAACAATACCAATAAGTGCAGCAGCAATATTGGAATAATATAATATAATTATAGTATTAATGTACATATACAAAACAATCAAAAACATACTGTGATCATATGAAAGGTCGATAAAATTTGTTAAACAAATGATATGGATAAACCAACAATGTTTAAAAATGCTATATATACACTGCAATGTAATGAATAGAAAAAAATTTGCAATATTACAATTTATATTGTAATCAAACTTTCAGTTAGAACTCCCTTAACTAGTCCAATTGCATAATACAAATCAAAAGGAACAGAAGATGATATAAAAGTTTTACTATCGATATTTGTTACACCTATCAATTTCTTGTTCAAGTTCTTGGTTAAGTTACTGTTGACCTTGCCCGTTTTACACTTATCAATTTCTTAAAAACAAAGTTTTAGAAATAAAAGAAATAAAAATATTAATAAATTTACCGAAGATTTGTGTTTGAAATTGAATGTAAAAATAACTGCACAAGAGATGCAAAAGAAAATAAATAATTTACGCACACAATTCGTTCAAGTATCAAAAAGTATTAATTAACATATACCTTGCCTTCGATTTGCCTCTCGCTCAGTTCAAAATGTACGTCACGACCAACTGATTTCGCTCCGAGCAAATAAAACTACACATTCGATCACATGAATCGAAAATAGTACGCAGGCGCCAAGTACAGCGCGAAATATTTTAAATTTATTCATATCAAGATCACGGGCTCAAAATACGTTCAATTGTCAGTTTGATTTAACATTTATATTTTACTCCTTGTGTTTTTAATTAATTTCTTATAATATTATAAGTACTCTATACAAAATAGTTGGCAGTTTAGAACTGGCAGCCTTTTTCACCTCCGTTTATTCCTTATTCACTATACATATTTGTAGAATTGACATCGAATACACAAAGGTTTCCACCGAGGAAAGGTGGACGTTTGGCCTTAGTTCTTATCGAAAAGCAAGTAATCGCAACACACATTAGGGAATGAGAATTGATTATCCAAAACGTAGTACGAAGCAAATCGGAGTCATATTTTGGTATTTTTAGGTTAACATTGGAAAGATTTTAATAAGCAGGTGGTGCAGGTAACTGGTTTTAAATTTTAATGGAAAAGTTATTGGCGAGTTACAGCAAAGCAGTATTGTTAGAAAACATCTGGCTCCTTATATTAATGATAAGTAAAAAGATATAAACTGTAATAAGGTATTTGATAAGTGGTTTAATACAATTTTAAGGAAGTTACAAGAAAACGTGTATGTGTGTGTGTTATGAATATTTCAAGAATATCCATTTTATCCCGTAATTAGACTTCTATGTGTTGAACAAATAAAGATTTATTAAAAAAAATTAAAATACTGTAATTATTATTAAATTCACTACTGTATTATTATCGTTAAGTTGAAAAGGTACCAAGAAGTGTGCAAAACTGATTAAAGCTGAAGCCAATATCCTACTGCCTTGAAATGTGTTGCATAGATCAGTAAACTTAGCTGATTAAGTAGCATAAACAATTACAAGAAGTATTGTAGTATGTTAAATAACAAGACAAAAAATATCTTGAGATTCAACAGAATTAGGATAAACAACAGCAAAGGGTTTGTTGCTAGAAATAAAACATTAAAGTGACGATTATTATTAACTTTGGTAGCAAATTGTGATGATGTAAGTGGAAATAGTACTTCGAATACATACAAAAATTGGAAGCGAACATAAGTTTCAGGAGTGATTTTATTTACAATGTCAAAGAATTTATTAAAATTTCAACTACAAGTGATAGTGATACAGATAGTTAATATTTAATACAGATATCTAAAGTGAGTTTTCATGGTTTGTTTATTCAAATATTTATTTACAATTTTTATAAGTTTCAAAATTGTTGCGAATTAAAAAATATATTTCATTTTTCATCTGGATTATTTGGAAATACTGTATATTTCTTTTAATAAATATACATTTGTGTACAGTATAAACTTCTATTTAAACATTAAGACACAGCAAAAAAGTGATATCTTTAGTTTAAAATCAAAGGTTTTCTTGGCTTATAACGACCACACAAAAAGACTGGCATCTTTATTATAATTAAAAAGTAAAGCGTCTTTCGCAACGAAGAAATTATGTAATAACGAAAAAAACATAATTTTAACCTTTACAATATGACAGCTTAACCAAACATTTCGTTTGTCAATATGCGATTTGCCGCCAATACATTCCGGTCTTTCTATTGGGTTCTCACTTGAGGACCACGAACTGATCATTTGAAATAGGTAGATCACTTGGAGCTTGGCGGAAAACACTTTTGCTCAGTTGAGTGACGTCACTCATGACAGGTTAATACACGACTTGTCAATTTTAACTTGATCAATAACTTGTTCAAGAAATTGATAAGTGTATACAGCCTTTAAATTGATAATTAGGCCCGTTCGTAACCAGTATCAGTAAGGGAATAGATATTTACTTCAAAACATACATTGTAAACTGAGTTTATAAATATTCAGTACTTACCATGAGACTTATGTTCATATTGACGTACACGGACGGTCGGCAATTGTTCTAATTGGTTGCGTGCACTTGCTAAAGTTTTCACATATCCACGTAAGAGTACTGTGGCTTTGTAAAAACGTCCGTCCAAATACTTTGCACTAAATCCATGGCGTTGATATTTTAAATGTTTTTTTTTAACTATTTGTAAAATGCCATCTTCGGGATAGCGTATTAAAGCATACATATTCTGGAAAATATTGAACTTTTGTACACAACAGCGTAACTACCGGAAAACATATCCCAATGTGAATGAATCGAATAAATAAAACACATTCTATTGTACCCTAAGTTCTTGAGAAGATGATGTAAAATATATATAATTACGTTTTGATAAACTGATGGTACGAAAATTTCAATTCAAAATGTTCAGAGTCGCAACATTTATTTAGGGCACTTCACTTTCAAAATATGTAGGTTATATATGTTACTGTAACTATTAGATAAACGTTCGAGAGATTTACTAACACAAAATTATAAATCTGACAATCTATATTAATAATAGACATGGCTGTAGTACTAATAATTAAGTTTCCATAAATCAAAACTAACAACCAACCCCGACCGAGAGATGTTTTCAACTGCATTTGGAATTTTGACTATGGGGCGGGGGGATGTAATATCCACAGTAATATAAGAATGCTCTACAAACACGTGTCGCCGAGTAGACGGCTGACTGGTACAGTTAAATCTAAATTTTACATCACGCTACTTGGAAAAAAGGTTACTGGGCAAATTGGAATAGAAGAAACAGAATTTTGATCGAGAAACCTTGAAATGTTAAAAAAGAGTTAGTTGTTCATGAGCTAAATATGTATTTATAAAATTGATTGGGTATTTTAAGTGGAACATACGCTGCCCAGATTTTAACGTTAAAATGAAATTTGATTATAACTTGAAATATAATCTGAATGTAATTTAAATTGGATTACAATTTAAAATGTAATTTGCATATGTTTAATATGTAATACAGGGTGAATGAATTAAATGAAGCACGCTTCTTTTTAAATGGAACAGAATGTCGTGCGGTGGCCACCCCTCATTTTACTTTCTTATATGTAGTATAAGGAAGTATTGATATGAAATCACAGATGTCCACGTATTGAAGTCCCCTGTGCGTGTGGCCACGATAGCGACAAACGGCTACTGCTATTAATACCAAACTTTATATTTACGAGTACAATCTTTCTCTTGAGATCTGATTAGATTTTTAATCCTAGTTTACTTAAGTAAAAAAATCAAAATATATTATTTCGTTAGCTACTAAGTTTAGACAAATCTCCAAAGAATACAAAAGCACTAAGAAGTAGGCATTTTTGTCTTAGCGAAAAACAGATTTTAGCGAATTTCTCGCAAGTCATGCTTTCTAGGCGGATACATTATGATTATGAGTACAAAAGTATTTAGAGTTGAATTTTCAACACATTATGTAAAAACAAAATTCGGACCGTAAGTAAGACTTTTACACTTATGGAATAGCAATGTTTCGCAAATATCTCGTAAATTATGCATTCTATGTAGTTTACCAAGAGTACGAAAGTATATCGAGCTGAATTTGGAACAATTTTTGGATCAAACAAATTTTAAAATTCATACCGGAAGTAACACTTACTCTCATCGAATGGCAATGTTTTGCAAATATCTCGCAAGATATGTATTATATAGAAATTTATTAAGGGAATAGAAGTACTTAAAATAGAATTTTGTATAATTGTTGAATAAAAAATTCTCAAAATTCGTACCTGAAGTATCACACGGTTTTTTACTTTCTTATACGTAGTATAAGGAAGTATTGTGATGATGAACATTTTCGACCTCGAGATTTTTGCAGATGTCCACGTTTTGAGGTCCCCTGATACCAAAAAAGTGGTTTTTTAAAAAATGTCTCTCTCTGTGTGTGTCTGTCTGTCTGTGTGTCTGTCTGTCTGTCTGTGTGTCTGTCTGTCTGTCTGTCTGTCTGTCTGTCTGTGACCACGATAGCGGCCAAACCGCTGTAGATATCAATTCCAAATTTTGTATTTACGTGTATAATCTCCCTCTTGAGATCTGATTAGTTTTTCAGTAAAATCGGTAGACCGGAAGTAGCAGTTTACTTCAGCGAAAAAATCGAATTTTGCGAATATTTCGTCAACTACTAAGTTTAAACAAATTTATAAAGAATTCATATATACTTAAAATTAAAATTAAGAATAATTTTATTTAGAAAGTTTTTCGAAATTCCTACCGGAAGTAGGTCTTTTACTCTTATAGAAAATCAGTTTTTTGCGAATATTTCGCAAGTCATGCTTTTTAGACAAGTACGTTACGGGTATAAAAGTATTTAAACATAATTTTCAATATCTTTTGTATAAAAAAAATTTCAAAATTCAGACCGGAAGTACCACTTTTACTCTTATCGAATAGCGATTTTTTGCAAATATGTCGTAAGTTATGCATTCTATATATATTTATCAAGAGTACAAAAGTATTTAGAACTGGATTTGCAATATTTTTTGTATATATCAAATTTCAAAATTCGGACCGGAAGTAGCACTTTTACTCTTAGCGAGGAGCACTTTTTTGATAATATCTTGCAAAGTATGCATTCTATAGCAATTTATTAAGCGAATGAAAGTACCTAGAATAGGATTTTGAATAAGTTTTGTATAAAATTTTTTTTAAAATTGTATAGTTTGAAACGCTCATACGTATAAGAAAGTCGTGTGGTGGCCACACCTCATTTTTTTTTAAGAAGATAAAAGTTCTTAAAACTTAATTTAGAGCAACTTTTGTGTAATTTGGAATGCTCATACATATAAGAAAGTCGTGTCGTGGCCACACCTCATTTTTTTAATCGTTCTCAATGAACAATTGATGGGTTTCCTATGCACTATGTAGAACAGCAAATGAAATACATAGGGGAGAGTCGGGTAAGATGGGCTATTTAAGGTGAAGCAATCATTAAAATCCAAAATTTGCATTATTAAAATGCTAAAAAATTTAATGAACATCTTTGACAATACTACTTTAAGGTAACAATAATTAGGAAGAAATATTTTAGTCCATAAAATAAAAAATAAAATAAAAATAAAAAAATGTCAAATGGTCATCTTGCCCCATAGACGGGGTAAGACGGGCTATACCCATGGGGTAAGATGAACCACAAAGAAATACCGATAGTAAAGTATCTATTTGTCAGGTATTCATAAAGCGCAGACGTGAGTCGCTTCAGGGTCATCGTCATCAACACCGGCGCTGCTACAATGAGCCCATTTTCCACACATCAAACACATTATCCATCCCTCAATTGATTCAAAGTAACCACCGTTGCAATATAAACATGGGGTGTTATCCATTTCATCCTCGCTCTCTGACGATGAAAAAACAACCCTCTTGGTAGATTTCAGTTTTTTAGTTTTGACTTTTATCAACTGCTTTCTTTGTTTTCGCTTTACTTGTTTTTCATCTTTCTTTCTTTGTCTTTCAATTTTTCTGTTCTCTTTGTCTTGAGCAAGTTCTTTTTTCTGTCTTATAGCATCCTCAAGTTCTCGCTTGTACGGCGATGAAGTAATTATTGTTGTCTTGCCTCGTGCTCGAGATACTCGTTTTTTCTGTGAAGTTATTGGCACTGGAAGAACTTGCGTTGGACTGGCTAATGCGAATACTGTCTCCGGAACTGGTTGTGATGGCTGTTTCGGCCAGAAAGAACAGCCTGGTTGAGGATCATCTGCTGGGTCTATTTGCATTTTGTTCTTATCCTTATTGCTGTCTTGATCGGGGCCTGGAGTTTCATTTAATACATTTATATTGTTTGGGATAGGCTGTAATGCTTTCAACTTCTCACTGTTTTGTTGGTTGGATTGAACGGTCTCATTTGTATTGGGCTGAGCTGCTACGGACAAGTTCTCAATGGCTGGTATATCTGTAGCCATAGAAGCTATGAAATCAGATTCTGTAAATACCTGTGGGTCGTATGGCCAGATTCCACATATTTTAAACCCATTGATAGCTGTCAACATTGTAGCTGATTGAATGAACGCTTTACCAAACAATTTTGACACCTGGCGAGTGCTAACTACAAGACCTGGGTTACTACGAAGCCATGATGTTACTGCTTGATCGTAATACGTGCTTAGAGGTTTCATAAAAGCGACGTCATGGGGCTGAAGTCGATGCGTTGTATGTGGTGGGAATGATAAAATCTCAATGCCATTCGCTCTAGCTTCGTCGATAACATCAACGCTTTTAGTATGTGTAGCATGACCATCTACTAGCAATAACACACGATTTTCTTTTGTGGCCCCGGTATACGTAATAAACTTTTTCAACCACCCAAAAAAAAGTTCTGTTGTAATCCATCCCGAGTCACTACATACACCCCAAGCTCCTTCAGGTGCATTAACCATCAACTCCGGTTTCATTCGCTTTCTCGGGAATATCATCATGGGAGGTAAATAATGACCAGTGGCACTAAAGCATACCTCTACGGTTATAGTTGCTCCCCTCTCAGCAGACGTTAGTGCACCGACTTGTTTGCGACCTTTTAAAGCTAGAATCTTGCATCTGCTTTTAGGAACAACTGAAACACCTGTTTCATCACAGTTGTAGATGCGGTTACCAGCAAATTTATGTTTGTCATACAGTTTTCCTAAAAGTTTATAAAAGTCTGCTACTACAACTTTATTGAAACCAGCTGCTCTAGCAGCGGATGTACTTTCGGGTTTTCTGATTGCTAGTTGTGGGTGTCGTTTTAAAAATCCAGACAGCCAGTCTGTTCCTGCCATTCTCATTTGTTCTTTAAATGGATGAGCTTTGTTGTTTCTTATTGCCAGTTGGTACGCTAAGATTTTTACATCCCTGGTTGTAAGACCAAAAAGTCTACTTTCCATGTCTACAATATAAGTCGCAAGTTCGTTTTCTTCGGCGACGGTAAACACTGTGGTCTTTGGACCCAAAGGAACCTTCATTAATTGTGGTATGTTTGGATATTTTCGAGCAAAATTAACTCTCCTTTGTAATGTTGTTCGTGGCACTCCATGGGTTTTTGAAGATAACAAAGTCCCCATTCGCTCTTCCAGAACTGCTTTGATAGCATTTTTCATGTTGTCTTCTGACCATTGCGCCCTATCAGTCTTACGTTTATATGTCCGCACCATTCTAAAACCAAATCAAAGAAACATCAAACACGGAAGAAAACATTGGGGCAAGATGGGCTACCGTATGACCATCTTGCCCCATTGGCAAATTTAAAAGTCGACGAAATTTTTGTGACAAATCATTGAAACAATTCCCCGTATAATTCATCAGGTGAAAGCCCAATAAACTGTGTTTCTAAACACCTACATGTTATTTAAAAACACTGTAATTCTGTGGCCAAATCACGTGTTAAAAATGAAGCAAAAATAATTACGAACTTACGTAAATTCACTTTTTTGAGAGCAGTTCACTAACATAACCTAACACATTCAACGGCATTCGGGTGACTAAAGAGCAATGGGATACGCATCTAATGCACCTCATTCTCGGAACCTGTCGTGTTCGATTCGACAATTGACTCGGGTAGCCCGTCTTGCCTCCACAGCCCGTCTTGCCCCACCCTCCCCTACTCCTCGCGAAACAGATCTCCGAAGTTCGTCTGGACTTATATTAGTAAACGCTTGGTGAACACGGTTCAATAATTCCTCTCTAGTTTGTACCGGCCTAAAGTACACTAGTTCTTTTATACGACCCCAGAGGTAAAAATCCAAGGGGGTCAAATCGGGTGATCTGGGTTAAATTAAATGAGATAAAAATCTTGCCGAGACTCAAAAACCGATAATGAAACGACCTGTGCATTAGTAAATTAAAATATGTCAGTGTTATAACATCCACAGATTTTAATATCACTTTCTAAATAACTGAAAAGATAGTGGTCAATCGTAGTTATAAATATCATTGTATTGATTGTTCTAATGGAATATGTGCATGTCTCTACTTTTTGGTAATTATTTTATTTAAAAGTGTAATAATTAAGAAGTACGTTGTCATCAAAACGTTTACGTTGATAGATAATAATTGAGCTTATAAAATCAAATTTGTTTTAACCATACAACTTACTGATTGACATTCGTTATTTTAGAAATTTCTTTTTCTGCGTATGCACATATAACTACCTACTTTTTATAGACAGGTATTACATGCGCTCTCCAATATTTTCTGTTGTTCAAATGAACTTGTAAGCTAGAAGTAATATAGTATAATGTGTATAAAGCACAACTTCGACACTACCTACTTACAATGAATGAACCTACTTGTACACACATGTACATATATATACCGTAGTCGACAAATTTTAATTTCTGTTTATAGCTCCTATACTACCTATCTATCCCATGCAGAAGATGACCTTCTCGCTATATATCTGTTCCCTTTTCCTCTTCTACTTTCGTACCGGTGAATTGAGCTGTAAACAGAAATTAAAATTTGTCGACTATGGTATAGTTGTTAGTATCCGCTTCTTCGATTGCTCTTTTGTGTTTTAAATAAAAGAAAAAATAATTAGTGGAAGATCCATGGTTGCTTGTGACGCATATTGTAAAAATACTTTAAGCTCTGACGCACTTCCGGTTTCACCGGAAATGCACGGAACGTATTTTTTTTAAATGACTCACCCTATATATTTTTGGATTTTCTTGTATTGCTTTAAATTGTCTGTTCAACTGTTTTTTCTTTTTCAAAATTGAGCCAATAGTTTTGAGTTATTAATTTTTTTTGAAAATATTTGACCAACACGTGTTCAGAAAAAAATCATTTTCACATTGTTTTTTAAAAACATTAACTTTGGTGGTGCTTGTAGCCAAGAAAATTCTGCATCATTTGGTAAAGTTGCACTCGACAATACCTCAAAAAACTTTGTTTTTTCAGAGCCTACTTCCTGAAATTTTCACATACCAAAAACTTATTTTTTTTAAATGGAATGTCCTATACCTATCTTTTGTAATTTCTGAGATAATCAGTATAGGAGCAATTAGCGGTCAATTAAAGAACTACGAGCGCTGTTGTTTTATGCACCAAAATATTCGTTCAACCAATGGAAGGCAGGAATGGCGCCCGACTTCCTTAGTCAACTGTCAAAGAAAGTAAATGTTAAATCCAACTATCCCAAACAAAACAATTTTACAGAATGAAGAGCATCGCATTTCAATTTTTTAATTCCGGCAATGTCCAGATGCAGTATTTCATTTTTGACACTGTTGGTTAACATCGAAATAAAATAAAGGTTATGTTTACTGACATATTTGAAGATGTTTTGAAACAGTTTTGAAAATTCCTCCGTAGGAAGCGAAGATACTCCATTAACATTTTTATCAAAGTAGTAAGGTCCAATTATGTAACTACCCACTATTCCTCCCCACAGTTTTAATGACCTACGATTTTGAAAGTTTAAAGGTGTGGGAGGGTTTTATGTGTTATAATAACGGAAGTTGTGACGATGAACGTATTCACTTTAATAGAAGGTGGCTTCGTTGGTAAACAACAAAAAATGGAGAAAGCCAGAATAATTTATCTCCTGCCAATTGACAAAACTATAAGCGATTCTGAAAATATCTTTCATCTAACCCTGTGTATGAATATGCTACGGGTGAATTTCATATTTCCTAATTATTCTGGATTCTCAAATTTGATTTATATCTAACTGTCAACTAATTTTCGTAGTACTTGTATAGTGTTCGGCTACACTCGCAAGTACCGTAAACGTCTTATTCTCACCAGTTATTGCTTTTTCCGCTCTTTCTTTTATATTCAGTACTTTCTGTTCACTCAAACCGTTCCTTTATACTTTCGAAGGTTTCTGGCTTCGGTTGACTTCTATCAGGGATCGTTGTGCATAAAGTCTGGATGCTAGCAAAGAGCTTCTTTCAGATTCACCCAAAACGTTAATCATATTTATTAACTCTTCATAATAATAACTCATTTGGATGATAACTAATAGCGATGCTTTTATAGGTTTGACATAAATGTATACCGACTTTCTTTAACAGTTGTTCCAGGCAGTCAGCCGCATTCCAGCCTTTATTGGACGAATATTTGGGTGCATAGAACACCGCATGTAGTTCTTTAATTGACCGCTAATTGCTCCTATAGTGATTATCACAAAAATTACAAAAGATAGGTATAGGACATTGTTAACAAAAATGAAAGAGAATAAAAAAAGGAACAGACTGCCTCAATAGAATATTGGGTGTTCCATTTAAAAAAAATAAGTTTTTGGTATGTGAAAATTTCAGGAAGTAGGCTTTGAAAAAACAAAGTTTTTTGAGGTATTGTCGAGTGCAACTTTACCAAATGATGCAGAATTTTCTTGGCTACAAGCACCACCAAAATTAATGTTTTTACTTTTAAAAACAATGTGAAAATGATTTTTTTCTGAACACGTGTTTTGGTCAAATATTTTCAAAAAAAATTAATAATTCAAAAACTATTGGCTCAATTTTGAAAAAGAAAAAACAGTTGAACAGACAATTTAAAGTAGTACAAGAGAATCCAAAAATATATAGGGTGTCATTAAAAAAAAAATAAGTTCCGTGGGAAGTGCGTTAGAGGTTAAAGTATTTTTACAATATGCGCAACAAGCAACCATGGATTCTCCACTAATTGTTTTTTCTTTTATTTAAAACACAAAAGAACAATCGAAGAAGCGGCTACTAATGACTCACCTTGTACATATAATAATATATTACAATTCTTTGCCAAATATATATAGGGGGCTGTAGGAAAACAGTTTTTCCTATTATCTCAGCCAATTATGATTTTTTCTTTGAAACAATTCAGAACAACCTGGAACGACCTTCAAATTTAGATTTTCGAAAAAAGGGGGGATAACTTCACACACCCAAGATCCTTTACCGATCAAACACAAACACATGGGTAGATTGGAATTAAAACATTATTAATTATTATGAGAAGTATAATATAGACACATAGTAATGTATTAATAATTATCATTACTATAGTCCATTGATTATTTATTTACTATTTGTCACTGAATACAGCATTTTGAGTTAACACTCTCAAGATTTTTTTTTAGATATGTTTAATACTCATAATTACGCTACTACTACACTATGTAGAAACAATTAATCGTTATCACAAATTTGTATTGCAACACAAACTAGTTGTGTTAAAATACAAGGAGGTATCAAATATAACACAGTTGCTTACTAAATAGGTTGTGAGAAAACAAATCACAATAGTTTATTTAAATTTACACAGTCTCCTGTTAAAAATGTTGAAGGGTGAAAAGTGTATGCTAAAGATGCTGTCGGGCATGGTTACGTAGTGATGTGCAACCAATTTGAGTTAAATATTTACACAATTTGAATGGACAAAGCATTGTGTATATGGGAGTAAAAAAGATATATTCGTGAAATTTCACACAACATTTTCAACTGTGTACGATCTCAATTAATCGATTGCTTTTACATGCTACTTGATAATCTTTCTTATGAGCAATTATCCGGCCACAATTGCATATACAAACATTCTATTTTGGATTGTTAAATAGGTATCTAAATTCAGTATTTTCTGTTTCTGTCCATCTTTATTTCGACGTGCACTATAATATAGCTGAGTAAATATCACAATTTTACAGTTCAAATTAATATTATTCGTGTATGAAAGTATTGAATACATTTTACTATATAAATTTAAATTAATTAAAATTGTTAATCATAATGCATTGTCACTATAAGTATAAATTTTATTTAAGACAAATAAAAACACATCATTACACATATAAAGACAACAAAAAAATAATTTGTAATAATATAACAAAGCATTAATTTATAACTCTAAAACATATTATTTGAACACTATTATATTTTGAGCACTTGTGAAAATACTAAATAGTTCTAATCGTATGTGCCACTTAATTATTTGAACAATAATTAAGTGGCACATACGTAGAACTAAAATATAGGGTTTTAAAAAGTTTGGCTATTCCGCTTCAATAAATAAATAAATTAGGTGTAGCCACCACATGACTTTATTTTAAATATATTAAGAAGTCGGGATAGCCAATCTTTTTTTTATTTATCTTAAAATAACATATTTGCTATGCTCTGCCCCCGGCATCGCGAGCATTCATGTAGGGGCAAGGCCCCACTGACATCCATTTTCAATTGTCTTAAGCAGCGTGAGCAGTAAATATGGTGGCACCCCATAACATACGTGTCACCGCGTAATGCAGGTAATCGGCATTGGGAGCACAGGGGTGGTGTTGCGGCCGCCATTGTTTCTTCGCTACTATTACATGATATACACTGGGGATAGGTGCACCTGGGTAACCCACTTGCTAACCTTGTGCAATACAATGGCTTTTTTGCATCGGGTAGGCCTCGGTGGGCTACCCATGCAACCCTTTGCACTTCATTTTGTATGTTACTATCTTCAAACGGGGCCCGTCCATTCAGAAAAATGTTGAACTCCTCGGGGTTGAGGTGTAAATATTTACAAAGGTTCCCACCGCAATACCCAGGTGTTTTCCTGCAGTTCACATATTTGTGCTGATACGTGCAGTTCTTTCTTTGGCAGTACCCTAACAGGTATTCTAAACAGGGGCTATTTCTGGGGGTTCTGAAACAATAAAATATATAAATCATTACACTATTTCATCCTGAATGGTAATTTATTTATTCAATTTCAATGGGTAATTTTTATAAGTCCAATTCATTTATACCGTGTGTCTTACTTTACATGAATGCTCCTAAATATATTGTTTATTAACCCAATTAGTACGAAACGTTCACTAGTAAAAGAGGCCGCCGTTACGATTAACATTTTTGTAGGAAGGACTTTTTTCAAACTAAATCCGGTCGACTATGATTAAAATAAAAACTAGTGTTTTAAGTAAAGTTATAGTGGTGATGAATAGAGCAATAATAGTTATTTGTATATAAAGGCCGCGAAAACACACTTTAACGTACGAAGAGAGAAATTGTCGCCGAGGCAAGACAATCTGGAGGACGTTAAAGGTTTTCGCGGACAAGATATACACACAATTTTTTGGGCAAACGTTAAATGTTTCAATCAATTTAATTTAAATTGACACACACATAATACCGCGCGATCATTTAAATTCTAAATTAGAGCAGGCTGTGAAATTTAAATTAAGTTGGTATATAAGTACTAATTTACAATTTGAATTGTCAAAGTGACGTTTCAAAATGTTAATTAATCAATAATTGACATTCTGGACAACCTAATAAAAAAAATCCCGCCTGCTATAATTTAGAATTTAAATGATCGCGTGGTACCTTTAGTGCTACATTCAAAAGCGGTTTACTTGCTTTACATGTGTTGCCATAGAAATGAGTCGAATACTTAATAGTTGTCAAAATAATTCGTAAAATATTTATGTCATTCATTTTGTAAGTGCAATAAAAAGAATGACTAATTTCTTGACAACCGTGTTTTTGTCTAAACATGTAATCGTAACGGCCTCTTATCACTTTTATACCAATTGCATGATGCAATTATATACTCGACGAGGGCTATTTACAACACAACGAAGGCTATAATCTATATAAACGAAGGCAAGTATAATATATAAAACAACGGTGCAAATAAATTTAATAACAACAACGCTAAATGGGGTATACTAATTCACATAAAAATATGGTTTTATTGAACTAAAACAGATCAAACAACGAAGGCAAATGAACGAGAGTAACGAGTAACGTCACGACCATATATGAACTACCACTACACATACACTGTTGCCAACATGCCAACCCATGAATTGAAATAAAACAAAGCAACTCGTTTTACATATTGTGACTATACATGGGCGAGATAGGGGAATACGGTTCATTTTCACTCAGGCTAGACCGACTCGTGTTTTGTCGGCTCTCGGGCACCGTATTACCTACCGGTTTCCCCGAGAGTTGACAAAACACGAGTCGGTCTAGCCTGAGTGAAAATGAACCGTATTCCCCTATCTCGCCCATGTATGATTGTGACAGGTGACAGTAATTCATATATATACACGCATGTTTCCACGAAATAAAAAAGTTATAAACTTTTATTATATATTTCATTAATTTTTAGATAAAATTATTTTTGTTTAACTCTCATTGCTAATCTAACATTTACATTATACCAAATGTACTACAAACGTAATGCAATCGCTAACTACACAATATTACATCAAAGTTTAACGATTCAGCGTATTTCTTATAAAGAAAATACGATATTCATATATACTGGAGACGCGTTAAGTTCAGTTGCACGTCATCGATGACGTTTACATGTTTTCATAACTGTATTAGAGAAACTAAAAAAGTTACTTTGTTAAATTATACTTGAGGGCACTTATTTCATTAGCTTAAATAGAAGATTTATAAATTGATCGTAATATACGCATTCATGGCAAATGAACACATAATTTCCGTTTTAATATTAAATTTCTTTATTACATATTTTTAATAGACTAATAGTTCAATTCGGTGTTGGCAGATAGACATATCAGTCATATCTGTCAAATAGACGTGCGTTGTGTATATTCTTCCTGTCAAATTTTTCATGTTTATTTTTGCTTTGATATAAATTGTTTAAAAACAGTGCTTCTTAGCAGTGTATTTATTATTTATTTGCGTCCATTGAATATAACGCCGAAAGGTGTCTGTAAACAGTCGAGGCTTTTTACAAACTTTTCTATAATCATGTGTTAAATTTAATTCGAATTGCGTAAGTATTGCTTATTTTAAATTATATTATGGATGCGTATAATGAAACATTTAATAAGATTTTTCGACAATCTAAATCAATATAATAAATAAGTTGAGAAAGACTGAAGTCTTAGAGCATTTCAATTACTAAATATATTACGTTATAGTTATTGTATTGTGAATAATTTTTTTCTTTGGTTATATCAAATGTTACTGACAGAAATAAAAATAGATCCGGCAACATATACAAGGTGAGTCGTCATGGATCTAGTATGACGTGCAACGGAATGTAACGCGTTTCCACCATACATACATCTTAATTTGTAAATACGCTCATTTAGTGCGCGTCATCAAATTATGTTTGCATCCAGTTCAACAGACCTATCTATTGTGACGTATTTACCATATGATCTTTGTTTGCATCCACTTCACTGACTTATCTTATCACCGTGCTTAACAATTTGGCGTTGTGACGTATTTACTAAACGAGCGTTATACGGTAAGCATTTATACATTCCGCCCACGTATTTGGCATGAGAGGAGTTTTGATTGGCCAATTCAAAATAATTCACAAATAAAGTAGCTCGGTACCAGATGCGAGTGCCTAATGGAATTTGGTGCGAAACTCATATGCGAAATGGAGGTTTGAAAATAGTATCAGATGCGGATGTACAGTTCTGTGCAATAAATTGGCGTACACTTATCATACGATTATGTAAATATGACTTTTGTTTGAATATCTGTCATGTATTGTCATACATGACAGATATTGAATTGAATTGAATTCACGCTATCATTCAATTTGTCATACTTAACTTAAGCCATTTCCACATTGGCAAAATAATGTCAAAAGTAGCAAGACGTGTACGCCATTTTATTGCACAGAATTGTACAATGGAATTCGGCGCGAAGCTGCATTATGAAATGTCGGCAAACATTAATAGTAATTAATTAAACATTGAAATTATTCCGTTCAGACCTACATTAGCAAATTTATATTTTCATACTTCTCTAAAATTGTGATTTTGTTGCTTGGGATAGCGTACAGTGCATCTAGCAGTATAATAGTATTAAATCATTGGATGCAGTACATCTGTACAGCATGATACCCTTATAGCAAACTCACTATATGCACACTTGTCCTACATTAGCAAATATATATTTTCATCCTTCTCTGAAAGTGGTATTTTGCTGGTTGGGATATAAACAACAAAAATACCAGATAAAAAATTGAAAATTAAATTCACTAAGAATACTAAATTTTATTTAATTGGATATAATAATAATCATAAATGCGTATAAGATTATTAATATAAAGTTACAGCGTTTTGTTTAACTAATTCTATAATAGCTTCCCATCGTATTGAAGTTATAAATATGATTTAAGTTTTCCGCGCCGTGAATTCTAAATATCCGTCTTTGTCGCGTGGAGAGAGGCATATATTGATTATTACATCGTGTTACTACTGACTATTACTGTTACTGACTTCATTATTATTCTTAGCGTTGTTGTTGAATTATTATTCTTAGCGTTGTTGTTGAATTATTATTCTTAGCGTTGTTGTTGATGTCAATATATGTCTTTCTTGCGTTGTTGGATTATCTAAGTATTTCTGTTATTTGCGTTGTTGTTATATTTCTGCCTTGTTTATTATATTTTTGCGTCGTTGTTAACTATTATCGATCGATATCGCTGTAATATTATCGATTGGAAGAAAACACAAAATGGCCAGGTAAGTGTATGTATACTATTGAGTTTATTGATCATATGCTAGTGTACGTATGAAAGTATATTTGCATTGGTTTACCGGCTGTCTGCTTTACGTATGTGACATAATTCGCGTTACCTATATTAATTTAATTTAAAATTATAAATATATCTATAAATACCTACGAAGCGACAGAGGCCATTTGTTGGTAATTATGTGCTGTCCATACTAAATACCTACATTTCTTTTATACGGAGTGAGTGTACGAGCTTCACGAACCATCAAAAGCTTATATTTTTTTAAATACTTTGCTATGCTTTTTATTACATTTTTGGAGGGTTATTCAATAGTTCATTAAATTTAGATCGATTTGTATTAGTATTAGAATTATAGAATATCATACTTAGTTAAACCGGATCTTATTGATTTCAAAATATTATATTACGCATAGTATAAATAAAATTCGTTAAAAAATGGCTTATAATATTTTATTTTTACGAATAAGCTATTTTCATTAATTCTTCTTTGATAATTCTCGAATCATGTATAGTTAGAACATATCGCATGTAGTCTTCCGTCCGATCAATGTTAAAACGACAGACTTACTTTTTTACATGTTACACGCATGGTTACTATTTTCAAGTACCACAGCTAAGTCATCACCTAACGCATTACATAGTGCATAAATAATTAAAGTAAATAATATTGCTTTAGTTTATTACTAACTACGTGAGCATAATTTAATATTGATTTGTCAAAACCTAAAAGCAGATACATTTAACGTGTAGAATATTAGGCTACCTATGGTGGAAACGCGTTACATTCAGTTGCACGTCATACTAGATCTATGACGACTCGCCTTGTATATGTTGCCGGATCTATTTTTATTTCTGTCAGTGACATTTGATATAACCAAAGAAAAAAATTATTCACAATACAATAACTATAACGTAATATATTTAGTAATTGAAATGCTCTAAGATTTCAGTCTTTCTCAACTTATTTATTATATTGATTTAGATTGTCGAAAAACCTTAAATGTTTCATTACGTATCCATAATATAATTTAAAATAAGCAATACTTACGCAATTCGAATTAAATTTAACACATGATTATAGAAAAGTTTGTAAAAAGCCTCGACTGTTTACAGACACCTTTCGGCGTTATATTCAATGGACGCAAATAAATAATAAATACACTTCTAAGAAGAACTGTTTTTAAACAATTTATATCAAAGCAAAAATAAACATGAAAAATTTGACAGGAAGAATATACACAACGCACGTCTTTTTGACAGATATGATTTTTCTGTCATCACCGAATTGAACTATTAGTCTATTAAAAATATCTAATAAAGAAATTTAATATTGAAACGGAAATTATGTGTTTATTTGCCATGAATGCGTATATTACGATCAATTTATAAATCTTCTATGTAAGCTAATGAAATAAATGCCCTCAAGTATAATTTAACAAAGTAACTTTTTTAGTTTCTCTAATACAGTTATGACAACATGTAAACGTCATCGATGACGTGCAACTGAACTTAACGCGTCTCCAGTATATATTGCTTACTTTGTCACTCAGCTAGGACAGCCGGTATAAAAAATAATTTCGTAAGGAACAATGTCGTGTTAAATATTATTTATTTTAGCAATTATTGCGTCTATTTTTTTCTAAATCGTTGTTCATCGATGGATTGCCCAAGGCTACATAACTATAAATTTTTGTAAAGCGTACCAAATTCACGGAGTTTGTGGAATTAGATTCTGCAAGTACCTGCACGTCCCGTACGTGGACGAAATTATATATAAAAGGACTTGCCGCCGCAGCCCGACAATGATTGGACAAGTTGTAACGAAGTTCCTTCGTTAATTGTAACAAATTAACATTTTTGAGTTCATAATTAATTTATTTTGTAAATATTAAATTAACTGTATGAATGTTATTTTGTTCAAATGTGAATATTGTATAAAGTGAAATGAGTCGACCTGTATGTATGACCAATTGTTGTAATAATTCTTGTTATTTACCTGTTTTTAAATGGAAAAATACCGAATGTCTACGTCATGCTCAGAGTCGCGTATTTCATGTCAGTATCGTGTGCAAATTTTATGTTTTGAACGGTTTTTTACTTACATACGTAGGGGGTTTTAGCATATAAAAGGCCCTCATCAAGTTTGCCTCGTTCATTTACATCTCCGATCCGTTCCAGTTCCTACACCTATCTCTATTCAGCCTCCGAATGGCATGGAAGAGACTAGGTTATTTCCTTACGAACGTTCTGTATTCAGGTCTCTGTATCATGGAACAGACGTTCTAAATCCATTTAATCTCGTCCGCATATTTCCCTCTTACTCAGGCCATGTGCCGGAGAGTGATGTATTACCGTTTATAAACCGCATCCCGTCAAGATCAGACTTTTAAATGTCGTGATCTCCGTAAAACCCGAATTTAATCGTAATTGTTTATTTCAGATATTTTGCGACCGTTAATTTCCGATATTTTGCGTGAACGCGCACCGCGTATTTATATTTCATTATAAACTATTGTCTAAATATCCGCGCTATCCAAGCCCGTGCTAAAATAAGCGTATTGATATTTCACCGCGAAACTATCGAATAAATATCCGCGCTACTCGAGCCCGTACCAAGATAAACTTCAATTTCATGATAAACCAAAATATTCTTTAAATGAGCATGTCGTAACATGGAGATAATTTATAGAATAATTTAAATTAACCTGACTGCGTATTTTATTTCAAATTGACCGAGACATATCTTGTTTTTTTTTTATTTTTATTAAGAATGATAAAAATGTATTAGGATTTATAAGTGACATTTCAGGGGATAGAGTTGAGTACATTATTCGATCTTAGGTTAGTTTAATGATAAATGGAATTTCTTTTTATGATTTAAAGATGTCACTAAAGCAAAATTTGTGTTACAATTAATTATGTACATATTGTATAACTGTGTGTTTAGATATATAAATGTGAATCAATAAATGTGTACGAATATTGATATGATATTGTTTTGACAGATAATAAAGTCTATTTTTAAGTAAGTTTCCGCACGTGTTTTGTACTGTTTTCTTTTCACCGATCCGTCAGTATTAAATGCAATAAATGTAGAATTAGCTCAATAAACACTAAAAGAATATTAAAGCAAATATACTCACGAATAAATCTCCACTTTGCTAGCCGAAGAGTTTTGTATTCTCATGTCTAAAAGTCACAACACTTCACCTGCCATATTTACGCCTGTAAATAGTGCCAACCGGACGAGGTCACGAAATACGATTTCACTAGGGGAATACGTTTAAAAATTTCACGGCATTGGTGCCTGTGTGTATAGGCAACCCAAGGTACTTGTGTTCAAGACTATATTTTCCGCTATATATAATCAAGACATGCAGAAGACTAGTCTTATAGCGTTCGCTCTGTTTTGTACTGGCATTATATAAGCAAGCGAGCATGTTATAAGTGCCGCCTACAACGTTAAGGCCTTGTTTTAATGAATTTAAAAATTAATTCAAGCAAGAATTAGATAAATTAAAATCCGACATTAAACCCCGCCGCGTTTAAAAACTGGTCAAGCAGTTTCCGTCAGAATATATTTATACTTATTTTAAAAATAGCAAGATTGATACACATTTTATATACATACACAGAGATAAGTTTTTATTAAAGGATAGTAGGATGTACATATTCACTTAGATACATATTCTTTTATTAACTGTGAGGGAATAAAAGGGCAGGAAATTAAATAGAAACTAAAATACATTTTTATTAGTCAATTTGGTACATTATAAATTATAATATGTCTGATTCAGATAAAGGCAAAAATCCAAACCCTCTTGGGTGGATATATACGTTGAAGAAAGAGGATTTAAATGCTGTAACAGAGTCTTTGGGATTAGACGCTTCCGGTAACGTAGAAGAGGTACGTAAACGCCTTAGCACATTTTTGAAAGAGGGTAAAACGGGTTCCGCGAATAAGGGAAACGTTCTGTTTGTAACACCGCCTGTAGACGCTAACGTTCAGATTTCTTCCGCTGAAATCTGCGCACAAATAAGGAAATGGGGAGTTCATTTTAATGGCAGCTCGGATGCTGTATTTTTCTTGGAAAGAGTTAAAGAACTTCAAGTTTCTTACGGTATTAAGGATGAACATATGCTCCACGCGTTGGCTGAGCTTTTTAGGGATAAAGCACTGCTTTGGCTCAGAAATAATAAGACACTATGGGGTACGTGGGACGAGTTCCTGGAGGACTTTAAACTCCAATATCTTCCGCCCCGGTATAGCTTTTCAATAGAAGAAGAAATACGTGCTCGTTTGCAAAAACCGAAGGAATCTTTTAAAGATTATTTAACCGCAATATTAACGTTAATGAGGCGCGGCCGAGATATGTCCGATGATGATAAACTAGAACGTGTATATGGTAACATGTCACCCAGTTACGAAATATATATACGTAGGGACGCGATACAATCCCTCAGACAATTGTCTAAACTCGCTGCTGAATATGAATTACTGCAGGAAGAGCAGGCGCGCTTTTGTAAAAGAGAAAGTACACTATCCGCACCGGAACGCCCGTTCAGTGATAAACCCAGTACTTCGTCAGCAACGTCGCGTTCGCATCAATTGTCGTATGCCGCTCAGAATAGTAAGCCTCGTCAATTTCCTGCGCCATCACCGACTTTACAAAAGTTATCACATCCGGAAAGACGCTGTTGGAGATGTGGAAAAGAAGACCATACGCGTAGTCATTGCCGCAACCCGTTTAAATTGTTTTGTTCTCGGTGTGGTAAATTAGATGTACGTTCCGTCGACTGCCGATGCCAGGGAAACGCCGAAAAGGGCGGTCTGCAGGCAAAGACCGTCCGCAAGCAGTAAAACCGCCTGAATCCGCAAGTACATGTATTAAAGACTCGACAATACCAGATAATCGCGTCTGGATCCGCGTGTACATTTGTAATCAGAATCTACGAGCTCTCGTGAACAGCGGAGCTACTTCTTCATTTCTATCCGAATCACTAGTTGCCCGGTTGTTAAAAGATAATGTCCAACGTGTCTTGGATAGAAAATCCAAAGTCCGCCTCGCAAATGGAGACGTTATAGAGTCACCTGGCTCAGTTTCATTACCGGTACGCATGGGTAGCAGAACTACATACGTTAATTTTGTAATTATGCCGAAGAGCCCGTGGTCAGTCATCTTCGGAATTAATTTTCTTAAGGAGATTGGGGCTGTTCTTGATTTTTCCGAAAGAAAACTGTATTTTAAGGGAGACAATGCAGTCTTTGCCGCGAGCTGTGGGATCTCCGAAGTACAGGACCGCCAAGAAACCGTTTTAAAAAAATTCCTTGAGCAGGAATTGAGTAAATTTACTACCGTGCCTGGTCGAACGAATTTAATACGTCACACTATCCGTTTACAACCGAATACCGCCCCAATAAAACAAAGATACTATCCATGCAATCCGAAGAAACAAGCACTGATCGACGCCGAAGTAGATAAGATGTTACAGGACGGTATAATAGAACCCAGTAACAGCCCGTGGAGTTCTCCTATCGTCGTGGTCATGAAAAAGAAAGGTGGCGTTCGGTTCTGCGTCGACTTTCGAAAAATCAATTCTGTTTCTATTAAAGACTCTTACCCTTTGCCGTACATTTCAAATATTCTTGACAAGCTCCGTGATAGTAAATATTTTTCGACGCTTGATCTTAAAAGTGGGTACTGGCAAGTTGAGTTAGAAAAAGATGGCACACCCGTGACGGCTTTTACAATCCCGGGGAAGGGCCTATTTCATTTTGTATCGTTACCCTATGGATTACATAGTGCGGGAGCGACGTTCCAGCGTTTATTAGATTCAGTGATAGGTCCTGAGATGGCAGAATACGCATTTGTATATCTTGATGATATTATTATTTTAGGAAGAACTTTTGAGGAACATTTGAAGAATTTAAGTACTGTTTTCGCGCGTTTACGGGAAGCAGGCCTCCAGCTTCAACCAGACAAATGTACTTTTGCAAAACAAAGTATAAAATATTTAGGTTATGTTGTCACACCGGACGGCATCCGTACAGACCCGGACAAAATCGCTGCAATTTTAAATGTACCTCCGCCGCGAACCAAGAAGGAAATGCGTGGTTTCGCAGGACAGACGTCGTGGTACCGTCGATTCGTGCCAAATTTCGCACAACTTACCGTTCCGCTTATAAAATTAATTAAAAAGGATGTGCGTTGGGAGTGGACGACGGATCAAGAAGCCGCATTCGCCGCCGTAAAGAAAGCTCTGACAGAGAGTCCAGTTCTAGCGTGTCCGGACTTCTCCAAACCATTCCAATTACATACCGACGCCAGTGAGAAAGGTTTGGGAGTCGTTTTAATTCAAGTAATAGAGGGTGCCGAAAGAGTGATCGCCTATGCGAGTAGAACTCTAAGTAAAGCAGAATTTAATTATTCGACGACCCAGAAGGAAGCCCTTGCCGTTGTCTGGGGTATCAAAAAGTTTAAATATTACCTAGAATTTTACCAGTTTACAGTTATTTCGGATCACCAGTGTTTAAGGTTCCTAAATGACTTGAAGAATCCGTCAGGACGACTCAGTCGATGGGCTGTTGATCTGCAACAATATGATTTCGTCATACAGTACCGAAAAGGAGCGATGAATAATTTAGCCGATTCCCTGTCACGTTCACCGCTTCCTTTTAAGCATGAAACCGATGAAGACGCATGTGCCTTGTTGGAAGAAACGTCTTGTTCTTGGTACAATAAGAAAGTTTCGGATGTTCAATCAGATCCTGAAAAACATCGAGAATACCGATTAGAAAATGGCAATTTATACAGACACATACCTGACACACAACATACCGATGGAGTGCGCGCATGGAAATTGTGCGTAGCTACTCCTGATAGAAATGACGTCCTGAGAGAAATACATGACGCTCCTGAAGCTGGACATCTTGGGGTCGCCAAAAGTATAGCGAGAGCCGCTTCATTATACTATTGGCCAGGCATGTTTAGAGACATCCGTCGATACGTGAATCGGTGCCGGTCCTGTAAGCAGTATAAGTTTAATCAGGGAAAACCTCTAGGCCAGATGTTATTCTCACCTGTTGACTGCCCGTGGGAACAAGTGAGTGTGGACCTCCTCGGACCTTTTCCGCGGTCTAAAAGAGGATTCACTTCGTTACTAGTAATGCAGGATCGATTCACCAAGTGGGCAGAGTGCCAGCCGCTACGCTCTGCCACTTCACGAACCGTTATCCAGGCGCTGAAGGAGAAAGTCGTATATCGTTTTGGTTGTCCGAAGATCCTGTTGGCTGACAATGGTCCGCAATTTGCCAGTCACAGTTTTACGAGTTATTTCAATGGACTAGGTGTTAAGATTAAATTTAATGCTCCGTATGCTCCGCAATCGAACCCTGTGGAAAGGACAAATCGGGTATTAGGACCTATGATTGCACAGTATATAAACAAAGATCATAGAGAATGGGACCAATACCTACCTCAGTTTATGTTCGCCATCAACACCGCTAAACATGAGCCTACAGGATTCACACCTGCTTTTCTTAATTTTGGTAGAGAACTCATGGCGCCGAGCTCTCTGCGAAGAACCGCTGATGGGCAGTTAATGGATCCTGCTCGACCGAACACCGAAGAATTGGCCCAAGAGATGTCGAAGTTGGACGACTTTTTCAAGAT
The DNA here is from genome assembly GCA_963170755.1 of Amphimallon solstitiale. Lineage (NCBI taxonomy): Eukaryota > Metazoa > Arthropoda > Insecta > Coleoptera > Scarabaeidae > Amphimallon > Amphimallon solstitiale. The sequence continues at coordinate 53,337,581 of OY720677.1, forward strand.
CGTCAGAGTAAAGTTGGCTCAAGCTTTCCAGAGGCAAAGTAGGCCTTATAATATGAGACATCGTCCTTACCGCCCTCAAATTGGACAATGGGTATATCATCAGACTCATAATTTATCCGACGCCTCTAAGAAATTTACTGCTAAACTTGCTCCAAAATATGAAGGTCCCTCTAAAGTTATCCAGATCCTGTCCCCGTCTGTTCTTATGTTACAGGTACCAAACAGACGAAAGCCAGTCAAAGTCCATGTGAAAGACCTCAAAATTCCGTCCGCCGGAGGCCGTGAGGGATGTTTTGGACTAATACTTGCTGCAATCCGCCGCACCAGGTGTTTTGTTTCAAGACATCATCCGGAGCTCATACTTCGTACAATCCGCCGTACCAAGTGTTTTCTCATGACACCATCTAGAGCTCGTACTTCGTGCAATCCGCCGCACGAAGTGTTTGTCCACATGGAAACCGCCAGAGTAAAAATCACTGCAACCTCTGTAATAATTCCGGCAGTAGAGGCCTATATCAAATTTTCGCTGCATGCAGTTGTCCGATGCGATGCCAGCACCAGTCCTGTCGTTTTCACTACTTCCGTCGCTAGGGAAGCAGAGATCCATCATGCAAACCTGCAACGTCAGAACAATTAGTGCCAGTGCGCGCGTAAAAGACGTCTCAAGTGATGATAGACTGACAAGTGTTAGTTTTTAAATTTAATTTTCCGATTTTGAACATTTGGTATGTAGTTATTAGAATTTCAATATTTTCTTTTAGGGAAGGGCCTGTAACGAAGTTCCTTCGTTAATTGTAACAAATTAACATTTTTGAGTTCATAATTAATTTATTTTGTAAATATTAAATTAACTGTATGAATGTTATTTTGTTCAAATGTGAATATTGTATAAAGTGAAATGAGTCGACCTGTATGTATGACCAATTGTTGTAATAATTCTTGTTATTTACCTGTTTTTAAATGGAAAAATACCGAATGTCTACGTCATGCTCAGAGTCGCGTATTTCATGTCAGTATCGTGTGCAAATTTTATGTTTTGAACGGTTTTTTACTTACATACGTAGGGGGTTTTAGCATACAGAAGGCCCTCATCGAGTTTGCCTCGTTTATTTACATCTCCGATCCGTTCCAGTTCCTACACCTATCTCTATTCAGCCTCCGAATGGCATGGAAGAGACTAGGTTATTTCCTTACGAACGTTCTGTATTCAGGTCTCTGTATCATGGAACAGACGTTCTAAATCCATTTAATCTCGTCCGCATATTTCCCTCTTACTCAGGCCATGTGCCGTGGGAAGAGTGATGTATTACCGTTTATAAACCGCATCCCGTCAAGATCAGACTTTTAAATGTCGTGATCTCCGTAAAACCCGAATTTAATCGTAATTGTTTATTTCAGATATTTTGCGACCGTTAATTTCCGATATTTTGCGTGAACGCGCACCGCGTATTTATATTTCATTATAAACTATTGTCTAAATATCCGCGCTATCCGAGCCCGTGCTAAAATAAGCGTATTGATGTTTCACCGCGAAACTATTGAATAATAAATATCCGCGCTACTCGAGCCCGTACCAAGATAAACTTGAATTTCATGATAAACCAAAATATTCTTTAAATGAGCATGTAACATGGAGATAATTTATAGAATAATTTAAATTAACCTGACTGCGTATTTTATTTCAAATTGACCGAGACATATCTTGTTTTTTTTTTATTTTTATTAAGAATGATAAAAATGTATTAGGATTTATAAGTGACATTTCAGGGGATAGAGTTGAGTACATTATTCGATCTTAGGTTAGTTTAATGATAAATGGAATTTCTTTTTATGATTTAAAGATGTCACTAAAGCAAAATTTGTGTTACAATAATTGTGTACATATTGTATAACTGTGTGTGTAGATATATAAATGTGAATCAATAAATGTGTACGAATATTGATATGATATTGTTTTGACAGATAATAAAGTCTATTTTTAAGTAAGTTTCCGCACGTGTTTTGTACTGTTTTCTTTTCACCGATCCGTCAGTATTAAATGCAATAAATGTAGAATTAGCTCAATAAACACTAAAAGAATATTAAAGCAAATATACTCACGAATAAATCTCCACTTTGCTAGCCGAAGAGTTTTGTATTCTCATGTCTAAAAGTCACAACACTTCACCTGCCATATTTACGCCTGTAAATAGTGCCAACCGGACGAGGTCACGAAATACGATTTCACTAGGGGAAGACGTTTAAAAATTTCACGGCATTGGTGCCTATGTGTATAGGCAACCCAAGGTACTTGTGTTCAAGACTATATTTTCCGCTATATATAATCAAGACATGCAGAAGACTAGTCTTATAGCGTTCGCTCTGTTTTGTACTGGCATTATATAAGCAAGCGAGCATGTTATAAAGTATATAGGACATTGCAACTTCCGGGTATTTGTTTCAAATTCATCGGTGGCAACTGTGATCGAGGAGATCATTGCCAGTATTCCCACAGGACAATTGAGAGTTCCAGTGAGCTCTCGTTTATATGTCCTGTTTGTTTGAAGGCTATATGCAGGGAAGAATTTACATATTTGCGAGATTGCAAGCACAGTTTTTGCAGCCCATGCATTCGGCGCTGGATAGGAGAAGCCGGAATTAGTGGCGGATCTTGTCCCACCTGCCATCAGGCCGTGACCGCCGAATCCATTCAGCAGGTTTTATGGTAATTTAGATATTTTTGGTTGGGCAGCTGTTCTGGTTAGTAATTTATGATTTGTGTGTCTATATAACTATTTATAAACAGTCATTATCAATTATGCTTTTACAGTATATGTGAATTACGATGTCAGTAAAATTTATGATTATTTTTCAATGAAATATTAGGAATGCGTTAAATTGCAAAACCTACTTGCAGATGAGTTCTTATATTTGCTATTTTCATGCACACATTTATTAAAGCATTAATTTTTATGTCGCAAGCCTTCGTACGGTAAGTGTGTTGTCTTCAAGCTGAAGAAACGACCCTTTTGTCAAACAACCATATACCTGGCGACTGTTGGTAATGTGTTGTTTGCCAAATGGCACTGCCTTTCTTAATTATCACCTAAAGTCACTACATTTTTATGCACTAACGGTTACAGACATACTAATTTGCATTGTGTTTTAATCTGGCAAGTTCCAAACATTTCTGCTTTTAAATCACAAAATGCACGAATTGATTAAATAACCCGTATTTACTTTCCAATTACTTTCAACTTCAGTATTGATTTCCTTATTGTTCAACACATTGCTGCTTATTTCGACATAATTTTATATAAATATATACTATAAACAAATTTCTTTGTATTATATACAGCAAGAGCGCGCGAGGTATGATCACCCGATGGTATACGTAAACTCGCATCTAAACGTGGTCCGATAATACATATTAGAGTTACGGCACAACATACTAGCATTGCCTGCTCATATTCGAACTCATAGTGATCTGATTATTTTTTCGCAGATTGACAAAAAGAACAAATTAAATTTTCTCTTTAAGTGATGACGATTGCTTAGATAACTAAGTCGATAATAACGCGAAGATTGTAATACTTATAACGTAATTATGATTATCCGTATGAAATAAAATAATAATGTAGTTGTGTAAAAAGTTATAGCAGTACAACTGGGTTTTAGAATGAAATAAAAACAACCCGCCTGAAACATCTGCAGAATAAACTAAGATGTCTAGAGAAAAATAAATAAATAGAAATTTCATGGTAAAAAAAAACTATAAATAAGTATAACAGAAATACCATAAAATAACACAAAAACCTACGTGCATTCCTCTTTGCAGCCAGTACGCAACTGGAACTGATGTAAATATGTATCTATATCTGGCGAACACAGCTGGCGGAGATCAATTTTCCGAATATACGTCCGAAGAATATCGACTGGCACGGGTGATCATACCCCGCGCGCTGAAGCTGTATGTATCTTGCATGTACCATCTTATTAATAAACGTGTTTCGTTTGCTCGTAGATACAGTAAGCCGTCGCATTTTGTACGTTAGTGATCTAGGGCATTGAACTACATCTATACTAAAGTAACTGGAACGTAGGACGCTATGCCTTAAATATTGCAAGCACTGAAGCCGTTACGCAAGCTTCCTAGAAAGCTGGAACTAAGGTACCTACCCCTCTTTCTCTCTCGCAGCCTTTCAGTCTGGTTTTGTGTTTTGACTTTTGACTAAAATATTCATTCTTTCCTATTAAATCAAATTGGTACTGTAGTAGTAGTACATATTACAGTTTTAATAATGGTTTGAACTGTATTGTAAACTGAGTCATTAGTAGCCACATCTTCGATTTCTCTTTTAAGTGTTTCTAAGAGATATCGATGAGATGTGGCCACCGCACGATTTTTTTATACGTATGTGCGTTCAAATTATTCAAAAGTTATTCTAAATAAAGCTTTTAATAGTTTTATCTTCTTAAAAAATTAACCTGAGTTAATGTGTTGCTTCGGGTCCGAAATCTGTGAATTTTCAAAATCCTATTCTGTTAATAAATCTGTATAGAATGCATAATTGACCAGTTATTTGACAAAAATCGCTATTCGATAAAAGTAAAAGTGTTACTTCCGCTCCAAATTAAAAAAAAAATATGCAAGTAGTATTGAAAGTCAAGAATTAACTACTTTTTTTAATCCCGTGATTAAAATGACATTTATCGCATATGTTTCTATAACGTTAAATGACCTTTTAAACACACCTTGACAAGCTGTGGCTTCGTGCACTTTAGTCGCGGGCTGAAGTTAGCTGTAGGTTTTTTAATGCGAAAACCAATTGAAATTCAATCAAGATGGTTGACACTTGTCATCAGTCTGTCAAAATAACCCGACGTGGCGCGACAACAGATACACTGTTGAGTAGATTTGAGTTCTTTATAAATATGTTTAAACTTAGTAGTTGATGAAATATTGGTAAAATTCCATTTTTTCACTGAAGTACACTACTTCCGGTCTCCAGATTTCGCTGAAAATATGTTCTCAAGACGGAGATTATTCACGTATAGTTTGGTATTGATAGGTTGAGCCGTTTAGCCGCTATCGTGATCACAGACAGACCACTTTTTCGGTTTCAGGGGACCTCAAAAGCTTCCTTATACTACGCACAATAAAGTAAAACAATTAATGATTGGTTGGGGCACATATTCTAAATATACATTGCGCTCTGACGCACTTCCAGTTTCTCTGGATATGCATAGAAATTAATTTTTACTTTCTTATACGTACTATATGGAAGTATTGCGATGATGAAAATTTTCAACCTTGAGATTTTTGCAGATGTCCACGTTTTGAGGTCCCCTCATACCAAAAAAGTTGGTTTTAAAAAATGTCTTCCTCTAGCTCTGTGTGTGTGTGTGTTTCTGTGACCACAATAGCGGCCTAACGGCTAGAGTTATCTATACCAAACTTCATATTTTCGAGTATAATCTCCCTCTTGATATCTGATTAGATTTTCAGTAAAATCGGTAGACCGGAAGTAGTAGTTTATTTCAGTGAAATCATCGAATTCTAGTAACATTTCGTCAACTACTAAGATTAAACAAATTTATAAAGAATTCAAATGTATGTACACAAAAGTGAAATTGGGAAAAATTTTATGAAGGGCGTTTTTCGAAGGAAGTAACTAGGTCCTTTACTATTATCGAAAATCAGTTTTTTTGTGAATATCTCGGAAGTCATGCTTTCTAGGCGGATACATTATGAGTATAATCTTGATTTTCAATACTTTTTCTTTGAACAAATTTTCGAAATTCGGACCGGAAATACACATTCACTCATAGGTTACTTTTTTTAAGAAAATAAAAGTACTGGTACACCTACTAGCACTTGCACGAAGTACTTGCAATGTGTAAGCATAGCGACCTCCGTTCCAATTACTTTAGTATATACTTCAATGATAATTGTATTGGGCGACGCCTTGCTACAGCATGTGATAGAGAAGGCTGTTGGATCGGACGGATATCGAGAGAACTGGATACCACACAATTGAGCTGTGCTGCTGATCGAATATCCAAACTTTCACAGACTGGAAGTGACAAGGATATATAATAATTTTATTTGAAAGTGACTAGTTTTATTTTTTTTGCAATTTTTCATTTTTTATGCATTATAAAGTATACAGCATTTAATTTTAAATTAATTATTATAAATACCTATGTAATAATATCATATTTACACCTTCATTATGAGGGTGGAAGTTAGCTTGGTATATACAGAACCAGTCAGAGATTGTTTATCCAACTTCACATGCAGTATGTGTCTACTCTTTCACAATATTTGATAATTGTCTTATAGGTTACCTATTCGAACAATTTATTATTCCCAGAAGACTTTAACGTAATCGTTATCGCTTGTTTTCCTAAGTATTAGTATTCATTAGCTTTATTATCGACGTCTGAAACATATATTCTTTCTACTCATGTACATTAAATATGATCTAGTTGTATAAATTACTGTCAATATGCGTAATATAAAGTATAAGCAAAAACACTACGTAATCTACGTCCATACTAGCACAGCTGTATTCTAAAAATACTGTACATACCTATTTCTACAATTGTGTCATATATATATATATATATATATATATATATATATATATATGCGACAGCAGCATTTCAGTGACATTTTCATATACGCTATGCGGCTTATGGTGACAATCCCGCCTTTTTGCGACCGGTAGCCAAAAATTGGGCGGCTGGGAGAGCTTACCGAAGCAGGAGTTTGGGTACCTCAAGCGTTCGGAGATGTTCGTGTGTGGGAGCCCGAAATTGACGCAGTGCGAAATCTCAACTACAGATATCGCCCCTATTATGAGAAAGGAGTTATAGGAATAGCAATAGGATTGATGTAAAGAAATCAAGCTCAAGCCGCATATATTAATGAATTGAAAGATGCCATTGCAAAGAATAATATACAAAGTAATATTAAAAGGGATTTATAATAATAAATAAATAGGTACGTATAAGGTATGTATTGAAGTATTAAGTAAGAGTAATAAAACCTAACTAATGCCAGTTACTACGAGAATTCAAAAAAATAGGTTAGGTATAATTACCAAAATTATGTTTAAAAAAAACAAAACATAGGTACATATAGAAATGTAACATTTATTGTAAATAATTTGTGGGTTATAAAAGGTATGCAATTACTGTTGTGCACAATTAAAATGTACCACTCTACTAGGTGACGGCAATTAATAAATTTACATCACATGTGTATCTTTTAAGAAATTTCATATTTAAAATCTTAATTGTACAATATTGTTAGATTATCAGAAAGAGTAGGAAAATTTATGTCGACTTAGAGTCTGTGCACAAAGTGAAAACTAAAAGTACGATTCATAATTTAAAATGGTCCTAATCTTAGTGAAGAACATAGCAAAGTTTTAATAGGTTAATATAAGTTCAAAAAACTATATATATCAAAATGAATGCTTATATACTTACATAGATCGGTTGAAATAAGATGCAGAATAGAAAAACACCCTAATCTATATATCTACATTTATTAGATGCTCCACTAAAACAAAGCACATCCAGCACATCCCAGTCTTAATTTAGTAATAATAGCAAAATGTAGTCGCCTGGGATACACAGTAAAGTAGTAAATTTCGGTACGAAAGTATTTGAAAGAAAAATCTCACATAGATGTATGCAACCGGAAAGAAAGGTATTAAATAAAATGGTCACCATCATTATCATAAGCAATATTTATTAGTAACAGTATTGGCGTTATATAATGTAGATATGATAAGTATGAACGCGAGCAATAAACTTGAACTACCAAGAATGATCATCTTATAATATTATTGTAAATAAAATAATTGGTATATTAACCTACAATAATAATTTGTATAGGAAACATGGATATGAAATAAGAAACTCAACAGCTCATATTAAAATAGAAGTTATTTATTTGTAATTATGAAAATCAATAACAATAATAATAAACAAAATTTAAAATAGGTAGCATATATCTACTAAACAAGTAGTATGTATGAGAACTCATAAGTAAGACAAAGTATATACATATATATAAAACCGAAAGTAAAATAAAGTCCAGTAAAAAAAATGGAACAAAAGTTATGAAGTAAGCTCAAAGCAAATAAATAATAAATTTCGTAATGGGGATATTAAGTCCAAAAGCGTGCCGATAAAATTTACTTGTTTTACTCCGAATAACTCCATAAAAAGTAGGTAAAATTGATCTACGTCCGCTGTATATAAAGCTGACCAGCGAAAATCAAGACACATAAGGTTCAAACAAGAAAATGTGAATTCGCCTCAATATCCCACACAATAGTTGCCAAAAAGGAGACTAAAGCTTCCATAAATATACTGATATAACGTATATTTATGAATGCAAAATTAATCAAGCGCTAAAATTTTAATACCTAGTTTACAACAAATGAAAATGCTTAACTATTTTAAGTATTCGAACATACTCAACAACGATTCAAGTAACCAAAATAAAAAAAAATACAAGCTATCTTCTACTTAAATGTAGGTAGTGAGGAACAAGGTTTTAGAAAATAACTAAAATAAACATCCCCTTTTTTCATGTACATTATAAATTATTACTCAGTACTGGTATCGGGTTTGATAAAATAAACCATACACTTAAACAAATTAAAATTGGCAAATAAATAAGCTATACCAACAGCCAAAATTTGGAAAACCATAAATACAAGTAAATGCAATGTAAATTTTTTCATTTTAATGTATATAAATATGTGAGGTCTAGAAACCAGTACTGAGTAAGTAAATCATAAAATACAAAGAAAAAGATGATCGATCATTGTTTTAGTTAATAATCTTCTTATTGTCACAGTAGGGTACACATGGTTTTGCGTAAAATCAAAGAAAGCAGCCCACGGATTCTGAACGTACGATACGATATTCGAATTCGAAACGCGAGCGTAGTAAAGATGGGCAAGTTAGGTGAGTACGAATACTTTTCAATGTGGCTAGGCAGACTACTGTATTGTCTTGCTCATTTCTACCACGCTCGCCTTACGAATTCGAATATCGTATGTTCGGAATCAGAGGGCAGGAATAGGGATTTATTGCTACAGCGATTAAACAAAAGAAGTTCAATAACAGATGACTATAAAGTTGTAAAAATGAACAAAAGTACATCGAGTCATTAGCAGCCGATTATTCTCTCTCTTTTGCATTGTAAATAGAAGAAAATACTATTAGTGAAAGATTCATGATTGCACGGGGTGCATACCAAACAATACTTCAGCTCTGACGCACATCCCGGTATCACCTAAATGACTCACCCAGTATAGTATTGGAATATCTAGTATGCTTTAATTGTGTATAAAACTGTTTTAAGAAAATGTTTGACCAAAACAAGTGTAGCAGAGAAAAGTCATAATCCCATCGTTGTTAAATGTAAAAACATAAATTTTGGTGGTGCGAGTAGCCAAGAATATTCTGCAACAATGGGTCTAAGTTGCACCCGACAACACCTAAAAAACCAGTTTTTCAAAGCTTATCGTCCGAAATTTTTACATACCAAAAATGAGTTTTTTTTTTAAATGAAACTACTAGTGTTTTATTATGGTAATTTGTATTTTATTTTAACAACTAACATCTGTTATGGTCAAAAGTTTCCAAAGAAAATATAATAACTCAAAAACTAGTAGCTCAATTTTGCAAATGAAAAAGCAGTTTAATAGACAATTTAAACAGTATTTAAACAGTACTACAGCCTAAAGTAGTTTTAGAATATGAGTCCCACGCAACCATGAATCTTTTACTAACTGACCGCTCACCTATTTGAAACAAAAAAGAGTAATTGTAGAAGCGGTTACTAATGTCTCAGCCTGTTTAATAATAGAAATAGGCAAACACCAAATTATAATGAGGTAGATACATCGATAACCAGCATAGCAATATAAAAATACAGTCACTTATTTGACAAATGTAAATAAAAGCTCATCCGTTTCGATTCGTACTAAAATATACCATAAACAAAAGTGCACACCGCACAGTCTGCAAATACTATTAACTACAAATGCCACTAAGTTACAATAAAGCTCTAAAGAACTACAACGCTTAGAAAATGTTTTGACTGTACACGCTACAAGTGCCCTTGCGTGTGACATATACATTAACAAATAAAGATGACTTATCTAGTTACTCTGAAGTTACAACGTGTGGCCTCTAAATTACAACAAAGCAGTTATAATTTTTACTCGTACTATATAAAATGTGTCTAAATATAAGTAAGTTTAAAAAGTAATATTACAATTTCAAGATATTTTGCATCAACACAAAGATTATATTTGGGCAGTCTTCTTTCCTTGAAATATATGTCGAAAAACTCGTAAACTGCATTTTTCTCCGAGGTTGTCCACGGTCGGCGGATAGTCTTTCCATATGGTTGAACAGGAGCTAAAAACAAAATAACATTAGAAACTTGGTGAATAGAGAAATATGAAAGCAATGAAAATGTAAATTTAGTAAAAAAAAAAATCAGTAGGAGGACTAAGAATCTGATAAATAGGCAGCAATTCAGACGAGGAAATATGCGAAAAGCAATTACACAAGGTGAGTCAACGATCTGACAAAGTAAATGTACCCATTGAAGTTTAATGTGACTATAAACTCGCTTACTGTAGTCGATCGCTTCACAATTTAAAAATGTATTCATGTATAGAGAGTGATCCATAAATCACTGGCACAAAGAGAATGAAATTCTTTAAATTGAACACCCAATATACAAGCTGAAATATCAATTTTGCCTTAAAATATAGAAATCTTTATTAAGAGTAATTACTCGTTAAAGTTAATAGTTTTCGAGTTAATTACGATTAAAATAAAAAAGTGACAAGTACAGCATTTTTTTATTGCTTATAATTCAGAAGTGTCTTGACAAACCGCAAAATAATTTGGTATGGCATACACACAAGGTGTATCAGTGATATTTATTTGCAGAACCTGTACTAATTTTTCCTAGGTGTTCGCGAAGGTGTTGCATAATGAAGAAACTTTAAACACAAAAACCTTACTTATTTTTAATGAAACCCCAACATTATTTTACAGAATCGTATTAAGCCCTTCAAGAGCTCTTTTTTTGCTAAGCTTGTCTTATACCTATCTTTGATATTCTAGAAATTATTTAAATTTATTTTAAAATCTTAACCATAGCCATGGAAAAAGATAGTCGCTGTCGAAATATATAGATGCAAAAATGTTGATACTCTTTCAAATTAGAACAGGTTCTGCAAATAAATATCACTTCTATGTATGCCATAGCAAATTATTTTGTGTTCTGTCAAGCCACTTCTGAATTATAGGCAATAAAAATGTTGAGGTGTAGCCACCACACGACTTTCTTATACGTATGAGTGTTTCAAATTATACAAAAATTATTCAAAATCTTATTCTAACTACTACTGTTCTCTTAATAAATCTTTATAGAATACATACCTACTCTGCGACATATTCGAAAGAAAGGGTTACTTGTTAAGAGTAAAAGTGTTACTTCCGGCCAAAATTTTTATAATTTATGTTTACAAAAAATATTGCAGATCCAGCTCTAAATACCTTTGTACTCTTGATAAATATATAGAGAATGCATAATTTACGACATATGCTAAAGATCGGTATTCAATAAAAGTAAAAGTGTTACTTCCGGTCCGAGTTTTGACATTTTTATTATACAGTCCGTTCATGATGAAAGGAACAAATTCGTTTAAAATTCAGGTAATTAGTTTGCAGAAAAACGTTCGGACAGGTCGATTAGCATTTTCAGTTTTGAATTTTGTGACAAGAAAATTATATACAGGCTGTCTAAAGTAGAACATATGCAGCAATCATTGTTTTTTTAAATGGAACACCCTGTATATTATGCCATTTTTGAATTGTAGGGTATATTCTAAACACATTAAACACATTTTTGTGTAACATACCATATCCCCAAAATCAGCGGTTTTCGGAATAATGAGTTTTGTGATAAATTAAAATACACATAGGTAATGAAATAAAATGTTTAAATTGAACAAGGACACCTTGAACATTTTTTTAAAAGCCAAGAAAAACAACCTGGTATTGCAAATTTTATCTTCAACAAAAAACTCTACTTCAAATTAATCGATTTTCATGTATTTTTTTTAATTTATCACATTTCAAACGTCATTATTCCGAAAACCGCTGATTTTGGGGATATGGTATGTTACACAAAAAGTGTTGAAAATTTACCATACATTTCAAATATGGCATAATATACAGTATGTTCCACTTAAAAAAAACAATGATTGCTGCATATGTTCTTCTATAGACACCCCGTATATAATTTTCTTATGTTAAATCACAACTAAAAATACTAATCGGCCTGTCCGAGCGTTTTTCTGCAAAATAATTACTTGAATTTTAAACGAATTTGTTCCATTTCATCATGAACGCACTGTAAAAAAGTTATTGAAAATTAAGTTCTAAATACTATTACACTCGTAACATACTTGTCTGAATAGCATGACTTGTGAAATATTTGAGTACATAAAATATGTTTAGACTTAGTAGTTACAACAAAATATTGGCAAAAGTCGATTTTTTTAGTGAGGTAACTACTACTTCCGGTCTGCCGATTTTACTGAAAATCTAATGAGATCTGAAGAGGGGGATTATACTCGTAAATACAAAATTTGGAATTGATAGCTACAGCGGTTTCATTGCTATCGAGGTCACACACACACATAGACACAAACACACACAGACACACAGGCATTTTTTTAAAACCACTTTCTCGGTATCAGGAGACCTCAAAACGTGGACATCTGCAAAAATCCCGAGGTCGAAAATTTTCATCATCACAATACTTCTTAATACTACGTATAAGAACGTAAAAACATCTGTAAATGTCAAATTTTAACTGTAATCATAAATAATGCTATAACTATCAACTTTAAGGAATAATTACTATTAATAAAAAAAAAGAATTATATGTTAATGCGAAATCGAAATTTGTACTTATATATAGCTCGTACAATTTAAAAAAAATCCATCTTCTTTTAGCCAATAATTTATGGACCACTCAGTATGCGAGTATATATTCCTAGGTTGTGAACCAACGACAACCCTATCAATAACAGTACGTGAAGTATTAATGAAATTAAGCATTAAAAAAAAATTTACTTTGTCAGATCGTTGACTCACACTGTATATATTTTTGGTTTTACGAAAAAAGTAAATCAGATGAGAACAATCAATTGATCAAAAATACCTAAAGTGTCAGTTTGACAATATTCGGACCGTCTGCACTCTCTATAAGTCGAGTAGTGACAACAATTTATTTTTCATTTAATAGTACGATGAATGGACCAGCTAGTATATGTATAGTTCAGAAGTGTAGTATATGTTATAGTTCGAAAATTAAGCAGTTAGCATCAACCAGAATTACACCTAATAAGTTTTTACAGATTTTAATGTTTAACTATGACACAAATTCACAGTCGTAGTGATATACTGAAATGGACTTGCCACTATTTACTTATACCGATTGTGTAATGCAACACTTGATATAGCAGCCCAAAATACATCAGAATTGCAACGTGGCGTACTGTATTCCCGCTCTCGCTACATTTAACGGTGAAGCATCGACTAGCAATATAGCAGTTATCTCTACTCGCTCCTGACTTATTATTATTTTGGATTTGTATATGTGAGAAGATAAATTAGATGCCGGACATATCTACCTGTGTTTGTATAAAGTTTTCTTCCCCTAAAATGCACCGCACGAAGAACACGGTATGAAATCTCTGGGGCCCTTTCGTACTCTAGGTGAACGTGTTACAATTGGTATTCCGTCGTTATAAGCAGAGTTTGTATTAAATTCGAGTGATTCCCTCGAACGGATACGGTGATATATTTCCATCCTCTCCGCATCTCCTATAGAAAAGAAGAAATGGATAATAATATAACAGTACAATTAGAAATAAGGTATACATAGTAAAGAATCCATGCGAATTAACAGCACGGTAACCGCTTAAATTGCGGTATTCTAACTGCAACAAAAATTTTAAGGTAATGTATTTATTCAGCAAAAAATTAAAGTTTAAAAAAAATTAAAAATCCATTAAGATCAACAGTATAATATTTTAATTAATAAATATGATCAAAAATGAAAGAATTAGAAAATTAGTAAATTATAAGTAAAGTATGTTCAACGAGAGATTGAGTTATTATCTATATTTGTCATAATAAGCATGGACAAAAATTGTTTACCCCTCACTACTTCAGTATGAATGATAAGGCGAATGAAGATTTATAAAAGGAAAACGGAACCCACCTGTAACAGTTTTTAATAGTGAACGCATAGTTGGTTCATCTTCATGCTTTCGTTTCAAGTGACAAGACAAATTGGATTGTAAAGTTTTGTAGTAAGTACAAAATAACTTCTTTTTAGCCTGTGGTGTTTGGTACTAGGGTAGCATTTGCCGGAGCAATCGGTGTGGAATATGTAACCGGATCATCCAAAGATAACGTATTAGTGGCATTGACAAAATGTTGTTTTTGAAAAGTAGTATTAGTGTCTAGTACAGTGTCTGCAACTTCATGGTTTTGTGGATAATTATTTCCTAAATCCCGATCGACTTCGGCAATATGTATACCTTGGCCTATGTTTTCAGCTTTCACACAATTAATGTTGTCTACAGCACTGTCGAGTTGCAGCAAAACCCTCTCAGGATCAGTATTTAAAGGATTGGCATCGTCACGAACTCTCTTATATTGTAAATTTGAATCAATATCAGCAGTACAAACATCCTCACGCTGTGTATTCGACTGGTCTGGGAAATAATCTTTAGTAATTGTATGAGATTGGTTATTATTTAGAATACTGCCAATCATGTTACCTGAAAAAATATGTAACATAATGATTGCTCTCAATTTTACTAACAAAATAGTGAAATTTATATCCATTTCCCTGATTAAGCACAATATCAATAAGTGCATTAGCAATATTGAAATAAAATTATTTCACAATTGTAACTGTATAGTTATACTATTAATTTTTACAAAATAGTCAAAAATATACTGTGACCATATCAAAGTTCGATAAAATTTGTTAAACAAAGAGACTATAAATACTTAATAAAAACAAATGTCCTTACCCCTCTATTTGGAGGTAAATATAGGATATTACTATCAAAATACTGAATAAAATTTAGGCAGCTAGTTCAAACAGAAAAATGACAATTTATACTAGTGAACGCCTCATGCGTTGTACAAAATGTTAGTCTAAGATGCGTAAAAAAAAACCGATCCAGCTGTCCCAGCAATTCTCAGGAGACTATTGTTTACATAATCAGATATTACAAAAAACCATAGTCTCCAAATAATAGCCCATATAAAGGACGTTTATATGAGTAATACTCATAATTCTGCAAATAGACACGAAACGATAATAAGAATGAGTTTGTGAGAGAAGCCTCAAATATACTTAAAAACCAGTAAACATTAACTAAGAGAATAATAGTTCGAAGCTAATTACCTAAATATATTTGTTACCAGGCCGTATAGCAAAATAAATTATAATAAAGGCTGTAACAGCACTCACTTTTGTAGGTTTACCTGAGTTACTTTTTTTTAAATGGAACACCCAGTATTTTTTCGCATATATTAAAAGAAGAAATTATTTTAAAAAAGAAAGCTGTTATACATTATTGACAAAAAATGAAAGTTGCGGCAGTTATCCACTATTTTGTACAGCAACTCATATCAATAAAATCAAGATGGCTATGATAAAAAAACAGCAAATATTAAACAATCATTGTTTATTATGTATATTTATTGTAATAGATGTTCGAAGACATCACCGTTTTGTCCAATACACTTCCGAATTCGTTTATAGTGTATATTGCGAGTAACTTTTAAAATCGATCTTGCGTCTATGTTATTAACAATAGTAATTATTTTATTTTGCAGCCCTACAACGTTTTCATAACTCTTTGTAAATTTAATTTTTTAAATATTCCCAAAAATAAAAGTCTATAGGGTTTTTAGATCCGGAGACCGTGGTGGCCACTGAATTTGTCCATTCGTACCTATCCACTTATTCAAAAACATTTCGCTCCAAAAATTTTGTACTTCGCGATGATTATGCGCTGGTGTTCCATCTTGTTGAAAATGTATTCGGGGTGGCTGACAAAAAACGCCCCACGCTGTAGCTCCGTTATTTACTATCCGATTTTAAAAAACGAAATATCAAATAAAATGGTTAAGTAAATACTATCAATTGGCATAATCAAAATATTATTAGGAACAAAAAGTTTGAACACGCGATAGTCATTTTTTTTTTTTAAATGGCAACGAATATTTTTAATTAATGTTTCGGATGAAGAATGTTTTCCTGATTTTGATGTATAGCACGTCAATTTTTCAGCATAAGTTTCAACTGGATATGAAGGATAAGACTTTTCACATAAGAAATATGATAATTCCATGGAGCGAAGAAGTACCAGAAAAGGAAATTCTAATTAATAATTTATATGTAGAAGAAATAGGAAAAGATCTCACGCAAGAAATTATTAACAATTCATATGACAATAAATGTGCGCATCTCGTGAAGCATCCAAAGAATAAGGACTCCACATCAAAAAGGGATGGTACAAGTATAAATTGCAATGAAAAATATAAAAATCATGTGAGCAATCTTTTAGACAAGCACAAGAGACTATTTGACGATAGTCCTGGCTTGGCAAGAAATTACGAGCATAAGCTCGAGGTAAACGAAAAGAAACCCTTCTATGTGAAAACCTATCCAATTCCCAATAAATACAAGGAGCAAGTGAAATTGGAAAAAAAAGAAATGCTGAAAAATAACATAATAGAAAAAGCAGAATCAAACTTTATCAGTCCAATAGTCGTTGTAGTAAAGAGGAGAGGAGTACAGAAGATTCAAAAGAAACAAAACTAAGATTATGTTTGGATGCGAGAAATATTAATTCCCTCACCACCCCTAATTTTGAAGCTCCACAGAGCATAGAAACGTTATTAACGAAGTGCACAGAGGCCCAGTGGTTTACAAAAATAGATCTAAAAAGTTCTTTTTGGCTGGTACCATTACACAAAGATTCTAGAAAGTATTGTTCTTTTATATTCAACTCAACAGTGTATTCGTTCAAGGTCGTCCCATTTGGAATATCCACAGCTACAGCAGCTTTAGTAAGAGCGATGCAAAAGATATTGGACCCACACGAAGAATACGTTTCACATTATGTCGATGACATATTAATTTTCAACAAGGACGTTGATAGTCACAAAGCATCGGTAGAAAAAGTCATGAAAACATTAGCCGACAACAATCTAAAAATCAACCTAGAAAGATGTGAATTTTTCAAAAATAGCGTAACGTACTTAGGATATGTCATTAATGGGAAAACAATAACCATTGGAAAAGAAAAATTAAAAGCAATAAGGGAATATCCAAAACCAAAGAACATAAGAATGTTAAGAGGTTTCTTAGGTATGATAAATTACTATAAGCATTTTATACCAAACATATCTGATCAGACGTGCATGCTGTTCAAAATGATAAAGAAAGGAGTTAAATTCAAATGGACTTCGGAAAGGATAAAGGCATTTGAAGACATAAAGAAAAATTTCTGTGAAGCTTTGACGGTCAATCTACCAGATTTCAACAAAGAATTCATAGTAAGATGTGATGCATCCAGCAATGCAATAGCAGTAGAACTATTACAAATTAAAGATGGGGTAGAAACACCTATATGTTTCATATCAAGAATATTAGAAGGCTACGAAAGGAACTATTCAATCTCAGAACGGGAACTTCTATCAGTGGTGCATGGATTGTCAAAATTTAAATATTATTTAGATGGAAATACCTTTCTGGTTGAAACAGATCATTTGTCTTTGATCTTCCTTATGAAGACACGCTTTAACAACTCAAGGATATATAGATGGTCGCTTCAACTATCAGAGTTTACGTTTAAAATAAAACAGAAAGGGATCCAACAATGTAGTAGCAGACGCTCTAAGCAGAGCACAAGGAGGAAGTAAGCAACGACAAGCTTATCAAATAAATAATTATAATATAGAAAACGCCCCAGAATTATACAACAGAGAGAGCATTTTAGATAGTCAAAATAGAGAAGAGATAAGGGAAATAAAAGAAAAGACACAAAGGATACAAAACTACAAAGGATTCAATATAATAAATGAAGTTATATATAAAAGAATAGGAAACAAAAACCTAATAGTACTAGATAAAGATTTAGCAATAAAAATAATCCGAGATATTCATACAAACCTAGGCCACCCTGGAAATAGGAAAACATTCCTTGTTTTCAGGGAGGAATTATATACATTGAAAGATAAAAATTTAATAGCGATAGAAAATAAAAGATGTAAGCAATGTCTGTTAGGTAAATATAAAAATCGCATAAATCAAAATGTTATACACAGTGTAAGAGTAGAGAATAAACTAGATTTGGTGGCAGCAGACTTTCTTGGTAATCTAATACCGGGGGAAAGAGGCCACTGCAACATCTTCGTCATGGTGGACATCTTCACCAAGTATGTTAGATTATACCCAACGAAGAAATACAATACGCAAACTGCTATAAATTGCATTAACCAATTCATTAACGAACATGGTAGGATAAGGAAGCTGCTAGTTGACAACGCGTCTTACTTCAACAATGAAAGATTCATACGAGAATTAAATGAAATCGAAATAGAAGTAATATTCACAAGTATCAGGCATCCACAGGCGAATCCCAGTGAAAGATACATACAGGAGGTAACCACAGACACTTAAGGATGTTAACTCACGAGAGACATAACGCATGGATACAACATATAGAAGAAGTAGAAAATAATATGAATTTCACACCAAGCGTAACAACGAATGTGAGCCCATATACATTAATGTACGGCAAACATCCACCAAGGCCATGGTGCCAAGATACACCAATAATAGAGAATTTCGAAGAAATCACGAATCAAGGAAGAGTTCAACAAAGAAATGTAGCAGAAAGATACATTAGAAAAGAAAATGAAAAGATAAAGATAAACAAAACATGTCAGATAGGAGACCTAGTGGTAGTCAAAAGTTATCGGCTAGGGAGAAGACACCTAAACAAATGCGCGAAACTGGACCTACCATACATAGGGCCATACAGGATAAGCAAAGTACTAAGTGACGTAACCTACGAACTGAAGGAAGTAGACAATGAGAATGTGAAAGGAAAGTATCACATTTCAATGTTATACGACTACGATGAGGAATAAAACTCATACGATTGAAAATATGAACCCATTAGAAAACAAAAGGGATAGTTCCCATAACCATAGTACTTAAGTTAAATAAATAGATATTAAGAAATAAAAAGGGATAGTTCCCACATAAAAATATAGTTAATTTAGATGTAAGGATATTAGCTAGGTAATAAAAGGTTAAAAATACCATAAAGTAAAGAAAAATGCAATATGCACATTACATTCATCGTTAACTATGGTATATCGACAATTTTCTTAACTTGGGATATGCTGTGGTATTTTTTCTGTATTTTAAAAATATAATTAAAAATAAAAAAATAATGAGAAACTGTATATAACCAGATTTCAATATTATTTATTTTATATATGTAAAAACATTGATAGAACTGGATATAAGTGGTTATTACAGAATAAATGTGAATATAACCAGATACCAGTGGATGTGGTTAACACATTTTTATATATAAAAAAATTAAACAAATAAAATGCCAACAAAAGTAAAAATTTCAGCACAATTTATTTTGGACAAATAAATATAAGTATACATATTTGATACATTAGTTATAATTTAAGACTTCATCAGATATAAAGGCATAAAATGATCGATCCATTAACTTATATATATATATATATATATATATATATATATATATATGTAAATATATATTAATTTTTATTGGACGATTTGTAGGTCGTTATACTAGTTTTAAATAATTTTAAAACTCGCTAATTTGCAGTGTTTGAAACTTACAATTTTCTAATTTTACCACTGACTATTAAATTAATTAGGTCATTTTTTTTTAAAATTACCGACACGGCTGAGATTCGAACTCAGGACATACCGATTACTAGCCGGTTGCTCTACCAACTGAGCTACCGTCGGTGTCTGAATTTGAATTTCTAAATCGTACTGATATATGTATATCAAGTAACAGATGGAAATGAGAATGTATATATTAAGCACTAAACGTCCATGTGCTGTATATATGTAATATTAAATTTTTATTGACCTTTAATTCATATATGTAAATATATATTAATTTTTATTGGACGATTTGTAGGTCGTTATACTAGTTTTAAATAATTTTAAAACTCGCTAATTTGCAGTGTTTGAAAATTACAATTTTCTAATTTTACCACTGACTATTAAATTAATTAGGTAATTTTTTTTAAAAATTACCGACACGGCTGAGATTCGAACTCAGGACATACCGATTACTAGCCGGTTGCTCTACCAACTGAGCTACCGTCGGTGTCTGAATTTGAATTTCTAAATCGTACTGATATATGTATATCAAGTAACAGATGGAAATGAGAATGTATATATTAAGCACTAAACGTCCATGTGCTGTATATATGTAATATTAAATTTTTATTGACCTTTAATTCATATATGTAAATATATATTAATTTTTATTGGACGATTTGTAGGTCGTTATACTAGTTTTAAATAATTTTCAAACACTGCAAATTAGCGAGTTTTAAAATTATTTAAAACTAGTATAACGACCTACAAATCGTCCAATAAAAATTAATATATATTTACATATATGAATTAAAGGTCAATAAAAATTTAATATTACATACCGTAAGCGTCATATTTTAATTTCGGTTTACACTTCTATACCATGCAGAAGATGACCTTACAATATGCAGCGTAGCCTCCTTGCTAACAGTGGTGGGAGAGCAACGTAGTGTCGATGTCGGGGGAATCGTTTGTCGAGAGTACTGTCTTGGCACTACTTGGCAGCCTCGCTTATGTTTATCCTTTAGTTTAATTCGTCGCGCTCTTTTCCTCTTGCTACTTTCCTATCAGAAATTAAAATATGACGCTTACGGTATATACAGCACATGGACGTTTAGTGCTTAATATATACATTTTCATTTCCATCTGTTACTTGATATACATATATCAGTACGATTTAGAAATTCAAATTCAGACACCGACGGTAGCTCAGTTGGTAGAGCAACCGGCTAGTAATCGGTATGTCCTGAGTTCGAATCTCAGCCGTGTCGGTAATTTTTAAAAAAAAATTACCTAATTAATTTAATAGTCAGTGGTAAAATTAGAAAATTGTAATTTTCAAACACTGCAAATTAGCGAGTTTTAAAATTATTTAAAACTAGTATAACGACCTACAAATCGTCCAATAAAAATTAATATATATTTACATATATGAATTAAAGGTCAATAAAAATTTATTCAATACCTAAGAAGAATAGGGAGTTCATCTGCAGCCACCAGTACCCTAAACTTCTAATCAGTGCTCCAAGTGTCTTTCAGCTAAACAAAATCTAAAAAGGCATAGACGCTTTTAAGATTTAAACACGTGTAGTGAGACAAGACGCATAATACATTTCAAACGATAAGTGCGCGCTAAAATAGTAGAACGCGGGAAATTATTACTACATTATTTAATAAAAACCGCCACAATAACTTTCAAGAGGATGGACTACGAAAATTATCAAGAAGAATTCGAAAGGAGATGCAGTCAAGAAAAGTAAGTACAAGCACAGTTAATAAAGCTTCATCTTGCAATCTCTTAGTCAACAAATAAAGGAATGTTCATGTGTGTTATATAAAGTTACTGAATAACAATAGTTTTAAAATATTATTTGAACATTTAATAAATTCTTCTTTGGGTAAGTCTTGACTTGACGTGAAAATCTCAAGTTAAGGCGATTCAACGGAGTGTTAACAATTTTGCCTGAATAACAACAATTTTAAAAATATTATTTAAACATTTAATAAATTCTTCTTTGGATAAGTCTTGACTTGACGTGAAAATCTCAAGTTAAGGCGATTCAACGAAGTGTTGACAATTTTACCTGAACAACAATAATTTTTAAATATTATTTGAACATTTAATAAATTCTTCTTTGGGTAAGTCTTGACTTGACGTGAAAATCTCAAGTTAGGCGATTCAACGAAGTATTAACAAATTTACGTGAATAACAATAATCTCAAAATATTATTTGAAATATCTAATAGGTTCTTCATTGTTTAAATCTCGATTTTGACGTGAAAATCTCAAGTTAAGGCGATTCAACGAAGTGTTGACAATTTTACCTGAACAACAATAATTTTAAAATATTATTTGAACATTTAATAAATTCTTCTTTGGGTAAGTCTTGACTTGACGTGAAAATCTCAAGTTAAGGCGATTCAACGAAGTATTAACAAATTTACGTGAATAACAATAATCTCAAAATATTATTTGAAATATCTAATAGGTTCTTCATTGTTTAAATCTCGATTTTGACGTGAAAATCTCAAGTTAAGGCGATTCAACGGAGTGTTAACAATTTTGCCTGAATAACAACAATTTTAAAAATATTATTTTAACATTTAATAAATTCTTCTTTGGGTAAGTCTTGACTTGACGTGAAAATCTCAAGTTAAGGCGATTCAAGGAAGTGGTGACAATTTTACCTGAACAACAATTTTAAAATATTATTTGAACATTTAATGAATTCTTCTTTGGGTAAGTCTTGACTTGACGTGAAAATCTCAAGTTAAGGCGATTCAAGGAAGTGGTGACAATTTTACCTGAACAACAATTTTAAAATATTATTTGAACATTTAATGAATTCTTCTTTGGGTAAGTCTTGACTTGATGTGAAAATCTCAAGTTAAGGCGATTCAACGAAGTATTAACAAATTTACCTGAATAACAATAATCTCAAAATATTATTTGAAATATCTAATAGGTTCTTCATTGTTTAAATCTCGATTTTGACGTGAAAATCTCAGGTCAAGATGATCCAATGGGGATACGTCGGCAAAGAGTAAAGAAAATAATTTTTAGTAATTTCTTTTTGAATTATAAGCACACATGAAGAGGTAATTTAGTAGACTTATACAATTTGAAACAGTAAAAGACTTGCAAGGTGCTTGTACTAACGGAGGAGATAATATACCTCAATGAAACAAAAGTATTATATTATATAGTTGTCAATATTTTTCTTTTCTATGTTTTGTAAAATTTTCATACTATAAATAAATAAGTTGTGCTGACATTCATTATTTACTTATTTACACCCATCCCCAAAGGAGAGCATGAGGAAAGTAAACATCACAATCACAGCTAGAACTCACAATAAGGAAAAGCTGTGACATATTTTTCTTTTAAAACAAAGAAATCTACCTTTTAGACCCTGAGATTATTAAAGAATATTAATTTCTTAATTTGACTATTGGTTATCAACCATAGTACAGCTTATCACAGCAATATGCACAATGCTTGTTTAATATTTGCTGTTTTTTGTATTGGATGTATTGTATAGGACAAAACGGTGATGTCTTCGAACATGTATTATGATGAATATACATAATACAGAATGCTTGTTTAATATTTGCTGTTTTTTATCATAGCCATCTTGATTTTATTGATATGAATTTCTATACAAAATAGTGGATAACTGCCGCAACTTTCATTTTTTATCAATAATGTATGAAAGCTTTCTTTTTTAAAATAATTCCTTTCAATATACGCAAAAATATACTGGGTGTTCCGCTTAAAAAAAAGTAACTTTTGTAAATAGGGCGAAAATTAGTAGTTCAGCTGTTTTTTTCGATTCCGCCATCATTGTTCACGATAAAAATACTACTACTTTGCTAATTTAACCGATACTCTAGCTTCATTAATAACAAAATTAGCAATAGTGCCGACTTAATTTATAACACCCTGTATATTGAATTGTAGGTAGATAAGAGGCCCATACACATAAGCTGTATAGAAGCTTTTCCAGAAAGACAAAAATTTAAAAAAATGCACTGCAATATAATAAACAACGATCATTCATATGAGTGATATCAATTATGCTCATTATAAAATAACAAAATTTAAAAAGAGAAAAAGCGAGATCACAGCTTTATTGTTCTTGGTAGTACCGCTTGCAAATAATACGATCAAAAACTATTTAAATGAATGTCAACAATTTACTAGTAGCCTACAGGAATAATTTAGTAAAACTTTAAAACTCACTTTAAATAGAACAAATCTGCAATACATCTTATTTTATAATCAAACTTTCAGTAGAACTCCAATAACTAGTCCAATTGCATAATACATTATGGTACTATGGTACCATATGGTACTTGACTGAAATTCAACTAATTCCATTTCTAATTCATTAAAATTTAACCACTCAAGGACTTTTAAATTTAATTATTCAAATGGTATTGTATCAGGATATAAAATAAATTTTAAAGTTTCTTCAAATTCTTTAAACTGCGAAAATCTTGCAGAAAATTCTTGAATCAGGGATTGAATTACCATTGAAAACTCTTTCGTTGATGACTCTTTATTTGGCTTTTCGTGACATTCACTTTCAGAAAAGAAATTTTT
Organism: Amphimallon solstitiale; assembly: GCA_963170755.1. Lineage (NCBI taxonomy): Eukaryota > Metazoa > Arthropoda > Insecta > Coleoptera > Scarabaeidae > Amphimallon > Amphimallon solstitiale. Next base: position 53,362,216 of record OY720677.1, read on the forward strand.
TGTATTCGGATAATATTTATATGAATTTGAAAGAATATCACGATTAAAAATCTGTAATTTGACTTCGAACGCTTTGATTAAGTCAAACATTATAATGACTGTTTTATTAAAACCTTGTAATTTTATAATTAATTCATTTAAGTGAGAGCATAAATCAGTGAAAAAATATAACTTTGCTAGCCATTCTACATCCAATAATTGATTGTATTGGCCAATAATGTTTTCATTATTTAGAAATAGTCTTATTTCCTCCAAACAATCTACAAATCTTTGCAAAACATTTCCGCGGCTTAACCAGCGTACATTATTGTATAAAAGTAAGCTATTGTACGACGAGTTTACTTCGTTTAACAATTCTTGAAATTTTCTTTTATTTAGTGCTCGTGCTGTTATAAAATTGACTAATTTTGTTACAAAACTCAAAATATCGTCAAACATTTTTAAACCTGTTTTGGCACATAACGCTTGTTGGTGAATAATGCAACGAAAATGAAGAATTGTGTGTCCAATACGTTTTGTAAATAAATTTATAAATCCATTTTCCCGTCCAGTTAAGCTGCGGGCACCGTCAGTTGTAACTGACACAATTTTAGAAGGACATATTTCTCTTTTTCCCAATGCATCTATAACTGCATTACAAATGTCGAATCCTTTTGTTGTTGTTGTTAATGTTGATAAACTTATTAACTCTTCTTTAATATTGTTTTGAACAAAATAACGTACAAAAATTGCTAAGCGAGCAGAGCCTGTTACGTCGGTAGACGCATCTTTTAAAAATTCGCCTTCATCAAAGGTTTCGCATATTGAGCAATATTTTTTGAAACTTGATAACTAGCAGCAGTGGTGTTTACTTCAGTTCCAATATATTTTATTAAAGTAGTAGTTTGAGCATTTTGATTCTTTAAGGCACGTGATATATACTCCTTTTGCTCTTCTACACTTCGATCGAGAAGAAATTTATGGTTGGTTTCATAATGCCGCTTTACTGAAGATGTTCTACAGACTACAGTTTTTGTACATAAAATACAAATTGCTTTACTGTCCTTTTCAATCATACCGTATCTATCGGTCCACCAATATTAAAGTACTAAAAATATTACCAACACAAGAAAATAATAAATAGTATATTAATTCAAGGTAATTTTAATAATTATTTCTATATTTTACACTGATTTAATGATAAAATAATTTCTCATAATATTAAAATATATTATTGTTCAAAAATAAGCAAAATAAATTATAAGTTTAGTAACTTTTAATACCTTAAGGTTGGTACAGGTTAAAACTTCAACCGTGACGCAATATGTTCTGCAAACGAATGGAGAATATGAAATATGTAAAAATATTTACCTAAAAATAACACTATATCTATTTACAATAACGGCTATATTTTTTAACAAGTCACTGAAGTTTCAAAGACGACGGTTTACTAAAAATGACTAATGCAGTCTGTCGTCTGATTCAAGCACTGGGGTGTGATTGACTGGAGCGCACACTGGCTATCTCTGCCATAGAAAAATCGTGAGCCGAGAGAGATAGCGCGCAGGAGACATTTCTGTCCCTTTCTGTCTTTCTTTGCGTTGCGCGAGCGAGCAGACCGAGTCGACGCTCGCAAATCTTACTAAAATAATTTTGTTTTTGTGCGTGCCATCAAAATTTTCAAACGTGCCACTTGTGGCACGCGTGCCATAGGTTTGCCATCCCTGGTCTAGAGAAATGTATAATTAGTGGTAATGATGCTGAAACAGATACAGAGAAAGTTAAAAGAGCCAAGGCACGAATTGCTTTAAGTATAGATTCAAGAATATATGTATATGTACACATACAAAATACTACTAATGCTGCTGAAATGTGGAACACATTAAAGACTATGTATGAAGACACAGGTCTCACACGAAAGATAGGCTTATTAAGAAAATTGATTACAACTAATTTAGAAAATTGTGAATCAATGACAGATTATGTTAATCGAATAATTGACACAGCTAATAAATTAAATGGCATTGGATTTAATGTAAACGATGAATGGTTAGGTTCAGTTTTATTGGCTGGTTTGAGTGATGAATTTAAACCTATGATTATGGGACTTGAAAGCAGTGGCACACAAATCACTGCTGATTCAATAAAATCAAAATTAATGGACGCTGCTTATAAAAAAGTGTCTGACACTGCAATTTTTGGTAAAAGCTATCCTAAAGGAAGTGAAAAGAAAAACCTAAGTGTTAACAGCATTAACAACTAAGAGTGTTTTGACATGGCATCGAAGATTAGGGCACATGAACTATAATGATTTGTGCAAGATGAGAGATGGCGCTGTTAATGGGATAAAATTCACTGGAGGTGCTGATAATAATAATAATAAAAATAATAATAATAATAATATTTATTTCCCACAAAGAACATAAACAGTCATAGGGATTAGTCATAAGAAAGAATATAGATATATACAAGTGTACAGTCGCATTTAGGCCACACAATATAAATACACATCACTATATAAATAAAAATCAAAAATTAGTTGATTAATTAACATATGTTTTCAAACAGATTTGTACTAAGGCATCATTAAAGAATTCATTCAAATGGTAGTATGGTCTGTCAGTTAAGAAATTCTTTAGGGAGGATTTAAAATTATAGATTGATAGATTTTTCATCTCATTTGGAACATTGTTGTAAATTTTCACACCCATGCACAGGAGACTATTCGATGTTAAAGCAAGCCTGTGGCTTGGTTGATGTATTTCAGGATTTCGAATGCTATAGCTGTGCATAGGATTATTAGTTGAGACGATTGACCCTCTATTTTTATGTATGTACACAGTGGCTTCATATATATACAAAGACACCACGGTTAGCAGTTTAAACTGCCTAAAAAATGGTCTACAAGTGGTTCGCTGCGGGACGTTTGCCATCACTCGCACGGCTCTCTTCTGCAGTATCAAAGTTTTAGTTATCGCTGGACTGGGGCCCCAGATGATAATTCCATATCGTAAATGTGACTATGTCGGATAGATATATCAGTCTTAATATATCTATATCTAATATCTCTTTAAGGTATCTAAGTTTAAATATTGACCTTGATATACTTGTGTTCATCTGGTTGATGTGATTATTCCATCGTAAATCACAGGATGATGAAGTAAGAACTTGTGAAGTTTGTATGGAAGGTAAGCAGACAAGTTTACCTTTTGGTCACAGTTTGAGTCATGCTGCAAATGTCCTGGATCTTATCCACTCGGATTTATGTGGTCCAATGGAAACGTTGTCAGTTGGAGGAGCAAGGTATTTTCTAACATTTATAGATAACTGTTCACGAAAAATGTTTGTATATTTTCTAAAGTCAAATACAGAAGTATTTACAAAATTTAAAGAATTTAAGCAACATGTTGAAACACAAATGGAAAGAAAGATTAAAGTAATGAGAACAGATAATGGAACAGAATATTGTGGTATTGAGTTTAAGACTTTTTTGCGTAAGTGTGGCATTCTTCATCAAACATCTACGATATACACACCCCAGCAAAATGGAGTAGCCGAAAGAGCTAATCGTACGCTTGTTGAAAAAGCTAAATGTATGATTTTTGATGCAAAATTAGAAAAATCATATTGGGCTGAAGCAGTAAACATGGCGGCATATGTTGCAAATCAATCAGTGAATTCTGTGTTAAAAAATCAAACTCCACAAGAAATATGGACAGGTAAAAAAGTAGATTTGACGCATCTAAAAATATTTGGTTCGCCAATAATGGTACACGTACCGAAGCAAAAACGAACAAAATGGGACCCAAAATCACAAAGAATGGTATTTGTCGGCTATAGTGATGGAACAAAGGGTTACCGTTGCATTGAACCAAATACCAAAAAGTTCAACATCAGCCGAGATGTTGTGTTTATGGAAAAAGATCATGAACCAAATGTCAACATTATAAAGAATTTGGATTCAGTGAGGGATCAAGAGGGTAGTGTTACACCTGATAGGCAGAATGAAGATTTAGAAAGTGAAAATATAGAAAAGGTAGATTCAGTCCAATCAGTAACAGAGGAGAGATTTGAATTGATACCAACCGAAAAACCACGTCGATCAACGAAAATCCCGAAGCCGAATGAACTACATGATATTATGTCATTACTCGGTCAAGATTTCTTCAAGGCTAGAAGATGATCCAAAGACTTTCGAAGAGGCAGGAAGTGGAGAAGACCGTGATAAGTGGAGAATTGCAATGGATGATGAAATGATATCATTGGCAGAAAATGACACATGGGAGCTGGTCAACCTTCCACCACAAAAAAATGTCCATTACTCAGATACTCAGATACTCATCCATTCGTTTTCTCATAGCGTTAGCTGTGAAATTGGATTTAAAAATAGACCAGATGGATGCAGTGACTGCGTTTTTTCAGGGAGAATTATCTGAAGAAATTTACAATTGAGCAGCCTGATGGAGATACGCGCAAGAAGCTAATAAAGTCTGGAAATTAAAAAGGACTATCTATGGTTTAAAGCAAGGCAGTCGAGGGTGGAACAAGAAATTGACATCCAAACTACAGTCATTTGGTTTAACAAAATCACAAGCGGATCCTTGTGTATATTTTGCCAGGGATTCTTCATTGATAGTTGCTGCTTATGTTGATGACCTTCTTATTTTCTGGAAAAATGAAGAAACTAAGAATAGATTAAAAGAATCCTTAAATGATTGTTTCAAAATGAAGGATTTGGGAAGAGCAACAGATTGTGTTGGGATGCACATCACTTATGACGAAGATGCAATTTTCTTTGACCAATCAAGATATATTGCGGAGATATTGGAAAGGTTCAACATGACTGAGTGCAAATCAGTGAAAACTCTTAATGATATGAACCAAAAACTTTCAGTGAGTAGGTATCCTAAAGACAATGACGAAGTTCGCGAAATGGCGACAATTCCATACCAAGAAGCAGTTGGGAGCTTGCTATACCTTGTACAAGGAACAAGATCGGACATTGCATTTGCTGTTAATAACGTAAGCAGATTTAACAATAATTACGGAAAAGCACATTGGGCAGCCGTAAAAAGGAATTTTCGTTGTCTCAAGGGTACAGCTGAATATAAGATACGTTACTCAAAAGTTGGTGAAAATAAACTAATCGGGTATTGTGATTCAGACTGGGCTTCAGATATTGACAAACGTCGATCCTGTACGGGATATGTGTTTAATATGTGCGGTGGGGCTATATCATGCGCCAAGCTACAGTTGCGCTTTCTAGTACAGAAGCAGAGTATATGGCGCTATCAGTTGCACTGCAAGAAGTCATATGGTTGAGAAGTTTTTGTGAAAATTTAGACCCTCAATTGTGCGGATCAGTGGAAGTTCGATGCGATAGTCAGAGTGCTATAAATCTGGCTAATAACGATTGCTTTAGAGCAAGGTCCACACATATTGACGTTCGACACCACTTCCTCAGAGATGGAACTGTTGAGTTACAATACATTCCAACGGAACAAATGGTGGCCGACAACTTGACAAAAGCGGTTTCATGGAAGAAGAACAACTACTGCGTGGGAAATATGGGCATTGTTGGCATTAAAGAATAAAAAACGAAGAATTTTTATTATTGTCTCATATTTTTAGATTGACTTTATGATATTCGTTTTTTGTATTTAATGAGTGAGGGTGTTGGTAATAAGACTCACTAGAACATAGTATTCCCTTATCTGTGAATATAGTAACTAGTAGTTTATGGTAAATAAAGAATGTTAACACAGCCTCAAATTAGTAATTACTTTTATTAATAAGTACTGCAGTAATTAGTCTCTGCTCGTCAAAAACTCCTTCAGCATCCCAAAAAACAGATGCCATCAGTTTTTTTCCAGAAAATTGTGTCTTGGCCTTTTTTTTGGCGGTGGGGAGCCCTTATGAACTCACTGCATGGATTCTTGTTTAGTAGGAGGGTCTCAGTAATATACCCAAGTCTCATCCCCGGTAATAATTCGAGTTAAAAATGTTTTGTCTCTTTCCAACTTGACCAAATTTTCTTGAGAAACTTCTTTTCTTCACAGTTTTTGTTCAGGTGTAAGCAATCTGGTTATCCACCGTGCAGACACCTTCTTCATACCCAAATCGTCATGCAAGATTTAGAGGACACTTGTTTCGGATACACAGACTTCATTGACTATGACAGAGATCTCTACACGCCGATCTTTCAGTACCAAATTTTCGACTTTTCGCACAATGTTTTCAGTTCGAGCTTCAACGGGTCGTCCGGACTTTGGGTCATCATTGATTGACTCTCGGCCCCATCGAAAGAGTTTAGAGCAATATCTTACTTGGAAATAAGTTTATGTATCTTCCCCATATACAGCAACCATTCTTTCATGAATTGCTTTTGGACCATTGCCTTCCTTTGTCAGAAACTTTATTACGCTGCGATGTTCAACTTTAGGTTCACTCATTTTATCGAGAAATGGACCTTCTCAAATCTCTATACACAGCATAAACTAAACACAACTTAGCACATATACTTCTAACAGTGACAGCAATTTTTCAATAATTTGTTTGACACTGTCACTCTTTTGTTTCATGGCTAGGTAGATAACATAAAAATACGCTAGTATGTTCTTATTATTTAGTAATAAAATATGGAAACAACTACGTTTACAAAAATTTATAATGAATGTTTGAAATTCTGCTCTTCTACTTCTACACTTTTGAAGTCATGTTTCATATGACCTATAGACATTTGCCATTAGTTCTCGATTAATAGCAGAAAATACTTCTCGAATTCTTTCTTGCATATTCTCTCTTGTGGTTGGAACAATTCTATATACTCGCTCCATAAAAATGGGTTATCTGACTCTCATTTACTTGTGCACGATTACTTGAAATATTGTGTGGAAATTTTTGTTTTAAAATTGAATGCCTATCTAAATAGGCTTTGCCCCATTCCCAGCCAGGTTTATTGTATTTGAACTGCGAACTGTTTTTTCCTACTTTATCAAGATATGATTTAACAATTGCCCTAAAATCATTCATACTTAAAGGTAGACCTAATTCACTTAGTGCCCGTAAGTGATCCTTGAACATTAATTCTTCGTCCACAGTTAAAGCTGTAGGGCGGGGCCTACATTTTGCATGTGCTTTGATTTAAGTTTGTAATACAATGTGATATGAGGTATATTGTATTCTTTGGCAGCTGTATGTGAGTACAGCTGCCAGTGCTTGTTCAAGTATTGTTTGGGTATAATTTGTTTTAAATCCATATCTTCGAGTACCTTAGGCATCAGCGACTTTCTTGGCATCCTTGCTCTAGAACAAATGAAAACGTCTATATCTGGCACATCTATTTTACATACCTATACACAAAATTAAACTCTTGTGAAGCTGCATATGTATGCCTGTGTGTAAAAAATAGATGCACCTGTTCAAAGTTTCCCTATTCAATTGTAATGCGTAATTTTTGTAACATTGAACATTCAAAGTTACCCTAATCAAGTGGGTTTAATAGGTATATAATTAATATTATTACTTCGATAGAAGAAGTAAACGATAAATTTATTAAACAAATACATCACTTACCTCTCTTTATTTTAGACAGCTTATGTATTAAATTGAAAACACTGAGACGCACGTGCTCATATAACACACACTTTTTAACAGCTGATTCCCCTCCTGTCTACTGTTTATCCCTCTCCCTCTTGACTCTGATAATTGTAAGAGAAGGGTATAGATAAAAATAATAGTTTAGAAAGGTTAAAAGCATGTGCTTATTGAAAACAAAAAATGAGGTGTGGCCACCACACGACTTTCTTATACGTATGAGCGTTTCAAACTATAGAATTTTAAGAATTTTTTTATACAAAACTTATTCAAAATCCTATTCTAAGTACTTTCATTCTCTTAATAAATCACTATGGAATGCATACTTTGCAAGATAGTCAAAAAAAAGTGCTATTCGCTAAGAATAAAAGTGCTACTTCCGGTCCGAATTTTGAAATTTCATGTATACAAAAAATATTGCAAATCCAACTCTAAATACTTTTGTACTCTTAATAAATATTAATAAAATCCAACCGCTAATGATTGTATTAATATTTTCTATTAATCCTATTATAAATGCCCCATGTTGGGCCAGCCAATAATTAATAAAAGGCTTATCTGTAATGATAAAAGCCCCTTTTAAAATAAGTCTTCCGGCTAACTCCAAATTTAAATTATAAATGTTAAAAAATTTATACTTTTAATAATTAAGAACATGAGACTCTTTTACTTTTATTATAAACATCAATTATCTTTATTTAGTATTTACTTAAGAAAATTTACTAGTTCAAATTCAAATATTAAAACACTTTCCTGTAGTTTATACCACCAATTATACATCAATCTTAGTAATGTTTTTATTCGAAGTTGGTATTAAATTCTATTCTTCTATATTTATGAACGTTCAACTTTAAAAAAAATATTACTATTTATTAAATAACTATAATTTCTCTTCAGGATCGTGTGATAGAGGTCCTATAAGCGAATAATATTTATTAATACTTTGTAAGACTATTCCCTTCCTATAAATTAGGTAAGTAATCAATTAATTTAGAATACAATGTGATAATTTTACATGTTGCTTTTATGTTTTAAGGTTATCGATATGTCAATAGACCAAGAACACAGAAAATTCCCAAGATGCAACTAAAGAAATCACATAAATAAAACTCTTCAGAACTTAGACAATTTAATGAATATGATGAAAATTAATATAAACGTCTTTTTTGTATACTATGCAATAAATTTCAATTTCACAAATAATATGAACCAATTTAGATGACGTTTAAAAAATATGATAATATTATGGTACGATGTCAACACAGTTTTATAAATAACCTTTCAGGTAAATTTTTTTATGTACTTCTAAAATGCTTTTATAGATATACAAATGCACTATAATTCTTTATAATATGTTCCATTCCTTTATAATACCATATTAAGAATGTATTTATATATATTTAGGTATGAAAATTATTCGTTCAGTATGGAAATTTGTATCTTAAAATTCAAGAACTTTATCAACATGAGATTCAAATATTAATATTTCAAAGTAATTTAACCTTATTTGGACATAGATAAGATAACTATTACAACAATTATAGGCTTTAATTAGCTTCAATGACTCCCTTATTTAGACAATAATTTATACAACCTTATTTGAACATAACGATATGTATGTTTCTTGTTTCCATTAATTTTAATGTAATCCTTTTTTTTCTTAGAAATCTCCTATCCTGGTTTGTACTCTTGAAATAGCTGTCTTACTGGACACTTCGGCTTGAATATGGTTAATTTCTTCGGAAAGACTGACTACGACGATGGAATTCAGGTTTCTGGCTGCTACTACTCGACAAATAAATACCTTCTTGAATTTCTCTGTTTTCTTTGGCTTTATGGACCTTGAATCTTCATTTTATATTATTAATCAAGAACTGGATCGGCCAATGGAACTTCTGTGCTTCAAATTCAAATATTATGGCTGAAATAAAACACTTATTCCTGAGTTCTGGATGTAAATGGACTTCTGTAACTTTTGGATGTAAATGGATTTCTGTAGCTTTTGGATGTAAATGGATTTCTGTAACTTCTGGATGTAGAAAATTCTTCCTAATGGCTTCTTCTATTATTGAATATCGTTTTCTCAAATTTTAATTATAGATATTAACCAATTCCAATTCTTCTTTTTAAAAATTTCTATTCACTTTTTATTATTGTACTCGTATAATAACTATCCCTTACAGCTTTCTTGGTCGTAAATGTTATATTTAAAAGTTCTCTTGTTACAATTAAATTATATGTATCTTCTCAAAATTTCATGTACCGATGTATGAGGAATTAAATACTTTTGTTATTCACAAATATATCAATTCGGACAATTTTAGATGTGTTTTTTCTCACATCCAAAATAATGCGTCCGCACTTAATTATATCTCTGAAAATTCTCTCCTTAACTGTTTTCAACAAATCTCCTTAGTGATTTTTTTAAATTTTCAAATCAGCCAATTGATATCTTTTCTTACTTTGTCCAGACAATATAGTTTTTAAATTTGTTTGACTATTTTTTTAATACTAACTAATCTTTATAAATTTCATTATTTCAAACATTTTGAATTTTAATTAAGCCTTCCCATACTTTTAATATTCAAAAAAAAATCATTTTCAGTAAAATTATATATCAGATGTCACTTTTGACATTTTACTCTCCATCCGGTTGTACGATATTTAAAATGTACTTTTAATTCAATATTGATCATTTACCTTACAATATTCATTTTTAATCATCTTTTACCTCTTTAAACGTCATTTAAATGAGTTTTTACAAAATAATAACATTTCTTATAGTACAATAATTAATATTCAAATCTCTTCTTTACAGATTATGGTAAAGTCTAATGAAAAGAAGAAAATAGTCAACTAGAAAATATACTGATTGAATCACCAAGTAATGTACCATACTTAACGAATATTTCTGTACCACAAATTAATAAATTTATACGTCAAATTCAATTACATACGACCATACTATTATCATTGTCTTCTTCAATAATTAATTAAATTTTTATATACGTTTTTTTTTAAAAAAATATTATAAGTGTCAATAATGGACCTTTAACAATTTATATAGAATGCATAATTATTTCAAAGTTAATAATAATTATAATTTACGACATACAGTCGAACTGCTATTTAACGAAGTCGCTAAATCCTTTAATCTGATAAATAAAGTAGTAAAGAAAATTTTTTTTTTACACTAAAATAAAATTATTATGCTATCCAACTTAATCATTACAATCACTAGAATGTTTTATCATAATGTATGGCGTAGTACCCCTACATACAAAACAAAACATTCCAGAAAAAAAAAATAAAATTAAATAAATTCAAAGTCCGAATTAAAATAAAATTGTCCCATACATAAATAATTATTTCTAAAATAATTACAAATCTCAATGTAAATTGTGCAGCATGACTATTACGAAAAATATTACAAGTTTTAAATCTTGTTGAAAATTTTATAAGTATCGAAAAATCTTAAAAATATTCTATGTTCAGTTTCAAGAATAATCTTTTAAAAGAACATTTAAGAGGAAGAAGAGGTTTCCACCTTCTCCTTTTCTCTTTTGAGTGCGGTTTACACCAAGCAACTCTCTCGTTTTCTGATGGTCCCAGTCTTATATAGATATTTTTCATCACAAAAACGTACGGTCATCCTCGGTATATACGATTCCACCTCCAGAAATACATGGCCGCAGTGCTGCACCACTCGGGAAAGCAGCGTATTAACAATCTTTGAAAATGGTAAACAAACATGTAAATATCAACTTGTTTACACGTTCATGACTCATCCGATGCATCTACCGAAAAATATTGTTTTCGCCGAGCCACACTATCGATCTCTCCCGGTAACAGTATTCTTCGTGCGGGAAAACACTCTCGTTATTCTTCACGTAACATTTTATGCTTATTTTAATATTGACTTTTATAAAATTTATACTAACATTCTTTTATTATTTTACTTAAATAAAAAGTAAATTTTGGCAAATTATTGACATAATGGATATTTATATACACATCATGATAAAAATAAATAAAATAAAAATTAATTAAAATAAATCTTGAAGTGATCTTGATTATACTTATTTATAATTTACAACCCAACTCAAGATCACTGCATAAATATCCCTATGGGAATATCTGCGATTTATAAGCGAGAATCGCTAATGTTAATGGTATAAATCCAAGATTTCCCATAAATACCAATTAACATAATCATACATTATTTACAATATTATTAATATAAAATATAGAGACATGAAAGTTCCCTATAATATGCTTATTCTATATTTATATACAAATCAGGAGTAGATCCAATTCATTCTTACAACCTACGTGGTTTTCATGGGTTCGTATCCTCAAGTGTTTTATAACCTCTTGATTCTATCTTTTTCCAGCTATATTACACAGGGTCGAGTTCAAAATTATATGCAAAACTCTTGGAGTTTATTTTAAACTTTACTCCTTTCATGACAATAAAGTTTAAACAAATGACATTTAAAACACCTAAATTAATTATACTACCTATCAATATATATACTAAAGCGTATTCAAATTCTTTAAATTTTACACCTTTCATTGGTATTACAAATATTGTAATTGCATTATTGAGTTCCCTTAAAATGAATTGGCAATTGTAGTCCACTATTTTGGGAAAACTTCTTAACATTTTTAAATATCTGGGCTGTGGGTACTTTTTAACTGCATCCAAAGCCTCTATTCTCTCATGGGTCCATTTAAATTTCACACCCATTCCTAAATTCATTCTATCATTCACATGATGTGACACATTTTCATCATGTGGGTTTAATATGTGTTGTATGGGCTTTACATACCCATAATGTAAAATATTTTGTTCCTTATGAACAATTTTAATTAAATCCACTAATAAATTTACCACTATTGGATATAATTTTATGAAACATTTATATAGCTGTACCAGCCAAAGAGAATTAACGTTTACAAACCACTTTGCATTAGTACTTATTAACAATAATGTTTCTAATAATTTGGGGAATTGTAGCTGTTGTTTTATCGGTTGAAAAGTACACAAACTTGATTTATTATTCTTAGTGTTTTCTAAATAATTAAATATTCCTTAATTATTACTGTGATGGGGTTCATTAAGTTATATACTAAAGTTTTTATAATTTCATCTTTTAACAAATTTTTAATTTTAAACTTGACACTTAATTTCTGCTTATGGGAAAATGGATGAGTCGTTTCTGTTTTAATACAACTAATATAGCCTACCGCTAAATCTATATTACCATTAAATAAATTGACATCTTTTGTCAAAGGATCACTCACATTATCATTATTAAATTGTTTGTTGCAAATCAAATTTTTGTCACCCATAATAAAATTTCGGCGTGCACATTTATTTTCTATGTCACCCATATTAATCGTGGCGTCTTTCTTCTGAAGACCCTCCACATGGTGTGTACATCTATATTTTGTGTCATCCGTAACAAACATGGACTCTTCCCTTTGAAGATCATCCACATGGCGTGAACATTTTTCCTTGTCAATCAAACTATCAGTATTTATTTTTAAAGTGAGGTCCCTATTAAAATTATTAATCATCAAATTATTAACTAAAATTTCATCATCTTGAGCACCTTTGTCCCAAGACATGTTTACTTTATTATTGTGGAAGGTTTTCTTTTCCCTTTCCAATTTCGATGTATATAGACTCAAAAAATCCATCCCAAGTACGCAGCAATATTTTAATCTTGGTGTAACAATAAATTGTGTTACAAGTTCTACATCACCCATCTCTATATTTATACAAAATACATTATCTTGCTTGTAAAAACCTAATTTTTCAAACCTTTTATCAAATAATCCCCCATCTAAAAGTGACAATTCTAATTCACTATCTATTACAGCTACCCCATATACATCCCCTACTTTAACATTTACCAGTGGAAATTCAGTGGTTATATTACTTAAATCTATAAAATTTCTCTTGTTTCGTTGTTTCTTCTTTTTCTTCCCTTTGGTTGGACCTACCAAAAATCCAGGTCCTTAAATTCTTCAATTATAGGAACATTCTTTACTTCCTTCTTCATTGCTCCTCTTGACGCATCTCTTGCTACGGTTTCTGTTTTATCTTCTTTTCTTTCGATTATTACATTATTAATTCCTCTGGCATTTTCTGTTTCATTTTTACCATATCTCTTTCCTGCATAACCCTCTTGTTTCCAATTATTGTTATTATTGCTACTATTACTACTCATATTTTTGTTGTTTCCATTATCTATTCTCTCTCTCTGGTAACTATTATTTTGATACCGATTACCATTGTATCTTTGTTGATTATTGTAGTAATTACCATTATACCTTTGCTGAGTATTATAGTGATTACCATTGTTACCTGCTTTATATCCATTTCTATTCTGAGATATACTCCTATCTTCCACGTCGTCTAGACGCTTTACCAATTCCAAGAGTTGCTCAACGGTGTCTATACCCTGTAAAGCAACTGCTTGTACTACCTCATGCTCGAAATGATTAGCTAATTGTGTAACAATGTCACACTCCTGGATCACGGGTTGTATGTGTTTCAAGAAAGAATATTTCCTAATAACATAATTCTCTCTAGATGTGATGGAACGATATTTTCCAAATGTAAGATCATGTCTGATGCGTCTTTGCTGAGTTTGTCCCCAGTATTGTCTGATAAACATGTTTTCTAATTCTTCATACGTCTGTACCTCATCAATTACCATATCGTACCATAGTAATGCATAATCTCTAAGACACCCTCTCATGAAATGTAATTTTGACATATCATCATTAATACCACGAATATATGTCTTAATAGTTTTGAGAAATGCCATAGGATTGTCTTTGTTGTATCCAGAAAACTTAGGTATATTTTCTGTTCCGATTGATATCTGTTGAGGCACAACACAAGGTGTAATTGTACCCTGTTCAACTCTCGTTTTCAAATTCTTTATCGTATCTTGACAATTTAATGTCATATCCTGTAGCTTTAAAAGTGAGTCTGTGCATGTTCCATATTTAACTCTACAGTCCTCAAACTTACTTGTTAAATTTTGAACATCTTTCTGAACTGACATGGCACTACTGTCCACCTTCAGTTCCAAGAATTGTATTTTCTCATCTTGCCCTCCAATCCTTTCTTCTATTTGTTTAAAATTTTCTCTTGCTACACAGGCCCTCTGATTCATTTCATCTATTAAAAAATTACTGCTATCCTTGCACTTCTTTTCATTTGCTTCAATTTTTTTATTGATCTGTGTAACACTTTGTTTCACATCTTCATTTAATTTATTATTCATTGCAGACATTTCCATTCTACAAGCTTTAATCCTTTCATCAATCTTTTCATTTATCGACTTCACCACAGTTTGTATCTCTATTTTATTTCTATTCATCTCTTCTTTATTTTCTTGAAACTTCTTGTTCATTTCAGTTTTATTTTCATCTAACTTCTTATTCATATTTACTTTCATTTCTATCTTGTCACTTTCCAATTTACAGAAAAGTTTTTCAAATAGAAAATCAAATCTGTCTCCGCCTGGCATTTCTTTCATTTCAATTATTACATTTTCAGTTACATTTTCATCCTCATCAAGAGGTAGAGTTTTTTCTGAGTCTGTCACAGAGGAAATACGTGTGGTTCCCTGTATGTTTCAAATAAATATTTGGTATCTGTACCACTTTCAGGATTTTCACCCTCACCTTTATTCTCAGACATATTTACTTTATCTGTCCTGGCACTTAAAGAGACTTATTTATGGAGAAAAAGTAAATCAAAACTTGACAAAATTATTTGTAAATTGCTCTTATTAATTATTCAAATGCACTTAAAGGTGAAAATACCTCCCTTTAATTACACACTTATTTGAATATTAAATAATTAATTAATTTTTATCTAATTAGTATAAAAATGTAAAAATTGCCCCACGACCTTGGGTGCCATATTTATGCTGTGACTCTTACAAATTGAGGTTTATATAAAATAAATTTAAATTATTCAATCAATGAGTAGTTAAGAATCAAGCACGCATCCTAGTGCTAGGCCTTATGCTAGACTAAGATACAACAAATTTTCTGCTAAATAGTAGGTTAAGCAATTTTTACATTCAACTAGCTCAGTTTTAAATGGTTAAAAATAAATAATTCTCTTAGGGGCAGAAAATATAAATAGATTCTCCAATCGATTTTGAATGCTCTTTAATTATTTCCAGGTCAGGTAAAGAAAATAAAATGCAAAATAAATCTTATCATCTAATTTATTAAAATAAATATTAATGAATTAAAAATTTCAAATTACACAGATATATATATATATTTACAAACAAAAATTAATATTTCAAACATCTTCCATACATATCATAATCAACAAATCAATATAATAAAGAAATTAAAATAAGTAAAAGCATAATGTCGAGAAAATCTTATGTTTTTAAAATGTGAACGTGATTATCATGATTTATATTTGCCATAGATACATGTAAACAATCAACATCTTTAATAAAATAAAATTTTATTGCATATGATGGATTGTAGTGGAATATGAATAACCAAAAATTTACACGATTTATTATTTATGAACAAAATATAAACATTAAGGGAATGGCTTTGCCCTAATTAGTCCTGCCTGGCGCCTTTTCTCGCTCCCAACACAGTACCATCAGAAAGCAAATTCACACAGATGGGTACCCCAAAGTTCCACCCTACGAGTATGTCTTTTTAACTCGTCGGACACAACCCGAACATACACCACAATGTGCTCACCCCTTAAGGCATATATATAAATTTTAAATTAAATAAATAAAATGAAATAAAAATAAAAGTCTTTGCGTATTCAATTAATTAACTCAGCCCTGATTAGTTCTGCCTGGCGCCTTTTCTCGCTCCCAACACAGTACCACCAAGACTAATTCGTGTCTTAAGAATTCACCAGGACTCCATGCTATGAATTAAATAACAACTTAATTCATTTCACACATCCCTGATGTATTACCCAACACGTTAACATTGAACACACAAGTACTACAAAATATACTTGATAAACATACAAGAAAATATATACATTAAAATAAAGCTTTACCTTCTGTGAGATTCCAATACAAAACACCACAAAAAAAAATTGTTACAACACTATACACACATTTATAACAAACATTATCAAATCACCTTAATTCTTCATACATTATTTCGAATTCGTCCATCTTTCAAATACAGATCACTGTTCAATTATTCTGTATATACATAAAACAAAATTATTAATCGCAAATCCTTTAATCTGATAAATAAAGTAGTAAAGAAAAAATTTTTTTTTACACTAAAATAAAATTATTATGCTATCCAACTTAATCATTACAATCACTAGAATGTTTTATCATAATGTATGGCGTAGTACCCCTACATACAAAACAAAACATTCCAGAAAAAAAAAAAAATAAAATTAAATAAATTCAAAGTCCGAATTAAAATAAAATTGTCCCATACATAAATAATTATTTCTAAAATAATTACAAATCTCAATGTAAATTGTGCAGCATGACTATTACGAAAAATATTACAAGTTTTAAATCTTGTTGAAAATTTTATAAGTATCGAAAAATCTTAAAAATATTCTAAGTTCAGTTTCAAGAATAATCTTTTAAAAGAACATTTAAGAGGAAGAAGAGGTTTCCACCTTCTCCTTTTCTCTTTTGAGTGCGGTTTACACTAAGCAACTCTCTCGTTTTCTGATGGTCCCAGTCTTATATAGATATTTTTCATCACAAAAACGTACGGTCATCCTCGGTATATACGATTCCACCTCCAGAAATACATGGCCGCAGTGCTGCACCACTCGGGAAAGCAGCGTATTAACAATCTTTGAAAATGGTAAACAAACATGTAAATATCAACTTGTTTACACGTTCATGACTCATCCGATGCATCTACCGAAAAATATTGTTTTCGCCGAGCTACACTATCGATCTCTCCCGGTAACAGTATTCTTCGTGCGGGAAACCACTTTCTCGTTATTCTTCACGTAACATTTTATGCTTATTTTAATATTATGACTTTTATAAAATTTATACTAACATTCTTTTATTATTTTACTTAAATAAAAAGTAAATTTTGGCAAATTATTGACATAATGGATATTTATATACACATCATGATAAAAATAAATAAAATAAAAATTAATTAAAATAAATCTTGAAGTGATCTTGATTATACTTATTTATAATTTACAACCCAACTCAAGATCACTGCAATATGTACATACATATAATGGTATTTACATATAACTACTTACGTACATTAATTAGTAAAAAGTCGGTAATTTTACTTTGACCAGAACGGTTAAATAATTTCTCTCTCTCATAATAGATCTCGCACTTGTTCAAGGCACTAAAAATATTTTCAGGAACATTTTCTAAATATTGTAGTCCATGACGAATTGTTTGAAAAGCTTTAACCATGTCTTCGTTTGTAGGTATTCGTACAGGTTCATCCGAAGCATCTTCTTCGTCATCATCGTTTGATGCTATTTCACTTCTCTGGTTACTTGCTACCATCTTCAGGAGGTCATCATCATTTGGATAGTCAGTTGTAACAATATCTTCATCAACGCCAAGGTAATCTTCTACTGTAATATTGCTATCAATATTACCAGACATTTCTAGTGCTCTCCAAGAATTTCTTACTTCGGCAAGCGGCAATTCATCTTCTGGATCCCAATTTACTGCAACTTCAGAGAAGCCTGCTTTTGAGAAGCAATCGTGAATAGTAGATTTACTAACTTCATGGGTCCACACTTTTGACAATTCAGAAATGCATTGTCGCAGGTTAATTATCTGCTTAATAACTGTGGTGTTGTCTTTTTCAATTGCATTTATCATTTTTACTAGAATCCTTTTGCGATAATGAAATTTGACATTCTTTATTATTCCCTGGTCCATTGGCTGCAGTTTAGACGTCATGTTTGGGGGGAAATACACGAGCTCTATGCTTTTCAGTCTGTTTGAAATTGTAGAAGGGAGTGCAGGACAGTTGTCAACAATCAAAGCTATCTTTCTGTGTTGCATACTCATCTGTTGATCTAATTTTAGTAGCCAGTTTTCAAAAATCTCGCTCGTCATCCAGGCTTTCTTATTGAAATGATAATCTACTTCTAACAACTTTGTACCTTTGAAACACCTTGGATTTTTGGATTTTCCAATAACCAAGAGTTTCAATTTCTCGCTTCCTGTCATATTTGCTCCAATCATTACAGTAATTCTCTCTTTGCTTTGTTTTCCACCGAAACATTTATCATTTTTAAAGGTGAGGGTTCTATTTGGTATACATTTGAAAAAGAGACCGGTTTCGTCGGCATTAAAAATGTTTCTAGCTTCGTACTGTTTTAGTATTCGTTTCAATATTTTATTCCTCCAATCATTGCAATCTGCTTCATTAACATCGGCGCTTTCTCCACTAATAACTTTTACAACAATACCGTGCCTTTTTTTGAATTTATCGAACCAACCGTTGCTTGCTTGAAAGTTTAGATGTCCAAGAGATAGAGCGAACTTCAAAGCTTGTTGCTTAACTAGCGAGCCTGATAGTGGAACATTCTTGTTACGAACGACATGTACCCATTTTAAAACTGCCTGATCAACGTCTTCAAAAACACACATTTTAACCCGTTTTCTTTCACGTCCTGCATTATCACTAGATTTTAAAATTGAATCTCGATTTTCAATTATTGTCGATAAACTACTGGGAGGTATACCGAATTTTTCCGCAACGTCTCTTTTTTTACAACCTTTATCGATGCTTTCTATCACTTTAAGTTTGTCGTTTATATTTAAACATTTTCTTTTCGACGTTTTCGCTGTCGTTAAACAACCGATCGATTTAAAATGCAACGAATTACTGAAGTACACGAACTAAATTGTGCTATTCACGTTTTATTTAGTCTAGCTGACCATTTCTTAGAAGTCTTCTACCTTTTATGTAAATACATATCTGTTAAAAAATTCCCAGAAAATATTTTATTTCTTTACTGAAAATAAATTCGCTATATAGAAGTCCGAAGTTTGTTATTGGAAGGTAATTTTGCACGCAATTTCAATTCAAGTGCAACGTTTGTGGAAAAAGTTCGTTAGACAGAGAAATTCGCTATTTAGAGGTTCGTAATATGGAAAGTTCCACTGTATTTGCAAAAAATCGCTTTTCGGTAAGAGTAAAAGACCTACTTCCGGTTGGAATTTCGAAAAACTTTTTTAAGACAATGTGTCTCAAATTTCATTTTGAGTACATATGAATTCTTTATAAATTTGTTTAAACTTAGTAATTGACGAAATATTTGCAAAATTCGATTTTTTCACTGAAGTAAACTACTACTTCCGGTCTACCGATTTTACTGAAAAACTAATCAGATCTCAAGAGGGAGATTATACACTTAAATACAAAATTTGGAATAGATATCTACAGCGATTTGACCGCTATCGTCGACTACAAAGTTCAGCTTTAATGTCACCCCGGGTGCCATTGATCGCGTCTTTGGCTTGTTCGCGGGATATATAAGGAATTAATTGTTCTATACTTCATTCACGTTAAGAATGCAGTAGATAGCGCAACAATCGGCGTCTGTATGACACTGGCACAATCATAGAAATAAACATTGGCGGGTGGTTTGAAATATAAATGTCAATTTTATTCTCTTAACCTCAAACTTCCACTTCAAATTATTTATTTGTAAAATAACTACAACAAATTCAAATTATGTTTTCAAATAATGTACCTATAGCTTCCTATAGTTGAATAATAATAAATAATTCTAACCTCACATTCGTTCACTTATAGAAATGCAAGACTAAAAAAATTAATGTAATTTACGTTATATATAATTGTCCAGCCACAGCAAGGAAATACGTATATTTTTAATAATCACGTATGTAATCAGATAATATTATTTTGCTTATGTGTATGGAAATCATACTTAATCTTGCTTAAAATTTGTCTGTTTCATATAGTTCGCACGGTTATTCTTCGTGTAATCAGAGGAGAAATGAGACGTGAATAAAAAATACAAGATCTGTCAAATTTAAATGTAATATACACGACGTTGAAATTATTACTACACTTCTACTATTACTTTTTGCCTAATTCGTGTGTAGCTAGGAAACATTAGAAAAAAATAAAGAAAATCACAGGTCTGGAATTTCTTAATGCAATATACACGATAGAAAAGAAATCTACGAATAGTTACATGATATAAGAAAAATACATTTATTCATTCAGCAATAGATGTATTTACATGTGAAAAATAAAGTATAAGAAAGCAGATACGTTCCTTCCAGCCGTAGTAATTTCCACAGAAGAAACAATCTCAATTAAGAAAGTTGTTACTTATCTCAATCGGATGACATTTCTGAAGAGGATCCTGTGTTCACTGTAATAATAAACTCTTCAACCATGTTTTCCACTATATTGTCCATTTCATACATCTTTTCTTCTGCAATAGCATGTTTTACACACGTTTTCCATGACTCTGCGTTTGCAAGATCAAGCCCTTGTTGTAATAATACCTTTACATCCGCTAATTTAAAAGATTTATTGTTGGCTGCTATATGATGTTTCACTTGAGCCCAAATCAATTCAATCGGATTGAGATTACAATGATAAGGTGGTAGTCTTAATATGGTGCGACCAGTTTCTGCCACCATGTCATCGATTACGTATGATACTGGATTATCACGTAGATATTGCTTTGTTAGATTAAGTAATTCAATTTTCAGCTGTGTGTTGTCGCACAAAATACCTTTAGAAAGAAGCTAATTCACTAATTCGTCCTTTTTCCATATAGCAGTAGGCAATTTCTCAGATTTAACTGAATGCTAAGGTGCGTTATCCATAACTATAACTGAATTTGTTTCGAGTGAAGGCAGAATATTTATCATCCACCCAGAAAATACTTCACTATTCATGTCTTCATGATAATCGCCAGATTTTTTTGATTCAAAAAATAGCAGGCCATTTTCAACAAAGCCATCTTCACTACCAATATGTATAATAATCAAACGTTTACCTTTTCCAGAAGGATTTTTTAAGCTCATTGTTACTCCCTCAAGCAAAGCTTGTCTTGCGCTATGAACTGTCGTGTCTTTCCATACATTTTGTTTAGTGTGACCCGCATTAACCCATGTTTCGTCCAGGTAGTATATTTTCCTACCTTTTGAACGAAACTTTCTTATGCTGTTCAAATATCGACGTCTCCATAAAATGATGTCTTGGCGTTCTATCAACATATTATTTCGACTTCGCTTTTCCCATTTGAAACCCAATTTTTACTTTCTTATACGTAGTATAAGAAAGTATTGTGATGATGAAAATTTTCGACCTCGAGATTTTTGCAGATGTCCACGTTTTGAGGTCCCCTGATTCCAAAAAAGTTGTTTTTAAAAAATGTCTGTGTGTCTGTCAGTCTGTGTGTGACCACGATAGCGGTCTAACCGCTGGAGATATCAATTCCAAATTATGTATTTACGTGTATAATCTCCCTCTTGATATCTGATTAGTTTTTCAGTAAAATCGGTAGACCGGAAGTAGCAGTTTACTTCAGTGAAAAAATCGAATTTTGCCAATATTTCGTCAAATCGATACCTTGGAATGACCAGGTTCTATATGCCACCATAGTTGATCTGAGAAAATGGCTTCCAAAGTTTTAAATTTCTGTTGTTTTCTTCTATTTTAGTATATAATGGTCTAATTTGTTACAAGTTTTTGTTTATTTTTTGTCAGAATTCTAGTGGCTCCACCTTACTCATATGTGAATTAAAACATGTTAAACTTAAATCAGATAAAACACAGATAGGACTTTGTCCAAACTTTTGAAGAATTTTTGTAACAAAACAAGGTTCTTAGTGCCACTTAATACTTTGTCACTTTACATTCCAAGAGAAACGTTATTTTTGTTGGCAGGACAAGGTTCTGTATGCCACATAGAACTCTGTCTTCTAAAGCCACGTCTAGATTGATAGGAATTTGAGTTGATAAAATAATATTTTATTAACACACCTTAAATTCTATAATTAAGCAACTGAAAATAAAAATAAATTCATGAAAGTAAGAAATTCTGTAACATCATACTTATGTAACACAAAAAACTATTTCTAAAAAATGGGTACTTGAATAAGTTGCACAAATTTCTACAAATAAAAAGAACAAAACAAGTCAAAAAATTCACAATTCAAGAATTCAATTCAATTCAGGTGAAGTAATGCCTGATAATAGAGTTTGTCAATGTTAGGCATGCTTACTAGCATTTTCCTCAAAGCATCAATTTTTGTTTTAGAAATTTCTTTATTTTCAGGAAGTGTCCGTGGCTTTACTTCTAATGCTGACGTAACTTGCACAGAACGATCACGGCTATTGCCGTTAGTAATTCCACCCCGTGTGCGAACATTGCCACCTCCGCGTCCTCTAACAGTACGACGACAACGTGGTAGAATTATATTTCCAGACGCATAATTTTCTTGAAGATGGGAAGTTTTGAATTGTACAGTATTGAATTCTTGTGTAAATTTTAATGAAGTAACTTTGGAAAATGGTATAACTTTGTAATTAAAATGCGAAGCACATTCTTCATAATTCTTAAAATCGTCTGCTTTCATTTGAAGTATTACATATGGATGTTTTTTATTAACTGCCTTTAGGTTCTTCACAAACCCTAAAGGGGAAAAAAATTCTGCCTTCTTCATAAAAGTTTCTATTCTACTGTGAATAGCGTCCACTTCTTGGACAGCTCCATGTCCCGGTACTGAATAATTCATGGTTATGCTTTGCAATTCACTATTTTCCCTTAAAGTTTCCAAAACAGCAAATGAGAGATAAGAATTTCTGTTTTGTGCAATACATGAGTCGCTCCATGTTATAAGTTCTTCTATGTTATTATCTAATAGAACTCTTAATATAATTTTTATGATAGCACTTGCCAAACAATTTCCGGTTCTTCCCTGCATAGCTTCGTTCCAAATAGCGCAGTAGACCGTTTTAGTGGTAGTCAAATAAGCAGTTAAATTATACATACATAATTTTGAATAGTAAAAAAATGTGCCTATTTCTGTTCTCGGGCAGTTTATAACTTTTTCTAAGTCAAACACTAGAATGGGAATTTCGCTCTCCTTATCTTTCTTTTTGTTTAACCTCATAGCTTGTTTCTCTGCTATATGAGATTGGTAATCATTTTCTTCATCCTGTGTAACATTTCTTTCTGATTTGTGTATTTTATAAGTTTCGCATTTGTCACATCGGTCTGATTTGGGAATATGGAAACCGTAATTAAAGTTAGTGACAAATATACGACGGTACATTGATAATTTTACAGGTTGTTTTTCGTTTTCATTGCACCAAATCACGTATAACTCATACATTTTCGGAACACTTAAATTCGATTCAAGATACTGACGTTTAGTTCTGCTACGAGTATAATGAGCTTCTATAGTTGGAAATAATTTTATGTGTGTAATTACATCATTAAGCATGTCGCTGGATAGCCGTCTATTTGATTTAATACTTGTACCTCTTCCATCCTTTTTAGGTACTTCGTTGCTATCTTTGCCAGCATGTGCATTATAAACTGGCTTTTGTGATATGGACAGAGTGCCTAAGAAAAACTGTTTGCAAACTCTGATCATATCACCTCCTACCGGAAAGTAATATGTAAATGAGTACTGACGGCGGCTTGGTTTTTCATTGTCGTTTCTATTAGTAATACGTTTTTTAACGACTCTTTTTGTTATTTGTAACAAATACAAGTGTTTTTCATTTTGAGTTGATAATTTATAATAAGAAGCAAACAATTCTTTTCTCATATCGTTGGTGATTTGCTTACTACATTTAAATTTGCAATTTTTTATACAGTCTTTTTTATTTATTACACATTTTGCAGGTACTTGCTTCTTTCTTTTATTAACATATGCCTCACCAGCTTGGTGTCTCCTTTTTCTTTCATTACATTTCCATGCTGTTTCATTTCTAATTCTCTTTCTTACGTTCTTTTTCGTAACTGCAATGATGATATTATTTTGTTAAATGAATTAACTAAAATTGACTTAAGTTTTTACCTTCCACATTATTTATAACAATTTCTATTTCGGGCGCTTCACCATCCTCTCTGAAATCATCCCTATTTTCTATCGTATTATCGACAGTATGTTTTAAGACTTCTGAATTTACAACTACTATACCATTAGTATTTTCTCCACTATTTGCAATAGCTACGTTTGCATGACTTGTTGTTGCATTTTCGTCAAACGGAATAAACATCACAGGAGCACTACTGCTGTGAACAAAATTATAGGTTAGAAACGTAATTTTAACTTACAAACGTCTAAATCCTTACCAAGCAGCAACTATCATCTCACTTAAATTCTCCATGGTTTTGGTCACTGAATTAATTGAAATTATTTCTTTTTTATTTGATTTTGAAACTTTTTACTTCCAAAATTTTACCAACACAAGGCACGTGAATATTGTGTTGAACATAAATTTCAACAATTAAAATAAAACAAATTAAGACAAAGGTTTATCTGCGGTTTAAGAGTGACATGGTCCTATTTACGCAGTAGTTAATACCTTGTCATTCTAAAAACAGCAGATAGAACTGTGTTCCAGCAAAATATATAAAAAGGAGCCCACAGATAGAACCTTGTGCCCCTACTAACTGACTCATTTTCTATCGGATGGCTCTGAGAGTATCAAAACAACTAGAAAATGGTACATAGAACCTTATCACACTCATAACTCAATTTACTACAAAATGTCACTTAGAACCTTGTCATTCCAAGGTATCGAAATACTAAGTTTATACAAATTTATAAAGAATTCATATGTACTTAAAATTAAAATTGAGAACAATTTTATTTAAAAAGTTTTTCGAAATTCCTACCGGAAGTAGGTCTTTTACTGTTATCGAAAATCGGTTTTTTGCGAATATTTCGCAAGTCAAGCTTTTTAGACAGGTACGTTACGAGTATAAAAGTATTTAAAACATAGTTTTCAATATCTTTTGTATAAAAAAGATTTCAAAATTCGGACCGGAAGTAACACTTTTACTCTTACCGAATAGCGATTTTTGGCAAATATGTCGTAAATTATGCATTCGATATATATTTATTAAGAGTACAAAAGTATTTAGAGTTATATTTGCAATATTTTTTGTTTACATGAAATTCAAAATTCGGACCGGAAGTAGCACTTTTACTCTTAGCGAGTAGCACTTTTTTTCGAATATCTTGCAAAGTATGCATTCTATAGCGATTTATTAAGAGAATAAAAGTACTTAGAATAGGATTTTGAATAAATTTTGTATAAAAAAATTCTTAAGATTGTATAGTTTGAAACGCTCATACGTATAAGAAAGTCGTGTGGTGGCCACACCTCATTTTTTTAAAACTTTCCAAAGTGTTGTTCTTTTCAACTTTGGTAAAGTGTCATCTGCATTAACGACCTAAAATTTTAATAAATACATATATGTAAATATGAGATATAATTAATATGTTATATTTACATCTAAAATCTTTGTACACGTAGGCAATTCATTTCTCAGAAAGAATGAATGTACATGTATTCTAATAGCCGATTTCTGTCCCTCATCCAGGTACTCATAAATTGTTGTGCGTAAATGTTTTTTAGGAGGTGAACTCGTGATTCCTATTGTATCAATTTCTTTTACAATGTCCCACACAGTTCTTTCACCAATTCCTAATTGCTTTGCCGTTAATTTAATAGCGGCTGACTTAGAGTGGTTCTTCGCTAACTCTAAATACAAGTTATAAGACATCTGTCGTTGCCTACTGCTAATACATTTCCCCTGGGGATTTTTTGATGGCCCTGCAACTGGCTCAGCACCCAAGTCGACTAATCTTTCTTCAGCCATGAAGATCGGTAAAGCTGAAAGTGTGGCATATTAAATAATTTCTTGATTAAAATTTATAATGATATACCTTATTGTAAAATATTACGGTGGCCGAGTTCTAAAAAGAACTATTTTGAACACAATGTTTAGAGGATACGAAAAATAAAACGGACAATAGGAAATAATAAACGGAAAAGCGAACACAACAAGCGAACAGCAGTTTGACAACTGACGGATTCGAAATTTTTTTAATGTAAATCGGTCGCGCGTAACAGCCAATCACAGTTCGGGAAATGTTCTCCTATCTAATCCAACGCTTCATTCTTAACGTGAATGAAGTATAGGGTGAGTTGAAGTTCGTTTGACTTATCTGCTCACCACTGCAAACTGAATGGAATCATTTTAGTCATTATGGATTATATTGTACTGTCTGCTGCCGTTGGCCAGTAAATACTGCTGATTGATGTTTTTCAATAACGATACCTCATTAAATATTATGGACGATAAAAATGTATACATGTTTGAAATCGTATGACGTCAATTGTAATCATGACAACTGTGTGATATGTGCAACTTATCTTGTTTTCGCGTGAATGCTCTTCTTACGTCATTGTAGAGAGACACGGGTTGGATGGAGTTTCAAAGACCAAAGTGAGGGTTTACATTAATTACACAATATATAAATATGAATTTTAATTAGTCTACTTACCGCATTAAACAACCGCACGACACCACACACAATGCAATACTAAAATTATTTTAAACGCGGCCACCGAGGCTTTTGAGATGGCGCTGTGGTCGGCACGCGTGGTTAGATTTTGAATTAAATACATTTTTTAATTTAAGATACAGCATGGTTTCTGATGACGTAACTATGAACATATCAAAAGTGTTGAACAAGGGTGTAAGGAAATAAAAGATTAACTTCTATAGACAAAATTTATTTTTTATATACAGATACAATTAAACTTATTATCAAGCATCACATTTATTTATTTATTTATTTATTTAATACAGTAATCCACAGACATATTGCTGTGGCAACATAACTATTTTGAATATGATAATTGTAGTATTGCCATACATTAGGCCTTGCCAAATAAATTATGTTGTGTGCTGTTCCAACAACATAAATAATTAAGATGATGATAATTTTTATTATCCTTAATGTGTATTTTATTTATCTTAACAGCACATACTTTATAAGTATAAGTGAATTCTTCAATGTATCTCTTGTTTTTATTTAAGATTGGGATAAGGTTATAGCTTATTTAAAATGAAAAACCAGAAATCATATAAAACATAATTGTCGAATTTATTTAATATTTATTGCATAAAAATAAATATAGCATCGCTATACTGTATTCACTATATATATTTTAAAAGAAACATAATTATAAGAAAACGTTTGTACCGTGTTCTAGGTTGTAACGTTTCTTTATGATACGAATCTATTTTCTTATACTTAATTAAATAGAACTCTAAAAATATTTTCCTGTTTATCAACGAATAAATCCAATTAACTTTTGTATATTGTTTATTTTATGGTCAATGTTTGGAGAAAAGCTTGAATCTGATTACTATCTATAACCATTCGCACGCGTTATAGCTAGCATTTTAGAGTCCGCTACCCAGAAACACTTTCCTTATTTCAAATCTAATCTTAAATCATTAATTCATAATCAAAATTTTATTGTAACTATTAATGATGCCAAATACTGTGCCAGAAAATATACATTTGCACGCTATATCCTCTTAACACTCAACACCATTAATTATTTTATCTCTTTTAAACTTGAAACTAAAGAATGCTTATTACTATCTCAGGAAAAATTTATTATCCCTGTTGCATAACGTCATATTGAATATACGTTCGCACGATATATTTCAATACTCGTATAGCTACATTGATAATTCTTTGCCTCTAACTTACTTTGGATCATTGAAAAACTTTTCAAATTCGGCCATTTGCATCTCCATTATTTTTACAAAATTACAAAAAAACAATTAAACAAAGAAAATAAAAATGAATGAAACTTGAATGAAAATAAAATTAACACGCTAGTACAAAAGAAATCAATATGAATCGTGGTGTATCTAACCCTACGATTTTAAGTTTTATATATCCAGCTAATCTGTGAATCAATCAATGAATGAATGAATCTTGTCGATTCTTGTTTTCAATTTATATTCCCGGGAAAGACACGTGACCGTTCTCAACGCCATCTTCAGAAACTACCATTTAAGTTGTCACCCTGCATCTTCAGTGCCCCTGGCTTTCAAGTTGCCGTAATGATTTGAACACCCACACACACGCACTTGTTGTCTTTTTGACAGTTCCTCACCGCAAAGGGTCAACACCCCGAGAATTGTCTGTTTACAACTTAAAAGTTTCTTATAAATTGTACAGCGTTTCTCCAACGTAGGTATACTTGTATTAATATAACTCTTCTTTATATTTGTCTATGAATTTATTACCTTCTTTACTATTTTTCACATATTTTCTCTTTCCATTAGCTAATACAATTCTTATTTTTGTTCTTTTTCCAGCTCTCGGCAATATTGGAAAAACATTGCAAACAACAGGTATCCTTTTAATAAGATTACTTGCACCACCATGGTCCACTTGGTTTGCCCCTTCGTCGCCTCCTTCTATCCAAGACTTCTCCAACGGTGATATATCTATCTGTGATAAACTACAAACCAAGTTTACATTATATTTTCTTTTTATTTTGTAGGTCATCAAAAACCGTACAAACCTCTCTACAGCTTATGAAACATAATATTACATATACAAATTCCTGAATGTATTCTATTATTACCAGCTGTCGTTTATAAAAGAACACTACTTCTGATGTCTCAGAATATTTTTATTTATATCCTTTTTTATTTACTTATCTAGTCATAAGTTAAGGTAAATATTTATTCTTTTTGTATGATTTATTTAATAAATTTTATTACCTCATGCACGTTCTCAAGTTTACATAATTATTCAATTATCTTTCTCTCGTGCATATTGAATTCTTCATTATACACAAACCATACATCTTGTTTCTCTTTTCTATAAAAGAAATATATATACATCTTAAATTCTATCTCGTCTTTTATTTTAGTACTTATTTAAATTGTAAATATAAATTCAATTTTTATGTCTACATTTTCTCACATAAAAGTGTATGCAACCCAATATACTCATGTTAAAAATTTTTAAATACAATAAACTTATTGTTATTGTTTCTTTTATATTTTATACACTTAAATTAAGTCTTAATACTATTAGTATTATCTTATTAATATGCAAGATACCACGGCATATTCCCTTGATTCATATTGTGTTATGAATCATTGATAATACAAAATATTGATGTATGAACAACACATATATTAATCATTGTGTGTTCTTGCATATTATATATTTAAATTTCACTCCTTTCTTGATTATTACAAGTAATGTCAGCATGAAGGAATAATATTTCCTTTCATCCTTTTCTATTTTATTTCTTTCATGAGTCTTTTTAAACTTGACTCCTTTCTTTTTAATCACAAATAATATTACTGAAAATGAACAATCATTTACTGTGTCATTATGTATTGTTACCAGCCAAAAAGTACTCCGATCGGTCTTTTTGAACTGTTCGGTATTTACACACATTGTCAATGAAAATATAACGCTCTGTTGAGCTTCAAAATAAGGTGAGTTTCTTGAATTTAAATGTTTTGGTAGTATAGTATCCCTTTGATCACTTATACCCCTTTTGTTTATTTCGACTACAGGATTGGTAAATGTTGATTCTGTTTTTCTATGATTTTATTCTTTAACATTTCTTTAATCTCTAATTTGACTTGTTCTCTGTATTTATTGGGGACAGGATAATTTCTAACTTTAAAAGGTTGCGTTTCGTCAACCTTGAGCTTATGCTCATAGCCTTTGGCTAAACCAGGTTTACTATCAAATAATTTTTCATATTTACCTATAAGATTACTCACATGGCTTATGTATTGTTTATCGCAATTTATATTTGTACCATCCCTATTTTGCGGGAAGTCCCTACTTTGGCGATGCTTCACAGGATGTGCACTTTTATTGTCGAGTAAACTATTATCCATTTCTTCTGTGAGATCTTTTTCAGTATTATTTATATACAAATTATTGATTAAAATCTCATCTTCCTGTGCTTCTTTGCTCCAGGAGATTTTTGTACTGTATTGACTTAAAAAGTCTATCCCCAAAATACAATTGCTATTCAAATTATGCACTATTATGAATTCTGTTAATAATTTTAAACTACCTATTTTAATATTTATACAAAATACTTTATCTATAGTAATGATGTGTTTTTTATTTGTAGTAATCAAATTTACCTTTCGTATGGGCATATAGTGTCCCAACCTTTCTATGTCTTTATCTATAATATTACTATCTAATAATGATAATTGCGCTCCTGTGTCTAATAATGCTTCTATCTCTTGGTTCCCTATTTTGACTGTTATATGTGGTAATTCTGTTGTAATTTTCTTTAGATCGTCGAAGTTGTAGATGGTTTGAATTTTCTTTTTCCTTTTGACAGGCCGTTCTAAAAATCCAACGAAGTCGCATTTGAATAAGTTGAATTTACCCACTCTTTGCTTATTGGTGGTTGTCTCGTGTCCTTAGGTATTGCACCTCTTGACTCTTGCCTTTCTTTCGAACTTACATCTTTCTTTTCTTCTTTGATCTGTACATTGTTTATTTTCCTGTCTCTCTCAGGAGTCTTTTCTTCTCTTCTGACGTTTTGTTCATTTGTCCTTCCATTTTCAGAATTTCATGGCTTATTACTCGTATATGCGCCATTTCCATAATTTTGTTTATATTGGTTTTGATTCGAATTATTTCCATATTTATTATTGTGGTTGTATCGAGGTGGATTACTTGTATTAGGATTTGTGTTGTTTCTATTGAAACTGTAACCTTTTTCATCCACGTCGTCCAATCTCTTGACCAGTTCCAGGAGTCCTTCGATGGTATCAATCCCTTGAAGAGCCACCGCCTGTGTAACATCATGGTCAAAGTGCGCTGCTAATTGTGACACAATATCACTTTCTTCAATTGTCGGTTGAATGTGTTTGAGAAAAGAATATTTTCTTATAATATAATTTTCTCGAGAAGATCCAGCTCTGTATTTGCCAAACACTAAATCGTGTCTTATTCTTCTCTGCTGAGTCTGTCCCCAGTATTGCCTTATGAAGCGGGTTTCAAAGTCTTTGAAATTGACTACTTCATCTATGACCATGTCATACCACTGGAGTGCATAGTCTTTTAAACATCCTCTAATAAAATGTAATTTTGATGTCTCATCAGATATACCCCTCATATACGTCTTAATGGTTCTCATGAATGCCATTGGATTATCTTTATAAAATCCTGAGAATTTCGGTATATTCTCAGCGCTACTTGGTATTTGTGACAAAGATACACTAGGTATATTGACCCCATGTATTACTTTGTTCTCTAATTGTTTTATTGTGTTTTCAAAAGTTAAAGTTTTATTTTGTAAAGTCAGCATAGTGTCAGTACAAGCACTATATTTGACCTTACAATCTTCCACTTTGTGTGAAAGTTGTTCCAATCTGTTCTTTACATTCTACATTATCTCCTACAATTCTAGTTTCAAGAGAATTTATTTTCTCTTCAACTTTGTTGAAACTAGCTTGCGTTATGGCAGTTCTTTCGTTTATTTCTTTTATCAGAAATGTACCTTGACTTTCACATTTCCTCTCATTCTTATTTATATTTTCTTTCAAAGCTAGCACGGACTGTTCTAGTTTTAATTCTAATTTTGAGTTTAATTCTAACGTTTCCTTTCTTAATTCTATGAAAACCTTGTCTATTTTTGAGTTTATTTCTACTTTATTTTGTTCTAATTTTTTATTTATACTCAAACTATTTTGTTCTAATCTTTGATTATTTTCTTCAAATTTTCTATTCATACTCAAATTTAAATTTCTATCATTTTCCTCTATCCTGCTGAATAGTTTATTGAAAAGATTCTCAAGTCTTTGGTCACCACTGATGCTTTCTGTTTGTATGCTACCATCAACTGTTCGATCCTCTGATTCAGGTTTTTCCGACTCTGAATCAGAAGATACTGGACGATTGTCCCTGTATTGTGTGAATTGTGAACCTTCACCATTATTTTTATCTTTGTCTGCCATTTTTATCTTATTTCTAACTTATAAATTAATAACAAAACTTATCTAATCAAAAGCTATTCCTTTATTTATCCCTTCCTAAACAAGAGAAATGTTGATAATTTACCATGAAAATAAAAATTAAAAACTATTCCGTCTCTAAATTGGACACTGAATAATTATAATATTAGTTAATGAACAGCAAAAAAACAAAATATATTGCCACTGTATGTATGGGCACAATATAAATTAATATTGTTTATAAACAAGAAAAGAAATAAAGAATACACTGCCCCTTTTCGTTGCGGCGCCAAATTATTTATGCTGTGGCAACATAACTATTTTGAATATGATAATTGTAGTATTGCCATACATTAGGCCTTGCCAAATAAATTATGTTGTGTGCTGTTCCAGCAACATAAATAATTAAGATGATGATAATTTTTATTATCCTTAATGTGTATTTTATTTATCTTAACAGCACATACTTTATAAGTATAAGTGAATTCTTCAATGTATCTCTTGTTTTTATTTAAGATTGGGATAAGGTTATAGCTTATTTAAAATGAAAAACCAGAAATCATATAAAACATAATTGTCCAATTTATTTAATATTTATTGCATAAAAATAAATATAGCATCGCTATACTGTATTCACTATATATATTTTAAAAGAAACATAATTATAAGAAAACGTTTGTACCGTGTTCTAGGTTGTAACGTTTCTTTATGATACGAATCTATTTTCTTATACTTAATTAAATAGAACTCTAAAAATATTTTCCTGTTTATCAACGAATAAATCCAATTAACTTTTGTATATTGTTTATTTTATGGTCAATGTTTGGAGAAAAGCTTGAATCTGATTACTATCTATAACCATTCGCACGCGTTATAGCTAGCATTTTAGAGTCCGCTACCCAGAAACACTTTCCTTATTTCAAATCTAATCTTAAATCATTAATTCATAATCAAAATTTTATTGTAACTATTAATGATGCCAAATACTGTGCCAGAAAATATACATTTGCACGCTATATCCTCTTAACACTCAACACCATTAATTATTTTATCTCTTTTAAACTTGAAACTAAAGAATGCTTATTACTATCTCAGGAAAAATTTATTATCCCTGTTGCATAACGTCATATTGAATATACGTTCGCACGATATATTTCAATACTCGTATAGCTACATTGATAATTCTTTGCCTCTAACTTACTTTGGATCATTGAAAAACTTTTCAAATTCGGCCATTTGCATCTCCATTATTTTTACAAAATTACAAAAAAACAATTAAACAAAGAAAATAAAAATGAATGAAACTTGAATGAAAATAAAATTAACACGCTAGTACAAAAGAAATCAATATGAATCGTGGTGTATCTAACCCTACGATTTTAAGTTTTATATATCCAGCTAATCTGTGAATCAATCAATGAATGAATGAATCTTGTCGATTCTTGTTTTCAATTTATATTCCCGGGAAAGACACGTGACCGTTCTCAACGCCATCTTCAGAAACTACCATTTAAGTTGTCACCCTGCATCTTCAGTGCTCCTGGCTTTCAAGTTGCCGTAATGATTTGAACACCCACACACACGCACTTGTTGTCTTTTTGACAGTTCCTCGCCGCAAAAGGTCAACACCCCGAGAATTGTCTGTTTACAACTTAAAAGTTTCTTATAAATTGTACAGCGTTTCTCCAACGTAGGTATACTTGTATTAATATAACTTCTTTATATTTGTCTATGAATTTATTACCTTCTTTACTATTTTTCACATATTTCCTCTTTCCATTAGCTAACACAATTCTTATTTTTGTTCTTTTTCCAGCTCTCGGCAATATTGGAAAAACATTGCAAACAACAGGTATCTTTTTAATAAGATTACTTGCACCACCATGGTCCACTTGGTTTGCCCCTTCGTCGCCTCCTTCTATCCAAGACTTCTCCAACGGTGATATATCTATCTGTGATAAACTACAAACCAAGTTTACATTATATTTTCTTTTTATTTTGTAGGTCATCAAAAACCGTACAAACGTCTCTACAGCTTATGAAACATAATATTACATATACAAATTCCTGAATGTATTCTATTATTACCAGCTGTCGTTTATAAAAAAACACTACTGCTGATGTCTCAGAATATTTTTATTTATATCCTTTTTTATTTACTTATCTAGTCATAAGTTAAGGTAAATATTTATTCTTTTTGTATGATTTATTTAATAAATTTTATTACCTCATGCATGTTCTCAAGTTTACATAATTATTCAATTATCTTTCTCTCGTGTCGAAAGATTTCACGTCCCGTACCATCAATAGTAAAAATACGTTCAATCTTCTCATGGTTAGAATTAAAAACTGCTGAATAATATAACAATCATATGAAAGCTCTTAATTCCTCCATATCCAAATCCCCCAGCACTGATCTCGTTCGGATTTTTGTACTTGAGCTTTTCTTTTTGTATTTTGACATTAGTCCAGTTCAAACCCACACGCAGCATTTCTTCCGAAAACAGTAAACTCCATACCGCAGCAACTTCTGCTCTAGCACCCAATTTAGCAGAAGAACGCAGGCCCGGTAATTGGACAATTATATTGTGGTTTTGTGTTCCACTGCCGCTTGACAAAGTTTGTTGACACCCACTTGAAGCGATTTTTTCCATAATACACCTTTTTTGTAATGTTGTTATTATTATCTTCACCATCACTACTTAGACTTTCATCGTTATCGTTTATTACAGCCTCTTCTTCACTCACTGCTTCAAGTTCCGAATCGGAATCATGATCACTTACTTCGTGGTGATCTACAGAAACATCATCATTGTCACTTTCACCGCCATCAATTTCATCAATCCACTGTAGAATCACATTTTCAAAGTCAGGATCGCCATAGCGAACTGTTTTTGTAAATCCAGAAGCACAATCCATTACAATAAAGCACTTTCAACTAAACCGCGCAAAATTTCTAAAACTTACGAAAACGCCGTAGCGGCGTCTGAGAGATCCAGGACAAACATTAATTATTTATATTAGGGAAACAAATGCGTCACAAAATGCTGGAAAGATACTGATACACGTTCAACTTGAAGGTACATAGACGCTAAGTATAGTTAGTCAAAGAGGGGGTAAGTTATTAACCAATGAAGAACCTGATGCGTCTCAGAGACGCCGCTACGGTGGTTAAGGGTTAATACAGCAGCGAAGTCTGTTAGGCCAATCATCTATCGCTGTACGGAAGATATCCATGGGAAACTTTTCAACAGCTGCTGCTAAAGATCGCTTGAGTGACTCCAGATTGTGGTGGCGTTTAGCACACACCATGCTTTCTAAAATATACCACAATTTGTAGTCGAGCGGGTTAAGGTCTGAGCTGGCGGCTGGCCAATAATCGGTACTAATAAACTCTGGAACATTATCTCGTAGCCATTGTTGTGTTGTTCTGGCTTTATGAGCGGGCGCAGAGTCCTGTTGGAATATACATGGTTGGTTTTGGAACATGGTTTGATTCAGAGGTTTCACCACTTGATCTAGAATGTCTCGTTGATAATTTTTTGCGCCAGTTTTGACGCCTTTTTCACAAAAATGTATGGAAGTGGTTCTGTCATATGAAACACCCCACCAAACCATTATTGAGGCGGGAAAATGACCACCTTCAATTCGCGGCATACGTTCCCTGGCTTCCTTAGAGGATCGAACATACACTCTATCATTCTGCTTATTAAATTTCTCTTCCACCGAAAAGATTTTTTCATCGGTAAACAAAATTTTTTTATAACGTTCACTACCGTACAATGATAATATCACTTTTGATTTTTGCTATTTAACAACATACTGTATAATGTTGTTAAATACTGTTTTTAGTTTTTAAAATACCATAGTACTTTTGTTTTTTAGTTATCTCTCTGAAGGTTGTTCCATGCAAGAGATTGCATGGGGCTATAGAACAGGCAAAACCACAGCAAGAAATATCATAATTGAAACTTGTCAAACACTTTGGGATATTATTAGTCCCTCTCAGCTTCCTATACCGGCTGAAGATGATTTTAGACAAATATCTCAAGAATTTTATACTCGATGGAATATCCCAAATTGAATTGGAGCGATTGATGGTAAATATGTTATCAAGGCGCCTAGAAAAACAGGAAGTGAATATTTTAATTACTAAAAGTCATTTAGTCTAGTACTCATGGCAACATGTGATGCTTATACATGAGGTTTACCATGGTAGATATAGGTGCATCTGGATCAGTGCTGCCGCCACTAGCTCTAAAAACGTACTGAATTTACAAAAAACGTACTGAATCGAGAAAAAATTATGGATGACCTTTTTTTGTCTCAAGGGACAATAAAATACATCACTAACATATGTAATGAGTAGTAATGACTTTATTCAACTTTCATAAAATTATAAAATATATTTAAATACAAAGTATACATATACTTGAACATGAAAAATAACTAGACAAAATAAAATATATTGATTTGAAACATATGACAAAACAACAGCCCACTCTTAAATAACCATTTATCATATTATATTATATTCACATTTTTTTAGCTTACAATAATTTTTGAATATTAGACAGGGTTTTTCGGTTGTCTTTCACGATTTGTCTTTTGTATTCAAACACTTTTACTATTCGTCAAATGATTTTCCTTCTTCTTATGTAAATGATATAATAATTGAAAGCAGTTGAACTAATGCATATTTATTATATGTGTGTAAAATAGACAGTAAATACATAATGAGATTCATAAACAAATTCATACACAATTTACGAAAGAATTTCTATTCTTCTTATGTATTCTGTGGTCAGGGGGTCGATTATGCACTTGTTTCGTTTGCACATTTTTTGCATAAAATTTACACATTGTATTCGATTTTACATTAAACTGTCTTC
Source organism: Amphimallon solstitiale (assembly GCA_963170755.1). Taxonomy (NCBI): domain Eukaryota; kingdom Metazoa; phylum Arthropoda; class Insecta; order Coleoptera; family Scarabaeidae; genus Amphimallon; species Amphimallon solstitiale. Next base: position 53,399,752 of record OY720677.1, read on the forward strand.
CTCAACAGAAGGTTTTTCCTGATTCATAGAAATAATAATTAATTTGCGTATTTCGTTACTAATTTTGGCATTTTGCCTTCGCCTTTTCACACGTTCCATGTTGCAATAATGACAATTCATGAAGTTGTTTTGACAAAAGGTGAAACTAATTTGACAAATGCGAATGTCTTTTGATTAATAGTGAAACACAAAGGACGGCAAATCGTGAAAGGTGACCGAAAAACCCTGTAAAATGTTGTGAATTATTTTTTATCAAAATTAATATGCTCTTCAGTAGGTTCCCATTGATGGCATGCGATATTGTCAATCAGTTGCTTGGCAAATAATAAATTTTTGACCGTATCTATATTTAAACTATTTCTGTACTGATTTTTTGTAATTGTTATTAGTAGTATATTATTATTATTACTTGGATTTAATTTAATACTGAAACTTTCAAGTTTGTATTGAAATTAGCTCTTTTTGCAAAATGCGTGCTGACGTACTGGATTTGTAAATAGTGTACTGAATACGGTACAATTGTACTGAAACGGCAGCACTGATCTGGATCAAATCATGACTCCTCTGTATTAAAAAGTAGTGGTTTAGGCTTAGCCTTAATGAATGGAAAATTGAATATTCCAGCTCCAAAGGAACTAATATTATTATGCCATACTTTTTAGTTGGGGATGCAGCATTCCTTTTGCATCAAAATATTATTCGCCCTTATCCTGGAAAGTATTTGGATGATAAAAAGAACATTTTTTAATTACAGAGTTAGTCGTGCTAGGAGAACCATAGAAAGTGCTTTTGGCATTTTAACACAACGCTGGCAAATACTAAAAAGACCTATACAAGCTGATATAGCAGTATGTGAATTAATTACTCAGACAACTGTGGCACTGCATAATTACCTTCAGAATAGTGAGCAAGATATCCCAGTTTCACAAAGAAGATATTGCCCTACTGGTTTCAGTGATTATAGTAGGGTACTTATGACAGTACTGGACCACTCCTCCCCCTCTCACCCTACTCCCCCCTCACCCCCCCTCGCCCTCTGCCAACTCAACTAAAGTGGCGCCCTCTGACGGCCGCCAATCCAACCAAAAGTGGCGCCCCCCTGACGGCCGCCAACCCAACTAGTGGGGCCCCCTCTGACGGCCGGTAACCCAACTAAAGTGGGGCCCTCTGACGACCGCCAACCCAACTAAAAATGGCATCTCTCATGATTACCAACCCAACTAAAGTGGCGCCCTCTGACAGCCACTAACCAAACTAAAAATGGCATCTCTCATGATTACCAACCCAACTAAAGTGGCGCCCTCTAACAGTCACTAACCAAACTAAAAATGGCATCTCTCATGATTACCAATTCAACTAATGTGGAACCCTCTAACGGTCACTAACCAAACTAAAAATAGCATCTCTCATGATTACCAATCCAACTAACATGACGCCCTCTCACGGTCACTAATCCAACTAAGGTGACGTCAGGCAAAATGGCCGACCGTCAAGATGGTCGATAAAAATATAAACTTTGCTTCTAGAAAATTCCAGAATAAATTACCCAGCTTGCTATCGCGCTTCTCAATGTATTTCTAACAGGTCTAAACATGCTTCCACCGGAAACCACAACGGCTGTCTGATTCTGTGATGCTTGAATAAAATAAAATAAAAAAAGAAACAATATAAGATTTAAGAAAAATAATTTATTATTATAAATTAACTATTTCACCAAGTTTCATAATTTCAAAGTCATAATAAGGTGCATTATAACTGATATGTAGCAGTTCCATCATAAGGAAAGCGTTAAATGAATTACAATGATCAACAAGCAATTTTGATACATTCGTATATAAATCTCCAGTTAATGTTATGCAAGCGGTTAAAATCATTTTATAAAATACTATAAAATCACTATTTACTAAAAATTCCAATTTACTCTTAATGAGCGGTTGTAAATTAAACAGATTGCTATCGGAAGACAATAGAAGCTGCTGATTACGACTACTTAATACAATAACACTAGTATCTGTAAATGTTGACGTACGAATTTGATGATTCGGACTGCAACCCTTTGTCTTACAAAATTCCTCCCACTCGTCCAATGTGAAGAATACACAGCTTGCAGGCGATCGAATCTGGATGATGGGCACGAATCCAGCAGCTGGACTAAGGCCGATATTCACCCATTTCGAACCGCATTTGTTGAGGAAGTATGACGACTGCCCAATCAACTGCTTTTCCTTAACGATGTTGTCATCAATCATTTTAAGCGAATTATCATCAATAAACTCATAAATTTCTGAAAAGAAGTAAAAAAATATATAGATATAAGTTTATATACATACTAATTTTGTATTCTTACTAGCTTCCATTTTAATCTTAGAGGTTAAAAATATGTGTGAACTCGAATGCAAACAAACTAATACTGATTTAGTGGGAGAAAAATTAACAATCAAAAAATTAGCTAACGTATCATTTTCGAATTTTGATTTCCACTCTTTAAAGTTATCGAATGATAAAAAATTAATATTTCTTGTTTTCATATCAACTTCATGTTGCTCTTTCAAATGATTTATTAATTTTTGTCGACACTTGTTCGTGAAAGAGCACATTGCACATTTCATTATGTGACTGTTATTCTTGTTTGAACTGGAATCAGCCAGTGAATGAATTCTTCGTTTATGATAATCAAATGAATATTTCTTATTGAAGTTTTTACTGCATATTTCACAAGTGAACTTAAATGTGGCTGTGTAAGGCTGTAGCAGGGTTTCGAGCTCACTGTGATGAAATTTCCTTACATGTCGCTTCAAGTTAAATAACGTTTTAAAGGTTTCTTTACAAGCACTGCACGTTATATTATTGGCCATTATTGTTAACAATAATTAACAAAATACGCCAGACGCCCACTCAAACTGCTCAAACAATGCAAGCAACAAAGTCTAAAGTAATCGAAACACTTTAATAAACTCTAAACTGTATTAACTGTAACCTCTAACAACTGATACATGCGGGAGCATTTGTGAGAGTTGGGTTCTAGACGCTAGTGAAAAATTACAGCTAGAACCAAACAAAAAGGAGTTTGAAGCGGTGGAGCAGCTGCACCCGAGGCATGCGCAGCGACCATCTAAGGAGCTGGTGGTTCGATTTTATAATGCCCCCAGGCGAGAGTATGGACGCCATCCTCATTAATACGGCGTTTATCATCATGAGGTGATAAGCTCAATTTATTTTGTTTAACGGTATAGATTTCGTGTAATATAATTTAAAATAAATTTTGTTCTCTTAATAAAATAGCATTATTGAATAAGCAATGTTTATAATCTGCCAGACTAATTTCATCCCAGAAAGTGAAAAGTAGCTAGCTATACTGCGTACTAATTCTTCAGGCGTGCGTGGTAATTTTGTACATGCTTTACTAGCCACTAAAGCTGCAGAGTGACATATACAAGGTAATACAATTAATGCATTAGTTTCAGACTGCAGTCGGGTCATAAAAGAATTATTTACACCTAACATTACATTAGCGTTGTCAGAAGCTAAGCCTATGATATTTTTTACTGGAATATTTTTTGATTGCAAACAATTTTTAAATGCCGAATACAAATTTTGTGCATTACAATTTTTAGCATTAATTGTTATTAATTCTAATAATGTGTTTACGGTAAACTAAAATCATTTGTCCGTGTTTCGACGTCTATTCTAAACGATATTATGTGCTTCCCCCATTATATTGTTCAAAAAATCACCTTAATATTTTTTTCTATCTTATAAACCCACAAACCAAATGAAGCAACACTGTGTTTCCCCTATTCAGACTGAGGGAAAAGTTCTCCCATTATCGTCTGTTATTTTGAATAGTTGATGTGATTATATTAAGAAAACTATGTAACTAGATGAAAACAGAGAATGTATTTCATGAAAATATTTATGTATGGGCGAATCACCACGTTCATGTACATATTTTTGATAATTTTGTTTCAAACATTAAAAAAAAAATAGGATTTTTTGGTGTGCCCTCTTTTAAACAAAAGATTCACGCTTTTTTCTCACCTTGTTTTGTACCCTATTTTACCGATTCTTTGTTTATCTATTATATAACTAGCCAGTAGATGGCATTAAATATTAAACATAAAAACAAAGAATTTAATATATAGAAACAATAAAAAAAGTAATTACTAAATTACTTCAGAATGATAATTCTTTTCTTGTCTTTTGTAACGCATTTGGATTTTTTTGAAATTTTTCTCAAAAATTCCATAAATTCCCTTTTTCACGATTTGACAAAAAAAATCCCTAGAATAGGGAAAAATTTCCTAATCTGGCATCACTGATCCGGTGTAAGTGTCCTAACCAACCCAGCTGTCTTTCTTCAATAACTCTCTTAACCGGTTTCAGGTTCCTTCTTTGTATTATTACCTCATTCCTAATTCTGTCTTTCCTTGTAATTCATTCAATTTTTCTCAGGAATCTCATTTCTGCTGCTGTTATTCTGCATTTATTACTATCTGAAATCGTCCAAGACTCACAACTGTATACTAGTGAAGGTCTTACTACTTTTTTTTATATATCTCTGTTTTTATTTCCTTTGATACTTTCTTTTTTCCAAAAAATGTGTCTTTAAGCATGTTATAAATTATTCCTGTCTTTCCTATTCTCTTTGCTATTGCTTTATCCATCCTTCCATTTTCTGCTATTACTGTGCCTAAATAGTTGCAAGCTTTTAACTTGTTCTAGTTGTCTTTCCTCTAAGCATATTTTGTGTTTCTTTTCCTTTCCTGACATCATCGTTATTGTTTTGCTTATATTAATTATCATGTTTATTTTCCTGAACTCTGATTGGTATATATTTAGATTGCTTTTCTTTGTATAAATAATTTTATATTGTGCAAACCATGAATTTGTATGTAAATGTAACCGCAGTAACGATGAGCACGGCAAATTCAAGGTGGCAATAAAGATTTATACCCCCGCACTCTCTTTGAAAATGTCTTATCGCCGGTTTATCTAATTTGAATCATAGGTAATCATCGATGTATATATAATCAGATGTGGAACAACAAATTTGATGAAATATGTCTATACTGTAAATATATCCGTATGTAAAAAAATGTTAATAGTTAAAACAAAAAACGGCACATGTTTATTTCGTCGTATTAGATTAATCAAAACATATGAATACTTTTTAACCCTTTGCCTGTCCTGTGCAGCATATGTGATACACAGTATATATAATTATGGCGTTCGTGTATCTCATATGATACACAAACGTTAGAATTTCCATGCTTGTGTAATTCTTTGGAACGTATGAAATATAGCTTGCTACTGCCTTAAACGTGTAGATTTGAACATATATTTGTAACCTAGCGCATGTACAACGTGTATGTACTGTAAAATTTTCAATTAAAATGTAAACTTATGGAAGCAAAGGTACCTACCTACCTATTTGTTATTTGGAAAAGTATTCTATGTTTGTTGAATTGTAAAATCGATTAGACTGTTTTTAAAGACTTTATTGATATAGAAATGTACAGTTACTGTGAAATTAAACATTAAACAACGTTTTTAAATGTAAAAAAAGAGTTATTTTTTATTTTCGTGAGTTTCATTGAAACAGACAAGGCAGAAAGCTTTCTCACAAATCACACACTCAGTAGACACTTGTTTAGTTTCCGCCAAGGCCCTCTTTCGATTATGTTGTGCACTAATTTTCTTGTAACATTCATGACACCTCTTGCGCACAATTTTGCCATTTTCTTTGCGTGCAATATTTGTTAGTTCATGAGCCTTACGAATGGGCTTTCCTATATTTGCCTTTTCAGGTAGCTCAAGTAAAGATGCTGCTAAGCATTTGGTAAACTGAGCCAGGTGCATTGTTTTATCGTCATAAAACTTATTATATAACACCCAACTGTTAACTACTGCAATACTAATGCATTCAAAAAGTACTTTTCGATACCATTTGATACTTTTTCGAGCTGGACTGTAATAAGAAATCATTTGATCTGAGAGATCTATGCCACCTTTTACTCTGTTGTAATCCAGTACTGCAGTGGGCTTTTTAACTTTTTCGCCTTGGCGATTTTTTTTGTTAGTTTCTGTCAGGTCAGCCCCATGGAAAGTTGAAATGATATATATTGCTTTCTTATCTTGATATTTGATTATTCTAATTCCGTCATTATTTACTGCTCCAACAAGTTGTCCTTTGCTTAGCTTCTTTGCTTTCATTTCATTCGGAATACCACTTCGATTCATTCTCATTGTTCCACAGTATTCTGTATTCTTATTCTTTAAAAAAGTTGCCAAGGGAATACTACTGTACCAATTGTCCGCAACAAGAACCCTTCCCTCATTGAGCAAAGGTTCAGACAACGAAATAACAACGGATCCGGAATGGTCTAATCCAGGTAATATATCGGACGTTCCCTGTCCGCAATATATGGAAAAATTCCAAATAAATCCTGACATCTCGCATAATTTAAACAATTTAATGCCATATTTATGGGCCTTACCAGGGTTGTATTGACGAAAGATCAGTCTTCCTCTGTGAGAGATCATCGTTTCGTCAACAGATATTTCCTCTCCTGGAGTATAAACTTCTTGAATGTTTGAAATTAACACCTTAATGAAATTTGCTACTTTATGCAATCTGTCGTGAGGTAGGGCTGCTTCGTTATTACAAACATGCCAATTTTTTAATATTAAAGAAAATCTGTTATAGCTCATTCCAATTTGGTGAAACATGGGATGGTAAAACATACTGTCCCGTCGCCAGTAGTCTTCTATATTTGGATACTGGATAAGTCCAGTTACCAAGAGTAGTCCCAAAAATTTACGCATTTCGCAGTAAGTAACATCGACCCACTTGTTCATCCTGGAGGAACGTCGAAGTGTATGCGTTGATATATATTGTTGAGCATAACGGTTTGTTTCTTCTACCATCAAGTTGACGATTTCTTCATCAAAGAATTGTTGGAATATGTCAAGAGGTATTACATTTCCATTTCGAATCCTTTTCTTCAAACCAGAATTGCCAGTAAAATTTAACTTCTCTCTCTGCTGAAAGTTCGAACTCCATTGGGAAAGAGGAGACGATGGATATGGTGTCGCTGGCAATTGATTGTCTTGAACATCGTCTTCGTTGGAAGATGTATACAAACTTATTGATGTGGAATCAGATTCGGAGGGTATGTATTCGTCACTTGAATCACCAAAATCTGCTGTAATATCTTCATTGTTGTCACTTGTATGAGACTGGTTATCAATTCTTTTTTTCTTGTTACGACCATAGAACAACGCTGGATCCATTTTTAGGGACTAAAAAGAAAATAAACCTAGCAGCAAATATAAAATAAAAATAATAAATTTTTACTCATGTGTAACACATGTGATGCACAACCGTAACAGAAATATATACTTACGAAATTGTCCCGTGTATCACATGTGATACACAACAATTTATACGCGCTATTTGTTGACTGTCACTGACAATACTGCCCCTGAAAATCTTTTCCATGTTAGTAACTCCCATATCCCCTCCACGCCGTAGACGTATAGAAGTGCGCGCGCAATGTGGTTAGACAGGCAAAGGGTTAAGAGAATCCGTCGACATTGTCTCCAATTGAGCTAACGGTAGATGCACTTGACTAAACACTTCCACTATCAGGTTTCACTAATTTAATTAGACAAACGAAGTTTTGATCTTTTAAAAATAATGATGCGTGTGTCAGGTGTTTAGTTCGCAGAGAACACGCACCGCGCGCATTCTGTCAAGCCGCTCTCCAACTAGCCTTACAGGCAGGCTTGCCAGATGAGTTTTTAGTGAGTCAGTAGATGGCGCACTTAAAAATCAGTTGAAATCAGTAGTAACCACCAAAAAGTTTTAATTGTCACGAAAAAAAGAAAATAATAAAACGACATATCTTAAATTTGTTATAGGTATATTTAAATAAACACAAACAATAATTAAAATATTGTAAATTCAAAGAAGTAGAGATATGTAACAAAATTATATTTCAATGATTTACGAATTACAAGAACAGAATAATCGTAAATTTAACAATACTCAACTAATTGGATTCAGTTTCAGAATCCGTTAGTTGCTCCTGGTTTTTTATATAAATTTGAGATTTGTGATATTTCAGAAGGTTTTTTGAAAAATCCGTATTGAAACATTTCTCGTCTCTATTTCTTAAGTACTGTTTCGTATGCAAATGTCCAACTATACTAGCAGTACATAAGCGATTTCTTTGGTTGGTTTTCATTAAATTGACCTCTGAAAATATTCTCTCTACATTTGCCGAGAATGTGGGAGGCACAACATATTAAATGCAAAGGTAGATAGTGTCGAAAACATTAGTGTGTCATCACCACGACGAATTTTATTAACTTTTCCCCAGAATTCTTCTACTGTTAAATCAGATGGGGAAGCGATGTCCGTGTTTCTAAGCAATCGCCATTCGTTATCTAATTCTCGTAATTTGTCTCCGTTGACTAAATTTGGAAAGTTTTTTGCAAGAGGTACTATGCTAGTTGCTGCTTCTGATTTTATTGTAGAAGGACTAATTAAATTCATGTTCAACAGAATTGGATTGTTAAAATTAAACCGTTTCTTAATTTGATTGGCACTTTCAATAAAGAAATCTAAGCATCTCCTTCTCAAAATAAGAACCGGTTCTGGACTAAGTGAACTGTTAAGAATTTGAATTTTTACACCCAAGTATATTTGCTCCAAAGGGAGAAAGTTTGCAGGGTCTTTATAATTTATTTCATGCAAAGGTTGTTTTTGAACGATTTGTCTTTTAATAAAATACTCTTAGAGAGTTCTGTACACTGCACATACAGACTTGTGTAATTCATGTAGTTTTGGTTTTTCAGATTGCATTTCTCTGTTAAGATTATTAAAAAGTGGCAAGACAAACTGCAGAAAGAGCAAGAGCAGATAACACACTCCCACTCACTACATAATCTGTAAAAAACAATTTTAGTGCATTATACTGCTCCAAAATTCTGTTTACAACACTCTCTAAAGAAAGCCATCTTGTCTGGGCTGGGTGTAAGATTTTATGAATGGGTGTATTGGTAAAACTTAGAAATTCTTTAAATGTTTCAATACGTTGGGGACTATTCGAAAAAAATTTATAAATGTTACGAACTAGATCTTCTATAGCTCCCGGCAATTTTGTGCACGCGTTAGATGCACACAAATTGAAACTATGGCATATACATTTTAATGTAAAAATGTTTGGGACGTCAGATTCTAACCTTGTGATAACAACTGTGTTGTCCAACCATGACGTTTGCTCCATCAGAAGCGAAGCCGATTAAATTTTGTTTGTATGGAATTCCATTTTTGTGAAAACAACTAATAATTTTCGTATACAAATCTTCAGCTGTTGCTCCTTGAAGAGGCAGTAACGCCAGAAATGTATCTCTAATTCTAAAAATAAAAATGAAACAGTAAAAATTAAATTTTTATATGACGAACTCACTTGTCATTGTGTCGGTACCTGCACACTAGGCATAAATGTTTCGTACAACCTGTGTCTGTGGATTCATCTATTTCTAATGAAAACTTAGTGACTTTTAAAATGTCACAGATATCCTTATGGTGATTCTTTCAAATTGCATTCTTCACTAATGCTGAACATTTTGTACGACCGCATTTAATTATTTTGGCTACCTCTGAATCAGGACAAAGTTTAGGCAGAAGTTGAGGCAAATGCTCCATTATATTGTATGACAGATTATGTTCAGAAACGAAAGCTGCCAAGTACAATTCTGATTTTTTTCGCATTTCATCTAAAGTGCCTAATTTCTTAAATGATGTTAATGTCTGTTGCCCTTTTGACGAATCTAATAATTTTTGATGAAGAGCACTGTCTTTGTGTCGAATCAGTGCTATTCGTCCAGTTGATTTGATGGAAATCTCTTTATTGCAGACCTTACAAAAAGCTCCACTTTCTCTTTTCTGATCGCAAATGAGCCAACCTTTGAACTCAGGTTCATTTTCCCAACTTTTCTTATATGCTTGGGCGTATTTAATTTTTTGTGGTCCATCTCTACCGATCCGACGATTGGGAAAATGAAGGTTCAAAAAATTTATAACATTTGCATTAAAATGTGGAGGGGCTACATCATGTTGAAAGTACAATCGTTGTCAAACATTTAATGCTAAATTATCCATAATTTCAGGCGAGTCATCTTCCAAAAACTTCAAATACAGTTCGCCATTAAGGCGACCATCCAATACAAATGGACCAAATAATTGAGTTTCCAACATACCACACCTACGTTGATACTAAAACGATTTTGAAAGTTTCGCGCAATTGTAACATGTGGATTTTCGTCTGATCATCGGTGTTCATTATAGTAATTATTTACTCCATCGCGAGTGAATTGAGCTTCATCACTAAATAAAATGTATTTGTATAAATTGCGATTTTGAAGTATGCAATTGCCTGCGCAGTCTTTTGCACAATTTTATTGTGATTGTGAAAAATACTTTTTTGACTGTTTCCACCTAAAATTAATTAAATTATTTACTAAAAAAGTGTAAAAATACTCAAAATATTCTGAATCTGAATTTGACTCTGAAGAAGGTGCTGTATCACATTCTGGAAGAGATTCTTTACAAATCGATTTACGTATTTTGAACAAGACAGGGGTTTTTAAAATAAACTTTCGTAATTCTAGAAGGGTAGCTACTGCCAGATGTTGTACATATTCTATATTACTATTCTAAATTCTATGAATAGATATAGGAAAACGTTCCCTTTTACAAGCAGATAGAATAATTTCAAATTTAATACTTGTAAGGCGTAATTTCCTGGCCAATAGCCAATTTTTTACTATCAGCTTGACCCACTGTTAAGGAAATAATTTTTAAAATATCTTAATGTGATATTTTACATTTCTCTGCCACATATTCCATTTTATTTTATGAATTGTAATAATCTGCATAAAGTCCATGTCTCTGTAGATTCTGGTGTTGGTCTTAATAACCACGAGAAACCAACATTGGTCAGGATCATGCTTTTTTTTAAATGCTGTCAAATCTGCTTTATTAATAGGTTCTGTAATGGCACAATATTCTTTTTTCAGTGAGAAAATTTCTTTTCATTTATTAACATTTATATCTTCAACTTTTTTTGGAGCATTCCATGTAGATAATTTGTCTGTAACACTCACATTATGGTGTGCGTATACGCATAAAGGAGCCATGTGATGCTTGACCTCTTGGACATGAACATTTGCCATCAATTATTCCATCAAGTGGATCAGTCAATAACTATAATAAACAAATGTTAAGGGAACAATGTTCATTACATATATAGTAAGAAGAAAACCTCCACATTATAAGATCATTTCTTTAATATTTTTTGTATATATGAAATTTCAAAATTCGGACCGGAAGTAGCACTTTTACTCTTAACGAGGAGCACTTTTACTTTCTTATACGTAGAATAAGGAAGTATTGTGATGACGAAAATTTTCGACCTCGAGATTTTTGCAGATGTCCACGTTTTGAAGTTCCCTGGCACCAAAAAAGTGGTTTTTAAAAAATGTCTCTGTGTGTGTGACCACGATAGCGGCCAAACCGCTGTATATATCAATTCCAAATTTTGTATTTACGTGTATAATCTGCCTCTTGAGATCTGATTAGTCTTTCAGTAAAATCGGTAGACCGGAAGTAGTACTTTACTTCAGTGAAAAAATCGAATTTTGCAAATATTTCAACTAAGTTTAAACAAATTTATAAAGAATTCATATGTACTTAAAATTAAAATTGAGAACCATTTTATTTAAAAAGTTTTTCGAAATTACTACCGGAAGTAGGTCTTTTACTCTTATCGAAAATAAGTTTTTTGCAAATATTGTGCAAGTCATGCTTTTTAGACAGGTACGCTACGAATATAAAAGTATTTAGAACTTAATTTCCAATATCTTTTGTATAAAGAAAATTTCAAATTCGGACCGGAAGTATCACTTTTACTCTTACCGAATAACGATTTTTTGCAAATATGTCGTAAATTATGCATTCTATATATATATATTTATTAAGAGTACAAAAGTATTTAGAGTTGGATTTGCAATATTTTTTTATATATATGAAATTTAAAAATTCGGACCGGAAGTAGCACTTTTTTTCGAATATCTTGCAAAGTATGCATTGTATAGCGATTTATTAAGAGAATAAAAGTACTTAGAATATGATTTTGAATAAGCTTTGTATAAAAAAATTCTTAAAATTGTATAGTTTGAAACGCTCATACGTATAAGAAAGTCGTGTGGTGGCCACACCTCATTTTTTTCTTTGATAGTTTTTTTTTTGTATACAGATAAAACTATATATATATTTGTTCTAAGATGTATTGTTTGTTTTAAAATTAATCCTTGCCATACCATATCAAAATTAGAATATTATAATTATTTTAAATAAATATATATAAAAAAAAACTACACCCTGGGAGAAAAAGAGCTGGTTTTTGGGAAGCGTTCTTGGAAAGGTAAGAAAGACAAAACAAGTGTGTAAATCGCTGTAAACCCACGTACATGTAGTTTCAGAATATATCTGTGATCAGTTATCTTAAAAATAATTTTAATTAAATTCACTAATTAAAAAGAATTAAAGGTGACAGCAATATGTTTCGTTGCCATTATAATTTAATAAGTTAGTTAATAAACTTATATAATCTTCTAAATAAACTTACTATTTATAAATTAATATGTCTTGTAGCTCAAAAACAGCTGTTGTATTCTTCCTATTCGAGATGAACACTTTAGTTTTAACGTTTAATTGAATTGGGACTTTAGTAAGGAAAAAACACTACTTAAAGATTTTACCGATTTATTTGCAAATAACCGGGCTATCTTTACATTTACAACTATTACTTTATGTATAAAAGTGTTTTGTAAAAATAAGCTAAAGTTTTAAGTCAGACATACTTTTTATATTGCTGAGTTGATTCCGAGTGTCCTCTTTGGTAGGGGTGCTTTCTTGTGCTTCGTTAAAACTGAAAGAATTGCGTCTGGCAGGTCATCATTTGGGCGGCTTACACTAAGGTTCCACTATAGGTTGATGGATGGGTCTCTTCGATGTCGGTGAAGAACACAAGACTTAGGTAAAAGTGAACATGTGGCGAACTTAACTAAATGGTGGTCATAATCCTTAACAGACCGTCGCACAGTGGTCATTTTTTAAATTTTAGGTGGAAATAAATATGGCATATGAGAAAGCCCCCATCTAACCCACATGCAATTTGTTATTGACATTCGAATTGTAAATACATTCAATATATATGATACTAGCTGACCCGGCAAACGTTGTTTTGCCATATAAATTATTTCTAGTGAATATTTTGGTAGTCTAATAAAAAATAAGTATCTTATTGTAAGTGTGTGATGTGGTATATGACTGAAAAAGGAATGGAGCGCTCTGAACGATGACGGCCTATAAAAATAACAAAACACCAAACATTAATTTTTTGAATTTATTGTACTTTTCTTATCTTAACTAATAAATTTCTAATTACATCTCTATCACATATAATAACAATTAAAAAAAAACTTTATCAGTCTCTTAGTGCAAAGGAGTGTACGATATTTTTAGTGAGTCCATTTTGAACCCACACAAACAAACTGGATGGTTTACCCACGCGAGAACATGCCACGTATAACGCCCGCCGCACATGCTCGCACTCGCACTGGTCATCACGAGGCGCGTGCGAGTGGTAGCGTTTAAAACCTATGATGTAGTAGCGAACTCCGCATTTGCTGTCACGTGTCGGCGCAAACACGTACATGAGCGTGGGCGAGAGCGTGGTGCGAGTGGCCCAAGGTAGCTGAGACACGTTTTTCGAGTGGCAGTGGTCCGAGTGTTTGTAAACATGGAGGAAGAATTAATTGAAGCTGTACGAAGCGAAAAATGTTTATACGACGTAAAACATACAGATTATATGAAAATTAAATTAAAAGATTCTATTTGGAAACAAATCGCTGAGGCACTATATCTCAAGGATGGTAAGTAGTATTTTCTAGGTATTTGTTGTGTTAGATATAGGTTAATAATGTAGGTAGGTGTAAAAAATAAAAATGCTGTAAAAGCTTGATTCTTAAATTTATTTAATGTAGGATACATACATACATACATGTTACCGGCAATGTACAAAATACGGCATTCTCAATACGCGCCTTGTTGAACGCTGTGTTTTTGCCAGGTTACCCGTCCTTCTATTGAGTTAAAATAATCCGTGAATTGGTCTCTTATTTCAAATGCTCTTTTCGAAATGCGTCCTCGTGATCGATGCAAAGGCACTAGTTGTTGAATATTAGGTAAAAACTCCAGATCCCCTTCTACACTTTGAGCTAAAGTTTTTGTGCGTAGATAATTGTGTAAAACAGTACTTGCCATAACAATTTTATCTGCCGTTTCTACTTTCATTTCAAAGGGTCGCAAGAATATTCTAAAACAGGAACTCAATATGCCGAATGCACATTCTACCGTTTGTCGTGCTCTTGAGAGTCTGTAGTTAAAAACTTTGTTCCTGTAGTTATTTATTACTTGTTTCTGAGGATAAGGTCTCATGAGATTCTCCATTAAAGGAAATGCCGCGTCACCAACAAAAACATAAGGCGCAACTATGTCTGCTCTTCCAGGAAGACCATTGGGTTCAGGAAGATGCAGCTGTTTATTTATAATTTTTCTCTTTAAAATGCTGTTATCAAATATACTTCCATCTGGAAGTCTCCCTTTAGAACCGACATCAATAATCACAAATTTATAATTTGCGTCTACTACCGCCATCAACACAACAGAGTGATGTTGCTTATAGTTAAAAAAAGAGGATCCACTATTTATAGGCTTTTTAATTGTCACATGTTTTCCGTCGATAGCCCCTACAGTATTAGGCATTTGCCAAATATTTTGGAAATCAACAGCATTTTTTCCCACGTTTTCAGTGTAGGTTGTGGCAAGTAAATAGGTTGCATATTTGTCCAAATAACTGAAGCCACCTTTGCAATAATATTTGAAACAGTTCTTTCTCCCATTCTGTAGCTATAAGCAATGCTCCGATATGAGTTCCCGCTCGCAATAAATCTGAAACAGAAATTTTGTTTACATTGTAAGTAGTCGTGATTATTGATGACGACTGATTTAATTGCAGGAAATGAAGCCAAAAAAGCTTGGGAAAAACTAAGAAACAACCACAGAGATGCACTTCGTCGTCAAAAAAATTTAAAACCAAAAAGTGGATCAGGGGCTGTTAACATAAAAACATGGCGTTCTTAATCCCGCACATGGCAAACAGATCAACCACCACTAATATATGTGAAGAAATACAACATGACGACGAATCTCAAGCTCATTCAGTTACAACAGAAAACGACATTTTAGAAAATCGAATGGATAATGAAGAATCCCGAACCGGTAATGAAGAAAGTACTCAATTATCTGAACCATCAACCATTGATATCTCAACTCATCAAGCACACAAAAGAATGCGACACAAAGGCAACACTTTAAATGACTTACTAAATAGATCGATTGGGGAACATCAACAAAGAGTAGCTAATAGAGACCGAGCAAGAGACCGTTTAATGACTAACACAACAAACGATTTTACCGTAAATAATGTTGAAAATGATCCACTTTTTCATTTTTTTATGAGTATGTACGAAACTACAAAACGTTTGCCGCCACTATCTCAACACACTATTAAAACAAACCTATTTTCATCGGTGTCACAAGAAGAATCTAATAACTTAATGCAGCATTCACCCCGTCCACATTCTAGCAATACCCAGATTAGTGATGCAGGATCATATTATTCGTCATATACTCCTTCGCCTGTACAAGAACAACAACAGTCAAGGGACTCTTTTCCAGCAAACACACAGACATCACAAACAATAATTACTCAGCAAAATCAAGAATTGAATTTTAAAGAAGGTTCTGATAGTATATTTGGGTACTCTACAGAACCTTTCAATTAATGTTCCAAAAATTACTTATTATCTTTAAATAAACTTACCTTAAGAAAACAGCGAGTTTTTCTTTAGAACTTATTCTTTCATGGCCACCACACCCTTGATCTTCTAAATGTGAAGCAATTAACGCATGTACTTCTTCAAACTCGTCCCTAGATAGCCTAAAGTAATTTTTGAATTTTTCGTTTGAAAACTCAGAAGTTAAAGCGAACTCTCCATGTGTTTTTCGTTTGGACATATAAGAGCTCTTCCAGTTTTTCTTACCACATACTTTCTTTATTAATGATAATCTATATAAAAATTCGTTATCATTGTCGGATTCCGAACTTAAATCTATAGCGTCCATCTGGCTTGGTTCGCACTGATGTACGACTAGTGTGAGCAAATGCGGATGCACACGTGTCAACCTGTGTCAGTGCCACATCAGCGCAGCATCGTGAACGAGTGCGAGTGCGAGCATGTGCGGCGGGCGTAATTGTCCGTGTGAAAAACACGGTGTGTCCAAATCTATGCTACAACAGACATCGTTTGGCCTTGATGAGAATATACTTAATATGAGAGTTGCACTGAGAAAGTAAAATGTTAAAAGTATAAGCGTCACTGCTACGATCGACGCACAATCAATAATAATGGCCGAAAACGGCTTAGGCCCTAAACTTTAGTGAGAGAGAAAGCTTATTGTGTGAGAAAGATAGGAGACTGGCTTCGTTCTCATCCCTAATCTGTGCTGTTCACGGGGTGAGAAGTGACACCGGTAGACACCTGGCGGGAATAACTGATCGTGTGGTAACTGATCAATTATCGACCGCCGAGAGTAGAAAATTATTAAAGTACTAATATCGCTATTAAAAAATTGGGGTTGGTGGTAGAATGGTGAAAATTTAGGGTTGTATGTATTTTTTAATGCCGAATCATAAAAAAATTTATTTCTGGACGATTAGAATGAGTGATACACCGAATAAAATGGGTGAAAGTAGACTAAAAAACAAAATGTAAACGAAATATAAATATGAAGCATTATCGACAGATTACTTCTTCATTTTTGATTGGCCCTAAGACCTCAAAACGCTTAAGCGTTATGAATTATTTTATCAGTTCGTAAACATTCCAGTGGGAAGAGGAACTGATTTCACGATTTTCGGTCAATGAATTAGGATTCTATGAAGGCTTGAAGGCATGTAATACCATGGATAAAACTCCACAAACATTTTCGCTGTTTACGTGCAATACTCAGGGAATGCCTCTGCATGCACTTCATACCCAGAGCACATTGTTGTCAGGATTGCGTAAAGACGTTTGAGGAACTCTTCATTCAGCACTGCAAAAATTATTTATGGATAATAAAAAAAATATAAAACTAAAAGATAATTTGGAAAATAGAAAATTAAAAAGAAATACCAACCTGTTAAAGACGTAACTTGATATTTACGGAAAAATATTCGGGCGGTATTTCCATCATTGGTTGTGCCATAACCCTGCTTTGGAATGTCGATCAACAAACTCAGCTTTTCTCTTAGCTTCCTGATTATCTCTTCCTTTCTTTCTTTTACTAGCTTTTTCTCGTTCTTCTCTCGTATCTGCCACTTTTTTAACACCATCTTATAAGAAATGTGGAGACAACACTCTAAGCACCTTATCCAGGGATGGAGACTGGAGATACCATAGTCGTACAATCTTTCGTCCGATGGAACTGACATTATTAAGTCTAGATTATTCATAACTTTTGGTGTAGCACGACAAATACCACAAGTCTGCGTTGAAGAACTACTAACCACACCAAACATCTTCCCATGTATCATGGTCATTTTATAGGAATAATTAATATGTATTTGATGATCTTCAACAAAGCATACAATTGGTTCAGTTCTTCTTATCTGACTTTCAATATTTTCTATTTCTTGTTTTGATAAATCTGGTGTTTCCCTTTCAAAAGTCAATTTTATTGGTCTGCAGAACCTGGTGGAAGATAGTCTTGGATTTTGCCATACTATGACATTATTATCTGATACCATCTACAGTGGAACTAGACATACCGAAAATAACACAGAATCAGTCTTTGAAGAATCAATTTGACCAGTAAACCGCTGCTTATATGTGGAGTATCTAGCGCTACCATCGCATCCCCGTTTAAACAAAAGATTAAATTTATTTGACAAATTTAAGGAAAAAGTACAAAAAACAGTTTTTGCGGCTCAACAATTATTTTTGCTGTATGATTAACTAGGTCTTGCAGATTTACCTCGGCGGATATGTCTGTGATCACAATGGAATTTTCAGCAGAATAACATGTTTTCTTGGCCCCTAGAAGAACATTGTAATTAGGATAAATGTTCACACATAAAAATACGGTGTTGGATCCAACACTTTTTTAACTCCGTCTAGTTGTTCCCTCACGTCCATTTACACAAGTTGTTGGAATCGTCGGAGTTAATTTTTTTCGGTGTTGTTTTAGCTACATGGAGTTGTTAGATTTACATGCAGATGGTGTTAATGTGTTTCCGCGGCAGTGTTGGAAAGTTATTGTCGTAGTGTTGATATTGCACATTTATAATGTTGAAAATTCATTTTAGTAGTGTTGAAATTTCATTCTGTCGATGTTAGAAATTCACTGAACCGTGTTAAACATTCATGGGATCGGTGTAAGTTCTTCACTGTAACAGTGTTACATATTCATTGCTTCGTAGTTAGAAATTCAGTTTAACAGTGTTGAATTGTCATTCTATGTGTGTTGGAAATTCACTGTGACAATGATAATAATTTACGGGTTTCCTGTTAGAGCTTCACTACAGCAGTGTTGGACTTTCATCTCCTAGCTGTTAAAATTTCTCTGAGACAGTGTTAAAATTCCATTGACTCAGGATCTTTTACTTTCTTATACGTAGTATAAGGAAGTATTGTGATGATGAAAATTTTCGACCTCGAGATTTTTGCAGATGTCCACGTTTTGAAGTCCCCTGATACCGAAAAAGTGGTTTTTAAAAAATGTCTGTGTGTCTCTCTGTGTGTGTGTGTGACCACGATAGCGGTCAAACCGCTGTAGATATCAATTTCAAATTTTGTATTTACGTGTATAATCTCCCTCTTGAGATCTGATTAGTTTTTCAGTAAAATCGGTAGACCGGAAGTAGCAGTTTACTTCAGCGAAGAAATCGAATTTTGCCAATATTTCGTCAACTACTAAGTTTAAACAAATTTATAAAGAATTCATATATACTTAAAATTAAAATTGAGAATAATTTTATTTAAAAAGTTTTTCGAAATATCTACCGGAAGTAGGTCTTTTACTCTTATCGAAAATCAGTTTTTTGCAAATATTTCGCAAGTCATGCTTTTTAGACAAGTACGTTACGAGTACAAAAGTATTTAAAGCATAATTTTCAATCTCATCTATAAAAAAAATTTCAAAATTCAGACCGGAAGTGCCACTTTTACTCTTATCGAATAGCGATTTTTTGCAAATATGTCGTAAGTTATGCATTCTATATATATTGTTACAATACAAATATAGACTGTAACAATATTAAATTTATGAACTTGGTCATCAAAATTAACTTAATTATTGAAATTAATGATAATGATGTTTTGGAATAATTTTATTTGAATCTTGTTTATAATTACGTGATAAAAATAATAATGTTCTTTATCTGAGTAGTATTTCTTGAAGTTGTAGTTATCCTGTATGTTGAGGGATTGAGTAGTTTCATTTTTCATTGAAGTTACCAAAATCTAGAGAGAAGAGATTTAAAATGTTGTTAGTATATTGTAGGATAAGTTATTATTTGTGTAAGAACATATTCAATTGACGTTAATGATGTTAAAGGTAATAAAAAAATTAATATTGAATAATGAATAGCTAAATTGGAATAAAATCACATTTCAAAATTCATATCACCGGATGTGACATTTAAAATGTCATTTTGACAACCGGTTAGTAAATTGATAGGAACCAGTTTATTAAATGTTTAAAGTACATAAGATGCTATTTAAAAGCCGGAAAGAATTAAATTAGTAAAATTATTAATATTAGAAGATATTCAAAACATATAAAAAGATTTAAATTCTATGTTGTTTAGAAGGTATTTGCAGAAGAAATTGATTGGTGGATTTAAAAAAATAGAGGGTTGTCTAGGGGATGAATAATAAAACAGGAGATTCGAGATAATTTTAAAGAAAAACGGGTGCGTTTTAGCTGAGTAGAATATTAAAACTAAAATATTATTAACATAACAGAGCAGAATAAAGTAAAAGTGTTCAAATTTAATATCTTGATACAGAGTTCATCTAGAAAAATAATTAAAAGTGATATAAAAATTTTAGGAAAGGAGAAGTTAATTTAAAGTATATAATTTAAAATTACTCACCTTATAAGCAGTTCCGAGAGCCATTTCTTTGAAGTTAAATAATAATAGCAGTTCCGAGATCCAATTTCTTGAAGCAGTTCCGAGAGCCATTTCTTTGAAGTTAAATAATAATAGCAGTTCCGAGATCCAATTTCTTGAAGCAGTTCCGAGAGCCATTTCTTTGAAGTTAAATAATAATAGCAGTTCCGAGAACTAATTTCTTCAAGCAGTCTATCGTAGAAGTTCAGAAGTACAAGGCGCAGCATTGACCGTAGAGATTTTGAAGTCCGTAGTCAGAGTTGCACAACTTTTTCATCGTCGAAGAGAGATATTATCAAAATCCTGAAGTATCGAGGTATATTCAACATTGCAGAACCAGTTTTTAGTGATAATAGGCCAAAAACAACATTGAAGAAGGTTATTAGGGCTACAATGACCATCTAGAACATAAGGATAACATCTTACGAAGATACTGTTAACCATTTGAAATTAGAAGAATATATTATGGACATAGTGTATCCAGGTCGTATAAATATTACGTATATTTTGGAAATTATTTATATTATTCAATTAATAGAATAATACCTTTGTTTAAAATAAAATTAGAATATTATTAAGTATACAAATCTAAGAGTATTATCAAATGGAATTTAAATCTTTTCTAGATAGATAAATGGAAACTCGTTTAATCTCAAATAATTATTCATTAGTACGCATTACTGGTAATTTATTTGAAAAGAATCATTGTTAGTGTCTTAAAAATATTCATTGGAAAAAGTAGTTCTAAATTATTAATATATAAGGAAATATTTACCTTATAAAGTATATTAAAATAAAAGGATTATTATTATTATTCCACAACTTCAAATTGCATTTAAAACGTCAGTTGGATGGGTTTACAGTTTTTTTGTAAATAAGATATTTGTTGATGTTCCTCTTAAATTCAACCTCTATATTTTTTATTTACGATATTTATTAAACTTGTGAATGTTTATATCGCTTGTAGTTTTATTGCTCTAAAGTATTCATCAAATATAAACATTGGCTTGACAAGAGATTTATACCTAATCTGTAATAGTAAATAGAAAAACATATTTAATTTTATTTGTTATATGCAAATAAATGTTACTTACCAGTTCCATACAAGTAAAGAAAGGTTAATTACTTATTTTAGACATTAATTTAATTCAAAGCGGACCACTGACACGACATGAGATGAGTTCTAAAAGAATGAATTGAAGTTTTATCACAAGCGTAGTTAAACCAACTGTAAAATATAAAAACTACTAGTATTAAAATACTATGAACTGAAAGAGTTTAGATTACTGATGGGTATACTACCAGTTATACAATTTTAGGAATGTAATGTATTTCTCATAAATAGATATCTGGGCTAGTTCGGTGCATATTTATAATAGGATTAATAGAAAATATTAGTACAATCATTAGCGGTTGTATTTTATTAATATTTATGAAGAGTACAAAAGTATTTAAAACTAGATTTGCAATATTTTTTGTATAAATGAAATTTCAAAATTCGGACCGGAAGTAGCAGTTTTACTCTTAGTGAGGAGCACTTTTTTGATAATATCTTGCAAAGTATGCATTTTATAGAGAGAGATAAGAGAATAGAAGTACCTACTTAGAATAGGATTTTGAATAATTTTTGTAAAAAAATTCTTAAAATTCTATAATTTGAAACGCTCATACGTATAAGAAAGTCGTGTGGTGGCCACATCTCATTTTTTCATTGCAAATCAAGACAGTTATACTAAGCTCATATTGTTCAAATGTTTATATAACTCTATTACGGAACTGAGGGATGATGAATAACAAAAATCAATGTCATTAAACATTTTTTATTATCTCCATACATTTTAATTATAATATTATATACTTAGTAATATTATATAATTTCATACTTATTTACTATATAAATATCTTGAGGGTTATTATATGGCGAATGACGTTCATACGCCAGCAAATGTGGCAGATTTTCTAAGCATGCCATACATATATCTTTTGTTTCATCTTTTATTATTTTATAATCTTGAAAATATTCACAGTATTTAACAGTTTTGTAACATATACAAACAAAGTAATATTTTGAATCACAATGAAATATGGCCTCAATTTTTGCAAATGTTGGAATTTTATTATGGTTTATAGCAACTACAATATAAAAGCTTTTGTTGTATCTAATACTATTGAGTTCTAACCATTGTGTGAATACAATGTCCTTTTGATTAATATTTAATTTATCTAGCCATGTTTCATAAGTTGATATTTTTATGGTATGGTCTATTGGACCTGCAAGAAATTTATTGCCTATAACTTTATCGCGCCAAATATTTGACCAATACAATTGATGTTTAGCTCTTAGTGTTTTGCATATATTTTTGAAACACTTATTGCTGTTCACCATTTTTTTTAAAAAAGCGTTCTTGCCTTCAAATCTTGTTGACCACAAATGTACTAAAGGTCCCGTTCTTGCTATAATTGTGGGATAATGTACCATTATATGGTGCTTTGGTATTAAATTTGAATTATATTGATCCATGAATAGGTTATGATGTTGATTAATTAAATTTTGCAATTTGTCTATCATATCTGGAGATATTATGGGAGATAACACTATCTTCAAACATTTAACTAGTAAAATTATGACTTGATATTTAACTTGATGTATTTCATCTAAATTTCCTAAAATGAACGGGAGATATCTCATCAAACAGTCAGTCTGCATAGCACGTTGGTTAATTGAGTTACCTGGTTTATCTAAGATTATTGTGCTAGGTTTATTGGGCCGATCGATTAACCCGTAGTTAAAAATATCCAATCTTTCGTTCAAAGTCTCTAAACAAACATCATTCTTATAATTTATATAATATTTTAAGAAATGTTTTATTTCAAGCTGTCCTACACCTTCTAAAATATCGTGCATAATATCAGCAGATACGCTTTCGAACAAATTAAAATACGTCAAATTGTCTAATATACTTTTGTGTTTAATTCCATATACATTGTTACTTCCATTTAATTGACTACAGTAAAATTTATAATTTACATTATCTCTTAATTGGCACACATTCTCGTGCGTTACCTTCTTGGACTCATTTTTGGAAATTAAACAAAGTCTACAAAAATGGGCAGCCGAAAATGACTCGACCATGCCATGGAGCATATTGCCTCCTAAGTTATCGTGACATAAGGCAACAATTGTCCCAAAGTATTTATGATTATTAACAATAATACCTTTTTGTTCTAGTATTTGTATATCTCGTATTATAGGTTCTAATATAGCATTAAAACTATTACTTTTCAAATCATATGAATGAAAGAGTCCAAATAAGTGTATATTTTCCAATGAAGAATTTAAGTAAGCGGGTATATTTCGCAATGTAAAATAAAGTGCACCTATTTTGTGAATTCCTGTTTTCGTACCTAACGGATTAACACTCTCGTATTCGTCAAAGTATATCTGGATCTGCAATGCTGTTTTATTCTTTTTAAAAAAATCATTACTTTTGTAATAAGAACCATCTGCCAAGTTTCGCATTAATGTATCTTTTTTCTTATCACTTGCATTTATAAGAGAATTGAAAGAATTGTTTTTTAATCATACACAAAGTGTCTTTAATATATAATAATATATTGCTATGGGGGTATGTGACATGCGTATCCCCTTTTTCATGCACTTGAATATTCTACGGTAAGTACCGTTTAGAAGTTCTTCTTGGATGTAGGTCCACTGGTGCTCGTAGCTGAAGGTATGCCTTGATCCTCCGTGTTGATTCTCTTGGTATGTTGTCCAGGTGGGTCGTCTTGGGGGCTCTGCGTACAGATGAATAGACTCGTAGTAGATAGGCAGGTACGTATTCTTTAATCCCTTGGTAGTGGAGGTCAGGGTCCTTATTGATTATTTGTTTATTTCCAGTACGTTCTTTCAATCCCTGGGTTTGTCCAATATTTAAACACAGGATGAACTTAAGCTCGAAGTGACACTGACTAGCACTTTGTTTGAGCCTATCGCACGTTATTTCACAGACGTGGGATGCTCGCGAATATTTAGAACAACCTTACTGGTTGTGTTTAAATCTTGAAGGCACTGTTCTTTTCACAACCTGGCTGGTCATTGTAGAAGAATCCCCTTTCTCATGTGAATACTCCCTTTTATATAAACCTAATGTTTGTATGGTGGTTGTCAAGGCAACCAACAAAATTCAATCAAGCCGACAATTATCCGTTCATTTCAAAGTGCAAACCTCATTGTTTTGCGATTTTATTGCATCTATAAAGTCTTTTGAAATTTATTTCTCCTATATACAAATTTAGAATTCTGATTTTTGACAATTAAACGCGTGTTAAAAACTTTAATGGTACTCTCTTTGATATTGTAGTACAGCCATGCTCATAAAAATTATCGCTTTTTATAATGTTTGATTTCTCTAACAATAATTGATATGTGTATCTCTAATTACACCGCGTTTACAAATGTTTTCTTAACTACTAAGTACATTTTCTGTTTATTTTATTTCCGTTTCTTTTTTACCAGACAAAAATTCATTTATTAAAATTATTTAATGGTGATTTTTGACAACCTATATTTAAGCATGTGGTGAAATCTTAATAATGCTCATGCCCTGTTTGTACAGTACTTGAATATGTAAAGGGCTTTTGGTTCCATATGTCTGTATGCAAAAGTTTGTTTCTTTACCTAATTAAAGTTATATTTGACCTGATAAAGACATTTATTGCGAACGTCCATTCGTTCCATTTCATGATGCTAACAAAATTTACACTGTTTTTAAACTTCCAATTGTTTACAAAAACCTATGATACATCAAGTATTGATATTGAAGTATCCCTATTAATTTGCAAATTTAACAATTTTAGTCGATTTTTATTATAAATCATACTTTTGCAATGGCCATATTTGTCGACCCAAAGTAAACATTTTTATAAGTAAACCAATGAGCAGGATACAAATGTTTTATATCTTTGTTATGTGTGATGCGAGTCTGCGCACATTGTATGCGCATTTGACCTTAATTATATTCCCAATTCAACAATAATTATTTTAACTACAATGTACGAGGGTTCGTCCAAAAGTGAATCTTTTAAAACCTGAACGAAAATCTAAATCATATTTTACATATTTGACTGGTCGTGGCTAAGATACAAGACCAGTTCAATATATAGCTACTAATATATAATATATATTAGTAGCTAAAGTATTCATAATATTGCTACCCTCTCTTTCCGCCTTCGATTCACCTTGGCGGAAGGGGAGGTGCAAATGGCGCTAACTTAATCACCAAACTGACATCCGGTCGACAACTATGATTAAATGCCCGTCTGCCAAGTTATAAGCCGGTAGCAATTTAAAACCCCGAGAATCCCAGGAGAGAATTGTGCAATGCCTGCGCCCCGCCTTACCCCTTCCTTCCCTAGTGCCTGATGGAGAAATTGGGGTGGGCCGGTTGAAGGTCATCGGTCACTCAGATTCTGTAGTGGATGTCAAGGCGCCAGCTGTCTAACTTCCTCAAGCCCACTCCAGCTGCTACTTATCCCGACAGCAGGAATAATGAAGGGGATCACCAGGTCTCGCAATCATTCATACACCAAATAACAACAATAACAATTTATTACCATGATATACGTATTATAATAAGCCAAGCACATGAAAATCGTAAAATTCCCTCAAATGAGTGATTCACTCTGTATACAAAAGTATAAAAAAAAAATTATATTTATGTCAAAAGCAAACTGAATGAAATGCCTCCAGGTAAGGCAACAAACGTATCACATTTGAAGTAAAAAAAAAACAAATGTAATTTGGAAATATTCACTAATTAAATTAAACTAAACAGGTACTTGCAAGTATTGTGAGCAACTAATTAATCTTACAAATGCACTAGGGCAGTACGAGATCTCGCATTACAGGTAACCCTACAGCCAAATCATGCTGTATATGTAATTTATATAATCAGAACGAATAATTAGTTAGCATATACCGCATCTGAATACCCAAAAAAAAGGTTTAAATTTAAATCTACAAAATTCAGATTAGCGCACCAAAACAGATAAAGGAAATAGTAAGACAATGATTTATAAATCTACAAAATTTAATTTAGCGCAGTACTGACAAGAAAAAAAAAGGATAATAAATTCAATATACAAAATTTAGTTTTCGCAGTACTGACAAGAAAGGGAAAAAAAATAAGGTAATAAATTCAACGTACAAAATTTAGTTTACGCAGTACTGACACGAAAGAAAAATAAGATAATAAATAAAATCTACCAAATTTAATTTACGCAGTATTAACGCACTTAAAATGAAACGTTACTCAGGACGCCATTCAAATTGACGTGAAATTACAGATAAATGCGTAGCATCCATCATTGAAAATTAATTAAATGAAACAGATGATTGGTTTTACACATTAAACATTTAAATAGAACAGATGATTGGTTTAGCAAAGTAAACAGATAAAAGATACATCACTTTCCTGTATAAATTTCGAATCACATGGAGCTCCGTGTTTCTATACGAACTCCACCACGAAGAACCATTAAATTCGGCTCCAAATACGGAAGATTTATCATCAACCCACGGCAGATGGCTCAAATATTTTTGGATTAACGGTGATCGGCCGCGTGGTTTGGA
This sequence comes from Amphimallon solstitiale, assembly GCA_963170755.1. Classification (NCBI taxonomy): domain Eukaryota; kingdom Metazoa; phylum Arthropoda; class Insecta; order Coleoptera; family Scarabaeidae; genus Amphimallon; species Amphimallon solstitiale. The sequence continues at coordinate 53,426,737 of OY720677.1, forward strand.
AGATGGCTACCAAAGCATCAAATCATCCACATATTCCCACACGAGCTCTCACACAAGGCAAACGCCAGTAGGTTATCAGGTAGTGAGAAAAAGCTAAAGGGAAAATACACGAAACAACGTTAACAATAGAAGAAATTACGCACAATCGAACCCTTACCGATCTAATGTCTCCTTCAAACACACAAAATCCTGCTCCTCGCAGTAGGAATCAACTAACCACCAAAACTTAAATTATCACTGCATAGATCATCCACGATACAACGTGAAATTTATTCGGAAAAATAGGCATAACGGCCATTACACACACAGTGACACTGGTTGAAGTAGATAGATCGCTTTCACAACATCTAAACGATTCGACTGATACGGAACGAATGAATCTCAGCGCACCCAAGACGCAATATCGCACCGTCATGCGCCAACGAATATCACAACGCGCGCGCAATGCCTAACCGATCTTAATCGATAAAATAAATCCAATATCCGTTCACTACAATTATTTACCAAATGATAAAAGGGAAAAGAATAAATAGAGGTTGATTCGTAACTAACACAGATGAATAATTAACCCTAAAAACCAAAACCATAAAACCTAATTAAAATCGATCTTACGGCATCAAGTAGAAATCTTCTCCACTCATGTCCCTATAGAACAGCACAGTCACATCTATTAACAACAGGTGGCCGCACGGACACTATAAAGGATTAAGCAGCAGACAAAACCCATAATTTCCATGTGGAAGAAACCAAATCGATTAAAAGTGAATAGAAAATTAAAAGCTAATTAAGTTACGAAGTCAGATACATTACGCTCCAAAATTAAATGAATTAAAAATTCCAACGTTACTAATGCCGGATTCACTAACAAGGTAGGACACATAGGGTGAAGGAAAAACAAAGTGTAACAAATTCCCCCTCTACTTCACTTAAACAATAAGCTCCTCATCAAGGGATAACATATCTGCGACACGCGAAAAGAAACCGCCAAGGAAATACGAGAAAAGTTGAAATAGTCGACAAACAACTAAAAATGGGGAAGCCAAGTGTACGTGACCCTTGGTGACACCACGAGCAACAACCGACTCAACCACCAAGCCAAAAACTTGAGTCCTTCGGCAAATCGGCCGGTATTAGGAAAGGTAAATAAAAGTAAAAAAAAAAGCAATCTGATTGAAGGCGTCCCCCATGCCGCACGCGAAACAGCACAGTCGTCAACCCAGTATGTTAGCGCCCCGAAGAGTACCTATAGCAGGCATAAGGAAAAGCTGCTTATAGCACCGAAAAAAGCACAGACTGATAGGGGATCTTTACTATCAGCGGCGAAAGAAGAAGAAAGCTGCGCTAAACATACGGATCGAGTTCCACACTGAGACACAACCAGCACGACGAACGACAACCGTCAGCGTCACAGAGATGCTAATCCTGAAGGGATTAAACACTCAAACAAACAAAAAAAAGGACAACTAAAAATAGGTTTATTACTACACGTTAAAAGGATGCAAGCGGACATAAGGATTCGGGAATAAAATAGAAGGGAAAAGTTGTGCTCGGTGAGCCTCCCATGGACACTCACAAATGAACAAATGGCCGGAACCAAGAAACAAAATATGGGGCCAGTAGGGCTAAACAAAAATGATACGGCAAATGAGTTTAAAGTCTGCACCAGCCTAGCGCAGACTAGAACACTGAAGGTGAAACGTCAACAAAAAGAAGGAAACACCATCATAATAGAATCCCGAACAAAAAAGCGCGAATACGATAACGATGGGATTGTCAGGACTCAATCCCCAAGACGGTGAACAGTAAGGCAGCCGGTATTATTTATTGACTGAGCCAAACTCCGTCTAACGAAAATGTCACAATAGGTACGGAAAAGTGTCAAGACGGCACATACGGTAAGACAGAATATCTATCAATGCAAATTCTAGACCAGATGGTACGGAACGAAATCTCAAAAATGGTAAAGGTTCTAGAACTGCTATACGGTACGAAAGTCAAATATCGGTAAAACATCGTTTGAAACGACACGAAAAGTCATAATCGGTACGGAATGTCAAAGTCGGTACGAAAATAGTCAAAATCGGTACGAAACTTATAACTTATTAGAGTTATACGGAAGTCGAAAATAACTTATAAAAGCTAAACGGTATAAATCCACCCAGATCAATTGTCGCTGCGCGGGCGATCGACCAAAACATAAGGGAAATCATCCCAAGTCGGAACGCATAAAACACCATAAGTCGAACCCACGACAACTAAACCGATGATGTTAAAGGAAACGGGGGAAACAGAACATTTTTGGGACGCCTCTTACGCCCAGGCATTAAACCCACAGGTATATTCTTACGGCTTACCTGCAAACCAAATCTACAGAATTCACTCATCATTAGGTTGTGCGTTAAGATGTTCGACACTCCAATTCCCAGGTAACACGTCACCATCACAACTGTTAAGCTCATACGAGTTATTCGAGACTCGTCGGTGAATCATAAAAGGACCAATGAACTTGTCTGCTAACTTCGCAGAATAAAATTTAGCAGCATCAGACAAAACAAAATTCCTACGCCATACCAGTTGGTTAGGCAGGAACGATACAGGACGATGTCTAAGGTCATAACGAGCTTTGGATTTTTCATAAGCTTTCTGCAACCGAATCTTAATGTCACGATAGAGTCGCGAAAAGTTAGAAGATCGGCACATAAAATCTTCAGGATCTCGCTGAAACGTTTCGACGACATTATCATCATTTGCAGGTTTATGGAAGCTGCGTTCACCAGTAAAGAACATTTCCCTGCCAAAATTGACGAAATAGGGGGTATGACCAAGAACTTCATGTTTTGCTGTGCGAATTACACAAGAGATTTTAGGCAAATACAAATCTCAATCACGATGATTATCGGACACATACGATATCAACATGGTTTTAATTACGCGATTGATTCGCTCTACGGGATTTGCTTGAGGATGGTAAAAAGACGTAAAAGAAGGTTTAACTTGATATTTTCCCAGAAATTGACGATACTCTCTAGATCTAAACTGAACACCATTGTCACTAATTATTTTACGAGGAACGCCAAAAAGTAAAAATACATTATTTTCCAAAAATTCAATTATCTTATTCGTCGAAGCCTTACGTAAAGGACAAGTTAACACAAATTTACTAAAACAATCAGATACAACAAGGATATAACTGTAACCACGCTTAGTTCTCGGCAATGGACCTACAATATCTATACTTAACACATCCCAAGGTTTGTCAATGAGAGAATGACCTCCCTACGTCCAGCAGGTTTACGCTGTTCCGGTTTGGTTCTGATACAGGTAGAACAACGACGTACATAACGCAAGACATCAAGGACCATCCCAGGCCAGAAATACCTCTGATAAAGACGATGAAGAGTTTTGTACATTCCCAGATGACCAGAAGTTGGTACATCATGACAAGAAGAAATGATTTCTTTACGACGATCTTTAGGAACGACGATCTTCCAATCTTCCTCTTCATTATCGAAATACTTATTAGAGGGACGTACAAATTTACAGAGATTACCATTGAGAATTTGAAAAGTAGGATATTTAATTGGAGATTCTTTAACAGCTTTAAGAAGTTTAGTATACCATTTATCGGCAGATACAGTAGGTAACGAAATAGAGTCTACAACAGGAACTGAACGTGATAAAGCATCAGGTACTACATGATCTTTACCTTTACGATGAATTATGTCGAAATCATATTGTTGAAGTCGTACAGACCAACGCGCAAGGCGACCACTAGGAGATTCTAATTTATTTAGCCAGCATAACGAATAATGGTCCGTAATGACGTAGAAATGAGACCCCTCTATGTATGGGCGCAACTTCTCAATAGACCACAAAACTGCAAGGCATTCCTTCTCGGTCGTCGAAAAATTTCTTTCGGCGCCGTTAAAAGAGCGACTAAGATAACAAATTACTTTTTCCTCGCCATCGACATTCTGGGTTAACACAGCACCCAGACCAAAATTTGAGGCGTCAGTTTGAATGATGAATTCTCTACTAAAGTCGGGACAAGATAAAATAGGGGCGGAAATCAAATGTTGACGGATTTGAGACCAAGCTTCATCACAAGACTGATCCCATCGATAGGGTTGATTTTTACGTAACAAGTTAGTTAAAGGACCTACGAGAGAAGAGAAATTTGGTATGAAACGACGATACCAAGAAGCCATACCTACAATTCGTCTAACACCAGAGACTGAAGTTGGTGTCGGAATTTCTAGAATCGCTTTAACTTTATCCGGATCAACCAGGAGACCTTGTCGATTTATTACGTAACCCAAATATTTAAGTTCATCCCTACAGAATAGACATTTCTCTCGGTTGAGAGTGAGACCAGCAGTCTCTATACGAGAAAGAACTTCACTTAAAATTTCAATATGTTTATCGAAAGTGGGTGTGACGATTATTATGTCATCCAAATATACGAAAACATGAGGTTCTAATTCTGAACCCAAAACTTGATCTATGAAACGCATCCAGACGGCAGGGCTATTTGAAAGACCGAATGCTAAACGACGAAACTGAAATAAACCTCGATTAGGGACTGTAAAGGCGGTATAGGGACGAGAAGACACTTCAATAGGGATTTGCCAATAAGCGGACTTAATGTCCAAAGAAGTCAGAAATTTGGCGTCGCGAAGTTTGTCAAGGGTATGCGATACGTAAGGTAGTGGATAAGCGTCACGTTCCGTAACCTGGTTAAGCTTCCTATAGTCAACACAAAAACGATGTGTCTTGTCTTTCTTAGGGACAAGTAAGATAGGTGAAGCCCAAGGACTATTAGATTTCTCAACAACACCAAGTTCCAACATATGATTAAGTTCTTTATCAACAATTTTCTGCATAGCAGGAGAGATAAGATAGTATCGTTGTTTAGTAGGTGGACCTTTAACGACGATTCGATGTTCCACTAAATTAGTACAACCTAACTCTTTAGTTGATTTAGAAAAATGATTACTAATAAGTTGTTCTAGTTGTTGCTGCCGATCATCAGCAAGTACATGTTCAATACCTACCGAATTGATTGAAACAGGCTCAGAAGAGAATATCCACTCTCCACGCCTAAGGTCAGGAACAATACCCATGATCCTCCAAAAATCTGTGCCCAAGATCAACGTATGCGGTAAGGACGGAACTATTAAAATATCGATAACTTTGAGTTGATCTCTAAGACATACAGGTACAGAAATTTCACCTAAGGAGCGACATTTTTGTCCATTAGCGACGGTACACACAGAAATTTTCGGCTTCAATGGAATATTATGGAATATTAAGATGGCGTACAATATCCCATCCAGGACCTCCCATGATAGTACGTGAGGCACCAGAGTCAAGAAGACCCTAAAAGAACTGATTAAAAATGGAAACATTTAAATAAGGGCGTTCATCATCGATAGCATTGGCAAGAATAAAGTCTAATTGGTTTTTATGTACAGCGTTCGTCGAGTTATCAAAACGACGACCTAATCGACGACTTAGGGCGTCCGACGAATGTTTCCCGAACATGATGGACAGGTCGGTACAGTTACATCAGGTTTCCCGCAACGAAAACAATGTTTCTTCCGAGGTCGAGAACATTGACCGGAACGATGACCAATTCGTCCATAATTCCAACACTTAAAAGTAAAAGAAGAGTTCATAGAAGCCCCAGCCTCCACAGGGCTACACCTCACCGGAACACAAGCAAGGTCAGGTTCAAGTGATTTGCCACGCGATGGTGGGGGTACATAAGCCTCAACAGAAACTCTACGTGCTTCAAGCTGTTTACCGCACTTCAATAATTGTGAAACGGAATTGATCTCCACCAACCCAAGTTGAGTTTGGTAAAAAAGTTCGAGATTCCTACGAAGAACTTTAAGCTGAGTAGCTTCGGGTACTGTCGTACATAAACGTGCAAATAAAATTTTCATTACGGAAACATACATGCCAATGGATTCGTTAGATCCCTGAGTACGATGTTTAATTTCCTCAAACAGTCTATCATCATAATCCGGAGCTAGAAATTCAGCTCGTAAACCCCTCAGTAAATCCGACCAATCAGAGAAAGATTCCTTATTTGCACGATACCAGATTAAGGCATCACCGGTAAAAATATCTATAGCGGAATTAAAAAGTATTTCATCGGTAGACTGACGAGCGGTCTTAAGTTCATTAACACGTTCGATAAAAGCATTTACTGACATGTCTCTAGAATTCCCCGAAAATTTAAGACCCCATGACGCAACAGGTACAGGTCTAGTAGGCGGTACTACAGGAAAAGACGTTGACTCAACATCTCCGTCATCACTCGAGGCACTATCGGATTCTATATTGACCGTTTCGAGACCAACGGCGGTCATGTCTAATAAAGTGCTTTGAGTAAGCAAGGTGTTTTTCCGAAACGTTTTAGCTTTATGCGTTAACTTAACAGCCAGAGAAATTGCTTGAGTCATAAATTGAGAACGTTGTTCGCGTTCCGCGTCCGTAGTAGGTTTACTATTCTGCGCGCATCCAAGTACAAAAGCAATGGAAGTGGACAACTTCCTAAATGCGGATGAGGTGCGAGTGTCCTCAAAAGTATTAACAGAGTCCGTAAGTGAAGTAAATTTAAGCTTAAGCGCGTTCACGTCGTTAGCAAAAGTAAACGGATAAGCGGGCAAAATAGTTTCCGGACTTTTAAATTGTTTTCGCATAAATCTTAAAGTTCTGCGCATGTCTACGACAGAGGCCACGTCAGTAACACCATAACGCGCCAATTCATACTCTAACTCGTCCTTTTCTAAACGGTTAATCTCTACCTTAAATTCCATGATGATGGTCAAAATTAAATTCGAAACTTACAACAAAACGCGATCTTAAAAATAAGCCAATTCCGCCAAGACTTGATCCCGATAAACAATAAACACAATGAATGACGCAATATGTCACGAAACGCTACGTTATTAACACTAAGGATTCGATCTCTAGACTGTCAAGGTCACCAAGAACCACTGAAATTGAGAAACCCAAACGTCAATTTCAAAAATTCCCAAATTCACAACAAAAATTCAAAAGGTACAAATTTTTAACACTGAAGATGGGTCACACGAAACACCGGACGAAAATATCCAACCATTCAGCAAACCAATGCATACATTACGATAAGGTACTACAAATATATATTCCGCAATCAGTACATACTACATACACGTCATACTACAGGAAACACAAAAGTCATACACAACGTAAGGCAGGCCGAAGCGCACACAACCCCAACCCAAAAAAAGACTCGTAAAATCAAAAGCCACAAGTGTTATAACTCAGACAACCCCAAAAAAAAATTGAAAGTTTCGACAAAATTTAGGACATCTTCAAAATAAATTTTTCCTACAATTCGTAATAATTTTCCCTTAAAAGGGCCCCACACGTTGGGCGCCAAAAATTCCTTGCTACCCTCTCTTTCCGCCTTCGGTTCACCTTGGCGGAAGGGGAGGTGCAAATGGCGCTAACGTAATCACCAAAATGACATCCGGTCGACAACTATGATTAAATGCCCGTCTGCCAAGTACTAGCGTCTAGCCCCTGAGGGTCACACGGTCACTCGATCTGCCCGGATGCGTACGCGTCTTTATAGAGTTCGTATAAATTCAAATCAAATACTCCTATTAACTGATACGTTTCATTAATAGTAAATATATTATTGTTCGAAACTATCATTATTTCGTATAATTCCCCTGTGTGACGTCTGTTTGGACGCTTTACAAAAATTTGTCTAAGAGAAACGTCACAGTATTTTTGAAGATTTGAGGCGATTATGAATGTTTTGGGTCTCGTTTCGAACAATAAAACGTTTCACTCGTGCTCTAAAGACCCACTAGTGGCATAAAACGTCCAATTTACACACGAACACGTTGAATAAATAACTATTATTATTGATCAAGTTCGTGTGTAAATTACGCTTTTTTCCACGAGTGGGCTTATTAAGGCACTAGTGAAACGGGTGCCTTTAAAAAACAAACGAGTGATATAAAAAGGGCAATTTTCACAACAAAAAGTTGAATATAGAACTTTATTGTTCGAAACAACACCTTTCAATATTTAAAAGATCCAAATCGCTCAAAATTTTTAAAAATAGTTTGACATTGCTTGTAGACGTCAAAGGTCGTCCATACCGTAGAAAAATCTGAAATCCTGATAGTTTCGAACAATAAAAATATTAAAGCTCAGTTGTAAAGACGTTCGTTCATTAAAACTAATAAGCCGTTCACAAACTATTAAAGCAAAATTGACCAATGAAAATCCAGTATAATGAACGTTTCTGCAACGGGACATAAAATGATGATACTTTTATATGGAAGGAAATTACGTTTTTTATTATAAGTAAAAACGAAAGAAGATTACAATACTAATGAGAATCACAAAGTATTCGTTGAATTATTATTCAGAAGTGATGCTGCGATCTGGTTTCTGGTTTGTGTTGACGGTTTTTTTCCATTTTCCTGATTTCCTAGTCTGCTTTCTTGTTGAGAACAACCGTCTCTGCGGATCAATTTTCTTATTGTGCGGTACTGGAGCGATTTTCTCAGATAAAGCAAAGTTGCTTTTGATAACTGTCGCGTTTAAAGTTGGCTCAATGGGTGCAGTTAATTTTGTAAGTACATCAAATTCCTCATCTGATTGTACAGAATCCACTATGGAACAAAACCATCTCTTCATTTTTTCTTTCATTTGATGTAACTGTTTGCCATCATGACGACTGTTTGAACTTGCGACGAGACAGTTATAGATATCTTCAGTTTCTTGATTTTTGGGGTTGACATGAATGTGCAAATTATTAACGTCTACAACAGAAAAACGAAACTTTAGAATTCTTTCAAACCACAGCTAACTACGAGTTTACTACCCCTATGAATGACTACAACCAAGGTATGGGTCGCGCGAGTTGCATTTGTCCGCTAACAAGGTTACAAAATTATTAAAAAAAAATTAAGTTACGCTTTCTCTTGAAAATCACATCTTTGTTTTCGACTAGTCGAGCGCTAAACCAAATTTTATCCAAAAGTAATATCTTAATATTGAGAAAATTAAGGTTGCAACTCCACTGTGGGCAAATGCAACCAGCGCGATCTATAAATGTTCAGCTATAGAAAATTCAACAATGTAAAAATAGACCATCTGCCACAAGCAAAAATTAGCCATAACTCTATAAAAGACTTTGGTACTTGATATAATTAAGTACACACAAAGAATATAGACAAAAACGTACAAATAAGCACCAACCCCACTGTAAAAAAAAACAGTGAACAATAATAATTTACCTTACGTAATTAGTAATGCCGAGAGAAATAAATGTGTCTGTAATGTAATCAATTATAATTAATTAAAACCTGTTGATATCGTATTTCAAAAGATAAAAAATTATAGGTAATACAATATCAATAACAATTTTTCTAAATTACCATTTTCTTCCTGGTTTTCCAACATACTATCCGATGGTAATGAAACCGTTTCATTTTCTGTTTGTTCCTTAATTTTACGTCCTAAGAGATGAATGTGCTTGCACATATTCCAGCGGATCGACGAGTCCAAGCAACCACAGGTATATTTGTGAATGCATATGTCGCAATCGGTACAAATTAACGAGCAATTACAGTTTTCAATGTTCGCCTGTATTTCAAAAAATTCAGGAGAATTCTCTGAAGAAGAAAGTACCTGCCAGCAATTACCAATTTTTGTTATCAAATTTACATTGAGCTCTGTGCTTGTCTTGTGTTTTTTTCTCAAATCCTTAATTTTACTACTAATTTTCCCTTTATTCAATGAAATCATACGGTCAAATAGTTTATCCTTTACGAATCTCATTATGCACGTTACACTTTTATCTAACCGTTTAACATGTTTCCCCTTTAAATATATATATTTGATTGTTTTGTGCATTCTCTCCAAATGCATGTTGGTATTGAGTCTGCTGTGTAGTCTGTAACAGTACGCCCACGATTTGACATTTTTTTCATTGTAGTTTTTAAAATAAATTGAAAACTTGCTGGTGTCGGGGTTGTTTGCAGTTTTCTGTATAAATTTTTGGAGCATAGGTATCAGAGCATTTTCGTCAGTCTCTTGCAGTAGTGTACGAAGTTCTTGATAAATCTCAACCTAAAACAGAAGTGACTTCAGCATTACCAGTATATTAACACGTATATGTCTTATGCTACCTGCTTCTCCTTAGTATTAATTAGATGCAAATTGTTCCTCCAAGCCCGATCGACGTGCCATGTGCAGAACAGACTGTAAAAAATTCCATTTTAGGATATATTATCATTTACATACATGTATGTACAAACCGCATTTGTGCCTCGTTCATTACTCGTTTCCACGCATTGTAATAGGATTCTGCTAAATCGGACATGAAAACCTTTGGACTTATGGTCAGTCCAGTCCTCTCTTTAATACAAGAAAAGAACAAGACCATCACCTCCTGATCTGATCGATTAGAAATTAGAAAAGCTGTAGGAAATCCTTGTCTTAAGTCATCCAACACTAGCAGAGTATGCAGCTCAAAGTTATATGCATTTAAGCCATGAGTTCCATCAATGCATATACAATCTGACCCAAATTTTTGTAATATTTGAGCCTGACCTTCATTCATGATCACCAAAATAAAATCTTCGGTTTTCAACTCTGGGTGTTCTTCCAAAATACAGTTTTGCGGCTTGTAGAATAAGACGGATTGTCCTTGCTGAATATCATTTACCCAAGCCTCAATACTGATAGCATCATTTGAATGTCTTACAGCTTCTGATTGCAAGTTAAAGCTTGCAGCTATGTTGTTTAGGCCTTTATTAGTTAGCAAATGAATTCTTTTCACTGAATTGTCACAAAGTCTGTCACGTATCTCGTCCAATATGTCAGAGAAAGGAATCTTCATTGCTATTTTTGTTGCAATTTCTCGCCTTTCTGCAGTAGTTAATGTTAAATGCCCTAATTCGTCTGTGTGTCCAACATGTGTTTTTATATAACTCACGTTATATTTGCCATCTGAATTTACCACCACTTTGCAACCTGCTGGACAGAACCCTCCAATCTTTTTGCTTCCTTGTATTTTTAGGTGTCTTTTCTGTTGGCCTTCTGGCACATAAAAGCCAGATCTGTGACACACATAACGCAGAATTTTCTTTGAATGATTATTACTGTATTCGTCACATTCTTTAACAAATAATGATTTTGTGTCATTTTCCATCGAACTTTTCCAAGTATGAAATGATTGGGCAGTAGAAAACTCAAGAATCTCAAAACAGAGATCTATATCATGGATTTGTCGAAAATGATCATGTAATGTAATTGAGTCTTTGAACACCCCGTGAGAGTACAAAGAGGGCACTTTTTAGAAAATTTTGTGTCGTTCGAAATACCGTGACTTTTTTTGTGAAATGTTAAGTGTTTCTTATAAGTGAATTTTCTCCCACATATATCACACAAAAAATTGAATGTTTTAGACTGTACGTCGTTCGAAATACCATGACTTTTCTTATGAAATGTCAAGTGTTTCTTATATGTGAATTTTTTGCCACACATATCACACACGAAATTCAATGTTTTTGACTGAAGATTTGCACGATGTTTCGTCAGTGGGGCTATTTCATTTAGTTTTAAAGGATGAAACTTTTTGGCATGTTTTCGCAAACCGTAAAAATCCCGTTGAACAGACGGGCATTCACTGCACTGGAATCTAGTTTCACTGTTAGTTGTTCCACTCATTGGTAACCGACTCTAGCACATTACATACAATAATAATCAAATTAAACGATTAAAACAATATACACTATTGTAACATGTAAACAACGAAAAGAAAGTGAGGTTGTTCCCGACGCGCGCAGAATCGTAGAGTGACCGTGTGACCCTCAGCGGCTAGCCGCTAGTCTGCCAAGTTATAAGCCGGTAGCAATTTAAAACCCCGAGAATCCCAGGAGAGAATTGTGCAATGCCTGCGCCCCGCCTTACCCCTTGCTTCCCTAGTGCCTGATGGAGAAATTGGGATGGGCCTGTTACCTCTAGCTCACGGTTGAAGGTCGTCGGTCACTCAGATTCTGTAGTGGATGTCACGGCGCCATCTGTCTAACTTCCTCAAGCCCACTCCAGCTGCTACTTATCCCGACAGCAGGAATAATGAAGGGGATCACCAGGTCTCGCAATCATTCATACACCAAATAACAACAATAACAATTTATTACCATGATATACGTATTATAATAAGCCAAGCACATGAAAATCGTAAAATTCCCTCAAATGAGCGATTCACTCTGTGTATACAAAAGTATAAAAAAAAAATTATATTTATGTCAAAAGCAAACTGAATGAAATGCCTCCAGGTAAGGCAACAAACGTATCACATTCGAAGTAAAAAACAAAAACAAATGTAATTTGGAAATATTCACTAATTAAATTAAACTAAACAGGTACTTGCAAGTATCGTGAGCAACTAATTAATCTTACAAATGCACTAGGGCAGTACGAGATCTCGCATTACAGGTAACCCTACAGCCAAATCATGCTGTATATGTAATTTATATAATCAGAACGAATAATTAGTTAGCATATACCGCATCTGAATACCCCAAAAAAAAGGTTTAAATTTAAATCTACAAAATTCAGATTAGCGTACCAAAACAGAAAAAGGAAATAGTAAGACAATGATTTATAAATCTACAAAATTTAATTTAGCGCAGTGCTGACAAGAAAGAAAAAGGATAATAAATTCAATATACAAAATTTAGTTTTCGCAGTACTGACAAGAAAGGGAAAAAAAAATAAGGAAATAAATTCAACGTACAAAATTTAGTTTACACAGTACTGACACGAAAGAAAATTAAGATAATAAATAAAATCTACCAAATTTAATTTACGCAGTACTAACGCACTTAAAATGAAACGTTACTCAGGACGCCATTCAAATTGACGTGAAATTACAGATAAATGCGTAGCATCCATCATTGAAAATTAATTAAATGAAACAAATGATTGGTTTTACACATTAAACATTTAAATAGAACAGATGATTGGTTTAGCAAAGTAAACAGATAAAAGATACATCACTTTCCTGTATAAATTTCGAATCACATGGGGCTCCGTGTTTCTATACGAACTCCACCACGAAGAACCATTAAATTCGGCTCCAAATACGGAAGATTTATCATCAACCCACGGCAGATGGCTCAAATACTTTTGGATTAACGGTGATCGGCCGCGTGGTTTGGAAGATGGCTACCAAAGCATCAAATAATCCACATATTCCCACACGAGCTCTCACACAAGGCAAATGCCAGTAGGTTATCAGGTAGTGAGAAAAAGCTAAAGGGAAAATACACGAAACAACGTTAACAATAGAAGAAATTACGCACAATCGAACCCTTACCGATCTAATGTCTCCTTCAAACACACAAAATCCTGCTCCTTGCAGTAGGAATCAACTAACCACCAAAACTTAAATTATCACTGCATAGATCATCCACGATACAACGTGAAATTTATTCGGAAAAATAGGCATAACGGCCATTACACACACAGTGACACTGGTTGAAGTAGATAGATCGCTTTCACAACATCTAAACGATTCGACTGATACGGAACGAATGAATCTCAGCGCACCCAAGATGCAATATCGCACCGTCATGCGCCAACGAATATCACAACGCGCGCGCAATGCCTAACCGATCTTAATCGATAAAATAAATCCAATATCCGATCACTACAATTATTTACCAAATGATAAAAGGGAAAAGAATAAATAGAGGTTGATTCGTAACTAACACAGATGAATAATTAACCCTAAAAACCAAAACCATAAAACCTAATTAAAATCGATCTTACGGCATCAAGTAGAAATCTTCTCCACTCATGTCCCTATAGAACAGCACAGTCACATCTATTAACAACAGGTGGCCGCACGGACACTATAAAGGATTAAGCAGCAGACAAAACCCATAATTTCCATGTGGAAGAAACCAAATCGATTAAAAGTGAATAGAAAATTAAAAGCTAATTAAGTTACGAAGTCAGATACATTACGCTCCAAAATTAAATGAATTAAAAATTCCAACGTTACTAATGCCGGATTCACTAACAAGGTAGGACACATAGGGTGAAGGAAAAACAAAGTATAACAATATTATTAGCAAGCAATTTTGTTAAACTGTCGGCTGACTTTATTATTAATTCAGTTGTTGCATTTGGCAGGTTTAATGAAACTGTCCTCTATAAATGAATTTCTTATATCTGACAGCAATAAATTATCATTTACTTTCGTACTTGTGTCATTGTGGACATTTTCGATATTTAAGGGAGACATGATATAATTATCAGTAAATGTATGGCTACTTTTATGAGCAACATTCTTTATAATGTTGTTACTGAAATTATTAGCTGCAGGCGGTTCACATACTGTAATGGGTTGTTTCATATATTTAATTAAATGTTTTCTGTAACCACTAAATGTACGAAATGAACGACGACAGCCTTTATAATTACAAATTAAAAGTAAATCATTAGAATCCGATAATGCATGAACTATCCTTAAATGGCTTAACACAACTACTACATTAGGCAAATTCTTATTGCAAATGAAACAATTAAACATTATGGAAAATTATGGCTAATTTATAATCGTAGCCAACTTATGAAAATGAAAGCGAAATGCATCTAAATGAAACTAAAATTCTTTAATTAGTAAATAAAAAAGCTTATGCTTATGTAATTAAAGTATTAGCATAATATATAATGTATGCCTTTCTCACTAAAGTATTTCAATAAAAAATAATGTTTGTAAAGACTAATTATGTAAATATAAAACGAACTTGAACTAAAACCCTTAAAAAATATAAACGCTATTCTTGTAGATAACAGTATATTACATATAGAAGATGAAATAGGCAGTATTAAATAATTTGATTTTTATGCAACATCAGCATTGTCTATTTTTCTTTTTTTTCTTTTTCTCGAGGTGTTAGACTTACAAAATCGTTGGTTATGAGGCAATAAATCTCTGCTTGAATGTAACACCAAAATTATTTTTAACTGACTATCATATTTTGTTTTAAAAACAAAGTAGCACTGAAAAAGTTCATCGAATGCACCAAATGCTGTTTGGGACTTACACGGTATAAAATTACTCACCGGCACGTTGCGGTTCAACGGACATAAGACACGATTTTAGTTGTGGATCATTGCCAACAGCACCACGTACACTGAAGAGGCCTCAAAGGCCGAAACACGTGTCTGTGCGTTCGCTGTTGGTAATGACACCTAAATGTATGTTGTGTATCTCAACACGTACATACAGCCCGGTGACATAATTATTAGGCACCATTACGATTTCTCAGTATAACGATATTCAGACAATAGCGGTCTTTATCTGGTGGTTCCTAGAACTGTAAATGATATTTAAATAAGGGTTATTGGAGAAATTTCTCAAACAAATAACTCGTTGGAGGGGGTTTCTTAAATATTCGTATTATAGAATGAATCAATCATTCGTGCAGTAATCTGTATTCAAGTTCATATCCGTAAATCGTGCACTATTTTAGCGTCAGGTTCTATTTTTGAGTTTTTTGTATATGTGTGTGTAATAACATGCCGAAAACGCGCGAACTTAGTACGTTTGAAGTATACAAATTATAACAATGCATTCAACAGGATCTTCGCAAGTAGAGATTAGTAAAAAATTAAAATGTTCGCGTTGTGCTGTACAGACAACAATAAAACGGTACAATGAGACTAGGGATGTAAGATCAAGACCAGGAAGAGGACCCAAACGGAAAACAACCGCAAGAGAAGATCGTTGGTTACAACGACAATCTTTAAATAATCGACGTCGTTCAGCGAAGGAATTGTCAAGTGACTTAAATCTCCAATATGGATTGTCGATTTCATCGAAAACGGTTAGCAGACGACTACGGGAAGCTGGTTTATCAGCCAGAAAAGCCAGAAAAAAACCCTTGTTATCTGACACTAATGAGAAAAAACGATTGCAGTGGGCGAGAAAGCATCAGTCATGGACAGAAGAAGATTGGGCTAACGTCATATGGTCTGATGAAAGTAACATTGAGGTTTCTCATCACCTGATGATGCCAAAGTTTGGCGAAACAATATTGTAGTGATATTATTAAATAATTTTTGAAACTAAGTTTACGTAGTTTATTTATTCAGTTAAATATGGAGTTTCAACATGTATCAGCCTCATCAATTAACTATTTAACATTGAGGTAAGTTATTATATTAGAAACTTATAATTAATAGACCAAAACGATCGAAGTATGTTTACAAAAATAAAAAAAATAGACAATGATCTTAAATATTAATTTAGACATAACTTCTCTTAGATTTTTGGCACACGTGGGACTGTGTATGTGCGCCGCAGACCTGGCGAAGAATTTCAAGAGGAGTGCATAGTACCTATGTACAGTGAAACATGGAGGTGGTAGCATCATGATATGGGGGTGTATGTCGTCAACAGGTGTTGGAGATTAATATCAAATTTACCAAAACGTGTAAATGCCATTATCAAGGCACATGGAGGTGCAACAAAATATTAATACTATCATTATTTTTAATAAAGATTTGCATGTATTCAGTTGTTTTTATTTTCCCATTGTTCAGATTTTATAAAATTCCAATTTTGAGGGGTGCCCAATAATGATGTCACCGGCTGTATGTGCATATACGTTTATGTTTAAATGTATATACCGTGTGGCCGCCGTTCATAGCGCGATGCATGTATTAGTAACTACTGGTCGACTATAAATGGGCGTGCCAACTTGAATTGCCACACCGACAGCGGGCGTATAAGTTATACGTATAAATGTATTCGTAGGCAAATCAAGTGAAGAGCAGTGTAATAGGTATTGCGTTCCCGTTGTAAGTAATTATTTGTAGTTGTTTGAAGCATCAGATAATCACTGATAATATGTCAGTGAAGTAACTCATCACAGCTTCATAAACAACATAAAAGAGCAAAAATAAATAATAAATAACTCCTAGACTTTAAAATAAAAAAAACTTCTTAACTAAAATAATATTTTTCAACAAATATTATAATCTAAAAACTCAACTATAATAAAATACTGAAACATAAAATATTTACTTCTTAAAACAGAATTGTAATTCAACATTGCAATTAACCTGTAATTAGCTAAAAAAATGTTATTCTTAAGCAATAATAAAACTCGAACTGACGCCCATATGTGGAAGCGACGGGGAATGCGACTGCCCGACTACACCGTATAATCTGGATTTTTTGGACAAATACGAGTGCATCATAGGCATATGCGAAATACTAGCTCTGTTGTAATCCAGTATAACACTGCGTCTACTTGTTTACCGTTCTAATACACAGACATCTCTATCTGTTTCGCTTACTCTACAGGTATCGCGATAATGCAGACGCACGCGGTCTTATGGTATGTATACTTTTGATAGTTATTAATAAACATTTTATTAGAAAAAATTATTTAGATAAAAACTATTAAATTAATTAACAATCCTCTGATACTATACTGCCATACAATTTAAAGAATATTTCTCTGTGAATTACATAATTAGTAATTAATTATAGTAATTTATAGGTAAAACGTATTCTTATTATTACTATTAGTAAGTAAGAGCTAGAAAAATATACTATATTCACCATGTTTTTAGAAATGTACCTAAATGTGTGCGAAAATATGAAGAGGTATTATGAAATTTCAACCAAAAAAAAATAATTACTTACCAGTTGTATTAACTGCTTCAAAGTCAATTACCTCTTCAGCAACTTTAATCCATTTCTTTAAATTTTTATATTTTATTCTGATGAATATAACCTGCTCCATGTTAACTCTGGAGAAGATGCACTTAAATTGAGGAAATAATATGCGTAATACCGAACATATCTGCAACGGTTCTATTTGAACATGTGTGTAATAAAAAAGGTAACCTTGGACCTTTTTCAATTACCGCCTATCTTGTATTTTCACTTTTCAGAGAATTTTTAACATCGTCGCAATGTCAAGAAGATTTCTAACAATTTTATACTGTTAAACATTTTCATCTCGGTGATATTTCAACTCGTTTAATTTAATATTTAATTACCACAAGGTGTTATTCTGTCTCCCAGTTAGGTGTTGAATATGTTTAACTACTTCATAAGTAGTTGAATTTACTCTGAAAAGAAATAATACAATACCTACAAGGAAAAATTGTAACAAATAAAAAGAAAAGATCTGACACTCTGCAGTGAAATTCCTACACTTTCATATAATATTTTTATGTGTGTTGGCATGTCGGTATTTCGCTCCCTGCTGCATTAAAATGTAAGATTTCCTTGTGAATCGTCCATCAACGTAAAAGGCAAGAGCTTCATCTGGAGTATACTTGATGAGCTTCGTGGTTGGAGTGGTAATGGCGTTTTTAATTCTAGTAGCTCTCCTTGGTGAATATTCTGATACTTCTTGCACTATTCTAGAAGCATTTTTCCGACCAGATGACTCAAGAATTTTTCGAGTGGCAAATGCCTTGCGCGGTAGAATAACTTTCCAACAATGTTTTTATTTTTTGTTTTTTTTTGTTTATCGCCAAATTCCGTAAAAGATGTGGATGGTCTACCTCTGCTCGGACCGGGTTCTTGTAGATCTGTTTCAAAAAACTGTATAGACTCACGTAACCAGGCTTGATGTCTATATTCAAACATTTTTCGTGTGCGATTATTGCTTTTCCACATTCTAGCTACAGAACTGTTAAAGGAGTTTACCAATTTCTCAACTACAACACATTTGTCACACTCCGGAGATTGGTGTAAATTAAGCCTATCCAATACCAAATTCAAAAGAGAAGCGTTTTTCTCTTCCAGCGATTCTTGCTCGCACCAGATGACAAACAAATGATACCATCGATTGCCATAGTTTCTGAAATTGTATATTATTTAACGAGCATATAAAGCAGTCTGTATTACACGAGGATGAAGTTTTTTTTTGTGAGTTGCATACTTAATCCTAACAATTCTGGCACAAAAAACCGGTTTTAGAAACTGTCTCTTTCAAGATAAAATCATTGAAAATATATATTTACATAATCAATTTCGCCATTTTTTTCCACCTAGAATTTAAAAAATGACCACTGTGCGTCTTAGCGGCTTTTAATATCTATTCAATTGATGGTGAGATCTAATTCTTCTCACGACGTACCCCTGCAATTAACAAGGTGATCCATGTGACAAACATCGTAGCGATCGTGACAGGGGTCCTTCAGAAGGCGGCACAGATGTCTGTCTAAAATACATAATTCCCTACTAACTTAGAAACTACGGATACATAAATTACACTGGTCTACAAATTATAAAAAAATTCTCGGAACTGGAACGTAAATAAGTGAATCTTAATGTATTTTGTGTACTGAATCTGAAAACGAAATCAGTTTTTTCTCCATCACCTTCATTTTTTGTTATACACCCTTCATGATTGCCGCATCGTGTCAAATATAAAAACTGGGTGATTGTATTGTTGTAAAATATTTGGTATTTATTACTTTGAATTTCGGTATTTAAATTTTATTTGGTATTTAAAATGAAACAAAATCATTTAAAATGTAAATATAAAAAGTAAAACATCAAGAAACTGGAAATTTTGAGGAAAAAAGTTACTTTTTCCTTTTGTGCGAAGTACGAGTCCTCTCTTAGCAAAAACCTACAATAGTCGCTCAACATTGACTCATCCCATTTGCCTTGGTAACACCGCTCCATTTGTAATATATCCGAATCATCAGAAAAAATCAAGATGTGAGTGTAAAAATGTGTTTTTAAACACATTCGGCAGCCTAAATTTCTGTAGTTTACCAATAGATTTTCTACTAACTGATCACTATTTTCGGCTTTGTTATTACCCAGGAAACCATGCACCACATCATTAAATGACTCCC
Organism: Amphimallon solstitiale; assembly: GCA_963170755.1. Classification (NCBI taxonomy): domain Eukaryota; kingdom Metazoa; phylum Arthropoda; class Insecta; order Coleoptera; family Scarabaeidae; genus Amphimallon; species Amphimallon solstitiale. The sequence continues at coordinate 53,446,672 of OY720677.1, forward strand.
ATGCCAATAGCTCTACACTATTTAACTTTGAGTCAAAAATTGCATCGTTGAGCAGTTTCCTAATATCTGGTCCTTCTTTCACTTTGGCATCACTTAACTTAGTGAACACAACTTTTAAATATTTAAAACCGTCTCCTTCTTTATTTAGTGCTTTGACAAAATTTTTCATCAACCCTAATTTTATATGTATTGCAGGCAAAAACACACCCTGAGGGTTGACTAAAGGAGCATGTGCAATATTTTTTTGTTCAGGTATGAAAGTACCTTTTTTGGCGAGATTTTAGTATTGTAATGTTCATTTGTTGCACGGCTGTCCCATAAACACAAGAAGCAACAATATTTTGTAAAACCACCTTGTAGCCCGAGAAGAAGGCCTATTACTTTACGATCACCGCAGATTTTCCATAAGTGTGCCTGGTAATTGACCGACTTTAAAATTAATGACATGCTTTCATATGTCTCTTTCATTCCAACCGCATGCGCTACAGGTACAGAAGGATTCTTATTTGAATTATGTAATAGCACGGCCTTTAAACTTGCTTTTGATGAGTCAATAAATAACCGCCAATCGGTGGCATTGTAATCAATACCCAGAGCAGCCATCAAACCATTTACATTACAACAGGAACACAGCCGATCTTTTTTAGTGAAATATTTCATTAAATCCTTATTTCTGTTTCTGTAATACGAAATCTTGGTGTCCTTTTCCAAAAAGTTCCACTCCGTTAACCGTGAAGCTAGAAGTTCTGCTTGCTGTTTTGATAAATATAGTTCGCGAACCAAATCATTAAGTTCCACTTGTGAAATAAGATGTGGTTCACCAGATGATTTTTATGGAAAAAACTCGTCGTCTTTTGATGATCCTGCTGCCTCAGAACAGTCCTCTTCAGAACTTGAAATCTCTTGCCAGGAAGCTGGGGCCAACGGAACAGGCAAATCTTCTCCGTGCGGAACTGGTCTCATAGCGGATGGAATATTCGGATAGACAATTTTGTTTTTATTTTTAGAAGAAAATCCAGTAACGTTTGTCATACAGAAGTAGCAGTCATCATGGTGATTTGTCGGTTCACGCCAAGCCATAGGAATAGCAAACGGCATATCGTCGGCTTAGTAAGAAAAACGCGTAACTCCATTTTGTTAAAATTTACAGTAGACGCAAAGAACTTTTTTTTGACCTTCATACCAGTGACAGAGGATTTTGATTTTGCATGAATAAAGAATAACCCATCATATTTAATATTTTGAATAAAAATGTAAAAATAATTTATTTCTTGTAATTTAAAACGGAGTTATGCTACTTTCATATAAAAAATTGCCTCAAAAATTGGAGATACGTGCTTTTCGGATATGAAACATACCAGGAAACAAGGCAAAACTTATTTTATTTTGAACGAAAAAGTAAGCAATTACAAAGGTAAAAAACTACGTTATAAAAAAATGGAAGTTCATCGTAATATTTTTGATAATCTTCTAAAAGACCTTTGCAGATGATCATATTTTTCTTTCTTAATTTTTCTGCGTTCTGTAAACAAAGAAGGTAAATCGTCAAACTTGCAGAGTAATTTGTTTGTTCAATCTTTGGTTTAATACATGCCATGGATCAGTATGTCTCATTTTAAGGGGGAACTGCCGACTACAGAAATCAAGAGGTTAGAAATTCAAGTTTTTCTCCTTTATTTTTGCAGCGATTTTATTTAAACAAAAACCAACAAATATTATATATTTAAAAGTTTTTCTGAGGTACCTAAAGAATTAAATTTTATAAAACTAATTGAAATATATAAAGATGGAGTCTAGAAAGTGACACAAGTTTCCCATATGTTTTCTATATTATTTTTCCACAAAGGGAAAAAACGTCCTTTAGGTACCTTCAATAAATCTTTCTGTAAACGTACAGCCTTAATTCAACTTAATTTACAAAATAGTTATTGAGAAAAACTTGAATTACAAACGTAAGATTTGCTCTATTTCTGAATACACATAGCCTACCTTTCAGGCGTTGCAGTAGCTATGTATCCTTATACAGATGTAGTCGTCATCCGCATTTGCTTTATATACATACTTATCTATTAATTTTCTTACAACCAAACTATGAACAGAAATATAGTGGGAATATTGTTTTGACTCCATATTTTATGACAGTCGCACAGTAGGTGTCAATAAAAGTAATGCTCGTATGTACATATATTAATATACAGTGTGATTTTGCTCCTGATCTGGTAATCAATGCCTTTGTCGACTCTAATATAAAATACAGAGTGTTTCAAATAATTTTCTTCTATTCACCTGTAATATTTTAAAAAGAAACGCTCTACGAAAAGCGGTGTTACATATATTCAAAAAACACTCGATAGATAAAGGATAAAGCAGACTGTAAAGAGTGTCATTTATTAATTTAAATCTAATCAATAATTTTTAATCTAATTAACGTCAATTGACAATTTACACTTTGTTGACAGAATTAGCTAGTTAAAAAAAAAGAGTATATGGATTAAAGAAAATTTAAAAATTCCCTTCGTATAATAATGACTATAGTACGAGGGGAACACTGAAAATTTCGGAAAACTCATAAATAAAATAAAATGATAACAGATTGAAGTACTTTATTGTTTTTCGAAATAATCACTCTTAATTTCTACACACTTTTCCATTCGAATAAACCAATTAGAAAGGCATTTATCCCATTCAGAAGTTAGTATGCGTGAAATGTGTGTTTCATACGTCTCAACTGCCTCTTCAGGTGATGAAAATCTTTATTACAATTTGATTTGAAAATGTCACTATTATACAAGATTTATTAATAGTTACTTTTTCTTATTTAACGATAAGAACTTTTTCTGCTGTAGTTCCACTAGAGAGATGTAATTAACATGGATGTAATATCTAATAATTATTTTCACATTATATAACTTTAAACACTTTGAGGGCCAACTTTTGATCGATTATTAAACTTACTGACAGATCATTTCTAGTAACAATAATTGACAATAATTATTTCAATGGTAATCCAGTCCTGATTATTAAGCTAACTAATAAATTACTAAAATTTTATATAGAAAATATTACTGATAAACTCTTTCTTTATGATATTACATTATTTTAAAATGGATATAAAAAACAGCTTCAGAGATGGCAAAACTTCTTAATACCAGCAAAGTAAATGAATCAACTCGTAACGATAGCATCATTCCCTCCTATTTCGCTAATTAATAGAAAAATATATGTATAATATTACTTGAAATATATACTTACCCTCAAGTGTTGGAATAATATTTTCCAAGTCCCAGTCTTGGAGATATGTTTTACATTCTACATCCATTTTTTCGATGCACCTATTCAGACACGACGCCGACGTGCACGTGCACTCTTTTAAATGAAACACAAATCTGCACGAACGAACTGGTTAGGGCTGTAACCTTGATATTTTTCGAGAAAATGCATAAGCGTATATTTCTATTTAATATGGTTTGTTAATTATTAATCAACCATTTGTGTATTCTTAATAAATCATTTGTTATTAACTAAATTATGAAATTCAAAGATAATATAATCATGAATAATTAAATACAATTATTGTTAGTTATTACTTAATAAAACTGTAGTTAATAAATCAGTCAATAATTTCAAAAATATTAAAATTAGCTAAATAGTTTTTATAAAACTGTTGTAATTATATGAAATTTACATTAATATAATATACAAATACATTTCTGTGAAATAAATATTTATTAATTATTGCATATACTTTTTCTCTCAGTGCACGCATTTGGTTTTTAATTTTGGTGAACGTAAGGAAGTCATTGGGGGATAGGTTGGGGCTGCAGAGACAATAGCAGAGTAATTTAACGTTGTTGTTGGTCAAATAACCGAGTGTTAGTTTTGCGGTGTGCGAACTCATATTGTTGTGATGAAGTAGGTTCGGATTGCATTTTCGCACCTCTGTAATAATTTTCGACAAACAAATGGTAGTATTCCATTCTGCATTTACAGTTCTACTATTTTCCAAAGGAACCGTGACACATAACCAGTCTTAGATACACAACAAGCAATCATTTGTTTAGAAACACTGCGCGCTCGAACAATTTCCGGTTTTGCTTTACCTTGAAATACCCATACAGCAGATTGTTTTTTTCTTTCATGTTCCTATAAGTAGGTCTATGTTTCATCACCATTGACGATGTTAAAAACAAGTTTTGATGAACATCAGTGGAAGCATTTCAGTGTTTCTTTGCACCACTTCACGCGAGTTTCTTTTTGGTTACTGACAGATTATGTGGGATCCACCGCGCACAGAGTATTCTTACATTTAAATGATCATGCAAAATTGTTTGTATTGCAGTGATGCCAGTGCCTAAAGATGCACGAATTTCAGCATCGCAATTCATCGCTGAGACTATCACGTCAAAGTTTCTTGAAACCAGCGATATATTGTAGTTTTAGATAGAGCTTCACTACCAAAAGTAGAATTCATTCGCTGGACACATTCTTATTGGCCGTATTCAGCCAGTCACGGCGCTGCCAGCAGTGCCAGCGCTGAGTTTCCAGCGCTGTTTCGACAGCGCTTTTTATTTTGTAGCCAAATCCATCGCCGGCGCACGCGCATTTAAGCGGTAATTTGGCGTCTTTTAAAATCAACTTGCTATCCACTCTACTCAATCTAACCTATATTTTAATATAATTGTAAGAATTTCATATCTCTTCTGAGACTTAATATTCAAATATAGATATTTAATATAAAATATTAAATAGGTAAGTTCGTATTTTACGTATATTACGTTGTAAAAACTTTTATCATTTATGAAGAATGGAAAACATCGAAGTATTGGATGAGGGGTTAGAAATGGCTTTAAATCCAGCCCCAATTATGGAATTAGTGAATGGAGTTAATCAGGAACATGTTAATGCAATGTTACTGGATAACGAGCCAGATCCAGTTAGAAATGAGAATTATGCAGAGATTATTATTCCACAATACAACCCCGATGAATTCTATTCTCATTTTAGGATGTCACGAAATGTATTTGAAGTAAGTAAACATACTTAATGTTAGATTAATACAAGGAATATTAATATAGATTTTTTATTTACACTTTAACCCTTATCCGGTCAAGGTGAGTCTAACAGACTCATCGACCAAAGTTTTTTAAAATATTTTTATTACTATGGGTGGTATCTAAAATTTCTTCCGTGACTTTGTTTAGAATTATAACTAAAGCGTTTACGTGTTTGTAGATTGAGAAAAAATATTTGTGTAGACATAAAAAAAAATCTTAACAATTTTTCAGACGTAACCGGACAGTATGAGTCCGACAGACTCCAACGAGTTTCTCGAACTTTTACGGAGATTTCCGAAAAGAATTGTGTCGAATGCATCTATGCGCTTGTCTGTTGTTCTATTTTTAGCATAACTTGTCACATCTTGTCAGCTGGTTGTGCGTTGCATCCGTGATCAAACTGTTGTTTTTGAGATTTTATGTGAATTGTCAATTTTTGATTATTATTCGGTAAGTCATATTTTCCAGATAGTTTTGGTAAATATTCTAATTTCTTATCAATTATTTTAGTTGAATATTTACAGACATCTATATAATGACAAGCAGAGGGCTGTCTAATAGCGAACTTCAACAAATTATTGATAATTTGTCTGATTTCGATGACGATGCTGATGACATCAATTATTCTGACAATGAGTCTGAATCAGAAGAAGACAATGTATCTGTAGCAGGCGAAGAATCTGATATTCAAAATGATGACAATGAAGAATCTGAAAATGGAGAGGAGACTAATGGAACAACATCAGTGTTTTATTTTACTGGTAAAGATGGAACGCAGTGGTCGCACGAGCCTGATTCCACTGGTCGCACAAGGGCTTGTAATATAATAAGAAGTCCATTACATAAAGTGTGCCTTCTACCAGGTAAACTTTTAGAAGACCCGGTTGACTCTTTTTATTTGTATATGACAAATGAAATTGTTGAAGAAATAGTCAATTTTACAAATGCTGAAGCAATTCGTGTCTTATCAAACGAAAGATGGAAGTCTTGCGATAAAATAGAAATGTATGCATTTTTTGGACTTTTGCTCACTGCCGGTCATTTGAAATTTAACAACACAAATTATGAAGTTTTATGGAGTCCTATTTATGGACCGCCAATCTTTCGAGCCACAATGGGTTTGAAAAGATTCAAGTCTCTTTTACGGTTTATAAGGTTTGATAATAAGGAAACCAGATCTCAACGCCGTGAAAATGACAAGCTGGCACCGATCAGAGACATCTGGGAACAAATAAATAAAAATTTGAAAAAATATTATCTGCCGGGCAAAAATATTACAGTCGATGAGCAGTTAGTCCCTTACAGAGGACGTTGTCCGTTCAAACAATATATGCCTTCAAAACCGGATAAATATGGCATGAAAATCTGGTGGGTATGTGATTCAGACACGTCTTATCCACTAAACGGTATTCCTTATTGTGGAAAAGAAGGTAACACTGTCACACAAGGACTGGGAAAAAAAGTAGTTGAGTTACTAACAGAACCATATCAGAGAACAAACCGAAATGTTACGTTTGACAATTATTTTACTGATTTGTCATTAGCATATGGTTTGCTTTCAAATGGACTTACTATGGTGGGAACAGTAAAAAAGAACAAAAGATTTATACCCAAAGAATTCCAGCCTCACAAAAATCGTGAAAATGAATCTTCAATTTTTGGATTCACTAAAAAAGCAACCTTGGTATCTTACGTCCCAAAACCTAGGAAATGCGTAATTTTGTTGTCGACGATGCATTTCTTCAAAGAAGTAAGTGACATCAAAAATAAACCTGAAATAATTCTTGAATACAACCGAACTAAAGGTGGTGTGGACACATTAGACCAGATGGTTCACGAATATATGTGTAAGAGACGCACAAACCGTTGGCCCTTTGCATTTTTTATGAATATGTTGGATGTGGTTGGCATCGCAAGCTATGTTGTATGGACAAATCTATACTCTGAGTGGAATTCTCAAAAGCATGAAAAAAGACGCCTGTTTCTTGTGTCTCTTGCAGAAGGACTAATAATTCCTCAAATACGCAGAAGAAAAAGTTTTGGACTTACAAAAGAAATCAAAACAACAATGAAGCGAATTTTGCCGGAAGCACAAGAGCAACCAAGTACTTCAACAAGTGGAAATTGTTCACCTCCTCGCAAAAAAAGATGCTATATGTGTCCCTCCAAAAACAGCAGAATGCAGAAACAAGTCTGCAGTAGCTGTAAGAAAAGCATATGCAACGAACATTCTAAAATCAAAAGGACTTGTTTTTGTTGTTCTGAAACTTTATAATTTTTTCTGTATTTATTCAAAAATTTTGTAATAAATTATACTGTAAAATTATTTTGTTTGTTGTATTATACGTGTTTTAATATTAACGCAGATTTATAGTCTCTATCTATGTATATCTGTAAAAAATTTTAATCAGTTGCAGTATTATATCACGTAGAGTCCAACGGACTCAGACTATCCGTTCACGTTAGTAAAGAAGTCTGCCCGGATAAGGGTTAAAGAGCTTGCAACAAATGTCGGAGGGAGAATTGAAATTATGCCAACGGTTCCAGTTATGAAGAAGTTGCTTTTCACTGTATGGATGTTAGCAAAACCTGAAGCATTCATAGCATGTTGTGACAGATTTGGATTTTCTACAGGTACAGGACATTTGATATTTCATGATATGTGCAGAACAATATGCCAGATGATGGAAATAGAAATATTCTGGCCTAGAAATGAAGAAGCGATGAGAACTGCTAGGTACTTTGAAGAAAAGACAAGATTTCCAGGAATAATTGGCGCAATTGATGGATGCCATATTCCAATTAAAGCACCTCGAAATAATCCAATAGATTATTATAATAGAAAGTCATTTCATTCTATTATATTGCAGGGTGTTTGTAATGAAAAAATGGCATTTATAGACATATTTGTAGGCATGCCTGGTAGGGTTCATGATGCAAGGGTGTTTAGAACTAGTCCATTATATATTGAAATGACCAACAATAGGCATTTTATACCAGAACCAATGCACCTATTGGGCGATAGTGCTTATCCTCTCCAAACAAATGTAATTGTACCATTCAGAGATAATGGTCATCTTACAGCCCAACAACACCGATATAATGAAGTACTTAGCAGTGCAAGAAGTAAAGTGGAACAGGCATTTGGTAGGCTGAAGGGGAAATGGCGTCGTTTAAAATATTTGGACATGGACATAGAGAATATTCCATATGTAGTAACAGCTGCTTGTGTTTTACATAATTATACAATAAGAATGGCTGTCGATGAAGAAAATGTGGAGGATTTTATCGTAGAGGCAGTTGAAGGTGTACAGGTCGGCGAACAGGATGAACCACAGGCTGATATACCACAAGCTGCTATGCAGAAAAGACAAGCTATTTTACAATTATTTTAAAATATTAAGTAAGCATATTAGAATGAAGTAAAGTTACTAAATTACTTGAAATTGTCTACTTTTATCTAGTTTACCAGTATTGTGTGGCAAACATAGTGTATTTTTCTGATATGATATTGCATTTATAGTAGGGCTTGATATACTAAGGGATATAGATTAGCAAAATCACCAATTAATATTATAATATATGTACATTAAATACACAATAAAACACTGTAAATTAATGTGTATTATTCAATAAATTTACAATAAAGGAAACAAATTACTTGAACAAATCTTTTTTATTTTATAATACAAAATATACATATAACATATTACGGTTTCTTAAAACTTTTTAGTAATTCATTACGTTCCTTTAATGAATCTGCTATACTTTTGTAGGACTCCTTAATTTCTCTGAATTCCTGCAATTTTTCCTCCTCTATTTTTATTATCCTCTCTCGATACTGCTGCAGTTCACGATTTTTCTTCTTGCTGGATGTAGTTGCGGCTTTTGATGTTTTACAATGTTCTGGAGGAGCTGCACTACTGGTTGATGGCTGTGGTGACGGAAGATCTATTTCAGATTGTGAAATAGGACTCGCACTACCAGATTTTGTTGTAAAAGTAGTACGAGATTTTAATGATGAAAGGAGCAAAGGTGGATTCACAGTTGAATCTGTAGCAAACAATTCATCCATCATAGTGAAATACGACCAATGTTGTCTTGCTCTACCTGTTTGACTTATTTTGTCCTTTATGGTACGGTAGGTCGTTTTTAAGTTTCTAAATTTTTTGTCACATACATCTGCTGTAACACTATGTCCATGCTCCATCATCTTTTTAGACAATTTTTGCCACAGGTTGTTTTTTTGAATATTAGGGTTTCTAAATTTTGGTAGCTCCTCCCGATAGCTTTCCAAGAGTAACTTGGTTGCCTCGTCATTCCAGCTGAACTTTTCTTCAGCAGCTTCGCCTGTGACTGCAGCAGGGAGGATTGCTACTTGAGCAGTGGTATCCTTAATAGAATTAATAAATTCCAATTTAAACTCTTCGTCTGCAAGATATTAAGAAAAATATTTTAATATGTAAGTAATATTTTTATTTATAAAGTGCACAATAATGGAAGCATTAGAAAATAGTTATTGCATAAAAGTAATAACAAATTTATACAGGTACATACCTTCGTAAATTCTCGAAACTAATTGTACTGGAACACTTGCTGTTAATATTTCATCTTCGACATCAAATTGCATAAGAACAAATTCAGTTTCAGGATTCATAGTGAGTGTAACTTCGAACTTGTAATTAGAGTTATTTCGATAAACGTAACTTAACTGCCTTGATGAGCGTAAATGATTTTCATAAAACGAAATTTCAAATATATAACAGTAACCCCACCATAAGGGGTGAAGGTTTTTACGAATTACTATTTTAATTTAGATTGTGGGTTTTTCCCTACTTAATGCTAAATATAGTAAAACATTTGGGAATACCAAATCTTTACAACTTCTTTACAGGTATATACAAAACAAAAACCAGCATACCTTTAATCTGAACCCACAATAAAACTCCATAAAAATGAATAAACTGGAAAATAGTATCATAATAATAATAATTATATTATTTTTGTTCAAGAGTTAAAGTACCTTCATTTTTGATTATTAAACATTTAATATTGTTTATTTATAATTAAAAAATATTATTTTTACATTTTCTCAATTATTATATGGCCACAGAGATGTTACATACATATGGAAACAAAACGCAGTTTAGTTTCAATATTGCGATAATTTAAATTTGGCCGCTTCCCCCACTCTCCGCTAAGTAATCTAGCGCAATTTATTTTCGCTGGCAAACATGGCGGCCGCTGAGGCTCATCGGTGTAACTTAGCGGAGATTTTTTGTCGCCGCTTAGCTAAGCGGCTGCCAGCGCTGGCAGCGCCGTGACTGGCTGAATACGGCCATTGACTTAAACCACTTCGGAGATAATAATAAATTATCGCATGAAAGTGTTTTATTGTTAAATTCATTTTGTTACTGTATCACTAACTTCTAATTGTCACCGTAAAAAAAACTATCTGACACTTATTGGTTCTGTCACTTGTTTTCGCTTACATAAATGTGAAGTTAGTCAAATTTGCATAAATCATGGGTCAGATACCAACTGTATTGCTGGTTCCCGAAATTTTCAGTGTTCCTCTCATAATGAGATAATAAGATACTTAACTTAAAACACACGAATAAATTACTTTGTTTTGTATTTGTTCCACAAAACAGAAAATTACAACTCTCGTCAAGAATCTTACTGACTAGTTTTTCATGATCTTTGCCCCAACGTGTTGCGGCATTGCCAGAGAACGTTCCATAGAGTAGGCTTTTTACTAGTTTACTACAGTGCGTGGTTTTACGTAGTTTGCAAATTGTGCCGAAATTTGATGCTGTCAGTCTGATGGAACGTTCTTGTTTCCACAACATATTGTCGCTTTGACCAAGAGTATTTATTTGTATATAGTTTCTTTCTTCTGCAGCTTTTGTAAGTGACTCTAAAATTTCAGTTTCGCGTATCTTACGCTCTTCTTCTGAAATATCGTCTTCAACCCTCCCATATTCAGAATCTGCAGGAGTTGTGGCGCAAATTTTCTTTTTTTTTGGAAATAGTATTTTTCTGCACTTAATCCACTTTCTTCCCTGCACACAACTTGCCATAAATTTTTTTGTGAACTTTCCAGGACAGCTTTTTTGTGAACGTATCTGGGCAGCTGACCAGGTTCTGAACTATAAGCTATCGCTGCAGCTTCGAATCGTGTTTGGTAAGACCTTCTCCCGCTATAATTTATACGCTTACCGCCTACAAATTTAGCTAATATGGCATTATAGCATTCCGCCGTATTATTATCCATATTGATTATCAGGCTTTCGGAATTTCTAGCGACTCTGTCTACAATGACCATCATATCTTGATATAATCCAGAAGTCTTCATACTTAAAATCCAGTTTTTTTCATGAGTTGGCGTAGTCCCATCACAAAAATGTGCAGAAGATTGTGTATGATCTCCAAATATGTGGTCAACGCGCCTGATGATGTCTTTTCTAAGTTGTAATATTTTTTCCGTTTGACTCAAATTTCTGTTCTCTATCATATATCTTGCTGCAGATGAAATACTAAACCTAATTTTTTTAATTCTGTTATTCAGTGCGTTTCTTTTCAGAACAGGAACTGATATTTTTTTATAACTTATAGTTTTGCGTGTGAGATCGCGTAATTTACTACATAAATTACGCAACAAATGATTACGGCACTCAATTTTTTGAACTAGGCGTTCGCCATATGGTCGTCTGTCCGCTAACTTTTCTGTGATGCTACTGTCACCATCACCAACAAGGTATCCATATTTCAGATTGTGCATTTCCACACTTTTCATAAATCCTTCTAAGATTATATCGGATTCCATCCCCGTTGATGGCCGATCCCAATTTTTAAAACATTCATGCGCTGGTGGTTCACAGTTTTTGGACTCAACACGGGAACATATAAAACAGTATTTATTTCTGATTCCCAATAATAAAACTTTTTTCGTTCTTTGACCAACTATTACGCCAACACCGGAAGATGCGTTGTAATTTACTCGGTAAGAACGCTTACTCCAGGCACCAACGGCTATAACCGTAATTAATGGTATATTGTCTGAATCAACTCTACCTTCTTCTATTGCTAGCTTTGCTTCTTCTTTTCCAGCCATCTCCATTAATTCCCAAGCTGTTTCATGAATAAATTTCGATATAATTTTTTCATTTTTTGTAAAAACGTGGGATCCCATCGAAGGTATATCACAGGTTGAAAGAAACTGTGTGTAGCCATTTCCAGTGGATATACTTCCCAGAACTGCAGCTTTGTTTATGTCCAGTGCTTCTGAATCATTGTCAGAATCAATAATTTTAGACGCATTACACATTTTACATTTTACCAGAAACTTGCTTCGCAGTCCGATTCTTTGTTCGCTTATCACATTCAAATGTTCATTGCCACAAGAGAAAAGTTCCAAATTCTTAAAATGTATTACAGCATCGAAAAACGTTTTAATATCAACAATTCTTCTTCCATGTAAGTCCATTGTTGGAAAATTTGTATTACGACTACTTTCGATTGGATCGTAGTTGCTACTTTCTGCTAATTCCACATTCTGGGTATTTTCTTCGGAACCAACGTAAGTTATACTATTTTCATAAATGTTGTTATCGAATTGAAGCTCAGCATTTCAACTTATATGTGAACAGCTAGGTTGTGATGTTACTTTAATGTTTTCTGCCACTTCGGTAGAAGCCCCACAGTCTTCTCGCATATTTTACATTTTTCGCCCGATACTTTTCCTTCGGGAATGTGCTCTTATTCTTGTCATTTTAAGTGAGACGGTAGCTAAATAAGTTAAACAAATATGATAGTATAATAGTATTAATTATATTATCAACACACATTTTCACTAGCCCAATATTTCAAAATTGGCATAGCTGACTTTGTAATTCTCTTCATAAAAACTTTATTGCAGCCAACAAAATGAACCAACAACGTGTCTCAAATTGGTCAGAACCTCGGGAACCGTATATGGAAAATTAGGTAAATAAAGAAGTGAATTAGATTTTGTACAATCCTTATATGTTTACAGTATTTTTGTGATTTTAATTCCTGAAGATTTGATTTACAAATATTTTTATGATGTTATAGGTCAGTTATAAGACAGTTTTGGTTATCCTTACTTGTCATACATACATTATAAATACCTGGGAATTTTAACAAATTTGCTGGATTATAGGAATAAAACAAACACGAAGCGTTTTGTCTGCACATATAAAAAAACGTCGTAAATAAACTCGCATGTGTTTCAGAAAATCTGCAAGTGTAGACGAGCGCCTCCATCCCACTTTAATTTTACCCCTTCCAAGTTCCGTCGGCACATTGAATTTGCCCATGTGTCGCGATCTACTATCCTGCTTCGAACTTTTTGTACTCTCTCGTCGAAAGTCTGGCATATCTCGGCAGTTCCCCCTTAAATTGAACTTCTTTGTTCGGTGTATATCACAGGGTTTTTATATTCGTGACAACGGGGTCGCCCACAGCTCTACCTGGACCTATTGAAGTATAAAATTTCAGACCATCAAATTTTTAAAGAATGTGTGAGTGATATACATGACATTATACGGAGATGGACTTGATCTTGCCTTCTGACAGTAATATACATAGTCGGCGGGAAGATTTATTTTGCGATCTCTGATCTGTCGTTCAATAGTCGCTTGCATAGAATCCACCTCCATTTGGGTGTGTCCTTTGAATAAATATTTCTGGGTGAGTACGATGTTGTGCTTAACAGCTAAATTTATAAACGCATTAGCTAATGTTGAGTTGCGGTTTTGGCATGTGCAACCATCACTAAAGAAAATCATTTCACGTAAACTACCGTAACTTTTTTTACTTTCTTATACGTAGTATAAGGAAGTATTGTGATGATGAAAATTTTCGACCTCGAGATTTTTGCAGATGTCCACGTTTTGAGGTCCCCTGATACCAAAAAAGTGGTTTTTAAAAAATGTCTGTGTGTCTGTGTGTGTGTGTGTGTGTGTGTGTGTGTGTGTGTGTGTGTGTGTGTGTGTGTGTGTGTGTGTGTGTGTGTGTGTGACCACGATAGCGGTCAAACCGCTGCAGATATCAATTCCAAATTTTGTATTTACGAATATAATCTCCCTCTTGAGAACTGATTAGATTTTGAGCAAAATCGGCAGACCGGAAGTAGTAGTTTACTTCAGTGAAAAAATCGAATTTTGCAAATATTTCGTCAATTACTAAGTTTAAACAAATTTATAAAGAATTCAAATGTACTCAAAATTAAATTTGAGAAAAATTGTTTTAATAAAGTTTTTCGAAATTCCTACCGGAAGTAGGTCTTTTACTCTTATCGAAAATCAGTTTTTTGGGAATATCTCGCAAGTCATGCTTTCTAGGCAGGTACATTACGAGTATAAAAGTATTTAGAACATACTTTTAAATATCTTTTGTATAAAAAAAATTTCAAAATTCAGACCGGAAGTACCACTTTTACTCTTATCGAATAGCGATTTTTTGCAAATATGTCGTAAATTATGCATTCTATATATATTTATGAAGAGTACAAAAGTATTTAGAGTTGGATTTGGAATATTTTTTGTATAAATGAAATTTCAAAATTCGGACCGGAAGTAACACTTTCATACGTATAAGAAAGTCGTGTGGTGGCCACACCTCATTTTTTAACTCTTGCTCAACAAAGTAGCAAATTATGCTGGAAAATTCATTTGCCTTCGCTTTCATTCGACAGAAAACAAAATCCCTCTTTGGTTTTTAGATTATAAATAGTAAAGTTATGTACTATAAGTTTTGTTTTATAATACATTGCAGAAATTGTCGATTTGGGACTTGACAGCACGCACTGTAAATCCATTGCATAAACGTTTACTGTTGTCACTACTAGATCTATCTTTTTCCTTTTCTAGACGCGCCTCTTCTTTGAAAGATTGATGTATGTTTAACTTTTCTTCAGATAAGTTTTTGGTATTATATGCCTCGCACACGTCGAAAAGATCTTTTTTTTTGCGTGTATAGTGACAAGTTAAGCTCCCCAAATATCTTCATAAACGTATATATGGATGCAGACTCGAAGTGATGTTCGATGCAATATTTTTTTTGAAGAAACTATACAGTTCGGCATTTGAACGCCAAAGTGGTTCAAGGTAATTTTTTTTTGGAAGAAGAACTACAATAAGTGGCTTTCCATTTCTGGTAACGATTGAAGAAACGGGTAAACAGCCATATTTTTTTCTGCAAATTTTGTCCTTCTTATTTCGTTTTTTCTAGTGACTTTGTAGACAGTCTGAGCTTCTATATCATCTTCGCCATTATCAATGGCAAATTCTTTTATCCAACTTCATACTATTGTGTTTTTTAAGCCTAGTGTATCTCCGAACATACGCTTGCAAACTCTAATTCTTTCCAAGTCTATTTTAAAAAAATACTTAATAGAATATTTTCTTTTCGATACATCTTGTTGCCCTCTTCTCTTAACATTCTCGCATTGCACCAAAGTTTTTGCTTGTAGTTTCCTTTCACTCCAATTCATTTTATTCCAAAATGCTTAAAAAATGTTTAAACTTTTTTTTTTACCTTGATACGGCAGCCCCTTTAAACGTTTATGTTTATTTATATTATAGTTCCATTCTTCAGAACATTTTCTCTTCTTTCGAGTTTTTATATTATTTAGGCTGTTATTGGGTGACGGCTCATTTCCTCCTTCGTTGTTATTCTCTTCATTGACAGAACTATTATCAGAATCGCATTCCTCAGGAACGTAAGAAGCATCCCAGTCATTTTCAGAAATATTGTTATTATCAACGATTTGTCTGTTCTGTTCCGGTTGTGGGATCTCAGGGTTTTCCTTATTCATCATTGTTAATTGTATAAGTATCGTTCAAAATTCAATTGGTCAAAGGTAGTTGAATTATTTGGAGTGATTATCTCCTCACTAATTTCACAAGTGTACCCCGTGTTTGTCAGTGATGGAACCTCAATATTTAAAGGAGTTTCATTTTTACTACTACACAGTTCTGGGAAAAAAGGAGACAAAAATCCATCTTTTTCAACTGTATATTCGACAGCATCTACATAAGAACTGCGTGGTTGCTACTTGACCAGTTCTATTATGTGTTTTGTTCTGGATGACATCCTAAAATTAAAAATAAACGAACTTTTACTTGCTTTACAGTAAAGTAACTAAAATCAGATAATACAAGAATTAAACAGAAAAATTTTCCTACATCTTTCCTATACCGGCTGTCCCTGCTAAGACTTTCGGGTCATATATATCCATTATTATTGAACGAATTTTTGTAAAATTTGGAATATAGACAATTTATTAAGTGAAGAACCGTTGCGCTATACTGAAACAACCATAGTCTTTAAAGCGTGAATTCAACTAGCTTTTATTTCCTGTTTTGGTACTTAACCATCTAAAGATATTTTCGTGGAATTTGAAAAAAAAGATCGATGAGTGAAAATTACATTTTTTAACTTTCACTAATTTCAAAAGTAACAGAACGGTCCTCATTCAATAAAGTATCCACGTTCTAAATTTGAAAGAAATTCGTTCAATAATAATGGAGATATATGACCCGAAAGTCTTGGCTGGGACACCTGTATTATATTATAGAAAAACGCGTAAGTACACAACAACATCAAAGTATTGAATTTGGAAAACCGGTCCATAGCCGGTTAAAAAATCACAAAATAAGTAAATACATTTCTTATTAATTCATTAAACTTATCAAACTACTATAACTAACAATCTTGCCTTTCGAACTAAACCGTTTTTTGCTCAAAAATATGTTTATTTCTTCACACTATCGTTGAATTATTGCAAGCACATGGACGCACTACTGCATTTTTAAGCGGGAATATTGTTCGGAGAGTTACGTGGATTTCCGATTAGTTAGGTTTGAGGTTTTGTTACCAGATGGCATCAAAATATCAATTTGTCAAAAAATTGAAGTTACGCGTTTTTCTTACTGAGCCGATGTTCACTTTTCCCTTGCAACAACAATCGTGTTAATTTTACATAGCACCTAATGCACGTTATATGGGGTGCCCATTGTTTATCTTGCTCCCTAAGTTGACACCCAAAATACAATAATTGTATTTTGGGTGTCAACTTCAAAATTGATAAAAACTGCTTATAAATTATTTATAAGCAGTTTTTATCAATTTTGAAATGGGTTTACGTTGCCTCTTTGTCGTGAACTCACCACAGACAGCAAAAAGTGTTTGCTGAATTTTCACATTTACGGCGTTGCCTGTTCATTGTAAAACTAAATAACCCTGACACTACAAAAAACTAAAGGAATAAACACTATTTCGATAGCAACCTAATTTATTTAACTGAATTAACTGACAATAGTTTACTACCGCATCTGCATTCACCGGTAGCTCAAGCCAAATTGAGAAATCGATTCAGTGTTTTCAATATTACAAGTCGTAAAGACTCATAGGATGACTTGTTGTTCAAATTACTATTAGGGTGATGTCATCATGCTTGTTTCAACAAGCAATTGCATAAAATGAGATCACATCGATTTTGCTTAAATGGGAAACTTTACATCAAGATAACTAAAAAATGTGACGTGATGGAAGATTTCTAATTACATACTCTTTTTTTTAGCATAAAAAGTACTTTAAAATCCACCAAGTGGTGTAGCAGTTCCAAAGATGTTGTTGACCTGTTGTTGCGTGCTTTTGGCACTTCTGACTAATTTCATTTCAAAATATTAAATAATATCTGTTTACTTAAATGAGCAATTATTTAATTACTTAAGAATTCCAAATTAATTATAATATCATTCTTTTGGCTCATACTGTATACTATTTATTATTTTCAATACACAAAATATATTCAAAACTTAAATATGTATTGCAATTCTACAGCTAAGCTTGTTTAACCTTCTTGAATAAACAGTCCTTTATATTTTTCAACTACGTATCAATTTCTGTTAAAATAACTTCTACATCTAACATTTCTTAAAAATAACATCTGAATAACAACATTTATAATCTAAAGTAAAATTCTTCTTATAAAGCAAATATTAGAGTCACGTACAACAAGTTTTCTTAAATACCCTTTTGTATGACATGACGACAACTAAATATTGGCACCGCACGTGTACCCGGGTTATCAATAGCCCATTATTCAACAATACCCTGGGAACCAAGCCATTAAATCTATTACATCGTATGCGTCGTGTGCAAAAATTCCTTCTTGAAGAAGTCGAGAACCTTCTAGAATCCGGAAATAGGCGTGTTTCACCCCTCTCCAACAGTACGAATAAAAAGGCAAGACCGCTTAAAAATCAGGATTAATAGTTGTTATCCGCCAAGTGACTGTAGACAAATCGAAGTAATTTTATATAGACCCCTGCTGGTCGATGACTATCATGATTGACGCATAATTTCAAATGTTAAGATTGTTATCATCGTGTACGTAATTTAGCCGTGTCAAAAGCTAGTCGAGTGACGATTTAACGTACATAGTGAGTGCAAAATTATCTAAATATCGTTAGTCCAACCTGAAAGAAGGTTTGGCAGATCCAGATGATGTACCTTATGGGAATTTGAAACGATCTTAACTATTGCCGTCGGATACCAACTTTCGTCAAACTAAGAGGGAAAACATCTACCCCGCCGAAGTCATCGACCGTCGCATTGTGTCTGCATACATTAAGGTAAATTACCGTATTAATTAGGTCTCAGAGCGACTTAGAAATTATTGTACCGTCGTTGTAATAAATCTACGGCCATTGCTTCTAGTTGTGTAACAATAAAACTGTAATATTTAGTCCGTCGGATAACCTTTAAAATAGGATTAATCTGTATTTTTCTATTCACATTGTTGTTTGAATCATTACACTACTGTGAACAATAGTATTAATATGAAATGTCGAGTTCATTGTTAGAATCTTTGTACTATTGCCTATGTTATCGTAACTTTAAGTTAATCTTTTAAAAGTTCCAGTACGAATTATTCATTTTGTCAAATTCATTCATACATTAGTTGTTGCATTTTGTTCAAGAGTTGATATCCGATTTTAATTTACCATTTGTATTTGCAATCAAGATATTGTCATATGTTATTTGTGTTCATCTTTGTGTAACCACAATTTATTTTATCTGGCCAGAGTATTAAATTAGGGATTGTTTAATCTAATGTAAAATGTGGAAGTGAAACATCAATGTATTGGTGTTAAATGTTTATTGTACTTTGCTTTAAATTGTCTTAGGTAATAAATATTGTTAAGTTTACGACACTTGTGTTTTAAATTAATTAATCCTCGTTCCTTGAGGCGACTCGAAAGCTCAGTGACTGTTTCCTATTTTAATTCACTAATATACCTGGAGCCACGATGTGCTAATTCTAGTGATACTAAATAAAATAAAACAAAATAACGATTCAAGTCAAAATAGGTGGCGTCCAATAATAACTTCATGCATAATCACAAGATCATTCATGTAAACAATTAGCCATCTAAAAGAATCAACACCGGTTACCTGAGGAACTTCTGATTGAGGAATTGTAAGACTTAAGATTAAGGTAGGTGAGTTTTGTCATTAAATTAAATATACGCATTTATTCACTCTTTGTTAATTCAATTATTAGTGGTATAAATTCAATTACAATAATAAAGATTGAACGACCCTGGGATCACTGGATGCAGACTGCTACTGGGCGAATTACTCTGTTCTTGCATCCAGTACCGTTGCTAATTGCTAAATGTTTAATTAATCAAATCTTTTACCTAGTTCTCATATGAAACAATTCAGTATAGCAATTATTCAGCAACAATTTGGCGCCCAACGTGAATTGTTTAAATATTAATATTAATATACGTATACAGGGTGTTGTGAAATTACCACCCACTTTTTTTTAAAAAATAAATTTTTTCTGATTATTTAAAAGATTTTTTCTTTTTTAATTTTTATATATATATACAGAGTGATGCGTGTGTTTGGTGACAACACTTACTTATAATCAAATTAAATTACTTTGCTTGTTTTGTCATTTCTTTCAATTTTAATAATTTTATTAAACATTATTTGAAAATAAAAATTTCTTAAAATTTTTTATTTCATTTTAGATTGGTTGGGGAAGGTACGCTTTGCTTTTCTTTCAATTTTAATAATTTTGTGGAACTATTTTTACATTTAATTTAGATATTCAGTTAATATTAATTGAATTAATTCAGTTTTGATTTTGTAAATATTGTAGTCTGATTGTACAGTGGTTGTTAATTTTGTAAATATGGCATCATTAACTATTAATGTAAGCTACTTACGTAAAGACGAATTAGTCTACGAACTGAGCTTAAGAGGGTTACCTACAACGAACGATGATACGGTAGAACAATTGCGAAAGGCTTTGAGACCATTGTTAAAACTAGAAAAACATAAAGAATCTTTGTCATATCCAGAGTATCAGGTAGATATTGACAAGGAATTAACGGAGCTTGAAGCTAAGCTCAAAGATCTTAAACCAACAATGGAAAAATACGCATTGTCACCGGGTGGTAGTTCTGCGGCTATTCAAACTCGCCTTCATCATTGTATGAATAGAATCAATCGGTTACCTCTTGCACAGTTAAACGCGGAACAATCTCCGAAACGTACTCAAATTTTATTAGAATTGTTACAACACTTAGATACTATTGAAGTGGATCAGGTCACTGATGATCTACAGAGTGTCACATTAGGGAGTACGGGTGCAGCAAGTAATGCTAGTGGAACAACAGCACGAGCATCTAGTCCAATTACAGTATCGCGCGCGTCGCGTAATTTCTCGCCAGTCAGAAAATGGAATTTGAAATTTAATGGGGATTCTAGACAATTTTCGGTGCATCAATTTTTAGAAAGAGTTAATGAATTAAGAATAATTGCACGCGGAGTTTCAGAAAGCGATTTGTTTGAATCCGCCATTGATTTATTTGAAGGAAAAGCTTTGCTGTGGTTTAGGTCAAACAGACATAGGTTTGACAGTTGGCCGACTTTATCGGCATTATTGTGTAAGCATTATGAGCCACCAGATTATCAATCTAGATTGTTTCAAGATATTTTGTCAAGAACTCAAGATCCATCTGAGTCATTCATAGACTATTTTTCATGCATGTTATCAATGTTTAGACGTTATGGGGAAGCATCGGAGGATGTGCAATTGGGAATTATATCTAGAAATTTATCACCTTTTTATATTATGCAATTGCCAACAGTAACAACATTGGCGGAGCTCGAGGATGAATGCCTCAAGCTCGAGAAAAAGAAATTTAGGGCAGATAGTTTCGTCCACCGGCACGCAGGCGTAACACCTATGTAGAGCCAGATTTTGCTTTTGTGTCGACATCTGGTGTTGAGCGCGAAGCAGTGAATAAACCTGCAGTAAATTCAGTTAAAGCATCTTCAGACAAAGTGTCTAGAGATTTTCGGTGTTACAATTGCGGAGACCGAGGGCATGGATTCAATGATTGTAAGAAAGCTCGAAAGAAATTTTGTTATAAATGTGGTCAACCTAACGTGACCATAGGCACATGTCCTCGATGCTCGGGAAACGCAAGGGGGAGACGATCGTAGGTCGAGAGGTCGTCCCCGTCGCTGTTTCCTCGACCCCAGCCTCTGTATTATCAAATACCGGTCAAATTTTTCTCGATTATGTCATTTCTCGTGTTTCTGGAGATCAACGCCCATATTTAGAAGTTCAAGTAAAGGGTTATCCTGTAATAGGTTTATTAGATTCCGGAGCCTCTAGAACACTGGTTGGCTCGCGCGGCTATCAAATTTTGAGTAATTTGGGTTTTTGTCTGAAACCGCAAGCTGTTGAGTGTACGGTTGCGAACGGACAGGTGTGTGTGAGTACAGGATTTATTACTGTACCTTTTTGCCTAGAGGGCAAAGTTTGTTTAATTGATGTTTTAGTTGTGCCTGACTTGCCACACACATTAATTTTAGGAGTAGATTTTTGGATGGCCATGAACATAATACCTGACTTGCGTCAGAACATTTGGCACTTTAGTAAGCAGGACCCTGTAATTAATGTTAATAGTATAGCTAGTGCTACTTCGTTGAGCGTTGATCAAAAGAACCTATTAGATCAATTAGTCGCTGAGAAAACAGTACTCATGAGTAAATCATTAGGTAAGACTCATTTAGTATCTCACGAAATTCAATTATTGCCAAATACTAAACCCATTAAACAACGATATTATCCTGCGTCACCAATCAAACAACAAGCTATTGACCAGGAAATTAAAAAAATGTTGGAGCAGGGAATCATAGAACCTAGTAACAGTCCTTGGGCTTCACCTGTTTGTTTAGTGCAAAAGAAAGATAATAGCTATCGTTTTTGTGTTGATTATCGTAAACTAAACTCTGTCACTCAAAAAGATTCGTATCCCTTGCCCTATATTTCTACCATTTTGGATCAGTTAAGAGATGCTAAATACTTAAGTTCGTTAGATATTAAGAGTGCATATTGGCAAATTCCTGTCGCGGAGAGTTCTCGTGATTGCACTGCCTTTTGTGTGCGTGGCGGCTTATACCGTTTTGTACGCATGCCGTATGGTCTTACAGGAGCGCCTGCCACATGGCAGCGTCTTATGGATTCTGTTCTTGGAGCTGACCTCCAACCTTCAGTTTTTGTATATCTTGATGATATCGTTATTATTTCGCAAACCTTTGAATCCCATATGGCCACCTTAAATGAAGTTTTTGATCGTCTTCATAATGCAGGACTTACCGTGAATTTTGCCAAGAGTCAATTTTGCCGTCCTCAATTAAAATACTTGGGTTATGTAGTTGATGAACTGGGATTGCGCCCAGATCCTGAAAAAGTACAATCCATTTTAGACATCCCACCACCTAAGAATGTCAGGGAAGTACGAAGATTTATCGGAACTGCTTCTTGGTACAGACGTTTCGTACCACAATTCTCCACCATCATTGCACCTTTGACCAATCTTACTAGAAAAAAGACTCCATGGTCTTGGACCAATGAATGCGAAGAGGCATTCAAACAGCTAAAGGAAAAACTTGTTTCATCTCCACTACTGGTTTGTCCTGATTTCTCTAAGACCTTTATTCTTCAAACTGATGCTTCAGCTTATGGCCTTGGGGCCGTTCTCACCCAACAATATGACGATGGGGAGAAAGTTATTTGTTATATGTCTCGTTCTCTGACTGCTCAAGAACGTAAGTACAGTGCTACTGAGCGTGAATGTTTAGGTGTTATTTGGGCTATTGAGCATGTGCGTCACTACGTAGAGGGGTATCACTTTCAGGTAATTACGGATTGCCACTCTTTATTATGGTTGCATAATTTAAAGGACCCTCATGGTCGCCTGGCCAGGTGGTCATTGCGACTGCAGCCCTATGATTTTGAAATGATTCATAGAAAAGGTTCGGAAAATGCCGTCCCTGATTTTTTGTCACGCTCCGTCAGTACCACTGTTGATTTAGTTCAGGCTGAAGATCCCTTACCTCCCATCGATCGTTGGTATCTTAAAATGATTCAAGAAGTGCAGGATAAACCCCATCGTTATCCCTTATGGCGTGTGGAAAACAATAAATTGTTTAAATATATCAAACCTCGTTACTCCGAACTTAGTCATCCCAGTCAGGAGTGGAAATTAGTTCCTCCACGAGAACGCCGCACCTCAATCATTCAATCTTGCCATGACGATCCCACTTGTGGACATCCAGGAATTTCTAAGACCATCTCCCGTGTTTCCCAAAAATATTTTTGGCCCAAAATGGCCACCAGCGTTGCCAAATATGTCAGGAAATGTGGGACCTGTCTCAGTATTAAATCGGAAAATAAACCACCTGCAGGACATCTGCGTAGTAAAGCACCCACTGCCACCAGACCATGGCAGATAATTTCTGCGGATTTAATGGGACCCTTGCCCCGTTCCACTAAGGGATATTCATATATTTTAGCTGTTTGTGATATTTTTAGTAAGGCCACCTTAGTGTTTCCCCTGCGAACTGCTACAGGCGCTAGTGTCACTAAAGTTATTGAAGATCATGTGATACTTCTTTTTGGAGCCCCTTCTCATTTAATAGTTGACAACGGTGTTCAGTTTAAAAGTAAAGTTTTTCAAAAAATGACCCAGAATTATAATATTCGAATAGCCTACACTGCGCTTTACCATGCACAAGCCAATCCTACAGAACGCGTCAACAGGACAATTAAAACAATGTTAACTGCTTATGTTAAAAATAATCACAAAACCTGGGATCAGTATTTAGCAAAAATCGGTTATGCCATTAGATCATCTGAACACGAAGTCACTAAGGTAACTCCAAATTTCATCAACTTTGGTAGGGAAGTCACTTTAAATGGCAATGATGAGAATTTTGTTCCGAATGAAGCTGAAACACCTATTTTGAATATTGATAATAAAAAGTTAGCTTTTGCCGCGCTGTATAAAGACATACAGGCCCGTATTAAGAAAGCGCATCTGCGCAGTGCTCATGATTACAATCTCAGACGACGACCTATTAAGTTTGTGGTAGGACAGCAAGTTTGGAGGAAGAATAAAGTTTTATCGGATGCTACTAAGCAGTTTGCTGCCAAGCTTGCTCCTAAATATTCAGGACCCCTTGAGATAGTTCGTATTGTGTCGCCTTGGGCATATGAACTTATTGATGACCAAGGTCGAATTTCTACTTGGCATATCCAAGACCTAAAAGCACACCCGCCAGACTAGACAAAGTTTTTTTGACCTGCTGTTGGGGTCGATAAGAATTCCACAGCCGTGTAACCAGCGTGGGGTAAAAGTCCCCTAAATGGATCAATATATTGCGCAACCACCATCTTAATGCAATCTTTAATATATCCTTTCTATTCTTTTTTTCTCTCTCTCTTCAATAATGCAATCTTTCCATCTTTGGATATTGTTGACCTGCTGTTGGGGTCGATAAGAATTCCACAGCCGTGTAACCAGCGTGGGGTAAAAGTCCCCTAAATGGATCAATATATTGCGCAACCACCATCTTAATGCAATCTTCATATTAAGAAAATTTTCCACGTTTTCCTTTTAATATTCCGTTGAATTTGTTGCTTGATATACCTATTAGTTTTGAGTAAATTTATTTGGTGGAGTGAATTGCTTATGACCTTTAATGTTTGACTTTTCTCAATTTTGTCCCTGAATGTAACTCTGTGTGCGAGTGTCATCTTGTAGTTGTTAAAAATTTGTGTGCAAGTGTTTGGTTTTGTCATGTATGCATGGCGTTTTGATTTGTCATTTGAGATGACATTTTGGTTTGAGGTGTTGTCGGGGTATAACGTCCCCTTCCCCTCTATTGTGTGGTAGTTTAGCTACTTTGTGCCACTCACTTGTTATTTATGATTGTAGTTTAGCTACTGGTTTTGGTTTGTGATGACCCTCGTATGCGAGAATTTAATGTTGGTTTTTTTTTAAGAATTCATTTAAACTTTTGTACAAATACCTGTACACTCTAGTCAGTCTGGGGGTGGCCCAGGACAAATTATCCCGATTTAGACTCCGTTACTTCATCATCACCCGTGGTTTGTTTACCTTTTTATTTATTCCTTTTATTCTTTTTTCAAGAGCGTGGTTTTGTCATGTTAGCATGACGCTTTTTGGTGTTTTAGTTTTGTCATTTAGATGACTATTTTGGTGGAGGTGCTGCCGGGGTATAGAGTCCCTACCCCTCCAATTTTGTTTCGTAGTAAAGCTGCGTGTGCCACCTGCTTGATTATTTAATGTTGGTAATATTATTGTTGACAGATGAACTGTCTGGATCGGGTGATGACTGAATTTATACCAATTTTGACTTTGTTTTCTCTCACCGATTGCGTCTTTCGGCCCCCATCCCCTTCAAAATTTTCTACCGTGAGCTTCGGCTAAAACCCGGGTTTGTCGCTGCACCATAATTGCGTGGTTGCAGGCACCCAATTTTGACTTATGTCGACAATTCGACTAACGATTCCACTGCGGGAGAGCGGTGTCAAGTCCGTGGGGAGTATTCATCCATTTTCAGGGGGAGGTGGATGGTCTCCTATTCTTTTGCTTACAACCTAGTCTTGACCCTTTTTTTGTTGCCCGACACCGCCATCTTATTTTTTTTTGTGCTTTGGTCTTCATAGGTTGGCTTTAAATGTAGCTGACGAAGACCAACTTTACTTAGTTTTAAGGAATTTCACGTGGGAGTTGGTTTATTTGTTTTCTTTTGTCAAAATTCATTGAACCTTTTTCGGCCTAACTTATTAACTTTTATTGTAGTGCATTGCCTACATTTTAATATAACCTTGTATCAAAATTAGTATAACGCCTTTAGGATATTTTCAGTTTTCTTTGTAACTTTGGTTGCATTTTAATATGTACCCTGTATCAAAATTTATGTAACGCCGCACACAGGGACGAATTGAAAATTTAGTGCGACAAAATTATTTACTCCATATGGATTCAATAAATGTTAATAAAACTAGGTACCTTAAGGTTTTTAAGTTTGTTGATCACGAATCTGAGGTCAGTTTTTAAAAATTTTAAATAGCGGATCCAATATGGCGGACAATTTTTAAAGAATTGATCGAATTCAATTAAAACTTATTCCATGGGAATTTGTATGTCAATTTTTTATAAACTAAAAATCCAAATTCAAAACATTAGGCCTAATGAAAAACATAAACCGAGAATACTTATAAAAGCGGAAATAATAATTATATTTTTTAAAAGTTTTTATTTAAATATATCATCTTGTATGATACTACTTAAAATAGTAAGAATTATAATTAATTGTTTCACATTTTTTTTTAATTATCAATACGAAAATTTTTATTTTACTCTATATTAATATCTTTATAGTCTTGAATGTCATCAAGCTCCTGTTCATAATTATCTTCTTCGTTGCCACAGAAAGTGGGCAGCCTTAGCATACTTAGTACAATTTCATTAAATTTTGCTTTGTTTTTTTTAGCCTTTTTTCTTTTGTCGGCCACAACAGGGTCCGAAGAAACCAGCATCCAGTTAAAAATGTCACTGTTAGTATTGGCTCTTGAAGTTTTTCTGGAGTGATATTGTCTTAAATTTTTATATTCTTTATGACTTGCTTCAATTACATCTTCTGATAGTTGGCCTACCGGTAAAGGTAAAGATTTTATAATATCAGCTCCATGAAATAAAATTTTATGAACAGTGGCACTCATTTTATACCAGCCATAAAGTTTAATGGCCATTTCTGCTGTTTCAAAGCAATAGTTTTTAAATACTTCTTCCTTGATGTAATGTCCACAAGAAATTATTGATAATATATTTGCAAATCTTTCTATTAAGACTTTATCAAGTCCAGTTATTTCTGAAACAAGCGAAGGATTCTTAAAAAATTTTCGTGCTGTATTACCGTCATTGCTATTGCCTCCACCTTGTTTCGGCTGGTCAACAACAAGACCCATCTGTTCATAAAATTTAGTGGCTATTTCTTCCTTTTTTCCTTTTACTTCTTGTTTTGCACTGCCACCTCTTGCTTGCCATTTTTTTAGTTCCAATTTGTATGCTATATGTAGTAAATATTCATAACACCTAATATGTGCATGTAGCACCGAAATCCCGTACTTAAAGGTGTCTTCATTACAGACTCTATTCTTTAATTTTTCAAAATCGTTTAAAATTTTGGGAGTAGCTTTACAAACATTACACGCTTGTGAACTTGCAGTATCGCTCAAAATGTTGACAGTCTTTCCATCCAGCATTGTACATATAAGGATATGTTTAAATTTAATTTCTTTACCGTCAAGTACGATTAATGTGGGCTCCAATTGCAATATTTGATTTTGAATTTCGTTATACTCTTCTTTGACATTTTTGACGTTTTCCTTTTTTATCTTGAATGAGATTGGTCGACAATGCTTGGTCGATGATGGTGACATGTTCTTCCAAAATATTTTGTAATTATTGCTATTAGATTCACACATTCGCAGTGGCACAATCGTACATAAAATTATATTAGAGTCCGCATATGCTGAATTATTCGCAAAATTTTGTTTATATATACTGTGTCCACCGCTGCCATCCAAGCCCCATTTATAATAAACTTCAATTGTATCACAGTCAGTAGAAATATACTGTAATATCACATCAGTCTGAACTTGAGCCAAACGGTGAGCAGTATGTGCAAGAAGGTCTTGAAGCGGTACCAGAGCCTCATTTTCGTTTATCTTAATATTTATTGGATAACACTTTCTTTTGGCCTCTCCTATAACATGATATGAGGGATAAATATTAGCTCCTCTTTCTATTGCTCCAATTCGCATCGTAATATAATCCTCTTTAGTCAATCCAAGGTCCACCATTAGAGCTAAAGCTTCATCAGGACTGTAAGGTTTTACAGAAGAAGTTGAAGTATCATGTGCCAATTTCATTCTTTTTAAAGTTTTGGGTGAGGATTAATAGCCAACTTCACAACTTCAGCTGCACTTCTGTTACCTGATTTCACCAAACATGTTCCTGTAGCCATACATAATTCCTCTGAATTAAGATCTGATACAAGACCTCTTATATGTCTTTGCTTAGTGCGATGAGAACTTTCTTCAAATAATTTTCTGGGTCTGCCTCGCATTTTTTGTTCTGAGTGTGTTTCTTCCTTTAATGAAAGCAGTGGTGGTTGTATCTCCGGAAGTTTTAGGTTTTCGTCAAGCCAGTTTATGTGTTTCTTGTTAAAACGCTCATACATATAATTACACTCACGCCACTTCCTAAACATCCTCGAAACAAACACTTTAACTGCTTGTTTTATTTTTTTTATTAAATCTTCAGGAAGCTCACTAACATCAGTTTTGCCCAGAATATACTGTAATAGTTTTTCATTACACTTTGATGATGATAAATTATAAAAATGTTCGTTTTTCAGTACATCAAAT
Organism: Amphimallon solstitiale; assembly: GCA_963170755.1. Classification (NCBI taxonomy): domain Eukaryota; kingdom Metazoa; phylum Arthropoda; class Insecta; order Coleoptera; family Scarabaeidae; genus Amphimallon; species Amphimallon solstitiale. Next base: position 53,475,595 of record OY720677.1, read on the forward strand.
AACTCTTTTTTCTTCATTTTATTTTCTTTAAAGCACAGATCTAAGTACACCCAATGTAACTACGGAATTCCCCTTTCTAATATCTTTTCATGCACACGATCGTTTTGTGAGAAGACTGCACTGAATAAAAAATTTAGCTATTGTGGTTCTGTTAGTTAAAGTTTAATACGGGAATTCCCCTTTTTATAGCACTTTAAGTATACATCAGTGTGGACAACAAGCATATTGTAAGGAGACTTCATAGAATGAAATATTTTACGAATTAAAAAAAATTTCGTTTGCATGCGGGATTTTCAGAATTGGCCGTACTACCTAAGGAAAATATGCTCTATTTATGGAAGGGGGAAACGGGGGGATCACAACTCGACTTTTTTACACTTATTAGTAGTTGTATTTTTTAATTTCTAAGGAAAAGTCGTGGAACTGTTTGGAACTTTTTTTATAGCTCTTGCTAAAGTAAATTTTTCAACATATTTCATAATAAAAACATTACGCTATATGTGCACTACATATAATTACTATTTTAATAATAACTGTAAATAAAATTAGATGCCTGATGTATAAAAATATACTTAAAAAAATTTAACCTGTAAGTTTACAAAATATTGTCAAGTAGAGCAACAATCAACGTTACAGATGCAGCTGACAGGTATAAGTGAGTGTAACAGGTTATAATACTACGCATGCACGTACAGGCTAATGTAATGTATTAAAAAAATTAATACTTATAAGTTGATTGCCTACTGCTACATAGAACATAATAAGTGCAATAATGGTCACATTTAATAAAGTAAAAAATTCCATTTTTGTCGTCGTAATTCGGTTATTTGTCCTTATGTGCGCCGTTTGGATATTTTTATTAACTCTCATTGTAGCATTGTCTACATTGATAGTTTCTGTTCAGGTCAGCCTGTGTCAGTAGTTGTAAGAAACTTTTTTCTCTTTTTCGTCATTTTTCAAAATTCACCTAACCTCTTGTTTAACTTCACTTAACCTTCAGTTATGGATTACCATCTGCTCTTTTGTGTACCGTTGGAAATTATGTGTTTACTCGTCGTGTCTACCTACGAATTTATTTGGGACCTTCAGTCTAACTTTATGTTTGAAAAATTTTGTTCATATCATAATACCCTGGTGCTTTCTTTTACTTAATCGGAAAGTTACTGAAGTAACTTTCCTAAGGCACTTAAGGGGGGATTTGTTGCGTGCTTTTGGCACTTCTGACTAATTTCATTTCAAAATATTAAATAATATCTGTTTACTTAAATGAGCAATTATTTAATTACTTAAGAATTCCAAATTAATTATAATATCATTCTTTTGGCTCATACTGTATACTATTTATTATTTTCAATACACAAAATATATTCAAAACTTAAATATGTATTGCAATTCTACAGCTAAGCTTGTTTAACCTTCTTGAATAAACAGTCCTTTATATTTTTCAACTACGTATCAATTTCTGTTAAAATAACTTCTACATCTAACATTTCTTAAAAATAACATCTGAATAACAACATTTATAATCTAAAGTAAAATTCTTCTTATAAAGCAAATATTAGAGTCACGTACAACAAGTTTTCTTAAATACCCTTTTGTATGACATGACGACAACTAAATATTGGCACCGCACGTGTACCCGGGTTATCAATAGCCCATTATTCAACAATACCCTGGGAACCAAGCCATTAAATCTATTACATCGTATGCGTCGTGTGCAAAAATTCCTTCTTGAAGAAGTCGAGAACCTTCTAGAATCCGGAAATAGGCGTGTTTCACCCCTCTCCAACAGTACGAATAAAAAGGCAAGACCGCTTAAAAATCAGGATTAATAGTTGTTATCCGCCAAGTGACTGTAGACAAATCGAAGTAATTTTATATAGACCCCTGCTGGTCGATGACTATCATGATTGACGCATAATTTCAAATGTTAAGATTGTTATCATCGTGTACGTAATTTAGCCGTGTCAAAAGCTAGTCGAGTGACGATTTAACGTACATAGTGAGTGCAAAATTATCTAAATATCGTTAGTCCAACCTGAAAGAAGGTTTGGCAGATCCAGATGATGTACCTTATGGGAATTTGAAACGATCTTAACTATTGCCGTCGGATACCAACTTTCGTCAAACTAAGAGGGAAAACATCTACCCCGCCGAAGTCATCGACCGTCGCATTGTGTCTGCATACATTAAGGTAAATTACCGTATTAATTAGGTCTCAGAGCGACTTAGAAATTATTGTACCGTCGTTGTAATAAATCTACGGCCATTGCTTCTAGTTGTGTAACAATAAAACTGTAATATTTAGTCCGTCGGATAACCTTTAAAATAGGATTAATCTGTATTTTTCTATTCACATTGTTGTTTGAATCATTACACTACTGTGAACAATAGTATTAATATGAAATGTCGAGTTCATTGTTAGAATCTTTGTACTATTGCCTATGTTATCGTAACTTTAAGTTAATCTTTTAAAAGTTCCAGTACGAATTATTCATTTTGTCAAATTCATTCATACATTAGTTGTTGCATTTTGTTCAAGAGTTGATATCCGATTTTAATTTACCATTTGTATTTGCAATCAAGATATTGTCATATGTTATTTGTGTTCATCTTTGTGTAACCACAATTTATTTTATCTGGCCAGAGTATTAAATTAGGGATTGTTTAATCTAATGTAAAATGTGGAAGTGAAACATCAATGTATTGGTGTTAAATGTTTATTGTACTTTGCTTTAAATTGTCTTAGGTAATAAATATTGTTAAGTTTACGACACTTGTGTTTTAAATTAATTAATCCTCGTTCCTTGAGGCGACTCGAAAGCTCAGTGACTGTTTCCTATTTTAATTCACTAATATACCTGGAGCCACGATGTGCTAATTCTAGTGATACTAAATAAAATAAAACAAAATAACGATTCAAGTCAAAATAGGTGGCGTCCAATAATAACTTCATGCATAATCACAAGATCATTCATGTAAACAATTAGCCATCTAAAAGAATCAACACCGGTTACCTGAGGAACTTCTGATTGAGGAATTGTAAGACTTAAGATTAAGGTAGGTGAGTTTTGTCATTAAATTAAATATACGCATTTATTCACTCTTTGTTAATTCAATTATTAGTGGTATAAATTCAATTACAATAATAAAGATTGAACGACCCTGGGATCACTGGATGCAGACTGCTACTGGGCGAATTACTCTGTTCTTGCATCCAGTACCGTTGCTAATTGCTAAATGTTTAATTAATCAAATCTTTTACCTAGTTCTCATATGAAACAATTCAGTATAGCAATTATTCAGCAACACTGTGTTATTAGATGAGAGAGTTTTCAATAGTAATGTTTGTGGGAATTTAGAAAAAGAGAGTTTCTTACAGTCATAACTTACCTAACACACAAATGCACTTAATGTTCGTACTGGGTGGACATTTAATACGGCGTTAAATACGTAGTCCTCAAAAAAGAGTTCATTACGCACTTGCGAGGTTATGTATTCATAAAATACATCCGCTTAAATATGTAAAAACAATCATTAATTACATTACTTAATTCTGATGTTATTGCTTGATAATTATCATTTTATTTGGGTACTCACCAGTCGCTAATTAGTCGTTATTATATTGAAACAAATAGGTAAAAGCTAAATACTGGTATTTGTTCTATCACTACCGGCGTTCTCGTTTGTTTGGATAATGTACTTTAAACCTAGCCCAATAAAGATAGCCTAGTGACGTCATACTAATATAGTGTATTGCAATGTTGGCATTTGTGTTGGCTTCTAGGACTGGAGGCATCCTTTTCGGTGGGTATTTCGGATAACGTCAGTAATTTGCCGGATGGGGACCACACAATTACAACATACATCTGGTTCCTTCTTAAGTTTGATGTATTCTTTAGCAGAATGCGCCAAAGCGCACTTAACGCAGCGATGAGCAAGACGACATTGCCCCTGCGAATGTCCGAAACGTTGGACAACGGAAGCCTTGACTCACTTCGGTGGAGGGGTTAGGCGTTTCTACCCTACAAGCAATGCCAAGGATACGATCAAGATTAAATATTTCCTTGGTTTATGTATTTCTTGCCAAATGAACATTAATCAATGGAAGACAATTGTGCCACGATGTTTCGACATTCTCCTCAAATATACAACTTGGATTGCCACAGGCTAAAGAAGAAATTATGGTACACTGTTGCCATAATTATCGATTGTTCCTGAAAATTATGTTACAATGATTTTGTTTTCAAAATAAATGCAAATGTACATATTTGGAAATGTATTTATTAAATAAATGAAAATAAATTTTATTTTTCTCAAAACTTTACATATACAAAAAATTCACGTCAAATGGTTCACAAATTTTACAATAAAAAAGATTATTTATTATCAAAATGAATTTCAAGATTTTCTTCTTCGCCTTGTTTAAATTGAGATGTCTTTATAGATTCAGCATTTTGTCGGTTACATTAAAATTATGGCACTCACCATTTATACTTTGGGAGGCCATTAAAAGTGAATTTATCGTGCCACTACATAAGCGATTTCTAATGTCTGTTTTCACTTCTGAAAAAATTCTCTCACAGGCGACGTTTGAATGGGGAATTACGAACAAATCTAATACAAAATTTGCCAATTCTCTAAACACATAATTTGACATGATATGAATTTGGGAAATTTTGTACCAGTATTTATGAATTGCAGCTTCATTTTTAATATCATCATTTAATTATGACTGGCAATACAGCTGCAAAAGTTCAATATTATGTGGATCTACAATTCTAGGCAGTGAATTGAGTAACGGAAAAATTGTCGCCTGTTTTGGTTTCGAAAAATCTTTTTCATATATTGATATTTTTGATAAAATTTGGTCATTAAAATCAAAGCGTTTTTTAATTTGAATAGCGGACACAATTAAAAATCGACGACATCGTATGTAAAAATCTTCTTGTTCCACTTGATTTAATTACTTTCTTATACGCAGTATAAGGAAGTATTGTGATGATGAAAATTTTCGACCTCGAGATTTTTGCAGATGTCCACGTTTTGAAGTCCCCTGATACCGAAAAAGTGGTTTTTAAAAAATGTCTGTGTGTCTGTCTGTCTCTCTCTGTGTGTGTGACCACGATAGCGACCAAACCGCTGTAGATATCAATTCCAAATTTTGTATTTACGTGTATAATCTCCCTCTTGAGATCTGATTAGTTTTTCAGTAAAATCGGTAGACCGGAAGTAGCAGTTTACTTCAGCGAAAAAATCGAATTTTGCGAATATTTCGTCAACTACTAAGTTTAAACAAATTTATAAAGAATTCATATATACTTAAACTTAAAATTGAGAATAATTTTATTTAAAAAGTTTTTCGAAATTCCTACCGGAAGTAGGTCTTTTACTCTTATCGAAAATCGGTTTTTTGCGAATATTTCGCAAGTCATGCTTTTTAGACAAGTACGTCACGGGTATAAAAGTATTTAAAACATAATTTTCAATATCTTTTGTATAAAAAAAATTTCAAAATTCGGACCGGAAGTACCACTTTTACTCTTATCGAATAGCGATTTTTTGCAAATATGTCGTAAGTTGTGCATTCTATACAGGGTGTAAAAGATATATGCAGCAATACTTACATATGTAATAGATAGGTAAGACAGCAATTCAAATCTACAAAAAAAATTAACCTATCGAAACTTTCACTTTTGCGTAAATTTAAGAACACAAACTTTTCAAATACGGTCCTGCATTCACAGTAAATCAAAATAAATAGAAGTTATATGTTGTCTATTCAAGAACAGGAATTTCTGTGTTTACGTTAAAAAAATCCCCACCACAATGAATTGTAATACAAGCTAGCCCATTATTTACACAAGTGTGTTTGTTGTGTATCTTTTTCTAAACATCCCTTTATTGCCTATCAGCTGCTCGCAAGGCATTGACCTTTATAATAATATCACGCGATAAATAAATGGTACATAATTTACATTACAAATTCTTTAAAAATTCTATTTTTCGTTAACAGATTTTGGTGAAACAGGTCTAATGATTAAAGTAGATGTTCAAAGTGACCGCCATTTGCGTCAATACAAGCATCTAGCCGTTCGGTAAACTTTCGAAGTACACGATTGAACACGGCACGGTTTTCACGGATATGGGCCGCAGCTTGAAAAATACGTTGCTGAAGGTCTTCTTCGTTTACAACTTCAATGCCGTTATAAACAAGTGCTTTCATAGAGCCCCATACAAAAAAATCTAGTGGATTTAAATCGGGACTACGCGGAGGCCAAGGAATTCGTCCACCGCGTCCTATCCACCGCGGATATGCGTTATTTAAAAAGTTGCGTACTCCACGAGAATAATGGGCAGGTGCACCATCGTGCATAAACCACATACGGCGTCGTGTATCGAGAGGTACATCGTCTAGATACCCGGGTAGCGAATTCTCCAAGAAATCCAAGTAGCTCTGTCCATTAAGTCGTGCAGGTAGTACGTGCGGCCCTAGCAATTGCTCACCGACAATTCCAGCCCACACATTTATTGAAAAACGGTGTTGGAAACGAGATTGGTGTATGATGTGAGGGTTTTCATCGGCCCTGTAATGAAGGTTGTGAAAATTTAAAATACCTCCCCTCGTAAATGCACACTCATCGGTAAATAACACCTTTGACGCAAACTGCGGCTGTTGTGTAAGTTTCCGACGAAACCATCTACAAAAATGAATTCGTAGCGGGCGATCGGCTTCCATAAGTTCCTGGACGCGTTGCACATGGTAGGGGTATAGGGAACTCCTTTGAAGAATGTTATGGACTGTTGTATGTGAAACGCCTACCTCTCTCGCAACCGATCGGGTACTTGTTCTTGGATTTTCATCTAGAATATCCAAAATTTCTTCCTCCGCATCTAGTATCCTACGTGGTCTTTCATTACCGCGCCCTTCATAACTTGGGTGAAATGTACCGCGTTCTCTCAATCTGTAGACTGTTTGTAAAATTAAATCCCTTGAAGGACATCTACGGTTCGGAAAACGTTCTGAATAAATACGTCTAGTACCGCTAACATTTCCACCTGTTTCACCGTACAATAATACGATATCTGTTAATTCGGGATTTGTATAAGCCATACTTCGCAGAGGTTCATAACAGACTGATACTAACAGTATGGCGAGGTTCACACGGCATTGTACTGCACGTTTTTAGCAGTATTCGATTTTAACCGTACACGGTGCCGACTGTTCACATGATATGGCTTTTATTCGTTTAAAAAACGTATAGCCCCAGTTTTCATACAGCGATCTCCATGTAGCAGACCGAATACGTTTTAAGTTTATTCGGTTTGCTTGACAAGTCCGTTGAGTATTCGATAAACGTATAAACGTATATACGTTTTTTTGCAGGACAAGCGACGTGTGAACGGTTCTATACTCAATGTATGCGCCACTACTTATTCGGTAAAATTCATCCTGCACAAAAACGTGCAGTACAGTGCCGTGTGAACCTAGCCTATGAATCATCGCATCTACAACTCCCACCACTCCGCTTTAGTAAGAGTGACGCTGTTATAAACGAAAGTAAATTTACCAGAGTCGGATCGGGCCACGCGAATTTATTAACAATTTTTTTTCCTTAGATCTCATTCGAGATAGAGCCTTCGTGCATTAACATTTTATGCTCAATATTATTACAGCTGTTACTTGTTACAGTATTGCTGCGTATATCGTTTACACCCTGTATATATTTATCAAGAGTACAAAAGTATTTACAACTGGATTTGCAATATTTTTTGTATATAATGAATTGAAATTTCAAAATTCGGACCGGAAGTAGCACTTTTACTCTTAGCGAGGAGCACTTTTTTGATAATATTTTGCAAAGTATGCATTCTATAGCGATTTATTAAGCGAATGAAAGTACCTAGAATAGGATTTTGAATAAGTTTTGTATAAAAAAATTCTTAAAATTGTATAGTTTGAAACTCTCATACGTATAAGAAAGTCGTGTGGTGGCCACACCTCATTTTTTTACTTTCTTATACGTAGTATAAGGAAGTATTGTGATGATGAAAATTTTCAACCTCGAGATTTTTGCAGATGTCCACGTTTTGAAGTCCCCTGATACCGAAAAAGTGGTTTTTAAAAAATGTCTGTGTCTCTGTGTGTGACCACGATAGCGGTCAAACCGCTGTAGATATCAATTCCAAATTTTGTATTTACGTGTATAATCTCCCTCTTGAGATCTGATTAGTTTTTCAGTAAAATCGGTAGACCGGAAGTAGCAGTTTACTTCAGTATAAAAATCGAATTTTGCCAATATTTCGTCAAATACTAAGTTTATACAAATTTATAAAGAATTCATATGTACTTAGAATTAAAATTGAGAACAATTTTATTTAAAAAGTTTTTCGAAATTCCTACCGGAAGTAGGTCTTTTACTCTTATCGAAAATCGGTTTTTTGCGAATATTTCGCAAATCATGCTCTTTAGACAGGTATGTTACGGGTATATAAGTATTTAAAACATAATTTTCAATATCTTTTGTATAAAGAAAATTTCAAAATTCTGACCGGAAGTGCCACTTTTACTCTTATCGAATAGCGATTTTTTGCAAATATGTCGTAAGTTATGCATTCTATATATATTTATCAAGAGTATAAAAGTATTTAGAACTGAATTTGCAATATTTTTTGTATATATTAAATTTCAAAATTCGGACCGGAAGTAGCACTTTTACTCTTAGCAAGTAGCACTTTTTTGATAATATCTTGCAAAGTAGTAGATAGTAGAAGTGCGGTGCTGTGAGAAGGATGTTTAAAATTTTCTCCGAAAGAAACCGTGGTTTTAGTGCGGTTAAAAGCCGGAATTGTGTATGAGATAAGTATTTTCTGAAGTGTAAGAACAAGCACTGTTGCATAAACTAAGAACTAGTACCGAATAAGCAAACGTTTTGGAAGTAGAGACGTTTTATTGTTTTAAATCGCAAGTAACAGACACAGAATATTCATCGGTTTTAGTGAAATAAAGTGAGACTTTTATTGATATACAAAAAGGGAGTTTTTGTATCGCTGTGTTTTTCTCTCTCCGGGGACAAACATCGGTGAGGTCAGGGACGTTTGCCGGTGACGATTAAGAACAAGGCGTACTTTTGTGTGAGTGGGTGTGTCGATTAAGACGATTGAGAACTTAGGGGTGGGCTACGCCCACTCATCGGTATGGATAAAAAATGTAAGCGATGTCGGAAAAGAGTCGTTCAACCGATAGAATGTATCGTATGCAAAGCTTCCTATCATCCGGCATGTGCCAATTTAGACAAAGTAATTATCGGGGATCATGTGGATTGCTGCAATATTGGAAATGAAACAGTGAAGGAGTTTAATATGAAGGATTTTCTTAATAAAGAAAATATCAACAAATGATCGTATGCAGGTTATAGCGGGAATGTACGACATGATACAGTCACAAAATATATTACTAAACAAACTCCTATGCAACGTTCAAATAAACGATATGAATAAAAAGATAGATGGCATTGCAACTGGAATTACGATGATTGCCGAAAAGGTTGATATATCTGAAAAGAAAAAATCCTACAGTAATGTGGCTGCAACGGGGAACGAAAATATTATAATAGTCCAACCTAAGTCGAAGGATAAAAGCAGTGAAGAAGTGCGCAAAGAAATCAAGGAATCGATCGACCCACTACACTTCAAGGGTGGAATTAGAATGGGAAAGAATACAAAAACAGGTGGCATAATTTTACAATGTGATAATACGGCAACGCTGAATACTTTGTCCAACAGCATTGAATCGAATCTGAAGGACAAGTTTAGTCTCCAAAAACCGAGGTCAATCAGGCCAAGACGTAAGATCTTTGATATTCATACGGAATCGGATGACGACAACTTAATACAAAGAATTATCGAACAAAATAAACTCACAATAAAACCCGAAGATTTAAAAGTAGTACATAAGACGAAACCCAGCAAGGATAAATTCAATATGGTACTGGAATGCAATAGAAACATCCAAGAGAACCTATTAAAAAAAGAGAGAGTATACATAGGATGGATGAGTTGCCGTGTCCAGGAAGACCTGCGAATTATACGATGTTTTAATTGTCAGAGATTTGGACATCAGGCAAAAGAATGCAGAAACAGCACAACTTGCCCTGTATGCGCCGAGAGTCATAGTGTGGAAGACTGTAAGAACACGACACATAAATATGTAAATTGCCACGAGGCACGAACAAAGAGGAATGTGAATATAGAAAGTGATCACCCAGCTTGGAGTACAGATTGTCCGTACTATATGAGAGTAAGGAATATTCAGGCGAGTAAAGTTGAAACAATACACACATAGCAATTACAGAAAGATAGACAGCTACGAATAATGCACTTGAATGTACAGGGATTGGGAAGAAAGTTGCATGAACTTCAATTGTTGGCTGACGAGGAAGATGTGGATGTGTTGTGTATCACTGAACATTGGCTGAAGGACATGGAAATGAGATCTTTGAAACTGGTAAATTACAAACAATGCAGCTATTTTTGCAGAAAGGAAGCCAGAGGAGGCGGTGTATGTATCTTCGCTAGAAACGAACTTCAAACGAAAGAGCTTACATGTACTACAACTCTCGAAAGAGAGTTTGAAACTGCAGGATTAAACATTACACTGGGTAGAACAACTTTATTACTGTACTGTGTGTATGCTCCGCCGAATAATCATTTATCATTGCCTAGAAATCTAGATTCGCTTTTGGAGGAGCGTTTTCGGACTGACTCGAACGTCGTCATATGCGGTGATTTCAATATAGACTGGACGGTGAGTGGCAGGTATCAGTCGATGATACGCAATTTGTTAATACAACGTGATTGCTCTGAGATTATAAATGTCCCCAGCAGAATAACAGCAACAAGCGAAACGTGCATAGATCTGTTCATTACAAATATCAGACATACAGAAATAGCAGTGGTGAGTAACCATCTATCGGACCATACGTTTCAACTGGCTTCACTACCGCTAGAAAGTAGAAAAACAGTGGACGATCAAAATGTGAAATATATCAGAAAATATAGTTACAAAAATATTTTGAATTTTAAATCGTTAATGAGCAGTGAGAACTGGGACACAGAGTCACAAAATATAAATGACTTATATGATGAAATTGTGGGGTCATTGGTGTCGAACTTCGAGATTGCTTTCCCATTGACACCTGTACAAAACAAGAAAGATCGTAGACAGCCCTGGATCACCAGAGAAATGAAGGATTTATCTGCGCTGCTGCGAGACATGGCAAAGGTGAAAAAGCACATACAGAGCGATTTTTATACAGAGAGATATAACATCAAAACATACTATCGAAATATGATAATAAAAGCGAAGCGCTCATACAACAACGACAGAATATTAAACGCAGACAATATCAATAAGACCTGCTGGAAGATAATGAACAAAGAAACCACGAAACACATGACAGCTTAAACTTGACAATAGACGGCATTAAGATTAAGGAACAGGAAATGGTAGAGATGTTCAATGACCACTACGTGGCACAGTCTGAAGACAGCTTGCACCCAAGTGAAGCAGTTACGCCAGGGGCAAATGTTGTGAATACCATTTTCATTGCGCCGGTCACGATAGAGGAGGTCGAGCAGGCATTGAGCAGATGTTGCACAAAGTTGTCGTCCGGCTGTGATGGACTCCCAGGCAATATCATTAGAGCGGCAAAGGAGTATATTGCGTACCCTCTCTGTAGAGCAATAAATGTTTCCTTTCAGACGGGGATTTATCCGTCAGCTCTCAAAATATCGAAAGTAGTACCAATCTACAAAGGGAAAGGTTACAGAAATATTATTACCAATTACAGACCTGTCTCTGTACAGAATCAGCTGTCAAAGGTGTTCGAGCACTGCTTCCTGACGCGTTTAAACGGTTTCCTTAAGAAGTATCACATTCTCAATGACTCTCAGCACGGATATCGAAGGAATAGGTCGACCTGCACAGCCATCCACAAAAGTTTGGATACAATATTCGAAGCTCTGAACAAGAAACAGTACGTAATAGCCTTGCTTTTCGATATGAGCCGGGCGTTCGACTCGGTGGACCACGCTCTTCTACTTGCGAAGCTGCAGGCAATAGGAATCAGAGGCCCAGCTAATGCGTGGATAAAGTCGTACTTGCAGGGTCGTTCGCAGCGGGTGAGGGTTGGTGCCGCGATGTCTGCTACGAAGTTGATTGGAAGAGGTGTGCCCCAAGGCACTATTCTGGGACCGATCCTTTTCAGCATCATGATTAACGATCTGCCAGAGAGATGTCCTGCAGCAACCAGCATTAATATCTATGCGGACGATACCACCATCACGGTTGCTCACGAAAATGAACAGGAATTGGTGAAAAGAGGCACAACAGCGGCATGCAGCATTCTAAATTGGTGCACTTCAAACGGCATACTCCTCAATACTAGCAAAACCAGGTTGATCCAATTTTACCCAAAGACGAAATCAGTCGATACAAGCCTACTTGTAAGGCTTGGGGGTAAATCCATCCAACAGGTAGACTGTGTCAAACATCTTGGATTGTACATTCAACCAAAGCTTACATGGGAAACACACATAGATTGGGTATGCGCCAAGTTAAGTTCGGTCGTGTACATGTTCTTCGCAATCGGAGGTACTGTGTCGGGGGAAGTAGTGCGCGAGATGTACTACGGACTTTTCCAGTCGGTGATGTCGTATGGACTGGTTTTCTGGGGTTCCAGCGGCCGCGTCGATCAGATCCTGAAGCTGCAGAAGAAAGTGCTGCGATTAATGGAGGGATCTGCGTATAGGGCGCATTGCAGACACTTGTTTGTGAAATATCAAATTATGACGGTGTTCTCACTTTATATATACAACTTACTGGTGTTCTCTCGACACTTGATACTACAGACGAATAATGAACATCATAGGTATCCGACCAGGGCCGGCGACCTAATTCGGGCCGATTATCAGAGACTTTCCGTATGTCAGACGGGAGTAAGTTATATGTGCGCAAAGGTGTATAATGCGCTGCCACCGCATATACGATCAGAGACCAGGATCAGGTGCTTTCGGAAATTGTGCAGGGAGTACCTTACCAACTATCCTCTCTACAGCCTGGAAGAATTTTTTAATTTGAGTAAAACGCCTTGACGTTCAGTGCAGAGAACAGTTTATCTGGTTTCTGGTTTTAAGTTACTTGTATGTTTCTTGTTTGTTTGGAAAAAGTCAGATTAACTTATTATTCATTCGAATTTCTTAAATGACACATCATATATGTATACTACATTTGTATATTCAACGTGATGTAAATAAATATTCTTATTCTTATTCTTAAGTATGCATTCTATAGAGATTTATTAAGAGAATAGAAGTACTTAGAATAGAATTTTGAATAATTTTTGTAAAAAAATTCTTAAAATTCTATAATTTGAAACGCTCATACGTATAAGAAAGTCGTGTGGTGGCTACACCTCATTTTTTACTTTCTTATACGTAGTATCGATAAAGTTTTTCGAAATTCCGACCGCAAGTAGGTCTTTTACTCTTATCGAAAATCAGTTTTTTGCGAATATTTCGCAAGTCATGCTTTCTAGGCAGGTACATTATCAGTATAAAAGTATTTAGAACGTACTTTTAAATATCTTTTGTATAAAAAAAATTTCAAAATTCGGACCGGAAGTAACACTTTTACCGAATAACGATTTTTTGCAAATATGTCGTAAATTATGCATTCTATATATATTTATGAAGAGTACAAAAGTATTTAGAGTTGGATTTGGAATATTTCTTGTATAAATGAAATTTCAAAATTCGGACCGGAAGTAACACTTTAATACGTATAAGAAAGTCGTGTGGTGGCCACACCTCATTTTTTGTTAAAGAATTATATAATACGGAGCATTTTTCCTTATCTAAACTTTGATAATTGTTAAAATCGTTTATAAGCAGCCTTTCAATTTCACCCGCACGCTTCCTGTTGAACAGTTGAATATAGCATAAATTATATTTCGACAATTTAATCCAATGATTTAAAGTAACTTCTTTAATGAATTCGTCATGTAGATCTGAAATTTTCTTTAATAGGAAAGAACTTGACCTGTTGACATCAGATTGTTGAGGAAGATCAACGACTTTATTACGTTTGTTATTATTTTGAGTTTCGGTAGCAGTCTTGTACACAGAGGACCTGAAGTCAGTAAGAAATATCTTTAAGAAATCTTTACCATTTCGTTTGGCTTCTATATCGCCGCACTTAATGCTTTCTACTATAAATAAATCACAACATTTTCATATATACCCGCCTAACCTGGTAGCAACAAAAGGAACTTCGTATCCGCCTGTGTCGGGATTAAATTTTGCAAGGATATTTACCGCTTCTAAAAGCGAATTATAGCATTGAGGTCGATAAATATCGGACAGTTGAACACTAGAAGAATTTATAACATGGTCGCTTGCTTATATAATGCCAGTACAAAACAAAGCGAACGCTATAAGACTAGTCTTCTGCATGTCTCGATTATATAGCGGAAAATACAGTCTTGAACACAGGTACCAATGCCACGAAATTTTAAGCGTCTTCCCCTAGTGGAATGGCATTTCGTAACTTCGCCCGGTTGGCACTATTTATAGACGTAAATATGGCGGGTGAAGTGTTGTGACTTTTAGACATGAGAATACAAACTCTTCGGCTAACACAGTGGAGAACGTGAGTATTTCTTTTGTTTTAATATATTTTAATGTTTATTGTTAACTCTACATTCCCTACACTCATTACTAACCGGTGAAAAGAAAACACGTGCGGAAACTTATTTGAAAAAAAATGGCTTTATTATCTGCTAAAACAATATCAAAATTCATACACATTTATTTATTTACATTTACATTTTACGCATATACACGAAGTCATACAATATGTACATAATTAATTATAGAACAGATTTGCATCAGTGACATCTTTAAATCATTAAAAGAAATTGCATTTATCGTGAATTAAATTAAGATCGAACATGTACTCAACTCTATCCCCTGAAATGCCACTTATAAATCCTAATACATTTTTATCATCCTTAATAAAAATAAAAAAAAACAAGAGATGCCTCTGTCAATTTGAAATAAAATACGCAGTCAGGTTAATTTGAATTATTCTATAAATTATCTCCATGTTACGACATGCTCATTTAAAGAATATACTGGTTTATCATGAAATTGAAGTTTATCTTAGTACGGACTCGGATAGCGCGGATATTTGTTCAATAGTTTCGCGGTGAAATATCAATACGCTTATTTTATCACGGACTCGGATAGCGCGGGTATTTAGACAATAGTTTATAATGAAATATAAATACGCGGTGCGCGTTCACGCACAATATCTGAAATAAACAATTATGATTAAATACGGGTTTTACGGAGATCACGACATTTAAAAGTCTGATCTTGACGGGATGCGGTTTATAAACGGTAATACATCACTCTTCCCACGGCACATGGCCTGAGTAAGAGGGAAATATGCGGACGAGATTAAATGGATTTAGAACGTCTGTTCCATGATACAGAGACCTGAATACAGGACGTTTCTAAGGAAATAACCTAATCTTTTCCATGCCATTCGGAGGCTGAATAAAGATAGGTGTAGGAACTGGACGGGTCGGAGATGTAAAATGAACGAGGCACGCTCGATGGGGGCCTTTTATATGTGAAAACCCCCTACGTATGTAGGTAAAAACCCGTTCAAAACACAAAAATTTGCACACGATACTGACATGAAATACGCGACTCTGAGCATGACGTAGGCATTCGGTATTTTTTCATTTAAAAACCAGTAAATAAGAATTATTACAAACAACTGACCGTACCTACAGGTCGAATCAATTCACTTTATACAATATTAATATTTGAACAAAATAACACACATACATTTAATTTAATATTTACAAATAAATTAATTATGAACTCAAAAATGTTAGTTTGTTACAATTAACGAAGGAACTTCGTTACAAATTAATAGTCTTAAGAGTGATAAGTAGGCGAGCTACGGTTCTTAGTATTTGCCTAATGTGATAATGTAAATGACTTTGACGGTACTTCAGAGTTAAGGTATTACCGAAAAGAACAATTAATTTATCAAACTTAAGAACTTGGGGAAACATCGTCATCGGCAAGAGATGGATAAATATTTTGAATTAAGGTACTGTTATCTGCGGGATGATATCTGTGGGCAGCCCTCTTAGAATCATAAATGTTTGAAGCCGTAGGTTGTACAGGACAATTTCTTGAATGCTTATATAATGTCTTTCTCGAATAGTATGCACCACATTTAGAGCATGGTAAAAAAGAGTTCGCTGTTTTTGGTACTGAAGACCTGCGCGTTACTAACAATGTGCCATCATTATACAAATTATTCGTGCGCTGTTGCGCTGAATGCTACCTGCAAATTAATAATCCATTACAAATACTTCACAAGTTTTTCTTAGTAAAATTGATTACCATTATAGTATGGCTAGTATAAACAAAAACCTAATACGAAATTGTTTGAGTAAAGGGTAGTTTCAGGTTTATAAACAATTTTCTAAAATCTTTGTAGAAGGGTATTTCTTGAGCAATCAACAGAGGGCATCATTTACGACTGATACTTCAAGAACTATAGCTAGTATTATGACTTTAAATCAGTCAACAAAGAATTTGGTCAATTAATTGATCACCTATTACGCAAATTAAAATATTTTTTTTTAATAAAAATTGATTTAGAAAATATAGTTCATAACATCAATATACAATAAAAAAAAGACACATAAGCTCTATTTGTTTAATAACTAAAGGTCAAAACGAGATTAGATTACAATGACAAACTGCTGAGAATTACAAGATTATTTTCGATTTTATTAAATTTTCTAAAATACCTTATCACTGGACTAACTGCAATTTTTTAATAAGAAATTTATATAATATTACTATTACACGTTACATTCTCGCTATTGCATATACATAATACTAGAAAGTTTAATAAAAAATTACATTCGCGGTAAAATGACTACCAACGTAAAATGACTACCTACATATTTTTCCGGGAACTAACGATCACCTTTTCAACAATGCAAGTAGAAAGTAATAGAGTATGTAATTTTATCTAATCAACAAGTGTAGAGTTGGCAATGTTTTGTGGCTTTGGAACCTTGCAGCAATATCAAGTGTCTTGTGCTATATCTTAGTTTGTACGTCTACATTTATATTAATTATAAAACTGATAATGTCTTATGTTGTTGTAACACCTCTCGACAATAAATAATAACAATGAAAACTACAAGCATATTGCAAGGTACAAAAGCAAAAAATGCCAAACATATTCAAAGGAATAAACAGAAGCAAATTAGAATATATAAATCATACATTAGAAAAATTACAGATACCAGTTCATAGAGATGTGTCTACCGAAAGCAAAAGAAATATAAATAAAATATATCTCCGATTTCTTTTTAAAAAACTTTGTTCTTGAGTTGTGAGAAATTGAGGCAATTAGAATTTAATTCACGAGAAACTCTTGCTCTAAGTAATCTCGAGATGACACCCACGGAAAATATTTTGAAAATTATCGAGCTTTACCGTTTAATTGTCTTTTCAAGTAATTACTTTAAGGGGAAAAAATTAAAACATGAGTTTCCTCCAAAACCATTCACTACTGAAGTTATAGATATATATGATTATAAAATAAACTATATTTTAAGCAAAATGTATTTTGCTTAAAATATAGTTCATTTTATAATCATATTATATATCTGCCTCTAAAAATTCTAGAGTTACAGATAAATTATATGTTTATACATATAAACATATAATTTATAATAATAATAATAATAATTAATTGATAAGGGAGACACTTGTTGAAACTCCATAACACTGGTGAAAATAAAATACGATAATTTTAAGTTTCAAAATAAATTTAATAGCAATTCCACTACAATATTGTTTCGTCACACAGTGACTTCATCAGGTGGATGAATGACTGATATTTTTACAAATGTACAAGATATATATACTAAGCCTAAGATTACTAATTTAAAGAAAGTAAGGGGGAGTTACATATATCTGTATAGTCCTTTAATGCTAATCCTAATTTATTATACCTAGCAATTTCTAGAGACTCAAGTAAATTTAGTTTTTTACTTTTTTCTTGTATATACAAGATATTATAATTATTATTAAAATTGTGATTATTTTCTATACAATGATTAGCAAATGTAGAATCTGATTTCTTATCTCTATAGCTTCTTTGATGTTCAGATATCCGTTGAGTAAAGGTTCGTCCTGTTTGGCCAATGTATGACATATTACACTCACATTTTAATTTATAGACACCTAAACTAAGTTTTTTGTCCGATTTGTCCTTATTGTTTTTTAAAAATCTTTCAACTGTATTAGTTCTATATGCTATGGCGGTGTTAGAGGATTTTTTGATTAGAGAACAAATTTTATCTGAAGTTTTACCGGTGTAAGTTACGGGAGAATAATGTAATGGCTCTTTTATTACTTGTCTAGGATGTGAAGGAGGATGCTGTTGATAGTATCATAAGAATATCCATTATTTCTAGCAATAGTGTGAATTCTGTCTAATTCTATATCAAAATTAGTTTTATTAAGGGGGGTATTTAAAAGTCTGTGTATCATAGATTCATATGCAGCTAATTTGTGTTTTATAGGATGAAAAGATGTGGCATGTATTGTTGTGTCTGTATGTGTGGGCTTGTGGTAAATGGCAAAATCACGTTTATTAGCGTTATGTGAGATCGTAAGATCTAGGAAATTAATCGAACCATTATTTTCTAATTCTAGAGTAAATTTAATATTAGGATGAACAGTATTTAAATAATCAAAATCATTCATCCACCTGATGAAGTCACTGTGTGACGAAACAATATTGTAGTGGAATTGCTATTAAATTTATTTTGAAACTTAAAATTATCGTATTTTATTTTCACTAATAATAATAATGTAACTCTAGAATTTTTAGAGGCAGGTAATATTAATGTTTGTACCTTAGTACATTATTATTAATGAAATATGGACACTAAAATTGGCGTGAAAGATAAATTGTTTGGATTGTTTTGTAATACACACCTTCGGGAAATTGTTGTAATAATCGTACATCATTTTCGGCTTTGTGGACTTTTACTACGTGACGTGATAAGTTGGATTGGAGTTTTTTACAAAATATGCAAAAAAGCCGTTTTCGAGTAGATGCTATTAAAGGAACGCAAGTAGCGTTAGCTGGTGTTTGAATAGGCTGCCATACATTATAATTTACACCTAATGGAGTTGTAGTTATTGTCAATCGTTCTGTGTCAGTCAACAACATTCTCAGCAATAGCGCTTAGTGCTTGGGCTATCATCTGCAATAGAATAACTAATATGATATTAGGTAATTTTTCAGAAATGTTCATCTGGATTATAGAAAAAATAGTAATGTGTTATTTAATTGCAGGAGAAGAAATCTTAATTAAATGTGATGTACTTAAATAGACGACACATTAGCAAAATACAGTAATATTACTTATGCAAAATTTATACTATGTAAATAAAATGTACTCACCTGGTGCAAAATCCCGTAGGGAATCTTCTTGACAAGTAACAGCATAGGTATGATCTGATGGAGGTTCTGCTTCGTTCTGTATTTAGACATTATTTACTTTAATGAAACAACTTTGCTGTAGTTGTTGAAAAATGTCATTACAATTCCATGTGAACCTACGTACAATATATTAGCAGGATAGTAATGTCCATCAGTGTACTTTGTCCAAACTCTGTGATTGTTTCTTTTACGAAAGGTTGGTGGACGACATATTTGTAATATTCCGTCTTGTATGTATCTGACAAGAGCGACAGCCATTGCCTATAAAAATATAAAATTAACGTGGTAGGTAGGAAATTACAGTTCTGATGGAAGACTATATACCTAATAGGTATTTAAAAAAAATGAGGTGTGGCCACCATACGACATTCTTATACATATTGCAGTAGCTTTGCTTTCAAATTAAAATATGGTAATCTTGTACCAGCAGAAATTAACCAAAACAACGATAATACAAATCAGCATAATATATAATGAATGCAGAGATTGCGTTGACAAGTTAAAAAAAAATACTTCAATAAATTTATAAATTCAATCCCTGTTAGTAGAGGGAACAAGCCGATTCTAGAACCTCCTCATGACCTTGACTTTGACCTTGGCCCGACCTTCAAAGTCAAAGTCATGAGGAGGTTCTAGAATCGGCTTGCTCCTCATTGCCCTTCGCGCGAGCCAAAGTCAAAGTCAAACTCATGAGGAGGTTCTAGAATCGGCTTAGTCCTCATACCTTGCCACTGCCCTTCGCCCGACCGAAGCTTGGGCCAAGATCAAGGCCATGAGGAGGTTCTAGAATCGACTTGCGCAAAAATAAAGATCAAAGTCATCGTCGGTTAAGATCATTCCTCTTGTCGCCCGACCGAAGCTTGGGCGAAGATCAAGGCCATGAGGAGGTTCTAGAATCGATTTGCGCAAAAATAAAGATCAAAGTCATCGTCGGTTAAGGTCATTCCTCTTGTCGGCAAGTCGAACATAATCTCACCATAATTGGTTTTTGTTTTTGTTTATATTGTTTATTATTAAAATTTAGGAGATAACACAGAAAACAAAAACCAACCTCATCATAGTTATGTCGGCAAATAGAACAGAATAGAAGCAAACATCCATAGTAATTGTATATACAATTTATTATATTGCTAGTGCATCGACTCGAAAGTATTACACGAGAGACATAGACGATCATTGCACTACGACGGCTCGTGTTATACTAAATCAATGACTAAGTGCAGGTGTAATTCAAGTTGAAAGTCATTTCACGGTTACAGACAAAGTGAGTTGAAGAACTGATGAGATATGTGGAAACAGAAAAAATAACAAGGGTAAATGAAGGCTATTATGAAGTCAATAACTATGTGTAGGTCATTGCAAGTTCAAAGTCGTTTCACGGTTACAGACTGTGCACGTTGAAAGTTACAGGAAAGTGGAGGAGGTTCTAGAATTGGCTTAGTTTGGAGGTGAAGAACAAGGTGTATGTGTAACGATGAGGAAGTTCCAAAAGCAAGTTATCTCGAAGCAGCAAGGTCAAAACTGTAAATGTATGGTATATAATTTGGTAATATTGGGGACAATATCAGTATGAAGTTAATAGTCATACACAACAGTGAGTGCCATGTATTCCGTAAAGAGGTTAAGGGGTGAGCAAGGTATTCAGATGTCTAAAAACATGAAAGTGAGTGACAAAGACGACAGAATAGATCGAAGCAATAAAAATTATGTGGATAACAGTCCAGATATATCCCCCGGTCAGTGTAAATTCTAAAAGAATAATGAATGCGAGGAACAATTGTCGCAATCAATAATAGACGAATTGGCAACCGATTTTATGACACCACACGCTCAAAGTTTTGGTAATGAATCTGTAGTAGAATCAAGTCAAACAATGAGAAAGGCATCAGATGAAGAAAGTATTCAGAATACCATGATAGATATGCCGTTGCTATCACAAAGCATATATTTCTTAAATAAAAGTAATTCCAAGTGGGTTGCTGTAGGTCTAGAGGTGGAATTATATTTTGAGCCAGTGGTGAGAATTGTTGGTCTAAAGAAGTAGAGATTGTCTATGAACAATGTCCGAGTGTGTTGCTATAACCAAAGAGTTGAGTACTTATGGAATGAAAAAAATATACTTTGAATTACAATTTTATAAAGCTGTATATAATTAATAACAATTAATATATGTAACAAAGTAAATGCAATGAATAAATGTATAAAATGATAATGTTTTTTTATGTATTCCAAGGTGTGTACTATAATTAAAGATAAATTAGTTTAAGAGTATGTAAATAATCTGTTTGTTGGTATTGATTAAAAAGTATTCAGCGGCGATGGTCGTACAGCTCTTGAAATGGTTGTGAAATGAGGTCGATCGATTAGTTTGCAATGGTCAACCAAAAAGAAAGGTCGTGGAATAATTAATAAACTGATAAATAAATTACCAGTGGAGTTACACATACCAACTTATAACTATTGCGGTCCAGGTACAAAATTAGATGCACGATTGCAAAGAGGTGATAAAGGAGTAAATTTATTGGATGAAGCTTGTAAGGAGCACGATATAGCTTATTCCAAATCGAAAGAGGTTGTAAATCGAAACATCGCGGACAACAAATTGTATCGCAGTGCAGTTGAGTGAATAAAGAGTAAAGACGCAAGCGTAAAGGATAAAGTTGCTGCAACCTTAGTAGCAGGTATAATGAAAGGAAAAACGACATTCGGTGTGGGGTTACGAAGTGTAAAACACGTAATGAATGCAAGAAAAAATAAACGGAGAAATAATATGAAAATGCAATCTCGGAAACGGCGGAGGAGTGGGGGTGCTGTGA
Organism: Amphimallon solstitiale; assembly: GCA_963170755.1. Lineage (NCBI taxonomy): Eukaryota > Metazoa > Arthropoda > Insecta > Coleoptera > Scarabaeidae > Amphimallon > Amphimallon solstitiale. The sequence goes on from OY720677.1 coordinate 53,498,035, forward strand.
CGTTTTTGCAGACAATGAAAAGCGCTCGCGAAGCAATACGAAAAGGTGGTAAGAAAAGGAGTTTATTAGAGAACACCAGATACTGAAAAGGTTGCGAGGAACGAGAAAGATGATGTTACCACGATCTAGAATTGTAGCTATTCCAAAATCTGGCGGATTTTTGCCGCTGATTCCGCTGTTTGCTGCTCTGGGTGCTCTGGGATCACTCGGGGGTGGGGCAGCAGCAATAGCCAAAGCATTTAACGAAGCGAAGGAGGCGCAAAGACACAATCAAGCGATGGAAGCGAAAGCCATTGGCAGTGGATTTTATGTGAAACCATACAAGTCGGGGTGTGGCTTGTACTTACCAGACCATTCAAAAAACCATTAGAGGTATTACCACGACGACCGTTGACACATAGAGATATTCAGAAATATGCGAAGAAGTGGAAAATTAATAATTTCAGAGGAATTTATAGTCGAGACTCTCTACCAAAAAAAATACGAAGATATGAAAAAGGTGTCGTAAATTTAGATGATGGTGCAGGCAGAGGTAGCATATTCCAAAGAAAATCAAGAGATTAATTATTTCGATAGTTTTGGAGATTTAAGGCCGCCACGCGAGGTAGAATAGTATTTGTTATCAAACGGTCACGGGGTAATACACTATAACTATAAAAGGTACCAGAAACCCGATGCTATTAATTGTGGCCATTTGTTATTACAGTTTTTGAAAGGAAATTTTGAATAAGACAAATTCAAGTTTAAGTAGTGAAATGGATACCGGTGTAGTTGATACCTTGACCCTGGTGTTGACAGGGGGCAGTTCAGAATTAGTATCGATTTTCAATCCAGTTATATATTTGAATGGGGAATATGAATTGTGTATCGTGAATTTGCAAGCTTACAATTCAATAGCGAACGTGGGTTCACAAAATAATGTCTTCTGTTACAATGTCGGTTCCCACGAGGAAGATGATTTAAATTGGAAGAAGATTCACGTACCAGAAGGAACGTATGACATAGACGATATACAAAATTATATTGAAGAAGCTTTGAAGGAACGAGAGGGCGATGATAAATCTTTTATTATGAGGGGAAATAGTAATACACTGAAAGTTTCAATACGGACAGATGTATATGTGAATTTTGGTATAAATAATTCTATAGGTTTACTATTTGGTTTCGAAAAGGTTATTATTCCAAGATATACAACAGTTATAAGCGATAATGTGGTGAATATCAACAAAATTAATGCAATTCAAATATTGTGTAATGTAGTAGATGGGTGGGTCCTATGTTAATGGCAAACCATCGCACGTGTTATACCACTTTTATCCAAATGTGGCTCCAGGATATAAGATTATCGAAGTACCACAAGAAAAGATGTATATGCCAGTGAATGCAAACGTCTCGAGTAGTATTGTGTTGAAAGTTGTTGACCAAAGTGGAAATCCGGTCAATTTTAGAGGTGAAGAAATTACAGTATATTTACAGTTGCGAAGAAGAGGTGCTGAATAGAAATGGGGGTATCGTTTGCCAGAGTATCATTGCCGCAAGGAAGAAGGAAAAAAAGAAGCAGTTGCATTGTGGACAATGGAAATGATAGTAAGGGTAATTTTTCTGTCAGCGTACCGTTGAAAGCACTAATGGGATTTGCAGAGGATTTTAAGAAGATTGTTAGGAATGTTAGACAGGAATTGGTCCTAATTAGAAGTAATGATGACCGAGATGTGATATATCAAACAGTAGATACGGAGAAAGTAAAATTAACTATCGAAAAATAATTTGGAGGATGCCACACGTACGGGTGGGGTTGAGACAAGAAATAATTCTTGTCTCAACTGGATTATATTTATTTATATTTACTTCAAAATATAATAATTTACACAGGGTCCATCCTAAAAATTACACACATTAAATTACACCTTCATATGCAACAACACTTTATTACCTGAATCTCGTTCTTGAAATTCTGACATTTTCGAACTAATCTCATCTACATATTCTTCATACTTCTCATACAAATTAACTCCTGGATTTATAATCTTATTTTTAGTATTAAATGACTTTATTTCTAAATTCTCTTTAATTACTAGAGAATACAAGCCAAATAACTCCATATTCACTTTTAGGGCATTATGAATTACTACAACAGCATCTATTAATGATAGAATCTTCTCCCTTACCACTGTTGCAAATTCTTCAATATCTAGATAATGTTTTGATGTTTCCATTACTCTGTAACTCTTTATTCTATCCCCCAATGCTCCAACAATCTTTTCAATACCATCATCTACCACTACAAATGCGTTAGTTCGATGTGTGTTACTTCTCAAATGAGAATGAAAACACTTGCTATCGACCAATACTTGACATATATCACATTTTTTAGTTTTCTTTGATGTGACAATTTCATTTGGTTTCATTCTCTTGCCCTTACAAGATGTTACCATATGTCTGTTCCTTTTGTCTGCTCGAGTAAACACTTTGCTACACTTTTCACACTCAAACATATTTAGAAATTTATAACACACTTCTTACTATTAAGTCAGGATTGTAAAGTATGATGTTGACTTCAGACCTACATATATATAACCCCCTTCCAATTTCTTGCAAACATGTCTCCCCCTCTTTAATTTAACCTTGACCGTGGTGGCTATAACATTGAGATAACTTTCAACTTGAAGTAACCTGCACCGTGCCATTGACTTTGTGCTGATGCATCTCCTCCTCTTACATTTAACCTTGACCTTGTGTTGTTTATATCATTAGGATCATTTTCAACTTGAAATAACTTGCACCGTGTCAATAACTTCGTGGTAATCTTTTCTTTTAACTCTCTCATTTAACTGTTTACGCACTTCTGCACAGAACGATTTTTTTCCTATATATGCTGTACAACAGAGTTCCCTTACTTAGTGTTACACAAGTATCATACAAGATAGCAATGGATAACAGACATAAACTAATAATAAAATCTTTGCACTACGATTTTTTGGAAATTGCAACTTTGATGCACTACTACCTAAACTGTTCGAATACAACATATTTCCGAAAAGTTGGCATAACTATGACGAGGTTTGTGTTCATATAGCTTCATATTTTTTGTATTAATGTTGTATTAACATTTCAGAAAATAACACGTAGAGAAAAAGTTGAAATTATGTTTGACTTTGCTACCGGATCTACGTCGCATTAAGATAACGGCAGATTTCATAAATGAAACGGAGAGTCGCAATAGGGGTTGTTAAACAGGATAACGCAGGGCCGAGCTAACTCTGTCGCAGACGGCGTGACGGTTCAAGAAAGTAAGAACACCTAAGAGTAGAGCGTCGGTCGGCAACGACGCTTGCGACGATTGTCCGGGCACCAGGACACTATGCTATCTACAGATAACCTACCTGCGCCTCCTACGAACTACCACTGGCTGTGTCCCTCCAGTAGGGTACCTATTGAACACTCTGTATATTTGAAGCACCTAATCTTATGTACGTGCTTGTCACACAATAATTAAGATATGCAGAGGTAAAAGAAATAAAAGATAAGGTATTCGTTACGTAACAATATTTAATTAAATCTGATGTATTGTAAGGGGATCTGTTTATAATAAAATTAAAATTGTGAAATTAGGTATTAAAAAAAAACTTGCGTCGAATGAAAAGTTAAATTGGAATAAGTGTACTGAAGTTAGACAGTTGATAAAAAAACACGCGTTAGGTGACAGTTACAAAAATTTAGCAAGTATAAAAACTTAATGATTTAAACATATACTCTGCGCTTCAGCAGAAGTTGGTCGGCTGCAGAAACGTTTCCTTCACCTCACATAAGGTGTACATATGTTTTCAAGGACACGCCACAACGGCAATGTCAATACATAGGTGTGAGTATACATATAAGTTTATAAGCGCAAAAGTACAATTGATAAGTCAGTAAAAGGTCTTAGTCTAAAATAAGGAAAATTCGCTAAATATAAAAACGTCGGTTTGCTTACATGAACTGAATGATATTAATTGATGGTTAGTGATTAGCTAAGTCAAAAAAAAACAATTAAAGGTAAAATTTAGAAAAACAATTTCATGAAAATTCCATAAAACCCTGAGCTTCGAGAACCAAAGTTGGCTACTACATTAATGAATTTTATCTGGCTCAGGTAAAATTAATTGATCATCAAAAGGCAAAATTTACAATCTTACGGCAAAAAAAAAAAAAGTAAACGTGCAATATAATTAATAAAACTTAGATTTCAAATGCAACACAACATAGAACATACAACTATTGTTTCGGAAGAGGAAAACACTGGGTATATTACTAAGTAGGTAAAAACTATCCTAAAGATAAAGTGATCATATAATGAATTTACTAGAATTAATTATAGTGAAATCTTAGCCTCGATAAAGGGCTACAGTAATTACGGTAGTGTCAAATCCAAAATTACAGGTTAATTTCAAATATACATAATAGATCAAAGAGAAATTATAACGGTAGTTTTTAAAAAAAAAGAATTAAATTGTGACCACGCAGATTACTAAGAGGTGCGATAGTTATTTAGCCACTCAAAATTCTTGACACTAATCAGGCAAAAATAAGTCTTGCACTCAGGCGTAAAACGTCGAAAATCAGACGAAAAATATGAGGTAAAAATTACAACCTTAGCTGGCAAGATGGTTGTCGGAAAGGACGCTACAAAGATCCCAAAATGGCGTCGACTCCCTTGTTGGAAAAATTCCACTCAACAGGTGGGCTGGATGTTGAATAAAACCACTGTTGTGGGCGATTCCACCAAAGGTAAGACTTCGGAGGGCTTAAACGGCCGTCAAAGGAATTCTAACAGCTTCTGAGGGCTTTAGCGCCCGTCATAAGAATCCTAACGGTTTCTGAGGGCTTTTGTGCCCATCAAAAGAATCCTATTAAATTTAGAGAAGAAAAGAACCAAAGATAAAATCCCGAAAATTTAACACAGAGTTTCAAACACTTACCCCAAAAAGATGGAGATCCCGCGGTAAGGACTCAGGAGTTCCACATGGCACGAAAATAATTCAAAATCCACCTCGTGGCATTCGTAAATTAGATAACGGTATCGCGATAAAAATAATTCACGATAAATCACCTAATAAAGGTATCGATAACTCAAACTTATTTCAATAAAGCCGCCGAAGCGTTAGTCTAACTTTAGACAAAGTGATAAATTCACCAAAAGAAAATAAGCATATCGTGCCCATGCACTTTCAACAAGCTTCACTTCGAAAGTGTCCCAACCGTGACCTTTACGGTAGATACGTTACAACCCAAGAACACGCACGCTCAATGCATCACTCGAAAGGATTCAAACTAAAGGCGGGAGTTTTCAAATAAACATAATAAGCACACAACTAATCTGACAATAACAAAAAAAAGGAGACGACATCGTGACTTAAACTCAATTAAACGTAACCCTACACATAACTTAGACGGAAAAACATAAGCGAAACACTCAACAAGTGAAAGTAGAAAATATCAAGTCGACGGCACGAGAGGGTATTTCATGCTCGACGTTGGCAATACCGCGTGTATAACAGATCTGTACTACAATAGCCGATAGGTTTGACAGAAAATAAACAAACAATCTTTCACACGCAGTTTCTAATTTATTAGACGAAAGGACAGAATCTCTGCAGGTAAATAACAAAGTACCAAGGCTTTAATATCAAAACGCTGCAAAAGACGGTGGAAGACCGATCTACCTATATGTTTCAGAATGTTATTATCGTCCATAACCCCTTAATGGGAGTGCCAGGATGAACCACGGAAGATGCCTAATACTTAGAAGAACGAAGGAAGGCCACAAATGATCGGCAAACAATTAATAGTATGACCTACTGTCCCGAGCATTTCCTTAATTAACACTTCTTACATTTTAGTGAGACGTCTGCGAAAGAAAGGAAAATAACAATACTTGGGCCTGCTCAAGAACTATGTTTGGCAATACGCAAAACATGTGAAACAGTTAACACAAAACTTGACTGACGTCTCAAAGCGTTTACAAACCACGGATAAATGCCTTATTTAGAGATCGGACGTAATATGTATAAGAAGATATTTTATATACTTAAGCAAGGCGTAGAAATAATTGCAAATGCGGAAAATACGAAACTACAGGTAGGTTAGATTAAGCTAGGGCTAAGATAATTAAAGTTAGTTACTCAGATAAAGAGGCTTTCACAAAAACAGGGTGTAAATGCCCGATCTTACACACAATGTATCTGTCATATTCGCGGTACGTGATTTAGAGCGATGAGGGCTCAATAGTAGGTTTAATACCCACGGGAGCATACTGCAGGCAGTCTTAGCAACTGGTGCAATAGACAATATACAGGGTACGCTCAAAAAGTCATGAACTTTATACAAAATTCCACGTATTTAGACAAAAGGTACACAATCTTTCGAGAACTATAAATAAAGTAAATTTACAACGTAACAACTTGCTGACGAGAGGACCACACGCATTTCAAAATTTAATTGAGGCACTACGAGCATCCAACCATCAGTCTTTGGCAGATGAATTGCAGACTAGAAGCAATGATGATGAATTTTTTAACATTAGTAGGACAAATGAAATAATAAATAAATACAAACATCCATAGTAATTGTATCTTATCTACAATTTATTTTATTGTATACATAACTGCTAATACATAATTATATATTTGTTAATTTGTTTGGATTTCTTCCTCGAAATCATCCATATTGTCCAATTCATCCAACACTACAGTTCCTCTATCAAATATATCATGACTAACGTTCATAACTGCCACCCACACCATTCCATTATGAGTATTAGTAGGTATAATTTGTATGGTATTACTTGTTCTCTTCCATGAAACAACAACATGTTGCTTCTTCTTTCTTTGTGAGTGCACATGGTGATGAACCACTACTAACATTCAACAACACCGCTTTCAATACATATATACGATAATCATTACTAACTACCCCACCCTTCTTGATCCCCACTTTTAACTAGGTATCGACCTTGAACTTGACATTGACCTTGACCTTCCCGGGCCAAGACGGCCGGACCAAGGTTAAGGTCAAGGTCATGAGGAGGTTCTAGAATCGGATTGGTCCCTCTACTAACATGAGACCAAGATGCTACTTTCCGAACACCTTCCTGAACAAAATATAGATTTTTATTCAATAGCATATTATTTCTTATGCATTTCATTAAATGAGGAAATTCATATAAATGTACGATTTCTTCTCCGTCAACAAGGTAACCCTGAAGTCTATTTTCTTCAGTTTGTTCAGCAAAGTGTCTGCTGGTAGCAGCAAGTAACTGCTTTATGACAGCTTGATTAGTAGCACCTTGATCTGATATTCTCGCTACTATATTTAAACCACAAACCCTTAATTGGCGTATTATTGTTTTTAACGTTTTTAACAAATCTGCAGTTGGCGTGAACAAACTGTTTGTTTTCACTTTTGGCGAATGCCTTTTACAAGAAAAGTTAATGCGTGATCAGCAAACCTAAGATGGCGGTCTGCGCCACCGTAATCCACAAAACCGTCTATGGAATCTGTTTTTGGATTGTATTGCAAGCCTGGAGATAAAGCCACTTCATTAAACATCAATACGCAGTATTTGTCAATTTATTTCATTTTTGACACACGATTTTTGAGATGAGCAAAAACAGATTCATTAATTCTGCAATGAAAGGGAATTTTATTTAAAAGAGTGGTCAAAACTTTTCGCGAAGGTAAACTGAAAATGTTCGACAAAAATCTGTATGCTTTTCCACTTTGGTTATAGATAGATAAAGCTAATATTTTATCATCAATTGTGAACCTTCCACCTCTAGATTTATATTTTTGCGTTCGTAATTGTGATAATAAAAAATTTGCAGTAATGGGATTTACATCTTTTAAGCTGTTCAATAATGGACCCTTACTATTTAAAAACCTCAATTTTCTTTGCACAGATATTTTGCGATTTGTCATTCTTGTAGCAATTTTTTTGCAAACTCTTTGCCTTATTATAAAAAAAAAACTTGTTTTGGGGCTGAGCTGGGATTGACGTGTGACGCCCACAGATGGTAGTAATCTCCCTGTTCTTTTTGGAGTTTCTTTATCTGAAATTTTAAAATGTATTATAAAGAATGCCTGAATTAAAACATTGGAATTGATTCATTATAATTATGACTGGAGATCATTAGCATATATTTTTGCAATTTTTGACATGTTAAATTTTTGAATAATATATTAAGAATTATAAATACATGACACGTACTACATTTCTGGTCTTTCACTGGGACTTGCTTGTGAGGTAGCCGGTAACAGCTGTACATCCACACATTCTGAAGTAGCATGATCTGTTTGATGTTTCGAAAAGCCTATGACAAGAAATTAGCTATTGTAAAAAAAATAATAATAGTTAAATAATTATACTGACATGAGATATCACCACCAAACGACAGGATTTTTCTTCTTTTAGCACTTGGGGGATACACTTTTCCAGAAACCTTTACTGTCCATGTCTCTGGAGAATACGCAGATGTAGATGGTGTAGTTTGCAGAATATCTTAAAACATATATACATTTAAAATCATTTTAAATTAAACAATTAAACAGAAACAAATACCTTTCACTTTTGCAGGTGTCACATATTTATATTCTGTAGGGGATGACTAAAACAACTATCATAAACTCCTGAAAACAAATTACATGCAGGATCAAAATGATTGACACAAACAGAAAAATTCTTCTGTAAATGGGAAGTGTCCAATTGGAGTAATTCTGGCTTGCCAATTCGGTCAATCCAGATCTTCTTCAACCTTTCGTCAGCAGGTATAGAAAACCTACATAGAATAAAACATTAGTGTTGATATTAACAATTATTAATTAATTATGTACTATTTGTGAATTATTTGTAGAAAATTGATGAGAAACAAAACAAAAACAGTCGTGTTACAAAAAAACGCAAAAAATAATGTACACAGCACCTCTTTTGGATTCCGTTTTCCTGTTGTTTCTTCTACAACCTTTAACAATTATGATAATATTAATTTGTAATTAAATAATAACGGCAAGAGAATTCCCTCTTAAAAGTTTGTAAAAACTGGCTTAACTTGCCTGCGACTAATTTTATCATTACAATCGGGAACACTACAATGTCTCATTTTTAATTAACAGTATTTAAACAAACTCAAACTTATTAAAAACTGCAAACTCAAAAGTTATTAAAAACTGCACTTGTCGCGAAGAACTAACAACGTAGTTAATAACAATCGTGACTCACAATACTTACAAATGGCGGAGAAAAAGCACGAAACATCAACAATAATTCACCAGTGCAGCCAAAACCATAGTTAGAGTTATGTTGGCGACCCTGTCTAAAGTGCAGCTCCCTATGATACCCTCATTTAACCAAAACACTGTGCACGTCTAATACATGAAGTGCACTACCCCTGCACTGAACGCCGAACCACTGAACAAAAAATGATAATACAAAATACGTAGACAATACCTTTAATTATGTATACTATAGATATACAACTGAAGGTTAGTTCGGGTAGGTAGCCAACAGAGGGGTTGAGCAGTAGGATGTGCCCATTCATGAATTTCTTCCGCTAAATTTGTTATAGTAATTCAATAGAGATTCAAAATTGTGAATATATAACACATGTTGGTATGTGTTTTTAGAAAAAGGTAATGAATTTATCAGTAAATAAGAGTATAGAAATTTTTCTTATATATTGTTTATAATATGAGCATAGGTTACATTGTTTGTCATCTTGTACTGTCGTATAACGCATAAGTGTTAGGATTTTCGGCAATTTTTTGCAATGGAAATCTCCAGTACTGGGCAAAAAAGTCGTAAATAACAATTAGAGAAGTTGTAACGAAGTCCCTTCGTTAATTGAATAAAATAACATTATGATCTATCGTGGAACATCCTTCCTACCTCTTGACCTCACTCAGACCATATATGTCATGAGGAGGTTAAGATTATCCGCACTGGGAAACTCTCATTCAGGTGTTCTATCATGAAGAGATTTCCCTCCGTGTAACCTACCTGCTTAACCCCATTCAGGTGTTCTACCGTGGAGGGGTTAGGAAATCTATCCGCTCCAGGAAACTCTCATTACGGTGTTCTATCATGAAGAGATTTCCCTCCGTATAACCTACCTGCTTAACTCCATTCAGGTGTTCTATCGTGGATGGGTTAAGAAATCTATCCGCTCCAGGAAACCCTCATTCAGGTGCATTATCGTGGAGAGGGTCTCCATCCGTCTATCAATTGCAATATTAATATTTAATTGTATTTAATTCTAGGAGCGCGAAACGACCTTTAACGTATGACAATAAAAATTTAAAATCACCGTGCGAGATGCAAACCGCGTATTTACATAAATAAAACTTCCTTTGACATAGACAATTTAAGTAAAATACCACAATAATTATCTTAACCTCAGCGAACATTTCATTTAGCGTATAATACCGCGATATCAAGACGGATTGTAATGAACCTACCGTAAGATAAACAGATTACTGTTGAAATGTTCAAATTTTAAGAGAGCATACTTTTGTTTACCATTCCGCAATGTACAAATCTTGCTGTTTTAAGGTTATGTATAGAAGTGACAGACCGCATGTTTATACTTAGAAAATTAAATTCTTTTCATTATGTTGACCTTTTTCTTTTCTTTTCACATTGTAATGTTAATAATGTTTAACAACCTATAATATGTATATATGTGTGTATATTTTTGGACTTGGTTACCGTAAAGAATAAATTATTATTTCTGATACAAGTACGTATGACTTTTATTTGCATTTTTGTTTTACGTAAACCTGTAAGTATTTCTCCTAGTGTACATTAAAAGCAAAGAAAGACAAACCGTACTCACCCTGGTAACTACCTTTCACTGTAGCTTAGCCGTTGTGTTTTATTTTTCATTTAACCCCAATCGACGAACACGCGAAACGACCTTTAACGTATGACAATAAAAATTTAAAATCACCGTGCGAGATGCAAACCGCGTATTTACATAAATAAAACTTCCTTTGACATAGACAATTTAAGTAAAATACCACAATAATTATCTTAACCTCAGCGAACATTTCATTTAGCGTATAATACCGCGATATCAAGACGGATTGTAATGAACCTACCGTAAGATAAACAGATTACTGTTGAAATGTTCAAATTTTAAGAGAGCATACTTTTGTTTACCATTCCGCAATGTACAAATCTTGCTGTTTTAAGGTTATGTATAGAAGTGACAGACCGCATGTTTATACTTAGAAAATTAAATTCTTTTCATTATGTTGACCTTTTTCTTTTCTTTTCACATTGTAATGTTAATAATGTTTAACAACCTATAATATGTATATATGTGTGTATATTTTTGGACTTGGTTACCGTAAAGAATAAATTATTATTTCTGATACAAGTACGTATGACTTTTATTTGCATTTTTGTTTTACGTAAACCTGTAAGTATTTCTCCTAGTGTACATTAAAAGCAAAGAAAGACAAACCGTACTCACCCTGGTAACTACCTTTCACTGTAGCTTAGCCGTTGTGTTTTATTTTTCATTTAACCCCAATCGACGAACACGAGTCAAAGCACTACCTGGCAATTAGCATGTACTACCGTATCAGCTGTCAAATTTGTCCCAGCACCGAGAAAGCACCGCGTCTTGGTAGGCAGCCCAAAACACTCCCAAATGTCGATGTAAACATATATATAAGGAAGGTTAAGAGAAATAAGTCTTTATTAATGTGGACCCGGATTAATTATTCTAATTAATTCCCCCACCATGTTATAAAATGTATTTTTTTTCTTCGCCATGGAGTTTTTTTGCCGATTTTCGCTCCAATATAAACCTTTATTGTGTTCAACATATTTATTTTGTTTACCATAACCATAACAAACGACAGCGCGTGTCTCTGCCATCTTCCGGAAAATAGCTAAACTAGCGTTTGTGTTCATGTCTTAGCTTTTGATTAAAATTTGGTAATAGTAGCTCTATCTATGTATACAAATGTTCCTTCAGGGCGTTTTGAGGCGCACTATAATTGTTAAAAGGTACACGTTTCAAATGATATACATCTTTTTATACAGCCCAGATTACGGATAAACATTATTGTTCGTTCACATGGTAATTTCTTTCTGTCCTGTTAAAGCGGAGGCTCGCATAATTAATGATACGACGGTAGTCCTCCTCCTTTTGATATAGTACTGCCGAGGCACCGACAGCGCTGGCATCCGTCTGCAGAACAAATGGTCGGTTGAAGTCAGCCTGTGCAGAAATAGCGGATGGGCTGCGACGGCCTTCATCGCTTCGAATGCTTCTGCTGCGAGGGTGGTCCAGCGGAATGCCGTGTTGGTCGCCAAGAGGTCCGTCAGAGGAGCCACTATACTTAACACGTTGGGAATATAATCTCTTAGCCAATTGAAGGTTCCCGAAAAACGTCGTAGGGCCTTCCTGGTTTTGGGCAAATCACTGTCTTGGATTGCTTGTATATGGACAGTTTGGGGCTGGTTTTCATCTTGTGTGACAACATGACCCAGATAGTCCAGGCTGGGACTGGCGAAGTGGCATTTTTGTAGTTTTAGACGAAGACCATGTTGTTCCAGATGCTCCAGTGCCAGTTGTAAGTGACGGAGGTGTTCGTCCATGGTGCCGGAGTAGATGATAATGTCTAAATATGCCATCACAAACTCCTGCATGTATCCTACCAGGACGTCCTGAGCCATCAGCTTTTGGAAGGTGGTGGGGGCTCCCTTTAGTCCAAACGGCATTACGTTTAATTCAAATGCCGCCCCGTCGGGGTTGGTGAAGGCGGTGTACCGTTTGGATTTCTCCTCCAGTTCCACCTGCCAGTATCCGCTTCTTAGTCTAGGCCTGTAAATATCCTGGCGGTTCCAAGGTCCCTCAAGGAATCCGCGATCGGTGGAAGGGGACTTGCTTCGTCTTGTGTCATCGTTGAGTCTGCGATAATCAACGCAAAAACGTGGCTTGCCATCTTTTTTAGTCACCAGCACTATCAGTGAGCTACACTCGCTATGGCTGGGCCTAATGACTTGGGCGGCTAACATCTCTTCCACCTGTTCGAATATGACCTTTTTTTTTCTGAGGCGTATACTTATATGGGTGGATGCGGATTGGTGTATTATCCCTTAAGACGTATTACATGTTTGGTGGTCGCGCCGTTATACTGATAGGTCCTTCCTCCGTGAATAATTTTCCAAAGTTTGTCAGGATTTCTTGGAACGTCGCCTGTTCATCCAAGGTCCAACTTGACATCCACAATGGCTCCATTCTCCTGTAGCCAGGGATGTCCTAGCACAATCTCAGATTGAAGGTTGTCCACCACCACGCCGTCGCATGTGAAGGTGAACGCTCCCGTGGTGGCTGTAAGTCTTCCACATTGATTGGTGGAAAAGGTGTGGTTGTCGATTGCCATTGAAAATTCGACGGGTGGTATTTCGGATATCGGGCCTGTTATCCATTTAGGCCGGACTATCCACTCGTGCCAGGACATTTTCATTGTTGATTCGTAGTATAATGGAGGCTGTTTGGTTGTTGGAGGCAGTTGTAACTAGGGCCGTCCCTGTCTTGGCCCTGGAAAGACCTTTTCTTCTTCCCCCGACTGGCGAGCGGCTGTAGTATGCCTCATCGCATAATCCTGCGGTATCTGGGGGCAATCCCGATTCAGGTGACGTTCGGGGCAAAACCAGCATCAGCATCGTGGTAATGGTTTCTCCGAGGATGGCTCACGCTTAGGTGCTGGTGGACGTGGCTCTACTTCTTTTTTCCGCGTTGACGTCTTTACTTGGAAATTGCTGAAAATCAGGGACTGCTTCTCACAGACTTCTTGTAATTCTCGTATCGTCTGTGGTTTAGCTTGAGCCACATGAATGCAATACTGTTGTGTGAGCAGCATTACTATGTGGTTTACTAATTCTGGCTCTGGCCACAAGGGATTGAGACGTAAGCAAAGTCTTTTAATTCTTGTCACAAAGGTGGCCGCGTCCTCATCTGCCTTCTGCCTTGTGTCACATGCATCCTGGAGGGCTCGTTTCCTTTGAGGTCCCAGGAATTCTCGTTGAAATCTATGGCAGAAGTCCTCTAATGTATCGAAGCCTCCCTCTGATTGCGGCGGAACCAGACAGCTGCTTCTCCCGTTAGGAATGGTTGGACCGCCTCGTCCACGTCTTCTGGGATTTCAAATAGGTTCTTGTCCAGATGAGTTTTCAGTCGGCCCAGAAAGACTTTATCTTTTATTAGCCGTCCACTATAGGGGCGGAGTGGTATAGTTGAAGGCATCGGCAGGGCTGGCAGCCACCGGGGTGTGCATCCATGCGTTGGATTTGATGTGGGTGGTGACATTGGAATTGGCGGAATATGCCGTAGTGGTTCGTTGTGGTAGTTCGTTCATTGGTACCTCCGCGCTGATTGTCCTGGGGTTGTCGGATAATCCAGGATTGACAATTGGTTCGACGGCGGTACCTATCCTGGAGGTGATGACCCCTACGGGGGCTTCTTGTATTGTAGAGTTGGTAGTTTCTCTGCCTTCCAGTGCGGTGAGTCTGTTATTGATGAGTTTGAGTTCCTCCAAGAGGATGGCCATCTGAAGCTCTGGGTTTGCTCTTCCAGGTGTGACCTGCCCTGGTGATACGGGTGTTGGTGTTGGTTGATCTTTCAGGAAGTCACTACTCTGGCGGGTCTTTTTGGTTTTCCTTGATGGCATCTTTGTGTGGGGGCGGATCCTTGGTACGTCCGTTTCCAAAGGGCCACGAAGTTGAGCGCCACTATGTTACCTCTCGATTTGTCCACTATAGGTGGGCCACGGTTTAGTCTCGAGATAACAATTTTGAGAAGATTATACACAATTTCTATTACACAGGTACTTATAAATAATCGTTTATTAAGGCTTTCTTAATAATCCAAAAAGTTGTGTTATTAACGTTCAAATTCTAGAAATGTCACTTGAAAAAAAATCATGATTTATTTTGACAAATGTCACTTGCCAGCTGATATATTTTTAATGAAGTTTTATTTGGACATCAAGTCGAACAGCAGCGCCGTTCTGTTTGTGAGGCGACAATGGTAACACTTCAACTTTTAACGAACTTGAGTCGTTAAGACAGAGAAAATGCCCAATTTATGTTTAATTAATTGCAAATGTAATACGCTTTATTAAATTATTAAATTGATCGCCAGTAAAATAAGAAAAGAGCACGTAGATTCTTTGATTTATCACACTGATTTTCATGTCAATCAATTTATTGTTTACATTTACAATGTCAATACTGTCAACTAGATTACCGACTAAGAGTTGTACGATCTGACAATTTGCAAATCACAATTAGAATTTATAAAATTAATTATCAAATGAAACATTTTGTTAATCTCGGAAATTTTCATGCTTTCGTTTAAAGAGATAATATTATGTTTTGTAATCCATAAATTTGTATGTAATGTAATATAAAATATGTACGTAACCGCAATGAGGGTGCGGGCGGCAAGTTTGGGAGACCAATAAAAAGTTATTCCTTCGTATTCTCTCTGAAATTGTCGTGTCACCGATATTTATTAATTTGTATCACAATTATTTGCCGATGTATATATAAAATTAATATGGAACAATAGATTTGATGAATTATACCTATGTTGTAAATATCTGTGTGTAAATAAATGTAAATAGATGGAACAAAGAACCGCACATGTTAATTTTGTCACAACGAATTAATCAAAACGTATAAATACCTTTTAAGAGGATCCAACGACATTGTCTCCAATTGAGCTAACGGTAGATGCACTTGATTAAACACTTCCACAATCACGTATCACTAATTTAATTATACAATCGAAGTTTTAATCGTTCAAAAATAATGTTGTAATTGACAACTGCTTTAGTTCTTGAATGTCACGCACCGCGCGCACTTCAACCGATTTGCCGTACAGGTGCGTTATCGAATCGCAGCGGTCTGTTAATGCTCTACTCAATTTTGGTGCGCTCAGCCGACTTTTCACAGCGGTCGCGCCCATTGAGAATATCAGGCAGTACACACGAGCAACATTATAAACTCAGTTAAAATCTATATAAATGAAAAAGTACATATAGCCCGTACATGTGTTATTTTAGTGTATGTAAATACATCCATATGTATATTGCAAAAATTTTTAATTGACTAACCCTCTTCCATTGCTGTGCACTTTTGAAAGGACCACAATTTTTTTAATTTATGTCCCTGGCAAAGTTTTGCCGTAAGGTTTCAATTTTACGAGCATTTTCCGGCTTGCTTTTTCCTCTGATAACGAGACGGTTGTTTTCTAAAAAATGAATCAACTCTACATATTGCCTTCTGGTAGTTTATCCTAAGCGAGCTTTTTTTTCTAGGTCCATGGCTGTAATAATCGATAAAACTATAATTTATTTAATTGATCATTTATATTTTATTACCTGACATATAAATATAACCTATAAATTTAATATAAACAAGTCGTGATGCACAGGTCAAACGGTAGTGGTGGATCTGCAAACATGAACACGAACACGAGGCAGTCGTTTACTCGGCAGGCGTATTAGTTATCTCTACAACTTGTACAAATAACAATAATAATATGTCTTTATTGGGTATCATGATACAATACACATAAAAAAAAAGTAATAGCAATGATAATATAGGTACAAAGCATATTGAGATCGCAACTCCCAACCTCAAGGCGAATCTCAGTTAAACTGCTTAATTAACCTTGCAAGAAAAAAAAAAGAGAATTACAATTTCATTTATTATATAGTGCCTAAACCTAAACTTAACAAATGTGCATGTTGATATCCTACTTCGTTTTGAAATAGACGATATCGTTTGTAGGGTATGATACTAGATATAGAAGTCGTTAAAAATGTTAACGGGATCGTTAGTTTCTATCGTTAAATATATTTAAACGATAATCGTTAACATTGCATGAAAAGATACGCAATAGACACGAATATCTTCTAGATTGCACAATAAAAATCAAACTCATTTTGATTGACTCAATATATTGCGCAATCTTTTAATATTATCTTCAGACGGTCAATATTATTGTACAATATCCCTTATTGTCAAATATATTGACGTGAATATGAAATATGAAATTACAAATGATTTTCAAACTTTACCAAATATAATATCTTTTGGAGGTTCAATCAGAACCAGTGCACAATCCTCAGGTTTCTTGAACGCTTGTCGAGTTAGAGATGTTCCATGTTATCGCCCAATATGCAGGTATAACACTGCAACGGATTTTCAAACTCTGCCAAATGAGGCATCTTTTGGATATTCAATGAGTTATTGTCCATAGTCTATCAGGCTTTCGAAAGTTTATTGTTTTTAAACTTGTGGTATTCTCTGTATTTGTTGAAATGGATTTTTATATGCGCAAGCATTTTCCATATGCCCCACTTCCCGGTCTCACTGCCGTGAGAAATTCACTTTGAACGCAACATACGCTGATTAACCAACACAACACTTATACATTCTTTGCAAATTAAGTTTAGTGCTTTATTGTAATTATTAGTAAAACTAGCTGTCCATCAATCTCTTCGAACTTGAATCGCCTTTCGCGTCCGCTTACAGTTGTATTACCGTTCCCTATAAAACGCCAAAAAAATCATTTTTGATTTTCTAAGGTATTGGCACACCTTGTATAGACGTATATTTTTGTCCACGAACTACTGTCACGGTGACAGGTGGAATGGCAATTAAAAGCATCTTAACGTCAGTCTGACTTTTCGTTGTTGAAGTTTGAAATTTAGATGCTATTTAGCGTAATACCAATACTTGACACTAAAAGATTCATAGTGTTATTAGTTTTACACAATGAAAGGACTAAATCATTATTAAAAAAGTAATATCAGATTTATTTTAGTTTTGCATAATTTAACCTGTCAATTATCATGGCCCACAAACGTTATTTCTGGGCTGTAATATTTAATAATAATCATACATCTTTTGAGATACCTTTTGAGCTTTGTTATAATGTAAATTTGTGAACAATGCATGCCCATTACACTGAAGAATCAAGTTTTAAATAAAATGTTGGTATAGAATAGTATGACTTATTAATTTTATTTATAATAGTGAATATAATGGCTTCCATATTAATAAATTAGTTTTTATTTGTCTGCTCTGAAATTGTTCCTGTCAAAGTGAGTTTACAGTGGCATTGAGTCGTCGCCTGTAGATCGTGCTCTGGCTATGTCGGTTGCTGAGACGATCCTATTATAATTTAAATATTTGGTAGTGACACTAGTAGTTGAACTAAAAATAATAACCAAAAATAATACAGACCGACGTTGGAATATCTGTGTAAACATTTTGCTTACACACACTGTAAAAAGAATATAATTCGTAATTGTTGGATCATTTTGTGATTCTTATTAAGTATTTAAGGAAAAATAACACAAAAAGGTAGTTCATGATTACAACCAATCCATCGAAATAAGAGCCACCAGTCTGGGACACGATCATCATGAACCATCATCAGAATGTTTGATTAACAATTTGATTTAATGGTGTATTTTCAAACATATCCCATTAAATGATTTAGTAGTAGTAATTGTTGAATTAGACTGGAATATTTACTTTAGTAAATTGAATAGTTACAAAACAATTGTCATTACATTGGAATTTTATTCGTCTGTCACCTAGTAATAATAATATAAAAGTAATTGTCTAATACCGTGCCTTCAAATACTTTCCGCATTAGAGTAGGCTGTTTTTGAAGTTTTTAAGTAATCAATGTTGGTGTACATGCTAATTTTTTGAAAACTTCAAATTCTGACAGTTGTCATACTTAAATTCAAATTATAGACGCCTATTATTATTTACATGACATAACCAAACTATTAAAATTATGCACTGTCACCAACCATTAAATAAAAGCATGGCCGTCTCTAATGCGGAAAGTATTTGAAGGCACGGTATATAGGTAAAACTAAAATGGATCTGATAGCACTTTTCTTATTAATATTTTAGTCATTTCGCTGTATAAAATTTGTAATTCCATATTTTTTTGTGTCAAGGTCTACAATAAATATCGATGAAGCTTAAAAACATGAACAATGAAATATCAGACAGATGTCAGGGTGTTTAACCTTTTTTTTGTGAAATAATTGTCATCATGAAAGCAGTTCAGATTTCATGACGAACTGAAATCGATTGATCATTTTGACGTTTTATAACCTGCAATTAAATTTTTGTGAAATTGCCAACATTAATCAAAAGTCAGATGGATTTTTTCTGACAATTCTGACGTTTCCTGTAACATTTAAGCCACCTAACGTGAATGTTGAGTTGACCAACATTTCGCGTATGCTCTAGTTAAATATATCGGTGTTAAAATGATAATAGATGAGTAAAGATTGGCGACATAGATGTGCACTATTTTTTTTATTTTTGCTACACCCTTTAACTATTACTTAATTTTATTTTAATAATATACTATGTTCACCAATTTTGATCAGCATCTGGGCGTAATGCTTAAATTATTTTTTCTAAGGTAGGGATGCTTTTGTGTAATAAAGTAGATCGCGATCATAAAGTCACTATAATTAGTGAATTACCATGTATGATAAATTTTTAAATCCCATTGTCTTTATATGTAGTAGTAGTTCCATTTTTAAAATAGTAATGACATTACCCTTTAAATCGTTAAATTAAAGGTGATATGTATGCATGATGTATTCGTTTCTTTGAATTACAATTAACGTAGGGCTTTCGGGACAACAGTCAATAGAAATAAATTTATATGACGTTTTTTGCAAATAATTAAGATCATCAGTGCTCCATAATGTTTGTCATAAAATGTCGATATAAGTCATCAAGCGCTGATTATTCAATTTACTCTTCCCCCTCTTTTTTATTTAGGACACATTAATTTAATAGAATACTTGCTCTTTTTGTTATTACAGTGGTCCATGAAACTCTTCGAGTTTGAATTGCCCATAAAATGTTTAACATTTCGTTGACATTGAGGTTTGATATAATGCATGTGCACCTAGTCTACGTTGAATGTAAGTAGGCTGAAAAGGTAAACCTAAGATGGTTGTAAGATCAAGATTTGTTGTATCATATATAAATTTCTTTGTTTTTTAAATTTGGTAGTACTCTAACTCCATTTGTCTCAAGTTTTATGATAAAAGTTACCCAAACGTCAAACTGTCATCGTGGCGACAGTTTGATCTATTGCGAGAATGAATTGTCAAATTTAATGTCATTGTAGACATACCGTGCCTTCAATTAATTTTTTTTTAGAATAACCTACGATTTCAATATTAATTTGAGAACACTGTGGAACTTTTCAATAAATTGACTTAACTATGACATTAGTCAAAATGAAAAACATTACTGTGTTCCCAAATTAATATTGATATCATAAGCTACTCTAATTGTAAATTAAAGACGCAGTATGAATATTTGTATGTAGAAAGATGACAGAGATGTGTCCAAGCCATTAAAGATACGATAAATGACCGATACAATAGTAATAATAATAATAATTGATAATGCAATAAAATGTAAATATTAACGGTTATAATATTTCTTTCAGTGGACGTTAAATGTTATTAATCACGCCTTTGCTTTAATTTTTAAAACTACGATATTGGAAACTGTACCTGAATGACCGACAATGTTGAGTAATTACAACCGCAGTTCAGTTTGTTCTTGTTTATGAATGAAGACGCATATTAAGCAAAATGTCTCTTAGAAATAAATTAAATATTATTGTGACATTTATAATTAGTGGCAAATGAATTTATTTATTAAGACTTTGCCCACAAAGCGAACAACATTTCTATACAATTTACTGAACGCTGATATTTAGAAAAACTTTGTTGACACTCAGGTTTTGTATCAATTGTGTGCATCTAGCCCAAGGGAAACGTAGACAGACCAATAAATAAAAACAAAGACGGTTCTGTAATTAAATCTTGTTTCAAGCCATTCGTTCTATTAAATTGGTAGTACTATGCCTCGCTTTGTGTCAAGTTTACGATAAAAATAGTGTATACTTCAAATTTTTCGACAGACTGTCATCGTGACATTTATACGACAATGAAAAGTCAGACTGCCGACGTCAAGATGTTTAACCAAAGTGTGGTTCCACCTGTCATCGCGACAATAGTTCGTTCACACATAAACTTGTGAGGACGAAATGTCAGATTGCTTAACCAAATTGTCTTTCCAATTGTCAAATGTAATTAACAACATAACATGATGAACTTTAAGAAAACATGTTTTAAACTTAAGCAGGTCATTGAGAGAATTAATTAATTTTCATATTACGCTTTAATAGTATACTTTGTAAAACCCAATCGAAAATCTTGCTGGCTCCTAATACCATTTAACAGAAAATGTACTTCTGATTAATTGGTGCCTGCCCGCAGTCGCATACTTTAAATGCTTGCTTTTATAACTGAAAATTGGTAAACGAAATTACATAAATGCTTATGGGAATCTTATTTGATGTATTTATTTTATTTCGAAGTGTTTCGGACACATCTGACAAATAAAGAAAAGTCACCTTATTATTTGTCTGCGTAGAGAGATCGATGAGAAATGTTATTAAATGATCCCATTCGTAAAATGGCTTAAATTTATATAATTACAATCTTGAACACTGATATATTTCCAACATTCAGGCAAAACTCAGATGGTTCTTTATTTAGACTTGCTTCAAGTTGTTCGTTGTATGAAATTGGCCTGACTTTTTTGCGTCCAGTTTTAAGCAAAAAATATCCCGTACTTCTCTCGTGAGCTGTCATCGTGACGACATTTCGATGACATATATAATGAATAGAGTGTCATTGTATTTAACATATCTTAATAAAATATAGAAAAATCGTTATATTTATTACTGTACTTACGTGCGACAATACACTTTAAGTTTATTTTATCATATCCGTCGGCATTTTGTTCATATATTCATATAGAAAAGAAATAGTAACGATTGATAATAATAACACTAATACGTATCTGAAAGGTACCACGTTTCAATTAAAAATGCACTTCTTCTTCGTAATATCTTTATTTGTCGGCCTTCTGACATTTAAACTTGACAACCGATGGATGAACGTGAATATATATAGTCATTAATGACACGCAAACTCGTCATCGCGAGATTTTTATACCGCATTGCCCTGCAGAAAAGCCTTAAATGAGTCGCACCTTCGACAGCGACAGATTTGGCACGTGGACAGTGCACTCAATCGTCGCGGAAAAGTCCACTCTTTTGGTTTCCAACCCTCTTTCCGCACTCTAAACCTCGACGGCCTGAAATTTCTTCGTCAATGTGAAACTTTTACAATTCTTTCGCGCGTGCCTGTCATACCTGACATTTTTACGATTTTGATCGGTTGTCACGTGAATCGTCATGACGTAAGCCATTTTTCTGTTAAAACATCGAGTGCAGGCTCCTCTTTAAAAGCCCGTATCTTTACAACCGCTCCACTTGGGAAGAAAATCTCTCCGTCGAGGAACACTTCAAGGTCGTCGGTAACTTCACGCCAAAGGGCAGCTTTCAATTTCGCGTGTCCAGAGACGAGTTCTGCGCCCCGCGTACCCAATTTTCGTCGATTTTGACTGGGTTTGGTTGCCATTGGCTACTCGGCTATTAGTATATATAATAATCAAAAGTCCACTTTTCATTGAATTCGCAGTTCTCCAGATTAATTTTTCTTCTTTTTGCCTGTTATTGAATTTTACTACGATAAAATATTTAATGAAGTGAAAATAACTTACGTATTTCTAATTACAAACATACTTATATAAAATAATGAAGAAGTTGCATAAACCAGCTGCCTGTTACAGTGAACGTGAATATGCTTACACTGGTAATACACTTATCGCTTGTCAACGTGAATGTGTTACACTGGTAATACACAAAATGAGTGCGCCGGTACATATTTCTAATGCCGGCAACATTTCTAAAATCTCGATATTAGAATCAAATAATGCATCAAAAATTCAAAATCGATTTTAAACAGATATCGATTGAAAAATATCGATATTCCTTGGATATCGATATCTTTTTTCAAGTTTATAATAAAAGTTATTTTTTTCAAGTCATTTGTTAGTACCAAATAATAAAATCTTTAACTGAAAATATATTTACTTCAAAAATAAAAAAAATCCAATGAAAATGCAAACAAAATATAAATTTGTATCCACCTATAAGACAATCCAGAACTAAAATGTATAATCCTAGTTTTATAAAACAAATACAGAAAAATAAACATTTTTGAAAATGTTAATTAAAACATAACTACTTTACAGTTTTGAAGAAATAGTAATTGTGATAACCGATGTTTTTTCAGTCCGTTCCTTTGCTGAGTTAAAATTTGTCCGGCGTTTGAAAATAGCCTTTCTACAAGACATAAATATTTCGGTGCAATTTTGGGCAGTAAGCACCTTTTAAGTTTCCCTAAAGAATAAGTGGATTCGCCTTAAATTTTGCAAGGGGATTTTGAGGTGTATTTGTACGTAATGGCAAAGCCAGGTTTAGTTGTAGCATATATGCTTTTAAAGGTATTTCTGTTTAAATGCATTTCGAGTGTGCTGTATCTAAAATTCAATTACCCGGTTTAAAGTTGTTGGTGGGGGCAATTTATATGAGTGGCAAGGGTAACTTTTCAATTTTTTTAGAAAAGCACAATGAAATGCTAGATATTCTGCACACCTACCGCGAATTCTTCATTGTTCTTTGTGGCGATTTCAATATAAATTTTCTTTCACCGTCGAGACAACTGCATTCAGAATTTGCTATTCACATATAATCTTGGTATCACTGTGACTGAACCGATGAAAAAGAATAATTGTTTGGATAATATTTGTGTTAGTTCAATTTTATTAAAATTTAAAACGGTTTGTCAGGCCACTCAGCGCAGTTACTTGAGTTTCCAATAATACCTAATAAAACCTTTGAAAGCAAAAAGATACCATATAGGCAATTAAATAATAAGAAAAATATTGAAGTATTTAAAGAATTGCTAAGGGCCGAAAACTGGAGTAATATCACCGACGGCTCGGATGTTGATCAGCACAATGAAATGCTAGATATTCTGCACACCTACCGGGAATTCTTCATTGTTCTTTGTGGCGATTTCAATATAAATTTTCTTTCACCGTCGAGACAACTGCATTCAGAATTTGCTATTCTCATATAATCTTGGTATCACTGTGACTGAACCGATGAGAAAGAATAATTGTTTGGATAATATTTGTGTTAGTTCAGTTTTATTAAAATTTAAAACGGTTTGTCAGACCACTCAGCGCAGTTGCTTGAGTTTCCAATAATACCTAATAAAACCTTTGAAAGCAGAAAGATACCATATAGGCAATTAAATAATAAGAAAAATATTGAAGTATTTAAAGAATTGCTAAGGGCCGAAAACTGGAGTAATATCACCGACGGCTCGGATGTTGATCAGCAATGTAATAATTATATTGAAACAGTTGGGAATAGTTTTCAAATCGCGTTTCCTACAATACATGAGAAGACTGAAGATTCGAAATTTAGTAATTCATGGATTACGGTTGGAATAAGAATTTCATCACTTAATTTGAAGGAATTGTATAAACGCACTTTAACAGGTAAAAAAAAAACCGTTTTGTGATAATGAAATGAAAAATGTGATCCTTCAACTCAAAAGTACGTCCTCATCTGGTGACGATCAAATTAGCACAAATTTGTTGAAACTATGCGTGGATGAAATAGTCACCCCACTAATTTCAATCATGAACAATAAACAATAAAAGACTTACTTGGGTCTCATTATTTTTATCCATGGTATCTATCTCTCTGGAATTTTCTTCACTAACCATAGACTGTGACTTGTCCATAGTAGATTGTGAATCCGCCGCGCATTCATGGTGTTGTATAAAAAACATTTCTTTGTAATACCATAAGCTTGATTCATATATATCGTCTGCACCAGGTCCTGATTTACTGGAGACGTTTTTTAAGCTCCTTCCAATAATTCGTTCTTAGAGAGTTAAATTTCTTCTTTCTTACATGATGCTTTAAATTTATTTTCCTGTGTTTTTCAGGGAAACAATGATTATAGGTTGCCAAAATTATGTTATGGAAATCCGTGAAGACACTCCGCGCATCATCCCCCGTCAGAAGCTGATCCCAAACGGTAGATGACAGTCTCTCTTTAAACAGATGAATATTTTCTGTATTGATATCTCGAAATTTAACTGATTTAAATTTGTTTAAAGAACATTTACCAAGAGTTTTTATTCGCACTAACTGACATAAATGATCCGACATGTGTGTATTAATCACAGTGGAAGTTACTACTTCATTACTTTCATTTGTAAATATATTATCTATACATGTTGCTGATTTTTCGCTTATTCTAGTATCCTCCGTGATAATGTATTCGAGATTAAACATATAACATATTTCCAAAAGCAATTCTTTATATTTAGTATTTTTATTAAAATCTATGTTGAAGTCACCTGCAAGATATATTAGCCGTATTTTGTTGTTGGACCTGGTTAGTAATGGTTCAAACTCATACATTTTCATGTGAAACCTATGACGTCATCAGTGATTTGTGTTCGAACCTTTTGCCTATGGTTCGAACCTACTCTGCGCATGTATTCGTAGTGTAATCCAATATGGCGTAACCTGTCAAATGAAAAGCAAGAATAAACACACAATAAACAATTGCTGGGTGCAACGACATATTGGTGAAATGGAAATGCATAGTGTTCAGCTAGGCGATGAAATCGTCACCGTGGATGATGAAACATATAATTCATTAAAAGGTGAAACAGGTAATAAACTGAAGGAATACGTATACTACGAATAATTTTTTAGACCCAAGGTACGCAGAAAGGTATCTAAAGCTGGTAAAAGCCCAATTGTGTGTCGTTGATAATTCGGCAAGTACATCGGCATGTTCACATCCAGCAACCACGTTATGGAGAACTTCCAAGAAGCAGACAGCAGAAGATCATGCAGCAACACTGAAATTACTAGAATTAAGGAAAAAATATAATAAACAATTCGCAGACAAGAAAACTTGCAAGAATACGTTGTGGTCTAATATTGCAGAAGAAATGAACAATGAAAATTGTTTTGTAGGAAGTGGTATTGAAGGCCGAGAGAAGGTTCGACAAAAGTTTGCCAACCTCCAGAAAGCTTTCATTAAAGTTAATGATAGAAGACGAAAAACTGGTGAGGGGGAAGTAGCAAATTCTCCTTATTATGAAGAAATGTTGGATGTCTCAGGTGATACGGATAAAGTAAATCCAGTTTTAATTTTGGATACGATTTCAAGCACAAAAAAGACTGACGATGAACATGAAACAACCACAGGTGATGAACAAGAAATTAGTGATGATGCCTTAGAAGTAAATACTCTTCCTAATAGTGAAACTGAAGCAAATGAGTCAGTTGGTCGAAAAAAGCAAAATAGATTTTCAACAATAAAGAGTACTTTAAAGCCAAAACCAACTAGAACGTCATTAATTGAACGCTTATTAGAGGAACAAAGACAAGACAGAGATGATAGAAAAAAAGAAACTACAGCCCTGATGGAGATGTTCCAAAAAGAAAATGACCAGAGACATGAGCAGATGATGTTACTAATCGAAAAACTTGGGAGCAATGAAACAAAAAAGGGGAAAAAAGGAAATACCATGAAAGTGATGACAGTGACTAACGTTTCTTGCAACAATTTTCTCTTATATTTTTCATTTGTTATTCATTAATAAACATATTTAAAAAAATGTGTTATTTTAATAAGCTGTACAAGCAATACAGAAATACCAAAGTTTATTTGTCTTCAGAAATGTATTTTTTAGAATAGAATTTTGTATTAAAATAGTTACTGATGATATAACAGCGCTGCAATAGTGTCTCTTTTCCTGAGTCCCCCACCATCTCTATCATTTCTTTCTATTTCATCATTTTCTTGGTGAACAGGTATATAATCTTCCCATTCATCTCCATTAATAAAACAAAAGTTGTGTAAAACACAACATGCAGTAATTATTTTAACTGCTTTTTTGACACTATTAACGTTCACAAAGTGCAAAATACGCCATCTCCCTTTTAGAATTCCAAATGTATGTTCAATCACTACACGAGAACTGCTAAGTACTTTATTGTGATTTCTTTGTTGGCGTATTAAATGACCATTATCTTTATATGGTTTCATTAACCATTCAGAAAGTGGGTAGGCAGAGTCTCCAACTAAATAATGTGTTCTATCAACGAGGTAGTAATTGTAACGGTTATCTTCTTCTATTTCGCGATATATACTAGAGTTTCTAAAAACTCTGCTGTCATGAGCAGACCCTGGGAAACCTACGTTGATATTTGTGAAAAGTTTTTTGCATATTGCAATCCCTTGCAGCTTAATACTGTGCTTTAAGTGACGATCAATATAGCTATTTTGTTGCTGTAGGGGGGCTTTAAATTCTATATTGCACCCATCAATGGCCCCAACAATACCAGGATAGCCACTCTTGTTTCGAAACTCTTCTTCAATAATATTTATTTCATTGCGATCTGGCCACACGATAAATCTACTCCGTAGTTCTACAATTCTGGCCAAAATATCTGCTACACAGTTGAACACTGTAGAATCTGTCACTCCAAATTTGTCAGCTATACTTAATAAAACTTCCCCTTTGCCCAGCCACCACAGAGTCATAAGCAATTGTTGTTCTGGGGGCACTGGTTTTCCTCCCCCTTGATAAGATTTTGGTTCCAAATGAAGTGTTCGCATTAATTTGGTGAATGTATCCTTATTCATTCAAAATAAGGAAAAAAAGTCAGCATCCAAATACGCGGGAATCCACTGAGTGTAATAGTTGAGAAGCCTTGTGTGTTCCATGTTCCAAAGAGACATAATTGTGCTTATGATTTTTTTCCGTTTTGAGGTCCTATTTTGTTGTGTTTTCAACAAATAATAGAAAATACGCAACTGACGATTGCGACTCGTAATATCTTCGTGTAATGCATATAACAAAATAAGCTTCTGTCTGTAAAGTGTGAAATTAATTGAACAATAGTTAATAAATTACCTAAAAATGTTCTTAGTACCTTTTATTCATTATTAAATTACAGTTAGGAGGTCAAATACCTCTCACACTTATTATTTAATGTAATATTATACTTTTTTGGTCGATGACTGTCAAATTACCATTATCAACAATAAACGTCTAGTACCTAACCTAGTATAATAAAAAATAAATTCGAACCAAAGGTTTAAACTCTTCCATTTTCTTCGCAAGTCAATTTATGACGTCATCTTTGAACTCGGTTTGAACTAATGAACGAACCAGAGTCGTTTTTTTGCGACGAATACGGTTCGTAAGTGGGTTCGAAATATATTTGACAATGACGTCATTATTTTACTACTCGGCAAAATGCAACAGTTTGAAACTGAAATGTCAATCTGACAAATGTCAACCTGGAATCTCGTTGATCATAACCTTTCGTGAAAAACAGTGGTAGAAATACTTAATAGATAGCAATGGAGCAACTGCTAATAATGAAGTGTATTAACGACCGTTTGCATCAATTAATGATTAAATTATTGTTCATAAAATATTTCTTTGCAACAAACGACAGCACCGAAACAGAAATTTTATTTGCAATTGTAACTATTTTCAACAATTTAGAACATGTAAAAATGGGTGGCTATTGTGACTGGATTAATTCATATTTGAATTATGATTTTTTCTCATTGTTTAGAATGACTAAAGAGACGTTTGCGATTTTAGTTCAAAAACTGAATTGTGAAGAACGATATTTTAGAGGTGGCCACCTTCCACTGTCAACAGAAAAGCAACTTCTTATGACTTTATGGTGGTTAGGTAAGGGCGAGGTGCTATGTAGCAGACAGATTTGCTGTAAGTGTGTCAACCGTCTACAAATCAACAGAATACATTCTGAGCAGGATTATAAATTTACAAAACCAATATATCGTTTGGCCAAATATCAATGAAGCCATTTCAATTGAAGAGAGTTTTCAGGCTAAAGCAAGATATCCTGGTGAGTTACATGGGGATTGTTACACTTAACATACCTACAATTGTTATTTAATTTCAGGAGTCATTGGAGCAATTGATGTTTGTAACATACCATTTAAAGCCCCCAAAAACCAGCAAGATAGTTACATAGATAGAAAATTACAACATTCTATCAAACTGCAGGCTATTTGTACTCCAAGTAAAATGTTTATTAATACAATGGTGGGATTCCCAGGCTCAGTTCATGATAGCAGAGTAAGTAACATAACAAAGGAATACATACATGTTACATTAACTTTTGTGCCTATAAAGGTTCTCAGAAATTCAACATTGTATGTGGCAGCAGAGATTAATAGGAATGTACAGCACTATTTCCATAATGATCAGTATCATTTGGTCGGCGATTCGGCGTATCCCTTACTGAATTGGTTGATGACGCCTTATAGGTAAACAAAGATATTAATATGAATATAGGTTTAAATTTTTCTGCATATTTTAGAGACAATGGTCATTTAACAGCAATTCAAAGACGACATAATGAATCTCTTAGTTCTACGAGAGTTGTTATTGAGCATACATTTGGAATTTTAAAATCAAGGTGGAGAATATTAAACTATGTAAACGTCAACAGTGTTATAAAAACTGTAAGAATCATAAATGCATGTTGCATTCTACATAATTTTTGTTATGTCAATTTGGATTTCTGGAATAATTATGTACCAGTAAACGATGTTGGAGATGATATTATAGATCGTGATGATGTCAATGAAAATGCTGCAGACAAAAGGGATAATATTGCAAATAATTTACTTTTTCACTAATTAGAAAAAACGTATTAAACTGAAAATGTATTTGTAATCAAATAAACATATTGAAAGAATTCATTTTAATCAGTTCCATCGGTCTTTTGTTTTTTCGCAGTGGATGACATTGCAGCAATTAACGCCATCGTTTCCTCATGCTGCTTTTTACTTTGCTGCATAAATGTCTCCATCATTGCTTTAAACTCGTCTTTTCGAGCGGCTTGGTTTTCTCGTTGTATTGACACTAGGTCCTCTATTGCTTTATTTCTTGGTGTCAGTGGTCGTACAGTGCTTTTTATATTGGTAAATCGATGTTCCATACTTCTTGGAGGGGTGCTAGAGGCTTTGCTACATGTGGATGTCACATTCTTATAGGTCTCTTCATCGTCTATGGACTCTGATTGTGATTGCTGACCACTTGTTGATGTTGACGACGATGCTTGAACGCAAGTAGAAGGTCCCATATTCAGCGAATCCAGCACCAACACCGGTTCTGTCTTATGTTTATCCCCAAGGATTGCATCTATTTCCCTGAAATATGGACAATCTTGTACCTTGCCTTCTCCAGTTCTTCTTCTTTTTTCCTTCGTACGAAGATAGCTGCTTTGCAAATTTGCAAATTTTTGGCGACATTTTTCTCGTCCGGCAACTCCTTCGCCAACAAAGTACCCCATTTCATTTAACTGGTCTCTAATTTTAGCCCATAATGTGTTTTTACATGTTTTTTTTATCTCTGAATTTCTCATCATATGTTTTCCGTAGAGACAAATATGCAAGGGTTGCATCGTGGTCAATAGCAGTTCCGTGTTTTATTTTCCATAATGATGACTCCGAAGTTGTCTCCTTCGTTGAATCCTTCCTGACGGCGTCTTTTACCATTTCGAGGTATTGTCTTGCATACGACGCATCTGCAAATATAAAATCTTAGTAACAGTCTCAAACGCGTGGTATATGTAGTTATATTTTAATATTTTATAATTCATTATTTGCGATTTCTTATTAATGAACGCGAGGCAACTCCACTTTTTAGTTTATCATTCTTTAAGATTAGACCCTTTATATCTACTTACCTTGCAGTTTAATTGCGGTTGAATGGTCCACTGTGACCATCAGACCATCCTCTAACTCCACTTCAAACATGGTACAACATGAACTATCTGCTACAGCGGTAAAACACTAAGAAAGTGAGGTTATACACACCTCAAACACGCTTCAAACCGTCCTTCGAGATCGGTTTAAACCACAGTCAAATGCGTTTGCATCGTATTTGTCCGTGACGTCATTACTTTGTCAGGAAAATACATTGGTTTGAACTATTACCAACCGTATTCAAAACGCTGCGTCAAGAAAAAACACCTCAGGTCAAAAATGGTGCAACAACAAAATACGGCTATTGTCTTACCTTCTGTTAGTATAGACAACGCTGTGTAGAAAGATCGCAGATTTCCGTGAGTGCTTGGGCGTCGTATGTATTTTTAACCAATGTAAGCGCACCACCGCCTTTTTTCATACTCCTGTTAAAACAGCCACACACCCTGAAACCGTTAACCTCAAAGACATTCACTGTGACATCCGTCAACCAATGTTCACTTATACACAATACTTCAATTGCATTGTCCGTTAAAAAAAGTTCTAATTGGTCACTTTTCTTTGAAACAAATTGTATATTTACGTGCCCTAGAATAAATACGTTATTCTCACCAACTATGCCTTTTCGATCGTTCCTTCGGAAAAAATGTTTGTCTTTAAGAAATCTAAAACGCCGCACCGCAGCACCTGTCGGCCACAAATTCTCGTCGTACACTCGCGATAGATGTTTCAAAGGATAACTCATAGGGAACAGTTCACATTTAAAGGGTATATCTGGTGCTGCACTTTTGAGATATTCCAACATTTCTTCCGTTGTTGTCCGGAAATCAAGCCTATAAACGTGCAGATGACCCATCTTAGGCACTGCTTTGATAGTTGTATCATTATTTCCGAAAATCGGCTTGTTTTTAGCACCACTATTATTATGCACTGTTACATCTTTATTATGATTATAGTTTTCCAGTTTTGTCCCCGATGCGTTATTTGTGGTTATGTTGTTACTATTCTGTTTGTTTATATCTGTGACCTTGTCTGGCTGTCGCTGACGCTCGTTCTTACCAACCGTGACTATCTTATAAGTTTTTACTTTGTTCTCTGCAGATGTCCCGATATTATTATAAAAATCTTGATTATTATTTTTCTTTTCTTTCAATAATTTAATTATTTCCTCTTGTTCACTAGTTCTTTTCTCTAGATGGTAGACTAATTTTTTCAACATATAATTTTCCGATGTTAACAAGTTATCGTTTATGATCTCACTATTCACTTTTTTGTTTAACTCGTCCATGTTCTTTTGTTTATCATGCACGTTATTTGACACGATTTTACAACTCTTTCTATCACAACCGAACAATTTCGTGATTACATCCTGCGTAATTACACTACTACTAACATTTGCAGATATTCGTTTATATAAAATAATATCAATAAGTTCATTTTTCTTTAATTTCGTGAGCTCCGTACTTAGCACGTCTGAAATGAGCGACATTTTATCTACTATTTTTTTTTTAATAATAATAATAATACCATAAGTATGATTCATATATATCGTTTGCACCAGATTCTGATTTACTGGAGGTATTTTTTAAGCTGCTTCCGATAATTCGTTCTTAGAGAGTTAAATTTTTTCTTCACATCATCTTTGGTAGCGTCGTTCCTTATATTTCACTAATAATGTTTCATATACAGTGTTTTTTTTATCCTGGTCATGACATTCTTTGCTTTTAACATTCCATAGAGCTGGCAAGTCTCTATATAGGTGGATACAATCAATAATAAAATCTCTTTCTTTTTTAATTTTCTGCTTCTCCGCTATATTTCATGCGAACGTCCTTGTTCTTCGAATGCTAAACGTGGTCTAAACTAACAATATTGCGCAACTTAACCCTATACTGCTCGATGAAAAACTGTGGTGCTGCAATGAAATTTAAACTCGTTTAATCTTTCCCTCAATAATATTGCACAATTTGTAATATTGTGCAATATTATTGACCGTCTAGGGGCCGCCTAAAAGTATATATTTAGAAACAATAAAAAATTCGAAAACAAATTAACAATAAACTTCTCAAACATAAATACCAAAATTCTATTAAAAATATCAAATTTATAAATAAAAAATACTTTGTCTTTAATATTTGTCGTTTTACAGGTCAATAATGGCTTTTGTAACTTTTTTTTAGCTTTTTCCTGTCTTTTCTGTGTTCTGCCACAAATGTTGCATCTATTATCTATCATATATTGATTCATGCAACCATTTTTGGCATTCTACACACCGAATCCAGTCGACTCGTTTTGTAGTTTCATAGTAATTTTCCATGCATTCAAAGCATTTTACATCTTCACTGTTTCTGTTTTTTCCAGAATTATTTTTTTTTGCAATATTTCCTTTCTGTTCAAATTGGAACTTTAATTTGATTTTGTCGATTTCAAACGTTTCGATGACAGTATTTGTGCTGACTCTTTTCTTTTTGATTTCTGAGATGATATTTCTGGCACAGGGGCCACTTGTTCTAAAAAGTTTGCTGGTGTGTGTATCTTCATTGTTTTAAGTCCCTGGCTTTTCTTTATCTAACTGTACTGTTTGATCAGGCTTGTGTTGTGGCATATTGTTTTCGTTTACATCTGTGACTACACTTCCAGTAATCTCTATGGCATTTTGTATGTTTGTAATTTCAGTTTCATTGTTGGTATTTTCTTTGTCATTATTTATGTCTTTGTTGGAAAGAAAGAGGTAATTATCATCGTTTTCTAGAAAAACTTCTTCCTATGTTTATATCTGATCTTTTCAATTTAGGGCTCGTGGGACAAGGGCGTATTTTGAATATTGTCTGCGATCTGGAAAAAGTAATCTGGTATTAAAAAATCAAATTATGAAATTATTCGTGAATGTATGTAAAAGTCACGAGTATTTGCTGAAATTATTGCTACATTTTTTAAGTCATCATTTTAGAAAACAAATGCCTTTCGGCCACCTTCTCCTTGCTCCCCTCCTGTCTGGTCTTCCCTCACCGAGCCGTGCCTGGTCCCATCCCCTCACGCAAGTCCTGTCTGATCTCGACGCTGGCCTGCCGTTCTTCTGCCCTACCATCCATGACCTTCAGCAGCTGCGCGTTCGCCCACCTTTCTGTCTTCCTGGCTTCCTCTATAATCGTTACTAGGTACTTGTCTATATTTTCGCATTCCTCAGCTACCACAGCCTTGTAGGTCCTCGTGAAAGAGAGCCTTGCGTTCATTTCTGCGCTGGTGTTAATCCTGATCTGCTCTAGGGCTTGGAGCACCACCCCTATCGCCTTGTCCTCCGTCCCTACCAGAGGCACGAGATAGGTTGTCCGTGATATTTCACGGACTGCCGTCCCGCCTTTCGTCATTTGACTTGCTGCGCATCTAACCACTATATAGCTCCACCACAACCAGGCAACTCCTACACCCAACGCAACTCCAAAAATTACCGAAGGCAGGGGTCGGGCCCTCTCTGTCACATTCATTCCTCAGCCTTCATTACGTTTTCCCCATCTCCATCTGGCGTTTATTAGGTCAATGTTTTAATAGATAATAAAATAACTGCGCTGGTATGCATTTTTTATTCTACATGTTTCGGCTCATTCAGCTTCTTTCAAGTATAATATCTAAAAACATAATTTAAATTAGGGCTAGATTAAAACAATAGAGTCTACAGAACGTAAATAATACGTGAGAACAAATATACTAAAAACAAAATATACAGAAATAAAACTTAAAGATTACCTGACACGTGTTAAATATTGATTTGTACTGTCTCTTTAATCATGTTTGTTATTTTGCAATTTAATTTGTAGTATTTAGCGCCTTTAGAGTCAGTGTGAAAATCATAAATGTGTTTGTCGTATGATTTTAAAGCTGGTTTACTTTTTGGTGTTTTTCTCTTTTAGTTTCTTGGGAGAGTGTTTTACTTATGCATGTTTGTGCATATTGCATTTTCTATTTATATTTGTTTAAAATATATGATGTCAGGCTAAAGTTTTACTTCTGTTTTACAGTATATAATAAAAATACTTTTGATGGTCATGGAGTAAAAACTATATATATAGATTTTAAAATTAAGTGGGTGGAACGTTAATTACTTTAATATAGGTTGAGATGCAGATCGCGACTGTTTGATAACATTATAGTATATTTTGTTTAAATTCTTTATATCATTTCTATTATTAATGTTATTGGTGCCTCGCTTAATGCGAATCATTTCCTTAATTTCTCGCTTTTTGGTGTTATTTTCGATGTCTAGAATTTTGATGTTTTAGAAGTCAAATTTGTGATTATTTGCTGTTATGTGTGCTGCTAATGCCATTTTGTCTTAGAATATTTATACGCTCGCATTCGCTTGAATAAGTATTGCTTTGCCTGTCCTATACAGTTTCTACTACAATCCTTACACTGTATCTTATATATTGTGTGTACGTGTCCTTTGCAATATTAGGTTTTAGTTTTGAAAGAAGGGTCTTTGTTGTATTGATCACCTTGTATGCATATATATTGAACTGATATTTATGGGGATATTAATTTGAATAACCTTTTTAAATGTAAAAATAAAATGAACTAGTACTGGCAGGTGAAAAATATTTCAAATGCTCAATTCTCTAGTATTTTCTTCTAGTCAAACTTTGTACTTTCTTTAATAAAACCCAGGCTCAGCTTAAATAATTTAAATCATATTATTATTCTTTCTTTTTTATATTTATTAAACTGGTGGTGCTATATTTTAGAACTTTTAAAACTAGACCAGTTTATTGAAGAGGTGCGAATATGCAAATTAATACTCACGATTTTCTAACCTAATTTATACATTGATTATGTATCTTGTTTACAACTCAGGCGTGTCTATATAGTCCGATGTTTCTGTTTACGTGTGTAGCAAATTATGTATTCTCTTTTAAATGAGTAAGTTCTTTTGTAAACTATATCTGTCAACAGGAAAATTTATTATTGTATTTATATTTCTAGGGTAAATATTCGACCTCTAAATATTTATGTTCGAACGTAATAAAGTCACACATATTACTATCATTGAAGACAACAACAATCTTGGAATAATTGTATAATAATATGTTTATTAATGTCCCGGTATACATATTAATTAATTTAATGCCGTAACAGAAATGTATGCTTAATAAGAAAATTCGTTTAACTTCGAAAATGTATCAATCATGGAAGCAAAATGGAATTTAACCTTAAATATGTTCTTTCAATGTGAGTAATATTTATGTTTTAACAATTCTTAGAATAAACAACAAATAATGTGCTTTCTTTTTTTATATAAATATTCCGTTTACTCTAATCACGATTATGGATAACAAAATTAATATTTTCTGTCAATAAGGTCTCATTCATATACATTACAATATTGTTTTTGATTAGGATAACTCTAATTTATGTGAGATTTATACTATAATATAGTTTTACGTTGAATATGTTCAC
Organism: Amphimallon solstitiale; assembly: GCA_963170755.1. Lineage (NCBI taxonomy): Eukaryota > Metazoa > Arthropoda > Insecta > Coleoptera > Scarabaeidae > Amphimallon > Amphimallon solstitiale. Next base: position 53,534,392 of record OY720677.1, read on the forward strand.
AAGATGATATCAATTAATTATTATTAGTAATTTGTAAATATTTTATACAACATTGAATCAAATAAATGTCTCGTATTTCAATCACCGCGTCAAATGTATGTTATTTTCTTGCTCGTAGATCTATCCTGCATTGAGAAACTCGTATCGTTGTATTTATGGTGTGATCCAGACTGATCCAGCTACCTTCCTACTTGTAAATTCGATGTTTCAAGGAAAAATACCTGCTATGGTCTCTTGTAGTTCTCGATTAAGATGTAATGATATTTCCTAAAATAAAAACACTATTCCTGGACTGAAATAAAAACACTTCTCAGATTTTCTGTACTGGATAACGGTTTACAGGAACAGTTTTACTCCAAATATCTCATCTACTGGATAAACTTGCAATTTCCTTGGAATTCTGGATAGAACAACAATTTACAGGAACAGTGTCACTCCAAATATCCCATCTACTGGATAAACTTGCGATTTCCTTGGAATTCTGGATAGAACAACAATTTACAGGAACAGTGTCACTCCAAATATCTCATCTATTGGATAAACTTGCGATTTCCTTGGAATTCTGGATAGAACAACAATTTACAGGAACAGTTTTATATATTTTAACGGTAAGTTTTTCCAATTTAATATCAAATCTTCTGTATCCTTTTTGCTTGTTCAATATTAATCACCTAAACACTCTTTAATTGCTTTATAGTAAGCCTTTATTTTTTCACAACAGAAAAACTGTCAATGATTTTATTTATACTCGGGATTATTTCATATTCGCACTTTTATCACTTTTAATAACTTTTGGAAAAGAATGCTTTTCTTTTAGTCTAAATTCTGATATTATGTCTGCCCTCAATTCATCAGAAAAACTAAATTATTCTTTTTTTCTTTTTTTTTCAACAAACTCCCTTAACAACCTATTAATATTTTTCAAATTCTCCAATAAGACTCAACATATCGTCGCCTCGAAGTCAAAACCTCGTATCTCGAATTTTGCTCTTTTTAAGTTACGAGTATTTCAGGTTATAGAATATTATAGCGCATACGTGGCAAATACTTGGATCTCGATATTTAGATAGAATGCGGCAGCGCAAATTTATTTGAAATTCTCGTATCTCGAATGAAGCACACAAACCTCGTATCTCATTTTAAGAAAAACAAATTGTTATGCAGTTTGAATCACCGTGTCGATATTGTGTCTGATTTAAATAGGTAGTTGGTCAGAAAGGAGCTCTAAGATATGGTAAGTAAAATTCTATCTGTTTTATAAATTTTTATGCATGAGAAATGTGTTAATTTTTAAAGTAGAAAAAAGTGAGGTTAGAAGCTAAATTTTTGAGAGTAAACGGCACATAATGTTGTAACAATTTGAACAAATTTATTACAACTACTAAAACTAAGTTTTTTAAGCACCAGAGGTTAATAGTTACAATTTATTATGAGTATAGCAAACAACTTAAACGGCTTAAAATCAAGTTTTTTTTTATTGTTTGTAGGCGTCTCGTGCTAGTAAAATATTAGCTATGGCACTACAAAGCCCTCAGGATTCTTCTTGCGAGAGTCAACCGGTTCCATCAGCTGTAGTGACAGAACGAAATTCACAAAAATTTGGATCTGGCACGAATTTTTTTTCACACGTTGAACTGTGTTGTAACGTTAATCCGTCTGCAGCTGTAGAGATTGATCAAAAAATATCACAGAACATTTCAATATGCGTTGATCAAAGTTTAGTCACAAATAATAATAATAATTTCAATGAGGAGGACACCGATGAAGACCCTTTCCAAGATTCTGGATCTAGCTTTCACCCCAGTAATGGCTCAGAAGACGAATCCCAATCAGAAACATACCATGATGAAGAAGTACTAGCAGATCAAAACGGGACTGTAGATAATCAGTTAAAAAAGAAAGGTGCCAAAAAAGGACAAGGAAATCCCACTACTTGGAAGAGAAATCGTGCTCAAATACGCAGAAGAAAGGGAGAGGAATATGAAGCACAAAAAAACACAGAGATGGATCGAAAACAGTTGTTAAAAGAAGTGCACGGATCATGAAAGAGAGATGCAACTCAGGCAAGTGTCTAAAGTCTAAAGCAAAAAGACAATGCGCTTCCATAACGGACGATCAAAGAAAAGAATTATTTACTAGGTTTTGGGAGGAAATGGACTGGAGTCAGAGAAAAGTGCTTGTGGCGACTTTGGTAAATAAGTCTACAACTTTACAAAAAACGACTAAGAAGACATCACGCCGCAACACCAGTTTATTTTATCATTTAAAAGTGAACGACAAAGTACTTCCCGTTTGCAAAAAAATGCTTCTCTCAACATTCGCCTTAGGAGAATGGACAGTTTTAAAGTGGGTAAAAAATAGTAATCACTCTGGGATAAGTAGATTCCTCGAGGAAGTGCCCAAATAAAAGTAAACCTTGTGATAAACAAAAAAGAGTTCAAATAAAAGAATTTTTGGAGAAGTTGCCGAAACTACCTTCACATTATTGTAGATCGACAACCAGTAAACTATATGTGGAAACTATCTTTAAATCACACACTGAGGTGTACAATGTATACAAAGCACAAGTGGGAGAAAATTCTGCCGCGAGCAAAGATGTTTTTACATCAGAAATGAAACATTTGAATATTGACATCTACCATACACGAAAAGATCAATGTGACTTGTGTTTTAGCTTCAAACTAAATAATGTTGGACTAGATGAATATAACTTCCACATCAACCAAAAAGAACGAGCTCGTCAGGAAAAACAAAAAGACAAAGACGATGCCGTCGCTGGGAAAGTACTTGCATTCACTATGGATGTACAGGCGGTGCAGCTTGTGCCATTTTTGCCAGCTGTCATGATTTATTTTAAACAAAAACTAGCTTGCCATAACTTTACCATTTACAATTTGGGTAGTGATGCTGTCGTATGCTATGTATGGCACGAAGGGGAGGGGGGATGGATGCTAATTGTTTTGCCTCATGTCTAACAGATTATATCAACAATGAAATTGCCGGAGATGATAAAGACAAATTAAAAATCTTTTATAGTGATGGCTGTTGTGCTCAGAATAGGAACGTAACCTTAGCTAATGCTTTGCAACATTACTGCATAATGAATGAAACCAACGATATTGTTCAAAAATATCTTACTAAGGGCCATTCTCAGATGGAATGCGACAGCGTGCATTCCACCATCGAAATGCGTAAAAAAAATAGAGAAGTTCATTCGCCCTCAAATTACGTTCAGATCATTGAACAAGCTCGTCGAAACTCTAAAGGACCATACAAAGTGAAGTACGTTGATCACAGTTTCTTCAACATCTATGACGAAATTAAATATTATAAGACTATACGTCCTGGTGTCAAGACCGGCGATCCTTGTGTAACTGACTTAGTAGCCCTTAAATATTCAGCTGACAGTGGGATACAATTCAAATTGAGGTTTGATGATGAGTGGTCTCTCCTTCCCCACAGAATGTCAAATAATACGAGAACTGTAAAGAAACTATACAAAGCTGCATTGCCTCTCAAAGGTGATAAATATGATCATCTTCAGTCTTTGAAAAAGGTCATTCATCAAGATTATCATGGATTTTATGATTCTCTACTTCATTAATTTTTTTATACGTTTTTTCATCCAACCTTAGCATTCAATCTAAGTCGAAAAAATATTATTTTTATTGTATTTTGTGTATTATTTGTTATAACTACCGATTACCAGAATAAAATGTTTCTTTCTTTCTTAATTTGTTCAATTTTTATAGTTCACTTTGCAGTGAGAAAACCTCGGAAGTCCAAAATTAACAGTGAAATACTCGTATCTCACTATTTTTGCGGTTACAAAGAAAAAAACAAGAAAAAACTAAAATTTAATTTATTCAGGATTTTACTCTTATCCAGGCCTTCAATATGACAATACCCTGTACCAAAATTATCATAACAGCAAATTATACTAAGTTTTTTGGGTTTCCTGAAAAGTTGTGAATTTTGACATACGAGGTTTTGACTTCGAGGCGACGATATGCTTTTCATACTCAACATAATTCTTTTGTATACTTTTTTAATTATTTATACCCATTAAATTTTAAAATATACACATTATTTATTCCTTTCTCATTTTATAACCTTATTTCTATGCATCTTTTACCATTTACATCCTATTTTAAAATACCTATTATAGGATCTGTCAAACTATAACCGTCACTTCCATTTGTTCAAATAATTGCGGGAATCTTAATTTAAATTTGTTTGTACTCAAAATCAATTGGATTATTCCATTTTACTTGACACATAACCGTTAATTAAACAATTTTGTACAAAAATCATATTATATAATATTCTATAACAAAACTAATAATATTTTTTTACTTTCTTCCTAACAGATTCTACAATTATTACATAGAAGAAAGAAACCTTATTGTTCCATCGCTATATGAAAAGAATAAAGAAACCACACCAAATATCATCCATTATAACAATGACTATTTTATTTACTTTATCAACTTTAGTTAATAAATATTTTATCACTCTAAAAATCATTATTTTAAGAACTTGAAATATTTTAAAACATTATATATGGCATGGTTATTTAAACCATGCCATTTGCCCCTTTAACAAATGTAAATTTTTATGAAGCAAAACAAAAAACAATGATGGATCCTCTTTATTCTTTACAAAAGTTTTAATTTAGTCTACGGTACTAGTTTCGACATTATGTCATCTTCAGCCGAGAATCTAAACAAAAATTAACCGTTACAAAATTTACCACGAATAAGTATGTATAAAAATATCAAATGCAAAAATTACACGTGTATGATACTCACAGTCAAATGTTTTTCAAATTATCTCTTATCATAAGTTAATGTATGCAGATACAACTATGGGTTTAACAGGATCTTTCGAAAATACTTGATAGGTGGTTTTCATATTAAAATAGGATGATGATAGATAAAAATTTTTAGATAAAATTATACGTAAAATATTAAAAACATAAGTCACGTGACATGGTGGACAATGCACAATATAACATGAATCAAATAAAATACCATACAAGGTCATGCACGCTATTGATAAAACATAACAATAAATAAGTTACTATCAAATAACAAACAAACTAGAAATCGCATAAGTCAGCTTAAAAATGTAAAAGACGGCAATCCAGGCAACCAAAGATGCAGGACGTGTTATTATATAGTTTCTAAAAATGAAAAGAGTGGTTTGTCATGTGTATATACTTGATCATTTAATAAATTGTAACGATGTTTGTGTCTTTCAATCTCTAATGTTTCTAACAAGTTAAGTTTTAAGCCTTTAGATTGTCTATGTAAAATTGAAATATTTTGAAAGTCAATATTATGTCCAGTTTCAAGTCGATGTTTGAAAACATTTGAAGTTAATTGATTTTTGTGTTCATACAATCTGTTACATAATTGTCGTCCAGTTTGCCCTATATAAATAGAGTTACACTGAATACACTTCAAAGAATAAACACCACTTTCCTCTAGGATGTTTTGTTTGGGTTTTACATTACTTAAAATGTTATATAGTTGAGTATCTGTTTTGAATGAAAGTTTAATGTCAAATTTGTTAAATATTGGTTTTAATCCAATAGTGATAAAGTTATATGGTAGAGACTTATATTGTATATTATGTGAAATATTGTTATTTTTATTATAAAGAGGGTCTTGTTTTAGAATGATATGTTTTATCAGTTTATTAATTGTGTGAATAGGGAATTTAAAATTTGTAGCTAATTCATAAATATAATTAATTTCTTTAATTTTTGAAGTATGGTCTAATGGATACGTTATCGCTCTGTGTATATAATATTGAAAAGCAGACATTTTTTGTGATATACAATGATATGAGTTGTATGGGATTACAGTTGTAATAGATGATGGTTTCCTATAAATTTCTATGGTAATGTTATTATTACACTTCGTAAGGGTGATATCGAGAAAATTTAATTTTTCTTCTTTTTCTATTTCAAGTGTAAATTTCAGGTTATTATGTAAATTGTTTAGGTAAATGTGAAAATTGTGGAGTTCATCTATAGTACCCGACCACATGCAAAAAACATCATCTACATATCTTAACCATTTTATTATCTTATTGTGAAAAGGGTTATTAGAGTTAATTATATTAGTAGTTTTTATATCGTTCAAATACAAATCCGCAAGTAGTCCTGAAAGTGGCATGCCCATTGGTAATCCGTCATTGACTTTATAAAATTGATCATTAAATTTGCAATAGTTTTGATTTACTATAAGTTCTAAGATTGACGTTAAATCATTTACTTTAGATATATCTGTGTATTTCTGGGTAAAGATATTTTTAACTATTTCTAATGTATGATTTATAGGGACATTGGAATATAAATTTACTATATCAAAGGAAACCATTATAAAATCTGTATCTAAAGGTGTATTTGTAATGTTATTCATGAATTGTTGAGTATTGTTAACAGAGCAGGTTGATGTAAAGTTTATTTCTTTAAAGACTTCTAACATAATTTTTGATAAATGGATAGCAGGAGAAGAATAATATGCAGTGATAGGTCTAATCGGTATATCTATTTTATGTAATTTAGGTAGGGCATATAAAGTTGGAATTTTTGGGTTCATTGGTATAAATGTATTGGAGTGTGGTGAATACTCTAGGAGTGTACCTTTACACTGGTTAATAATTGACTTCGTATTGCTAATTACAAGTTTTAAAGGATTCTTTTGTAAAAGAGTGTAATTGTTATTGGAAATGAATTCTAAAGTTTTATCTATATATGACTTACGATACATGACAACCGTGCCTGCGCCTTTGTCTGCCTTTACATAAATTGCGTCTTGCACCTCCAACTTAGATTTGATCTTTTTAATAATTCTCCATTCCTCCCTAGATTTAAGTGATATGCTGTGATTTCGCTTTTCTTTATTTCTTAATGTTGGAATGACTTCATTTCGTATCCCATTTTTCTCAAACATCGACTTGAAACTGGACATAATATTGACTTTCAAAATATTTCAATTTTACATAGACAATCTAAAGGCTTAAAACTTAACTTGTTAGAAACATTAGAGATTGAAAGACACAAACATCGTTACAATTTATTAAATGATCAAGTATATACACATGACAAACCACTCTTTTCATTTTTAGAAACTATATAATAACACGTCCTGCATCTTTGGTTGCCTGGATTGCCGTCTTTTACATTTTTAAGCTGACTTATGCGATTTCTAGTTTGTTTGTTATATTTGATAGTAACTTATTTATTGTTATGTTTTATCAATAGCGTGCATGACCTTGTATGGTATTTTATTTGCTTCATGTTATATTGTGCATTGTCCACCATGTCACGTGACTTGTGTTTTTAATATTTTACGTATAATTTTATCTAAAAATTTTTATCTATCATCATCCTATTTTAATATGAAAACCACCTATCAAGTATTTTCGAAAGATCCTGTTAAACCCATAGTTGTATCTGCATACATTAACTTATGATAAGAGATAATTTGAAAAACATTTGACTGTGAGTATCATACACGTGTAATTTTTGCATTTGATATTTTTATACATACTTATTCGTGGTAAATTTTGTAACGGTTAATTTTTGTTTAGATTCTCGGCTGAAGATGACATAATGTCGAAACTAGTACCGTAGAGTAAATTAAAACTTTTGTAAAGAATAAAGAGGATCCATCATTGTTTTTTGTTTTGCTTCATTTTACAACTTTACAAATGGACATTTATTATTTTGTAAATTTTTACTTTGTTAAAAAATTTATATTTGTTGGACAATAAATTTAACTAACGCAACAAATCTTATTAAGCATAACTTCACCAATTTCTTTTATTATAACAAATTAATCTTCATAATTAACTATATATTTTTTTTCTCATCCAAAGAAAAAATAAAAAAAACTTTATTTCTAATCTCTTAAAATATACTATACATTTTCATATCACATATGTTATGTTATAAATACTCTTTTAAAATGGCAATGTACCATAAATGTTAAGATATAGTTATTTTTTTTTTTAAATTTTCCTCAACTAATTCTGTCTTAAGCTTGTTTATTGTAACCTTTGTATCTGATTTTTTTAATTTATAAGATTTTCCTTTCCATATCTCATAACTTAAGTATTTTTTTTTTTTAAATAATTTTACTTGTATGCATATTTGAATATTTATCAACAGTACACTACATTTACTAACTTGTATTCACTTTAATAATTGTTCTTTTATATTATGGTGTTTATTAATTATTTTATAATCTTTATTCCAACTCAATAGTTTAAACAAACTCTTACATATTCATTCCACAATTATCTCTATTAATTATACTTTTATTCATACAATAAACACTATCTTTAGTGCAATATACCATATACTGGTTCATAAATTCTTTAACTAATCTTGTAGGAACTCTTATACCTCTACAAGGTATTTAATACTTCATAATCACATATTTTTTTAAATCATAATATTTTATATTCTCTATTGTCTATTTCGACATTTATCTATTTTTTTTATATTACTATTAAATTCCAACTAATATCACTCCATTCTCTATAAAGCTTTATATTTTTTATTTATAATCCATATTCTATTTTTACTAAACACCTGTATTTATTTTTGAACAATTCCATATACTTTATACTATTACTGTATTTTTAATATTTCAATTTCTTTTATTTTATACTCTATTTGCATACCTAATATTTGTAATTCCCTATTCATAGTACATTTAAGATCATGATTACTAACTTTATATTTCTATTCTTCCAATACTTGTTACAGTTGTACATAACTTAAAACATTTAAATTTTCCTATTCATAGTCATCTTATTCTGTTTCTATTTTATACTCTGGTATATCACGTATGATACATCACCATACTGTACATGATACATAATTACTTAATTACATATTTAAAATATAAGGACATCCACTAATTCTATCTTTTATCAAACAAATTATTATTTCTTAATGGGTACTATACATTAATATTACTTTTACTAAGACTTTTCCATTCTAACTAAATATGGTATAACAATTACCAAAATGAAATATCTATTTTTAATGACATTACTAATTATTTAATGGGGAGGTCTATTTCTTTAGAAATAGATTTTTGGGGACTGGTGAGATCTAAGGTTGCTGAGATAAGTCGGTATTGCAAAAACCGTCAAGGGTTGATCTCTTCTATATGAACCTCTTGTCCTGACTAATATGTTGTGAATGATTTAATATGACTCGGATTAGGAAGTGTGGTCAATCACCTTCATAGTACAATCTATTCTAATACTATGTCCTGCCTGAACTATTTGTCTTTGTCTATATTTTTAGAGTATTTAATTTGGCTCGGTATAAGGTAGTGATGCCAGCCATTAACATGATACCATCTCCTCAATACCATGTCCTACCTAACATATGTCCTTCCTATAATTGTTGTGGATAATTTAGCATAACTCAGAAAGGAAATGACGTCACTCATTTCACAGTACAATCTCCAAATACTGTGTCTTACCTATTATAGTTGTGGATGATTTAGCATATCTCAGAGAGGAAATGTCGTTACTCACTTACACAGTACAATCTCCAAATACTGTGTCTTACCTATAATATTGTTGTGGATGATTTAGTATATTGTATCATATATTTTCCGAGTCATGTTTCCCATTACTAATTTTAATCGGACTCTATTCTCTAAAGTGTCCAATGTTTTTACTTGAACCCTATTCTCGTCATACCATGAATCCTTTTCTTTCATGGTGTCAATGCTCTCATTATCCATGCTTCCAATCTTGTTGAAAAATCTCACAATATCAGCGTTGTTTAATATCGATGTGTCTGTTACGTTCTGAAATTCAACTTCATATCCTAATAATTCTCTAACATCTATATCCAAAATAAACGTAGAGTAATGAACTTTCCTTTGTAAATCTCTTTCTAGATAAACTCGTCTTTCCACAATGAAATCATTCCCATTAACAGTCTCTTTAAATTGACTGTGCATTTTAACTTTTGCATTTCCTACAACACTTCTTATAGGTGTTGGTATTTTACCACGTCCAACTTTAAATTGTTTTCCAGTGAACTTATTATAAAGGCCTATAAAATCACTGAAACATCTTGAAATAGCAAATTCTTGTTTCTTAAAAATATTCGTATTCGAGTTAGTACACTCACGGTAATCTAAATACGATCCCATATCTGTTACCTTATTCAACTCAGTTATTTTTATATTTATAAAGTGATTTCCACTAGCTAGTTCTACTTCTCCAGGTTTATCTATTCTCTATTGTTTCTAAAATCTCTACCTTACTACTTTCATTCTTCTTCTCTATTTCTTTTATAAGCTTATCTTCTAAATTGTTTAATTCCTCCTCTAATTTTGTCTTCATATTTTCATTAATCTGATCAATTTTTTCATTTAGGCTCACAAGATTTTCATTTATTTTCTTATTCTCATCCCCAAACTTTTCTTACTTCTTCTCCAAAACCTCAAAAATATCCTCCATTATTTTCTTATTTCCCTCACTAATTTTCTGGTTTATCTCTTCCCTATTTTTCTCAAACAAATTTTCAAATATCTTCTTATTCTCTTCTTTATCTTCATATCTATTCTTCTTATACTCTTCTTTATCTTCATCTCTATTCTTCTTATTCTCTTCTTTAATAGACTTTTCCATATTCTCTATGTTCTCCAATAACTTCTTATTTTCTTCTTTATTAGACTTTTCCATATTCTCTTGATTTTTCTTATTCTCTTCTTTAATTGCTTTTAACAAATCTTCCTAAGTCATACCCGAAAATGTCTGTTGTATATCTCCTCTTTCCTGTTCACTTTCCTCTCCGCTCTCACTTGTACCTGGAGTCTGTTTCATTCCAGATTTAGATCTTGTATCCATTTCTTTTTAATATTTTTAAATCTGTACTAATATGTATGCACTCTATATAAAATATTTTATATGTACCTTTAATACGCACAACTATGTATCAATGTTTCACATGTAATACCAAATTGCGATAAAATAAATAAATGCACCTAATAAATCTGAGTTTTTACTTTTCTACAAAATACACAAATAACCAGAAACCTTTCTTTTATCGTGCCCCAACGTTCGGGCAGCCAAATGAACTAAAACTGTACATGCGTTTTATTAATACATGTGTTTTTTTTATAATCTATACTTAGTTTTTTTTTTTATAATATCCCACGTTCAGACGACCAAATGTACTTATAATGTGTGTAGCCCCACGTTGGGCGCCAAATGAACTAATATTTATGGGGATATTAATTTGAATAACCTTTTTAAATGTAAAAATAAAATGAACAAGTACTGGCAGGTGAAAAATATTTCAAATGCTCAATTCTCTAGTATTTTCTTCTAGTCAAACTTTGTACTTTCTTTAATAAAACCCAGGCTCAGCTTAAATAATTTAAATCATATTATTATTCTTTCTTTTTTATATTTATTAAACTGGTGGTGCTATATTTTAGAACTTTTAAAACTAGACCAGTTTATTGAAGAGGTGGGAATATGCAAATTAATACTAACGATTTTCTAACCTAATTTATACATTGATTATGTATCTTGTTTACAACTCAGACGTGTCTATATAGTCCGATGTTTCTGTTTACTTGTGTAGCAAATTATGTATTCTCTTTTAAATGAGTAAGTTCTTTTGTAAACTATATCTGTCAACAGGAAAATTTATTATTGTATTTTTATTTCTAGGGTAAATATTCGACCTCTAAATATTTATGTTCGAACGTAATAAAGTCACACATATTACTATCATTGAAGACAACAACAATCTTGGAATAATTGTATAATAATATGTTTATTAATGTCCCAGTATATATATTAATTAATTTAATGCCGTAACAGAAATGTATGCTTAATAAGAAAAATCGTTTAACTTCGAAAATGTATCAATCTTGGAAGCAAAATGGAATTTAACCTTAAATATGTTCTTTCAAAGTGAGTAATATTTATGTTTTAACAATTCTTAGAATAAACAACAAATAATGTGCTTTCTTTTTTTATATAAATATTCCGTTTACTCTAATCACGATTATGGATAACAAAATTAATATTTTCTGTCAATAAGGTCTCATTCATATACATTACAATATTGTTTTTGATTAGGATAACTCTAATTTATGTGAGATTTATACTATAATATAGTTTTACGTTGAATATGTTCACAAGATGATATCAATTAATTATTATTAGTAATTTGTAAATATTTTATACAACCTTGAATCAAATAAATGTCTCGTATTTCAATCACCGCATCAAATGTATGATAATTTCTTGCTCGTAGATCTATCCTGCAGTGAGAAACTCGTATCCTTGTATTTATGGTGTGATCCAGACTGATCCAGCTACCTTCCTACTTGTAAATTCGATGTTTCAAGGAAAAATACCTGCTATGGTCTCTTGTAGTTCTCGATTAAGATGTAATGATATTTCCTAAAATAAAAACACTATTCATGGACTGAAATAAAAACACTTTGCTACCGGACCTACGTCGCATTAAGGTAACAGACTAGATTAGGGAAAGAAAACGGAGAAACGCAATAGGGGTTGATATAACTGGATAACGCAGGGCCGAGCTAACTCAGTCGCAGACGGCGTGACGGTTCAGGAAAATAAGAACACCTAAAAGTAGAGCGTCGGTCGGCAACGACGCTAGCGACGTTGTCCGGGCACCAGGACACTATGCTATCTTACAGATAACCTACCTGCGCCTCCTACGAGCTACCACTGGCTGTGTCCCTCCAGCGGGTTACCTATTGAACTCCCTGTATAATCGTAGCGCCTAATCTTATGTACGTGCTTGTCACAATAATATTTAAGATATGCAGAGGTAAAAGAAATAAAAGAAAAGGTATTACGTAATGTAACAAAGTTTAATTAAATTTAATGTGTTGAAAGGTATTATATTTTTTAAAAAAAACCAACAAGAAGAAGTTAGATATATAAGAAAAATTCCCCTAGTGACACAAAGCTGTTGATCAGTTTAAATAATAAAAAAAAGATAGCAATCATGAATGACAAATTAATTTAAATAAAATGAAATGAAACTAGACAGTTTGATAAATTCTGAACACAAAGCGTTAGGTAATATTAATAGAAATTTTAAAACACAACAAGCCTTAATACTAAATCATAATCTCTGCACTTCAGCAGTAGATGGTTGGTAGCAGAAACGTTTCATCACCTCACATTATGTAACTACAAGTGAAATCATGGACACGCCACCACGGCAATGTTAATACAAAAATGTAAATATATATATTTATAAACGCAAGAAAATTAATATCTCAGTATAAAGACTTAGTCTAAAATTATGGAAAATTCGCTAAATACCAACAACAGGTTTGAATACATGAACTAAATTAATTTAAAAGAAGGATAGTTAATAGCAAAGTCAAATAATTAAAGGTAAAATTAGAAAAGAATTTTTTTTTATAATATACAAAAACACTGAGCTTCACGAACCAAAATTGCTCTTACAGAATTGCTTTTAACTAGCTCAGAAAGATTATTTGATCAACGTGAAAGACAAAATTTACTAACTTCCGGCAATAAACGTGCAATAAATAATATCAAAAAAAAAAAAGGTTAGATTAAAAATTCAACACATCATGAGTCAACAATTATTGTAACGGTAATGAAAATTACTAGGTATATTACTAATTAAATAATTTCTCTCCAAGAGAGATAGTGATATAAATATGAATTTACTAAAATTAGTTACAATTAAATATTCGTCACACTATAGGACTACAAAATTACGATAGTGACATAACCAAAATTCTAGTTAGACTGAATATTACATAAAAAAAAAATAACGGTAATTTAATTAGGAATAAATTGTGACCTCGCAGTAAACTAAGTGGTGCGATAGTTATTAAAGCCACTCAAAATTCTTAGGCCAAATTTTAGGCAAGGTAATGTCCAGCACTCTGGCGTAAAGACGTCGAAAATCAGACGTAAATTATGACGTAAAATTACAACATTAGTTGCACTTATCTGGCAAAATGGACGCCGGATATTTCATCGGGAATCCAAAATGGCGGTGACTCCCTTGATGGAAAATTCCACTTCAACAGGCGGGCTGGATGTTGCGGTGCCACTACTGATGCAACGATAAAAACCACCACGCTCTTCGATGAAAATGCGGGGCGATAACACCAGAAATATGGCTTCGGAGGGCTTTTGTGCCCGTCAAAAGAATCCTAACGGCTTCTGAGGGCTTTTGTGCCCATCAAAAGAATCCTATTAAATTTAGAGAAGAAAAGAACCAAAGATAAAATCCCGAACATTTAACACAGAGTTTCAAACACTTACTCCAATATGTAAAATGGAGATCCCGCGATAACGACTCACAAGTCACTCCAGGGTGCAAAATTTTAAATTAATAAAAAAACCAACTCATGGCCATACGTGAATTTTTAGATAACGGTACAACGATAGAAATTCACGTTAATAACCCAAAATTAAGGTAACGGTAATTACTGCTTTCTCCAATTTAAAGCCGCATACGCGAAAATATCCTCATAGATAATGTACCTAAGTACTAAAGGAAGAAAAGCAATTTGCACACACTGTTCTTACACAAGATGTGACTATCAAGTGAAGTCGAAACGGGAAATCTCTACCTCCACAATTGCGCGTTCGCTACACGCATCTTTTCAAAACCATAACGACACGAAAATACCTCAAAATGGAAGGCGGGAGCATTCAAACAAAAATAACAGACACAAGTCTAAGTCTGACCATAAAGGGAGTTAACACTGTGACTTATAATTAAGTGCAAACATGAACATGACTTAGACGAAAAGAAAATAAACGAAATACCCAACAATTGTACGAAGAAAATATAACGTCGGCAGTACGATAGGAAAGTCCCGTACTAAACAGTTGGTACACGTGTCGAGCACAGACAGCTGAGCGACATAACCAAGATTTGACAGAAAGCAACAAAACAAAACCTCAAAAGTATATATACAATTTATTACGGAAGGAAAACAGATACTGCAGGTAACCATTGAAATATGCAAGCTCTAATCAAAACGCTGCAAGAAGACGGTCAAGAGAAACCGATCAATTCTTATGTTTCAGAGTATTAACGGCCTTAACCACCTGTGGGAGATCCAGGAAGAATCACAGAAGTTTCCTAATACTTAGAATAACAATGAAAGGCCAACAAGTGATCGGCAAACAATTAATAGTATGCCCACTATTCCACGCATTTCCTTAATTAATACTTCTTACATTTTTAGTGAGACAACTGCGAAGGAAAAGGCAAAAAAACAATAATAATCAGGCCTGCTCGAGATACTGTGTTTGGAAATACGCAAAACGTGTGAAACAGTTAGCACAACGACCTGACTGTCGTCTCGGAGCATTTCAAGCCACAAATAAATGCATTATGTAGAGAACGGACGTAATAAATAAGTAGATATTGAAAAAAACTTAAACAAGGCGTAAAAGTAACTGCAAATGCAGAAAATACGAAACTATACAGGTAGGGTAAAATAAGCTAGAGCTAAGATAATTAGAATTAGATACTTAGATACAGAGGTTTTCACAAAAATAGAGTGTAATTGCTCGGTAATACACAAAACCTAACTGTCAATTTCACGGTACGTGATTTAGGGCTCTGAAGGCTCAAAAGTAGGTTTAGTACGCACGCAGGTATACGGCAGGCAGTCTTAGCAACCGGTGAAACAAACAATGTACAGGGTACGCCCAAAAAGTCACGAGCTGATACAAAATCCACGTATTTAGACAAAGACACAAAATCTTTCGGGAACTAAAACAAAAGTAAATTTTACAGCGTAACAACTTCTCAGATTTTCTGTACTGGATAACGGTTTACAGGAACAGTTTTACTCCAAATATCTCATCTACTGGATAAACTTGCAATTTCCTTGGAATTCTGGATAGAACAACAATTTACAGGAACAGTGTCACTCCAAATATCTCATCTACTGGATAAACTTGCGATTTCCTTGGAATTCTGGATAGAACAACAATTTACAGGAACAGTGTCACTCCAAATATCTCATCTACTGGATAAACTTGCGATTTCCTTGGAATTCTGGATAGAACAACAATTTACAGGAACAGTTTTATATATTTTAACGGTAAGTTTTTCCAATTTAATATCAAATCTTCTATATCCTTTTTGCTTGTTCAATATTAATCACCTAAACACTCTTTAATTGCTTTATAGTAAGCCTTTGTGTTTTCACAACAGAAAAAACTGTCAATGATTTTATTTATACTCTGGATTATTTTATATTCGCACTTTTATCACTTTTAATAACTTTTGGAAAAGAATGCTTTTCTTTTAGTCTAAATTCTGATATTATTTTCGCAATCTCAGAATTATATGTCTGCACTCAATTCATCAGAAAAACTAAATTATTCTTTTTTTTTTTTTTCAAGAAACTCCCTTAACAACCTATTAATATTTTTCAAATTCTCCAATAAGAATCAACATATGCTTTTCATACTCAACATAATTCTTTTGTATACTTTTTTAAATATTTATACCCATTAAATTTTGAAATATACACATTATTTATTCCTTTCTCATTTTATAACCTTATTTCTATGCATCTTTTACCATTTACATCCTATTTTAAAATACCTATTATAGGATCTGTCAAACTATAACCGTCACTTCCATTTGTTCAAATAATTGCGGGAATCTTAATTTAAATTTGTTTGTACTCAAAATTATTTAAACCATGTCAATATATATATATATATATATATATATATATATATATATATCCTACTATATTTGCAGCGTCCGATAATTGACCACTTACATTGCATGTGGCGTCCGACCGACATATGGCGTCCGTATACGGACGCCATATCGCCAGCCTATACTAAAGTGTTGCTGGCATTGCATGGGTACTATAGGTAAATTTTCAGCGGGACGCCATATGCTTGGATTTTGTATGTTTTCGAATATTATAGTTCAGGCAATTGTCGGACGATGTTTGATGGCGCTCCGCAAGGAAAAATATACGGCAATATACATGAATATACGGCTACCAGTTCATCGATCATTTGGCGTCCGGGTATAGTTTTCAAATGATCGATTATATGGACTCCATGAAACTCTTTTTGACATTTGTCTGGTAGTAAAAGTAAAGTAGTGGGTATGTTCGGCGCGTATTATATATATTAACCTCTCTAATGTACATGCGGCGTCCCATGCATTTAATCTTCATATGTCATATCAACCGTATCAGATTCTTAATAATTTTTCTAACCTTATTAAACGTAAATACAATGACCTTAAAAGGCATTCATAACACAGGTTTAGTATGAAGTATATTTAATTAGTATTACTCAATATTTTCGTTAATAAAGTTTTAAGATATATGACGATTTGTTATATCGGAGTTTTTGTACCTGGCAAAATATGTTTTCTATGTCCTATTATTTAACCCAATACAGGGATTGAGCTAAATTCTTCATGCTTTTTAATACTGCTTTCGAAGGAACAGCGAAAAAATTAGAAGTTGTATGAGTTATGATCAATATATAAGAGTACATTTTGGTTTAAAATTAGCAGTTTAAGTTACAATCAAAGTACATGATACATTCATAGTATCTTAAAACTTTTAGATTTAAATAAAGTCTCTTCAATTTTAATTATGTCAAAAAATGTTTAATATTTACGGTTTGTATTGAAAGCATTCTTCAAATACGTGTAATTTCGAACAAATTTCATACATTTCATACCAATGTGACTAATTTTTTCATAGAATTACGCAAAGATTCAGAATAGTCTATTTGGTAAATTAAAATTTGATATCATTTCAATCGTTTCAGAATCGAATTTAACTACATAAAATCATTTCATGATCAATATGAGATACAACACAGCTCTAATTTGTTAAGGTATCTTATCAATTTTCTTAAGCTAAAGTACATACAATATAGACATGAAATTTAAACACTTTACAGCTACAACCTTTGTGGTACCAAATTCTACTATTTCGACATGAAGGTCAATCAAAATAGTGTTTTTTGTAGAAACGAAATAACAAGTGTGCTGTAAATGTGAAAATCCCTTATTTTTTCCGAAATTATTAAGTTTATTACTCGAAAATGACGGACTTCAAATAAATATCGTATAATAGGTTTTTGGAATCATTAATAAGGAAATCGCGTGAAAATCGGTTTATAACTCTTCGTCACCAAGTTGTTGCCCCCTCCATCGCAGAGCAGTCATTTTGCAGGAAGTCAAATTGAGCACCTCTACGATGAAATTGTACAATGTACTGACAGAAAACATGAGGCAAGCTGGATCTATAACAAACCCTATTGTTTGAAATAATGTATAACAACTAGGTTTTCATTTTATTCTACTTATAACGGCATTTTTTCAATGGTTGGGTCGTTTCCGACATTTGTAATATTTATATCACGATAAACGAGAGTTTTCTAACTTGTTCCGAGATGTCACAAAGTGTTTTCATGTGCAGTACCATGTATCGCGCTAGTGCCATCGAAAAAGGGTAGCACCTTTATAGAGTTAAGGTGCGCTCTTATTGGCTGAGAGTAGGTGTGAGTTTTCGCGGCCGAGGGTAGAAATATCTTGGATATGTATCAACGGATATTGTTTATTTGTTTGGTTGCTTAGAGTACTATAGAAGAAGAAGTTCGCATAAATATGAGTTAACAAAAAAAAAACATAGGCAAAATATCACCGATTTTGTAAAGAAAGCGTATTTTACTTATTTTGGGTTTGCAATTGGAAAACAGGATAAGTCTTGGGTTCTCCAAAAAGCGTGTAAAACATGTGCAATATCTATTGCAATGGATAATAGGAAAGAGAAAAAGCTTAAACTTTGGCACCAAAAAACAATAATGGCGATTGTTATTTTTGTGTCTTGAGTGTGAACGGTTCTAATCCCTACAAGAAACATAAATGGGAATATCCTGATTTAGAGTCAGTAAGACGACCATTACCACATGATGACAATATAGTTATACCAGTTTACACATCACAGACTTGGCTTTCGTTGTCAGATTTAGAAATGCTGCCGGACTCACAGTCCACTACAACTACTACACAATCTACCAGTGGAAATGCGGATTTGGTGCGTGATCTCCATCTGTTGAAACAATCATCTGAATTTCTAGCATCCAGATTAAACGAAAAGAACTTAATTCCTGACTTACAATATTTACCTTTCAGAATAGGAGAGCAGGAAATTCTCATATACTTCAGTACCTGTATTTTATCTGTATTTTGGATAGTAGAGTAAAGTAGGGTAACTGGACGAAAAAGAAATGGCCACTTATAGAAAAATTAACTGTAAGTATAGTGATGATGTTCACTATACTTACAATTAATTTGAGTTGACCAGCATTTAGGTTTAAGGTTATAGGCTGATAAAGATTGCTGTTCGAACGCTTCCACGAAAATGTTAGCGACTACAGGAGATAAAGGAGAGCCCATGGCAGCAACTACGATATGCTCATAGTTGCTCTCACGGAACTGAAAGTAGGTCGAGGATAAGCACGTTTCCACCAAGTCTGCCAAGTCGTCCGGTTGGTTGTGTTCGAATAGGATTTGTCTGATTATGGAAATGGTGTCTGGAATTGGTAAGAGGGATTCGACGTCGAAACTTACCAGTATGTTCTGATGATCAACTATTAGTTCTTGTAGTCGGTAGATGAAGTGACAATAATTTAGACTCACTGTTACCAGTGTATGGTTTTAGGTAATTGGATAGGTGCTTGGATAGTTTATACGTAGGGCTGTTGATGATACTGACAATAGATCGAAGCGGGACATTTGGTTTGTGGATCTTGGGTTTTCCGTAAAGTGTCGGTGTTTTAGAGTTATTGGGTACAAAATGTTTGTGTTGGTGTTCGGGTACAGAGGAATGTTTGATAAGCTTGATGATGAAACGTTCTATGCGTCTGGTGGGGTATAGTTTTAGAGGTATGTAGGAACCGTCTTGGATTAAGAAGAAGTTCCTTTTTTATATTCACTGCTATCGAGGACAACGGTATCGTTTTCCTTATCAGCAGCTACTATGACAATAGAAGGACTAGATTTGAGGTTTTTGAGAGAAGTGAATTCAACTTTGCAAAGATCGGATTTTGGCGGTTTGGCTCGTTATAGGATTTTGGAAGTTTCGAAACGAATAGAATCAGCTATGGAAGATGGTAATTTGATGAGTGCAAATTCTACACCAGTAATGATGTCTTCTGCAGGAATGGATTTGGGAGTGAGGGCGTAGTTAAATAGCTGGTTTTGGATCAAGATGTTTGAATTTGTGGACGTGTCTTTGTGTGATGAGGTTGTGAGAGGTCTGAGCTTGTTAAGAAGTTATTGCGTCAATGGTGTTAAAGTCAGAAAGGGATATGGTACTAGAGAATTTAGGATGAAGATGAAAAAGCACATTTGTTCAAACACCGCCTAACCGCATCTTCCATCGTGCTGGTCTTGCTTTGATCCGGGAACGGATCAAACAAACCAGGCGAGAACTGAATTCCATCTCTTCTAGTTTTCTAATAATTAGCACTTTATTTTTCATGTAACTATAGTTAAATAATTTTATTTCAAATCAAGTGAGACTGAATATAGCAATTGTAATGTTTTATTTTTGCATAATTTTCGTTTATTTTTTTTAGTGTATAGTTAGTTAGCACAAATAATGTCTCATTGTCGGAAGAATTTGAACAAAGTTGTAATTCAAAAACTTTCAATACAAAAAATACATCATTCTAAATCTATGACTACATGTAAAGTAAAATTTAAAAATGATAAATAATACAATGTGGAAGCACAGCCTTGAATGTATACATAAGCCAAAAACAACAAAACCGAAAATAAACATTTTACAAATCTATTGCCATCAACTAAAGCAAGCACTAAAAATGTTTTTGAACACTTCATAGAATTATTGTTTGGCGCGCCTTTAAATTTAGCTTCATGTCATTTAGTGTTTTCAGCTATGTGCATGTCAAATTCGTGAATCTTGCTGGCAATTTTCGCGTCCCATTTCTTCCATTTGTTTGGAAAATGTTCGTTTAAATATTCTCGAATACTATCATGTAAGTATGCAGTATCACCGTATAGCTGCACCAACATATTTCCTCTGATATCTAAATATACATATTTCAAAATTAGAGTTGGTAAAGCATGAAATAAAGCACGACCTGCCTCCCCACACGTTGACAGACAATGACAGGGTGGGATTCCCAGATTTGACCTGCATGATTCTTTTTATGGGGAATACTTGAGAAGTGTATTGGGTAGTCCCATGAGACATGAAACAATACAATAATTCCAGAGATTCTATGGAGTGGTAGAGATTCATTTAAAACGAGAGGTCGATTATTGATAGTGACGAGCGGACAGCATTTTGGTATTTCTTTTAGTTGATAATAGATGTTTATTTTTCGTTTTTTTTTGTTTTCGATCTAATATTAACATTATATTTTTTTTTATTTACGCATCTTTGTGTTTACCATTTGAACGCTTTACGTTTGAATATAGTAACATATTTAAATTGTCTTATACATATACGTTGTATGTTTTGAATTAGATGTCGTTGAATTACAACTTTACTCAAATTCTTCTAACAATTTGTTATTATTTTTGCTAACAAATTCTAAACTAAATGTGTAAACGAACATTATACGATCCCAAAACATCGCAATTGCTGCTGTCCAAAGCTACTTGATTTTAAAGGAAATTTCTTTATATATAGTTATAAAAAATAGCATGCTGATTAGTAGAACACTTTTGCATGCTATTTAGTAGAACACTTTTGACGGTAGGTATAGAGAAGATCGAATCCTCTTATTAAAGACAATTAAATTTTGCATTCAATAAAGTCAAATACAATATGTTCCATTTCAGATAAGAAGGTCAACTATCTGCAAACATTATCTAATTGAATAGGTTTGTAATTAAAATTTTATGATATTTAATAGTCTTTTGTTGAATGTTAAATACATTTGGGTATTTTCAATGTTACCTGGTGAAGCAAGTCTTACTTTTATATTTTACTACCCTGTAATTTAGTAAATTTGAAAATAGTTAAGAAATGGTAAATTTTGGTATAGGGTACCTTACATAATGCTTTTCTATTCTGATCTGCAAATTGATATGTCCATTACAAAAAAACATAACTTTGATATGTTCCTCTCTTCTCTAATACTCTGTATAGTTTAAAATAATTTAAGTTTTGCATATAATGTCTGTATAACTGACACAATAAAAAGTATTCAAAACACCGTTTTTCGTGTATGTACGGACCGCGTCGTCCGAAGAAAAGTCCCATATATATGTAGGCATTCACAAATATACGATTCCCATATTATATCAATTTGGTATTTATAAAGACGGCAATTTAAAAAATATACACGGACTCCATAAAATCGAGTAATTGAAAATAAAATATACGCTGGAGTCCAATAATATGCTAAACTAAAAGGAGTCTGTAGGTATAGTGCAATGAAAATCATCATATTTTTTACATTTCAATCTGAAGTGATGAGAAGCTTATCTTAATGTCAAAAATCAATATACTTCACTCAGAAACTAGTTTAAACTGTTCCTTCCTAGGGACGCCATATGTCTGCGCTTTTGCTCGGGCGCCACATATATAGCAGGATGCTACTGTGAAAGACCGAAATCTGGTGAATGTCGAGATTCACCGGTGAATGTCAACATTCTCAACGTTGCTTGACGTATGTCCGAAATATTGGTGAAATTTCATTATTTCTAACTTACACCGGCGATTATCGACATTCAGCATGCACTCATGGTGTATGTTAAAAACATTTTTTTTTTAAATAAAAAAAAACCCCATAGGTCTTTATTTATTAAAATAATATGTGAAAAAGACTTTGTTGAACTCAAAACAAACAGTAGAACATAAAAATATAAAATGAAATATAAAAAATAATAACAATATCTTATTTATTGCAACAACATAAACTACCATGACACTTCGAATTGCACAAAAGTTCCTTGCTTTTACAGCTGCATTTAGTCGTGGAACACTTTCTTTTGCAGTTACAACGTGTGTAGCCTTGCCCTCCACTTTTTGAATTAGCAGAAGCTGCTTCTCTTAGCGACATTTCTTTTGTTGAAACTTCGTCCATGGAAACTAACTTTTCTTTACAAATTACGAACTGATTACGGGTGAAAAGCTGCTTCAAGGTACCATTTTTGTTAGCTAGTCTATAAAAGGCTGAATCCTCTATTCCAACAACAACCGCTAACACATTTCGAGGGTCTGTACGACCACGGTCGACATCAGGGACTTGAATTCTTACGGTATCACCAATTTGGGCAGGAGGAAACTTTTTTTTTGAGGTTCGCAACATTTTTGTTGCTTGAAGTAGAAGACTCTCTTTTGCAGCTACTCTTTTTGAAGAAATTAGCTCGTGTTGTTCAGTCAGTACTTGAGATGAAGATGTGCTAGGTGGCGGATCAGTCAGTGCTTGAGATGAAGACGTGTTAGGTTGCGGGTCAGTCAGTGCTTGAGATGAAGACGTGTTAGGTTGCGAGTCAGTCAGTGCTTGAGATGAAGACGTGTTAGGTTGCGAGTCAGTCAGTGCTTGAGATGAAGACGTGCCAGGTTGCGGATCAGCTCCAATGGTATTTTCATTATCCATGCCTCTTTCAATATGGTCACTACCCAAATTTTCTTCAACATAAGCTTCTAGCTGTTCTTCGGTCTCAATGTTTGCAATTTGCCCGCGGGGGAGTGATGACGATGTTATACCCCTTTTTGGTTTAACGCCAAACAGGGCTTCATAAGGACTCTGGCGTATTCCTTCGTGATAAGTTGTGTTTTTGGCGAATTGGACAAACGGCAAACCTTCTGACCACTTGTTTGAATCATTGTCTTGCATCCATGCAGTTAACATATTTTGTATGTCCTGATTGGCTCTTTCAACTGAGCCTTGTGTTTGACTGTGACGAGGCTTTCCGTGCACTATTTTAACATCTTTCCACATAGCGCATAGTTCAGATATGACTCGATTACTGAATTCTCTACCATTATCCGAATGCAATATAGCGGGAGCACCAAATGTTAAAAAAATTTGGAGAAGGTGATAAGCTACTTCTTCCGCTCTCTTGCTTTTTAAAGGTCGTAACTGGACAAATTTGGTTAAATGATCTTGATATACCAATATAAACTTGTAATCGCCATCCCTGTGTGATTGCAAGTCTATCAAGTCGACTTGACATCTAGAGTTCAATTCGGAACTGACCATTGGTTTCACAACAATACCTTTTTTAGGCGCACTGTGTTTCATTTGACATTGTTTACACAAATTTAAATACAACATTACAACTTCATAAGTAATATTTTTGTATCTAACTTGCAATTCTTTAAGCATTCGTGTTCTTCCTCCATGGCCTGTTCTTATGTGAGTTTCAGAAAGTATTGTAAACAACTCATCATTAGTAACATAATACTGGATATTCGTTTCTCCTGGTTTTAATGGCACAATTAACTTTTCTTCATCACTAACTTTTAAAATGTCAAAACGTTTTAAACGTCTGTAGTCCAAAGGTGTACTACACTTACTTTTAGCAGAAATTACTTCAGAAACGATTTTAGAGTACTTTTCTTGTGAAAAATAAAAACAATTGTCTTCTCGTTTACTTCCAATTAAGGCATGTAACTTTTCAAAAAACTTATCACGATTCACTGTAGTAGCCATTGAATACAAATTATAATTTCTAATAAGAAAATTAAATTAGGTTAGGGAGCGTGCCCGCAGGCTGTCAAACGTTGCGTTAGACTGACGAAGGCAAAGCTAACTGAAACAAGATGCTGGAACCGTCTAAAAACTTGTTGCGACCTGCCGTTTCCGACATTCACCGGACCTCATTTGTGTTTGTCGACATATACCGGTAAAAGTCCGAATCTATAATACAATTAAGAAATGTTCGGACTTTCACCAAGGCATTTGGTATTTGTCGACATCCACCGGCGGATGTTGACATTCACTACTTTCGGTCTTTCACGGTAACATATATATATATATATATATATATATATATATATATATATATATATATATATATATATATATATATATATATATATATATATATGCTAAATCGTCGTGTAGTACCTGTGAGATAGTAAGGACAAAGTTTCAGATGGACGTTAAAATACACTGATTTAAGAGCGATTATGTATATTTAGTTGTGGTGTGTATTTTATAGGGGGCGCGCAAGAAATCTGGTGTTGTATATTTTATATACAATATTCCCATATGCTTAGTCGATTGCGTGACATCCATGTGTTCACAGTGTATATTGCTTCTCATTTAGCAGACGCTGTGTAATCCGAAATTTGGCAATAGCGCTACTAGGTCTATGGTGCTTTTAATCTTACATTTTAAAGTAAGTAATTGCATGTCTTACTGCTTATATTCAATGAATTTGTTTGCATTCAAAACAGTGATAGGAATATAACGAATTTTTTATGTGGCTTCTTTGAATGACTTATTTAATTTTATAGGTTTTTTAAGTGATTCAAATCATTCCGATTTTGAGAAATCTAAACTATCCCCTCAATACACCGAACTTCAGCATGCAGCAGATGCAAATTACACAGCATAATCTCCGCGAAAGTAAAATAGAGGAGGGCCAAAGTGTATTTAACGAGCTTGGGAAAGTTAAATCTTCAAGTAAAAATCGAAACGGAAGTTAAAGGGGATAAAAGAGAAAATTGTGTATACTGTGAGATGAATGTTATCAATTTTGCACGGCATTTGATTCGTAATCATGACAAGGAATTTGAAGTTGTTAAAATAATATCCCTTCCAAGAAATTCTAAGAAAAGAAAATACTTGCTTGACGAACTTCTAAAAAGAGGCCTCTTTGTCTCTCTTTCTCTACCTGTCTCTCTCAATATTTTTCTTAACTTGTAGTTAACTTTATAAATTAATTTGGAGAACAGGGCTTTATAAATCAAGTGAGAAGACCAAATTATGTGCATCGGAGAAAAATGTCTGATTATTTACCTTGCTCTGTTTGCAAAGGCTTCTTCACACGAACCTATCTTCATAGGCACATAAAAATGTGGTCTAAAAAGTTTCAAGAGAACGATTCAAAACATGCACAGGCAATGGAATTGACCCAGTTAGCAGATTATTTGAAGCCATGTTACTTTGATCATCTAGTGATGCTACTAATGAAATGTCCCCGATTATGATCCAGATAGAGTTTAAAAGTCCCTCACTTGCTTTACGCTGGGCAACTGTCCTCAAACAGGTTTGTGATATTGCAATGTTTATTGCTACCAAGGAAAATGAGTCAGTTAAAAATAAAGAAATAAAAACCTTAAAGCAAATGATAGAAACTCAATTCCGCTTGTACGTTTCTACTAATGCAAACAAGGATTTATCTTCCAAGACTTGGAAAAAAGGAAATATGTTACCATTAACAGAAGATGTCATAAAAATGAATGAATATATTGTTCAGGAAGAAGAGAAATGCTGCAAAGAGTTAGAGAGCGATCCGAATAATTTATCATATGTTCGCGATTTAACAGAAATGCTCATGGTTCATGTTATTCTACTAAACAGAAAACGTTCCGGAAAAGCTCAAAGAATTAAAACAGAGGATTATTTAAGAAAAAAGGATGAATCGGGAGTCAAAGATATTTATCAATAGCTGACAGTAACGGCGAAAGTTTTAATTAAAAATATAAATTCGGGGAAAGAAAGGTAGAGCTGTACTATAATCTCTACCATTGTAGAAGCATACCGAAGTTTTATTGAAACCCAGAGATGAATTTGTGGCTTTTTGAAATCCTTACTTATTTGCCAATCCAGGTACTGAAGATAGTTTTTTGTGGTCGTACAAAATACTGAAGAAAATTGCTATTGCTTCAAATATAGTAAATATTGAAACTATAACAGCAACTTACCTAAGAAAACATTTTGCGACTATTGCATAGCTAATTTCCATGAAAGGAAATGACATGGAACAGCTATCATACCATCTTGGTCATGAAAGGACTACCCACTTAAATTATTATAGAAAAACTGATAAAGTGCAAATTGCTGATGTATTCTAAACTTCTGCTTCTGGTGGAAAAGAAATCATTAGGTGAATATAGGGGTAAAACTTTAGAACGTATTTTGATATTCCTGATATTGATAACACCAATTATAAATATATCCCTTAATAAAAATAGCAAAGTAAACACGAAATTAACTAATGTGAAGAAGTTGAATGAAAGATCTAATGGAGAAGACAGTAATGATAACGTGCAGGTGTGAGTGGTAGGTAAAACATCAAATATATAGTAACAAAAAAAAATCCTTCTACCTTGCAGAGAACCAAATAAGCATACCGAAGAGGAGAAATAGCTCTAGTTTAATAGTCGATGATGCACATCATCATGTTGATAAGAACCAGGTAAGGATATTACAATATAAAACAGAAATATGACTTGTTAATATCGCAATAGCTTAGGCTACATGTCATATTTTTGTTCCCATATAATACAAGTGAATCTTTTCTGTCCGTGGGTAAAACAAGGCCGTATTCTAGTACCATGGACAAGCGGGCAAAGAAGTATTTGTCCAATTGTTCTTCAAGAAGCACTTGACATCTAAGAAACCACCAAAAAAACAGAGTGCGAAGAGCTAAAAATGAATTTTTTTTCTTTTTATTATTATACTATGTACTTAGTCATTTATTTCCAGAACATATATTTTGTGTTACATTTCTAACAATATGCATTTATTCAAATAAAATCTTTATAATATTAGGGAAATTTTATTTATTTACGAGTTTTTCCTCCTAAAGTATTAGTGTTTTTTCTTTGCAATCAAGTTTTAGGTACGTATACGTCTGGTATTTCAAGCCGCTAGAAACTACAGCAAAAGTAGCAAGTGTAATTAATTGCTGGACATTATTAGTAAAATAGGCAACATTGTTTGGATGTCATAAGATCCACGAGTTTTTCACGGATGTCACAAGAAATGCTAAATAAAAATATATACTGAATATACAACGGATGTCAAAGAGGTGGCCCGAATTATATTTTTCTTTTGCTTATATAGTTCAATTTTCTACTGTCAAAGACACGTGGTCCTTAGTACTGAAAGTCATAATCTTGTATTGTCCGTATTTGCTTCCTTTAAGGCGGATGTTGGAACGTCAAAATTTTTACTGGATGTCATAAGATACCGTAGTCGAGTATATATATATATATATATATATATATATATATATATATATATATATATATATATATATATATATATATATATAGAGAGAGAGAGAGATATAAACGGTCATTATGCAGCCCGATCAACATACAAGTGGTACTTTGTTGAGCCCGAAAATACGTTATTAAGCCCACCGCTGGGCTCCACAACGTTTTTCGTTTATTTCGTCAGTATTCATTATATTATGTGATACTAACTTCCAATACAAAATTTCAAGAAGGCTTAATAACGACCCCTTTACCCCTACAAGATACGCGGAATAGTTAAATAGAATTCACTGTAGATGTCGTCTCGTGTAGACGTATATACACCAAACACACCTATATACGTTTAGCATTCTGTGGAGCCAGCAATGTGGCAATGCTGCGTTGTGTTATGATTGCGATACATAAATACTTCTTATACATTGTGGGCTACTACATACAAATTTGTTTACATTAATTTGCAGATCAAATTACTATTCTGTAGATAGAAAAATAAGAATAAGCATTTTCGCAAGTTAATCTCTTGTAAATTAATTAAGATAAACTTTTTGTATGTGTCTCGTTCTGTAAAGTATAAACATATCAAACTAACTCGAATAACATTTTTAATTATGTTCAGGCAGATAATTTTCAGTTCTAATATAAGCGATGCACCAAATTTCCAGAGTTGCTTGCCGGGAATTAAAGGAATATATCCGCTTACCTTTTTATTTATTTAATCCCACATCTATGTATATAATATTTCTATAGAACTTGAAATTTGTAGCTTAAATATATCAATATAGTAAAATTAATAATATTGAACAACAGTAAAGTGTCATTACTTTATAAAAATATAGAGGAGCCCGTTTACTATTACAACAAAATAATTATGTTGTTCTCTATTATAAATATTAAAAATATGTTGATTATAAATTTTTAATAAATTAGTCTTAGTTTTATTGTTAAAGCTACAAGTTGTATGTTTATTTATACTTATTTTTGTCCTGCAGCAGTTCTTTAATAAGATTATTATAAGTTATTTCCGTTTCTTTATTGTGTCTGTTCAGTTATTACACACTGGAACTTAAAAAAAAAGTCTGTACTAGTTCCACAAAACAAAATTTTACTTTTGGATTGACGACTAGATGGTTCGGGACTTGTCATTAAATCTAGTTTTGACTGACAGTTTTGGCTTCTTATATATTTTGGAGAATAGAATTGGTACCGATTTATTACCCTTTGCCTCTGTTATTACTCTTTTAAATAAACGTTTTTCCTGTTAAATTTGCGAAACAGTGCTAGAGTATGTTTTTACTCTTAAGTACTGCATCTTATTTACTATTTAGTAGCATCGTTCATGCTAAAACACATTTGTTTAACCGTCTATATTCATTTCCTTTTGTCTGATAATTCTGTGTTAATTTTTCATGCGCCTCTTAGCTTCATCTACATTAAATTGTTAAAATTTGACGTCACTAACTCTGTAAGCGGCAAAAGTTTTGGTTAGCCATATTTCTTCCCAATTATGCTTTTACCCCTAAACTAGATACTTGTGAATTCCAGTGATTTTCTATAAGATTAATTAATCGTTTTATGTCTTTCAACGATTGTTCGTGATAGACAAACAATAGTCTTTTTGATACTAAACTACTTGCTCTAAATGTGTGGGTTTTACCATCGTATGCATTAATTATCTTCGCGGCCAAAACAAAGTCATAAGTAATTGCCTGGCCTTCTTCGCCTACTTTAACTATCTGTTCTCGTTTTTTATGATCATTTGAAATTTTTAAGCTATTACTCATTGCAAGAACTCTTAGTGGATTCCGTCCGTTGTCTACTATTAACCATATGTAATATTCTCTTCGACTCGTAGTCATGACGATCTTATCCAAAAATGGTGGTTATATAATTGTTAACATTATATGATTATATTCGTGAAGCTGTTGAAGATTAAAAACCTGTTCATTTTGCCTTCTTTATATCAGGTAATGAATGAATTTAGGAAGCATTCTAATGATGCAAAAAGAAACGTTAGAATGGTCAAAAATCCCTTACTTACTAAGAAATCTGTTTGTTTTCCGTATGTAATTATATTAATCCTCTTTACGAACCAGTTTTACTAGACCGATTGTACATAGCGGCCGTCAATTCGACCACGCTAATGACCTGGCGTTAATCCGACCCTACAGTTCGACCACGACCTCAACTTTTAAAAGATAATATTGCCACAATTTTGAAACACGTATAAAAATCAGCCTTTTAAAATATAAAATTTTATTTTACAAAGGAATCACATTTCATAGTTCGTCAATATAAGTATCAAAATATGTACAAAAATTAATTTATAGTAAATACAGCGACGACAAACTTTTTACAAATTCTGATTTACTTAACCTACCTAACATACATTTATCTATCATCATTTTGATGAAAACTTATTTTTTTCTAACATGACCCCAAGCTTTTTAAATAATAAACATAATTATGATGGCCGATATATACCGGGTCGTCCAAAAGTCTGGATTCACGTGGATTTTGAGTAAACTATTCACTTTTTTGGAAAACTGAATTCTGTATCTTGAATGGGAATAAAATTGCAACTCAATAGTATTTTTTATTTCAAAAAAATTGTTTATAATTTTGAGATAAAGTTAATAACAATGTTTTTTTAAATGGAAACCTACCGTGATTTTTATTTCAGAGAGAGTACTTTCGATAAGAATTGCATTGGCATAGAAATTTTGGCTATAAACCTTACGATTATTGTTTAAATTAATATTAAATTTTCGATCCGAACACTCGTTCGCGCTTGTTCGGAAAATACACGAACGTGTCTTCTCTTACCACGTTTCCAACTGTAGGCATGGGTCCACCCCCTAATAAAGCATTCTATTGAAGGCGTTACGTTTATCTTGAATGAAAGCATTTTTTTTTTATAAAATGGGGATCTACCGCGATTACGATATTTAAACGTTATGAGAAAGTACAACGTAGTTTAATAAAAAATAATTTTATGGTCTTTTTCCGTTTTTAGACACTTGGAAGGTCCAAATCTTATCTCATTCTGTTTTTGGTATTACTAGTGTACGTTTACGGAGCGAATTTGAATTTTTATTTTCTGTTATCTCCATTTTATAAAAAAAAAATGCTTTCATTCAAGATAAACGTAACGCCTTCAATAGAATGCTTTATTAGGGGGTGGACCCATGCCTACAGTTGGAAACGTGGTAAGAGAAGACACGTTCGTGTATTTTCCGAACAAGCGCGAACGAGTGTTCGGATCGAAAATTTAATATTAATTTAAACAATAATCGTAAGGTTTATAGCCAAAATTTCTATGCCAATGCAATTCTTATCGAAAGTACTCTCTCTGAAATAAAAATCACGGTAGGTTTCCATTTAAAAAAACATTGTTATTAACTTTATCTCAAAATTATAAACAATTTTTTTGAAATAAAAAATACTATTGAGTTGCAATTTTATTCCCATTCAAGATACAGAATTCAGTTTTCCAAAAAAGTGAATAGTTTACTCAAAATCCACGTGAATCCAGACTTTTGGACGACCCTGTATATATATATATATATGTATATATATATATACCCCTTCAATGACCATTCCTTACATGGTTGAACTGAAGGGTGGGAGTAGGGTACTTTGGACAGTTCTGGACCCTCCTCCCCCTCTCACCCAGCTCCCCCTCACCCCTCGCCCTAGTGGCGCCCTCTGCCAACCCAACTGATGTGGCGCCCCCTCGCGGCCTCCAACCCAACTAAAAATTGCAGATTTCATCATTACCAACCCAACTAAAAATTGCAGATTTCATCATTACCAACCCAACTAAAAATTGCAGATTTCATCATTACCAACCCAACTAAAATTGCAGATTTCATCATTACCAACCCAAGTGATGTGGCGCCCCCTCGCGGCCTCCAACCCAACTAAAAATTGCAGATTTCATCATTACCAACCCAACTAAAAATTGCAGATTTCATCATTACCAACCCAATGTGGCGCCCTCTGACGGCCACTAACCAAACTAAGAAATAGCAGATTTCATCATTACCAACCCAAATACCATGACGCCCTCTCACAGCCACTAACCAAGAAATGGCATCTCCCATCACTACCAACCCAACTAATGTAGCATCCTCTCACGGTCACTAGCCAAACTAAGGTGACGTCAGACAAAATGGCGGACCATCAAGATGGTCTTTGTTTCTAGAGAATTCCTGAATAAATTACCAGGCTTGCTATCGCGCTTCTCAATGTACTTCAAACAGGTCTAAACATGTTTCCAGCGGAAACCGCAACGGCTGTCTGCTTCTGTGATAGCCGCATGCGCAGAAAATATAAAAAGCACCCCCTGATGGATACTAGCCCAACTAAATATTAAATATATAAGAATTTCGAATGTAATATCATCAGTATCAATTGCAAAGCAGTGTAGCACCTTCTATATAGTATAATGGCGGTGCAATACGAGAAATTTGATAACTTTTTGTCTGCTAATGGTATTTAAATACCTATCATAGTGCGAGATTGGTTATTATCCTCGGAATTGAATCAAAGTGATTGTTTATTCATAGCGGCATTCGCATATCAAAACATGCAATATTTTGATATCGATGAATTAATGAACGTTTTGGAATATTGTAACCCAAATAATGAGCCAACTTAAGAAGTGGTACATTTATAGTGAGTATGAATATATATGTGAACCTGATTTAGTTCCTCATGCAGAAATTTGCGTATTCGACATAGAAACATCGACTGTATTGACTTTACACAAGAATATACCGAAGATGTTAATGAGTTGGTATCCTCAATATAATCATCCTGAATTGGACTATAATGACGAGCTGGCCGCGACTGGTGGTGGATATGTTATATACGCTCATCAGAAGTGTTTCGCAAGTAGCTAACATGTACAGACCCGCCTAAACATGTCTAGACTTGCTGGAAATACATCAGTCGACAATGTCCGTTGAAAGCAGGCGGAGTTCTTAGACAGAAGAAAGACTTGTTGAACATTAGAATTATGAGGTTTATATCCGAAATTGAAAAAATCAAATCTGATTTAGAAATGTATGCGTTGGTAACAAATATTAGTAAAATAAAGCTATAAAATGGAGAATATGGAAAAATATATGATTAGGTCTTTTGTTGTACACTTTATATAATTTTATAAATAAATATATGTAATATACATTATTAAATAAAGAGAATATAACATCCAACATTTTTTCCTTAAAATACCCCTTTTAGTTATATATAAAGTGCATCTCACTTAAAGAAATGCGTAGACATAGAAGTCATATTTTTAATGTGAGTATATAAGAATAATGTTTTGCAGCTGAACGTTTATACCTTCTCACGATTAAAAACTTCCTATATTGCTTTATACAGGATGTTAGGATACAGATATGTAATTCACCTTAAATAAAAATGCGTGCATGTATAGAATTAATACTTTTTTTATTTTTATATAATCATAATATACAGTTTTAATAAAATTACAAAACATTATCCTCCTCAATCCAGCTATTATGTGAATTATCGAACCCTAACCATTTTACATAAGCTTTTCCGTCCTTTACACGTAATACTTTTTCAATCAGATATACATCTTTATGTTTAGTTTTCTGCAATTCATGTTCGTAGAAACAACCCAAAATAGGATCTCCATTCATATCCTCCAGCATATATGTTGGCGGATTTGTAGCATTAGCTTTAATAATCTTGAACAATTCACTACCCCAGTTCCTGAGATAGCCTTTCGAGAAAACACTTTTGAATTTACTTATCCGCACGATGTCACCAACTTTATATTTCCGCTTCACAGCTGTTTGCACATCATTGTAGATAGTAGAAAGCAGGAGCTTCTCATTCTTTTTAGTCACATCGCAAGGTCGCATTTTAATTGTTCGATGCTTTGTTTTATTATACGTATCAGTCACGGAGGGTAAAATATCTATCCACTTATAGCTACCTCTCATTGTAAATTCCTTATATAATCTACCCTTTAGCGTACGAATAACACGTTCGGCAATAGACGCTTTCATTGTACTATATGTTGAATAATGGTTTATACCATATTTCTTCATGAGATTTTGAAATCGGGTATTATAAAACTCTTTACCATTGTCGGACTGTATATTTTTCGGCTGTCGAGTGTCTTGTAGAATGCCTTCCATAGCATTACATACATCCAGACCGGTTTTCGATTTAAGGGGTTGAGTCCATAAAAATTTCGAGAAACAGTCTATAACCACAAGTATATATCTATACCCGCCATTCTCTCGTGCATGAGGTATAAATTCGGCCAAGTCAATCTGCCAAACATCGTCAAACCCTCTAATAATGAAGCGACGTCTGGGAAAGAATCTACGAGCCGGCCTATGCAGCTCATCAACTAAATGACGCTTAATACTATTCATAATTAACAATTATTGTTCAGCGTGTTAATACATCATGTAGGTAGAACAATGCGATGGTAAATGAATTAAAATTATGTCTCGTCTCTATGGTCTTGCGAGCGGTCGGGGTGACGGTGGTGGTGGTTGTGTGGGTGGGGAATTCCCTGATTTCTTTTCAAGTTTTTTTCTTATAGCTTCCAGTTTAGCATTGAGTTTAACCTCAATTCTACTCTCAACACTTTTTTCCATTCGATACAGCTTTTGATTAGTTTCAGCTTGTAGAGTATTTGCACTAACTTCGACAATCCCTTTGATTGTATCCAAGTTAACGCCCTTATTTAAATTATTTTTCAGTGCAAGTATTTCACCATCCAATTCCTTCTTAATTTTTTCAATCTTATTACTAACTTCAGAATTTGTAGCATGGTTTTTTCTTAAAACATCAAATTTAGCATCAATCTTCTTCTCAACACTAGCTTGCATCTGGTGTAATTTCCCATTAATCGACTGTTGCACATTATTTACACTAACATTAACAATACCCTTAAATATATCCAAATTAACAGTTTTATTTAAATTAGTTTTAAATGCATTCAAGTTATCATCCAATTCCCTCTTAATTTTATCGATCTTGTCACTAACCCAGGTGTTTGTTGCGAGATTGTTCCTTAAATTGTCTAGTTCATTTTCGATTCTATTCTCAACAGCAGTCTGCATATGATGTATGATATCACTAATATCCTCAGCCACTTTGGAATTCGAGGCGTCTATTTTTATTTGAATATCACTCACCACATTATCAATCCTTAGATCTATTACGCCAAGTATTCTAGATAGGTGACGCTTATTAACAGAATCCTGATCGCGTATAGGATCTGCTACACGACAAATACGTTTACCGCCAATATCAACATCACCTTCCTCTGTTAATGGCAGAGATGGTTTTTGACGTTTAACGCTAGCTTTACCGTTGCTAAGATATCGGCCAAATTTGTCTACACTCATGACGATACTGATGAAAAGAATGATAGTATTAATTATTTATTCAATTACGCCGCATTCTTTAAGCTCCTCGATGATCGACTGCATTTCATTATGGGTACTTTCATTGCCAGAATCCCGAGAGGCCTTCAAAAGTTTAAGACGATCCACGAGCTCGTTTATGTCATCCCAATAGACATATTGATATCTATCATTGGTGTTGGAAACAAGCATGCTGCCTATATCTCCGCCAGACCATGTTTCTGAAGTCGAACTGGAATATTTAGCAAGAAGAGGTTTTATTATTTCACGCCATTTGTGGCCTCTAGTCCCCCTCAAGTCATTTTTGGGTTGGAACAGTTTGCGATGCACATTGGTTTCTTGTAAAATATCATAGTAATGTGATAAATCCTCCTCATTATATCTACTTGGTCTAGTTTTAAATATTAATTCATAAAGACCATGAGAACCCGTAAACAGCTTATTATTGATTATTATGTCTTTACCATCTAGATATAATGTATGCCCACCCAATTTCAATCTATTTGTTTCGGGTTCGAATGTGACACCATACGTTGTATCATATACATTGCGTGTATCTTGAAAAAGACCTCGCACAAACTCTCTCGGTAAAGGATTAAGATCACCATAAAACGTGTTATGTGAACGCGGATCCTCTTCCACCAATGGATTAGACTGCTCATCGAATGGATTAATCGAAGAGCTCTTTTCTATCTCTTGTTTTTTTATCAGCTTTCCTCTATTTTTCAAAGTGTTTGTAATATTCATTATGGGCTCCTTAATTGTTTGTGTTTCCTGTTTTATTGTCGTGCTCAAACCTTCTAGGTTCTCAGTAATGGGCTTAAACATTTTTCGTATTAAATAATCTTCATCGGAACGATTAAGCTTCAATTGCATATACTTATTCCTAATAACTTTACTTGCCTTAATAATATCACGCTTCAATTTCTCATAATCCATTTTTCTACTATTAACTGCCTGCCTGCGCATGATTATTTGCAGACAGATATATATTAACTGAATAAAATGAATAATTCACCAGCATATATAGCGATCAAAACCCTTCCTATAACGACCATTATGCAAATCACTATCCTTGTTTATCACCAGGAATCCGTATTTATCTTTCCAACACTCACCACAAACCGATTTAAACCGCTCAAATGACATGTCAACTCCAACATGATCGTTGTAAATATGTTGTAGATTTGTATTATCCTGCTTAAATAATACCAAAAAATTAGCATTATCCCTAACTAGCTGTTTCGGAATACTAGTATAAGTTTGACATAAATAAAAGCTATCAACACACTTATGTCTACCCATACAAAAATATTTTCTAATATTGTTTTGCTTATCGCACGCCACATCGTCAAAAATGAATATCGAATTTCTCTCAGCCTCCATGGGGTCTATTATATCATCATTCTCCTTACAAGGAAAATATTTCACATCTTTAACATTATTTAAAACATTCTCCAACAGCTTATATTTAGCTTGATATAAAGACTTGGAATAAATGTATACGTTTTCGAACTTGAGACCATTTTCATTGAATAATAACGATAGCATGAGATTTGTTTTCCCAGAGTTTGATGCACCACAAAGTAGCGCTCTAATGGAGTTCGGTAGTAGGCTGCTATGTTTCCGAAATTTACCCTTTTCATCAACGTCCAAATCCAAGTTGATTATTTCAAGTGCATCCTTCTGCTTCACAAGTCTCATGGTGAATGAATTATATATAAATTGTTGGATGTTTATAAAGCTAATTCATTTCGATGCTAACTTTTAAAGAGGGCGGAGGTGTCGTGAACTCGATAATCAACAAGTTGCCTATAGAGCTTCACCTGCCAGGTGGGTACATGTATTGTGGTCCTGGTACAAAGCTCCAGAAACGTTTAGCACGAGGTGATCCCGGCATTAATCCGTTGGATGCGGCTTGTCGGGAACACGATATCGCATATTCACAACATAAAGATTTAAAAGATAGACACGAGGCAGATTTGATATTGCAAGAAAAAGCTTGGAATCGTGTAAAGTCAGCAGACGCAAGTGTTGGTGAAAAGACAGCAGCCTGGTTGGTGACTAACGCAATGAAGGCCAAAAGAAAATTTGGTATGGGCTTAAAGAAAAAAACTTTTAAAAAAATAGTGTGCACCAATGTTAAGAAGACTCTTAAGCGATTCGGGGGTGATATTAAACAGGGTGCTAAATCATCATTGGCAGCAGCTAAGGTTGCAATCAAAGAGGCTGGAGGTCGAAAACATATTAAAACCCCCAGAATAATCCCCATACCGAAAGTTGGAGGCGTATTGCCACTCATACCAATGTTCGCCGGGCTAAGCGCTCTCGGCTCACTGGCAGGCGGTGTAAGTGGTATAACACAAGCAGTACTCAAAGCGAAAGCGGCTCGAAGTCAATTACGGGAAGCTGAAAGGCATAATAAAACTATGGAAGCGAATTTTCTCCACAAGTTGAAGCTGGGTTTTCGATTAATATAGCGCCCGAGCATATAATATATCTACCAATTAATTCTAAGCGTATCGATAATATCACATTAACACTGCTCGATCAAGATGGTGATGCCGTAAACTTTAGAGGCGAGCAAATCATTGTTAGATTAGAATTAAAAAGAGTTTCATAATGGGCCTTTCATTTCGTAAACGTTATATAACTTCCTCACCCCCACAACGGAAGATCACTTCAACATCTAAACTCAAGCAGTTAACATCGGCCAATATAATATTTTTACAATCGTTAGGCTTTCGAGTAAAAAATGGAGGAAAAGCTATCAATATTTGAAGGTGTGCATTTTGACGAAGTTATAACGAAAGAAGAGTATCACACATATTATCCGAGAACACACAATTTCAACTTAAATGATGAAGTTCGCATAAGTATTCAAAATCAAGATATATACACACTACCTTCCGAGAGTTATATATACATAGAGGGGAAATTTAAACCTGATGATAATGGTACGGGTCTACCTGAATTAACAAACAATGCATACGCTTTTTTGTTTGATCAGATTCGATATGAGCTTAATGGTGTAGAAATCGATCGCGCAATGAAGCCAGGAATCAGTTCTACGATGAAAGCATTAGTTTCATATAATGAAGATGAAAGTCGAATGTTGTCGATTGCCGGGTGGGGACCATTCGCGCAGCAGCAAGCAACACTCTCCAATAACAAGTTCAACGCATGCATTCCATTGAGCATGCTTTTAGGCTTCTGTTCCGATTACAGGAGGGTTATTATTAACGTCAGTCAAGAATTAGTCCTAATTAGAAGTAAAACAGATGAAAACTGCTATCAAAACAAGACCGCTGATGGTACAAAAAAGGCCTCAATCGAGATTGAAAAGATTGAATGGCGGGTGCCGCATGTGAGCGTAAATGATCAGACACGTCTAAAGTTCTTAAACACCCTTAAAACCAATAAACCGATATATCTAACATTTCGTAAATGGGAATTATATGAACTTCCAGCTTTGCGTGCAACGAAAACTGACATTTGGCCTGTTAAAACTAGCACTAATCTAGAGAAGCCCAGATATGCTATTATAGCGTTTCAACGCAACAGAAAAGATAATTTTCAGCAAGATGCATCAGGCTTTGATCACGCTTCAATCACAAATATTAAATTGCATTTAAATTCAGAATATTACCCATATAGCGATATGAATATAGATATGAGTAAAAAACTATATGCCCAAGCATATCTAATGTACACAAAATTTCAATCGAGCTATTATGGAAGCACTCGTGGACCTCTCATGAGCTACGAGAAGTTCCACGATTCAGCACTTTACGTAATAGATTGTTCGAAGCAGAATGAGAGCTTAAAATCATCCACCGTCGATGTTAAGCTTGAGATGCAGTGCCAGGAGACGTTTAGCGAGGACACCTCTTGTTTATTGTTAATTTTACAAGATTGTGTCGTTGAATATAGTGCACTGACAGGCACTGTTAAGAAAATTATATAACATTCAGTCAATCGCGAGACCTCATGGCTAAAAGAGGTGCAATTGACACTCGAGATCAACTTCAATCATTCCTTATTATAGACATACAAGGTTATGCGATTCAACATTTCGATCCAAAAGAGATGAGCATAAGTGACGGAGAAAGGAGCGTCCATTTTTTATTTAAACCTAGCATTGAATTCCATCTATTATCGAAGAAAGACCAGAGGACCGTTCGATGGCTTGAAAATAATTATTTAAATATAGAATACTCTACTGGTTATGTATATTTTAAGGATATTATTAACTTGTTAAAAAATATCTGTAACTCATATAATAGAGTGTATGTTAAAGGACATCAAAAAAAGGAGCTACTTAAGCAATATGTTGATATTGACATAATTAACTTGGAATATTTTAATGATGTACCAAAGCTTATTAAAAATGTCAATCATTGTTTTTATCATAATAATAAAACTAATGAAGAATGTATATGCACGCAAAATAATATTATAACTCTATGCAATTATCTAAAAAATAAAGAATTATTTTAACCTTATTATTTTTATTTCAATCCACCTATACATATTAATAATAATATTATAGCAAAATAGTATACGTATGAACATGTCTATACATGTATAAAAGGCCCGCCGAGACGGCACCAATCCGAGGTAGGTATGTAAGCGAGAGATTTTTTATACATTTACATTAATTAACCATCGCCTGCCCTAAAAAAGGATCACCCGGACGACCTCCATTCGATGCAGGTATGAGACCGAAAAATTTAAGTGCATTCCTTAGAACACGGCTCGAGCGTGAGATCGGAATGTGCCCGCCGCTAATTGCATCTGGCCGCATACGTATATATGTATATATATGTATGCGCGGGAAAAAAAAGGTCTTTCTCTTTATGCATCACTCCATTTGCGTGGGAATCTGACGCAGATGTGTATCTATATATACGTAGATCGGCATCTTTAATTTCATTATAATCAGTATCTTCGAACAGTCAACATCGTTTTTAGTGCTTGTTTGTGTTTTACTACAAGGTATTTAGAAAGCCTAATTTATATAATATTAACTTGCAATATTTTACATTAGTTTTAAAATTTTATAGGACTTTTTAAAAATTGTTTTCTCAATTATAAGGTTATTTTTTAAATAATTTAATGGCATATATTTTATTAATATTTTATTAATATTTTATTTTTATATACAATTAATCCAGGGTGCTTCAAAGTATTTTATACGCATTTAGTAGCTTCTTTATATTGTTTTTCTCTCTTTTTTTAATTTTTATAAGGTTTTAAAGGGTTTTATCAATAAATTTTCAATAATACAAGTATTTTTTAGTTAAATATACGCTGATCATAGTTTTTCTACTACTCTAAAATTTTATGGGACTTTTAAAAATTGTTTTTTCTCAATTATAAGGTTATTTTTTAAATAATTTAATGGTATATATTTTATTAATATTTTATTAATATTTTATTTTTATATACAATTATCCAGGGTGCTTCAAAGTATTTTATACGCATTTAGTAGCTTCTTTATATTGTTTTTTCTTTCTTTTTTTAATTTTTATAAGGTTTTAAAGGGTTTTATCAATAAATTTTCAATAATACAAGTATTTTTTAGTTAAATATACGCTGATCATAGTTTTTCTACTACTCTAAAATTTTATAGGACTTTTAAAAATTGTTTTTTCTCAATTATAAGGTTATTTTTTAAATAATTTAATGGTGTATATTTTATTAATATTTTATTGAATATTATTTTTATATACAATTAATCCAGGGTGCTTCAAAGTATTTTATACGCATTTAGTAGCTTCTTTATATTGTTTTTTCCTTCTTTTTTTAATTTTTAGGTGCGTAAATTTATATTATTAAGTTGATTATTTTATAAGGTTTTATCAATAAATTCTCAATAATTTAAATAAATTCTGAACAATAAGAGTATTTTTAGTTAAATATACGGGTATCAGTCAAAGTTTATGTATTAAAATATTATTTTTATATATGTAGGTCTATAATTAGTATTTTATATCAATTCATATACGAGGAGCTTTTCAAATAAATTAGCAATTTAGATATATTAAAAATTGGGTTTCAATAGCTTTTTATTCTTTTAAATTTATTATATTAATTATTTTTAATTTGTTTTTCATAGAATGAATTGCATCATTTGCGGAAAATCCTTCACCCGGCGCGACAACATGAAGCGGCATGTGAATACCCTCCACCGCAATTTTGTTTGCGGTATTTGTGGAGAGGGTGCGGATACATGTGAGCATGTTGCGGGACCACCTAAGAAGGTGGCCAAAGTAGATGTTACACCATCCACAAGTTCTAATAGACCTGTGGATGCTGCGCCATCTACCAGTCGAGATGCGCCTCAGAGAAGCTGTTGTGGGTTGATGTTCCCTAATAATTCTCTGTATAGGGGGCATCTTCGCACACAGCAGCATTTGAATAATAATACATTTATGCTGCCGGATGGAGTGTTCAAAATTAATTCCTCATTTAAAAGCCGGGTCGCGAGTTACAAAATTTTAGGTGATGAGAGTGCTGACATCACAAATTTTTTATCGAATTTGAAAATGAAAGTGTGCAGCCTGATTAACGATGTTCTAGCCAAGGTCGTATCGGGTATTAAGGTACAGTTAGAGCTATTTGCTCATTATGCTAAAACCGTAGCTGATGAGGAAATAGTCGACTTAAAGTCCTTCAATACTCGGTACGTCATTGTCACCGAGTCTTCAGACTTAGAGGACGTTTTTGATCAGGCTGCTGCCATCATAAAATCGAAAGCTGAAGAGTTTTCGGATAGGGGGAGCAATTGGACACTTAAGATGGTCTCGCATTTAGAGGTTAACATCAACAGTTACCAACCTCTTGGGGGATCATCTTATTTGGAACTACCCCCCTCTATTCGAAACAGGAAAGCATGCATCAATATTCAGAACTCGGACGATGCATGCTTGTGTTGGTCGATTGTAGCAGCACTCCACCCGGCAAACATACATGCAGAGAGAGTTAGTAATTATCCTCATTACTCCAGCGTCCTAAATTTAGAGGGTATTCAATTCCCGGTTAAAATTAAAGATATTTCAAAAATTGAGAATATGAACAATTTAAGTATTAACGTTTACGGTTTGGCTATTAATGATGAAACAAAAAATCATGAGGTGGTGGGGCCAATTCATTTCACTAAAAGCAGAAAAGATATCCACATCAATTTACTACTAATTGATGATGGGAAAAGAGCCCATTATGTTTTAATTAAAAATCTGTCCAGGCTAGTCTCATCTCAAATCAATAAACATGATGGTGAGCTATACATCTGCGATGGGTGTTTAATTAATTTCAGAACATCCGAACAATTAAACGCCCATCAACAACACGATTGCAACCATGTGTATACGGTACTACCCTCAACCGACGCGCGTAAAACAAAATTTGGAGATATGCTGCCCGAAAATATTTTACGTTTCGATAGTCACCATAAGAAAATGTCCGTTCCGTTCGTCGTTTATGCGGATTTTGAAAGTATTCTCCAACCGATTCACACATGCAGCCGTGATCCAGCTAGTTCGTATACGAATAAAACATTCAAACACGTTCCCTATAGTTTTGCATATCAAATTGTATGTTCGTTTGATGCAAAGTTGAATAAATTTGTCACGTATGCCGGTTTAGATTGCTCAACGGTGTTTGTCCAAAAATTGATAGAAGATGTTAAGCTAATCTATGAAAATTATTTAAAGACTATCGTGCCGATGAAAACTTTAAATAATAGCGAGCGAAAATTATATGATGAGGCCGTGATTTGCCACATTTGTGAGCTGTCTCTCAACGGAGATAGAGTGAGAGATCACTGCCACATTACGGGAGCGTTTCGAGGGGCCGCTCATTCTAATTGTAATCTAAACTTCAAAATTCCGAAATTTGTCCCTATCTATTTTCACAATTTGAGCGGGTATGATAGCCATCTATTTTTAAGAGATTTGGCACAACAAAATTTAGATATTGACGTAATTCCTATTAATAAAGAAAG
Source organism: Amphimallon solstitiale (assembly GCA_963170755.1). NCBI lineage: Eukaryota > Metazoa > Arthropoda > Insecta > Coleoptera > Scarabaeidae > Amphimallon > Amphimallon solstitiale. The sequence goes on from OY720677.1 coordinate 53,578,092, forward strand.
ATATATCAGTTTCAGCGCGAAAGTTTTGGTCGATGAGTATACAGATAAAAAATCGGGCGAGAAAAAAAATGTTTATATAAAACTACGGTTTTTAGATAGTTTTCGATTCATGGCGTCTTCTATCGATAAGCTTGCACAAAATTTGAGCCCGCAAGACTTTGTCAATGTTAGGCGGGCGTTTCCACTAGATTCACATTTCCATTTAATTAGAAAGAAGGGTGTATTCCCCTATCAATACATAGATACCTTTGGGCGATTGAACGAATCGACCTTACCGGCAAAACGCGATTTTTTTAATTCATTAACGAATGTTGATATTTCGGATGTTGAATATCAACATGCGCAAACTGTATGGAATACGTTTGGATGTCAAAATTTATTAGAGTACTCAAACTTATATTTAAAATCAGACGTTTTACTTTTGGCAGATATTTTTGAAAATTTCAGGAAGATTTGTCGGGATACATACAGTCTGGATCCGGCTCAATATTATACCAGCCCGGGCTTGTCTTGGGATGCTATGTTGAAGCACACCAAAATTGAGCTGGAGCTACTCATAGACATCGACATGCATCATTTTGTTAAGCAGAGTATCAGGGGTGGGTTGTGTCAAGTATCATTGCGGCACGCTACGGCAAATAATAAGTATATGCCTAATTATGATGCGAGTGCTCCTAGCTCGTATTTAGCTTATTGGGACGCGAACAATTTGTACGGGTGGGCAATGTCGCAGTATCTACCATTCGGTGGGTTCAGTTGGGCTAGTCAGGATGAAATTGACAATCTAAATATATCTGGGGTCGCTGATGATTCGCCGATTGGCTATTTTTTGGAGGTAGATGTCACGTATCCTGTAACTTTGCACGATGAGCATAACGACCTACCTTTTCTGCCCGAAAACATGGTGCCTCCCACGTCTAAATTTCAGTATAAAAAGTTGATCGCGAATTTACAGAACAAAGAGAAATATGTCATACACTATCAAACGTTAAAGCAAGCATTACATTTCGGCCTTAAAATCACCAAAATTCACCGCGTTTTAAAATTCAACCAGTCAAACTGGCTTCAAACTTATATCGACCTAAACACCAGCCTACGTCAGCATGCTAGGAACGATTTTGAAAAGGACTTCTACAAGCTTATGAACAACTCCGTATATGGTAAAACCATGGAGAATGTTGATAAGCGAGTAGAAGTCAAATTGGTCATACGTTGGGAGGACCATGGCAAAAGTCGCGGGGCTGGTAGTTTAATCGCGAAACCGAATTTTAAAAGTATTAGTATTTTTTCTGAAAACTTTGTGGCTGTCCAGATGGGGAAGCTGAAAGTCGTATATAATAAACCTATTTATATCGGCTTCTCCGTCTTGGAGCTATCAAAGCACCTGATGTATGACTTTTTCCACAATTTTTTGAGACGCGTGTATGCTGAAAAGGTCCGTCTGTGTTATATGGATACGGATAGTTTTATCTTAAAAGTAGAAACAGACGATATATACAGCGACATGAAAAAAAATATATCAAAATTCGATACATCGAACTTTTCGGCAAATAATGTCTACAGCATAGCACCTCAAAACAAGGCTGTTTTAGGTTTATTTAAAGACGAAAATGCGGGTAATATAATGTGTGAATTTGTCGGATTGCGCGCAAAAATGTATGCCTTAGAGGTTGAGGGTAGGGAGATTAAAAAGGTTAAGGGTGTTAAAAAGAACGTTGTACGGGATGAGATTAGTCTGGCGGATTACAAGCACTGTTTATTGAACAATGATATTTTATTAAGAGAGCAAAATCTTTTTCAAATCAAACTACATGAGATTTATACCGTCAAGCAAAATAAATTGAGCCTATCACCTCACGATGATAAACGTCGGATTGATGAGGATGGCATTCATACTCTCGCCTGGGGGCATTATAAAATCGACTCACCAGCTCCTTAGATGGTCGCTGCACATGCCTCGGGTGCAGCTGCTCTACCGCCTCAAATTGGGTAAGTACCCCCACCCTTTTTTGTTTGCTTCTCACTGTAATTTTCTCCCACTAAATCAGTATTAGTTTGTTTGCATTCGAGTTCACACATATTCTTTAACCTCTAAGATTAAAATGGAAGCTAGTAAGAATACAAAATTATTATGTACATAAACTTATATCTATATATTTTTTAATTCTTTTCAGAAACTTATAATGAATTTATTGACGATTCACTTAAAATGGTTGATGATAATATCGTTAAGGAAAAACAACTGATTGGGCAGTCATCATACTTCCTCAACAAATGCGGTTCGAAATGGGTGAATATCGGTCTTAGTCCGGCGGCTGAATTCGTGCCCATCATCCAGATTCGATCGCCTGCAAGCTGTGTATTCTTCACATTGGACGAGTGGGAAGAATTTTGTAAGACGGAAGGTTGCAGTCCGAATCATCAATTTCGAACGTCAACATTTAGAGATACTAGTGTAATTGTATTAAGCAGTCGCAATCAGCAGCTGGTATTGTCCTCCGATACCTATAGCAATTTGTTTAATTTGCGACTGCTCATTAAGAGTAAATTAGAATTTTTAGTAAATAGTAATTTCATAACATTTTATAAAATGATATTAACCGCCTGCATGGCATTAACTGGAGATTTATATACGAATGTATCAAAATTACTTGTTGATCATTGTAATTCATTTAACGCTTTCCTTATGATGGAAGTGCTACATATTAGTTATAATTCGCTTTACTATGACTTTGAGGTCAAGAAACTTGGAAATATTGTTAATTTAAAATAATATTGTTAATTTATAAATAATAATAAATAAATTGTTTTTCAAAAAAAATATATTGTTTGTTTTATTTTATTTTATAAGTAGGATATACATTTCAAGCATGCGGCTATCACAGAAGCAGACAGCCGTTGCGGTTTCCGCTGGAAACATGTTTAGACCTGTTTGAAGTACATTGAGAAGCGCGATAGCAAGCCTGGTAATTTATTCAGGAATTCTCTAGAAACAAAGACCATCTTGATGGTCCGCCATTTGTCTGACGTCACCTTAGTTTGGCTAGTGACCGTGAGAGGATGCTACATTAGTTGGGTTGGTAGTGATGGGAGATGCCATTTCTTGGTTAGTGGCTGTGAGAGGGCGTCACATTGGGTTGGTAATGATGAAATCTGCCATTTCTTAGTTTGGTTAGTGGCCGTCAGACGGCACCACATTGGGTTGGTAATGATGAAATCTGCAATTTTTAGTTGGGTTGGAGGCCGCGAGGGGTCGCCACATCACTTGGGTTGGTAATGATGAAATCTGCAATTTTAGTTGGGTTGGTGATGATGAAATCTGCAATTTTTAGTTGGGTTGGCGACCGCGAGGGGGCGCCACATCAGTTGGGTTGGTAATGATGAAATCTGCAATTTTAGTTGGGTTGGTAATGATGAAATCTGCAATTTTAGTTGGGTTGGTAATGATGAAATCTGCAATTTTTAGTTGGGTTGGCGACCGCGAGGGGGCGCCACATCAGTTGGGTTGGCAGAGGGCGCCACTAGGGCGAGGGGGGTGAGGGGGAGCTGGGTGAGAGGGGGAGGAGGTCCCAGAACTGTCCAAAGCACCCTACTGGTGGGATTAACGTAACCATTTTTGACTGAAAGATTATCCAGGTACCCGTGGTCGAATTGACCGGCGTCCGTACATAGATACGTAGTTCATACATTGTAGTAATATCATTTTTTATTCTATTGAAATTATGTCATATGGATTTTCGGATTACCTTCATATTTATGATATCTACAGGACGTAATCTTTAATTTTTTTATGATCGTATAAAAAATTCACAATTTTACAAAGTTTACAAAGTAATGTACAACTTCAAAATAAGAAGAAAGTAGACTTTTTCCAATTTTAGTAAGAGAGAATAAAGTTAAAACAAAAGCGAATTAAATGCCCTGGTATTACGCTTAAACAGTTACATGCGGAAGGAATAAAAATGACCAATCTAAAATATAAACATGCTTCTTCGTCTTATCGTATTGTATCGTATTTATAGAAGCAATACGGCAACTACGCCTGGCTCCTCAACAAACGAGAAATATATTGTTATGGTTTTAATATCCATACAATATATTGATTTGTAATTGTGTTATTACATATAATTTTTCAATTCTTAAAAGTATATTTTTATCAATGAATAAAGAATTAATTAGTTGAATGATCATTTCATGTTCATAAGTTGATGAGATTTTCATGTTGATCTGGTTGTCGTAGAGGAAAAATAAGGTTTTCTTTCTTCTATGTTTGTATTTTTAGAATCTGTTAAAGAGAAATTAAAAAAACATTATTATTATTGTCAAATATGATGTATTATATTTTATGTACAAAATTGTTTAATTAACGATGATATGACGAGTATTGTAAACGTAAATAATTGATTTAGAGTATATACTAATTTGAATTAAATTTCCCGCCATAATTTGAACAGGTGTTAATGAAAGAAAAATTTTGACAGTTCCTGAAATGAGAATTTATAAATTGAAGGACATTTGTATGAAATGCTTTGAAATTAGGTTTTTTAAAATGTAAAAAGAATAATTAATATACGTAGTAATAAATTATAGAGATGTAAATATTCGAAAGTAAATAGTAAAGAGATATTTTGAATTATAAAGGTAGGTGTAGATTTCTGATTGGAGAATTTAAAAAAAATTGTAAAAGGGTTGCTTAGGAATTTGGTTATTGAAAAAAAAAACAACGGGAGATGAAAAATAATTTTCATACGACGCGGTCATTTTTTTTATCTTTGAATAAAATATTTCATTGATAATTTCTCAAATACAGCGAATTTTGTGCTTAAAAGCGTTAAAAGTTATTAATTTAATAAAGTCAAAGTGAATAACACAGTTAAAAGTGAAAGAAGCATACATAATTTATGTGATATTTATAAAACATAGGTAGCAAAATTGATAGATAAAGGAAAGGAATATTTAAAAAGGTTGAATCATAATTTATCACAACTACTTACATAAATAGAAGATTATCCATAGATGAATTCCAAAGTGTATTTTCAAGATTATCCATAGACGAAGTTCCTAGTATTTCCAAATTAGACCGAACGTGTATTTCCAAAGGAGACCGAACGTGTTGGAATCATTTCTTCTAGAGTTGCAGTATTTTATCGTGTATAGGCTTACGAAGAGAATTTTTCTGAGACCGAGCGTGTATTTCCAAATTAGACCGAACGTGTATTTCCAAAGGAGACCGAACGTGTAGGAATCATTTCTTCTAGAGTTGCAGTATTTTATCGTGTATAGGCTTACGAAGAGAATTTTTCTGAGACCGAACGTGTATTTCCAAATTAGACCGAACAAGTAGGAATCATTTCTTCTAGAGTAGCAGTATTATGTTGTGCAGAGAACTTCGAAGAGAATTTTTCTGAGTCAGAACGTGTATATCCAAAGGAGTCCAAAATAAAGGAGTACAAGAAGGACGTCGAAGATCGGAGGATATTATCAAGATATCAAGTCCAGGTCATACTATAGTAGCAACATCACCTACAAGTAAATATACCTTAACATTTGAAGTAATATAAATTATATTGGTACTATTCGATTTAAAAATAACATATTTTATATTAATATTTAGGAAAGTTATTCACTTTTACACCAGAATGTATTGAATTAAGAATAAGAAAGGCAATACCTTATTTGTAGTAATATTACAAGTTGCATTCCATAGAAATCTCATCAACAATTGAATGTTTACAACCATAAATAAAATACATTATTAGTCAATCGTAGAAAACATACGAGTTGTCGTTCAACAAAACTTACTCGCTACAGTTATGTCATTATCTCTCATGGTTTATTTTGATATTTTCTAACCAACGTCAATGCATCGTTGTTAAACAATTTTTCAATAATATTTATTTTTTTCTTGTGTATCTGATCAACACATCATTATACCATTATTAGCTTGAGCAGTTTGTTTTCTTTCATTTGTAGCATTATTTATGTGTTTTTTCAATCAAAGCAACTGATCTACAAGAGTTGTGTAACACTAAAATCATAAAAATATTGAATTAATGTAACCTGAAAAAGACCCATCAAAATTTGGAATACTTACGTGTTTAGTCGTAGTTCTACAATGTACAAGCGAATAATCAGTCACAATGGACCATAAACACCCCTGATGACATATAAAAAAGTATTTTATAAAGAACACGTGAAATTCAATCGATAATAAACGAATCATAAGTTAGGTTATATTTCTTGACATGTAATATGAAATATCCCTCCCATTTTTATCATGTATTGGTATAAGGTTCAAAGAATATAGTCCTACCAGTTCAATTAATTTAACAAGGAGAAATAAAATTTAATATTTATTAAATTTGAGTATTAGCCGAGGCATTTTAAAAAAATAATAGTAGTAGTAAAAAAATTATGTGTTAAAAATAACACTCTTCCAATACACATACGAGTACATTTAGTGCTCGAACTTGGAATATTATTAGAGGATAGTTTGTTGAAAATAACAATCATCCAACCCTTATACAGGTACAATATATTTGTATATCTAAGGGATTATTAACGTCATATTTACATTACCTTGGCTTCGTAAGGTATTATAGGTCTATAAATGGTTTAATCAAAAAATTTCTTTTCCCATCATGGTCTCCCCCATATGATTTTGATTAATAATGTAATTTCCACAAAAGTATACTTTTTAAATCCCAATGTTTGTGCCTGGTGGATGAACGACCCATGTATATATTGGGCTCCACAACATACCATATATAGGTATATATATATATATATATATATATATATATACATATGACGTTGTGGTTTTCCGGGTTTGGAACCGCGTAGTATTTGCTCTATAGTCCCAAGAAGAACTGCTTGGTCGACGTTTCGATGAGATCTCACTCATCTTCTTCTGGACGATCGTGTTCGAGTTGCAATCGGAGAATGCGGCTGGTTGTTGGTGCGTATATTTATATAAGTTGGCTCGCCGTGTGGACTGCCAATCAGAGCGCGCGCTTGAGTGGTAGTGGTGGGAGAGTTTGTGTCAGTTCTTCGATGGTTGTCGTCGGCGCCTGTTCCCTGCGCTTGAGTTCTTTTACGGGTGTCGCTTTTGCTATATTCGATACTATCGGTTTCCACGTTTGCGGTAACCGTTGAGCATCATCCCGTTTATTAAGATTATGCGGTCGCTTCTCTATTTCTATGGCTTCTCTTGTTATTCGAGTGGGCAGGTGTTCGCTCTTAGCTATCGTCTTTGTGTGTTCGAAGTCGATGTTGTGGCCTGTCATTAATCGGTGTTGGGCTAACGACGATGTGGTGTCTTTCTTTAATACTGCATTTCGGTGTTCTTCTCGCCGGCGTTAAAATATACACCAGGTGGTGTATATTTTACCTGAGGTACCGTATGTTAAGTTGATATCTAAGAAGCTGAGTGACTTATTTTTTTCGATTTCCATTGTAAAGTGGATTTTGTTATGGAATGCATTGAAACAGATAGTGTGTTTTGGCTATTGGGACAAAAATTACAATGTCGTCAACATACCTCTTGAAAAAGACTGGTTGGAAATCCAAAGTACTAAGTATATTGGTTTCTAAGTGCTCCATTACTAGGTTTGCAAAACGAGCAGCAAGGGGTGAACCCATGGCAATTCCATAGATTTGGGTGTAAAATGTGTCAATATATTGAAAGTATGTGTTGTTTAAACCATAGTTAACGCCTTTTAAGAACTCTGTCCGGTCTAGAGATGTGTGTGTACTAATCTCTTCCCATCTTAACTTGATTATATCGATAGCCAAATCGGTAGGGGTGTTTGTGAACAGCGATTCTACGTCGAGTGAAAGAACGTAGTGGTTAGGTGGGCCAATGAACCCTTGCAAAATGCCAGGAGTCTTTTACATGGTGTGCAGAGTTGCCTAATATTTGTGATAAACTGTGTCCCAAGAATTTTGCCATGTTGTAGGTTGGTGACTGTGTGTTTGAAACGATGGGTCTTAGCGGGATGTTCCTTTTTTGAGTTTTTTATACATATATATTTTCTTTTCTAGGTCCCCCATCCCGGACAAGCCCAGGGTATTTTCCAGTCTGTCCAGAAAATCCTGTCATTTTTAGGACTAAAAATAAATTTAACAGAAAAGAAAGTCGGCGAAAACATTGCCTGAACATCCCTCATCTCTATTCACATTTCTCTCCCAATTATGCTTATGAGTAATGCACCTAGAATTAACTGTTTCAGAGGCTGAGCAGCATGGAACAGCCCCGTCATCAGCTTCCAACATCTGGCTAAAGTCCCTCTCCCAGCGCATTTAAAGCCCCCCCTCTATAATGTCTTTCGCTATTAGTTGCAGGTCGGCCGAACCTCCACCCGCACCCAAGCCCAAATTCCCCAGAAACACTTTGCCTAATTCTCTGCGAAAGTCGACACTCCCACATTATATGCCTCGCTGCCTCAGCAGCCCCGCATTCGGACAGCCCATTACCCCCTCTTAACTTAAACCTATTGTAGTACGACAGAAAATCCCCGTGCCCCGTCGGCAGCTGCACACACCGCCATGACAGGGCGCTTAACTCTGTTGAGACCTGTGTCACATAGCGGTACGCCTCCCTACACTCTTTGTCTCTGTCCCACTGCTTCTGCCATTTTTTTATGATTCTGTCCCTAATCCTCAGCTTTATTCCCTTCTTTGTGAAATGTATAACTTCCCCATTCCATTCCGCCAACGGTTCTCTCGCTGCCTCATGTGCTCTTCGTGCCCCCTCCGCTCCCGATTTTCCTATGTGCCGTAAGCCTCTCAACCCCGGCCCGTCCTCGTAGAGATAACCCTGTATGTAGGCTATTATTGCACTGTTCGTGTCATAAGCGCATGCCCTTTGGACTAGAATCCTATAGGATCATGAAACGATTACCTCCTCTCTATAACTTTCCGCGTAATGTAGCTGCGGTCGGCTCAACAACAGATCCCCGGCTGGCGGAGCGACCTAGCAGGCGTAAACTTGTGGTCGCTCTCTTTTGCACGGGCGATCAAAACAATGAGGGGGGCTAACTGCACTTCTCGCTCTTTCACCACTATCTGCACTCTTGGCTTGTCCATCCGCAGACGGGAAACTTATACTTTCTGCCAAAGGGTACCTGCGTAATGCAACTTGGAAAAATCGTCCAGAGTCCTCTGTCTGAGGAAGCATCTTTTAGCCAGGTAGCAATAGCTGGATCTAGGAAAATTCCCCGAAAACAATTCACCGACGGAAAATTCCCCGACTACAATTCACCGACAAACAATTCCTCGACAGGAAAATTCCCCGACAGGAAAATCCCCCGACAGACAATTCAACGAATGGAAAATTCCCCGACAGTAACAAACTTCCCCTCACACTTTATCCCGGCTTAGGACGAGCAGCATTATACTGGCATGTTTAGAAGTTTTTTTGTTGTTTTTTTTATAATAGTTTTTTTGTCCTTTGTTTTTTAATTAAATTAAATTATGAAAATTCAAGTGTAGCTAACCATGTTTTAGACACGGGACATCATTTTTCAATAGACAATTTAGAAGTACTGTGTAGTTTAAATAAAAGTAAAAAAATGATTGTTCTAGAAGGTTATTTTATAAAAGAATGTTTACTTTTACAACCAGGCAATGTTCTTAATGACCAAACCGAACTCATAAATTCACCGTTAATAAACCCTAGCATTGTAAAAACGGTCTTTCCAGATAAGTCATGACCTTTCATAATTTTCTATTTTTTGTATTTTTCCTATTTACATTTTTGTTTGAAGAAGGTAGTTACAGTATATTGAATTTTACATTAGTTTATCTAGAACTCCTGACGATGCCGCAAGGCGAAATGTACATCGAGTGTTTAATTATATATATTTGTGAAACAATACCAAGTGTTTTAATTGTTATTACTTGCTTATACAATAAAAAGTAGTAGCCCTTGTACATAATTATGACGAGAAAAGCCTTTTCGATTATTATTGTTATTATTACTACTATCTATGTAAAAAAACAAAAAAAGGACAAAAAACTTCTATTATAAAAAAAAAACGTCTAAACTCGTCCTAAGCCGGGACAAAGTGTGAAGGGAAGTTTGTTTCTGTCGGGGAATTTTCCATTCGTTGAATTGTTTGTCGGGGAATTTTCCTGTCGCGGAATTTTCCTGTCGGGGAATTGTTTTTCGGTGAATTGTAGTCGGGAAATTTTCCGTCGGTGAATTGTTTTCGGTGAATTTTCCGGCTTCCGCAATAGCTACCTGTCCGCAGGGAACCGCGCGGAGGTGGATGCCCGGTAAGCTTCCCCCTATCATTACAGACTCGATCATCAGCATGCTTCCGCTCTGCCGCCGCTATGTAACAGTAGCGACTCGCACGCTGACATCAGGCAATAGCCACTAAAGCAGTATAAATATTACACAAAAATATAAGGACAACACGAACCCGTAGGCGCGTGGAGCCGGTGTAAAGGATAGACCCGACGTGTAAGATAAAATAATAAATATAGTAATGTTAAAATACACAAATATATGTGTAAAACAACACGGGACGATCACTCGTTAACATGGAGGAAGTCTAAATTTAAAAACATGTTGATTGTCAGCGTGCTAGTGTAGCCAAACGCTTTTTCGGCTAGTCAGGGCACACCAAATCTTGATTTCGCCAGAGGCCGGGGCCATCGTAATCCATGAACATACACTGATAGAAAAAAAGTGTTAAATAAATACAAAAATGCATAACTAGAACACTTTTGTGTAGTTAAATATGAGCAATAGACCAGTATCTTCACTCAATGTTCCAAAAAGTGTTAAATTTATATCAGAAATAATAGTTGAATGAACATTTTGAAATTATTGATTGAAAAATAAGTTGAGTTAACTGAAGATATTATACGTATTAAAACGACTTTTAAAAGGCTTGGTTCAAAACAATAGATACATCAACCTAAAATACTATTAGTAATACACAACACAAAAAAAAGATTGAATCAAGCTTCTGTTTTCTTAGTGCAACAGAAAATTTTAGTTGAGTGAATGTGTTGGTATTGGTTACATACTACTAATAATGCTTGAATCAAAAGACTTGATGTATTATTATAATACATTTTTAGTGTTCTTTCAAAAAAAGTAGTTTTGCACCAACCTGTTCAATAGGTTGAATTTAAAATTTTATATTGTTGGAGGAACATCCAAATGAGTTGATTAATAATTAGGGATCGGCACTCAGGGGTACACTAATTAAAATTACTTTCTAAATTTTACAATATCTTAAGAAGTATTCAAGATTTGTTAAGAGCTTTTACTGATTACTGATCAGTAAAGCTCTCAACTTTAAATCTTGAATAGTTCTTGATATATAAAATTTAAAAAGTAATTTTGATTAATGTACCCCTGCTGCTGACTGTCGATCCCCTAATTAATTATTAATAATTTAAATTATATTAATAATTGCATTTTTACTATCTTAATACTAAAGCAGTTGATAACGTACGTATAATTAGTATTTTTAAACTTATTTTGAACGTCACAATGACACAATGTGATAATGTGCCGTTAAAACCATACTACAAGTATTATTAGCTTTGGCAATATGTGTATGATGTACAAACGAGTACATAGTCCATAATAATGTTCATATCTCTAGAGTAAGGAGAAAAAAACAAGCAAATATATTTCAGCACACTTATATTAGTGCAACAGTTAACATATTATTAAAAAGTGTGGGAAAAAGATACATACAACTTATCAGAAACTAAATGAAAAATATATGAAGCTATATCTATCAATTCATCATATGGTATAACTTTTATTTCTGCAGTGTCAAACACTTCGTATGCATGTATATGACTATTAAAAAACAATGCTTTATATTGTTTTATAATAAATAACACCTTTTCTTCATTTAATACAATATATAGAATTTTTCCGAAAGTAGGCATCAGATCATAGAATTTTAAAAATAAACAATAATCTGGATAATAATTAACTCCATTTATCTTTATGAACTTAACTGCCGAAACATTATCAACATTTTGCCCAAGATATTGTACAAGTTGGGTAATCTCAGGAGAGGCTCGAAAGCTGACATCGTCTTGACCATAATCAATGTTAGTAGATAACGTTTTTCCGGAGATAATTCGTGGTAAAACACCAATTGATTTTTTAACATTAACGTATATGCAATATTTTTGCGAGAACGTAGTTTACGTTCGCAATTGATTTTAGTTGATGGTGCCTTCCTTCAAATCTCATACGCGAAAGGTTTACTAGCGGACCAACAAGTTTTAAAATTCTTGGGTAGTGTGTTAAAAGATGGTGTTTTGGTTTTAAACGACCTATATACGTAACGTCCATTTCATTATGTTCTTTTATTACTAACTCTAGATAATTTCCAAGATCCAGTGTAACGTTGTAACGTTTTTACTTTCAATTATATCAAGAATTTCTCTTAAACATAAATAAATTTCCCAAAATGGGTTTCCTTGCGGTACTAAATCACTTATTAGAAAAGATAGATGTTTCATAAATGCTTTCATTTCTGATGCAGAGAACATTATTGCTTTCTTTAATAAATGTGACATTAAAACAGGAGGAGGTGGTTTGTTTTGAAAAGTAAAATTGAAGTATCTCAATCTATTATTTAATGTTTCGAGTGAAAAATATTTATCTACATTAATAAATTGATTTAATATATTTGCAAGTTCATATCTACTAATGCCTTCGTAAATGTCGTGCATTATATCGCAAGAATAGTTAACTGAAACATGATAACTTGGTAATAAATTCCATACACAACGTTCTTTAACCCCTTTTGAAAGAGTAATTACGTCATTGCCATAATTTTCAATTGTGCGTAATAAATGTAAATCTTCGTATGTTAGTGTTTCACTAGTTGGTTTACTAACACGACAAATCCTACAAAAATAATTAGACGAAAAACTTTCATTAAAGCCCAGAATAGAATTGAGACCCAAATTGTCACCTAATAAAAAAAAACACAACAGAAAAGTATACCTGTAGATTGGTTTCTTGAATTTTAATATTTAGACCATTTTCTTCTAAAGCTTTACATTCTTCTATAAGTCGTTTAAATGTCTTGGCATTTCCAAATGAACGATGATCGCTGGTATAATGCAATTGAGCTACAAATATATTCTCTAAACGAGATGCAAATTGTGGAGGTATACAAGCTAGAGTAAAGTATATTGTGCCTATTTTATAAACACCAGCGTGACTGCCAAGAGGATTTCCCACCTCAACGTCATCAAAATACAATATAATAGGTAGTACAACCTTATTTTGATATTTAGCTGTTATACTTTTCCACAGAGGAGACCGTAAAATATTGCTATATACATATTCATCATAACATGATTCTGAAATGAAGTTCATAATTGTATCATAAATTCATTCCATCCATTTCTAGGAAAAATCTTAATGTTTTCCCAATAGAAGTATAAAATGCGTAACAGTTGGTAATATGTAGACCTGTTATCTGTTTCATTTTTTTATCTTCCTTTCTTTGGCCTAAAAGATATTTTTCTGGGATAAGAGGGAAATTATTTGATGTTTTGAAATAATTGAAGCATAAGTGTTCCGAATTTAAATGTTTAAATGGGTTTTGTAATAACAATAACATTTCATTAAATTCACTTTCATTATATTGGACTGTGTTTTCTAACAACTTGAATGGTTCTAAATACATTTCTGTTATATCTTTCATTAAATTTTGTGTAAGATTTCTTGGTATCATATAGTTACCATATAACTTAGAAACGAAATTAATAGTAGACTCTTTAATACAATTTTTAAAACGTTCCAAGATCAATGTATTGCATGCATTATGAGAGGTAAAAGTATTATCACCACATTTACATTGAGCAGGTGGTAATGATTCCAAATCAGTTGATGTTTTACTTTTCATTACAAATAACAACCAGCTGTTCATTTAAATTTCGAGATGTAAAAACTTCATTCTGATTTTTAAAATCACGACAATGTTTTAGAAAAATGTGTTTTTTAAATGAAGAAAGGTTGCTAAAGAATGTATAACAGTTAGATTGTTTACATTTCTACGATTCAACAAAACAATTATGTTTAATTTTATTATGTAAAGAGAAAATATTAAATGAGTCGAATGATTCACTACAATGCGGACACAAAATCATTTTTCACTAAATAGATCGCTAATTTTAGAGATACATACGGAATTTCCTTATCATGCTCAGTGCTTATTTTGTATATTACTTTCTGAATTAATAACCATATATGTTCGGATGCTGCTGGGTATTGGGGCATTTAATGTATGAAATGTCTTGAACAGCACATCGAAGCCTTGCATAACATTGGCGACCTTATAAATGAAATCATCTAGAAATCTAGAACAATATAAGTGTTAAGGATGTTGCCTAAGGTTGGTCCTTCCACTAATAGGTATGGTTGATTTCTTGTATGTTCAAATGATTCGTTTCTCTGACACAATTTCTTCAATATTTCCTGGTTTCTGAAAATAAGAATAACTTTTCTAATCTTAAGGCTGCGTTTGATAAGGTTTTGGCGGGAGAGAAATGTACCCAAAAAATACCATTTTTATTTCCATTTTTTCAGGCGTAAGAAATCAAAGCATGTAAATTTTATGCATTAAGCATGAAGATAAAGGTTAAACGAAGTGAACGGTTGTATTCTTTTTCAAATTAAGTTAATATATAAGCCGTAAATAAAATGGGAAAACAGTGGTTTTGCAAGTACTACAAAAAGTGCCTACATTTAAAAAATACACAGTAAATTTATATGTAATATAGCAAGTACACTCGGTATTTATATTTGGTAGATAAAATTGGTAACAGTAGCTAAATATATGTGTAATTTTTAAAGTGATCCATGAAATAAAATTTGTAACATTTTTGTAAGCAATTACATACATTTACAGATATCTGTTACATTTGCATCGCTTTACAGTGTAGCACTTATGGAATAGATGGGGTTAATATCTTGAAATTATTTAGATGTTAATTACATGTTATATAATAATTTAAGTATCATTATAATTTAAAATTATAATTAACAGCAATTCGTGGGGCTACTAATTATAAAATTTAGTATGTTACGAGTTATTTAAATATACCTAATAGACAATGAGCAGTTGGTATCACAAGTTGGCACCATAAACCATAAAAAGTAACTACATAGTAGTCATAGTTTAATTTGTGATTTTAATCAAATTAATCTTTTAAAATATGGAGTTTTCTATTATCTTTAATTGAAAGATGCCTATCCTTTTACTAGAGAGATGAATTATGCAAATCAATTAAACTTGGCTGCTTTTAATGCCGATAAAAGCCTAATAGCTGTTTTATATGGCAGGTATGGCGGTATGGCATAGTTATACCGCAAGATCAAAAATTATGTTGATAAAGGTTTGCCATGGAATGTAAAACGTCCGTCTTAGATATTCTTTTGATAGTTCTGATAAATTATCAGGTTAACTGTTATACTGACATTTGACTGACATAAAATTTGTAAATATATGTTTATTTAAAATGATTTACATGTTTGAATAACATAACACGAAAATTATCCAAACATAAACGCTTACTGTATTCCCAGATACCATTAACTAGCACACCTGTTCTAAAATACGCTTCAATCTTGTAAGTTTTGTGTCCTGTGGTGTACACCATAATTGAAAACCTACAAGATGTCAGAGAAAATATAATGACAAATATTAATGACAGTGTGACAATGATATAACAGACATTAACAGATAAACGTTTTACATTCCATGGCAAAGCTTTATCAATAATAGTATATTAAAATACAAGTTTCATAAGACACGATTTTTGCGCACGCGTTCAAGTTTAGAAAACGAGCCGCTAGGCGACTTTTTTAGGAATTGTGATGATGTTTAAAACCACCTAAACCGGAGCCAGTATCAGTAGTTATAGTCGTAGTAGATGCTGCTAGCGGTGCTTTAGATAAATATTTATACATCTTTCTTAAATTCCGGTATTTATCAGGAAGCTTTCCTTTTGCATTTACTATCCTCTGTCCGGAGCCCATCATCGCTTTTCGAGGAATATAGTACGTCGAAGGATGTTCATTGCGAAAGAATTCCAAATTTTGTGCGACAATATCTCAAAATCGACAGCTAATAAACGCCTACAAAACATATATGTGAATACATTGTCATTCAAAAGTACATAAAGAATATTGTAGTTTACCCTGAATTAATAGACATTGCTCCATTAATTAGTAAATCCACTAATATATTGCGAACTTTTCTGTCAAGACTCTTTTGTTTTTGGAAATAAGCAAGAATATATTGACCCTTTATTGTTCGGCCAAGAAAATCTTCTAGTACTAAACTATACACTTTTCGACATGCCTTGTCAAAATTTTCTAAACCAGAAAAAGCATGAGCATGCTTTGTTGCAGCAAGCATAGCCTTTCCGCTTTCAGAAGGCTCACATTCTTCACCTGTATATGTTTTAAGTGGATTATCATTTTCATTTTGGGGTAAAATGATTTCTGTTTCTGTGGTGTCAGTTAACTCCATTGAAGCGTCAGTATCTATTGAAAGTACAGATAATTCACCCTAAAACAATAAATGTATAGCAAAACAAATTTTTCGTACCTTTAGAATAGATCGTACCTTTTCTGAATCATCTCCCGAATCGGCACCTTTCATCGATTTGTGCTCTTCCAACTTTTTCATAAATCTCAGTCGCGGTCCTAGTTTTGGTACTAACTCTTTTATGTTTTCCTTGTCCATTTCCATTAGCAGCTCGTATGAAATTTCATGCGCTTTTGAAACATATAAGCGTATTATATTTTTTTGTAGTTACTTTATTGCCACTTTCATTTAATACATGTAGATACAATAATTATATAACAATAAATAATACATAATTTGTGTCAATATTTTTCAGTAGTTTAACAGAAAGTAGCCACTCTCACACAGAAACGAAATTTTAATATATTCTTAGAGAATGTAGGAAGTAGCAATAGAATTTATTTTAAATGATTCTATTACTATTGCCCCAAAATTGAAATACATTTAGTTGAATATTTGAGAGGCTTGTATAGAAAGTTAGGCAAATTCAATTTATTAAAATAATTACACAATACGATACTTTTTGGTGTATATAATAGAATACGTACGGTAAATTTATCAAGGTGTATTGTGCAATTAAAGAATTTCATTAAAACCAAATAAAATACTTGTTGTTCCCGATCATTAGGTTGGTAACGAGATTAGTAACTATATGTCTCTCTATTATTTTGATAATAGTTGTTTCGCGTAGAGTAATAAAATTAAGTATTACTGTACAGGTTTATTCACTCATCTGACAAAGTAAATTTACTCTATGATGTTTAATGTAATTAAAAATTCGCGACTGTAGTTGATAGGACTGCTATTGTTTCACAATTAGAAAATAGATACACGTATACAATTCATAAATCAGTAGCACAAAATGATGTTTTTTAACCCTGCGCTAGTCGCGCCTGATGCTCTGACAGCACTGGTCGCGCAGAGCGTGTTAGACTCCGTATGCATAATATTCATTTCTTTAGTTTCTTATTTTTGTTTTCATAGTAAATAATCAAGGAAAACACAGAGACAAGCAAACAAAGCTTTATTCAGTCAAAATACTCGAAATAAAATAAGAATTTCTTATTTGTACCTATCTAAAATAAGAAAAAATAAGAAAGTGGAGCTGTCGACAGCCCGAAGAAACAGAAAATTAAATCAAACCTCTTCAACAAATTTGTTTCCAGGATGGCATTTGTGCACGGAAAGCACAACATTTTCGCGTGCTTTAAACAAACGAAAGATTTACATTTCTGGCAATAGAACCTAGACTTATTTTTATTTTTACACCCCGAACAATATTTTCGAGTGCCTTCTGGTATCTCTTCTACGTTGGATGTAGCCCCAGAAGTTCCTGCTACATCTTGTCGCCTTTGACGGATAGTTTCCGGTACATTTTTCTGATAAGAGCGTCTCTGCATATGTTCATCGATCAACGTCAGTGCTATTTGTTTTAGAAATATTCTCCGTTTCAAATCGGATTTTGGATCAGGGTGATTAGAGACATGAACAACCTGACTGTTTATCCCTGCGATGTTCAGAAGGGAGAAAAAAATAATCATGGGCCAGCGTCTGCTAATTCGTGCAACATCATACAGTGAACAAAGCTGGTCCACAGAGTCGACGCCTCCTTTCGTTCCATTATAGAAAGTTATCATCTCAGGTTTGTTTTTATCACCAGAAGCGGGATCAATAGCGTCGCTATTGTGCAAACTGGAAATCTTGACTACGTTCTTTCCTTTTTTTTGGAACATAGGACATTATCGTGATATGTTCACCAAATCCAAACATGCTTGATATTATTGGACGATGTTTGACCTCTACAAACTCCTTAGGTATTTCCCTTTTATTTTTCCGAATCGTTCCGACAAGAGTCAGCTTATGGTATCTCACCAAATGTTCGACTAATGGCACAGAGGTAAAGCAATTATCAGTGGCGAGGTTTCTTAATGTTCCGGAAATGGGGGCTACCAGACGCACTACAATACTCATAGCGTCATTGTTTGTTTGGAAAGGACCGGCAGGTTGTTGTCCAACATATAATTCAAGATTGAAAGTATAAATCATTTTTGAATCGACCAACGAGAAAAGTTTCAGCCCATACTTGTTTGGCTTAGAAGGTATATATTGTCTAAAACCGCATCTACCACGAAAACCAAGAAGCATTTCATCTATTGTCGCGTTTTGTGAAATAGAATAATGCTTTCGACAACTAGATACAAATATATCAAAGACTTCTCGAATTGGCGCTAGTTTATCTGTTTTCTTTCTCTCTTCTCTGGTAGTACGATCGTCAAAACGTAAATGCCTCAAGAGAAATAGAAATCGTTGCTTGCTCATTGTGAGCCAGAACATTTCTACTCCGGTTCCTTTTCTGTCCCATATCTCGTCAACGCTCAACTTGGAGCTTTTCAGTAACCCTGACAAGTATAGTAAACCAATAAGGGCTTTTATTTCAATTTTATCTGTTTCCCTGCAGTCCCTATCTTTTGTTTTGTAATTCTGAGTTTTTGTTGCTATGTAGAAATTTGTATGCTCTACAATGATATCGAGTATTTCATCGTTGATGAAGAGATTCCAGTACTCGAAAAGGACTTTTTGCGTGTTTAGCAATACCTCTTGTACCAGGAAGTTGACTTATTATATTCCAGGATCGAGTTCTCACTGCCTGATTTGGAGCATGCTTGTTCCATTTTGTGGTATTGTTTTTGCCCAAATAAAACGCAGCTCTAGGAATTTTTGCTGGTGTTCTAACGGAACTTCTGTCATCGTCGGGGGAGTCATCTTCTTGAACTGTACCACTGCCTTCATATCTATATTCCACAACATCCTCATCTTGATCTGAATCTTCATCAATTGGCGCCTCATCAGAGTCAACTTCTTCCCAGAGACGCATCACTCTTTGCTGCTCCTTTTCATAGTCCATTTTCAACTAGAAATGAATAATTATAATGATGTGTAACAGCTAAAAATAGGCCTACTTACCAGTAATCACGTGAAAAAGTATAACACAAGTAGTCGCGTGGAGTCTAGGAGACTCGAGATGACGTTTGACAGGTAACGAGTTGCACGACCCTCCACAATCACTTGGCACATCCAACTACCTAACAAATCGATAAGCTACATAGATGCGCTAAGTGGTGGGGGAACAAATGCGAGAATATCCGAGGAAGTTCGGAGCGCGGAGTCTGTCAGACCTACTGCGACTACTCCAGGGTTAAACTGACTACACCATATATAAGTTCAAATTTAGATTGCTTGTTAAAATAGGAATAAGGGTAATTAATCGTTAAAGTTAGTTACTATTTTTCGACTTATTTATGATATTAAAGTCAAAAAGCGACATTGATAGATGTCTTTGATTGCGTATAACTCAAGAGTGTCGTGACATACCTAAAACGAAATAATTTTGTATGGCAGACAGACAAAAAGTGCCAAGTTTTACTTATAACTTTATAACTCAGATCTTGTTCTAACATACTCTGGGTGTTCGCAAAGGTGTGACGAAATTTAAATAAGACAATCTTATTCAACTTAAATGGAACACCCAATATTTTTTTACAGAATCATACAAGCTCTTCGACAGGTTTTCTTAAAAAGTATTTCGTATACCTATCTTTGATATTTTAGAGGATATTCAAAGCTATTTTCAAATATTATTCATGACGCATTAAAAATCCCGGTAGTTATTGAAAAACATAGTCGCTGTTGAAAAATATTGATGGAAAAATGTTGAAAGTCTGTCACACTTTTTGTAAAACTATAAAAATGATCATCGTGTTATTGACTTCTGCTAATATTACATATTACTGCTGTGACTTTTCTAATTAAACTTGTCCATATTCTACTGTGCAATGCCTAAATATCTGTTACAGATTATTGAATACTGTGTATGAGAAATAGATTATTAAAATTGATATAGACATATTTATTTTTAAAGCTAAACCAACAGAGCATTTATTTAAAATATTTTCGGGTAATATAGTATTATATTTTGTAGAAATTCAATACATTAAGTACTGCTATTCACCTTTTTTTTCTATATATTTAACATATTTTCTATAACTACCTATGCCCTATAATTTCAAAAACGACACTATAGTGAAAGTAAATAAAAAGTTCTAATTTTTATTCGCGACTATGTATATGTAGATATAACGGATTGTCGAAAAGAATATAAAACATCCCAAATACGTTAAGGCGAAAGGTGACGGCCAAGTGTGCAAGAGAGATAAAAGTATCGAAAAAGTATTCCCGTTTTTATAAACAAATTACCAAACCTATTTCCTTTTTTAAAGTAGTATATAACTTAAAATGCTCTTCTACGGAGATGCAACGTCTTACTTTTTTTTTCTTTTTTTTTATAATAGTTGAGATATTTTGTTTAATTTCCGTATTTAACACAAGGGCTTATTGATGCTGTGTATGATTCACGACTAGCCTATATTTCGCTTGTGCTATTAACTTGCTATGGGAGAAAATGCGTTCTTTACTTGTGATGAATACGTACAGATTTTCAATGCAGACAGGACATTAAACAGACTACTATTGCATTTTTAAAAAATAATTCTTTAAAATAACATTTCAAAACAAGGTCGAACAATAACTGATGTCGAGAAACAAATTTCACAATGAAAAGTATTACATACATATTATGCATTAAATATTTTCATACCTTTAAAAACGTCTATGTACTCACTGAATCCCCAATTCATTAATAGGTCTTCCATATTTTCTTACATTAACAAGAACTGTTCCTAAAACACACTAGATAGAACAGGCTGTTAAATTATGATTAAATATAAAATCATGGGGATAAATTGCGCATATGTGTTTATAAGTACCACATTAGCATAACTACCCGCATAACGTTGATAGTCTATTTCGTTTTCGATAATGTGTAGGATAGAGAACAAGCGAACACGTGCTCCCACTTATTTCGACTCTAGACACACAAAAATTCCTTGTTGTGTTTTCAACATTTTAAATTTTGGAGGAAAATTTTAAATCTTGTTTGAAATACTATTTATTCAACTAAAACTACACACTTGCCGGAACACCTCAGTTTTCTAATGTAAAATATTTTAATGTTCATGGAATTCACTTTCTCTTTAGGTAAACACTTTTTCTGTTGAGTTAACAGTTTTCAGTTTAACATTTTGAAATTGGTTCAATTAACATTTTCCTTTCTCTCAGTGTATGGTATAGTTCTATGGAGCTCTTCAACGACATTAAGGATATCGTGAGGGGCGTACTTCGGTCTTTAATGCCTAGTTCTGAAAGAGCTTCGACCGTCTCTTTGGGGATGGCCCCCCTCGTTCCAACCACAATCGGAAGGACTTTGCTGGAGGTTGCTCCGTAACTCTCCTGCAGTATGGGTAGCTGTCGGTTATATTTCTTTATCTTATCTAGTCGTCCCTGAGCGAGATAGTCATTGTCTTCGTGGCGGACAGTAATGTCGACCACGTTGACCTTGCCCTGGTTCTCTATCACCAGGTCAGGTTTTAGATTCCCGCCCAAAGGAAGCCCCACCACTGGTTCCTTTGTTACCGCAACCCTGGGGGTCTCTTTTATGTACTTGTGCCATAACGAAATCCCTAATTTCGTCATGGTGACGGATCCTCTGGAGCTTTGATAGACACATTGCCCTTAAATACGTGCCAGTGTCTTCTTCTGGACTTTGCATTTCCGACAGTTGAGGTCCGCCATCTGTCCGGCTCTTGCCAACACTGTCCTATTAGCTGCAGTGTTGGTCCGCATCTTGAGACCTGCTATAAAACGGTCAGGCTTTAGGAGCTTAGGGTTATAAAGCCGGGCATTACCAATACGGTCGTACGTAAGAGACTACTGAATGGACCTGCCTTGTGCGGGGAGCTCGGATCATCTCGCAAGCTCGTTTCATGGCCCTCTGCTTAAAATCTCAGATCTTTTAAAGATCTCAAGGGCCAATTATTACGAGCCGAGTTTGCATTACGGGGTCGACACTGTGGATAAACCGATAACCCGCTGACAAGGTGGAGGTAGTTGTTATCAACTCCAACCTTGGAAAATCTAGTCCTCCCTTACTCTTGCCGTAGTAAATTAAGCAGTTGGAAACGGACTGCGGTGAGTGGTATATCTCTCTCACCACTACCCGTAGCTCCTGGTCTAAGAATCTAAGCAGGTTGCGTGATGGGACTGCCACCACCAACTGGTACAGGTAGTGGGGACTATGTATCTGGCTATCAACTCTACCTTTTGAAAGGGCTTCAACGCCAGCTTTCTAACGCGCTGCATCGTTTAGCCTCTGCTTAACGCTGTTGAGCAGAGGCTCAGCTGTTTTTTGATACTCTCTGTCGTAATACCATACCAAGGAGATATTTTCGTGCCCAGGTAGGTTAATTTTGTTCCAGCGCCCGCGTACGGTATCGCCTCGCCATTGAATAGGTTGACGCAGTGTTCTGCCAGGTACCATGAGTCTTTAGTTGGTACTATACGGAAACAAGCACTTTTGGGTGCTGACAGCGTCATACCTAACCCTGATAGGTACGTTTCCGTATAACTCAGCACTTCTCTCGCCTGAGGTACATTAGTTGCCGTCAAGATCAAATCGTCGCCAAGGCGAGCATGGAAGCACTTGTTTCTTCCCCTATACTGTATCCAGGCATCTGCTCCAGCGCCTGCAGTAGAGGCTCAATTACTGCATTGAAAATGAATGGGGACAGGGGGTCGCCTTGCTTCACCTCGCGCTGGAGCGGGATCTTGATATTCTCCTCCAGAGGGATATCAATCTGCACATTTTTGTATTGGTCTTCCACGAGACGTACCACCGACTCATGTAGACCCCACGCGAGTGCGTGGATATCCATCCCTCCTTTGCTCTTCTACCCCTCATACACAGGCTTCCCTAACTGCCAGCTCTTCTACTACGCTGATTTTATTATCGCTGCTGACCCTTATTCTCTCCACTAACTTGCTGTGTCCTGTGTTATCAATGTAAACCAGCCCGATGCCCGCCATTCCGTCCCTGACCGACCCATCCACGTACCACGCACCGCTGCACGTAGGTCAAAATTCAATATTTACGCGGCCAAAATTGAATTTTAGAAAGTAATTATAAACACATAAAATAACACGTTTCTGGGTAGAAGACCGTTCCGAGAATCCTGACAGAAGCTTACCACCTATCTGGGATACACCGCGACCGCATACAGACAGTCGGAACTTCACCTTCAATCCGTGCCCTCGTTTTTGTTGCTTAAAGTTATAAACGAAACGAAAGTTACGTTTATATTTTTTTTTCTGGGCCAGTTTTTTGAAGTGAAAGTGATGGATTCCGATAACCCAGGTATGATTCTTTATTTTTATTATTGTTTACTTAGCCAGAATGCATAACACAAATAATTTGGTAGTTTCAAACACATGGGGTTTTATTTAGACAAATTTTGAAGTAATTTTCAACTTTAAAGGTCAATTTGTTGTATTTCTCGATGAGATACGACCATCATCCTTTTTTTATATTAAAGTACATTCCTTGAACCAAAAGAAGACACAAAAATTGCCTGCAGAAGAGTGCAGCTGAAAAAATTGGGGACCTTTATAAACATAAAGATTTTATATTCAATTTTTTTTTTCTTATTAGTTAGGTAATCGTTGCTTTTTGTTATTGTAGGTACTTCGAGCACATCAGGTATGGAAATTGTTACCCGGAAATACCTTTATCAAATTATGAAAGACGAAAATTTGCCGAATTTCAATGCAAAAGTGAATTACTTAGAAAGTCATTTATTATTAAACTATGGCAATACAGACGAGGACATAAAAGACTTAAAACAAAGATTTTCTTTATTTAAAGCTGTGTTGAAGGACAAATGGGCAAAATGTCACAGAAAGGAAGAGGCCTTCTTAAAAAATAACGAGTCTTGGTTGAACGGAACTTTTCAACTTCCTATAAAATCGTTGAATCGACCGGGGCGGCCTTCGAAATCTTTTCACGAATCAAGTGAACGAAGCAAGCGTCGAAAAACCGAAGAAATACGGTCAACTGTGGGAAATAAATAAGGCATTTTATCCGCCATATTATTTATTGCAAGCAAAACAAAAATGTTATCCACCAAAGGAATGTTTGCGGGTTACAGGTACCTGTGCCGAAAGCAGCTTACAGAGCCTTATTGACAATACCCGTTACACGGCTATCAATTTTCTTGGAAGAAGTGCTATTGACACTTAACGAAGAAGAAAGA
Source organism: Amphimallon solstitiale (assembly GCA_963170755.1). Taxonomy (NCBI): domain Eukaryota; kingdom Metazoa; phylum Arthropoda; class Insecta; order Coleoptera; family Scarabaeidae; genus Amphimallon; species Amphimallon solstitiale. The sequence goes on from OY720677.1 coordinate 53,602,888, forward strand.
AATTCTTTGTATATAATTTGTAAATGGGGTTGTGATGGCTCTCAGCAAGCTCAATACAAACAAAAATTCGAGAGTGATGGTGAATCAGATGCAAATTTATTTTTGAGCTCGTTTGTGCCCCTTCGAATAGTATGTGGAAAGGATAAAAAAAAAGTTATCTGGCAGAATACCACGCCCTCGTCCCCACGATTTTGCCGTCCAATAAGATTTCAGTTTGTAAAAGAGTCTACTGACGTGATAAAAGAAGAAATAAGATACGTTGAAAAGTCTGTGAAAGCGCTGAAACCCACAGAAATAAATTTGAACCAAATAAAATTCTCTTTTGAACATTTTTTTGAGATGACTATGGTAGACGGAAAAGTATGCAATGCTGCAACCGGAACGAAGTCTACTAGTCAGTGCTATATTTGTGGTGCAACACAGAAAAACTTGAACAACATTATAGATAAAGAGGACACGTCAAATTTAACTGGTGTTATTTTTGGACTTTCTGTATTGCATGCCAGAATTAGACTATTGTGAAAGTGTTTTACATTTGGCATATAAATTACCATTAAAAAAATATAGGAAAAGGAAGACTGATGAAGAAAAACAACTAGAAGAAAAAACAAAGAAGCACATCCAAGAAAGATTTAGGATTGAAACTGGATTATTGGTAGACATGGCCAAAACAAATTTCGGAAATACCAATGATTGTAACACCAGTAGAATGTTTTTCGAAAATCCCCATTTGGCGGCAGATATAACCGGGATAAACTATGAACTAATTTATAGATTAAAAGTCATATTGGAGACAATTTCAAGTGACCATAAAATTGATTCACAGAAATACGACTGTTATGCCAAAGACACAGTAAAATTATACGTAAGCCTTTATGGATGGCACCCTATGACTCCGACCATGCATAAAATATTGACACATGGTGTCACTATAATAGAAAACGCTTTGCTACCAATAGGTCAACTATCAGAAGAAGCCGCAGAGGCCCGGAATAAACATTTCCGTGTATATCGCGAAAACTTTTCCAGGAAGTTGTTTTCCAGAGAACAGTGTAGTCATGATGTCTCCACAGATTACTACTGATTTCGGATCCACTTATAAGCAGCCTGAGGCCTAAGAAGAGATCAATCCCAAGAACATTTTGCCCGGAGACTATAGAGATGCTAATGACGGCAAATTCTAACAACAACGAACCAGACTCAGATGACGAGCAGCAAGATGAATCAATTACGGAATAATGTTTTTTCAATGTAGTATTTCTCATATATTTGATGTATAAAATAAGTTACATATATTTTAAACTGTGTTATATATTTCAATTTAATTGAAATAAATACAGAATTTGTTTTAAATAGCACTGTACGCTATTTTTTCCCCTCTGTTGCATTGTAATAATATTGTAATAATTTTGTATAATTTGTTTTGTGTTGTCTGTGTTCCTTTGGGTTAAATAAATGTTTATGTGCGTTTCGTATGATTTTTTTTACTTAAATTTCAAACAAACTTAACTAAATCAAAATAAATACTTATATGAGACATATAATATCACGCAGAAATGATATAAGTGATCAAATAATTTTGGCCGCGTAAATATTAAATTTTGACCTATGTGCGCTGCCCGTGTCCCCTTCCAGAGACGGACGATACATTGTCTTATTCGACACCATTCTGTACGAAATAATTAACTTCATCTACAAATTCAGTTAGAAACTCGACTACACTCATGGAAACAGTAAGCCAATTTCCATAATACAGAGCTATTACAAAAGGGATGGATTTGTAGTTAACAATCTACAGCATGCCTGGTATGAGCCAAAACTCTGCATTACTGCTCTTAGTCACGAGTATACCATCGATGTTACATACTAATGATATTGTCTTATCACCGTTATTCAATAATTCAATAATAGATCGTGAACACAATTTTCTAAGTGATGTGATAGATTATAAGAAATTCAAGCACCAAACTTTCTAAGCTCAACATTCAGATGACGGGGTGTGTGGACATTAACGTCCTGCTATCGATGGGCAAATCTAAATCGCATTCATTCAAAATTCGCAACAATTCGTTCATTTACATACGATTAACATGATATGTCAATGCTCAAGATCTTAGCAGTTCCGAAAGATCATTAATACATCCTGATTGTTATCTAATTCTTCGCGAGCATTTGCGGCGCTTGATGTACGAATTGCACCCGCATTAAGTTGTGCGTGATTGGAAAACGACAGATTAAAAACCGATGGAGATAAGCGTGATGTATTCGTAAGAACTGTTTTTTCTTGATCCCCGAAATCGTTAAAGATATCAGTGAATTTGTAGATACTGGTGGTGCGAGTAATCGGCCTACACTATCTCTTACTGACCATCTTGAGAATTTTGACATCATAGCATAAATAGCAGGAGTAGTAAATGAACGCACATCAGCAGCTAATCGTCTATAAACATCGATTTGCGGAAACGCCTGGAAAGGCAACAAATTTACTGTACGAACGCTATGGACATGATTTGGAATAATAAAAATTAAAGGTTTAATAAATGTATTAATTAAAACAGCAAAAATATGAACTCATATGGAAGTAGCACTTTCGAAGATCAACATTTCTTTGATATTTTATTGAAAAATATTAATCAAGTTTTACTGACATTTGTTACTTAGTGGAATGTCACTTAGTGAATGTTACTTAATAATGTTACTTAAGGGAAAAACCCCTAATATAAACTAAAATTCAGGGTGCTTGAGGAGTGTGTGTTGGAACAGTACATTCACTTACCTTAAAAATAATTATTAATCCCTTATAATTAATATTATTGTTTCCAATTCTAGTTGTTACCCTTGAAGTAGACGATTGATGTTTTTGATATTTGTGACCCACCCTATATATCTAGCTCAGAGCTTGAGACTACTACTAAAAGATGTTAATGCCCGTTTGCGCCACCCATTTTATTATTATAGAGGCGAGGTCACTGTTGTTGCTGTATAGCAAAATAAAAATGGGAAACTTTGCACTACAATAATATATGGGCCTATCTTCAAGAAAAAACACACAAGTTATTAAAACAATAACAATTTATTAACTAAAATAACACTGGTAAATGTGAAATATAAAATTCGGTATCGTAGAGATGTTGTTATAAAATTGAAATAATTATGTCACAAAAATATTATAGCAAAGATATGATTATAATAATTATTAACTTTTGTTGTTGTAAAAAGAAAGAAATTACTAAAGTTATTTGATCGGAGATTAATAATTGTCGTTATTTACAAAACAACGAAACACTGAATTCTAGAGACGGTACGTAAAAGAAAACAATAGGTTTTGACTTAACTAATAATCTAATTGATTACGGTTGGTGCACCAATTAACTTAGAAAGATTCATAAACTAAATATTATTATATATATTAAACACTACTTGATTAAATAATCGATTAAAATAAGTTAATAGAGTGTACAAGAAAACAAAAATATAAACTATAAATATTGAACACAAGATATGATATACCTATATAGATAAACACAAAAAAACTTGGTGACGTGCTTTGTCGTCGTACTTGACTAAATTTTACGTTAATATATACAAAGAAATTAGACAGTTTTAACTAATTTCACGGCACAACAGAAGATAGAACATGTAAGTACCTGGTAGGTGGAATTGTCTAATCTGCAGAGTTCCGACGGATGGCCCCCACTTGTCGGTTTGGTCCGCCGTCTCGGGCTTTAGATGGTGGATAGCGGTCAGCAATTATCCCTCAGATCCGGATTAATTCCGTAAATTAGAAGACACTACGTGCTCCACAATTATTTATTTATAGAAAGAGGCAGATCGCATAACAGCGTATCCATAAACTTCTGGATATTTAGACCTCGATCTATCAGGGATATATAAATTGTTACCGCTGCCTAACGAACCATTAGACGAAGGGGACCGCTATTTGTCACTGTTTTACCACCACTTACTATGTTGTATATATCAATGAATGATGTACTAATAATAAATGATAGACGAATAATAATCATTTTGGACGCGCTTGCCCCTATTTAAAGACTCGGGCGTGTAGAGGGGTATTTTCGGAAGAAATTGACGACAGTAAGACGCCGTTAGTTTAACACGGGTATTCCCCTTATTTCAATGACGCTAGTAGAATAAGCAAGGTACGCAGTTTCATGCAATAGGAGACGGTGGGAATTGTTTAGATAAGAAAACTAAAATGTAAATATTGCGTCTCTGAAATTGAACAACGCACTGTTTATAAACTGAATGTTTTGAATCGAATATTCGAGATGAAATATATGCGACGCAGATATCAATGTTGAAAATTTTAAGACGTAATTTATTTGGAATGTAGAATACAAGTTGAATTAATACGGAACTAAAAATATTTGACATGAAATATACAGGAATAAGTGAATTAATGTTCGCCGCTGCTTTTAAAACGTAACAAATCCCCCTCTTAGTCCTCCAGGAAATTTACTTCAGTAAATTTCCGAATAAGATGAAGATACTAGGGCGCGAAGAAATCAAAACTTAAATTTTCAAAATATAAAATTCCAAAATATGAAACGAAAGAAACCAAAAAGAGTCAGGGCACGACACCAAGTACGATTCTGTACATAAACAAAACCTACACATTAAACTTGATACTAATACCTAATATTAAAAACATGAAAACAGGCGACTAATAATAATAAAACTAATATATTGTCGTTACCCAACAAAGACGGTAGCTTACTACCAAGAAACCAATGCAGACAATGTGTCAAGAAGAAGGCATCAGCGTACATAACAAAATAAGCAGGAAGGGGACTTAATACCCCGACAACAATGCTTAAAAATGGTCATCTTAAATGACAACTACAAGGCTCTAAAAGCAACAACAATGCTATGCCAACAACAACGCTCTTGGACACAAGTCCAAACACAAACAACGGATAGCGACAATAAAAAAAAAAAAAAAAAGATACTTCAAGTTAAACGCCTGCAAACACAATTTAATCAAATAATTGAAGACTTCCTATATCAAAACTTACAGGTAAGGCACTTCGCCAAACAGGTCATTTTCAGATGAAAAACTAAGTTCGTATGACCAAAAAAAAAAGGTATTCAAAGATTGCATTAAGATGGTGGTTGCGCAATATATTGATTCATTTAGGGGACTTTTACCCCAAGCTGATTACACTGTTGGCGAATTCTTTCGGCTCAACCAACAGGCCATATTAACCTAACGAAACTAATCTGGTGGATGCGCCTTCAGGTCCTGAATATGCCAAACAGAAGTTCTACCTTGATCATCAAGAAGTTCGTATGTCCAGGGTGATACAATTCGGGTAATTTCGTATGGTCCGGAATACTTTGGAGCGAGTTTGGACGCAAAATGCTTACTAGCATCAGAAAGTACTTTATTTTTTCTCCAAACCTCCTGTCCAACAACAAATTTCGCGGGTCGTCGTCTGAGATTATAAACATTTGCACTTCGAATATGAGCTTTTTTAATTCGATTTTGAATGTCTTTATACAGAGTGGCAAAAGCTAACTTCTTATTTTCAACACTAATAACAGGAGTGTCAGATTCACAAGGAACGAAATTTTCATCATTGCCATTCAAGGTAATTTCCCTGCCGAAATTAATAAAATTTGGAGTTACTTTGGTGACTTCGTGTTCAGAAGATCGAATAGCATAACCGATTTTAGCCAAATATTGATCCCATGTTCTGTGATTAGTTTTAACATAGGCAGTTAGCATAGTTTTAATTATTCGGTTAACCCTTTCGGTGGGGTTGGCCTGTGCATGATATAAAGCAGTATAGGCAATTTTGATGTTATAATTTTTGGCCATGTCCTGAAATATTTTACTTTTGAACTGAACACCATTGTCCACTATTAGCTGTGAAGGAGCTCCAAAAAGAAGTATTACGTTTTCCTCAATAAGTTTTGTTACAGCAGCGCCGGTGGCTGTGCGCAAAGGGAACACCAAAGTAGCTTTACTGAAGATGTCACATACCGCTAAAATATACGAGAAGCCTTTAGTGGAACGAGGCAAAGGCCCCATAAGGTCGGCAGAAACAATTTGCCAAGGTCTGGTGGCAGTTGGTGCCTTACTTCGTAAATGTCCTGAAGGTGGTTTGTTTTCGGATTTAATACTCAGACATACTTTACAATTTCTAACAAACTTAACAATGTCGCATGCCATTTTTGGCCAGAAATATCTTTGCGCGACTCTAGAAATAGTTTTTGAAATTCCGGGATGCCCACAAGTAGGATCATCATGGCAAGATCTAATAATTGATGAACGACGCTCGCGTGGAGGAACTAATTTCCACTCAAGAGTAGGAGAGCTAAGTTCGGAATAGCGTGGTTTAATATATTTAAATAGTTTATTTCCTTCCACTCGCCACAACGGATAACGTTTAGGATTTTTCTGAATTTCATCAATCATTTTCAAATACCAACGATCTACTGGGGTTGAAGAATCTTCAGCTTGGATGGTATCTACAGATGTGTTTACAGAACGGGACAAAAAATCAGGCACGGCATGTTCCGAGCCTTTTCGATGAATAATCTCAAAATCATATGGCTGCAGACGCAATGACCACCTGGCCAGTCGTCCATGAGGGTTCTTCAAATTATGTAACCATAACAAAGAATGGCAATCCGTGATCACCTTGAAATGATAACCCTCTACGTAATGGCGGATATGTTCCACGGCCCAAATAACAGCCAGACATTCGCGTTCTGTAGCACTGAATTTCCGTTCTTGAGCTGTCAAAGAACGAGACATATAACAGATGACCTTCTCACCCTCATCATATTGTTGAGTGAGCACGGCCCCAAGGCCAAAAGCTGAAGCGTCCGTTTGCAGAATAAATGTTTTCGAAAAGTCAGGACATACTAGTAAGGGAGATGAAATAAGACATTCTTTAAGTTGTTTGAAAGCAGTATCACATTCAGTGGTCCAAGACCAAATGGTTTTCTTTCTAGTTAGATTTGTTAAAGGAGCCATGATGGTGGAGAATTGTGGTACGAAACGTCTGTACCAAGAAGCAGTTCCTATGAATCTTCGAACCTCTTTCACATTCTTTGGTGGAGGAATGTCTAAAATTGCTTGGACTTTGTCAGGATCAGGGCGTAATCCTAGCTCATCGACAACATAACCAAGATATTTTAACTGTGGTCTACAAAATTGACTTTTAGCAAAATTAACTGTGAGTCCTGCATTGTGCAATCTATCAAAAACTTCACGTAATGTGGCCAAATGGGATTCAAAAGTCTGTGAAATGATGACTATATCATCCAAATAAACAAATACTGAAGGCTGGAGGTCTGCTCCTAGAACTGAATCCATTAGCCGCTGCCAAGTAGCAGGAGCACCAGTGAGTCCATATGGGCACCTTACAAAACGATACAACCCGCCCCTCACACAAAAAGCAGTACAGTCTCGGGAATTTTCAGCTACTGGAATTTGCCAATAAGCACTTTTGATGTCTAAGGAACTCAAATATTTGGCATCTCTCAACTGATCTAAAATTGTGGAGATGTAAGGCAAAGGATAAGAATCTTTTTGTGTGACAGCGTTTAACTTACGATAGTCCACACAGAAACGATAACTATTGTCTTTCTTTTGAACTAAACAAACGGGTGAAGCCCAAGGACTATTACTAGGTTCGATTATTCCCTGATCTAACATTTTCTTAATTTCCTGATCAATAGCCTGTTGTTTAATAGGAGATACAGGATAATAACGTTGTTTAATAGGTGTGGTGTTTGGTAGCAATTTTATTTCATGTGACACTAAATGGGTTTTTCCTAATGACTTGCTCATAAGTGCAGTTTTCTCAGAAACTAATTCATCTAGAAGTTTCCTTTGATCATCACTCAAAGAGGTAGTACTAGCAATACTATTTATTTCAATTACAGGGTCCCTATTACTAAAATGCCAAATATTTTGTCGCAGGTCAGGCACAATATTCATGGCCATCCAAAAGTCTACACCTAATATTAACGTGTGTGGTAAGTCAGGCAAAACTAAAACGTCGACTAGACAAACTTTGCCTTCAAGACAAAAAGGTACGGTAACCACTCCTGAACTTAAGCACACTTGGCCATTTGCAACAGTACATTCTACAGTTTTTGGTTTTAAAGTAAGACCTACGCGACATAGTATTTGATAACCTATTGAGCCAACCAATGTTCGTGAGGCTCCAGAATCTAATAAACCTACTATGGGATACCCTTTAACTTTAACCTCTAAGTATGGGCGTTGATCGCCGGATACCCGCGATATTACATAATCGAGAAATATTCTACTAGTATTTGAAACATGATTTATGGTCGAGGCTACCTGAGTGGGAGGGATCTCTCGACCTACGATCGTCTCCCCCTCGGGTTTTCCGAACACTTAGGGCATGAGCCCACAATGACATTTGGATGTCCACATCTATAACAAAATTTCTTTCTAGCTTTAGTACATGCATTAAATTTATGGCCTCCTTTGCCACAATTGTAACAACGTAAAACCTTACTATTGTTTTCTGAAGGAGCTTTTATTTCACTAACAGAATGTGTGTTGGTAACTGAAGATTTATTGGCGTGTTCGTGTTCACTACTAGAAGAAGTGGACTCAAAAGCAAAATCTGGTTCCACGAAAGTATTTCGTTTGCGTGTTGGAGGTCGAAAACTATCAGCTCTAAATTTCTTTTTCTCAAGCTTGAGACATTCATCTTCAAGCTCAGCGAGTGTGGAAACGCTAGGTAATTGCATGACATAAAAAGGTGATAAGTTTCGAGAAATGATGCCTAATTGAACATCTTCGGAAGCCTCTCCATAGCGTCTGAACATTGACAACATACATGAGAAATAATCTATAAATGATTCTGAGGGATCTTGAGTTCGGGATAAAATATCTTGGAATAATCTCGATTGGTAGTCTGGTGGTTCATAGTGTTTACAAAGAAGCGCAGATAATGATGGCCAGTCATTAAACCTATGACGATTTGATCTAAACCACAACAAAGCCTTGCCTTCAAATAAATCAATGGCAGATTCGAACAAATCACTTTCCGAAATACCACGTGCAACCCGTAACTCATCTACTCTTTCTAAAAACTGATGCACGGAAAAGTGTCTCGAATCTCCATTAAACTTTAAATTCCACTTTCGAACAGGTGAAAAATTACGCGAAGTGCGCGAAACAAGAACAGGGCCTGATGCTTGTGCTGTAGTAGTAGTAATATTAACCGGATTTGACACTTGTGATGAAGTATTATTAACATTAACCGATGGTTCGGGATTGTTTATTGAAACACTCTGTATATCATTTGTAATTTCGTCAACATCAATAGTATCTAAATATTGTAAGAAATTTAATAAGAATTCATTACGTCTTTGAATCTGTTCAGGTGTTAATTGATCTAATGATATCCTATTGACTCTATTAATGCAATGATGTAACCTAGTTCGTATTAGTACAGAGCTATCACCCGGAGTTAAACTGAATTTTTCTATCAAAGGTTTAATTTCATCAAGTTTATTACCTAAAATTGTAAGTTCACTGTCAATATCTAATTTATATTCTGGATAAGATAATGCTTCTTTGTGTTTTTCTAATCTTAACAAAGGTCTTAAAAATTTTCTTAACTCATCTACAGTATCATCGTCTCCTGCAGATAGGCCTCTATATTTCAATTCATAGATCAATTCATCCTTTCGGAGATAACTAACATTAATTGTTAATGATGACATTATAAAATAATCAAATATTTATACTTAAACAACAGTGACCTGTTTCTCGAAATATTCCCCAAATTAAAATAAATTTAAATTAAAACAGGACCATACAATTTCTAATCACCCCGTATATACATAAAAAATATAAAAAGAATCCAATAATAAACAATATAAATTAAAATAGTGAATTACTAAATAAAGTAATCAGAAACAAAGCAAAGCGTACCTCTTCCCTCTCATCAATGTGATAAAAATTTACAAATAAATTTTTATTATATACAAACGACTTAAATGAACAATAAAAATAGAAAGTGAATGCACCGAACACACAAAAGCAATTAAAATTTGCTATTTTTAAGTCGGGCGCCAATGTTACTTAGTGGAATGTCACTTAGTGAATGTTACTTAATAATGTTACTTAAGGGAAAAACCCCTAATATAAACTAAAATTCAGGGTGCTTGAGGAGTGTATGTTGGAACAGTACATTCACTTACCTTAAAAATAATTATTAATCCCTTATAATTAATATTATTGTTTCCAATTCTAGTTGTTACCCTTGAAGTAGACGATTGATGTTTTTGATATTTGTGACCCACCCTATATATCTAGCTCAGAGCTTGAGACTACTACTAAAAGATGTTAATGCCCGTTTGCGCCACCCATTTTATTATTATAGAGGCGAGGTCACTGTTGTTGCTGTATAGCAAAATAAAAATGGGAAACTTTGCACTACAATAATATATGGGCCTATCTTCAAGAAAAAACACACAAGTTATTAAAACAATAACAATTTATTAACTAAAATAACACTGGTAAATGTGAAATATAAAATTCGGTATCGTAGAGATGTTGTTATAAAATTGAAATAATTATGTCGCAAAAATATTATAGCAAAGATATGATTATAATAATTATTAACTTTTGTTGTTGTAAAAAGAAAGAAATTACTAAAGTTATTTGATCGGAGATTAATAATTGTCGTTATTTACAAAACAACGAAACACTGAATTCTAGAGACGGTACGTAAAAGAAAACAATAGGTTTTGACTTAACTAATAATCTAATTGATTACGGTTGGTGCACCAATTAACTTAGAAAGATTCATAAACTAAATATTATTATATATATTAAACACTACTTGATTAAATAATCGATTAAAATAAGTTAATAGAGTGTACAAGAAAACAAAAATATAAACTATAAATATTGAACACAAGATATGATATACCTATATAGATAAACACAAAAAAACTTGGTGACGTGCTTTGTCGTCGTACTTGACTAAATTTTACGTTAATATATACAAAGAAATTAGACAGTTTTAACTAATTTCACGGCACAACAGAAGATAGAACATGTAAGTACCTGGTAGGTGGAATTGTCTAATCTGCAGAGTTCCGACGGATGGCCCCCACTTGTCGGTTTGGTCCGCCGTCTCGGGCTTTAGATGGTGGATAGCGGTCAGCAATTATCCCTCAGATCCGGATTAATTCCGTAAATTAGAAGACACTACGTGCTCCACAATTATTTATTTATAGAAAGAGGCAGATCGCATAACAGCGTATCCATAAACTTCTGGATATTTAGACCTCGATCTATCAGGGATATATAAATTGTTACCGCTGCCTAACGAACCATTAGACGAAGGGGACCGCTATTTGTCACTGTTTTACCACCACTTACTATGTTGTATATATCAATGAATGATGTACTAATAATAAATGATAGACGAATAATAATCATTTTGGACGCGCTTGCCCCTATTTAAAGACTCGGGCGTGTAGAGGGGTATTTTCGGAAGAAATTGACGACAGTAAGACGCCGTTAGTTTAACACGGGTATTCCCCTTATTTCAATGACGCTAGTAGAATAAGCAAGGTACGCAGTTTCATGCAATAGGAGACGGTGGGAATTGTTTAGATAAGAAAACTAAAATGTAAATATTGCGTCTCTGAAATTGAACAACGCACTGTTTATAAACTGAATGTTTTGAATCGAATATTCGAGATGAAATATATGCGACGCAGATATCAATGTTGAAAATTTTAAGACGTAATTTATTTGGAATGTAGAATACAAGTTGAATTAATACGGAACTAAAAATATTTGACATGAAATATACAGGAATAAGTGAATTAATGTTCGCCGCTGCTTTTAAAACGTAACAAATCCCCCTCTTAGTCCTCCAGGAAATTTACTTCAGTAAATTTCCGAATAAGATGAAGATACTAGGGCGCGAAGAAATCAAAACTTAAATTTTCAAAATATAAAATTCCAAAATATGAAACGAAAGAAACCAAAAAGAGTCAGGGCACGACACCAAGTACGATTCTGTACATAAACAAAACCTACACATTAAACTTGATACTAATACCTAATATTAAAAACATGAAAACAGGCGACTAATAATAATAAAACTAATATATTGTCGTTACCCAACAAAGACGGTAGCTTACTACCAAGAAACCAATGCAGACAATGTGTCAAGAAGAAGGCATCAGCGTACATAACAAAATAAGCAGGAAGGGGACTTAATACCCCGACAACAATGCTTAAAAATGGTCATCTTAAATGACAACTACAAGGCTCTAAAAGCAACAACAATGCTATGCCAACAACAACGCTCTTGGACACAAGTCCAAACACAAACAACGGATAGCGACAATAAAAAAAAAAAAAAAAAAGATACTTCAAGTTAAACGCCTGCAAACACAATTTAATCAAATAATTGAAGACTTCCTATATCAAAACTTACAGGTAAGGCACTTCGCCAAACAGGTCATTTTCAGATGAAAAACTAAGTTCGTATGACCAAAAAAAAAAGGTATTCAAAGATTGCATTAAGATGGTGGTTGCGCAATATATTGATTCATTTAGGGGACTTTTACCCCAAGCTGATTACACTGTTGGCGAATTCTTTCGGCCCAACCAACAGGCCATATTAACCTAACGAAACTAATCTGGTGGATGCGCCTTCAGGTCCTGAATATGCCAAACAGAAGTTCTACCTTGATCATCAAGAAGTTCGTATGTCCAGGGTGATACAATTCGGGTAATTTCGTATGGTCCGGAATACTTTGGAGCGAGTTTGGACGCAAAATGCTTACTAGCATCAGAAAGTACTTTATTTTTTCTCCAAACCTCCTGTCCAACAACAAATTTCGCGGGTCGTCGTCTGAGATTATAAACATTTGCACTTCGAATATGAGCTTTTTTAATTCGATTTTGAATGTCTTTATACAGAGTGGCAAAAGCTAACTTCTTATTTTCAACACTAATAACAGGAGTGTCAGATTCACAAGGAACGAAATTTTCATCATTGCCATTCAAGGTAATTTCCCTGCCGAAATTAATAAAATTTGCAGTTACTTTGGTGACTTCGTGTTCAGAAGATCGAATAGCATAACCGATTTTAGCCAAATATTGATCCCATGTTCTGTGATTAGTTTTAACATAGGCAGTTAGCATAGTTTTAATTATTCGGTTAACCCTTTCGGTGGGGTTGGCCTGTGCATGATATAAAGCAGTATAGGCAATTTTGATGTTATAATTTTTGGCCATGTCCTGAAATATTTTACTTTTGAACTGAACACCATTGTCCACTATTAGCTGTGAAGGAGCTCCAAAAAGAAGTATTACGTTTTCCTCAATAAGTTTTGTTACAGCAGCGCCGGTGGCTGTGCGCAAAGGGAACACCAAAGTAGCTTTACTGAAGATGTCACATACCGCTAAAATATACGAGAAGCCTTTAGTGGAACGAGGCAAAGGCCCCATAAGGTCGGCAGAAACAATTTGCCAAGGTCTGGTGGCAGTTGGTGCCTTACTTCGTAAATGTCCTGAAGGTGGTTTGTTTTCGGATTTAATACTCAGACATACTTTACAATTTCTAACAAACTTAACAATGTCGCATGCCATTTTTGGCCAGAAATATCTTTGCGCGACTCTAGAAATAGTTTTTGAAATTCCGGGATGCCCACAAGTAGGATCATCATGGCAAGATCTAATAATTGATGAACGACGCTCGCGTGGAGGAACTAATTTCCACTCAAGAGTAGGAGAGCTAAGTTCGGAATAGCGTGGTTTAATATATTTAAATAGTTTATTTCCTTCCACTCGCCACAACGGATAACGTTTAGGATTTTTCTGAATTTCATCAATCATTTTCAAATACCAACGATCTACTGGGGTTGAAGAATCTTCAGCTTGGATGGTATCTACAGATGTGTTTACAGAACGGGACAAAAAATCAGGCACGGCATGTTCCGAGCCTTTTCGATGAATAATCTCAAAATCATATGGCTGCAGACGCAATGACCACCTGGCCAGTCGTCCATGAGGGTTCTTCAAATTATGTAACCATAACAAAGAATGGCAATCCGTGATCACCTTGAAATGATAACCCTCTACGTAATGGCGGATATGTTCCACGGCCCAAATAACAGCCAGACATTCGCGTTCTGTAGCACTGAATTTCCGTTCTTGAGCTGTCAAAGAACGAGACATATAACAGATGACCTTCTCACCCTCATCATATTGTTGAGTGAGCACGGCCCCAAGGCCAAAAGCTGAAGCGTCCGTTTGCAGAATAAATGTTTTCGAAAAGTCAGGACATACTAGTAAGGGAGATGAAATAAGACATTCTTTAAGTTGTTTGAAAGCAGTATCACATTCAGTGGTCCAAGACCAAATGGTTTTCTTTCTAGTTAGATTTGTTAAAGGAGCCATGATGGTGGAGAATTGTGGTACGAAACGTCTGTACCAAGAAGCAGTTCCTATGAATCTTCGAACCTCTTTCACATTCTTTGGTGGAGGAATGTCTAAAATTGCTTGGACTTTGTCAGGATCAGGGCGTAATCCTAGCTCATCGACAACATAACCAAGATATTTTAACTGTGGTCTACAAAATTGACTTTTAGCAAAATTAACTGTGAGTCCTGCATTGTGCAATCTATCAAAAACTTCACGTAATGTGGCCAAATGGGATTCAAAAGTCTGTGAAATGATGACTATATCATCCAAATAAACAAATACTGAAGGCTGGAGGTCTGCTCCTAGAACTGAATCCATTAGCCGCTGCCAAGTAGCAGGAGCACCAGTGAGTCCATATGGGCACCTTACAAAACGATACAACCCGCCCCTCACACAAAAAGCAGTACAGTCTCGGGAATTTTCAGCTACTGGAATTTGCCAATAAGCACTTTTGATGTCTAAGGAACTCAAATATTTGGCATCTCTCAACTGATCTAAAATTGTGGAGATGTAAGGCAAAGGATAAGAATCTTTTTGTGTGACAGCGTTTAACTTACGATAGTCCACACAGAAACGATAACTATTGTCTTTCTTTTGAACTAAACAAACGGGTGAAGCCCAAGGACTATTACTAGGTTCGATTATTCCCTGATCTAACATTTTCTTAATTTCCTGATCAATAGCCTGTTGTTTAATAGGAGATACAGGATAATAACGTTGTTTAATAGGTGTGGTGTTTGGTAGCAATTTTATTTCATGTGACACTAAATGGGTTTTTCCTAATGACTTGCTCATAAGTGCAGTTTTCTCAGAAACTAATTCATCTAGAAGTTTCCTTTGATCATCGCTCAAAGAGGTAGTACTAGCAATACTATTTATTTCAATTACAGGGTCCCTATTACTAAAATGCCAAATATTTTGTCGCAGGTCAGGCACAATATTCATGGCCATCCAAAAGTCTACACCTAATATTAACGTGTGTGGTAAGTCAGGCAAAACTAAAACGTCGACTAGACAAACTTTGCCTTCAAGACAAAAAGGTACGGTAACCACTCCTGAACTTAAGCACACTTGGCCATTTGCAACAGTACATTCTACAGTTTTTGGTTTTAAAGTAAGACCTACGCGACATAGTATTTGATAACCTATTGAGCCAACCAATGTTCGTGAGGCTCCAGAATCTAATAAACCTACTATGGGATACCCTTTAACTTTAACC
This sequence comes from Amphimallon solstitiale, assembly GCA_963170755.1. Taxonomy (NCBI): domain Eukaryota; kingdom Metazoa; phylum Arthropoda; class Insecta; order Coleoptera; family Scarabaeidae; genus Amphimallon; species Amphimallon solstitiale. The sequence goes on from OY720677.1 coordinate 53,618,586, forward strand.
TCTAAGTATGGGCGTTGATCGCCGGATACCCGCGATATTACATAATCGAGAAATATTCTACTAGTATTTGAAACATGATTTATGGTCGAGGCTACCTGAGTGGGAGGGATCTCTCGACCTACGATCGTCTCCCCCTCGGGTTTTCCGAACACTTAGGGCATGAGCCCACAATGACATTTGGATGTCCACATCTATAACAAAATTTCTTTCTAGCTTTAGTACATGCATTAAATTTATGGCCTCCTTTGCCACAATTGTAACAACGTAAAACCTTACTATTGTTTTCTGAAGGAGCTTTTATTTCACTAACAGAATGTGTGTTGGTAACTGAAGATTTATTGGCGTGTTCGTGTTCACTACTAGAAGAAGTGGACTCAAAAGCCAAATCTGGTTCCACGAAAGTATTTCGTTTGCGTGTTGGAGGTCGAAAACTATCAGCTCTAAATTTCTTTTTCTCAAGCTTGAGACATTCATCTTCAAGCTCAGCGAGTGTGGAAACGCTAGGTAATTGCATGACATAAAAAGGTGATAAGTTTCGAGAAATGATGCCTAATTGAACATCTTCGGAAGCCTCTCCATAGCGTCTGAACATTGACAACATACATGAGAAATAATCTATAAATGATTCTGAGGGATCTTGAGTTCGGGATAAAATATCTTGGAATAATCTCGATTGGTAGTCTGGTGGTTCATAGTGTTTACAAAGAAGCGCAGATAATGATGGCCAGTCATTAAACCTATGACGATTTGATCTAAACCACAACAAAGCCTTGCCTTCAAATAAATCAATGGCAGATTCGAACAAATCACTTTCCGAAATACCACGTGCAACCCGTAACTCATCTACTCTTTCTAAAAACTGATGCACGGAAAAGTGTCTCGAATCTCCATTAAACTTTAAATTCCACTTTCGAACAGGTGAAAAATTACGCGAAGTGCGCGAAACAAGAACAGGGCCTGATGCTTGTGCTGTAGTAGTAGTAATATTAACCGGATTTGACACTTGTGATGAAGTATTATTAACATTAACCGATGGTTCGGGATTGTTTATTGAAACACTCTGTATATCATTTGTAATTTCGTCAACATCAATAGTATCTAAATATTGTAAGAAATTTAATAAGAATTCATTACGTCTTTGAATCTGTTCAGGTGTTAATTGATCTAATGATATCCTATTGACTCTATTAATGCAATGATGTAACCTAGTTCGTATTAGTACAGAGCTATCACCCGGAGTTAAACTGAATTTTTCTATCAAAGGTTTAATTTCATCAAGTTTATTACCTAAAATTGTAAGTTCACTGTCAATATCTAATTTATATTCTGGATAAGATAATGCTTCTTTGTGTTTTTCTAATCTTAACAAAGGTCTTAAAAATTTTCTTAACTCATCTACAGTATCATCGTCTCCTGCAGATAGGCCTCTATATTTCAATTCATAGATCAATTCATCCTTTCGGAGATAACTAACATTAATTGTTAATGATGACATTATAAAATAATCAAATATTTATACTTAAACAACAGTGACCTGTTTCTCGAAATATTCCCCAAATTAAAATAAATTTAAATTAAAACAGGACCATACAATTTCTAATCACCCCGTATATACATAAAAAATATAAAAAGAATCCAATAATAAACAATATAAATTAAAATAGTGAATTACTAAATAAAGTAATCAGAAACAAAGCAAAGCGTACCTCTTCCCTCTCATCAATGTGATAAAAATTTACAAATAAATTTTTATTATATACAAACGACTTAAATGAACAATAAAAATAGAAAGTGAATGCACCGAACACACAAAAGCAATTAAAATTTGCTATTTTTAAGTCGGGCGCCAATGTTACTTAGTGGAATGTCACTTAGTGAATGTTACTTAATAATGTTACTTAAGGGAAAAACCCCTAATATAAACTAAAATTCAGGGTGCTTGAGGAGTGTGTGTTGGAACAGTACATTCACTTACCTTAAAAATAATTATTAATCCCTTATAATTAATATTATTGTTTCCAATTCTAGTTGTTACCCTTGAAGTAGACGATTGATGTTTTTGATATTTGTGACCCACCCTATATATCTAGCTCAGAGCTTGAGACTACTACTAAAAGATGTTAATGCCCGTTTGCGCCACCCATTTTATTATTATAGAGGCGAGGTCACTGTTGTTGCTGTATAGCAAAATAAAAATGGGAAACTTTGCACTACAATAATATATGGGCCTATCTTCAAGAAAAAACACACAAGTTATTAAAACAATAACAATTTATTAACTAAAATAACACTGGTAAATGTGAAATATAAAATTCGGTATCGTAGAGATGTTGTTATAAAATTGAAATAATTATGTCACAAAAATATTATAGCAAAGATATGATTATAATAATTATTAACTTTTGTTGTTGTAAAAAGAAAGAAATTACTAAAGTTATTTGATCGGAGATTAATAATTGTCGTTATTTACAAAACAACGAAACACTGAATTCTAGAGACGGTACGTAAAAGAAAACAATAGGTTTTGACTTAACTAATAATCTAATTGATTACGGTTGGTGCACCAATTAACTTAGAAAGATTCATAAACTAAATATTATTATATATATTAAACACTACTTGATTAAATAATCGATTAAAATAAGTTAATAGAGTGTACAAGAAAACAAAAATATAAACTATAAATATTGAACACAAGATATGATATACCTATATAGATAAACACAAAAAAACTTGGTGACGTGCTTTGTCGTCGTACTTGACTAAATTTTACGTTAATATATACAAAGAAATTAGACAGTTTTAACTAATTTCACGGCACAACAGAAGATAGAACATGTAAGTACCTGGTAGGTGGAATTGTCTAATCTGCAGAGTTCCGACGGATGGCCCCCACTTGTCGGTTTGGTCCGCCGTCTCGGGCTTTAGATGGTGGATAGCGGTCAGCAATTATCCCTCAGATCCGGATTAATTCCGTAAATTAGAAGACACTACGTGCTCCACAATTATTTATTTATAGAAAGAGGCAGATCGCATAACAGCGTATCCATAAACTTCTGGATATTTAGACCTCGATCTATCAGGGATATATAAATTGTTACCGCTGCCTAACGAACCATTAGACGAAGGGGACCGCTATTTGTCACTGTTTTACCACCACTTACTATGTTGTATATATCAATGAATGATGTACTAATAATAAATGATAGACGAATAATAATCATTTTGGACGCGCTTGCCCCTATTTAAAGACTCGGGCGTGTAGAGGGGTATTTTCGGAAGAAATTGACGACAGTAAGACGCCGTTAGTTTAACACGGGTATTCCCCTTATTTCAATGACGCTAGTAGAATAAGCAAGGTACGCAGTTTCATGCAATAGGAGACGGTGGGAATTGTTTAGATAAGAAAACTAAAATGTAAATATTGCGTCTCTGAAATTGAACAACGCACTGTTTATAAACTGAATGTTTTGAATCGAATATTCGAGATGAAGTATATGCGACGCAGATATCAATGTTGAAAATTTTAAGACGTAATTTATTTGGAATGTAGAATACAAGTTGAATTAATACGGAACTAAAAATATTTGACATGAAATATACAGGGATAAGTGAATTAATGTTCGCCGCTGCTTTTAAAACGTAACACATTGTTATTCACAAATACTGTTAAAGCATATTGATGATGTACAGTATGTTTATAAATACTTATATTGACATATTAGTCATGAAATACTAACCAGAACAGCTGCTCATACTAAAAATCTAGTTAATTAGCATGACACTTTTTCTACGGACTCGGCGGTCACTGGTGTATGGCAGGCAGGACAAGTCCCACCACCAAATCCAGCTTCTCTTATCCACAGCCGTATGCAGGTGCTGCAAAACGTGTGCTTACACTCCTGCAAGTACTCAATATCACCTCTTGATATGCCCTTCAGGCATACAAGACATAAATACTGTTCTCATGAGCAATTGCAATTGTCCTATGGGAAAATTGACAGTTGTTGCCACGAGAACAGTTGCCACTTAAATTTTTTTTACAAGCACCTGGCACTTGCAGGGTTCTATATACCTGCGCAATCATAAGGCGGCTGCGATGGCATGTCCTTTTGTAAAGTACTTCATCGACATAAGGTACATTTACAGAACTGAATCCCACAAACGCCGTATATTTGGTAATTTTTACAGAAACTGAAATTGTGTACTCGCGGGCAATCCATCGAAGTGCACTTGTTTCGATAAAAATCGTCGTAATAGCTGCTAAAATATACACGGTTGGTCTACGATTATCTTGCATGCGACTTCCCATAGATAACACGAAAGGAGTTGCCAAACCGTACATACCCAACAAATCGCTTGTGCGCGTGCAAAGGGGTATATGTTAGTTTTGGTCAATGGATTATGTACGATTTTAACTTATGCCAAATTTCAAGTGTGATAATTTCTATTTTCAATTTTTTTTAATATTCATTCTAAGGCTATGGTTGTTATCATTTACGGAGAAGTATTTAAACATAAATTTTATTCTATCTATAAGTACAAATTAACAAAAAATTGATTACTTATGTCTTTTTGCACAAATCAACTTATCTCCATACACACTTCTGAAATAAACATTTTTTTGTATAATAATTTATTCCGACTCATTTTCATCACTAGCATTTGGATACACGTCGTTTATATCGTTATTAACTAATTTTTTGTAGAAATTATGGAATACATCACTTATATATGGCAACAATTCCAATAAATTATCTTTCTTCTTTTTTTGCTAGAGGTACTGGACCTTTATAACAAAGTGGAGGAATTAATGAAGGATTATTTTTTGTTTTTCGACTTCATCTTGTCAAACTGACTGTTTTAAAAGGCTCTTCTGGACACAAGTTAGTTTTATACTTCACCACACCGAAATGTTCTTTCACATACCTTAACCATTTTATGTCTTTCCATGTAAATTTTTCTCCTGTATCATTAACTTTTTTCTGTTGTAGAGAGGTTTTGAGTAAGTTTACATAGTCATAAAAATCTGACATTTTCATTTCTACCACAATAAAGGGATGACTCTTTTCAGTTTGTCGAACTAACTGCATCCAGTTATGTGGTTGATGAATTGGAGTACTTCATTCTCGTTCTTTCTATAAGGGCATGCTCACTGTCGCACTCCATGTGCGACCAGCGACAAGAAATTTATGATCAAGAACTTCCAAAGAATTAGAATTTTGTAATAATGTTAAAAACATCGCGACTATATGAGAGTTCTTATTCTGACCCCCAAAAAATATCAGAGTAAAATATGACATGGCTAACATCTTCAGGGAGACCAAGAATATGTTTGTATAAACAAGAACCTACTTGATTACCTCCTTCCGCCCGCGCCTTCATGCCACATATGACAATAAGCTTGGTTAGATATACAGTCATGTACTATCCATAACTGCCTTTTATAAAATGCAACAGATGTGCACAACTAAGGAGTCGGTACTGTTGCAAATCAAAAGTATATATTCTTTTAGTTGGGTCGTTTTTACAAATCTCTTTGGATTTGTACGCGTAATCTGCTTCATTCTGATGACTTTCTAACTCCCTCGAAGAAGTTTATCATCCTCAAGACGAGAGATAAAATATGTTGTTTCGCTGCTTCTTTTACTTTGTGCCAAGATGCGTGTGAACCACGCTTATCATCTTGTGTAATACCTGAAGTGGATTGACTTTTTTTTAAGTACATTGGTGATAAATTTGTTACTTTCATTGAACGTCTTTAAAAAGCAGTTTTTACAAATAGGTACCATATTTCCATCTACTCTTAAATGGTATTTATAAGTAAGAGAAAGATTCTTTTGTTATGACTCATCAGATATTTTTAACTTAGATACCCTTTTTTCGGTCTAATTTATAAGACTAGCAAGATACTGCACTCTTTTGTTATAACTTCCTATTGCCCAATATTCCTTGAATATTGCATTTCTAACAGCAGTGCTAAAGTTTCGTTGCAGTCTACAATTAGACAATGCTTTACACTCCCGCGAAGGAACTTCTTTACCTTTCGCAGTCTTGTAACTTTCTCCTAAATTTCTTTTGGTTTTTCCGTTTAGACGCACGATTCTTGTGTCTCTGCTTTTTGTTCTTTTTTTCTAAGGGATCTAGGCTTCTTGACATAAGCATCGTTTAGAACTACCTGCCATGTAAATATAATCATTACTGTTTAACATGAAAATGTACTTAATTATTTTTTCCACCTAAATCCCTTTCCACAAAATACCACAAATATATACCTTTATGCGCAAAATAAATGAGACCAGCATTCGCAGACTTAACGCGATTTTCACAAAATTCGATATACAGCTTGTGTAATGAAACACTTGATATTACGAAGTAAACATTGAAACGTCGTATTCTGTCGCCGTACTGGCCGCGCGACGAAAGACAGGAGAGGGTAGAGGTAACTGTAACATTGCCCAGTCTATGCTTCATCGCAAAACGTAGTGAGAGCTGGGATACAGTACGTGACGTTGCAATTCTGATGTATTTTAGACTTGGTATATCAAGTGTAAGGGAAATAAAATAACAAGAGTGTCCTTAAGTTCTTTTTTTACTAACAAAAAAAACACAATATTTAACTCACTCTCAGTGAGTGAGAGAAGGAAGAGAGTGAGAGAAGGAAGAGAGTGAGAGGGAACGAGTGGGTCGTTGGAATGATCGTTGCTGAGTTAAAGCAGGTATTATCGGTACGAAGTTAAAGGGGTCGATAATCACAAAGCCGTATATGATTTTTCGATATATTAAGAGTTACTGAAAGTAAAATTTAATGTAGCAGGTTGTAAGAAAAATTAATAAACAAAATAATTGATTGATTTTAGCTAGTCGCACTGTACACACGTGTTTATTTACGCTCTCATGAATATATGTGTTTTTCTAGTGTTTACTGGACGCGTACAGACGGGAAAGTTATATCAAAGTAACGGTGAAAAACTCTGTAATCGCATTGAAATAAATTTGTTGATGCGTGAAATTCGGGAGCCTTTATATGGACGATTTGTTTTTCTGTGTATTATCTGTATTAACATTTCTTATGTGAAAAAGTTTGCGGTACCGACGATTTAAAACGTTTCTTGTGTGAGGAAAAACATCGTGTGAAGAAATACTATAAAGATATTATAAGAAACTTTGGTATATGTATAACGTACATATACGGGTTGGTTATTTTGTGATTTCATGTATTACTGGGTTTGTCTTCGCCTGAAATGAGTAAATTGTATTAATTGTAATACTATTATCAAGACTCCCGCATCAACTACGCAATGTGATGGCTGCCAGCATTTTATACACTACAACTGTGCTGGCCTAACGGAGAGTGATATGGTTATGACTCGAGCTAAGTCTCGCTCTATAAAGGTTGTTTGCAACACTTGTAGTAACAATATGTCGCAGTTCAGAGATATGGCATCGTTGATAGAGTCCCTTAAAAACAGTTTCAACGCTTCTATATCTGCTATTAAAGAAGAATTTAATCAAAAATTATTATCTCTCAAAACTGAGCTTAGTGATCAGATTACTGGTCATGCAACTCAGAACCTCGACGTTGACGAGATTCTGGGGGAAATTTCTGAACGAGAAACTAGGAAACACAACGTCATTTTGTTTGGAGTTCCCGAGCAGTCTTCTACCACCGCAGATGCAAGAAGAGCGGCTGAAAATGAGGACACCGCAGCAGTATTGCGAGCGGTTTGGCCGGATATTGATCTTTCCACGACAAAATCTCAAAGACTTGGAAAGTTCAGTGCCTCATCATCTAGACCTCGCCCAGTGAAGGTCTCTTTGGGCTCTTTGGGTGATGTGAATAAGGTTATAAGGAATGCATCCAAACTAAAAGATAATCCTAAGCTGTCAAAGATAGCGATCTCATATGATAGAACCCCTAGACAGATAGGGATTTATAAAGATCTCCAGCAATTATTAAATCAACGGGTAGCTAATGGTGAAAGAAACCTGAAAATTAAGTATATACGAGGTACTCCTAGGATTGTATCTTTAAACTAGAACGTCAACCCAAGTACAATCTAAATGTTTATTATCAAAATGTTCGCGGATTGAGATCTAAGACTACCGCTTTTTATAATGCTGTTGCTGATTGTAATCTGGATATAATGTGTTTAGCCGAAACATGGTTAACAGTGGATGTGTTGAGCTCCGAGCTGTTTCCTGGAAACTTTACTGTTTATAGATGTGATAGAAATCTTCAGAAGCATGGTGTTGGCCGTGGTGGTGGTGTGCTCATTGCTGTAAACGGTTTGGTGTATGGAGATGTGCGTCCCTTAGACTTAAGTATTATTCATGATGCTATGCCTTTAATTGATATTGTTGGTTGTAGAATAATTTTGGATAACTCACATTCGGTTTTCGTATTTACTGTTTATATTCCACCGAGTATTTCGCTAGATGACTATCAACATTTCCTACATTTATTTGAGGTTGGTGATTGGACTGTGGATAATAATGTAACTATCCTTCTTGGTGACTTTAACGTCCCTCTGTACAACATTGATGCTAATGATAACAGGTTTGCACTCGTGCATAACTTCCAACAGTTTTGTAATCTGGCTCAATACAATCACATTGCGAACAGCAACAATAGACTGTTGGATCTTGTGCTATCGAATGTTGAATGTACTTCTGAGAGACATAATGCACCTTTGCTCCCCGAGGACTCTCATCATCCCCCTTTAAATATTATTGTAGCGTTGAATTGCCCGGGCGTCATACGGTTTGGTGAATGCTGTGACAACTTCAATTTCAAGTTCAATTTTAGAAAGGCAAATTTTATGGCTATGTACAACATTCTTGCGAATACTGACTGGTCCCCTGTGTGTAGTGCTACTGGTTTGGATGAGTGTTGTGGTGCCTTCTACGACATATTGTTTAGTATTTTTTGCGATTGTGTGCCCGTTACTCCTCGAGTAAACCTACACGTGACTGTCCCCCTTGGTTTGACAATAATATAAAGCGGTGTCTGAGGGAGAAAGCTAAAGCGCACAAAAATTTTAAGAAATATGGTTCAAACTATTACTATGAGCAATTCAAACGCCTCCGCTCATTAAGTAAAATACTGATTGATAGAGCGTATAAGGAGTATCTCACCGACATACAGAACTCTATTACGCTGGATCCTACAAAATTATGGTCTTACATTCATAGGAGACGTGATAGTACTAGAATTCCTGGTGCGATGAATTATAATAACCGGGGTCTGAACAGCCCTACAGACATAGTCGAAGCATTTAGGGATTATTTTAGTAGTGTGTATACGGTGCCCGGTCAAACCTATGTCGATGGGCGCGCATCTGTTGTGGATGTTTCTAACTGTATTGACATGACCTTGATAACCGAAGATGAAATTTCTTTCGCGTTGAGGAAATGTAGAAGAAGTTTGGTGTCAGGTATAGACAGTGTGCCTGGCTTCCTCCTTAGTGACTGTGCAGACTCGTTAACTGGGCCCCTGTTTCACCTATTCAATTTAATACTGAAACAGTCTAGGTTTCCGTCCCAGTGGAAGATCTCTCGCATTTGCCCTGTTTACAAGAGTGGTGATTCATCTGACATAGTAAACTACAGACCCATTTCGATCCTTTGCAATTTCTCTAAGGTTTTTGAATCAATCTTGTGTAATAACATTTATAACTCTATTAAGCCATACCTATCCTCATCGGAACACGGATTTGTACCCCAGAGATCTACCATTACGAACCTAACTTGTTTTACGCAGTATGTCTCTGAGACTCTGGATGGACAGGGACAGGTGGATGTGGTATATACAGATTTCCGGAAGGCATTCGATCAAATTGACCACAATATCTTACTAACGAAACTTTCGAATATAGGCTTCTCCTTAAGATTGTGCAAATTGCTGGAATCATACCTCGTGGATCGTCGTCAGTATGTTGAGTACCGCAATATTGCATCCGGTGCATTTGCTCCCACGTCGGGCGTTCCACAGGGGTCAAACTTGGGTCCAATATTATTCTTAATTTTCATTAATGACATCACAAATGAATTGCAATGCAAAAATCTCTTATATGCGGATGACTTGAAGATCTTCTATAGAATATTCTCTTTGGACGACTGTCTGCTTCTGCAGAATGACCTAAATCGTGTTTACTCCTGGTGTTGCGATAATAATTTACATCTTAACATATCTAAATGCAAAGTAATGACCTTCTCCAGAAGAACTGATCCAATGCTCTTAGACTATGCTATTGCGGACACGCCTTTGGAGCGTTGTTGTGTTATTAGGGATCTTGGTATTCTGTTCGATTTTAAGTTAACGTTCAATGATCATATAACTGATGTTGTTGCCAAAGCTTATCGAATATACGAGTTTATTTATAGAAATTGTAGGGACTTTAGGGATGTGGGCTGTCTGTTACTACTATATTATACTTTCATAAGGTCGAGGCTGGAATACGGTGCACTAATTTGGTGCCCGATATATGCTGTTCACATCATGCGTATTGAGGGTGTGCAGAGACGTTTTGTGAAGTACTTATTATTCCTAATCAACGGGGTATTCCCTGAGAGGGGCTGCGACAGGTTGGTATCTCATCTCTCCAACTCCGGCGCAATATATCAAGTATAAATTTCTTATATAAGCTTCTGAATAACAGGATTGATTGCGCCTGGATCCTGAGCAAGATACATTTTAGGGTTCCCAGGCTGTCTGCTCGATATGAGGAAACATTTCATTTGCCTACCGCCAGAACTAATATACTACGTAAGTCTCCGCTTTACACCATGTGTAGCAATTTCAACCAAATCTGTGACGCCTCGGATATTCACCCATCCCACATATATGTATTATACCTTTACGTATATAATATATAGATGTAATTTGTGTTATATTAATAAATGTTTGAAAGAAAATCATAATGTAGTGATTTTAGAATTTCAGATGAAGTTATAGATAAGCTTTCCCGAATAAGAGTATTGCTGTATAGCTTGGTACTATTAAGTAATAAAAGAAACGGTAGGTACTAAATATTAGCTGTTAATTTGACACCAATACATATAGGTATAAGGGCAGCCATTACCCAGTTATGATAGAATATGTACACGTTCCTATAAGTTAACAGTTTGGATATATAATTCACACTTACCTTGAAATAAAGACCATAAATGAGGCAGCTTCCACTTCTCCAATGATGCTTTTATTTCCATTTCGGGCAAACACAAGGAACACACGTACTACGCCCCAATACTTTGGCGTCTGTTTACGTGCAAACTGTATACCACGCACGCGCTGAACATCAACTCAGCATTTCAAAACACCACTTATTTGCTTCAAATAAACAGATATTTGACTCAAAACATTGAGATTTCGATTGAAGAGTACAAATAAATATATATTTAAATCAAACTTGTAATCGTCAAACAAACAGCAGACTTGTTTCAAATAAATCCATTTATTCCAGTTGAACCAAGTATGTTCAATTCAACTAAATGTTGTTTAGTTTAAATAAATAATTTCCAAACAAATATTTATTAGAGAAATCAGAACGGATTTTTGTCTGTGTACTACAGACTAATACAGTGATTGACTATTGCGAAAAACAATAGGTATTTTAGTGATTTAATAATGTAGGTATAACCAAATGGTTCAATCGTGTTGTGCTTATGGATGTACAAACCGCCAGAAACCGGGTATAAATATATCTTTTCACCGGTAAGATAACCATTGCAATTTGTTGTGCAAATCATTAAAAATTTTGTATTAAGTATATTATGTAATTAGTTAATTTGAAAAGTGTTTTAATCTCATTAGACATTGCTTTTATAATTTAATAAAAATTTTAATTAATTTTTTGATTTAAATTGTGGTTTTTAGTTTTCCATCTGATGCAACATTGCGTCAAAAGTGGATAATTGCTCTGAAACGAGACAAATTTGTACCATACAAGTATTCAAAATTGTGCTCAGATCATTTTGTCGAAGCTGATTTTATATACAATTTTGGTTTGAAAACTGTGAAAGCGGGTGCAGTAAGTATTTTTAAATTTACATCACATTTGACGAAAAAGCAACCAAGAGAAAGATCTTTAAGGTTGAAAAGTGTACCAAAACCAGACGTGCCATCTTGCAGGTAAAAATGCCCTTATATATATGTCAACGTTGGTAAAAAATTTCACTGGTCAACAGTGAAATTGCTTCTTAGGTGAAACTACCCAATCCTGAATGAATTCAACGTGCTGAACACAAATATCACATTGAAAAAAGTTGATTGGCTCACGTTCAAGAGATATTGACGTTTTGTCCATTGTATAGATGCTATTGCATAATGTAATGCAATTTAGTGAGAAATTACGAAATTTTGCGTCATATTGCATCACCCCTTCATGCAAAGAAGTTAATGCAGCATTTACTGTAAGTTTCCATTGAGAGTGTTGCGAAATTGATTGCGCAATATCAAGCAATAGCTAATTATAGTTTATTTATAAATGGCCGACGTGACAGTTAACTCGTGCAATGTCCGTTCATTCGCGCATATTTTTCGAAGCTCTAGCATACATAAGTGATTGCTATAGTGTAAAGTAACTAAACAGTAGCAATGCCTCGTAACTGTGTTAATAGTGCAAATAACTTCTGTTATATTTGCGGAGAAGTGACATTTGCTGCACAGAAAAAGAACATCAGTGCAACAGTTAAGAAAGCGTATCATTTGTATTTTGGTTGCAAGATAGGCGACCAGGACAAAGACTGGGCCCCACACGTATGCTGCCGCACTTGTGCCGTAAATCTTTCACAGTGGCTTAATGGCAAAAGAAAGGCAATGCCATTTGCTGTGCCCATGATTTGGAGGGAGCCCACCAATCACGTTGACGACTGTTATTTCTGTATGGTACGACCAGCTTCTGGAGGCATCACCAAGAAGAAGAAGTGGACAGTTGAATACCCTAACACACCATCTGCTCTGCCTGCGACCTGTCTCTCATGGCGAAGGACTCCCAATTCCAGAACCTCCTACAGATTTTTCTATCAGTTCAGACGATGAGGATGGCAATGCGTCGGCGAGTTCTCCTCAACGTGGCAGTAAGGATGATGACTTTTCGTGCTTTGACGAAACATCTGCACCACATAAAATTACCCAGGATGAAATGAACGATCTTGTTCGCGATTTGGATCTGTCGAAAAGCAAAGCGGAGATACTGGCCTCAAGACTTCGACAGTGGAATCTTCTGGAACAGAATGTCCGAGTGACTTCATTTCGCACTCGCCATCAGCTCTTCGAATCTTTCTTTAAGAAAGAAGAAAGCCTTGTGTTCTGCTGCGATATTGATGGTCTACTACAAGCTCTCGGTATTGCACATGATCCCCACGAATGGCGGCTGTTTATAGACGCTTCAAAACTGAGCCTAAAGGCGGTTTTGTTGAATAATGGGAACCAGCTTCCATCCATACCTATTGCACATGCGGTCTACATGAAGGAGACTTACGGCAATCTAAAGCAGCTACTGGAGACGATTAACTACAGCAAGTATGGCTGGCAGATATGTTCTGACCTGAAGGTAGTATCTCTGTTGATGGGTTTGCAGCAGGGATATACAAAGTACTGCTGTTTTCTTTGTCTGTGGGACAGCAGAGCAATCGATTTGCACTACATCAAGAAAGACTGGCCTCCGAGAGCATTTTTTAAGCCTGGAGAAACGAATGTAGAGCACCCACCATTGGCACAGCCACACAAAATCATCATTCCTCCTTTACACATCAAACTCGGTCTTGTCAAAAACTTGGTAAAAGCCATGGATAAGAATGGACCAGCATTCAAGTACCTGCATGACAAATTCCCTCGACTCAGTGAAGCCAAAATTAAAGAGGGCATCTTTGTGGGGCCTCAAATTAGACAGCTCTTCCGCGACCCCAAGTTTGAGGAACTTCTTCAAGGTAAAGAAAAACAGGTTTGGGATGCATTCTATCAAGTGGCAGCAAACTTCCTGGGGAATGACAAGACAGAAAATTACAAGTGTCTGGTTGAGGATATGTTGGCTTTGTTTCATGAATTCGGCTGCAATATGTCCTTAAAGATCCACTTTCTTGATTCCCACTTAGATTTCTTTCCTGATAACTGCGGGCAGGTCAGCGATGAGCACGGCGAACGCTTTCATCTGGACATTGCCACCATGGAGCAACGGTACCAAGGCAAATGGTCTACGTCAATGCTAGCTGACTATTGTTGGACAATCTGTAGAGATGCTCCACAAGTCCACTACAAACGGCAGGCCAAAAGAAGTCGAAAGCCGGAAGCAGACTAATGTTTTCTTACCATGTATTATAATATTGACATAAGTACACTTTTTCTGAAATATGCGTAAATGTTTTCTTACCATGTATTATAATATTGACATAAGTACACTTTTTCTGAAATATGCGTACATATTACAGAAAACCCGTAGCCAATTCAGCTGTTTCTAAGTCATTTTCGTGTTCAGCACATTGAATCATTAAGAAATGACTATTTTCAGCTTGGAAGCATGAACTTTTCGAAAATTTGTTGCCCAGTGTATTTAATGTAGTTCTACAACTTCCTCACCAATACAATTAAACACTGCTAAACAATCATGTACTGCTGCAATGGAAGCAGATTCATTATCTATGGAACTTATCTTACAAAATGAATTACCACCAAAATTAGGAACATTACAAAGGACGAAAAGGTATGGTGAAGTTTATCTCATATCTACACAGAACTTATTTTCTTTGTTAGGAAAAGAAGTCAACTAGTTTACATGGGTGATCTATCATCATTAGAAGACATGGTTAATCCAAAAAAAGCAAAAATGATGTGGGAAATTGCAACACGAACAATATGTCGACAAAAGAAGACAATAGCATACTTACATAAAAAAGTATATCGCCTTCAAAAGAAAATAAAATCATTGAATGACTTAATTGATTATTTAAAACAAAGTAACAAAATCGCATCTGGCTGCTACTCAATTCTCCAGGTTTGATAATAAATTGGTAACTCACAAAATTCTGAATTGCTGTGCGAAAACAGGAGTACACAGCTTGTCATTAAACCTCTTTTTGTTTTGCATTCGGGCTTCACCGTTGTTCATCAAATTTCAAAACTCGTTAGAAAAAGTAGAGCTTTTATAACTAGTTGCATAAATATTTGTTTCCCCAAGTTATGCTTGCAAAAGTAGTGGTAATGATCATAAAATATCTTTCTTTGCACGATTAGTTAAAAGAATTATTTCAGAAATCATATTTTTGTTGCAAATTTATTTACGCTTTTTCTTTTTTTTTTCTTTAGGAATGTATTCCAATTTGTCAACAACAGTTATTGTTACGTCAACTGAAAGTAGCGAGTGAACAGAAATTTCCTCCGGAACTTAGAGCATTTGCCCTCACTTTACATTTTTATTCTAGCTCCGCCTATGATTATGTGAGAACGACTTTTGGAAAGTGCTTACCACATCCCACCACGCTCAGAAAATGGTACAGCACAGTTGATGGTTCACCTGGTTTTACAGTTGAATCCTTAAATGCCATCAAAATTAAAAATAATGAGCTGGAAAAAGAAGGAAAAAAGTTAATATGTTCCCTCATAATGGATGAGATGTCGATAAGGCAACATGTGGATTGGAATGGTACAAGAAGTTTGGGTTATATTAATTTTGGTGTAAATATTGACAGCGATTCTTTGCCTTTAGCGAAAGAGGCGTTAGTATTTTTAATAGTAGGGGTAAACTGGAGATGGAAGATCCCAGTTGGTTACTTTTTAGTGAAATCTACAACAGCTGAAGAAAAAGCAAATCTGGTCAAGAGTTGTTTACATATGCTGCACAAACCTGGAGCGAAAGTTATATCTTTAACTTTCGATGGTGCTGCAACTAATTGACCAATGGCATCTCTTCTAAGTGCGGATTTTAGTATCTCCGAAATGAGAACATTTTTTGTGCATCTACAAACGCAGGAGGAGGTTTTTATTATTTTGGATCCCTGCCATGTAATGAAATTATTACGAAATGCTTTGGGCGTTTGGAGTGAATTTCTAGACGATCAAAATAAGAAAATGTTATGGCGATACTTTAAAGCTTTAGTTGAGTTGCAAGAAAGCCAAGAATTGCATCTTGCCACAAAAATTAGAAAGAGGCATATTGACTATCAAAATGAGAAAATGAAAGTGAAATTGTCGGTCCAGTTATTCAAAATCAAGTGCAACTGCTAATTTTGCCGTATTTTAGACACACTCTTTGATATATTCAATACAAGAAATTCGTTGAGTAAGAGTCAGCTCCGTAAACCGTTATCGGAGACCAATATTTTGACCGTGAAAAATTTCTTTGAAGAAGCCAAACCATATATTTTATCGTTAAAAAATGTAGAAGGGGAAGAATTAGTTTGCGGTAGACGTAAGAAAGGTTTCCTTGGTTTGATAATCAATATGACTTCAATTCAAGGAATTGTCGAAAAGTACATAATTGTGAAAAAAGATTTCTCATACTACTGTCTTACAAACTGAGTCAGGATCACATCGAGACATTTTTTTGTGTTGTAAGATCTAGAGGTGGATTTAATAATAATCCAACAGCCTTACAGTTTGAAGCAGCATACAAAAGGCTGTTAATTCATACATAAATTAAGTCAAAATTGTCTGCCAACTGCCGACAACAAGATGACACATACATACTACATATTTCATCCAACCATAAGGCAAATTTGTCTATAGATCAAAATGTGGACGGTTTGGTAATAACTGAAGAATCTGATTTTGATAATATTGCAGACATTGATTGAATGCGACGATTTTACTTCGAGTGTCAATTCACCATATACACATGATGTGATCGCATATATTTGCGGCTTTATTATACGAAAAATAAAACAAAAACTTGACTGTCCCAAATGTTGTTCAGCATTGGAAAGCAATGATTCATTTTCTAAATTAATTACGAGGAAAGACAGAGGTGGGTTAATTAAACCATCTAGTGATATGATTAGTATATGTAAAACTGCTGAAGTTATATTTCGAAGTTACAACATTTATAGTGGAAACATTATCTTAAAATTAATCTATCTGACTAAAAAACAGTTAAACATTAATACCCTTTTTCTCTGCTTAAATGATCATATTCTGGATCAGTCTCCACTTAATAATCAGCTTTTACAAGTGTTAAATTTAATATTAAAATATTATTTTTCCGTTAGATTATTCCATAAAAGTATGCAAATAAATGAGGTAAAAGATAGAATTCGGCACAAATATTCTAAACTAATTTTATTTAAGAATCAATAATTATTTTTTATATTCTGAAAGAAAATTCCTTAAATAATTGTCTTTTGTAATGAAAGGAAGTACAGTTCTCTTTTTTTCTGCAATATGACTGTTAAACACTACTTCCGCCATAAAATGAGAAACTATTTTTTTTAATTTTCTCTATATTTATTTATATGTATTATGTTACCGAAATAACTGTTTGGGGTAGATTGTATTTTCATACATGTTGTAAGGAATTACGACAGTTTATTACGTAATTAATACTATTATTTCTGTTACTTAACTACTTTAAATTGTATTTACAGTGTTTTCAATAAATTCTCATTCTTGCATTCTATTTATCTTACTTAAATTATACCTTAACATTCGTGTCTACTGGACGTAACGATTTTTAAAATTAAATTAGTAATCTGGCTTAATACAAATCATATAAAAGTTGCCCGATCCCACGTGATATCAGTAACTCGTTCTTTGTCGCCCTTGGAATTCGTACGATGTTACTTTCTCTCTCTAATGTCTACGACAATACTGCATACGCGCACGATATACCAATGCTGCATCTAACCTATTATAAGATCATTGATTATTACAATTGTTATGTAAAAATACATGTAGGGGAAAAAACCAAACTGACTTTTATAATTATTTAATATTATATATAAGCGTTACTAAAGACATCTATTTTCAGGAGGAGAGGATGCCGAAATTTTTCGGAATAGGAAGGTTTTTTTTTCAATAAATGTACAAGTTATTTCAGATGTCACATTAAAGATTAGAGATATTGTTGTACGTTGGCTAGGCTCCACACACGATATGACAATATTTTCTAACAGTAGAATTAAAGCTCGTTTTGAGGCAGGAGAATTTGGTAACGGTATCCTTCTAGGTACGATATTTCTTAACTTTGCAATATTACTATTATTTAACATTTTTGTATTGGTTAGGTGACAGTGGATATGCTTTACCTCGATTCCTGTTAACACCTTTATTAAACCCAAATAATCCTGGTGAAAGACTTTATAATGAATCCCACATAAGAACCAGAATTACCATTGAACGACTCTTTGGCAGGGATGGGCGTTTACGCGCCGACTTTAATAGATTACATCTACGCGTCGACAATGCGTAGACAATAAATGTACACGTCGAAAATGTAAACAATGTAGACTATCTCAAGTAAATAAAAATTGTGAGGTTATATTTTAATGTTTGTTCTGCTCCTAGGAGGATACTCATTTTTGGCGCTAGGTTTTGTGTTATAACAATATGAGTAGACGCAAACGAAATAATAATTTTGTAAAATTAGAATTCGAATTAATTAAAGTGGGCGGAAGATATGCCGCCAAGTGCCTTGTTTGTACAAACACTTTAAAAAACACAGCTGCAAATAGGTTACAATCTCATAGGTGAGTAGTAAGTAGTGAGTACCTAATTGTTGTTTAAATAAACATACAGGGTCCGCCAAGGGAACCTGATGTTTTTAACATGTATAGTACGAAGTCAGTGTATTACGTAGAATAGCGGTTAGTAGGGGGAAACCATCGTTAGTAGTTGCCATTTCAGTAATCATGGAAGAGTGGAGTAGTGAACATCGCGCATTCGTTATCGAAACGTATTTTAAAAATAGTGATTCGGTGGTCAAGACACAGCGTTTATTTCGCACGCATTTCAACATTGAACGCCATGGTAATGTTCCATGCCGTAACACAATTAAATTATGGGTTCAAAATTTTCGTCGACATGCATCTGCAATGAAATTTAAACCACCAGGGATGCGTCGCAGTGTTCGAACACCAGAAAATGTTGAGAGGGTGAGAACAGCCATCCAACGAAGTCCATGTCGTTCAGTTAAACGACAAGCAATTTCTTTAAGACTTTCCGAAACAACAGTACGGCGTATTTTGCATAAGGACTTACATTTCCATCCATACAAGTTATCAATTGTTCAAGAACTGACTGCTGGAGACTTTTTAAGTCGTGTGAATTGTTGCAATAGACTTCTGGAACTTTTTGCTCACAATGTCTTGAATGGCTTAATTATGTCCGATGAAGCGCATTTTCAGTTATCTGGATGTGTAAACAAACAAAATTTTCGTTATTGGTGCTCAGAAAATCCCAGGCAGCTGCATCAACGGCCTCTGCATAGCCGCAAGGTAACTGTATGGTGCGGAGTGGCGCAATTCGGTATAATTGGTCCATATTTTTTTGAAGATGGTCTTGGAAATGCTATCACGGTCAATTCGCAACGATATGTGGAAATGTTAAACAACTTTTTGGAACCAGAGCTTCGTCGACAAAACATTGATATGAATACTGTATGGTTTCAAAAAGATGGAGCAACAGCTCACACAGCACGAGCGTCGATAGCTCGACTGCAAGAAATGTTTACAGGAGCAGTAATTTCGCGAAATGGGAATGTTCCTTGGCCGGCACGGTCTCCCGACCTGACCGTTTGTGATTATTGGCTATGGGGTTATCTGAAGAGCAAGGTGTATTTAAATAAACCGCAAACAATTCAGGAATTAAAAGAAAACATTCGCGATGCAATTCGTGCAATTTCTATGAATATGATAGAGCGAGTAATGAACAATTTGCAACACCGCTTGGAACAGTGTGTGCGCGGTGAAGGACATCATTTAAGCGACATTATTTTCCATAAATGAAATGGCATGTAATATACTATCGATTACTTGTATGTGAAAATAAATATCTTGTCACATAAATTTGTAGTTGAATACCAAAAATCGTCAGGTTCCTTTGGCGGACCCTGTATATGTGAGGTTTATTCTATGCTGTATTAAAACATTGAAAATATTTTTTTTTGCTTTTTAGGGATATATGCATTGCTAAAAGTGAGACCCAGTCAACCGTCAAACGTATTGAAGAATCAAGAACTGCTGACAATAGTAAACAAGTACGTATAGTTGTTGCATTATAAAGTACATATTTCATTTATTATTTATATTCTATTATTTTAGTGCGAACAAGAAACCGCTGATTTAGAGGTTATGCATACATATTGCTGTGACTTCTTCTATATTGGTTAATAACCAAAAATTGAATTAATAAATTAATGTACTTTAGTAATCTCAGGGTCTAAGTGTGAATTTATTATATTTTTATAACGGGTGATGTGTCGCAGCCTTGTACTTATTGTGAGTCCTAGCTGTGATTGTGATGTTTACTTTCCTTAGATCTCCCTGGGATGGGTATAAATAAGTAGATATAGAATGTCAACACAACTTATTTTATTATATATATATATATTTTTATAAAAACATTGTTAAATATCATTATTATGCAATACAATACATTATTCATTTCATTACTATATCCAACCTGTTTCATCTGCGGTACAAGCACCTTGCAATCCTTGATTCTTTACGAAATTGTTAATAATAAATAAAAATAAAATTCACTGCTCTAATCCTTCATGTATGCTCATATTACTAAATTGCCGTTATTCAACTGAAACGTTATACCTCGTTGAGTCGCCCTGAATCAAGATTTGCACGTCAATCCAGAGCTTACTCAAAGAAGAATTTATTTTAAATTATTTAAACAATATTCTAAATGTTACTTGCCATCCGGAAAGTTTACTAATACCTCGTTAAACCGCTTTGGACCAAGATTCGCACGTCAATCCAAAGCATGTTCAAAGAAGAATTTATTTTAAATTATTTGAACAATATTCTAAATGTTAATTGCTGTCCGGAAAGTTTACTAATACCTCGTTAAACCGCTTTGGACCAAGATTCGCACGTCAATCCAAAGCATGTTCAAAGAAGAATTTATTTTAAATTATTTGAACAATATTCTAACTGTTAAATTGCGATCCGGAAAGTTTACTAATGCCTCGTTAAACCGCTCTGAATTAAGATTCACACGTTAATCCAAAGCATGTCCAAAGAAGAATTTATTTTAAATTATTTGAACAATATTCTAAGTTGCGTTGCCCGATAATTTATGAAAACATTCATGAAGGTTCTTTTATTTATTTAGTTTAGAATTGCAAGATGGAGTTTATTTTATAGTGCTTGTACTCACTTTTCTTGGTTATATAACGTCTCGAACTCCTCCTGGTAGTCCAATCCCTCCATTTTTATTTAAATTTATTGTAGTTGCTTTTGTACGGTTCAACACTGGTATTTCGCGCCTTTATATGTATCTGGCGCGCGGTTATCGTTGCCGCCTTTTATGACTACGACGTTTGAATCTTAAGGCGTTTATGCCTTTAGATCCTTTATTTCTTCGGCGCACTGGTTTAACTATTTTCTTTTAAGTTTTGAAGAGAATCAGGACTTCTTATCGACTGCCTGTTTTCGCTTGTGTCCCTCTTTTTATAATGATAAACATCTGACAAACGACTTATTTTTGTTTTAAGTCGTTCCTTTCGTTTGAATTTTCGTCTGTCACGCCCTCCGTGTTAATTTCGATAACTATCGAAATTACGTGATCATGTGACCTTGTTCCACCATGTTTGTTATTGTTGTCATTTACGTATTCTATATTTTTATATTTATATCCATAGGCATTTGATTGTTTTCATTTTAATGGTAGGTATCCTTTTATTGTATTTTATTATATTTACTAATGCTTTATTTATTTATTTTTAGCCTAAATGTCTTGAAGCATTTGTACGTGAATAAAATTATGTACCATCTCATATTTAGACGTACATTCAACAATGTCCTTTTTATTCTGTAAATATCAGTGAATTTGCATGGCCAGCATAATGTTTTATTTTCAATGATGAACTAGGCCCCAATATTTACATTCTGGATGCGTTAGTGTATATCGAAAACAAGCAAATCATATATCTTTGTATGCGTTTTGGTGTCCCTACGGACGAAAATATAATTGATCTTGTGACCGTGAAATAAGTGGTATATATTTATTTATTTATGTATATAGACCTTTGTTTAATATTGTATTTTTGGTTTTAGCTTGGTCTTTCTTAGAATATATTCGTGTAGAGAAGAAAACAAACAAATCGTGCCTCTTTACGTACACTCAATAATATTTTATACAGAAAATATAAGTGAAACGTGTATAGTGATACATAACATTTATTCTTGACAATGTTGGTGGTTATAATATTGATATTCTTTGTGATTAATTCCTTATCTTGAACTATTATCTCTGCTAAAGAATGTATTACCTGGTTGACCTACCTTTCTATTGACTGCTAGTAATACTGCTTTAGGTTATTATATCCTTTTATTAAACGGAGGTCAGTATTTGAATATTGTTTTATGGAATATTTAACATAATTTTGTGCTCTAATTTATTTAAACATTGTTTTATATTTTTCATTTTTATTTTTAATTGTGAATGCTATTATTTTTACGGGTATGCAACCCATATTGCATTTATGTGTATACTACTGCCTAGTTATCAATTTTTGAGTAAACACTAAATATAATTAAAACTACATACATTTACATTAATTAGTGAATTTGTTCTGTATTTATTTGTTAAAATATTTATTATAATTTATATTTAACATGTAAATTTATATTTACTTAAAATAAACATAATGATATTTTATTTCTGTTGATTCTTTATTTGTTTGTTTCTTTATTTTATTTGTTCATTTATTTACAAGAAAATACCACAGCAATATGTGGTTTCAGAGAAAGGAATACTCACGCCAATGGATGCAACAACTATCCCGATTGCTGTTGTCGATATTACTACACCGACAGCAAACTGTTCCGGGAGTTTTAAAAGAAACTTATCTGCTAGTACACCAAGTGGAACCTTTAAACGACCTAAAATACTTTGCAGTTATTTTGATTTTTTAAAGGAAGAAGAAGAAAAAAAAATTAATGAAGCTTTGTCTAGGTTTATATTTGGCTGCAATCTACCATTTAATATTGTTGAATCTCCCTTATTCAAAGATTTTATTAAATCCATTCGACCGGCTTATTTAGATAAGATTCCCAGTCGAAAGAAGCTAAGCACAACATTTTTAAATAAATGTTATGGTGATTGCATAATTAAAACGAAAAGACATGTAAAAGAAGAAGCAGTTATTTTATGTGACGGTTGGAAAAATGCTGCAAGCTATTCTAAGATAGTGGTGACAATGCTTCATAGTACAGATGGTGCAAATGCTTTTCTTGAGGCCTGGGATTTGACTATGGAGTCTGAAACTGGTGATAAACTTGCTGAAATAATTACAAAATCTGCTGATATTGCCAAACAAAAATATGATGTGAATGTGTATGGTATCGTTTCTGATAATGCTAGCGCTATGACTAAAATGGGGGCTCTTCTGAAGCACTCAATGTGGCATAGTACATGCAGTAGCCACACGGGCAACTCGCTCGCGAAAGATATATTGGATAAAAAGTTGGTCGAAAATGTGAAACTGGTACTAAAAGAATTTAAACAACCAGATTTTGAGAAAATAATAGTTATGAAAGGAGGCAATCGAATCAAACTTCCAGCCGAAACAAGATGGTGCTCTTACCGGGATTCCTTCAAGAACCTCTTGGAAAATGTCGATCACATGAAACAAATTATTGCGTCTACGAAAAAGAAAATTAAATCCAAAGTTACCGAATTAGTTTTTAGTGAGGATTTTGTCAATGAGGTTCGACAAAATTTAGAAACACACAATCCAGTTTGTGAATTAATCAATATGTGTCAAAATTCAGATACTTCTATTGCAGATTCGACAAATCTCTGGCTAGACTTAAAATTGCCAGAAACATTTCATGAGCAATTGAAAACTCGACAGGAAATGGCTCTAAATGTATATGCATTATCAGCATTTTATTTTCACCCAGCATATAATATCAGTAAGCTTTCTGCAAAACATAAAAATAAAATAAATTCATTCCTATTACAACAACTTGACAGCCAGGGACTAGAAGAATGGGATAAATGTAATACAAAAACGGGTATGTAATTTGTTTATTCATATATCATATTTATTAATGTAATGTTTTTTAAATTTAAGGTATATGTCAAATTCTACATGAAAAAGATGTCAAAAAACCTTTAGTTTTTTGGAGACTGGCAAACATGGAGTGAGTGAAAAAAAAAACTATCTAACTATTTTTCTTTCTCTTTTAAATTATTAGATTCAATGCTTACTGATAGTAGTTTCTCATCCAAACACGGGTGCACGTTGGGAAGTCTATACTTACATAAAGCTATATCACATATCCACGGATTAATGTCGGTAAACGAGCCAACTATCGGAACGGTAGGGGATAAGTCAAAAGAAAATTTAAAATAACTTCTCGTGCTACTGGGTGAAAAGTGACTATGTGAATCTAAAAAAAACGTATCACGAACTAGCTCTAGTCGAGATTATTTATATGGGTACGTACTACTTTGTTTCTTTACAATCTAATACTCTTATGTTAATGTTATGACGGATGTTTGTTTACCTTTGAAATGCATGAATAAAATTAACCTATCGATATACCATACAACAGACGAATTTTATATTATTGTGTTTATTGTAATCAAAATTATATACATACAAATACAACAAATATATTTACAATAATTACATGCCTACGACGTAATAATGATATGAAACAAATCAAATCGGAACATTAAAGTCGCAGTCAACGGTCTATAAATAAAATATTTACTCTATAACCTAAAATTACATTCGTGTTTCAAATTTAACAGTGATAGAAAATACAACAGGTCTTGTTACATTAGGAATAATTCTATATTCAGTGTTTTCACAATAAAAGAAAATTATTATCATCTTTAGAACATTGTCCGGGCTTTACCAACGTTTAACGGTGAAATTTGTCGGGTATCGCAAAATGCGCGGTCGGTTGGAGTTACGGCGGAAAAATGCAATGTTTATTTCGCGGTAATACGTGATTTGTACATAAGTTCGGAGATAAAGAAATTTACGTGCGAGAATTTATAACTTATTACGACGTTACGAGTGTCTGGAAAATAATTAAAATTAGTTAATCTGGTCTACGGTTTTCGGAATACTTTTAATTGAGGTATGACAATTGGCCTACGTCAATTAAAAGAAAAGGTACTTAATTACAGCATGACAATCGGCCTGCTGAAATTAAAAGGTTTTACGGACTGAAACATGACAAATTGGCCTGCTTCTACGGATCTTTAATCAAAGCACGACAAATGGGCCTGCTTAGATTAAAGGAGACGGTTTACGGATTGAAGCACGACAAATTGGCCTGCTTCTACGGATCTTTAATCAAAGCACGACAAATGGGCCTGCTTAGATTAAAGGAGACGGTTTACGGATTGAAGCACGACAAATTGGCCTGCTTCTACGGATCTTTAATCAAAGCACGACAAATGGGCCTGCTTAGATTAAAGAGGACGGTACCATAACACTCACGACAAATAGGCCTAAGTGCTATGGTCGGGAACGGTTGGAAGGATGAATCTCTCTGTCCACGTCTTGACCGGGGACGGCGCTTTTATATGGTCGTTTCGCCAAGAAAAACAAGTACGCAGAGTGGGGTCCTCCTACGTAAACATGACGTAGCAACGCGCGAAAAATAATCGTGACGTCTACGGATAATTTAAGAGCGCGAACGCCAAAGAAATGAATAGATAAAATAGTATACTAATTACAAAATATTCATAACATGAAAAATAACGGTTAATGAACGGTTGAATAAAATATCAAACATATATAATTTGAAAATTGCAATTCAAAATAGATATGAAACGTGAATAAATGATATTTTACTCAATTAACGAAGGAGCTTCGTTACAAACTTAGCTGCTTTAGCAGTTAAACTGCTTAAAATACCGGCATCATCCGCACAGATTGAACGACTTTTTTCAAATTGGGGACACATTCACACGCTATTAAGAAACAGGTTGACATTTGAAAACTCCAAAAAGCTAATTCATATTTATTTTACTTTAAAGGCCGAAACGGCTGAAAATAGTGAATATAATTTCACTGAAGATGACGAAGAAGAAGAGATGCTGAAAGATAAGATATATAACTTTATAATTTATCTATATTATCTAAAAATGTGTAAGATTCATTTAAATAAAAAAGTGTAAAATTAATTTTGCTATTGTTTACATTGTCTACATGGGCAAATGTGAAAAAATTTGTCTACGTCGACATCATTGTCTACGGCATGTAGTCTACGCCGCCCATCACTGCTCTTTGGTGTATGGAAGCGTAGATTTCCCGTGCTAGCATATGGGCTACGCTTAAAGTTAGACACTGTATTTACAGTAATTATAGGTGCAGCTGTGCTACACAATATAGCACGGGAGATGAATGTAGAAGAAGCACCTTTACTTATAGACGAGGAGATAGATAATTCAATTCAAGGAGGGGACATTCCTGTTAATAATAATGAACAAGACATTCCATTTGTAAGAAATGTATTTATTTATTATTTCAATAATTTGTTGTAAATTATTAGTAATTAATAAACCATTTAAAGTACATTTCCAAAGTAATATTTATTAAATAAAAAACTTAATTTTACAAATACCTGTATAATAATAATTAAATGTATATTCAACAGTCATAATGAAAAAAAAATATAAATTACATCACAACACTTATTGGTAACAATTGTTACCAAGAGGAAACAGTTAAATAATCTTCATTAATTATTAATGAAGATTTTCTAACTGTTTCCTCTTTAGCATAATATCCAAGTTCAGTGATTCACATCTTAATTCATGTTCTTTTTTGAGACAGTCTACATATTCCATTTTCTTCTAAACTAGTTGCTCATATTTCTCCCCTAGTGCTGAAGATGTGAAAGTTTTTACCGTTGCTGGTCTACGTCGGGATGCATCTCTTATTCCCGATACCTTCTGGGTTGAATTTTCTTTCTAAAAGTATGTAAAATAAGGAATTTTTATGAAAAAGTGATCCTCTAGTTAGTAAAGTACATGTGAGTCTTGTGCAATAAATTCTACTGGTAATCCATTATTTTATGACAACACACAAAACAGCACTCTTGAGGCCCTGACTGACAGTGCTTAAAATACAATTGCACCACACCAAAAAAAAAGGAAATAAAATACTAGCGACTTTTAAAATGATTTTGATGGTCAGAATTTATTGCTCCCTTAAATTACTTGTGATCGGTCCTTGTAAGTCTGATGGCTTATATCTTTTCCATTTTTGATTTATATTATTATTCTGTAAGATATAAATAAAGTAACGTAATGCATATAATACTTAATGCTAAACTTACTGTGCTATCCACTGCAAAACGTGTCACTTGAACGTGATCCTCCGCATTATTATTATTATCACAGATCATTTCTGAAACTATATTCTGTGTATGGCTAATATCAGTTTCGGAATACTTGTTTTCAGATACTTTCAAATAACTATGATCATATATGAATGGTATTGCATCACTATCAAAACTATTTTCAAATTCATGCACAATTTTACTTTCTTATACGTAGTATAAGGAAGTATTGTGATGATGAAAATTATCGACCTCGAGATGTTTGCAAACGTCCACATTTTGCAGTCCCGATACCGAAAAAGTGGTTTTTAAAAAAGTCTCTCTGTGTGTATGTATGTGCCAATGTGTGTGTGTGTGTGTGTGATCACGATAGCGGTCAAACCGCTATAGCTGTGTGTGTGTGTGTGATCACGATAGCGGACAAACCGCTATAGCTATCAATTCCAAACTTTGTATTTACGAGTAAAATCTCCATCTTGAGAACTGATTAGATTTTCAGTAAAATCGGCAAACCGGAAGCAGTAGTTTACTTCAGTGAAAAAATCGTGTTTTGTCAATATTTTGTCAACTACTAAGTTTAAACAAATTTATATGTACTCAAAATTAAAGTTAGGAAAAATTTCATTTTTTTTTTGAAATTCCTACCGGAAGTAGGTCTTTTTACTCTTATAAAAAATCAGTTTTTTGCGAATATTTCGCAAGTCAAGCTTTCTAGGCTGGTACATTACGAGTATAAAAGTATTTAGAACTTAATTTTAAATACCTTTTGTATAAAAAAAATTTCAAAATTCGGACCGTAAGTAACAATTGTACTCTTATCGAGTAGCGATCTTTAGCAAATATGTCGTAAATTATGCATTCTATATATATTTATCAAAAGTACAAAAGTATTTAGTGCTTGATTTGGAATATTTTTTGTATAAATGAAATTTCAAAATTCGGACCGGAAGTAACACCTTTTACTCTACAGAGATTTACTAACTGCCATGTATTTATAATAGGATTTTGAATAATATTTATATAAATTTACCCACAGGCTTATTTTTCTAAGAAGATAAAAATATTTAAAACAATTTAGAGCAAAAATTGGTATGATAGGCCATGTTGGGTGGATGGTTAAGAGATGAGATTGAAAGAAGGTCCAAGTTCCCACAGATTCTTTATTAAATTACGGCGACCGGTTTCGTGAGTTTAAAATAATATACTCACATCTTCAGGCCAAGCTTAAACAAGAAAATAAGCCCGTGACACCAATGTACAAATTAAAAAATTAAAAACAAGTGATAAAATGTGTTTTAAAATGTGTTCAACAAATTAACTAATTAAATATAACAAATTGTACACGTCATATAATGAAAAAATCTTTTTGTTATTTAAAAACAAATTGTGAAAAAAATTCAAAAAGTCAAAAATACAGTGAAATTATATCAATATGAAATGAAGGAGACTAATCACAGCACTTACAATCCCAAAAAAGACTACCTTCCTTGCACCAGCAACCACATCCATGTAAAAAATATATGTCTCAACAGACAGTATTGATATCAAAATTTATTCAAAAATAATTAAAAGGAATAAATCAAAATTATTCCTGTGTGTCAAATATAAATTATATAAATATATAGTTTAACCAGTACAAAATGTGTATTTTTTAATTTATATTACATTAATCCTAAATAAGCAAAATAATTTAACAAATGAAACAATAAAATAGAAACAGACATCTGAAAAATATTTAATCTCAACGAAATTTTTAGAATTTTTTTGAACATTTAAATAGATTCAAAGCAATACCAATTAAAGAGTCATCTATATGTGATCGGTCGAAGTGACAGAAAAGCAAGGTAAGCTATTTAATAAAATTGACGTGTAGTCCCACAACTCGAATCCAAAGACACACAGTTGTCGCCGCAAGCAAGCAAGTTTACAAAAGTATAAGACAAATCAGGTGTTAAAAGCAATGAAGATAATTATTCAAAGAAACAGAGAAAACAGGTCTGACATCGGGTACTAATTGAGTATTTAAAATATAATTTTGATCTCTGTTAGATTTTAATTTCAGAATTTCCAAATTTTCTAAATTATTCAAATTGAAACCTTTATTAGCAAAATGCAGCACTTTAAACCCTGTAGTCACATCAAACGTATGGTTGTTATATGAGATGTGTTTACCAAAGATAGAAAATGTGGAACTGTCAGGCCGTGTCGCACGTAAATGTTCTTTTATACGTGTCTTAAAGTTTCTGTGAGTTCTACCAACATAGCTTGAAGAACAAGTCGCCCAATTCAATTTGTAGACCCCACATCTATCCAAATGATCTATGGTATCTTTATTGTTGATAAAGGAGGAAAGTGAATTTAAAGTTTTAAACGAGACTCTACAGCATTTATTGAAGATGTTAGCTATTCTATAAGAAAACTTCCCTATAAAGGGAAGTGATACATATTTAGGAGTATCTTTTATTTGAGAACCGACACACTACTGTCTTTGTGTTCTCCGCATTGTTTTGATGAATACATGGTGAGCATATCTCAAACAGTCGGTTACTTGCAATCTATAAAATACCAAAGATTAGATAAAAAAAATTAACGCACTTAAAAGTAAACATTACATTAGACCTCACAATCTTGAAGTTTCTCATACTGAATTTTATGCTCCTTTTAAGAATTTTTCTAATTGTAATTTTACTAATTCTGAAATAAGTCTGCTATCTAAGGGCTTCAAATTTAGCCCGACTTGTCAACTTTCAAAATATGAACGTGATTTAGAGTTGTTATCTGTCAACGCTGAGTCAGTCTTACAAACCTTAAAACTTGATAACTATAACCCAATTGGAACTGAAGTTGTGCACTTGTTGAAAAATGAATTTAACAAGGTTAAACATAATAAAAACACAGAACATATAACCTCTCATAGCAATTTAATAGTTAAATCATTAAAACAAAAAATAACAGATAACAACATTGTCTTGACTAGAGCTGATAAGGGAAACTGTGTGATTGCGATGAATAATTATGACTATGATGACAAAGTCCTTAACTTCTTAAACAATAACAAGTTCACTGAAACTAATGTAAATATAAATTCCTTCATCGCTAAAGTTAAAAGAGTCATGAAAAACTCTGATATTGTCTTGACTGATCAGGTTAAGAGAACACTCTCACCTGATTACACTATATTGCCCAGGCTCTACGGTCTTTTGAAGGTTCACAAGTCGAGCGATTTTTATGATATGCCCATCAGACCGGTGGTTTCATATATTAACACACCAACTTATAAACTAGCTTCCTTTCTAAATGAGACTCTAAATAGTATTTACATTAATCATTTCACATACACTATTAAAAATAGCATTGAATTTGCCACTGAGGTGTCTGGCGTCGTTCTTGAAGGATGTGATATGATGATATCATTGGATGTGGTCAACCTCTTCACGAATGTGCCTATTCTGGACACTTTGAGTATTCTTCGGCAGGATCTTGTGGTGTACGGTGTTCCCTCATCTGAAATTAATGACATACATAGCTTAACTAAAGTCTGTCTAGAACAGAATATATTTCAATTTAGAGGAAAGGTTTATAGCTTAGATGATTCCCTAGCGATGGGCTCGCTGTTGTCTCCCATTTTGGCAGATATTTATATGCACAAGTTTGAAACAGATCACATTTTATTTAATAACAATTATTGTCACAATATAAAGTTTTATCGTATGTAGATGACACATTCATTATTAGGAGGGGCTCTCTTGATGCTTTCCTCTCACACACAAACAATATAAATAACAACATAAAATTTACTTTAGAACTTCAAACAAATAGTTCCATTAATTTCTTGGATTTGTCATTGACCAACAATAATAATAAAATAGATTTCAATATTTACAGAAAACCAACTTTCACGGGGGTTTCTATTGATAATGACTCTATACATCCTTATAGTCATAAGATGGCGGTATTTAATTCTAACTTACATAGTGCTGTGACTCTTTCAAATTGAGGTTTATATAATATAATTTAAACCATTCAATCAGTAAGTAAATAAGAATCAAGCATTCATCTTAGTGCTAGGCCTTATGCTAGACTAAGATTCAATAAATTTTCTGCTAAATAGTAGGTTAGGCAATTTTACATTTAACTAGCTCAGTTTAGAATGACTAAAGAAAATTTTCTCTCAGGGGCAGAAAATATAGATAAACTCTCCAATCAAATTGAATGCTCTTCAGTTATTACCAGGTCAGGAAAAGAAAATAAATGCAAGATAAACCTTATAATCTAGTTTATTACGAATATTAAAGAAAATTGTTTTAAAATTACACAAATATATTTACAAAATTTAAATATTTCAAAATATTATATAAAATCATACATGTCATGATCAAATAGTCAAATCAATGAACAAATTAAAGTTAATGTCCCAATGTAAACCAAACTCCCGAATTAAAAATGATATTAAATTTAATTCATACAAATATTTCAAAGTCCCACTTCAGTCTTAAAATTCATAAATATAATAAAATTATTACGAAATTATTATAAGTTTCAATGCGTGGACAAATTTCTATGTCAGAATAATGTTTAATCTATAAAATATTTCAAGTCCTAATCTTGTTAAAAATTTCTCTAAGTGTCGTAAAATCTTTTTTGAAAAATTATTCTAAGTTCCGATTCATGAATAAACTTCTAAGTTAATATAACATTTTATTTTAAGAGGAAGAAGAGGTTTCCACCTACTTCAGATTTTTCTTTTGAGTGCGGTTTACACCAAGCAACTCCCGTTTTCTCATCTTGTCCGGACTTATATGGATATTTTTCTTCACAAAAACGTACGGTTATCTTCGGTACGATACGATTCCACCTCCAGAAATACATAGCTGCAGTGCTGCACCACCCGGGAAAACAGCGCATTACTAATCTTTCAAAAAGGTAAACAAACATGTAAATATCAACTTGTTTACACATTCATGATTCGTCTAATGCATCTAGCGCAGGATATTGTTTTCGCCGGGCCAAACGGTCGATCTCTCCCAGTCACAGTATTCTTCGTGCGGGAAACTCTTTCTTGTTATACTTCACGTAACATTTTATGCTTATTCTAATATTATAACTTTTATAAAAATTATAATAACATTCTTAGGGTAACGCACCCAGTTATTGGCACTTTAAGGATGTGACTCGATAAAAATAACTCTGATTTTCACAAGCAAAAGATAAAAATTTTGGAAACTTTTATTCTGGGTGGTGTAATGTTCTCCCTTTCCTATGATACAAATATTGTTAACTGTACTTTGCGTGTTTATACGCGAAATTGGTTTTAATTAAAAAACAGGGAAAGTACTAGTTATTGGCACTTGCCTGTAGTTATTGGCACCCGCATGGCTGTAGTCATTGGCACCCAACTGCAGTTATTGGCCCGCGTCTTGCTGTAATTATTGGCATCCCTCTCAGAGTAATGGAATAAATAAAAAAGGGTCAAAATCATTTGAAATAAACGTTTTAATAATAACAGTTTTAAATAAAAATATTTATCATATGAGCGAAAAAGGTGTCTTAGGCTATCTTTGGCATACATTGCACAAATAATGAGGTGTGTACAAATCTTTTTGCAGAAGGCATTTGTAATGGTACATTCTCCTACAATTTCTACATTGAACTCCAAAATTTGCTAGTGTTGCATTTTTAGTGCACATAAAGCACAATCCCTTATTCCGGATGATGTTATCCTCAGGAAGGCTCATTTGGGTTTTGCGTATTACTCCTTTGCTTACGTTACTTGCACTTGGAGAATCAGGCTGGGTTGGTGTAGTGGAAGTTTTGACTTGCGAAGCTTCTTCGTCTTCTGTCAATAACACTGTTAAGTTTCTGACGTGTGTTGGCCTCTTAGTTGCTTTAGTTACTTTGCTCTTCATTTCCCTCTTTATTCTATTTTCTTCTTTCTTCTTTTCTTTTTCTCGCTTAACTTCTTCCTTTTCTTCATGAATTTTTTTCCACCCACTGGATGTTATCACGTATGGCATTCTTTCGGTTTTGCGCTGAAACTTTCGTTCTGGTGATAATTGCCATACCAATGCCTCCCGTAACCCGCGATCTACACCTTCCACGTCTATATACGGTACCATTGGATCAGCATTTTCTTCATTCTCGGAAATATGGTGCTGTCCATTTTCAAATTCTAGGTTTTCTGCGAATGTCGCAAGATCATTATCGTCGGAATTTGGTTTCGTTAAAATGTGGCTTACTTTTTCAACTTGGTCTTGGGTTAGTAGATTATCCCCGAATACTATTTCCATACCCCGAATATTTTCTTCAGTTAAATATGGTACAGGCGGTTCATACCCCCACCTGCACATCTCGCTTCGCAATGAGGGTCATTATTCTGATGTGACTCATAGTCTTCATCAACACACTGCACAGTAATATGGGAATCATCTATGCCAGAACTCCATGATTCAGCAGCTTCAAATTTTTGGATTTTTAAAAATACTTTCACAAGCAACTGAAAATCTTCACTTTTATCATTTTTTTTCCCTGTATTCGATAAACCGTTTTATTTGGTTTAATTTTTCTGGTCCAACAATAGAAACAAAGTCATCATATGTCAGTTCGCAACTTTCCATTACATTTCCGGTACCGACAGCTGTAGCTGGCCCTGTTTGTTTCTTTCCAATACATTTTGAAAAGTCAATGGATTTGTCATTCCAGGGGTATAATCCGCATGCTTTGAAGCCGTTACAAATTGAAGAACTGTGTAGTGACCCCAAGGCATCTTTTAGTATTGGCGCAAAATGAACTTTTGTCAATCCATCGAATGGATTATTTCTTCGCCATTTCAGAACTGCACGTTTCCACGCATTCTTCAGAGGTTTAAAGCAGGAAACATCTGCTGGTTGAAGAATTCGTGTAGCATTTGGATATAATGTAACGAGTATTATTTGAAGCCTGGTACAAATGGTACTTAGTTCATAGGTCATATGAGTTTTGTGACCATCCACAAAAAGAATGACGGGAAACTGAATTCCGTTTTTGCAAAGATGGGGATGAAGTATGTTTGAAATATATTCCGAAAATAATTCGGATTTCATCCAGCCATTGTCGCTTGTGCCTATGCCCCACTCGCCAGGGACACTTTTAGCAACAGCAGCAGGAAGCCTCTTATAGGGGTAAATAATCATCGGTGGAGTAACTGAGCCGGCAGCTGAGAAGGTGAACATCACAGTAATATTGGCCTTTGCTGTTCCTTGATCCACTTGATAAACATTTTTAGCTCCACGGGGAGCGACAACCTTATCTTCCTTAGGACAAAATAGAAAACAAGTTTCATCCCCATTGAACACTCTGGTTGGATCCCGCAATATATCAAAATAATGTTTCTCCTTCAAATAGTTTTCGATGTTGGAAAACCAGTTTTTTATGTCCCTTTCAGAAACGCAGCTGCTAGCTTTAGTTACCGCTTCTGGAGTTCTCAGTGTCAAGTTGGGATGACGCTTAAAGAAAGCTTCATACCAATGCCTTCCAGGTTGGTTTTCCTTGAAAGGAGTCTTTCGTGGATTGGCATCCAAGAAAGTTTTCACTGAAGACTGAATATCATCCCTCCTCCTCGGGAAACCTTTTCTGTAGCTATCAATGATCCACTCCTCCAAGACAGCTTCCTCATGTCTTGTCAAATATGTTGATGGCCCGTGTCCTATTTTTTTGAATTTGTCACTTAATCTATGTTGAAGGGTTTGTCTTGGAATTCCATATTTTCTTGCGGCTTGTTTCTTGGGCATTCCATTCTCAATGTCCGTTACAGCACTCTGGAGGGCTTCCTCTGTATATCTTTTTTTGTATTTACTATCACTTTTGACTTTTGGCATTGTAAACAATCTGAAAGTGAACAATGCAATGTACACTTCACACAATACCCATTGCTCTTCATAATTCTTCGCGAAAGTTTAATGATTAATTTTGAGATAGATACGTACCACCACTGGTGCCAATAACTACATCTCACGAATAATTCAGAAGTTTTAGTTATTGGCACCAGTGCCAATAATTGCTCGCGGCACTTCTCCAGGGCCTACTAATCGGCACCCTTGTATTTAAAAAAACCGATGCAAATAATACGCATAAAGAACAGATACATTGACTAGACAGTATTCTTTTATGAGGCATTACAGAAAAGAGCTGTTTTAATGGGAGAATCACTAGTAACGCACGTCGAAATCTTGCTACCACTCTTAAGAAAACGTTAAGAAACTTGCCTTAAACGATGTAGTCAACAGTCACAAACTAACTTCTGCAGCCATTTGCAAATATAAAACCGACGCTTACATTACCCACAAGCAAGAGTACGCCATCTATCAAATAACGTATTGATTTATAACTGATAGTTACCTCCTTTTCTTATAAAGCAGTGAAAATATTCAAAGTGCCAATAACTGGGGCTGTGCCAACTACTGGGACACTTACCCTATATTATCTTACGTAAATAAAAATTAAATTTGCCAAAATATTGACTCAATGAATATCTATATACACATCATGATAAAATAAATAAAATAGTAATTAATTAATTTAAATCTCGAAGTGATCTTGATTATGCCTATTTATAATTTACCACCAAACTCAAGGTCACTGCAATAGGTTACTACACTTATCACTGAGTAGTGCGCCTTTAATAAAGAACTTGAAACTATTAAAGATACAGCACGTTTGAATGGATACTCGGGGGAATTAATAGATAAGTTACTTTCCAAGAAGCTAAATAGAATGAGGAAACAGGAGGCGTACATTCGCGATGGTGCTGTGAACGGTTCTCAAATAAAAGATACTCCTAAATATGTATCACTTCCCTTTATAGGGAAGTTTTCTTATAGAATAGCTAACATCTTCAATAAATGCTATAGAGTCTCGTTTAAAACTTTAAATTCACTTTCCTCCTTTATCAACAATAAAGATACCATAGATCACTTGGATAGATGTGGGGTCTACAAATTGAATTGTGCGACTTGTTCTTCAACCTATGTTGGTAGAACTCACAGAAACTTTAAGACACGTATAAAAGAACATTTACGTGCGACACGGCCTGACAGTTCCACATTTTCTATCTTTGGTAAACATATCTTAGAACACAACCATACGTTTGATGTTACTACAGGGTTTAAAGTGCTGCATTTTGCAAATAAAGGTTTCAATTTGAATAATTTAGAAAATTTGGAAATTCTGAAATTAAAATCTAACAGAGATCAAAATTATATTTTAAATACTCAATTAGTACCCGACGTCAGACCTGTTTTCTCTGTTTTCTTTGAATAATTATCTTCATTGCTTTTAACACCTGATTTGTCTTATACTTTTGTAAACTTGCTTGCTTACGGCGACATCTGTGTGTCTTTGGATTCGAGTTGTGGAACTACACGTCAATTTTATTAACCCATTTACGGCCAGTGGTGCGTTTACACACCACTGATTACAATTTTTTTTTTCGCTAATTGTTTAGATGCAGATTTTTAATTTTGTATGATAACTAAACTAATATATTGAGTTAAATTTAGCATCAATCTATTTTTTTCTAAGACTATAACTTATTGAGATAGCAATTATTAACAATAGACAATTTTCAGTTTTCACCAATCCCCGAAGTAAATTTCTATAAACTGTTATTAGTTTTTATTTTAAGTTTTTAGAGTAAACATTCTAAATTCTAAATGTCAATACTATAATACTAAAACATTAGTTTAAATGTTTGTTATTAGTTTGTTTAGAAAAAATGACAGTAGATTACTTGGTGCGTAAACGCACCATTGGCTTAATGCGTATTGCGCATGCATTTTTCAAGGAAATACAAGTTTAGACTTGTTTATGTTTTAGATTCATAACCAGATGCATTCAGTCTTTAACGTTCCTTTGCAGTATATAGACGCAAATAGACTTACGGTAAACAAAAAAAAATGCCGGTTTACGGGAATTGGAGGCCGCCTTAGACGAAATAGTAAATGAGTTAGATAATAGAAATGGTACGTAAAATTTGTAGGTAGTGTACCCCATAACATAGTAAAGGTGAATATTTTTAGATAATATTGATGTAGTGTATATTCCGCCGGAAGTTGATGAATTAACTGATGAGGAAGATATTGATGATAATGTGGTAATTGAACAGGTTTGTCCAAATGAGCAAGAAATTTCTAGTTTATTTAAGATACAAAATCATAATGATACCACTAATGAAGGTCCTATTGATTCTGACGATGAGACGTTAGATGTAAAAAGACAAAAACTTTTAAGACAAAAAGTATCGGCGCCTGTTTGGAAAAAAGGCGAGACAACTTACGCAAACTTACCTGTTTTTGACAATACTGGAAGAGAAGATATAAAAAATAATTTATGTGGCAAATCTCCGTTGGAATTATTTTATCTCTTTTTTGACGAAGAAGTTTTATCGAGAATAGTGAGCTATTCTGTCAAATATTCTTATGACAATAATCGTCATGATTTCCAATTTGGTATAACAGACCTAAAACGGTTCCTAGGAATATTGCTGCTTTCCGGTTACCATGCACTGCCTCAGACTGATATGTACTGGTCTACCGACGAAGATAAAGGTTTGGCCATAGTTCGAAAATGTATGCCTCGCAATAGATTTCGAAGTATAAAACGTAATTTGCATTTATCTGATAATGCTCAGTTAGACAAAAATGACAAATTGTCAAAACTTCGCCCGATTTTCAACATAATGAACAAAAGGTACATGCAGTTTGGCGTATTTGCTCACGATCTATCTATCGACGAACAAATGGTGCCCTATTTTGGGAAACATTCCTGTAAAATGTTCATAAAGGGAAAGCCCGTGCGATTTGGCTTTAAGATTTGGTGCCTAACTTCTGCCGATGGATATTTATTTCAGTTCATTCCATATGGAGGGGCGAAGGCATCAAATGGTAAATCAGAACTTGGTTTAGGAGGCCAGGTTATTGTTGACTTGCTCACAATTGTGAAAAGTCCACAAAAGCATCGCCTTCACTTTGATAACTTTTTCTCGTCGTATAAGTTATTGAAGTTTTTGAGTCAGAAAGGCTTTTATGCTACAGGCACCATAAGAGACAACCGAACGGCTAATTGTCCATTAGAAACCGTAAAAAGCATTTCCAAGAAACAACAGGAAGTTTTGATTCTGTATTTGACGAAGAAACCAACATATCTTTGAACAGGTGGAACGATAATTCAGTGGTGACTCTTATTAGTAATACTTTTACACTACGACCTTTATGCACTGTTAAAAGATACAACCGAAAAGAGCGAAAGGAAGTGATGATTTCTCAGCCAAATATGATCGCACAATATAATAAATATATGGGCGGCGTGGATTTGCACGACAATGGCGTTTCTAACTATAGAATAAATGTGCGTGGCGAAAAGTGGTGGTGACCGTTATTTATAAATTTGCTAGACAGCACTATTGTTAACGCCTGGAAAATATACAACATAGCAAATGAAACCCAAATGACGCAACTGGAATTCAAATCTTACATTGCAGTACGCTTGATGAAGGCAGAAGATGACAATCGAAACAGGAAAATTAATCAAGCAGTTGGAAGCTCCATTCCTGATGAAGTTCGTCTTGATAACATTGGTCATGTAATCTCGATGGATGCCGATAAAGCTAGACGCCGTTGCAAACTATGCAAAAGTCACACAATTTACATTTGTGTAAAGTGCAAAACACATCTACATTTAAAATGTTTTGAAGCTTACCACAAGAAAATATGAACATGTGTTCGGCCGGTACACGCACCATCTTTTTTTTCATATACGCAATTTTTTTTTCGAGCTGATATGTATCAAATCGTTTTTTTTCAATATGTTTTTAGTAATAAACAATACTTTTTTTTGTAAAGTTTTCGTTTAATATACACCTTGGCCCTAAATGGGTTAAATAGCTTACCTTCCTTTTCTGTCACTTCGACCGATCACATATAGATGACTCTTTAATTGGTATTGCTTTGAATCTATTTAAATTTTCAAAAAAATTTCTAAAAATTTCGTTGAGATTAAATATTTTTCAGATGTCTGTTTCTATTTTATTATTTCATTTGTTAAATTATTTTGCTTATTTAGGATTAATGTAATATAAATTAAAAAAATACACATTTTGTACTGGTTAAACTATATTCAATTAAACAATTTTTTTTACAAATTTGACTTTTGAATTATAAGGTCACTTTGCGTGTGACCGTTTGCTTGTGAGTGTTGTCCCATATACAAGTTTTTAATGTGTTGTATGTCGCATTTTAAATATAACAGACTTGTATGTAAATTATGATTATTATATTTGACACACAGGAATAATTTTGATTTATTCCTTTTAATTATTTTTGAATAAATTTAATTATCAGTACGGTCTATTGAGACCTATGATTTTTACATGGATGTGGTTGCTGGTGCAAGGAAGGTAGTCAGTCTTTTTTGGGATTGTAAGTGTTGTGATTAGTCTCCTTCATTTCATATTGATATAATTTCACTGTATTTTTGACTTTTTGAATTTTTTTCACAATTTGTTTTTAAATAACAAAAGGATTTTTTCATTATATGACGTGTACAATTTGTTATATTTAATTAGTTAATTTGTTGAACACATTTTAAAACACATTTTATCACTTGTTTTTAATTTTTTAATTTGTATATTGGTGTCACGGGCTTATTTTCTTGTTTAAGCTTGGCCTGATGATGTGAGTATATTATTTTAAACTCACGAAACCGGTCGCCGTAATTTAATAAACAATCTGTGGGAACTTGGACCTTGTTTCAATCTCATCTCTTAATTTAGAGCAATTTTGTATAATTTGAAAGGCATGAGAATAATTGATAGTTTTGTTCTTTTACTTATTATGGCCCGACGGTCCCCTACCCTCGCGGGGCTTACATTCCCCTCTAAAAGTCTGTACGATGTTTTCGATTAGTACATACCATTATTAAAAAATATTTATAAACAAGCTGACTTTGGAGGAGTAAAATCAACCCGGAATTATGCCGTTTTTTGAAATCAAGGTACCTATAGCCAATGGACTTTCACCAACTGAAGATTGGAAAATGATTTTATTACTCCCAATGGATCACTTTTAAAAAAATGCGTTTTCACAAAATAAATCGTTTTATTCCTATTTATTTTTTAAGATATATTTGAAATTTCATGTACATTTTATAAAATTGCTATAAATAAATGTTTATATTTAGTACTCTGGTTACTGTTGACAATATGATATACATATATATATATATATAATAATAATAACGGGTAAATTCCGCTGTAGAGCAACCGTAGACACGTGTTTCTGACTCATTGGTCGTCGTCAGTACGGTGTAGCCAAGGAATAAGGTGGGATAACCTTGGAGATGTAAGCTACACGGAAGACCATCAGGTGACAGACTCCCATTTGTAGCTTCAGCTAGAAGATCCTCAAATTTGAAGACAACAACTAACGTCGCCACGAGGAAGACTAATGTCAACCTGCGTGCCATCCGAGACCCAGGAAAGATATTATATATATATATATATATATATATATAATATAATAGATGTTTTTCTTGGGAATAGCGGCATATGTGAAAAAAAACTATAATTGATTGTGACGTTTCAACATTTATTTATGTTTTCTTCAGACCTCTGTAATTTTATAGAAAAAAGATAAGCTTTACATATAATTAAAATTAGATTTATAGAGTTATTATTAATTTAACTTTGTTTAAAATTGATTTGTATAAACACTCTGTACACATAAGTTTATAAACACTAACTATACATATAACATATAAAAACAATTGTATGAACGATGAAAATATACATTAAATCTACTTACATTTATTTTGTTTATTTCTCTATTAATGATCATCTTTTGTATTATTTCTTTTTTTTTTTACTTCTACATTTTTACTTTCCGTTGTATTTTCTATTTTCTTGGTGGTAATGCATTTTAATTTAAAATTAGTATAATAATAATAATAATAATAATAATATAATTTTAAATTAAAATGCATTACCACCAAGAAAATAGAAAATACAACGGAAAGTAAAAATGTAGAAGTAAAAAAAAAAGAAATAATACAAAAGATGATCATTAATAGAGAAATAAACAAAATAAATGTAAGTAGATTTAATGTATATTTTCATCGTTCATACAATTGTTTTTATATGTTATATGTATAGTTAGTCTTTATAAACTTATGTGTACAGAGTGTTTATACAAATCAATTTTAAACAAAGTTAAATTAATAATAACTCTATAAATCTAATTTTAATTATATGTAAAGCTTATCTTTTTTCTATAAAATTACAGAGGTCTGAAGAAAACATAAATAAATGTTGAAACGTCACAATCAATTATAGTTTTTTTCACATATGCCGCTATTCCCAAGAAAAACATCTATTATATTATTGAATATACGGCAAAGAAAAATCTAATTATATTATATATATATATATATATATATTTAATTAGGTAGGTTCTGTAGTATTTGTTGACAGTGGATTAATACTTTAATCTTGCTGGCGGTTTTCACTTCTTGTTTGGACGCAGGTTGTAAATCTTCGCCTTCTAATTGCTATGTGTAACAATTAACCTTTTTTGCTTGAGGTTTTTACGTGCGAGAGAACTTGCTCGTTTCTCATATATAAATAAAACGATGTTTGGTTATATGTATAGAGGCTTATATTTTTACATGTGTGGCTAGGTCGCCCGGTCGTTATGCACTGCTCTAGTATTTGTTTTTGTACGTCTGGTTCCCACCCTTCGAACACAAACATCTGGATGGGAGTAAATACAAAAACAAATACTCCACTTTATTTTTAGTGGCCATTTACTATTATTTATGGTAATAAGTAACTATACTATGGAATGTAAAATAATGTAAATGAAATTATGTCCAAATAGTACACACGGCACGTTTTATTGTTATATAAATTGTTTGGAGTTTCCGAACATGCCGCCCCCTTGAAAGATTATGAAATAACTTTCAATACACATAGCCTTGTTTAACATGTAGGCATACATGTGTATATATGAATGCTTTTCTTGCTCTCTTCAGAGCGCCATCCCCCCCCCCTTTTTTTTACTTTATTCGGTTTGTATTGGTAACACACATCCTTTCACGACAGCGCGTTTCACAATACCTTG
The DNA here is from genome assembly GCA_963170755.1 of Amphimallon solstitiale. Taxonomy (NCBI): domain Eukaryota; kingdom Metazoa; phylum Arthropoda; class Insecta; order Coleoptera; family Scarabaeidae; genus Amphimallon; species Amphimallon solstitiale. The sequence continues at coordinate 53,661,209 of OY720677.1, forward strand.
CGCTGTCCTTATGATCACCACACGCACTACACCATCATTGCCAGGATGTAACTGGATAATTCGACCTAATTTCCACTGACATAGGGGTTGGTTATCCTCACGGATGACGACTATAGCTCCAACGTTAAGAAGTGACGCTCTGTCATGTTTTCAACGACATCGACTTTATAGTTCGTTGATGCATTCTTTGCTCCATCTTGTCCAGTAATGTTGAACGAATTGCTGTAGTCTTTGATAATGGGAGAGGCGATTCTCGACAGTACCTAATATGTTGGGTTCGGGAAGAGCCTCTAAGGATCTCCCAATTAAAAAGTGTCCTGGGGTTATGGATTGAGGTCGTTGGGATCGCTGGATATAAGAGAAATGGGACGGGAATTCAACACAGCCTCTATTTGAGTCAGGACAGTACAGAAATCCTCGAACGTCAATAGAGCGTTTCCTAATACCCGCTTAAGGTGTGCCTTCGTGGACTTCACACCAGCCTCCCATAACCCGCCAAAATGAGGGGATCGAGGTGCTATTAAGTGCCTGGATATTCCTTCATTTGCACTAAAAATTTTAATGGTATCGCTAATCGCGCATTGAAATAATTCACGCAGTTCGTTTGCAGCACCCACGAAGTTTGTGGCGTTGTCCGAATATATCACTACAGGTTTAACGCGTCGTGATATGAATCGTTTGAAAGTATCAAGAAATGCCTTGGTGGTGAAAGCGCTCACTACCTCTAGGTGAATTGCTTTAGTTGCCATACATATAAACAAGCATATATAACCCTTGTAGGTTTTACTGCCGCGACCACTTTTGTATCTTAATGTGTAAGGGCCCGCGTAATCAATTTCGCAATTTTGAAATGTGTTAGCTGGGGTGATTCTATAATTTGGTAGGTTTCCCATTAGATATTGATTCTGCGATGTGTTGGATTTAAAACAAATTATGCAGTTTCTAATTAGCTTTTTGATTCTATTTAGAGCGGAAATTGGCCAAAAACGATCTCGCAATGATGCCAATAGAAACGAAAATGAAAAGTGTGAACACATGGATGTTAAAACTAACATCAAGCAGTAAATAATTACAGTAATTATTTACTGCTTGATGTTAGTTTTAACATCCATGTGTTCACACTTTTCATTTTCGTTTTGATTGGTGACGCCACCTAAGGCTCTATTATACGAGATACACTATTAACATACAGGCCTCTGTATAGCAGAACATGCTGTCAGAAGCCATCGCTTTTTCCGTGTCATCTTTTGGGTGTTAGATGTCGCTGTGATACTCTCACTACATTTAACATGCGAAAATGACATAGGCAGCGATTTAAGTCTTGAAGCTATTGTCGAGAATCTCCACGTGCACTGATGAGACCTCATAGGTCGAAACACCGGTGTCTGTGCGTTCGATTATCGACAATGGCACTTAATGTATGTGTGTATCTCAAACACATGCATATATACATATACGTTTTACGTATAAAGGTATATATGTAAGACACAGATGCCAATAGAGTTCGCGCTCCACAATGTGATAGTCTTAACGTGTTCATGATTAATAATCATATCAGTAAGCAAGTGCCTTTTAGGTAATATAATGGGATGCTTTTTTATTAAACGCAAAACTATATTCTTTAATTGGTCCGCCGACGCGAAGTATGCTTTTACTTTCTTATACGTAGTATAAGGAAGTATTGTGATGATGAAAATTTTCGACCTCGAGATTTTTGCAGATGTTCACGTTTTGAGGTCCCCTGATACCAAAAAAGTGGTTTTTAAAAAATTTCTGTCTCTCTCTCTCTCTCTGTGTGTGTGCGTGTGTGTGTGACCAAGATAGCGGTCAAACCGCTGTAGATATCAATTCCAAATTTTGTATTTACGAATATAATCTCCCTCTTGAGAACTGATTAGATTTTGAGCAAAATCGGCAGACCGGAAGTAGTAGTTTGCTTCAGTGAAAAAATCGAATTTTGCAAATATTTCGTCAATTACTAAGTTTAAACAAATTTATAAAGAATTCAAATGTACTCAAAATTAAGTTTGAGAAAAATTGTATTAATAAAGTTTTTCGAAATTCCTACCGGAAGTAGGTCTTTTACTCTTATCGAAAATCAGTTTTTTGCGAATATCTCGCAAGTCATGCTTTCTAGACAGGTACATTATGAGTATAAAAGTATTTAGAACGTACTTTTAAATATCTTTTGTATAAAAAAAATTTCAAAATTCAGACCGGAAGTACCACTTTTACTTTTATCGAATAGCGATTTTGTGCAAATAAGTCGTAAGTTATCCATTCTATATATATTTATCAAGAGTACAAAAGTATTTAAAACTATATATGCAATATTTTTTCTATACATGAAATTTGGACCGGAAGTAGCACTTTTACTCTTAGCGAGGAGGGAGCACTTTTTTGATATCTCGCGAAGTATGCATTCTATAGCAATTTATTAAGAGAATAAAAGTACTTAGAATAGGATTTTGAATAAGTTTTGTATTAAAAAAATTCTTAAAATTGTACAGTTTGAAACGCTCATACGTATAAGAAAGTCGTGTGGTGGCCACACCTCATTTTTTGCTTTTAGATTTCTAATATCGACAGGAAAGGCCTGCGATTGTGCCCGTGCCACCAAAGAGTGGAATTTATAAGACTTGTGGGAGGAACCCCACGGGAAATTAAATCCGCAGGATTATCTTTTGATCTCACACACAGATAAAAAAATGAGGTGTGGCCACCACACGACTTTCTTATACGTATGAGCGTTTCAAACTATACAATTTTAAGAATTTTTTTATACAAAACTTATTCAAAGTCGTATTCTAAGTACTTTCATTCTCTTAATAAATCGCTATAGAATGCATACTTTGCAAGATATTCGAAAAAAAGTGCTACTCGCTAAGAGTAAAAGTGCAACTTCCGGTCCGAATTTTGAAATTTCATGTATACAAAAAATATTGCAAATCCAACTCTAAATACTTTTGTACTCTTAATAAATATATATATAATGCATAATGTACGACATATCTGCAAAAAATCGCTGTTCGGTAAGAGTAAAAGTGGTACTTCCGGTCCAAATTTTGAAACTTTTTTTATACAAAAGATATTTAGAATTATAATTTAAATACTTTTATACTCGTAATGTACCTGCCTAGAAAACATGACTTGCGAGATATTCGCAAAAAAGTGATTGTCGATAAGAGTAAAAGGCCTACTTCCGGTTGGAATTTCGAAAAACTTTTTTAAGATAATTTGTCTCAAATTTAATTTTGAGTACATTTTAATTCCTTATAAACTTGTTTTAACTTGGTAATTGACGAAATATTGGCAAAATTCGAATTTTTCACTGAAGTAAACTGCTACTTCCGGTCTACCGATTTCACTGAAAAACTAATCAGATCTCAAGAGGGAGATTATACACGTAAATACAAAATTTGGAATTGATATCTACAGCGGTTTGACCGCTATCGTGGTCACACACAGACACACACACAGACATTTTTTAAAAACCACTTTTTCGGTATCAGGGGACTTCAAAACGTGGACATCTGCAAAAATCTCGAGGTCGAAAATTTTCATCATCACAATACTTCCTTATACTACGTATAAGAAAGTAAAAAATAAGTTGAATCTAAAAAAAATGGAGTTAATCTAAACAAATATTGTTTTGATATGAGCCAAACCAACTCAATTTTTGAAACAAATACATGATTTATTCGGTTCATCGTTTCTATTTTTAGTCAACTCAAATATATATTTATTTGATCCAATCTACTTAGTGCGTAGTATTTAGTATTCAAAACAAACTAATATTTGTATGGTTCTGGTGATCATCGTGGTTGCGATTCAACGGTTGCATTGTTTGAATCAAATCCACAATTTATTCGAACGAAATATATATTTATTTCCTCGTTCATTTCTTATTTGTTTGGCATCAATAAATATAATTGTTTGATTTAAATACAATATTTGCTTGAAATAATTAACTAATGCTATTATTACTACTATTAGATATTATTTTGTCTTCGTATCCAAAGGGCTGCTTGTGAAGAAATAAAAAGGGTTCTTCACAGCGTCTTGGATGCGAAGACAAGAGAATATCTAATACCAATATTAATAGCATTAGTTAATTATTTCAAGCAAATATTGTATTTAAATTAAACTATATAGTAACAGTAATGGATAATTGTTGAATATATATACAGTGAGTTTGAAAAGAAGTGATAGATTTCATTTATAAAGTGATGGGACGTGTTAATATACTGAAGGTCGTGGCTAAATTGCCGTATCATTATTAAGTAACTCTAAAAAATAAAAGTTATAAAAATTAACAAATGTTTCTGTTTTAACAAGTATAAAATAACAATAATATTTTTTATAACCGTCAAACATAAAACAACAACAAATGAGCGCTTATTTATTGATAACTTAAATAACAGCGTGTAATATTAATACCACAAAATCAATTTTATTTTGGTTTTAAACTACAGTTTTTATCTTTCCAAAATGCGGAAGTATCTCGTTATTCAAATATATAACTAAACCTGGCTTAAATATATTATAATAATAACTAAATCTTTGTTATGCTGGCAGATGACTCCTCGATATCAATTATATATTCTTCTTTGGATTTTCCTTCATCTTCTGTCATTGATGAACAACCTAGTTTAACTTTCTTTGTCGCAGGTTCATTATCAGGGCTGCGTCCATGTAACTAAATGGAAAAAATAGAATGTCAAAATTGTTGAAAATATTTCTAAAATATAGAACACAGGTAAAATTTTTGACCTTCTGTCACAAAACTGATAATGAGTAACTATTTTGTTGATAAATTGATAATAAAAAGAAATTACCATATGTCAAACAGATTTGAACACAGCACGACTAACAAAATGAATATTTCTTAATACCTTTCTTAGCTCCGCTAGGCCCCTTTTTAGTCTGTTCTTGTCACCTTTGATATGATTGCTAAAAAAATCTAGTTCGTTCATATCAAGACCATTTAGAACTTCGACTTCATCAATCGTCCTGGAAAAAATACAAAAAGAAAACAATCATTTTTATGTGGTACGTTTTATTCAGTACATGAAAATTGTCTTTTATTCTGCTCTCCAGGAGTTTGTTCAATCAAAACTTCAAACTAACTGCTAAATTGTTGATGTTCATATATATCGGGCGAATTTTTAAATTTTCGAAACGTTACTTATCGTCCAATTTTAATAAATAAAGTATCAAATAGTATGGCTTCTAAGAGAATATAAATTGTTATACATATAACAGTGAAGTTTGGGTTGAGTTGGATTTTCTTATAATAAATTTATAAATAAAAGAAAATATATATAAAGTTTTACCAAAATAATATTTTTAAAATAAATAAGAAAAACCCTCAATTTAAAATAATACAATTAAATATCACCCCATACTTACATTACGACTTTAAAGAAAAAAATGTTCTATGTCAGTTTACAGTCTCTTAGACGCCCTTTCATTTGATGTATAGCTCGGTTAAGACTTGATGGTACTTGCGTGGATGACAATTTTAAGACAAAAAAGGAGAACGTAGCATGAAACGTGAGAGATAGATATAGATGTAATTTATTAGTTACTAAATGTTTGATAGAAAATCATAGTGTAATGATTTTAGAATTTCAGATGAAGTTATAGATAAGCTTTCCCGAATAAGAGTAGTGCTGTATAGCTTGATACTATTAAGTAATATAAAACAAACGGCAGGTACCAAACATTAGCTGTTAATTTGACACCAATACACATAGGTATAAGGGCAGTCATTACCCAGTTATAATAGAATATGTACACGTTCCATTTCGGGCAAACACATGCACTACGCCATAATACATTGGCGTCTGTTTACGTGCAAACTGTATACCTACCACGCATGCGCTGAACATAAACTCGGCGTTTAAAATCACCACTCATTTGCTTCAAATAAACAGATATTTGATCCAAAACATGAGATTTCGATTGAAGAGTACAAATAAATATATTGTAACGTTTTCGGGTTCGCAATAAACAACTCGTGCAATTTATTTATTTAAAACACACACACGTAAAACTAATTACACTATAAAAATGTAAAATAAATGTAACGCACTTAAAATTATTACGAATAAATTAACACAGGTATTTATTTCTATTACTAATATTTATGTCCGTATATTTATGTAACACTACTGTATTTATATCACTTCTATATATATATAACACCGCACCACTATATTTATTTTGTGCTACTTATATTTATGTTTACTCTTCGACTACCACTCAAGGAACTATTTATTTATGTTTATTTATTTATCTGCCTTTCCGCACGAGACTAATGAATGAATCTCTTCTTATTCCGGAATGAATCATCCATCGCTTCAACTGCCGAATATTTGCCTTTTTTTTTTTGTAGACTGGTTCCGTTACAATATATTTAAATCAAACTTGTAATCGTCAAACAAACAGCAGACTTGTTTCAAATAAACCAATTTATTCCAGTTGAACGAAGTATGTTCAATTCAACTAAATGTTGTTTAGTTTAAATAAATAATTTCCAAACAAATATTTATTAGAGAAATCAGAACGGATTTTTATCTGTGCATAAGCCCATTCTTGTGTATTGGTAACCGATTGTATTTTGGCAATACGATTTGCAACAAATGTATGCCATCTTGAAGGATCTGATTTGATCCAACTTAGTGTGATTGTCGAATCAGACCAGAAATAATATTTATTAAATTGAACAGTTATCGATTCTCCTATTTTTGTAATCAAATCGGTGACCAATACAGCTGCGCAAAGCTCCAATCGCGATAATGTTATTTGACGCAAGGGAGCGACGCGCGACTTGGCACATAATAAATTAATAATAATAATAATAATAATAGACTATATATTTGTAAGACCTCTGTTACATAAAATTGGCAGTTACTTTATGAGTTGAATCTATGCAACGCACGTACACGCATGCACCGTATGCCCTCTCCGAAGCATCCGCGAAACCGTAGCATTCAATAATTCGCGCATCAGATTGAAATGCAAATCGTGGTATATTTATCGCAAGAGGAATCGTTATTTCATCTAGAAATTTTATCCATTTGAAATGCAAATCTTGAGGGATGGATTCATCCCATGATAACTTGCATAGCCAAAGCTGTTGCTTGATTAATTTTGCTATTACAACCACAGGTTCTAATAGACCTAAAGGATCAAAAATTTTGGCTGTGGTAGACAATATAGTCCGTTTTGTAACTCGTTTTGGGAAGAGTACTTTCGCGATTTCATATATAAATATATCTAAACTTGAGCTCCATGCTATTTCTAATGTTCTCGTCTCGGAATCACTTCCTAACTGGATCTGATCGGATTCGTTACAATTTTTGAAATTAGTAGAATTGCTCAACCACTTTCGTAAGTTCAGTCCAGCTGAACTTAGAATGTGTATGAGTTCGTTATGAAGTTTGTTGAGCTCTTCTAATGAATTAGCACCTGTCAACAGATCGTCAACATAAAAATCTCGATTTATAACTAAACATGTTTCAGGGTATTGCTTGACGTAATCTATTGACAGTTGCTGTATACATCGCGTGGCGAGATAGGCCGCTGGAGCGGTTCCGTATGTGATCGTCTGTAACTCAAAACATTGGACCTTTTGTGAACTATCGGGCCGCGAAAGAATTCGATGATATCTGCGGTCAGATTCAGTTAGCAAGACCTGGCGATACATTTTTTCTATGTCGGCCGTCATTACGTATGGATATTGACCCAACTGGACCCACCTTTTGGATGTCATTAAATGATACTCCAGTTGTGGTTTTTGCCGACCCGTCAAAAATCAGGCACGCTTTTGTTGTTACACTTGTTTCCTTTCTGACCGCATGATGAGGAAGATAATAGGTTTGATGCTTATTGTCATTACTCGACTCGATAATAGGTTTCATATGTCCTAACCGCTCGTATTCACTCATAAAATTCACATAATCGCGTTTTGATTCAGAATCTTGACTTATTCGTTTCTCTACTGCGTAAAAACGTTTTAAGGCCATATGACGTGATGCCCCTAATCTGTTCCTATCGGCTGTAAATGGAACGCTAACTATGAATCGCCCTGTAGATTCACGAGTGGTTGTATTGTTAAAGTAAGTTTCACATTCTTGTTCTTGAATTGACCAATTCCGTTTGGAGTTGCATTCCTCGATTGACCAAAACCGTTCTATTAGCCGATCCTCTAAATTTAAACTTAAATGACAAGCTAATTTATGCTGTTGTTGTGGTTGATAAAATGACAGAGGTCCGGACAGTATCCATCCCAATCGCGTTTTGTACAGTATGGGGTTGTCTTTCCCTAATTTTATTTGACCTGTGCTTAACAATTGCCAGAAGATTGAGGCACCTATCAACATGTCAATTTCACCTTCGATATTAAATGTAGGATCGGCCAAATTTCTATTGTTCGGAATATTTAGAAAAGAAGCGTCGAAGGAGAGTGTAGGCATATTTTCTGTTATTTTGTTTATTACTAAGCAATTTAGTGTGATTTCGAATGCTGAACATCCTGAGCGTATACGTATGTCAGCTTTACGATTTAAATTAACATTAGCCTGATTTATTCCCACAACCGTTGATTGTATGGGAGTACTAAACAAGTTGAGTTTTTTGAAAAGGTTGTTTGTAATAAAGTTCGACTGAGAGCCATTATCCAAAATAGCCTTGCAATGATGCCAACTTCCCTCTGCATCATATACGCGTATAGATGCTGTTGATAATAGTATTTGATTGATTTGATTTTTTGTTGCAATATGAGCAACCGTGATACTTGCATCGGTTGCACATGGCATATCTTCCTTCACGTTACTTTTAGGACAGGCAATTTGCTCAAAATGTAGTAGCGAATGATGCTTTTTATTACAATGCTTGCATGAATACTTTTGATTTACACGCCGCAATATTATGACCCTTTCTCAAACAATTCAAACACAAATGTCTCCTCTTTATTTCACCAATACGGTTATTAATTGTTAATTTTAGGAAAGAGTCACAACGAGATATGAAGTGTGATTGACTACAATAATTGCAATGCGGTTGAGTTGTTGAGATTAAACTATTCATTTTTGATCTACTTGACGAATGATTATCGGCCGTCGTATTTGTTTTCTCGAGTTGTCTACATCTCTGATTCAAAGATGTGGTTAATTTCTCTAGCCTGGGCAATTCATTAACGTTGCTAGATGTAGCAGAATCCCACTCACGTATTGATGCTGCATCTAATTTTGTGCAAACCAAGTAAACAATTAAATCATCCCAATGATTCGTTGGTAGCTCTAATTGCTGCAAAGGTCGTAAATGCCAATTCAAATTATCGATGAGTTCGCGTAACGTTTTGTATGAATCGTGTTTGACATGATTCAAATTAAAGAGTGCGTGTATGTGGTTATGCACAATGAATTGTTTATTTTCAAATCGCTCAATTAATAAGTCCCAAGCCAGGGAGTAATTTTCATCAGAAATAGACACGGAATTTAGAGTACCTGCAGCCTCTCCCGTCAAACAAACATTTAAGTAATGTAGTTTTTCTACGTTAGTTAACGATGTATCAGAGTCAATCATGCTTTTAAAGAGGTCGCGGAAATAATACCACTTATCAAACGATCCATCAAATGACGGTAAATTAATAGGAGGTTTTGCTACTTTACTAGATTTGTTTTGATCTTGTTCACTCGCTACTGGATTAGCTGCACGTTATTGAAATCGGATAGAATGTCATCTATTTTGATAAACTTGCTTTCTACTAATGTGCGATTTATTTTATTTGGTTCAATTGTACGTAATGTATCCAAATAACTGCTAAATCTTGTTAATCTGGCTTTGATTGTGCCGCGTTTTCTATTTGACTGTTCGAGTTCCGACGTCATTATAACACAAATATAGAAGTAATACTATAAATTGTATAAAGAAAGGAATGTGATAGGACTTACGTGGAATCCGCACTGTAGAGTCGTCGATTTCGCTACAAACGTTGATGCGGTGGCTTTCTTAGTTTTAGACAGTCTGTCTAAACTCTTTTTTCGGACTTTTTGTTCAAAGCTTATATTTATATTCTTTGAATATCGGCTGAAGGACCATGTAGTAGTTGTTGACAGTGGATTAATGCTTTAATCTTGCTGGCGTTTTTCACTTCTTGTTTGGACGCAGGTTGTAAATCTGCGCCTTCTAATTGCTATATGTAACAATTAACCTTTTTTGCTTGAGGTTTTTACGTGTGAGAGAACTTGCTCGTTTCTCATATATAAATAAAACGACGTTTGGTTATATGTATAGAGGCATATATTTTTACATGTGTGGCTAGGTCGCCCGGTCGTTATGCACTTCTCTAGTATTTGTTTTTGTACGTCTGGTTCCCACCCTTCGAACACAAACATCTGGATGGGAGTAAATACAAAAACAAATACGCCACTTTATTTTTAGTGGCCATTTACTATTATTTATGGTAATAAGTAACTATACTATGGAATGTGAAATAATGTATAATACATCATGTAAATGCAATTATGTTCAAATAGTACACACGTGACGTTTTATTGTTATATAAATTGTTTGGAGTTTCCGAACAGGTTCGTAATAAATACTAGCATACATTTTAAATGCTATGCAAACAAACACGTGTTCAAGATGTTTCTTTTATAATTGTTTGTGCCATATAAAATACAAATTGTTTCTTACCGCTTACGTATTCCAGGAACTAGTGGGCCACCAGTCGGTGCACAAGGCGTATGGAAAACCTGTCCGCCATGCATCATAATTTTTTTACTTTAACCTAAATAGAGTTATTATTATTGTTATTGTTTTGTTAAAGACTTACTAATGGAGGAATTTAACAGTGAGGACGAGTATGCTTCCGCAGTAGGTTCAGTAGAGAATAACGATAAAGATTGTTTTGATGTAAGTAGAACTTTAAAAGAACTTGCTATTTCTTTTGCTTATTTTAACATGCATTTATTTATTTAGCAAGATACTTATATAAGATATCTAGCTGAACAGGGCTACGCAATAAAAGGTGCTCTCAAACCAGTGCGGGACGGCGGGAGCGGGAGCGAATATCGCGCGGGACTTCTTTGTTTAGCGGGATACAAACGCGTTCAGACAGGCAAGAACTTTCCCGCATAATACAGCGTTACATTTCTAGTTCGCTGCGTGCACGGTATTTTTCGCGTCCCGCCATATATTTTAACAATGTCCTTAACTGAAAAATTAATAGAAACAGTTAAAAACTATCCAATATTGTATGATTTGGGTCACGAAGACTATAAAAACGCGAGGAAAAAGGATAAGATATGGGACCTAATTGGAAATGAACTACATCAAGATGGTAAGTACATTTTATTTTTGATCTACACCTAAAACATATACTAATCTATGTACTAATTATTAAAATAATTAATAAACTTTTTGCGTAAATCAAATGCTGTACTTGATGCACGTCTAGTATTCAGGCTAAAGTTTTGAAACGCATCTAATATTCTTTCGACTGGTTCTGGATATTCAAAATATTCTTCATCACATTGCTTTGTTCTTAAATAGTTATGAAGGATACATGTTGTGCTAACAATTAAAATTGTATTTTCAACGGCAAGCTCTATGGGTCTACTAAATATCTTCCATTTTTGAGCTAAAATGCCAAATGCGTTTTCTACAGTTCTTCTTGCTCTACATAATCCTCTTATTAAATATTTCTTTTCTGACATCATATCTAGATTGCCTGCAGTGAAATGGTCTCATTAAATATGTTTTCAAGGCAAAACCTTCATCAGCAATAAGTACATAAGGAGATAATGTGTTTTGAGCAGGCAGATTTCCATCTTGTGGGACATTCATCCGTTTAGTTTCAAATCTTCTTCCCATATTTGATGTTTCAAATATACCACTGTCACTATTTTTCCCGTATCCTCCAATGTCGACACACATAAATTTGTAATCCGCCCCAACTATGGCTAGAACTATAGAACCCTTTTTTAAGTAACAGAAGTATTTTGATCCGCTATTATTTAGACATTTAGTTGTTACGTGTTTTCTGTATATGCTTCCAATACAATTCGGAAATCCCCATAATCTATCATACATTCGAGCAGACTGTTTCCAAATTTCTTCTGTCGGTTCTGGCATAAATTGCTCTTGCATACGTTTACATATAGCATCACAAACTTCCGTAACAATTTGGCCAACGGTAGAAAAACCAAGTCGAAAGCTGTGTCCAATTGTTTTGTAAGAATCCCCCGTGGCTAGGAATCTGAAACAATTTCTATTTAGTAGCAATAAAACGATAATATTTGTCATAATTTCTTTATATTGCAGGCGAACAGCTCAAAAAAAGTGGAAAAACATACGAGACACATATGCAAAATACTTGAGATGTAATAAAACTAAAACTGGACAAGCCGCGAAGAAAAATTACGCAAATTGGCAATGGGCTGCCTACATGGAAGTATTTAAACCTTTCTTGAATTTTGCCACAACAACATCCAATGCAACGGATGAAAATGATTCTATTGAGGTAAACTCTCCCGAGGGAATAGCGTCAAACGAAATAGAAATGAATAAGGAGGTAACTCTTCGGGAAAAAGAAATGGAACTCGAAAACCAAGGTGCATACAATCGAGAGTTCACCATCGACTACAAAAGAATGTAGAAAACGGTCGAAAATAGAAGAAAACCGCTCGTCTGTCAAATTCTGTTCTCGAGTATTTGAAAAATAAGCGTAGTAAGTCTTCATTGGACGCCGCAGACATAATTTTCCAGGGATATGCTCGAACCTTGAAACAATTTTCACCTAGAAGACAAGCTGACGTGAAGATAAAAATTGCTACATTAATGGCCGAAGCAGAATTGTCACATCAAGAGGAACAGTTATTATCAACTTCTACTTCTGTGAACAGTTGTACATTACATATAGGTTCAACATCTAACAACTCTAGCTCCTCTGGATATACTTTATCCTCTGGTTCTGGTCCACCTTCAAATGTTCAAGTACAGACAGCTAATTTTGATGGGCAAGATGGCGAGTATGAAGGACCACCGCTGCTATATGTGACAAATTTTAATAGTGATGTGTGAAGTAAATTCTCAAATTATGTAAAATATATATATGTTCCTATTATGTATACGTCTTAGTGTGTAAAATTAAAATTATTACAATTAACCTGTAAATTTATTAAATTAAAAATGACTTAAGAATATTAATTATTTGCCAAAAAATACATTATGCAAACCTTAAAGCTACTGCAAGTCGTTCCTCAGGAGATATGGGCTCGCGATAGTTCGTGTAGTGTTTCTGAATGTATTTTTCAATGAAATCTAATATTTCATCAAAACAGTCTGGAGTCATTCTAAAGTAAATGTAAAATCTTTTGACATCCTGGCGTAACTCTGGCATTAAATTGTGGTATTCGCCATGGATTTTTCGTTTGCTGTTAATTTCATGAATCCATTTTATTGTTTTTCTAAAAAACCATAATATAGAATATTAGAAATAGGTAGATAGATACGGGTACTTACTTATATGGAACAGAAGATACGTTAGATTATTGTCTAATTAAATTAATTTGATACTAACCTGGAGCAGTCTTCATCCTCTGCTAATGCTAATAGCAAAGCTTCCTCTTCATCTGAAGATATACCAGAATACATTTCTTACAATTTTCAAATGCTACACACACACAGAATACGTTTTGATTTTGGATGCGATACTATATTTCCCGTTCCGTAAACCGCGTTGGTCTGTTTTACTGTGCGTCACCTAATTTCGCGACTATCGCGAAATTACCGCTCCCGCTCCCGCTTCTGCCGTCCCGCTCTGGTTTGAGAGCACCTTTATAGTAATTTTGATTTTAGCAATATAACTTCCTTGTATACAGGGTGGGCCTGAAGATCTTGACCAAACGTTTAAATGTTACCTAGATTTAATTTGCATTTAATTATAGTTTGACATTATACAGGCTGTCCGAAAGTTCGGTCGTTTTTACTTTCTTATACGTAGTATATTACTTTCTTATACGTAGTATAAGGAAGTATTGTGATGATGAAAATTTTCGACCTCGAGATTTTTGCAGATGTCCACGTTTTGAGGTCCCCTGATACCAAAAAAGTGGTTTTTAAAAAAATGTCTCTGTGTGTGTCTGTCTGTCTGTGTGTGTGTCTGTCTGTGACCACGATAGCGGCCAAATCGCTGTAGATATCAATTCCAAATTTTGTATTTACGTGTATAATTACCCTCTTGAGATCTCATTAGTTTTTCAGTAAAATCGGTAGACCGGAAGTAGCAGTTTACTTCAGCGAAAAAATCGAATTTTGCGAATATTTCGTCAACTCTAAGTTTAAACAAATTTATAAAGAATTCATATATACTTAAAATTAAAATTGAGAATAATTTTATTTAAAAATTTTTTCGAAATTCCTACCGGAACTAGGTCTTTTACTCTTATCGAAAATCAGTTTTTTGCGAATATTTCGCAAGTCATGCTTTTTAGACAAGTACGTTACGGGTATAAAAGTATTTAAAACATAATTTTCAATATCTTTTGTATAAAAAAAATTTCAAAATTCAGACCGGAAGTACCACTTTTACTCTTATCGAATAGCGATTTTTTGCAAATATGTCGTAAGTTATGCATTCTATATACATTTATCAAGAGTACAAAAGTATTTAAAACTGGATTTGCAATATTTTTTGTATATATGAAATTTCAAAATTCGGACCGGAAGTAGCACTTTTACTCTTAGCGAGGAGCGCTTTTTTGATAATATCTTGCAAAGTATGCATTCTATAGCGATTTATTAAGCGAATGAAAGTACTTAGAATAGGATTTTGAATAAGTTTTGTATAAAAAAATTCTTAAAATTGTATAGTTTGAAACGCTCATACGTATAAGAAAGTCGTGTGGTGGCCACACCTCATTTTTTTGTTTGTTTTTGCATTCAATGGTAATTTAATTTATTCAATTATTACTGTGACTTACATATATACCTTTATACGTAAAACGTATATGCATATATGCATGTTGTTGCTGAATAATTGCTATACCGAATTGTTTCATATGAGAACTAGGTAAAAGATTTGATTAATTAAACATTTAGCAATTAGCAACTGTACTGGATGCAAGAACAGAGTAATTCGCCCAGTAGCACAGTCTGCATCCAGTGATCCCAGGGTCGTTCAATATTTATTATTGTAATTGAATTTATACCACTAATAATTGAATTAACAAAGAGTGAATAAATGCGTATATTTAATTTAATGACAAAACTCACCTACCTTAATCTTATAAGTTGTACTTTTGTAAAGAAGTTCCTCAGGTAACCGGTGTTGATTCTTTTCGATAGCTAATTATTTTCCTGAATGATCTGGTGATTATTTACGAAGGAATTAATGGGCGCCACTTACTTTGAGAAACATGATTCAAATTTCATTATCACTAGAATTAGCATATCGTGGCTCTAGATATGTCAGCGAAAGAAAGTAAGAAATTTTCACTAAGCTTATGAATTACCACAAGGAACGAGGAGTAATTGATTTAATACACCTGTGTCGTAAACTTAACAATATTTATTACCTAAGATAATTTAAAGAACGGTACAATGAACATTTAGTACAAATAACATATTGCAGTGATCTTGAATAAATAATAATATGTAAATAAATAAGTATAATCAAGATCACTTCAAGACTTTATTTAAATTAATTTTTACTTTATTCATTTTTACCTTGATATGTATAAATATTCACTATATTGATAATTTACGAAAACTTTATTTTTATTTAAGTAAAACAATAAAAGGATCTTAGTAAATTTTTATAAGGTTATAATTTTAAGACGTATTAAATGTTACGGGTAAAGGATTGAGCAGGTGTTTCTCGCACAAACACGTCTGGCTTTGGCAGGGATCGACCGGGTGGACCGGCACAAAAAGTATTGTTTATCAGGTGCATGGCTGAATCATAAAAGTATAGACGGATTTATAGTCACATGTTTGTTTACCTTTTTCAAGGATTATTAATACGCTGTTTCCCCATGCAACCGATAGGAGCGGCACCGTCGACTTACAATTTTGGAGGTGGAGTCGTGTCTAACGAAAGTTGCCGTATGTTTTTATAAAGAGATTTACGAATAAAAGCGCGGACAGATAAAATTTCCGGGATTGCTGGTGAAAACCGCAATATTAGCTAGTCTAAAAGTAGGTGAAAACCACTTCCTCCCTCCTCTTTAATAGGATTATTTTAAAATCCGGACTTAGAATAAATTTTTGAGTTTTCCAATACTTATAAAATTTTTACAAGATTCTACACTTATAATAATTTTATTTTAAAACATGCAGCGCGTATTACATTAAAATGTCTAGATGTATTCGAATAACTACCTATGTATGAAATACTTTTATTTTATGAACTCGGTTTTTGAATTTATTTAATTTCATTTTATTTTCTTCTTTCTAGAGAGTTTTGTTTTGCATGTAGGGTACTATGCCGTACGTTATGACAAAACCTTCTAGCATTTGTAATGATAACTTTGAATAGCATAATCATTTTCTTTTCCGTATAATTTATTTTTCTTTTAAATATATTCATCCTACTAAAGATATTTGAAATTAATAATTTTGTTTTATGTGTATATAGGTTATATATTAAGTGAATAAAATTTTCATTGAGAATTAATTATGGAAGAGTTTAATACGATGTATGAAGAGTTAAGGTGATTAAACAATATTTGTTATAAATGTGTGTATAGTGGCGTCTCAAAATTCTTTATTTGTAGTGGTGTTTTTGTATTGGAATTTCGTGAAAAAGGTAAAGTTTATTTTCTTTTAATGTATATATATTATTTCTTTTGATATGAGAATTAAGTATGTTTTGTTGTATTTGGGTGTTCAATATTAACGTGTTGAATAATACATCAGGGATGTGTGAAATGAATTATGTCATTATTTAATTCATAGCATGGAGTCCTGGTGAATTTGAAATACACGAATTGGTCTTGGTGGTACTGTGTTGGGAGCGAGAAAAGGCACCAGGCAGAACTAATCAGGGCTGAGTTGATTTATTGAATACGTAGATACATTATTTTATTTCATTTTATTTATTCAATTTAAAAATTTATATATTCCTTAAGGAGTGTGCGCATTGTGATGTATGTTCGGGTTGCGTCCGACGAGCTGAAAATGACATGCTCGTAGGGTGGAACTTTGGGATACTCATCTGTGTGAATTTGTTATCTGATGGTACTGTGTTGGGAGCGAGAAAAGGCGCCGGACAGGACTAATTAGGGCAAAGCCACTTCCTTAATGTCTATATTTTGTTATCAAATAGTAGACCGCACAATTTTTTTTTTTTTATTACATTCCAGTACAATTCATCACGGGTAATTTATTTCATTTTTGATTGTTTACATGTATCTATGACAAATATTAATAATAATAATCACGTTCACATTTTAGATATAAGCTGGCACGACATGATGATTTCATTTATTCTTTATTTCTTGTAATATTTTATTGTTTATGATGTATATATTTGAATTATGACCGAATATTGATTTTAGATGTGTAAATATTTGTAGATTAAAACTTTTGAATTCATTTAAAATTATTTTATTTTAATAAATTAGATGTTAAGATTTATTTTGTATTTTATTTCTTTACCTGACCTGGATATGATTAAAGAGAAGGAGAATCAAGTCATATTTTCTGCCCCTGAGAGAACTATTTATTTTCAAACTGAGCTAGTTACATGTAGAATGCTTTGCTTAACCTACCTTTCAGCAGAAAGTTCACCGTATCATAGTCTAGCATAAGGCCTAGCACTAGGATGCGTGCTTGACTCTTAGTTACGTATTAATTAAGTAAATTTAATTTATTTTATATATCTATAAATTTGTAAGAGTCACAGCATATATATGGCACCCAACGTAGTGGGGCAAAGCTTTTACATTTTAAACTGTTTAGATAAAAATTAATTGATTATTTAATATTCAAATAGCTGTGTAATTAAAGGGAGGTATTTTCACCTTTAAGTGCATTTGAATAATTAATAAGTATAATTCACAAGTAAATTTTGTCAAGTTTTGATTTATTTTTCTCCACAAATAAGTCTCTTTAAGTGCCAGGACAGATAAAGTAAATATGTCTGAGTATAAAGGTGAGGGTGAAAATCCTGAAAGTGGTATGGATACCAAATATTTATTTGAAACGTACAGGGAACCACAAGGCATTTCTTCTGTGACAGATTCAGAAAAGACGCTACCTCTTGATGAGGATGAAAATGTAACTGAAAATGTAAAAATTGAAACGAAAGAAATGCCAGGCAGAGATAGATTCGATTTTCTATTTGAAAAACTTTTCTGTAAGTTGGAATGTGACAAGATAGAAATGAAAGAAGATATAAATAAGAAGTTAGATGAAAATAAAGCTGAAATGAAAGAAGAGATGAATAGAAATAAAATAGAGATACAAACTGTGGTAAAGTCGATGAATGAGAAGATTGACGAAAGGATAAAAGCTTGTAGAATGGAAATGTCTGCAATGAACAATAAAATAAATGAAGATGTGAAACAAAGTGTTACACAGATCAATGAGAAAATTGAAGCAAATGAAAAGAAGTGCAAGGATAGCAGTAATTTTTTAATAGATGAAATGAATCAGAGGGCCGGTGTAACAAAAGAAAATTTTAAACATGTAGAAGAAAGGATTGGAGGACAAGATGAAAAAATACAATTCTTGGAACTGAAGGTGGACAGTAGTGCCATGTCAGTTCAGAAAGATGTTCAAAATTTAACAAACAAGTTTGAGGACTGTAGAGTTAAATATGGTGCATGCACAGACTCTCTTTTAAAGCTACAGGATATGACATTAAATTGTCAAGATACAATTAAGAATTTGAAAACGAGAGTTGAACAAGGTACAATTACACCTTGTGTTGTACCGCAACAGATATCAATTGGTACGGAAAATATACCAAAATTTTCTGGGTATAATAAAGACAACCCAATGGCATTTCTTAAAACTATAAAGACATATATTCGTGGTATTAATGATGATATGTCAAAATTACATTTCATGAGAGGGTGTCTTAGAGATTATGCATTATTATGGTACGACATGGTAATTGATGAGGTACAGACGTACGAAGAATTAGAAAATATGTTTATCAGACAGTACTGGGGACAAACTCAGCAAAGACGCATTAGACATGACCTTACCTTTGGAAAATATCGTTCCATCACGTCTAGAGAAAATTATGTTATTCGGAAATATTCTTTCTTGAAACATATACAACCTGTGATCCAGGAGTGTGACATTGTTACCCAATTAGCTAATCATTTTGAGCATGAGGTAGTACAAGCAGTTGCTTTACAGGGTATAGACACCGTTGAGCAACTCTTGGAATTGGTAAAGCGTCTGGACGACGTGGAAGATAGGAGTGTACTTCAGAATAAAAATGGGTATAAAACAGGTAACAATGGTAACTATTATAATCCTCAGCAAAGATATAATGGTAATAACCACAATCACCAACAAAGGTACAATGGTAATCGGTATCAGAATAATAGTTACCAGGGAGGAAGGGTGGAGAATGGTAACAACAAGAACATGGGTAATAATAGTAGTAGTAGTAATAATAATAATAATAATTGGAGACAGGAGGGTCATGTAGGAAGGAAATATGGGAAAAATGAAACAGAAGATAATCGAGGATTTAATAACGTAATTATAGGAAATAAAGAAAATAAAACAGAAGCCGTAACAAGAGATGCGTCAAGAGGAGCAATAAAGAAGGACCTGGATTTTTGGTAGGTCCAACCAAAGGGAGAAAGAAGAAACAACGTAACAAGAAAAATTTTATAGATTTAAGTAATATAACCACTGAATTTCCACTGGTAGATGTTAAAGTAGGGGATGTATATGGTGTAGCTGTAATAGATAGTGAATTAGAATTGTCACTTTTAGATGGGGGATTATTTGATAAAAGGTTTGAAAAATTAGGTTTTTACAAGCGAGATAATGTATTTTGTATAAATATAGAGATGGGGGATGTAGAACTTGTAACACAATTTATTGTTACACCAAGATTAAAATATTGCTGCGTACTTGGGATGGATTTTTTGAGTCTATATACATCGAAATTGGAAAGGGAAAATAGAACCTTCCACAATAGTAAAGTAAACATGTCTTGGGACAAAGGTGCTCAAGATGATAAAATATTAGTTAATAATTCAATCATTGATAATTTTGATAGGGACCTCACTTTAAAAATAAATAATGATAGTTTGATTGACAAGGATAAAGGTTCACACCATGTGGATGATCTTCAAAGGGAAGAGTCCATGTTTGCCACGGGTGACATAAATAATAAATGTACACACCATGTGGAGGGTCTTCAAAAGAAAGACGCCACGAAATATATGGGTGACATAATAAATAAATGTTCACACCGGGAAATAAATATGGGTGACAAAAATTTGATTTGCAACAAACAGATTAATAATGATAATGTGAGTGATCCTTTGACAAAAGATGTTAAATTATTTAATGGTAATGTAGATTTAGCAGTAGACTATGATAATTGTTTTAAAACAGAAACGACTCATCCATCTTCCCATAAGCAGAAATTAAGTGTTCAATTTAAAATTAAAAGTTTGTTAAAAGATGAAATTATTGAAAATTTAGTATATAATTTAATGAACCCCATCACAGTAGTAATTAAGGAATATTTAGATTATTTAGAAAACATTGAGAATAATAAATTAAGTTTATGTTTATTTCAATCAATAAAACAACAGCTACAACTCCCCAAATTATTAGAAACATTATTGTTAATAAGTACTAATGCAAAGTGGTTTGTAAATGTTAATTCTCTTTGGTTGGTACAGCTATATAAATGTTTCATGAAATTATATCCAATAGTGGTAAATTTATTAGTGAATTTAAATAAAATTGTTCATAAGGAACAAAATATTTTACATTATGGGTATGTAAAGCCCGTACAGCACATATTAAACTCACATGATGAAAATGTGTCACATCATGTGAATGATAAAATGATTTTACAAGAGGGTGTGAAATTTATATGGACCCATGCGAGTATAGAGGTTTTGGATGCAGTTGAAAAGTACCCACAGCCCAGATACTTAAAAATGTTAAGAAGTTTTCCCAAAATAGTGGACTACAATTGCCACTTCATTTTAAGGGAACTCGATGATGCAATTACAATATTTGTAATACCTATGAAAGGTGTAAAATTTAAAGAATTTAAGTACACTTTTGTATATATATTTATAAGTAGTTTAATTAATTTAGGTATTTTAAATGTCATTTGTTTAAACTTTCTCGTCATGAAAGGAGTAAAGTTTAAAATAAACTCCAAGAGTTTTGCATATTTACTTCTGACTTGTATATAGATAGAATAAGCATATTATAGGGAAATTTCATGTCTCTATGCTTTATATCAATAATATTGTAAATAATCTATAAGTATATTAACTGGTATTTATGGGAAATCTTGAATTTATACCATTGACATTAGCGATTCTCGCTTATAAATCGCAGATATTCCCATAGGGATATTTATGCAGTGATCTTGAATAAATAATAATATGTAAATAAATAAGTATAATCAAGATCACTTCAAGACTTTATTTAAATTAATTTTTACTTTATTCATTTTTACCTTGATATGTATAAATATTCACTATATTGATAATTTACGAAAACTTTATTTTTATTTAAGTAAAACAATAAAAGGATCTTAGTAAATTTTTATAAGGTTATAATTTTAAGACGTATTAAATGTTACGGGTAAAGGATTGAGCAGGTGTTTCTCGCACAAACACGTCTGGCTTTGGCAGGGATCGACCGGGTGGACCGGCACAAAAAGTATTGTTTATCAGGTGCATGGCTGAATCATAAAAGTATAGACGGATTTATAGTCACATGTTTGTTTACCTTTTTCAAGGATTATTAATACGCTGTTTCCCCATGCAACCGATAGGAGCGGCACCGTCGACTTACAATTTTGGAGGTGGATTCGTGTCTAACGAAAGTTGCCGTATGTTTTTATAAAGAGATTTACGAATAAAAGCGCGGACAGATAAAATTTCCGGGATTGCTGGTGAAAACCGCAATATTAGCTAGTCTAAAAGTAGGTGAAAACCACTTCCTCCCTCCTCTTTAATAGGATTATTTTAAAATCCGGA
The DNA here is from genome assembly GCA_963170755.1 of Amphimallon solstitiale. Classification (NCBI taxonomy): domain Eukaryota; kingdom Metazoa; phylum Arthropoda; class Insecta; order Coleoptera; family Scarabaeidae; genus Amphimallon; species Amphimallon solstitiale. The sequence continues at coordinate 53,683,432 of OY720677.1, forward strand.
CTTAGAATAAATTTTTGAGTTTTCCAATACTTATAAAATTTTTACAAGATTCTACACTTATAATAATTTTATTTTAAAACATGCAGCGCGTATTACATTAAAATGTCTAGATGTATTCGAATAACTACCTATGTATGAAATACTTTTATTTTATGAACTCGGTTTTTGAATTTATTTAATTTCATTTTATTTTCTTCTTTCTAGAGAGTTTTGTTTTGCATGTAGGGTACTATGCCGTACGTTATGACAAAACCTTCTAGCATTTGTAATGATAACTTTGAATAGCATAATCATTTTCTTTTCCGTATAATTTATTTTTCTTTTAAATATATTCATCCTACTAAAGATATTTGAAATTAATAATTTTGTTTTATGTGTATATAGGTTATATATTAAGTGAATAAAATTTTCATTGAGAATTAATTATGGAAGAGTTTAATACGATGTATGAAGAGTTAAGGTGATTAAACAATATTTGTTATAAATGTGTGTATAGTGGCGTCTCAAAATTCTTTATTTGTAGTGGTGCTTTTGTATTGGAATTTCGTGAAAAAGGTAAAGTTTATTTTCTTTTAATGTATATATATTATTTCTTTTGATATGAGAATTAAGTATGTTTTGTTGTATTTGGGTGTTCAATATTAACGTGTTGAATAATACATCAGGGATGTGTGAAATGAATTATGTCATTATTTAATTCATAGCATGGAGTCCTGGTGAATTTGAAATACACGAATTGGTCTTGGTGGTACTGTGTTGGGAGCGAGAAAAGGCACCAGGCAGAACTAATCAGGGCTGAGTTGATTTATTGAATACGTAGATACATTATTTTATTTCATTTTATTTATTCAATTTAAAAATTTATATATTCCTTAAGGAGTGTGCGCATTGTGATGTATGTTCGGGTTGCGTCCGACGAGCTGAAAATGACATGCTCGTAGGGTGGAACTTTGGGATACTCATCTGTGTGAATTTGTTATCTGATGGTACTGTGTTGGGAGCGAGAAAAGGCGCCGGACAGGACTAATTAGGGCAAAGCCACTTCCTTAATGTCTATATTTTGTTATCAAATAGTAGACCGCACAATTTTTTTTTTTTTATTACATTCCAGTACAATTCATCACGGGTAATTTATTTCATTTTTGATTGTTTACATGTATCTATGACAAATATTAATAATAATAATCACGTTCACATTTTAGATATAAGCTGGCACGACATGATGATTTCATTTATTCTTTATTTCTTGTAATATTTTATTGTTTATGATGTATATATTTGAATTATGACCGAATATTGATTTTAGATGTGTAAATATTTGTAGATTAAAACTTTTGAATTCATTTAAAATTATTTTATTTTAATAAATTAGATGTTAAGATTTATTTTGTATTTTATTTCTTTACCTGACCTGGATATGATTAAAGAGAAGGAGAATCAAGTCATATTTTCTGCCCCTGAGAGAACTATTTATTTTCAAACTGAGCTAGTTACATGTAGAATGCTTTGCTTAACCTACCTTTCAGCAGAAAGTTCACCGTATCATAGTCTAGCATAAGGCCTAGCACTAGGATGCGTGCTTGACTCTTAGTTACGTATTAATTAAGTAAATTTAATTTATTTTATATATCTATAAATTTGTAAGAGTCACAGCAATATGTCTCATCTCACATTTTTCATCAGATTACATAAGTCTTAAATTGAATCTGGCCAGACGGATTATTATTATTATTATAATCACACCAATATTCTCACATATAAAGTATTACAATATTCTAGGTAAAACAAAGAAATGTTACTAGTGAATCAGATTCAGTTATTAAATTTAGGACGAACTATAACAACTAATGTATGTACTATTTTAACAAAGTAAATAACTATGATTGTAACTACAAAAGACTAACGGTACAAAGATTCTAACAATGAATTTGAAATTTCAGATCAAGACCATTATTTACAGTAGTGTAATAATTCAAATCACAATGTGTACAGAAAGATATAGATTGATCTTATTTTAACTGTTATCCGACGGACTAAATATTAGTTTTATGGTTACCAAACCCGAAGGAATGGCCTTAGGTTTTATTCTACCGACGGTAAAATAATCTTTAAGCGCTCTGAGACATAATTGATGCTTAATTACCTTGAAGTGTGCGGAGACGCTAATAATCGTTGTTGGTGAATGTGCGACGGGTCGATGACTTTCCCCCGAGAACGTGATGGATTTCTTCGGTAGTTTGACGGGAAAGAGAATCCAACGGGTCAGTATCCAGATTGCTTTAAATTCCCCTAAGGTGAATTATCGTGATCTGCCGAATCTTCTTTCAGACTGGACTAAAGATCGTTTGATAATTTTAAACTCACTATGCACGTTAAATCGTCACTTGACTAGCGTTAACACTGCTATAATACGTACACTGTGATAGCAATCTTGAAGTTACTACTGGATTATGCGTCAAACATCTGGTGGTAGTCACCGACCGTTAATGGTCTATATTTAAAATTACTTCGAGATGTCGACTGTCACTTGGCGGATAACAAAAATTAATAATTATTTTTAAGCGGTCTTGCCTTTTTATTCGTACTATTGGAGAGGGGTGAAACACGCCTATTTCCGGATTCTAGAAGGTTCTCGACTTCTTCAAGAAGGAATTTTTGCACACGACGCATACGATGTAATAGATTTAATAGCTTGGTTCCCAGGGTATTGTTGAATAATGGGCTATTGATAACCCGAGTACACGTGCGGCGCCAAAATTTAGTTGTCGTCGCGTCATACAAAAGGGTATTTAAGAAAAATTGTTGTACGTGACTCTAATATTTGCTTTATAAGAAGAATTTTACTTTGGATTATAAAGGTTGTCATTCAGATGTTATTTTTAAGAAATGTTAGATGTAGACGTTATTTTAACCGAAATTGATACGTAGTTGGAAAAATATAAAGAACTGTTTATTCAAGAAGGTTAAACAAGCTTAGCTGTAGAATTGTAATACATATTTAAGTTTTGAATATATTTTGCGTATTGAAAATAATAAATAGTATACAGTATGAGCCAAAAGAATAATATTATAATTAATTTGGAATTCTTAAGTAATTAAATAATTGCTCATTTAAGTAATCAGATATTATTTAATATTTTGAAATTAAATTAGTCAGAAGTGCCAAAAGCACGCAACAAATCCCCCCTTAAGTGCCTTAGGAAAGTTACTTCAGTAACTTTCCGATTAAGTAAAAGAAAGCACCAGGGTGTTATGATATGAACAAAATTTTCCAAGCATAAAGTTAGACTGAAAGTCCCAAATAAATTCGTAGGTAGACACGACGAGTAAACACATAATTTCCAACGGTACACAAAAGAGCAGATGGTAATCCATAACTGAAGGTTAAGTGAAGTTAAACAAGAGGTTAGGTGAATTTTGAAAAATGACGAAAAGGAGAAAAAAGTTTCTTACAACTACTGACACAGGCTGACCTGAACAGAAACGATCAATGTAGACAATGCTACAATGAGAGTTAATAAAAATATCCTAACGGCGTTACATAAATTTTGATACAGGGTACATATTAAAATGCAACCGAAGTTACAGAGAAAATTGAAAATATCCTAAAGGCGTTATACTAATTTTGATACAAGGTTATATTAAAATGTAGGCAATGCACTACAATAAAAGTTAATAAGTTAGGCCGAAAAAGGTTCAATAAATTTTGACAAAAGATAACAAATAAACCAACTCCCACGTGAAATTCCTTAAAACTAAGTAAAGTTGGTCTTCGTCAGCTACATTTAAAGCCAACCTATGAAGACCAAAGCACAAAAAAAAATAAGATGGCGATGTCGGGCAACAAAAAAGGGTCAAGACTAGGTTGTAAGCAAAAGAATAGGAGACCATACACCTCCCCCTGAAAATGGATGAATACTCCCCACGGACTTGACACCGCTCTCCCGCAGTGGAATCGTTCGTCGAAATTTCGACATAAATCGAATAAATGGGTGCCTGCAACCACGTAATTATGGTGCAGCGACAAACCCGGGTTTAGCCGAAGCTCACGGTAGAAAATTTTGAAGGGGATGGGGGGCCGAAAGACGCAATCGGTGAGAGAAAACAAAGTCAAAATTGGTATAAATTCAGTCATCACCCGATTCAGACAGTTCATCTGTCAACAATAATATTATCAACATCAAATAATCAAGCAGGTGGCACACGCAGCTTTACTACGAAACAAAATTGGAGGGGTAGGGACTTTATACCCCGGCAGCACCTCCACCAAAATAGTCATCTAAAATGACAAAACTAAAACACCAAACAGCGTCATGCTAACATGACAAAACCACGCTCTTGAAAAAAGAATAAAAGGAATAAATAAAAAGGTAAACAAACCACGGGTGATGATGAAGTAACGAAGTCTAAATCGGGATAATTTGTCCTGGGCCACCCCCAGACTGACTAGAGTGTACAGGTATTTGTACAAAAGTTCAAATGAATTCTTAAAAAAAAAACCAACATTAAATTCCCGCATACGAGGGTCATCACAAACCAAAACCAGTAGCTAAACTACAATCATAAATAACAAGTGAGTGGCACAAAGTAGCTAAACTACCACACAATAGAGGGGAAGGGGACTTTATACCCCGACAACACCTCAAACCAAAATGTCATCTCAAATGACAAATCAAAACGCCATGCATACATGACAAAACCAAACACTTGCACACAAATTTTTAACAACTACAAGATGACACTCGCACACAGAGTTACATTTAGGGACAAAATTGAGAAAAGTCAAACATTAAAGGTCATAAGCAATTCACTCCACCAAATAAATTTAATCAAAACTAATAGGTATATCAAGCAACAAATTCAACGAAATATTAAAAGGAAAACGTGGAATGAACAGCAGGTCGAAAATATCCTAATATGAAAAGATTGCATTAAGATGGGGGTTGTGCAATATATTGATCCATTTAGGGGACTTTTACCCCACGCTGGTTACACGGCTGCGGAATTCTTATAGCCCCAACAGCAGGCCCAAAAAAAAATATCCTAATATGAAAAGATTGTACTAAGATGGTGAATGTACAGTATAATGATCCATTTAGGGGACTTTTACCCCACGCTGGTTACACGGCTGCGGAATTCTTATAGCCCCAGCAGCAGGCCCAAAATATCCAAAGATGGAAAGATTGCATTATTGAAGAGAGAGAAAAAAAAAGAATAGAAAGGATATATTAAAGATTGCATTAAGATGGTGGTTGCGCAATATATTGATCCATTTAGGGGACTTTTACCCCACGCTGGTTACACGGCTGTGGAATTCTTATCGACCCCAACAGCAGGTCAAGGAATCTTTGTCTAGTCTGGCGGGTGTGCCTTTAGGTCTTGGATATGCCAAGTAGAAATTCGACCTTGGTCATCAATAAGTTCATATGCCCAAGGCGACACAATACGAACTATCTCAAAGGGTCCTGAATATTTAGGAGCAAGCTTGGCAGCAAACTGCTTAGTAGCATCCGATAAAACTTTATTCTTCCTCCAAACTTGCTGTCCTACCACAAACTTAATAGGTCGTCGTCTGAGATTGTAATCATGAGCACTGCGCAGATGCGCTTTCTTAATACGGGCCTGTATGTCTTTATACAGCGCGGCAAAAGCTAACTTTTTATTGTCAATATTCAAAATAGGTGTTTCAGCCTCATTCGGAACAAAATTCTCATCATTGCCATTTAAAGTGACTTCCCTACCAAAGTTAATGAAATTTGGAGTTACCTTAGTGACTTCGTGTTCAGATGATCTGATGGCATAACCGATTTTTGCTAAATACTGATCCCAGGTTTTGTGATTATTTTTAACATACGCAGTTAACATTGTTTTAATTATTCTGTTGACTCGTTCTGTAGGATTGGCTTGTGCATGGTAAAGCGCAGTGTAGGCTATTCGGATATTATAATTCTGGGTCATTTTTTGAAAAACTTTACTTTTAAACTGAACACCGTTGTCAACTATTAAATGAGAAGGAGCTCCAAAAAGAAGTATCACATGATCTTCAATAACTTTAGTGACACTAGCGCCGGTAGCAGTTCGCAGGGGAAACACTAAGGTGGCCTTACTAAAAATATCACAAACAGCTAAAATATATGAATATCCCTTAGTGGAACGGGGCAGGGGTCCCATTAAATCCGCGGAAATTATCTGCCATGGTCTGGTGGCAGTGGGTGCTTTACTACGCAGATGTCCTGCAGGTGGTTTATTTTCCGATTTAATACTGAGACAGATCCCACATTTCCTGACATATTTGGCGACGCTGCTGGCCATCTTGGGCCAAAAATACTTTTGGGAAACACGGGAGATGGTCTTAGAAATTCCTGGATGTCCACAAGTGGGATCGTCATGACAAGATTGAATGATTGAGGTGCGGCGTTCTCGTGGAGGAACCAATTTCCACTCCTGACTGGGATGACTAAGTTCGGAGTAACGAGGTTTGATATACTTAAACAATTTATTGTCTTCCACACGCCATAAAGGATAACGATGGGGTTTATCCTGCACTTCTTGAATCATCTTCAGATACCAACGATCGATGGGAGGTAAGGGATCTTCAGCCTGAACTAAATCAACAGTGGTACTGACGGAGCGTGACAAAAAATCAGGGACGGCATTTTCCGAACCTTTTCTATGAATCATTTCAAAATCATAGGGCTGTAGCCGCAATGACCACCTGGCCAGGCGACCATGAGGGTCTTTTAAATTATGCAACCATAATAAAGAATGGCAATCTGTAATTACCTGAAAGCGATACCCCTCTACGTAGTGACGCACATGCTCAATAGCCCAAATCACACCTAAACATTCACGCTCAGTAGCACTGTACTTACGTTCTTGAGCAGTCAGAGAACGAGACATATAACAAATAACTTTCTCCCCATCGTCATATTGTTGGGTGAGAACGGCCCCAAGGCCATAAGCTGAAGCATCAGTTTGAAGAATAAAGGTCTTAGAGAAATCAGGACAAACCAGTAGTGGAGATGAAACAAGTTTTTCCTTTAGCTGTTTGAATGCCTCTTCGCATTCATTGGTCCAAGACCATGGAGTCTTTTTTCTAGTAAGATTGGTCAAGGGTGCAATGATGGTGGAGAATTGTGGTACGAAACGTCTGTACCGAGAAGCAGTTCCGATAAATCTTCGTACTTCCTTGACATTCTTAGGTGGTGGGATGTCTAAAATGGATTGTACTTTTTCAGGATCTGGGCGCAATCCCAGTTCATCAACTACATAACCCAAGTATTTTAATTGAGGACGGCAAAATTGACTCTTGGCAAAATTCACGGTAAGTCCTGCATTATGAAGACGGTCAAAAACTTCATTTAGAGTGGCCATATGGGATTCAAAAGTTTGCGAAATAATAACGATATCATCAAGATATACAAAAACAGAAGGTTGGAGGTCAGCTCCAAGAACAGAATCCATAAGACGCTGCCATGTGGCAGGCGCTCCTGTAAGACCATACGGCATGCGTACAAAACGGTATAAGCCGCCACGCACACAAAAGGCAGTGCAATCACGAGAACTTTCCGCGACAGGAATTTGCCAATATGCACTCTTGATATCTAAAGAACTTAAATATTTAGCATCTCTTAATTGATCCAAAATGGTAGAAATATAGGGCAAGGGATACGAATCTTTTTGAGTGACAGAGTTTAATTTACGATAATCAACACAAAAACGATAGCTATTATCTTTTTTCTGAACTAAACACACAGGTGAGGCCCAAGGACTGTTACTAGGTTCTATGATTCCTTGCTCTAACATTTTTTTTATCTCCTGGTCAATAGCTTGTTGTTTGATTGGTGACGCAGGATAATATCGTTGTTTAATGGGTTTAGTATTTGGCAATAATTGAATTTCGTGAGATACTAAATGAGTTTTACCTAATGATTTGCTCATGAGTACTGTTTTCTCAGCGACTAATTGATCTAATAGGTGCTTTTGATCAACGCTCAAAGAGGTAGCACTAGCTATACTATTAATATGAATTTCAGGGTCCTGTTTACAAAAGTGCCAAATATTCTGACGTAAGTCAGGCACTATATTCATGGCCATCCAAAAATCTACTCCTAAAATTAATGTGTGTGGCAAGTCAGGCACAACTAAAACATCAATTAAACAAACTTTGCCCTCTAGGCAAAAAGGTACAGTAATGAATCCTGTACTCACACATACCTGTCCGTTCGCAACTGTACACTCAACAGCTTGCGGTTTCAGACAAAAACCCAAATTACTCAAAATTTGATAGCCGCGCGAGCCAACCAGTGTTCTAGAGGCTCCGGAATCTAATAAACCTATTACAGGATAACCCTTTACTTGAACTTCTAAATATGGGCGTTGATCTCCAGAAACACGAGAAATGACATAATCGAGAAAAATTTTACCGGTATTTGATAATACAGAGGCTGGGGTCGAGGAAACAGCGACGGGGACGACCTCTCGACCTACGATCGTCTCCCCCTTGCGTTTCCCGAGCATCGAGGACATGTGCCTATGGTCACGTTAGGTTGACCACATTTATAACAAAATTTCTTTCGAGCTTTCTTACAATCATTGAATCCATGCCCTCGGTCTCCGCAATTGTAACACCGAAAATCTCTAGACACTTTGTCTGAAGATGTTTTAACTGAATTTACTGCAGGTTTATTCACTGCTTCGCGCTCAACACCAGATGTCGACACAAAAGCAAAATCTGGCTCTACATAGGTGTTACGCCTGCGTGCCGGTGGACGAAAACTATCTGCCCTAAATTTCTTTTTCTCGAGCTTGAGGCATTCATCCTCAAGCTCCGCCAATGTCGTTACTGTTGGCAATTGCATAATATAAAAAGGTGATAAATTTCTAGATATAATTCCCAATTGCACATCCTCCGATGCTTCCCCATAACGTCTAAACATTGATAACATGCATGAAAAATAGTCTATGAATGACTCAGATGGATCTTGAGTCCGTGATAAAATATCTTGAAACAATCTAGATTGATAGTCTGGTGGCTCATAATGCTTACACAATAATGCCGATAAAGTCGGCCAACTGTCAAACCTATGTCTGTTTGACCTAAACCACAGCAAAGCTTTTCCTTCAAATAAATCAATGGCGGATTAAAACAAATCGCTTTCTGAAATTCCGCGTGCAATTCCTAATTCATTAACTCTTTCTAAAAATTGATGCACCGAAAATTGTCTAGAATCCCCATTAAATTTCAAATTCCATTTCCTAACTGGCGAAAAATTACGCGACGCGCGCGATACTGTAATTGGACTAGATGCCTGTGCTGTTATTTCGCTAGCATTACTTGCTGCACCCGTACTCCCTAATGTGACACTCTGTAGATCATCAGTGACCTGATCCACTTCAATAGTATCTAAGTGTTGTAAGAATTCTAATAAAATTTGAGTACGTTTCTGAGATTGTTCCGCATTTAACTGTGCAAGAGGTAACCGATTGATTCTATTCATACAATGATGAAGGCGAGTTTGAATAGCCGCAGAACTACCACCCGGTGACAATGCGTATTTTTCCATTGTTGGTTTAAGATCTTTGAGCTTAGCTTCAAGCTCCGTTAATTCCTTGTCAATATCTACCTGATACTCTGGATATGACAAAGATTCTTTATGTTTTTCTAGTTTTAACAATGGTCTCAAAGCCTTTCGCAATTGTTCTACCGTATCATCGTTCGTTGTAGGTAACCCTCTTAAGCTCAATTCGTAGACTAATTCGTCTTTACGTAAGTAGCTTACATTAATAGTTAACGATGCCATGTTTACAAAATTAACAACCACTGAACAATCAGACTACAATATTTACAAAATCAAAACTGAATTAATTCAATTAATATTAACTGAATATCAAAATTAAATGTCAAAATAGTTCCACAAAATTATTAAAATTGAAAGAAAACAAAGCGTACCTTCCCCAACTAATCCAAAATGAAATAAAAATTTTTAAGAAATTTTTATTTTCAAATAATGTTTAATAAAATTATTAAAATTGAAAGAAATGACAAAACAAGCAAAGTAATTTAATTTGATTATAAGTAAGTGTTGTCACCAAACACACGCATCACTCTGTATATATATATAAAAATTAAAAAAGAAAAAATATTTAAATAATCAGAAAAAAATTTATTTTTAAAAAAGTGGGTGGTAATTTCACAACACCCTGTATACGTATAATAATATTAATATTTAAACAATTCACGTTGGGCGCCAAATTGTTGCTGAATAATTGCTATACCGAATTGTTTCATATGAGAACTAGGTAAAAGATTTGATTAATTAAACATTTAGCAATTAGCAACTGTACTGGATGCAAGAACAGAGTAATTCGCCCAGTAGCACAGTCTGCATCCAGTGATCCCAGGGTCGTTCAATATTTATTATTGTAATTGAATTTATACCACTAATAATTGAATTAACAAAGAGTGAATAAATGCGTATATTTAATTTAATGACAAAACTCACCTACCTTAATCTTATAAGTTGTACTTTTGTAAAGAAGTTCCTCAGGTAACCGGTGTTGATTCTTTTCGATAGCTAATTATTTTCCTGAATGATCTGGTGATTATTTACGAAGGAATTAATGGGCGCCACTTACTTTGAGAAACATGATTCAAATTTCATTATCACTGGAATTAGCATATCGTGGCTCTAGATATGTCAGCGAAAGAAAGTAAGAAATTTTCACTAAGCTTATGAATTACCACAAGGAACGAGGAGTAATTGATTTAATACACCTGTGTCGTAAACTTAACAATATTTATTACCTAAGATAATTTAAAGAACGGTACAATGAACATTTAGTACAAATAACATATGTCTCATTCTCACATTTTTCATCAGATTACATAAGTCTTAAATTGAATCTGGCCAGACGGATTATTATTATTATTATAATCACACCAATATTCTCACATATAAAGTATTACAATATTCTAGGTAAAACAAAGAAATGTTACTAGTGAATCAGATTCAGTTATTAAATTTAGGACGAACTATAACAACTAATGTATGTACTATTTTAACAAAGTAAATAACTATGATTGTAACTACAAAAGACTAACGGTACAAAGATTCTAACAATGAATTTGAAATTTCAGATCAAGACCATTATTTACAGTAGTGTAATAATTCAAATCACAATGTGTACAGAAAGATATAGATTGATCTTATTTTAACTGTTATCCGACGGACTAAATATTAGTTTTATGGTTACCAAACCCGAAGGAATGGCCTTAGGTTTATTCTACCGACGGTAAAATAATCTTTAAGCGCTCTGAGACATAATTGATGCTTAATTACCTTGAAGTGTGCGGAGACGCTAATAATCGTTGTTGGTGAATGTGCGACGGGTCGATGACTTTCCCCCGAGAACGTGATGGATTTCTTCGGTAGTTTGACGGGAAAGAGAATCCAACGGGTCAGTATCCAGATTGCTTTAAATTCCCCTAAGGTGAATTATCGTGATCTGCCGAATCTTCTTTCAGACTGGACTAAAGATCGTTTGATAATTTTAAACTCACTATGCACGTTAAATCGTCACTTGACTAGCGTTAACACTGCTATAATACGTACACTGTGATAGCAATCTTGAAGTTACTACTGGATTATGCGTCAAACATCTGGTGGTAGTCACCGACCGTTAATGGTCTATATTTAAAATTACTTCGAGATGTCGACTGTCACTTGGCGGATAACAAAAATTAATAATTATTTTTAAGCGGTCTTGCCTTTTTATTCGTACTATTGAAACACGCCTATTTCCGGATTCTAGAAGGTTCTCGACTTCTTCAAGAAGGAATTTTTGCACACGACGCATACGATGTAATAGATTTAATAGCTTGGTTCCCAGGGTATTGTTGAATAATGGGCTATTGATAACCCGAGTACACGTGCGGCGCCAAAATTTAGTTGTCGTCGCGTCATACAAAAGGGTATTTAAGAAAAATTGTTGTACGTGACTCTAATATTTGCTTTATAAGAAGAATTTTACTTTGGATTATAAAGGTTGTCATTCAGATGTTATTTTTAAGAAATGTTAGATGTAGACGTTATTTTAACCGAAATTGATACGTAGTTGGAAAAATATAAAGAACTGTTTATTCAAGAAGGTTAAACAAGCTTAGCTGTAGAATTGTAATACATATTTAAGTTTTGAATATATTTTGCGTATTGAAAATAATAAATAGTATACAGTATGAGCCAAAAGAATAATATTATAATTAATTTGGAATTCTTAAGTAATTAAATAATTGCTCATTTAAGTAATCAGATATTATTTAATATTTTGAAATTAAATTAGTCAGAAGTGCCAAAAGCACGCAACAATGTGTTTGAGATACACACATACATTAAGTGCTATTGTCGACAATCGAACGCACAGACAGCGGTGTTTCGACCTATGAGGTATCACTGATACTCTCACTGCATTTAACACGCTAAAATGACATAAGCAGCGATTTAAGTCTTGAAGCTATTGTCGAGAATCTCCACGCACACTGATGAGACCTCATAAGTCGAAACACCGGTGTCTGTGCGTTCGATTGTCGGCAATGGCACTTAATGTATGTGTGTATCTCAAACACATGCATATATACATATACGCTTTACGTATAAAGGTATATATGTAAGTCACAGTAATTATTTACTGCTTGATGTTAGTTTTAACCTCCATGTGTTCACACTTTTCATTTTCGTTTATTCAATTAGTTTGCCTATCTATCCTTCAATAATTTACTTCGCCTAGATTGTTTTGTTCTATTAATATTATGCATTCACTGATTTTACTTTTGCTTAAACATTAGATAATAAATTGTTGTGTCTTGGAAATATCTGGATTCGGTCACACGCGCGGTGGTTAAAGTTACAGGCACAATTAGATCTGCGGGTCCGTTGCGTGGCACAGCGAACGACGAGCTAGTGTCGTGACACTGACCGCACCCGCGACGAGCAACATCGCCAGGGCTGATTGTTTGGGGGACGAAGCGACGAGCCTCGTACCTGGACAATCTACCAGTTTCAGACTAATTAAATGTGCATTTAGAATTTTGTCCCAGACGTTCAGAATTTATTGGCCAAGGTTCAAAGCAAATCCTAAAAATGCAACTTCGATGATTTTAACGACATGCATTCTACATAACATTATTAGAAAAAGTTGTTGGTAGTGACATCAATACAAAGCAAGTTAACAACAATATTATACAAAATCTACCAAGGCGAGGAGGAAATGCACGGACAAACGCATTTCAAGCTAGAGAAACTTTCGAAGATTTTTTTAATTCGCCCATAGGGTCTGTGCCATGGCCAAATGACAAAATAATGTCGTCTCATAATAGATTTAATAAATAACCCAACAATAATAAGAGGCTATATATAAGATAATTTTTTTTCAAATAAATATGTATAGAATTAATCTTCTTAATTTACTTACCATGTTTATTAAATGCTTTTAGAATTTCGTCCCACGCTTTTCTTTCATAATTGTTGTAACTATAATGCGATGTCTGCATATCATATAAACCTCGTTTCATCTTAACTAGCTCAATGAGCATTTCATCTAAATAGTTAGAATAATAAGAATATTAGTATTACATAATTGTAAGTTGCATACCTACGTTGTATTAATATACATACGTTAGGATTAAATATCAACCCGTCATTACTCACATCTATATAATATATGTATATAACTACCTTTTTCAAAATTCGATGTCTTCCCACTTTTCATACCGAAATTAATGAATAGAGGAGCCCGGTGTCAGAAGGTAAACAGTCTATTAGAAAAGTCGTGGAAATATTGTGGAATGTGTCACGTGTCCTTATATCATTTCGTGAAAGCACCCCACAACGAAGTTTTCACTGTAGAACAAGAACAACAGCTTGTTAAATACTGTGAAAAACCTGTAGATCTTTATTTGGTCTTACTACAAGAAATTTAAGAAATCTTGCGTTTCATTTTGCCAGTCGTAATATCCTCAGGTATCCTGCAAAGCGGAATGAAGTTGAACATGCTAGCGAGGATTGGCTTGTAGCGTTTTTAAGGCGAAATCCACAATTATCACTGCGAACTCCTTAAGCAACGAGTCTCTCACGCGCCATAAATTTGAATAAAGAAAACGTTAACAACTTTTTTGATAAGTTGTCTGCAGTCATGGAAAGGCATAAATTTGAACCACAAAATATTTACAACATAGACGAAACCGGGGTTACAACGGTTCAACAGCCGACCAAAGTAATCGCTAAGAAAGGGAGCAAGCAATTGGGGGCTCTATTACTTCACAATTATAAAGATCATTTTCTCAGAGACAGATCAATAAGGAGTGTATTGATACCCATCCCTAATTTTCTTTTAACTTTCATACTGTTAGTCACCAACCAGCCAGCCGCCTTCTCACCAACACTAGCGTCTTTTGACAACGCGATTCCAAGCTTTTTCTTCAAGAATTTGATCTGCCTTGTGACGATCTTTAATATCCTTATTTTTGGAGTATGGAATGTCGTCCTCTTTACATGCAGAGTCGAGAGGGTTTATTCCAGGATATCCTCGAGCCAAACGTTCTTTTACTTTCGTCCCAGGGCAGCACCACTGGCAGTGGGGCAAATGTAGCTCTACAGGAAGGTTGTTGATAAGTGTGTTTAGGACACCACCTCCTTCTTTGAATGCTAACATTTGAGTGAATGATATTTGATTGGATGAACTCCCTAAATACACTTAGTACTGCATCATGCGTCTTGTTAAGCAGAAGCTTAACCTCCAAGTGAAAAATTTGGACAATGAATAACTGTCTGAAAATGTATATTGTAGACATAATTCATTACTGCCTAATACAATTCGATGTATAATATGCGGACCGTCCAATTGTGGAAAAACGAATGCCCTGTTCAGTCTGATTATTGAAGAAAACGTCCTTAAATTTCATAATATCTATGTGTACTCCAAGTCGCTCTAATAGCCGAAATATCAATTCCTGGAGAAGGTGGTTAATAATGTTAAAGGCATAAAGTATTTCAAGTTCACCGAAAACGATAATATTATAGACCCTATTGAAGCATTAGAAAACTATATTTATTTTCGATGATGTGGTGTGTGACAAGCAAGATAAAATTAGATCGTATTTTAGTATGGGGTGACATAAGGCCATCGATTCTTTCTACTTATGTCAAACATATACCCCTATACCTAAACATTTAATTCGAGACAATGCAAATTTTATTATTTTATTTAAACAAGACGATCTAAATCTTAGACATATATATGACGATCATGTAGGCACCGACATGACTTTCGACCAGTTCAAATCAGTTTGTGCAGAGTGTTGGAAAAATAAATATGACTTTCTCACAATTGATAAGGATAGTAACATAAATGAGGGTCGCTATCGAAAAATGTTTGATTGCTTTATATATTTGTAAATGAAGATAAATTTGTCAATCAAGTATTGATATTCAACCGTGTTAGACGTGATAAAATGGAAGAAGTAACGGAAGCATACGATGATACACCTGTAGGTTGTTGTGACATCTGTTGTTTGTTCTGTGAATGTATTTCAACTTTTCTACTATGTATTTTCTACTAGTCATTAAGGACAAGCTGCAGTGATAATATCAAATTACAACTTTGAATATTATAGAGAGCTCTTCAAACCCTGCATCAGCCGTTCAAAGCTGTTCAGAAGCTGTTCAAAGCTCTTCAGAAACTGTTCAAAGCTCTTCAGAAGCCGTTCAAGCTCTTCAGAAGCTGTTCAAAGCTCTTCAGAAGCTGTTTGAAAGCTGTTCGAATCACTTCAAAAGCTGTTCAACATCATTTAAATATGGCCGCACAGAGCAGTAATAATAATGATACAATTACATCTGAAATAATACGAGCTACCAAGTCCATTAGAAGGAAACATTTGGCACTAAAATCAGGTCGTTCTGATTATGATAAGTAAATAACAGAACATTTTAAACCTGTTACCGAACCCCTTAGGAAGGTATTGAAAGATGTCGTTATACCAACAATTAAAAGTGAAACTAAGATGGAACCAAAGGACGAAAGTATGGATGAGGATGGTGAAATATTAAAGACACCCCCAATAAAACTTCGACTGGAAAAACCGACAACACCTAAAAAGAGGGTTAGTATAACCCATGATCGTGCAATTCAAGTACAGCCTACCGGTATCGACAAAGGTGTAGAACATGATGATAGTGTATTTGAGCTGGACACAACACCAGTGGAAATAGATCCTGAGAAATCATTTCAGCAGTATCGTACTCAATATAGAGAGATGCTTAGGACACCTGAAATCGTTGATGATTATCTGGAACAATACGAGTTAATGCCAAGGACTTACTTGGATGGCTTATTGGCGGATACCGCTGGTGAATATGATTTAACAACAGGTGTTCACTTCGATCCTATAAAAAATAAATTTAAAATAGGCAACTCCATTTTAACCATCGACGGTAAAGATATTGTAATCGATAATATGCGATATAGAGGAATGGGTGGTCTCTACGAATTAATATTTAAAGCCCGTCCGGAAGGTTTTACTAAAGGAGATGAGGATCGATATCGTGCAATTTTAAAACAGACTAATGTACATCGTCGCGGATATGATCCGAGAAAACAGGTTCAAGCCACTAAGAGTTACAAGTATGTAAACATCATTAGACCTCTGACATTTGAGACACACGCATCAACAAGTGGACGTATTGAGGGTGGTGGTCATTTAGGCGAAGAACTCATACTTAGAAATGAACCATACCAGTACGTTTACTGGGATAATATAAACGAACTGGTGGATCGTTTACGTTTACTGATAGCTTCCAAGCATTCAGGGAATAATGGTCATGCTAATGAGATAGCCTCAATAATAGAAGAGCTCCAGGAAGCTGGTGTCATTGAACATAATTAGAGGATTTTTAATCGAAGTGTCTCAGTCTAAATACAAACATCAATATGGATAGCATTGATAAATTTGGTCGTCATTTAAGTAAATCAAAAATATAAAAATATGTACCCACAGATAACCTTCATACACTTTTGGAGACTAATACTGAAGGACATTACAATTTTAAAAATAAGCGACTGTGTAGCGTTCAATCACCAGTAGAAGCTGATGAGTGTGCAAATAAAGGTTATGTTGACAAAAAGTTTAAAGATGTTGATGAAGTCATTAAAAAATCTAAATCACCGTATTATAACCAAATTACGGAGTTTATCAAGCTGCAGACTGATGTTGATGATTTAAAACGTTTGAAAACCAACGTCACCAGCAAAACTGATGAGCTGACGGATAGTGTAGATGGACTAAAGACAGTTTTTGAAACGTTTCAAAATGAAGTAGATAAGCTTAGCAATTTGGACAACAAATTCAGACTTGAATTGGATGCTGTTGAAGGTAATATAAAACGAAATGATGTATCATACAAAAAATTATTGACAAACTTGGAAACAAAAATCGATATTAAAATTAAGAAGTTAAAGACCGATAATGAGTAAAGTTAAACAAGATGTAGTTAATGAGTTGCATAAACCCGCTCGAAGAAGATTCAAAAGACGGCGTGTAATCATTAAAGGACTCGATGACTTGTGGCAGACCGATTTGATGGAATTTATTCCTTATGCCCGTGAGAATAAAGGTTATAAATACATACTCGTAGTTATAGACTCCTTCTCGAAATTTCTATGGACTCAACCTCTAAAAAGTAAAGCACGTGTAGAAGTAAGGAAGGCTATGGAGAAAATTCTACAAGGACCTAGACAACCTAAAAATTTGCAATCGGATAATGGACGTGAATTTTATAACGCGCAATTTCAAAAACTTATGAAAGAGTATAAGATAAATCATTATTCATCATATAGTACAATGAAGGCATCTATTGCAGAGCGTGTAATTCGTAAGCTCAAGGAAAAGCTGTATAAGGAATTCAGTATGCTTGGTAAATATAGATGGATCGATATTATTACCGACTGTAACTTGTACATACAGTGCGACTAAACATAGCACGATTAAAATGAGACCTCGTGAAGTTAACAAGAAAAATGAAAAGAGATTGTTAAAAAGTGTTTATAATCATGATAAAATAAGTGGAGTGAGAAAATTTCGAGTGGGTTATTTTGTTAGAATTAGTCGCCATAAGGGTGTTTTTGAAAAAGGATATACATCCAATTGGTCCACAGAACTATTTAAAGTTGTTAAAGCTAATATCACTAATCCAGCAACGTATGTTCTCGAAGACATGACGGGCAACCCATCTTGGGTAGTTTTTACGAACAAGAATTGCAAAAAGCGAAACATATAGATGTATACCTGGTTGAAAAAGTACTACGCAGAAAAGGCAATAAAGTGTATGTGAAATGGTTGGGCCTATCAACTTCAAATAACTCCTGGATAAACAAACATGATGTACTGTAAATATTACTGAATTGTATATATTTCATTTACTTAATAATAAAACAAATGTTGAACTATTACATATACTTTTTATTCTTATATTTTGTGTAAACAAATTATTTTTTTATTTATTAATACAAAAACAACAATTTGTTCGAGCTGGTGGTGCACCATCTATATGTTCCGTCTGCCAGGGCTGATTATAGTGTAGATAACATGGTAAGTATTCACTGAGAACGTCTCTTTTCTCTGTGGGTATCAAATGCCAGTGTTGTTTAAGAGATTCGGCTGTGACCATGGTTTGTAGGACTGTTAATGGGATTTTACTAATTGTTGATTTACTTATGTCATCAAGTGTACCAAAATTATTATTAATTTGTCTAATAGCTCGATCAACTTTGCCTTGCTGGTTTCCCATGTTAGAGTTTTATTTTTTTAATATCCACAATAATTTTGTAAAGGTCTATATCCCGTCTGAGCTTTCCTAATTCGGATTGATATTTCAGGATTCGTCGATTTAACTCTAATCTTAGTAGTTTCCGTTTACAGCTATTATACATTGTTGATCAATGATAAATGACACACTACTATATATTTTGTCTTAATATACTTGATATGCATATATAACCCTATCCTCTCCATTATTAACAAGCTGATGATCATAATCCAATTCTGGGTGGATATACTGTGGATACCAAGATAGTAGTTTCTTCGGTTTTCCCTTATATAAATTCAATACACTGTTACTTTCAATATCGAAAACACAAATCTCACATAAATCCAAATCTGGTTCATTAAGCATCTCGAATTGTTCATAAATTAATCGCTTCGTTTCATCATTCATACGCTGATTACAATGTTGTAACAGATTTACAAAGTTATCTATATCAAAATAATTTTGATTTTGATATACAAATGCTGTCATAAACAGACAATCGTTTCTAATTAATGTTGATGTAAAAATCCAATCGCGAATTTCAGCTGACAAATCAACGTCTATTTCACTTAAGAATTCTTCATACTTTTTTATTCGAACTGCCATCACTTAAAAAATACCTCGCGGGAGTATAGGATATCACAATTATAACTAAAGTTATCCAAGTAATAATACTATTTGTATATCAAAATATGCTAGTAGTGCGCGTGAATACATGCTTCATAGTCTGAATAAGTTAATCTTTTATTTCCTTGTTCAACACTTTTGATAACTATGATAACTATATTTTTTTAATCTATTTAATGTGTTACAAAAAATTGTTTGTTTACAAAGCATTGTAAATATTTTCTTTGCCCCAAGAAATTGTATACGCTAACCTACCCCAGGTAGTTCGCCAATCTCCCCACTAGTGGGGCAGATTGGCGCGCTTGCAGAGTAATTTAAAAGTATAGGGGCAGTACGGGCATAACGGTCAGAGCGGGCTTTAAAGGCCCTACAGTGCTGCCAACTTACGGTAGCAGCGCGAAGGGTACCCTCACTGTCCCCTCTTTCCAATCTTAGGTTAGTTCTTACTTCATGTAATTATTACAAATTTACGTAAAGAGCTAGATTTTTTATACATAATTGTTTTAAAATAGTGATATCTTGGCTATCAATTTCAATATTGTGGAATGATTCATGACTGCTTGCTGGGCAACTGACAACAAGCTTTTGTTAATGGCGTTTGGGCGGGCACAACGGCCAGTAAGTGGCTATTATGCCCTCTGCTGTGGCCATTTTGATCGTCTTTGCTATTTTTCTTTGTTTTTAATTTTTTCTGATATTTAAGTAAACAAGTTTTAAACATAATTATATGTGATGAACGGTTAATTGTGGCACTTCATTAACTGTAAAAAAAAAGTTTCCTTCTGGTTTGTTCATGCTGTTGAGCTTGCAAAAATTATTAGAATATTTTCAATAAATATGAAAAGTAGGGTTGTTCCTTCTTTTAACAGATCTTGTTTTAAATGCATTAATAATGTGTACATATTTTTTAATTTCCAATTTTTTTTGATTCACTATATTTTGTTTTTGTTTTATTTTAGGAGCGATGGGTTACACGTACACGCGCAAGGGAGACAGGCAATCGTGGATCCAGACAACATGCAAAAAGCAATAGAGGCAGTAAAGGGCGGCATGGCGTTCTTAACAGCTGCAACCACCTACAATGTTCCAAGAAATACTTTGAAGAGGAGAGTGTTGAACAGAAATATGTGTGCTACAGACAACAAAAAGGTATTCGGAGGTTGTAGGTCCGTCTTTACTAGGCAACAAGAACAGGAACTTTGCAACCACCTTCTCCTGTTGGAAGCGCGATTTTTCGGTATGACTATTAAGGATTTGCGAAGTGCAGCATTTGTACTTGCTGAGAAGAACAACCTTCCTCACAATTTTAATAAGGAGACCAGGATGGCTGGAAAAGGGTGGATCGCTGGATTCCGGAAACGCAATCCAGAATTATCCTTAAGGTCGCCTGAGCCAACTTCTTCAGCAAGAGCAAGTGGTTTTAACAAGGTTACTGTTCAGAAATTTTTTGACATCCTGATTCAGGAAAGGGCGAAACACAGTTACCCAACGCATAGAATTTCCAATGTAGACGAGACTGGACTCACAACAGTTCAGTCTAAATGCTCAAAAGTTATATCTCTAAGGGGTAGACGACAGGTTGGGTCTCTCACCTCAGCTGAAAGAGGGGTTTTGTCCTCATTAGTAGTTTGCATGTCAGCTGGAGGCACCTACATCCCTCCTTTTACTATATTTCCCCGCCTCCGGATGAAGGCTGAATTGACGGATGGAACACCACCTGGCACTGCATTTACTTGCCACCCTAGTGGATGGATGCAGACAGAGATTTTTGTACATTGGTTTACACATTTTCTAATGCATGCCAAACCCACAAAAGAAGATCCTGCGGTGGAATCACGATGGGTAGAATTCTATTTTCATGATGTCACGTTGCCTTGCAACCGTAGACGCTTGCCTGTAGCCGATATTTTGAAATCACGACCGGTTGTTTTGGATGTCCCCTTACGTCTTCACACCCGCGGAGAATCGCCTGCATATCGTTTCGAAGCGAGAGGTTTACCGCTGTCGTTTGCAATCTCTGTCTCTTTCAGTAATGCGATTAAGACAGAGATAAGCATCATCAGCTGGGTACCAGGGAAATCGAGCAATATAAAATGTGTTCAACAAATGTGCCGGCTTCAAAACTGCATTTTGTGAATTTCATATTTCATTTAGTATTTTGTACTGAGAGTAACTACATAGACCCTAAACCGTTCCTTTAATGAATACATATTATATCAATATTTTCATCTCCAAAAATAGTAAGTATGGAAATATATATTATTTTAAATAACTTATTATGTAGGTATAATATTAAGAATATTTTTCTTAAACCAATTACCTTTATATAGAAAAATAACAGCTAATACGAACAATATTCTATATTTATTATGTGGCTATATATAGGATTTTTTCCCCAGAAAGATGAGAGTGCAGCAAGACCATTGGGCATTGTTATTGGATTTTTGCGAAAAATATCCGCAATTAATCACAAATAAAATCAATGGCCCAAATGGAAGACTACAATTTTCCAATTTATGGAAACAGCTTTGTACCATGTTAAATTTATTGGGGCATGGAGAAAAAACTGAAATTGAATGGAAAAAGGTATATATACTTAGATTTTTATTTTTGCTTATGTCATAACACACAAATTTTGGCCCTAACGGATTGGAGTCGAAAACAAAGGCAAAAGCAGGTGCGATGAAAATGCATGCCACTCAAACGGGCGGTGGAGAAAGATCCTCATTATTTTTAACTGTGAATGAGGAAAGACTACTCACATTAATGGGGGAAAAAGCAGTAGATGGAGACATTGGTATTCCAGAAATTGGAACCAAAAAAGGAAAAATAGAGGTCACAATAATGTACGTAATTGGTGGCACATTATAAAATTGTAACGATTTTTTTAGGAAACTCGCCTCAGCCCCGCCCCAGCAGTTGCTCACCCCAACACCGTGCCAGCAGTTGCTCACCCCAACACCGTGCCAGCAGTTGCTAGCCAAAATAATGTAATGGTGGCTATTCAAGGCCACTCATCAAAATTATGTATTCCACTGCAGAGGCTGACCCCAATCGCTTCTGCAGAACTAAATACAGAAACTCTGCCTATGCAACATCATAGAGACTGTAGCATGGCACAAACAGAGGCCCCAAGTACACCCGAAGTTTCTACACCTCGGGGGAAAAAGAGACAGAGGCTGGATGACTTTGTCGACACAAATAATCAACTTCTATCAACTCTCCGTAGTATAGATAATAATATTGCAGCTATGAATAATAACTTTGTAAAATTAATTAATATACTTGAAAAGAAAATAGAATAAAGTCACAAAATTTTTGTTTTATTATATTAATGATTATTTTAAATACAATTATTATATTATTAATTATATTCTACCACTTTTCTTTTACAGAACAAATTAATTAAAATATAGCAAAATTATCTGTCTCCTAGCTTCTTGACTTTGTTCCTCGACTATTATATGGGGTTCAATTACATTTATAACATTGTCTGGTAATAGATTTTCCACTAATTGGAGTCTACCTTCTGTGCAGATATTATGTAATACTGCACATACTATAATAATGTTATCAGCTCGTAATGGACAATATCTCATTGTTTTTTCACCCAATATACATCTATAAAATAAGAAATTTGTAAAAAAGCAAAATTATTTTACCACAACATACCGAAATCTAGATTTTAGAACTCCAATGCACCTTTCGACACAATTTCGGGCAGAACTATGACGCTCATTACATCATTCCTCTGCTGAACCCGGTGCTGCATTTAGTACAGGAGTCATCAGCCATGGTTGCTGTGGATAGCCTGAATCATCCAACAACCAAGTTTTAGTATCTCCTGCATTATAATTTTCCTCCATAATCTGATGGACTGCAGAATGCCTCCAAATATAGGAATCGTGCGTTGCTCCAGCATAGCGTGCATTTATATTTAATATTTTTAAATTATAATCACAAATCTGAAATACTCACATTAGAAAGATAAAATTAAAAATCATAGTAATATACAATTTGAACATTTTTAGAATGGTATCCTTTTCAGTTCATATAATTATGTTCTTCTTCTACAGGTTTTAAAATTGCAACATGAGTGCCATCAACACCAGGAAAACCTGTTCTGTCCATGAATAAATATTTAACATTTAGTCTTTCTAAATTAGTGGCTGGAAATACAATCCAATCATTTGCTAAATGTTCCACTATCAAATCTGTAACTTCCTTGACACATTTGCAGATAGTATTTTGTGCCATCGATAATTGGAAATTTTGTCCAACAACCCGCTGATATGAGCCTATTGCATAAAAAAATAGAGCTGCAAATATTTTTAGGGTCGGTTCAACTGCCCTTGCATGTGATGAATTATGCATGTGAGGTATCAAACGTACAATTAAAAGATTAACCATATCCTTAGTTAATCTATACAAATTTTTAAAATGTGTGTCTGAAAGGGCAAAAGGATCGCTGTCAGTTCGCATTAGATGTCTTTCAATATTGAATTGTTGAATATTTTCTCTCCTCTCTTCTGCAACTAATTCTTCTGCTATATATTGCTGAATTGGAAGCATTTTGTAATTTCACAATTTAAAAACCTCGAGAACAATATCAGAAAAGTGTAAAACAACAAACAACCAAAGAAGCACAAAACTTGAAGTCAGTAGAGTAAATGAACTAATTAAATCAAATATGTGCCAATATTTTCTAAACGGATCATAGAAAGACGAATGTTCCCGACGGCCGAGGCGATTGTAGAATACTATCTAACGTGATGCCAATCCGTGGTAGAAAGCAAGAAGTTTCAGTGACGTCACCAAAATAGAATTCTACTGAACGTGATCCCTATTCTGTATTGTTGATCTTAGATGGGCATTCCACCCACACCAAAAACATTGAATTCATTAGGCTGGTCAGGGCTAATCATACAGCTGTGGTGTGCTTACCACCTCACTGCAGCCATAAACTGCAACCCTGGATGTGTCATTCATGGGGTCACTGAACACTTTTTACGTCCAGGCAATTGAGCGGTTTTTAAGGAACAACCCCGGGCGAACGGTGACGCAATTTCAGGTGAATCGTCTTTTCGGGGAAGCTTACATGAAGGCTGCTGTTCCACTCAATGCAGTGAACGGATTTGTCAAATGTGGCATTGAACCACTCAATGAACACATTTTTGCAGAAGAAGACTTTGCAGCAGCAGAAGTGACAGATATACCACTTCCACCAGCCCGCCTTGGGATCATCATCAAATGCTATAGAGCCACAGGTTCCTTCAGTGCTAGCTGGATCTTCGACCACCGTCAGTAATACCTCCGTCCCAGATCAAACTTATGCACCACAACCGGGCTCATCATTTTCCGTCGGCCCTAAGGATATTGTCCTCTGCCTCGAATATCAGAAGAAAAACGC